>OX465285.1:12042470-13401253 GCA_949987705.1 Thereva unica
CTTGGTAAATGGCCTTCAGCGCCGGACGTAGTGCGGTATTTACAGCATGGTCGAACTTTATTTTCCTTCCTTTTCCCGTTCTGTCCAATGCCGCTGACCACACAGCTTTCGGTCAATCATCATTCCCAAATACCTAAGCGAAAGCTGGAAGCGGATAACGTCGTCGTTTAGTTTCACAACTAAAGCCCATAGCTCTGCCTGTAAAGTATTGGTCCAGCCAAGGCCCAAGATATTTCACTTCCAATTTCTTTTCTAATGCTTGCCCAGCATTATTCGAAACTTTGAGGGTTTTACAGGTCTTCCGCACATCGCAAGAAGATCTCTTTAGAGGAGTCCGAAAACATATTCGCATTTGCTAAAATTAATTTGCAACTTCCAATCACTATAGCGTTTGATTGTCTCGAAGTCACGTTGCAGGAGCGGCTGAATCACTCCAATCTTCGGCTCCATTCTGAACATAATCAGGTCCTCCGCGTACGATAATGCGAAGCGGCGTGAACTTGTTAGCTCACTTGTAAAGAAATTAAATAAGAACGGCGAGTTTACCGCACCCTGTTGCAGACTATTTTTAATGTCAAAGATCCTACTTGACCTGAAGTTAACAACGAACTTCTTCTTGTAAATCATATTATAAATCGTGTACCTATAGCTGAGGTCTGATCATGCCGAGTCTGACCAGTTTGTAGAGAAGACCTTCGATCCATACTGTATCGAATGCCGTTTCAAAACCGATCAGGCATGTTCCGGTACACTGGACTCTCATGAAGTTTCAGTATATGTCTGATAAAATGTCGACACGGCATGAAGTCACGCCCTGCCCGAAATCCGAATTGATTATCGGGAATTATCTTTTTTTCCTCAACCCATTTGGATAATGGATCTATTAATCACTGTTTCCAACTCCTTATAGTCGGAAGAAGACTTATTGACCGAAGATTAGCATCTTTATCCGTCTTCAGTATTGAGCACATCACTACTTCCAGTGTCTTGGGAAATGGGCATTATTTAGCGCATTGTTAAACCATGTGGTGTATGTGTCTATAGCCATCAGGGACAAATGCTTTAAGACGATGCTCGGAACACCATCCACTCTAGGCGATTTCTTATTGTCTAGATGGCGTAATATTAACGGCAGATCGTTTTTCTAGTGAAAGCATATATGATGATCAACAGAAGGGGGCCTAGGACGAAGCCTTGGGAGAGTCCGCACGTTTACCTGAACTTCAATTTCTTACAAGCAATTTTACCACAATGTGCTCTGTATATCCAGCTTTATTAACGCTTCAACGGCCTTGCTCCACTTCGTGGTTTTGATAGCATTTCCACGTCAAGAATTATCATTGTAAATTGGGGTTAAAGTAGTTTCGATCGGGGAATGTACACACACGGCGAATACAGTGCCAATTCAGTTCAGAGGTTTTTCCACACACAACCAAGCCAATAAATGGCTAAATGATTCGGCTTCATGGATTATGGAGCGATTGATCCAACTTGGCTTGCTCCAGACCACAAGTTCATCTGAGTTCCCCTACACACAGTGAGCGTTTGGTTTGGCTCGGGGCCATTTGGACTAAATAAATCATTAAGTATTCAAATTTCCTAAAAATATAAAATATTTAAAAAAAAACATGTCTACACCACAAAAACCACTAATTTATTATTCAAAATACCTTTCAGATCATCACAATAGCCAATAAATCGATATCATCACGAAAATTCACACTTGTCACAGATAAGGATGTCATTGAAATCGATGTTACTGGTGATGTAAGTACACAAACATACAAAATTTATCTTTTATCCCCAACAATACAAAAAATTGGTTTTTTATCTCATTGAAATATTTCAGACGATAAAAATAGGCAAAAACATCGCCCCACTTCTTCCCATAAAGCTAGGCGATGCTGTTATATCCCGAGAAGCTGATATCCTTACGATAGAATCCCAACAGGAATTTGTACTAAGTTGTAATTTACAATTCGATTTATGCTGGTTCGAAGTTGGTGGGTGGTATTTTGGGCAAACAGCTGGCATTCTTGGAACAATGAATAATGAAGAGTTTGATGATTTCACAACATCAAGGGGACAAATATCATCGAATGAAATTGATTTTATCAATTCATGGGGATTAAATAATTGTCGACAAGGTCCTGTGCCGCCTGTTAAGGATTATCCGGTGAAATTAGTGGAGTTGTGTTCGGAGTTCTTTAAGACTGCGTACTTCTCAAGTTGTATTGGAAGTTTAGATCCGACACCGTTTTATGATATGTGCTTGGACATGGGTGTTAATTCGATGTCGGCTGCGGCACAGGATAATTATCCGATACAGAAGGGAGCATGCACTGCTGCTTTAGGATATATCGAAGCTTGTGTCGCGTTGAAGATACCAATGAGAGTTCCAGATCAGTGTGTTTAGTAAGTTCGAGAATTCTAACTAACTAATGTTGTATTAATTTGTAAATATTCACTTAGCTGCACCTTCCCCAATGGCTCATATGCACCAGAAGGAGCATTTATCGAGTACAAAGAAAAGGACATACCTCGAACCACTGATGTTGTTTTCATTATCGAAGCAAAGACTTGTAACAAAAACTTCGCAAGTATCAAGAATATAATGTCAGTTGCTAATGCTCTTGAGGCAGAGTTGGTAGCTAGTAACATCACTCAGAACAGGTAAACCCCCTTAAAGTAATATAAACATTTTACTTATCACGATTTTTCGTTACTTACAGATATGCAGTTGTTGCTTTCGGCGGAAGAAGTCCATTCGACAAAGCTAGGCCAGTTGTTCACAATAACAAAGTGTTTACAGACTCCAATACCCTAAAGACATACTTCGATCACATAGAAACAAACAATGGAACCAACAACGACATATTCGGAGCCTTGAGTACTGCAACTAAACTTCTCTTCAGACCAGCAGCTTCGAAAACGTTCATTTTAATCCCATGTTCTCCCTGTATACAAAAAGAAATGAAGGTTAGTTACAACATAACACATAACACATATTACATACCTTCACTACATAATCTCCAATTCCAGTTCGACTACTCATCAATGCTGCAACTGCTCCTCGAGGACGGAATCAATCTTCACATACTAATGGATCCAGAATTTGAATTAGACAAGCAACGATTAACACGAATCTTCTTTGGCCTAGATCAAGAACTAGCATACTCGAAACGTGACTTAAAAGAATTCAAAGGCGACGCAGACCTCAGGAAGCAAGTACGACTACCAACAAGCGCATTGGGTGTATGCGGACCCCTGGCTATTGAAACTAAAGGCTCAATTTTCACATCGCGAAAACTTCGTCCTGAAAAACGAAATCCAATCAAGAGATTTGCTGCAATATTTGCTAAAAGGGTTGCTAAGACCGCGGCACCAGAAACATGTCAGACTTGTGAATGTTCTGGACATAATACAGGAATTTCTTATATGGAATGCACTTCGTGCGATGTACCTAATCCGACAAATGTTGATTATGTAAGTTCCTATTCAGTTTTGCTCTTATCTAAGGTTTTTACTGAATTCTCTTATTTTATTTTATTCAAGGATTTTGATGAAAATAATCCCGATCGGTCATGGGATTGGCTGGATGAAGATGAGGAAGATATCACCGATTTGTAGGAAACTGTAAGATTTAAGTTATATAAGTAGAAGGTTTAAGTTCATGCTACTTTAAGTGTAAATAAATAAAAGAATTTTACCATATCTTCAGTGAATTTTGTAAATTTTATTTCATATCCAATTTATCCTCCAAAATGTGACGCTGAATTCTGTGGCCCGGAGAGACCTCCCGATATATTTTTCACTACCACGTAAATGGCAGTCTCTGTAGATCTGCCTGGCCTGTAGATAACTTGCAAGCACCGGAGAGGTTTCGTTGTAAAACCGTCGCTAATGTGCCTGTCTAAAACCTTCTCCATTGTTTTCAAGAGAAAGGAGGACAGGCGTTATGCTATCTTATCCCTGATTTAGGGATAAAGACCACCCTAGCCTCACTGCAGCACTTCGGAATATGGGCCGGGCGGCGCAAGGGTACCTCGCAGCCGGGATTGGTAAGATCTCTCCAATCCCCTGCGAAGAGAACCGGGAAGATCTGGCCTTTTCTAGCAGCCGTGAAGATGCCGATGGGCCATTCCATCTTACCCATAGTGAAAATTCTGTTCGCCAGATCTTTGTTCCTACTTTAGGACCGGTGGGCAAGAACTACCTCCGATCCAGTTTTTAGTTCTTAGGCCAATGCAGGGTCACTTACTTGAGAACTTACGGAAGCGCTCATTAATAGCTCCGTCGTATTCCTTTCAAAGAATGACACGATCGTGAGCTCGTCGGAAACCGTTGCTCGTAGACGATTTTTGGCGTTATTTTGGAATCAATGTTCCTCCTGCGCAGTCCTAATCAAGTCTCCTGGCATGTGATGTCGTTGGGGCCAGCTTTTCTCAAAGAAAGTAGGCTGAGACTATGGCAAGCCTTGGTAGATCTCTGGTTAGGAACTGCGAAAGAGGAAGGCAGGTTAGTCTTTTTCAGTGCTGCTGCCCATGCTCAGTCGACAAATTACGGCTCACGAGTCGACATGTGGCGCTTTGGCCCGTTAAACGTGGCTCTTCCACAAAATACCATGCGGGGATGGCTCATTCACTGAAGTCGAATTTCGGCCTAAGTGAGTGTAATTTGAAGAAGTGTCATTAGACGAGATAGTTATATTTGCCATCCTTTCGCGACTCAGATAGGTTGGTGGGTAGAAGCGACAGTCCTGTCCAGGTCGTAGGCTGGGACAAAATTGGCTATAAGGTGCGCGGTTTTGTAGCCGCACTTGCGAAATACTTTTGCGTGAAAGGAGTAATAAGCTAGGGATTTAGATTCATCCCGTCAAATTTAGATATCGGATCAAATCTCCTATTTCAAGTTTCGAAACATCCCCAAATCATTTAAGAAGAGGCTTCCAAATACACAGTGTCTAATATTGGCCAGGGCTGATCTTTGTTTGTTATAACAAGGTCAAATATTCCTAGGCTTATCACAATGATGATAGGCTCCTCCATCTGAAGCAAGGTACTGAGAGAAAGAACATAGAGATGCCTCTCATTAGCACGCACAGAGGGTTCTGTACATTCTCAACCGGTGGGCCTGCGAAAGTTGACCCCAGTCTGGCCAATTCATCTGCCTTCTCGTTGCCCCCGATGTTCCTGTTACCCGGTACCCACTGTAGAGTAACCCTGTTCCTCCCGGTCAAGGAATAGAGCTCCTTCTGACAGTTTTCGACCAGTTTAAAAGTTGTATGGCCAAAGCCTAATGCCTTGAAGGCCGCTTGACTATTTTATAACAGAATTACCCTGGCTAACTCCCTCTCAACCTCGATGTCTGTTAGTTCATCCAAATGCTCACTGAGCTCTTCATGGGAGTCAGCCTCTTCGTTAGATGAAGCCGTTTTGAAAACCTTTATCCATGTCTGGCCTAGTCCAAAATGAAATTCATAGTCAACTCTTTCGAGCCTTCTAGGCACGGTCGTTGATTAGTAGTACCAATTTTCTACTATTTCGCTGGGGTTTCTAGGCCTTGAGATTTTTATTTGCTACATAAGAAAGAGGGAGCCGCTAGGTCATCTATACTGGGGAGAACGGACCAAGCTGTGAGGACCTAGAAGAGACGTCTGTGACTCGAGAGGAGTCGGAACTGATTTACGCTCTCTGGATTTGTACGCTGTGCGTAACCGGGTGAAGTATAGGCCTTAGAACAAATTAACAGATAAGTACCTACCCTACGCCTGGTAATATCTTTATGGTAGGAGTGATCCACGAAGTGTCAGTGGCCTATGTCTACCGCTTCCAGGAGTTATTCTTATCTGGACGAGCCCTTGTCGAAGAGGGCAATCGGCAGCGTACATCGCTAGGGGCAAAAAAAGAAGAAGGAAGTTAAGAGCGCTAGTCGAAAGTCCTATCGAGCATACTCGTGGTAACTATACCTTTACAAGTTCAAATTGAGACTAAACAATTTCTAATTGAGACTTAACAATTTCAAATTGAGACTAAACAATTTCTAATTGAGACTTAACAATTTCAAATTGAGACTAAACAATTTCTAATTGAGACTTAACAATTTCAAATTGAGACTAAACAATTTCTAATTGAGACTTAACAATTTCAAATTGAGACTAAACAATTTCTAATTGAGACTTAACAATTTCAAATTGAGACTAAACAATTTCTAATTGAGACTTAACAATTTCAAATTGAGACTAAACAATTTCTAATTGAAACTAAACAATTTCAAAATGGGAATTTAAAAAATTCAGCGAAAACAAATAAATACTTTGATCTTTAATCGTTAATACTGCTCCATGTCATGCCGCCATTGAGGAGGTTTTTCAAGAAGGCGAATTTCTTAATAATCGTCTACTAAGACTTGGTCCATATAGCCCAATGTTCAATGCAATTGAATATACTTGGTCAAGCCTGAAAGCTGGCGTCAAAAGAGATTTAAGTATTCAAATGCCGCAAATCCACGCTGGTGAAAACAGATCAAATTTGACGCAAACCGAGTTTCGTCTACAACGGCTAGAAAATATTATTCGAGAAAACTTATCAAAAATTGATGTTCCTAGTTGCATCCGGAATATCGCTCACATTCAAAAATTTATACCAGACATGATAGATATGAGTTTTTAATTAACTTATTAATAATTTGTAATCCTTTTAGTTTCTTACAATAAAACATTTATTTATTGTCACTAACATTTTTTAATTTTCATTCTGAAATTGTTTAGTCCCATTTTGAAATTGTTTAGTCCCATTTTGAAATTGTTTAGTCCCATTTTGAAAATGTTTAGTCCCATTTTGAAATTGTTTAGTCCCATTTAGAAATTGTTTAGTCCCATTTTGAAATTGTTTAGTCTCAATTAGAAATTGTTTAGTCTCAATTTGAACTTGTAAGAGTATAGACCATAGCGAGACCGCATAAAGATTCACCCCGAAAGTCGGCAGCACCCACGTAGAAGAAACAATCAAGGTGAGGCCAACGTACGAGTCTGGTGAAGGTTTATTAGTGTGAGCCATTTGTAGAGAGGAAGACGGACCGCAAGAGGATAGAAGAAAGAGGCTTTCAGGGATCTAAAGGTACAAAAAGCTCCCGATTGAAAAAAGGTGAAACGTCTTACTTTTGAATATTAATTTTAGTGTAGTTATTGTCTATGTATAGTTCCTGTGTTTGGAAGATGTTCACTCACCGGCAACCACTTGTAGTTGTGTTAGATTGGTATCGCGGTGACCGTTGGAGGCAGTAAGGTATGTCCGCAATGTGGGGTGCGATATGGAACCAGGCATGAGTTCGTAGTACCTTCCTGTCAATTGTGTGTAGGGTCAAGAGTTTGTGTGCATTTCTTTTCATTGAGTAGCGTCATTAACGATTGCGATACGTCGTTAAAGAGTAAAACTTCGAGCTGGTAGCAGGGTGGGATTTTTCTTTGTTGTTGTCCGAGAGTCGTATTGGTTTTAATTGTTAGTTCAGTCTCCCTAGCTATATGCTATGCCCCCTAACATTTAGGAACAGCTTTAGCTACAACCAACCCCCCTTACAATTGTCAGAAATAGTTAGTGGAAATAAATTGTTATTGAATTTATGTTACAACATTTGAGAGTATTTGTTATTCCATAAAATGAGCTTGATTTACAGGATGGTGGGCTAAAGCAACCCCAGGATGGCTTAGCGGTGGTAGAGATCTATCGCACGGGAAGTTCCTGCAGGTACCCTCCATTTTTCGTTAAGGACTCCAAATTTTGAAGTATTTTGTGAGATAGTCGGAGGTTGGTTTCTTCGGGCAGCCAACCCAAGGCTCTCAGCACAAAAATAAAATTCAATCATTGTACTGTTGATATTTGGCTCTGTTGACTAACGAGTTTGCCGAATGCCGACTAACGATTATGTCCTCGCCACTTTTTACGAGTCTTTCTGAACTGTGAAAACATCCCCAAGTATTGGAGTGGCGGTTGTAGCGCCTGTAGCGCCAATAGTGGAAGCATTTGCTCTCGACTTGCTTTCCTGGCGTTTACGCCAGCCGGACCAGCATCTTTGGAGGCTATGATATTGTTAGTTCGTAGACTTTAAAGCGGCCAAAGATAACATAGCCAAAGTATAGTTCTATAAAGCCAGGAGAGAATACGGCATTCGAAAGAGCTGTACAGGATGTTTTCGCTCAGATTGAACTGGGGCGGCACGAAAGCTGGGACTATACATTAACGAAAGGAAAACAAAGTACATGTCTGCAGGAACACTAGCATTGGCCCCATAATCAAGGTAGACGAGCGCTAATTTGAAGTCTAGTAAAATCATTCACCTACCTTGGGTCAATAGTTACAGCCGACAATAATATGAAATTGGCTGCTATCGAGACTCTTCAAATCCATATTTTCGTGACACAATGTTACAACACATTCATTAAACACTTTTCTTATACAAAAATCACTATTTTTAAAGCAATCTTTTCACTTTTTTTATAGAATACAAAAACCGGCTGGTAATATTCTCAACCGCCACTTTCCAACATAAAAACCCGTTATGTCAAAGCTTCAATCTTCATAAACGTACTAGAATCAACCGTTAGAATGTATTGTACAAATTTTATAAACATTTCCATAGGCACATTTAAAACTTTTACCAAAAAACATGATTTTTCGTATTTTATATCTTTTAATTGGATTTAAATTATTCTGATTATATAACAGTGGATTCGCATTAATAGAAATTAACCATACAATAATTTTTAAATGTTTTTTTTGAAACCCTTTTATCATAAGCTTTTTTAACCCTTAGCAAACACCCAAACCAATTGCACAACTAACAAAAAAGCTTCTAACTATTTTTGACAGTTATCCAGCTGTTATTTCAGGAAGTTCACGGTAAAAAAAATCGAAAATGAAATTTTATAATTTTTAATTTATGCAAATTTTGGCGCGCGCAAGAAGTTAAATATAGTGATTAGTTCAAACTAAAATCTTGCGTAATGTGAGAGGAACAATACCAGCCAAGATATCACCGTGTTGCCTTCGAATATTTTAAATATTTCCAACCAGTACCTGAATTGTTTTAAGAAGAATTTTTAAAGGTTAAAAACCATCGTAAAAGTGTGCAATTATCTATTTTTAACATATTCCCTAATAACAAACCAAACAACTTTAACCAAACATGAGGTTCTTATCAATGTAAATAAACAAAATCGTTGAGAAATTGTAATTTTCTTGTACACTTGCAGAGGAGTAAGAATCATCATCGCCGCCTGCCTTTTATTGATAACTCAAGTGAAATGGGGAGAAGCCTCGTTCCTTGATTATATATGGCCTGATAAACAATGTAAGAAAGTATTTCATTTAATTTTTACAGTGATAATCTTCTAGTATATATTTTCAGCCTATGTAGGAAATGCGCCTTCAATACCGTTTGAAATTATGGATGAAAAGGACAAATTCCTAGAGAATATGGCACAAATCTTTGGAGCTGAATTATCCAAATTAGATTACTGCCACCAGAGAGTATATAACTATACAACTAAAACTGGAGCTCTTTAAAAAAATTCCTCTTTCCTAGGTTGTACTTAACTTAAAAAACTCCTGCCATTCCCTAAACGAAGAACAACTCTCCCGCCTAGCGATAGAACTAATAAACTGCCAACTAGCAGCCGAAGGCAGACCAATATACGAATGCAGTGAATCTATGAGTCTAGAAGAATGCACCAAACATATGACATCTGAAGCTCTTAATAATTACTACTTATCCCTAAGTCGAGCTAGATCCGTTTGCTTGATTATACGTCAGGAGCAGTTTCGTGCTGTTAGTGAAATGACCGTGAATCGCTTGATGGAGTCAGTTAATCAACATCTAGATATGATGGAGGAGCTCAAGAAGAGCCAGAAACAGCTTGAGACTGCCACTTTTCAGTCGATTGATGATGTTGTTGAGAAGAATTTGAGGCTGTTGGAGAAGCAGCAGGAGTTGCTGAAGGTGGCAGAAGAGCAGAGGTTGAATACGGAAAGTAACTTGAAGAATATAATTAGGGAGAAGGAGACTATAAGGAAGGGGCAGAATGATATTAATAATTTTATTATTGATTTGAAAGCTAAAATTGGTAAGTATTAAAATAGACGTAGTTTCATTAGCTCCTTAGCCAGCGTTTGCCTCCGTGATTGTTAATCTCCGACCCGTCTTTTTAAGTATCTTATTCCTAATTGTGTTATGTGTTCTTCGACGAATCCTATGTATCTTTTCGTAGGGCGTTCTGCTCTTATTGCCTTTTGTTACGAGCCAAGCGTCCCTACATATAAAAAAGCACCTTCGATTGCTCTACAACTCAAATTCGAGCCTTGGACTCCAGAGGCATCTCTCCTCCGCAGCTTGTCTTCAATCTCTTGTGTTAAGGAGTTTCACTGCATCATCCTTAACATCATCCGACTGGTCTTTACCCAGGTTGGATTACATTCACGGGGTTTTCCGCATCCTTGTGTAATCCATTTTTTGAACATGACCGACTCAAAGTAAACAGAGTACTAAAGCGAGTCTTAGCTTCCTCAATTTCCGCCTTCCAAAACATTCATGGTTCCTTTCGGCTTTTCTCCTTCGCCTTCGGTGTATCTGTACCGTAGTACGACCTTTTTTACCAAGGGCTTCGAGAGACTGGAAATGAGTTTGGCGGAGGAACGAGAGAAAATCCCCCATGGACTGCCACTCCTTAAGACTGGCGACTGACTGTTCATAGAGTGCATGGGTACCTTTATCTAACTTCCTGTAGCTTCTTCCAAGTTTCCAAGACTGGATTCCCACGACCGGACACCGAACAGACAACACATAGCTGTTATCGTTAATTCTCATTTGAAGTCCGATAGCAAGTCACATGAGTGTTTTCACGGGGGAAGCTCCAACGAACACCCAAACGAAGGAACTAGTCAAAGCAATTGGCTATTTGTTGTTGTTTTTTAAATTTACTTTTGCATTCTCATCCTAACCACAACAACAATGCAGAAATTCTCAAAATATTCGCCATTCAAACGTTCGACACTCGACTTTTGTATTTGTGTAATTGTGTCGATCGCTGCATTCCTGTAGCAGCTCGTACTGTTCTTTTACTTCGTTCTTGGTATAGTCTTGTCCATCGACTGTATGATGAGATTGACCATATCTTTGAGATATAAATCAATCCCTTCCGCCTTGTACTGTTATTTCAAGTCCGTAATGGTCACTGTCGCACGTCACTGTCGTTAAGCAGTTTGTTTCGTTCGTATTTAACCCTGGTAGCTCTATCGGAGTCTAGCAGGGCCTGGTCATTATGGTATGTTTGCAGAGAGAAGGTTAACTTTCCGCTAAATTCTATTTTGGGCTAACCAGACATTTAGTTGGTTCCTCCTGGTGTTGGCTGTTTGGTCTCCCAATGCCGCATACCGTGCTTTTAAGTCTCTGGTCAAAAAGTAAAAATTTGCTCCCACTCCAGTTGAAGCGTTTGAAAGAGCAAGTTCAATTTCTCTATGAATTGAGAAGTTAGCAAGTTCCTGGATTGAGAAGTTAGCTAGAACAAGGCGCTTACCCATTAACTATTTGCCTTTTATCAACTTCGCTGCCTTTGAAAATATTTACCAGTTTTTTATGTCTTCGAACTCCTTTAACAGAATTTAAAAAAACTGCACGGGACCACCGTGGGAAACTACCCTCCCTTTAAACAAAAAATTTATTGCGTTAAAAAGTTATGCGTGAACAGGACCAAAAATATACCTACATACAGGCCGAATAGATAACCTCCGGACTTACTGATTGAGCAGATATACTCCCGCTCAATATGCTCGTTCCATCTGGTCTCGCTAATTCCCATGATATTGATTTTATATCGGTTCATATTATTGATGGTTTCATCCAGTCTTCCATAAGAAATCAGCGTTCTTACGTTCCATGTTCTAATTTAGGTCATGCTTCGAAAAACAAAGGTCGTCGTTGTGATATCCATCCTGTTCCGAGACATTGTTTGCCGATTTGTAACAAGGGTGTTTTTCTAGGAGCGAAATTTTAACGAGCCCAAACGACTGAAAACTATCGCATATGACTCGCCATTCGATCGTCTCCCGTTCGCTCCTTCCCAAGAAGTACACCAGGGGTCATCACGGCAAGGTGGGATTAGGACTTGCTAACTGAGCTGCTAGGTGTTCGTCTGCAGTGTCCCTTTTCGGGTTTGGGTTTTGATACAAGTGAAAAATCCGCTACCACCATCTTCCGAGGCCTTTATTATCCGTTCGCCCCGCAAAAATTGTAATATTCTAATTAAAATCTATAGGCTCATTTTACACGATGAGACACGAAAAGAAACAAAGTTTCTTGAAATCGCTGATTCCCTTTTGGAGTTTCCTCAAAAATTTCATCGGTGTCTAAACGGGTAAACTCTTGCAGCTAATAATAACGTCAGAATTTATTGCTCCTGTCTCTCTATCTCTCGTTTTGAAAACTCGGGTGGTCATTTTTGTTTTTAAATCTCTCCTTTTACCACATACGAAAGGGGAAACCAGAGAAACAACAACAAACCTGACTCTGTCAAAACTGTTTCCAACAAAGTTGCTTCAAAAGTTTCATGGCATTGTTTCGTGTTCCACTAAGTTCGCAGGAAACTTTTTGTTTCGTGTTTCATCGTGTAAAATGGACCAAACTAAAAACAAATTAACAAATATTTTTTCATAATATTATCTAGGTGAAGCCAGTGACACTATATTGCACCAAAATATGAAAGCAAATGAACAAATTCACGTGACTATTAATCAACTGAAAGATGCTAACGAAATTGTACAAAATTTCTCTCAAATATTACAAGAAATACAACATGGAGTTGGATCGAAAATAATATGGCTTAATCAATATTTGGGAAGAAATCGTAAGTTAAAACAATTTATTTCCACAAATTATATTTTAAACCTTGTACAATTTCCAGAAATTTTAATAAAAGAAATCGAAATCGTTCTCGTACATGTTTCGTACTTGCTAATCGGAATGATTTGTCTAGTCTTCGTCAATGCTGATTCGATAAGTCGAATTGTATTTTTAGTCCTTATCGCATTGAATATGACTGCTGTGTTGTATAAATACATCGAAATGAATATGTCGGTGTTAACAGAAACTATAGCGGCGTTCTTAACAGGTTTTGTAGAATTTTATATTACATATATGTATAGCAGTATTTTAAAAGTTTTTTTTTAATACATTTTCAGTCATTTTCATTGCAAAATTGTCAAAAAAGTATGACTGGCGCAAATACGCTGATTATCTAGATATACTCTCTGTTAAAAGTGCAACTCCAACTACACAAAATACCAAGTATGTGACTGCCAGCGATAATACAACTAAAGCAACTACAGAAAAACATCCCCAACTACGAACAGTGTTGAATAGTTATGTAAGTAGCAATCGAACTGAGTCTTATTCAAGTCGTACAATACCTGAAAGCAATGAACATGTAGAAGATTCGTTTGTGAGAAGTTCACCTCCCAGATACAATGGATATACTCTAAATCCCTTAAGCAGTGCCTTTATTCCTACAAATCATCATGAACAGCAACAGGATGAATTATCTAATCATAGTAGGAGGTAAGTGAGAGTTTTATTTCAGTAGAATTGTTATATTTTTCGCTTGTTCAAATCAAAGTTCGTCCAGATCAACATCAATAACTCGAGTTACTCGATGCAGAGGTACTACACACCGAGGTTTGCAGTGTTCCAATATGTCTAGAGTAGGATCAGATTATTGTCGGGTGCATGAAAGCGCTGTTGAACGTTAGGTATTGATTCTACTTAACAACGGATCTCGAAATTTTTATTCTAAGAATAATAATAATGTGAAAGTAATGATTTCTGAATCATGCTCGGGTTTTTATTTTGTTACACAATTTACAACCGGTTAAATTCGTTTAAGTCCCCTCCTAAATGGTTGATTTAGTCCAACTATTTTGCATTTTTAGATTTTTTTTTAAATAATATCTTTTTTTATATATTTATGTTTGTTCCTTTATAATTTATACCCAGTAATGGTGTTGTTGATTATTTTTATGAAATATTACGTAATTATGAAGTAACTTAATTGTGAAATGATACAAGGATTGTGAAGAAGAATTTTGTTATAATGAAATAAATTTTTTAAAGCATTTGTTTTATGGTTACAAATTAGTGTTACACCTTGTGGGAGACATAGACAATACATCCTTTGACACTATAGCTAGAGGTCGGGCAGGTCAGCGATATGGACGTGCGGTAGCAGCCGAGCTTTGGAAGATACCATGAGAAGCCCAGAGAATGGGTTCACGCGGGCAAAAGTAGGCGCAATCCACGGGTAAATTCAAAAACTCAACGCTGGCGCATAACTGCAGAATTCAGCAATTAGAAGTTTGTAGCTGAATTATGCTGTGTTGAGTTTTTGAATTCACCCCATGTCTACAGCTGCTATGCGGCGCCAAGTCTGACACTAAACGAGTACGAGTTGATGTTGGAAAGGTAAGCCGCTGACGCGAATTGCCATTGCCCGATAACATTAGCGGGCGATTTCAATGCTTGGGCTGTTGAATGGGGCAGTCCACAAACGAACGTAAGAGGGCGCATACTCCTAGAAGTATTCTCGCGATTAAGCGTGGTGTAAGCCAACACCGGAGGCGAAAACATCTTCCAAAGAGGTGGGAGAACATCTGTAATCGACATACCCACGGAAGTGATTCAGTGGCGAAGGACCTACAGTGGCGGGTGAGGGTTGGGTACACGTATAGCGACCACCAAGCCATCATCTTCGAGGTGGCTCAAGGTATAGAAAAGAGGAAGCTTACGTGCGAAACGGCTAGAGGATGGGCCGTTAAGAAACTCGACGCAGAGGTGTTCGAGGAAGTTGTCCTGCATAATGCGAGGTCGGGGTGCCAGGGAATAGGCAGAACGGATTGAAGACTCCATAAAGCAGGCATGTGATGCGCCCTGCTGCGGCGCCCCGGTAACCGTTGACATTCACTAAACTTCTGGTGGAACGTAGAGATCGACGAATGCAAAAGGGCCTGCATGAAAGCGAGAAGGAGAACTCAGAGAAATCCAAACCGTCCGAATTTCGATGAGCTTCTTAAAAGATATAAGGACGCTAGGAAAAGGCTAAACAAGGCCATCGCTGGATGTAAATCCCGACACTTCAAAAGGTTGTGCAGAGAAGTCGACTCTGAGGACGGGGGACTATAAAATTTTTATGTCAGCGGTCAAGGGCAAGCGCTCTCCGCTCATCACCTGCCCTGCGCTGCTCCAGAGTTGGACCTAGAAGAAGTACCTGCGGACAGGAGGAGAAGTACCTGCGTCTTGAATACAACTTCTTTATTCGGGGTGAAGATTCGAAAACTACTCTAACGTGGCTTGATAAAGCACAAAAGGAGACGTTGGCATTTGCTCTATCATCGATGACTTGAGCTGGTTCGTTCGTTGGTTGAAGCGGCGAGGCCCGCATCTACTCCGTGCTGACCTTCAATTGGTACATTAGCGCCGTTTTGATACCACTCATTCTCATGACCAATAGGTTTTTTAGATCCATTTTGTAGCATCCACCAACTTTGTCAAATTCGATGGATGCTATGTTGCTAGATCCTCAACCTCGTTCAGTATGTCGATCCTGGCTAGTGCCGGACATCCATGGAGCTACCGTTGGAATGTAGCTGTCTTGAACTTTGTCACTACAATCACAGCGATTGACCTCCATCCCGGAGGTGCGATTCGATTCCTGCTCTCTGCATAATCCTTGGTCTTTCCACTTTCTCCACTGATATGTCATTCCCTGTTTTCAGCAATTCCCCGCGCTTTCTCCTGGACATTACATACAAGCATAATAAACGAGGAACCTATCGCGTGTTAGACAATCGAAGTCAGCGTTTTTTCGCGATAGTATAAGTTGTGACCGAAGTGAAAGGATTTCCGGTTGTTAGATTCGCAACTAACTTGTTCATAGAGGATCGCGTGCCATCCTGTACAAAATCAACAGTTTAAATTTTCGTTGATAGCGGCAAAAAAACATTCTTGAATCTTTAATAAACTATTTGCACAAAATCACATTTCATCTAAAAATTGCCCTACAATCGATTTTAATATGACACAAAAAAACTGCATCAAATCAATAATCCCAATTCATTAGTTAACCCCCACCCCATCACAAAAATCTCATTTATCAGCACACTAAGGGAACAACTCTTCTCGTGTGGTACGAAAGTGCCATTCAAGAAGTTCACACCATCGTTCAAAATTTTTGCATCTGTGTTGTTGTTGTAGCTGCAGTTGACCTGTGACCTAATTTCTATTTCTGTTGTTGCATACCTGGAATTAAGCTTTGCAGCTGCAGGACGTGTACTAGGTCAGTTGGATATGAGGTCACCCAACCCTTTGCTTTCACCCTATGAAAATTTTATCGGGAATTTTACAACTTTATTCACTACCGGAAAAGTCCTGGAAATTGAAGTGCTTCTGTGGAGGGTTTTTGTCTAGGAATAATTATCCTTTTGCAGACTGGAAAGTGTTTGTGTGGGCAACAAAAATTCCCTCTGAAAGGGGTGCAGTAGTGTAGGGGGCCAAGTGTAGCGTGGTACTTTTATAGCATGAATTAGGAAATAGTGAGATGCGGTATAGCTACTTAATAACGCCATTGTAAAATTATTGAATTTTTGGTTTCTTCTGCAATATAATCCTGCCCAATAAGAAAGAGAAAAAAACCTTTTCCCCGTGGTGGAATGAATATCTCTCGTAACTGAGGAAGTTAACAAGAGAGACCCTCAAACTGGTGTTACAAACAAGGCCTTTGGCAGCCCTACAAAGACTGCCTAAAACTGTACAAGAAAGCCATTGTATCAGCCAAGAGGCTGAACCTGGCAGGAGTATTGCCAGTCTATAGAGAGTCTAGGAGACTCTGCCAGATTATGCAAGATCCTGTTCAAAAAACACTCTAGTCCGTCCTTTATAAAAAAGGTGAACGAAGCTTGGACAGAATCGCAGGCCGACTTTCCCGGTTGCAAGGACGAAAACGAAAGGTGGAAGCATCAGGAAACGAACAAAGCCATTCGTGGGAGGTATTATTACGAAGGAAAAGGTAATCTGAGCGATTAATAGCTTCTCCCCCCTTCAAAGCACCCATCCCGGATGGCATACTTCTGGTCATCCTACCGAAACTACCTGAGGTAGTAGTACCATGGCTGGTGGTCGTGTTCAAGTGGTGCGTGCGTGGTGTTCAGCTATGTCCCTATGAGTTGGAGACGGGCGAGAGTCGTCTTCAACCCAAAGATGGCAGAAGAGGTCCCCAATCCGCGAAGGACTATAGGCCGATTAGCCTGACATCCTTCCTGCTTCAGGCACTAGAAATTGTCATCGGCTCCCACATCCGCCAATCGGTAGATGTGACTTTTCTGTCACCAGCTCAACAGGAAGCTCTGCACAAAATGGTGGGAACTATCGAAAAGACCCTATATTACAAACAATATACGTTGGCAGCGATCTCAGATATAGAAGGCGCCTTTAATAACGTACGTACAGAATCGATTCGAGAAGTGCTGAGCTCGAGAATAATCCAAGCGGATTTGGGAACACAGACGGTAATCATATACGCCAACAGAGGAACACCACAAGGACGCGTAATCTCTCCCCACCCCACCCCAGGCATACTTTCACCTTGTCCTCCAGAGTAAAATTTCTGGCTCTAATACTGGATTCTAAACTCAACTGGTAGACGAACAACGACGAAAGGGTAAAGCAAGCCTATATAGCCTTCTATGCCTGTAAAAAGATGGGGTCTCAAGGCAAAGATAGTCCTATGGATGTACACAGCTGTAGTAAGCCCAATTCTCACGATAGTGCTGAGCAGGTCCTATAACGTCATAAAGTTGGGGAGGGTCCAGAGAACGGCAACAGTGAGGCAACAGCGGCCATGAGAGCATGTACGTTTTCTTGCGCCTACTTTCCTGAAATTCACATCAAACATCTAGCCTTATATAGTTAATTAAACTTTGATGACCACGTTGGGGATCAACTTTGGAAGCTAAAGGCCTCCATTCACATACATGCCGCCGGCAGGCTGTGGCCTTTAGGGCAGGTTGGCGGGCACGGCCCGATGAAGGCTATACATTCGTAGGTCTGACTGAGCGATAAGGATTTGAGGTATCCGTCTGACAAGTCGCTAGGTACGCTAATCTGTCGTCTGCATTTGTATGTGTAGGGAATCGTGTGATCAGTCTCAACGAAATTTTCAGACTGAATATAAGTTCATATCTATAGGCCCAGACTGACGATAAATACCCACAGACAGAGATTTTTGTCAGTTTTCGTGTAGACCCCGTCCATTTGGCGGCCTTTGCGTGTGTGATTATTCTTGGCCTCAAGGCGTATAATCTTGAGGCCACGGCCTGCCGACGACCTGTATGTGAATACCCTTAACATTTTGATAATTTTAATTTAATGCACATTTCCGAATTACCACCAGAGATTTTTTCACGTGCCGCCTACCGCTGGCTAGTATCTTTCAAGCTGAAGTGCTGGTGATCCTGAAGGCCTGCCGAACAATGAACTTAGCACCTACACAAGGATGAAATATTAGGAGTAGTTCTTCCCTATTATTTTCTCTCACACTACTCGTAGGGAAAAACTAGACTAGTTTTTCTTCAGTCTTTCCTCACGAGTTACTTGTAGGCTGATGTTGAAATAGTTTTTTGCGATCAGTTTCTTTCGAGTTATTCGTAGGGAAATACTAGACTAATTGTTCTCCACATTTACTATTAAGTTACTCGTAGGGCCTTGTCAAAAACTAGAAGAGTTTCTACGTGTTTGTAGATGCAATAGCTTTGGAGATAAAGGTGGGTCATGGACAGTCGGACAGACAAGTCCTTTACCAGCATATGGATCTAACCTTTTCATTTTTCATTCTTTTAACACGAGTTAATCCCACTTTAAAAACACCGGAGCGCAACTATTTTTTAAAATACTTAAGCTCGAGATCTCAGAGGAATTTTCCAAGCACGGCTCTCAACACTGAAACTCATTCCACTGTTTATTTGCATCGAAATCCAGCAACCTGCACGTCTGCAAAGGACCCCCACCGGAGTTATCTTCTTCCTTCGTTCCCTTCTTCCACTGCTGCACTTAAATCCAACAAAAAGGACACAGTTGCAAAAAAAAACTACTGCCAGGACACCTTTTGCCGCGTGCCGCAGCAATTCGCACGGTCCGAATGGAATCGCACACAGCCGAAGCGGCCGCCGAAACAAGTGCAGGACGAAAGGACTGTCCACGAGGCGGGAAACTCCACCAGGACGAGGGAGAGGAATCCGAATCAGGATTAGGACTCGTGTTGCGTGTCCAGGGATGCGGCGCATGTGCAGCATTCCCAGGAAGCTGCCATCCGCCGCCATGGCCACCGCTTGGAATCGCGCTGTGTACAAATGCCCGTCCGTCTGCAAGCTGTCTGCTCTGTGTCTGCGGTGTTCACTGGAAGAGGAAAATGAAAACTAGTGGAAGCAGGCATTTTCCAATTCCACAAACAGTGGAACTATATACACACGGCAGCATCTGATGGCTGTTAAACTGGCGCTTATGTCTGCAAACGGTGTTCACTTCCACTTCAGTCTGTTCAGGTTTGCGGAAGTGATCGGTCGTTCCCTGTCGATTATCGCTGCGTTTTCCGCGCACATTTATATTTCCCAAGGAAAAGCTAAAGAAGGAAATTTTCTAATTTTGTTTTATTTATGTTTTTCTTTTTTCGTATAAATTTATATGTGTATACCCTGTGTGTGTGCCGTCACTGACATTTTACCACGGAATATAATCTAAAGAAAAGTTGAGTTGGTCATAAGTATTTTCTGTTTTTGCTATTTTATAACGGTTCCCAAGGCTGTGCGTACGGAATTGAGGACATCATATTAAAGTTCATGGGGAAAAACTTTTTCACAAGGACTAAGAATGTCCTCATTTTCATTCCTTCAATGTTAAATGTGTAGGGATTCGTAAATTGGGTAGAATTCGTGACTTGTAGCATCCTTAACCGAGGCAGCCCCCAAGTGGTAGAACAGAGCTGGGGAGGAGAGCAGCTCCAAGAATGAGGCCTTACAAGGACAAAGTGGCAGAATACAATATCTGGGACTCAACTCCTTTGCTTCCTGAAATGATGGTGTAGAAAGAGTAGTGGTTGTGGGAGTCGCGGGTTTTGTTAAAATGTAGCAAAAAAGTGTCCTGCTGTGAAAGTTTTTGAATTAAAAATTCCAAAGATAAGTGCTTAAATAATAAAAAAAAGTGAATATAAAAAAAATAAATAAAAAAATAATTCAAAATTGTGCATTACGTTGTATAGTGTTAAATGAGAGCCATATCCTAGATATCTAGATCTAGCCAGTCGCCTATATATAATATATAATATATTTATTTATTTATTTATTTATCGAATTTAGTATATAAGCGTGTAGTGAATTCCTGTATAGTGTATAAGTATAAGTCGCCGATATGAAATCCACTGCTGTTGTGTTCGTTTTGACTTTTCTTATCAATATTGGAATCCTTTTCCTTGGCATCAACTGCACAACTCTGGGCCTGATAAGCCCAATTGGTAAGTTTTGTATGAATACGAACAAAATTCTATTGAAACTTCTCTCACATACATATATCCTTTTTCCTAATCAGTTCAATCCATTTTGCGCCCTTTGCTAGAAACAACACTATGTGTGACTTATTTATCAGCCAGGATACAGGCAAGTGAATCCTTTCACATTCCTCCTATGTGCGAAACTCCTGTGCAAAGTTATGTAACTGGAAAATTGCTCTTTTGTGAATGATCATAGTCCTAGAGACACGTCGAGAAGGATAAAGATATACAAAAAAGGATGAAACTTGAAATGGTTATCCTATGTCAGTGTGCATATATAATTTGAACATTGCCTATAGTGTCTATAGTGTTATCTAGTCCCCTTTTGTTTGCAAATAAACTTTTCTCAAGGATCTTCAGGAGTATAACATTCATATTAGGATATATACAAATGAAGCCCCGTTGGCATAAAATCTCCTTATTTACATATAGTATATTGCGGCTGTGTATTTCTTAATCTTAATAGATGTAGAGGGCTTGTGTAATGGTCTAAAGGACGTGACGGATATATCCTAGCTTGAATAAGGTACATGAATGTATTTTGTTGGTATAATGTTATGTATGTAAAAGGTCTAGGAATAAGTGGCAGTTTGTGGTTAAGGATATTTTCCCACCATAAATTAACTTATTAAGGAAGGTTTATTGCATTAACGTTTTGTTAAAATTGTATACATAAGAGGCTTTTGCGAGGGGATGAATGAATTTCACTTTATTTTACAGAAGGATATTAAGGAATATATGTTTTTGGGGTGTTATGTTTCGGCTTTACACAAATAAACAAAAGTAGACAGATATTAAATGAAACAAAAAATATTGATCCAATATATTAAAGTTTTTAGTACAGAAATTCAACAGTTGTGGAACTTTAAATTAATAGAAAATTAAGTATGTATATAAAATATGGTCATTAAAATTCATTTTAAAAGTCTCATAATCCACTTAAGTGGTTTTCAACGACCGTTCTACACCACACAGTATATATGTCTGTTTATCTTTATAAAATGTAGTCATATCCTTCGAAGAATAAAAAAAAACACATTATTATGAAGGACGTGCTCCTCTTTAATGGACGGAGAGCTCCTCGGATAAGCTTAGTTGATGTAGAATTTTTAATTTGATAGTGCTCATGTCGCATTATAAAGTGTATATGTATATAGTAAGAGTTGCGTGATAGTACATATTATCCTTTATCCTTAATTGAGATTGTTGGTGCATTCTATAAATATACATTTTTTTTATAATCGGATTATTAAAGTAAGAGAAAAATGACTCAGATTGTGAAAATATATGCCAAATGACACACTGCTGTGTGTTTTAAAGTGCATATATTTTAAACATTTATAGCTGCAGCAAAAAAGGCTCTTGAAATTCGTAATGCGAAATTTTAAGTGGAAAGAAAACATATGTGACGTTGAGAACTCTTGGAATAGGTTCAAAAGTAAGACTAAGTGGCCACATGTCTTAAACGCATAGAGAAAGTAAAGTGAAAGAGCACACTAACCATAAGGAATGCTCTGCAGAAAGCACTATAAAATATTAGCTGGAAGCTGGAACCCGGTGCGCCTCGCTGCACCCATAAGCCAATAGTATGGCGTGCGCCAAAACAATTGGGAATTTCAAAATCGCTTTATTTCATGGGAAGTGAGAGTGTCAAATCCCACTACGAAAGTACATTCGAAAAGCAAAGTGTCACTTCGTTCGATTAAAGACCCAAATCACCGGTTCATTGATAATCCCAATCACAATTCAGCAATCTCACTACTACTCTTGTCGCGGTCTGCTATCGATTGGAATTTCGTCATTGCCATTCGTTGGAGCGTGATTTTTATTTAAAACTGTTCCATAGGTATGATGCTTCCAAGCCAGCGTTAAGTTCATCTGCAGACGTTGATCGAGATGTTTCAGGCAAATTTGAGCGAAAATCCCATGCAAGTAGTGTTAGAATGCCTCCTATCGTTTTGTTTTTCCTCGGAAATCTCGCAAAGCTCTGTCAAGCACTTCGAGCGATATTTTATGGGCCATGGCGCCAATTATAATTTTGTACGTTTTAAGGACAGTGGCAATACGGACGTTTTTGCTGATGTTACATGTAGGTATTTCTATCTGGTTCAAATTCAATGAGAGCTTTGCTGTTGAATGCACCGTACGCCCACCATCAAGTAGCGTTGATGCAATTCCGGTGATGTCACTGCAAATGCAATCTCATTCTGCATTCGAATCGACGCCAAAATCAAATTGATAAGGAATGGTTTGCCTGTGCCGCCTGGCCCTCTAGGTTATCGCCTTGTGTGTTGAACAGAGAACCTCAACCAAAAACGCATATATCGTTTTGGTAAGCGATTTCCCTAACTGAACTTTGACTAAACTGCATCCTATTGGTATCGACTCAGTTCTAAAGCACTGGAGATTGATAAGATTCTTTTTCGCCGTTCAATCCATATCCAGGTAATTTTGGATAGCGTCGAATCCAACCCATACACGATTTCAGCCCGTGTTCCGTAGGGGTCAATTTTGTAACCTACACTTTTTCTTTTACTCTGCGTTAAAATCGCATTATTTATGGTATCATCATTTCTTAGATGGTAGTAGGGTACCGTAACCCCCAAGCTACCACAGCCGGCAAGATTCGATTGGAATCTCTGTTTATCTACTCTGTTTATCTTTGCAGTACGTGCAAGTGGTGTCAATTGCGTAATACTACGCACTAACCAGAACAACCGAAACTATGTTACTCCGGGCTTTATCTGTACTAGCTATTCTAGTTTACATACGAGATTTCTTCTTTTCGTATTGGTACTCTTTCTGAGATCTTTGTATTATTATTTCGTGTATCAAAAAGTGACGGCGGTCAAACACCTATTTGATTGCGAGTGTTCCGGTACCCAAGTGGCTACGGAGATATTTTTACGTGTAAACCTAGTACTGGTAGTGACTAAGTTTAAGTCTAGTACTCGTAAGTAGTGACCTCTTGAATGGTTGTGCTTGGACAAGGTATCGGCTATTTTAGAGCGAACTAATTGTGCGAACGGTCCAAGAGAAAGTTCTTATTTCTTCGCTTTTTTCCGATCTTCGTGCGCAATTGTTTATCCAGAACATTTTTACCAGAAAGGACTATCCTGATCATATTAAGTCCTATCTTCATAATGCGAAGAGAATGTCCCACCAGCGCACAATTTGCCCGTTTCCCAACTAAAATCTGCTTTTGGCTGATGAAGACTTGTCCCGAAGTCAATGATATGAACTAACTCTGTTACTGTTCCATCTCATTTTGCTCATAGTGAGACGACATGGTTTTTGTTGTGTTAAGCGTGTTCCCACCTTTAGTTTGCGATATGGATATGCGGGTTAGGCATATCTTTTTTTTAGCGCTGTTTGAGCTAGCCACTTCTCATATAATACGATCGGCCTTCTATCATTCCGAAAAAGTTACAGTCCGCCCATATTTTCATATATATATATATATATTTATGGTACTGCTACTGTTCCTCCCCGTATTACGCTGATGGCTGACCACCTGCTGAACTTATACATTTATAAAACAAATCAATGTCATGAAGAAAACGTGAAATGTAAATCAAAATCTCTAAAAATCTTCGTGAAAATTCGTCAACGTAAATGTTACAATGTGGGCGCATATTAATAGCTACAGAACTCGTTTCTGTACACACAATACCACGAGACTAAAGTGAAATGTTATTCAATCCGATTGTGTGCATCCCACTGCAAATCTCCCACAAATGCAGTGTGTTCCCCTCAATAATTCGCAATCTCTATTAATTTATCACGTTGGCTAACACAAGTTGGTTTCTCATGTTCAATGTCTCCATGATAATTACTTGTTTCCCTTCCTATGCAGTAAATAATTTTAAATGAAGAAGAAGGGTTTGTTAGGGAAAGTTGTCCCACAGGTGAAGATGGGAGCAATTGTCAACTCATGAATTCTATAACTACATATTTGTTAACAACAAATTTATACTTTATTTTTTGATTTAAATTCTATCTTAATATAAATTGGATGGAGGGAATCATTGAAGTCGGTTTTTGCAATAATTTTGCGGATACCATTATGTAAGAATTTTTAGAATTGCATCCATTCCGATTCACTAAGCTAAAGCCCGGTTGCAAACCAACGTTTAGTATCCCTGTACCGTTTCAACGATACAAAGCGTATAGCATCATTGCAACAAGTGTGTACCGGGCTTAAGCGCACATTGAGCTGTGTCACGCAGCAAGCGCAGAGCAGAGTAACATGAAAAAAACTGCGTTACAAAGTTGTCTGAGCACATTGGGAAGTAGTTTTGTTAGACAGTTTGACGAAAGTAGCTATTCTTTCCCAGATAGAATTTTTAAATTTTGGCCTCATATATTTTGAGTGACTGGTGTCATATAATTCTGAGGTATTAACTTGATTAAGTTTTCTTCCATTTAAAAAAAACCGTACGCGGCATGTGTCACACAACTTATGGTCCCTTTACACAAGTGTCGTGAAGCCTGCGCCTGATTTCGTGTCACCTACTCCTGCGTTGTAATTCGTACGTTTCCCTTGAAAAGCATGAGAAACAGAAACCCTGCTGGTTTACCTGTGTCGCCATGGACTTTCAGGCCAGATCGGCAGGCACGGCTCGATGAAGGTTACA
This sequence comes from Thereva unica, assembly GCA_949987705.1. NCBI lineage: Eukaryota > Metazoa > Arthropoda > Insecta > Diptera > Therevidae > Thereva > Thereva unica. The sequence goes on from OX465285.1 coordinate 12,067,743, forward strand.
CAGTACTCAGTTTGACTGAGGGATGAGAACTGAACCCCTGGCAGACCGTGGACTGTAGGTCATCTCATGATTCCCCACAGACAAGAGTTTAGCGTAGTCTGTCGTTAATTCAGGTGTAAAAATTTTGCTGGCCTCAACGTAAACTTCAGACTGAATAGAAGTTCAGATCTTCAGGCCCGGCATGACGATAAATGCCCACGCACATAAAAATTTGTCAGTTTCCCTGGACTGCGGGCCATAAGCTGCTAGAGGCCGGTGAGTGCGTGGTGATACTTGGCCTCCAGGCGAGAAATCTTCAGGCCTCGGCCTGCCAGTGGCCTGTGTGTGAATGAGGGCTTAAACGAACAGCGGGAGAGTCTTTTTCCTGGAATTCCTTCTGATATTGCTAAGCACTTCTCTTCCATCTTTGTAACCGACCCCACATTATCACGTTATTTGATTACATCCGTGCTATTTCATCTACTATATTTTCTTACTTCTAATTCTCCTTCAAGAAGTACCCGGTCCTGAAGTACCGTGACCTACACTGTGGCCTATTGTACGATGGTCCTATGCCGAAGATCTTTAAGCCATACTGCTTGAACAGGTTCAATGGCTAATGCCTTGTTGTTTGTCACTCAACATTTGTCAATAGCAGGTTTGGCTGCTTAAAGTAGATCACCAATAAATAACGAGAAACAAGCAACTCCGTAGGAGAGACAAATATTCCTTAAAGCAAAGCTTGCAGGTGAGTTCTCTGATCTTCTCATGGTCCATAGATGGTCATTTAGATTGCAGTGCTCTGTAATCAAGCAACCCAAAGTCTTAATAATCTTCCTACTTCACCCCAATAGTCTCTTGGTACCGAAAATCCCGTCCAACCTAGATTGGTTTCAATCTCCAGCATTCGGTTTGTTTCCTCTGAGTCCAATCGACTGGAGCTTTATTCATCATGAGAACAGATGCCTCAATAGTCGATTCTGGACAAAGTTCGTCCTGATCTGTCATATCTGTCTTTCTACTGAATTCAGACAGAATTATGAGCATGGCTGAGAATACTCAGTTCATCAAAGGCACCTAGGTAGTACCATTGGCTATCGGAGAAGATAAAAATCTTGTTACCACAGCTTTCTTAAGTTTTCGTATATTTTAAAGCCGGTATAGTTTAAAACTCTAATGGAAACACTGTAGCTAAGTTGTCCGAACTGATCTAAACTCTTTAAAACCAAATCTGGGCATCCATACTTGCTACTTCTTTGAAGCAATCCGTATATCATAAAAGTTCATCCTGTGTTACCTCAGGTAAAACCCAGGATAGGGGCAATCTGGTAGATTCAAGAAAGCCAATGTTAAGGCAGACTGTTGAATCTGTTCAAGCGGTTTTACTTATAAATATGCTCATAAAAATACGATAGTTCCACCTTGCAAACCGATCGCATTTTCACTGATGCAGCTTGGAACATCGTCCACGTGATCCTTCGTTCTCAGCTTTAGGCATTGTTTATAGTGAATTTTTCTGTCTGTGTAGTTGTCAGAGAGGTGTATACAGGTTGTATTGCTGACTAATTAAACAAGGGGCCGGCTGTGGATATGTTTTGGATAGAAGAATGGACGACGGGTAACCCTATAATATCATAATTCCTATTACTTTAAGGATATAAGCATATGTTGCAAAACTTTGTTCAAACAAAAAAACCAAATTGTTTTTTTTACTTTATACTCCCACCATAAGAGCTCTTTTACTTATTTATAATTTAGTTTGCCTTGTTTGGGTAAATAAATAAATAATTTAATACAATCAATTATTCACACTAGTTAGCTGGAATCTTCTGTACATGTCACAGTCAAATAATTGATGAGAATCTTAAAGACAAAGTTTTGAACAATTCTCTATTGTTTTCATCTATATGAGGAGTCTATAAATTCTTTTGCAAGCCCATTTCCAACCCGCCTTATTTCCATTAACAACACAACAATTAATTTTCGGCTTTTCTTAAGCACTTCTAGTCTTGTAAAAAAATAAATCATTATACAAAACACGTTTCGATGTACTCCCCCGCCTCTCAAGCGACAAGCATGTATCTAGTAAAAATCAAACACCATATAACTTCTTCACAAGGTGTATACTTCAGGCCAAAAGATGAATTATGAGGAAATATACAACAAACAGATTCACACGCTTATGTAAATCATTTTTCCTATGACTTAGTTTCTATTTTTAACATTAAGAACATGCACTTAAATATCGTCCTCAAAACTATTAACAACATATGCATAGTGTCATTTTATATTTCCTAGACAAGAGACAAGAGTTTTGTAGCTATTAAATATCGCTAAAATATTTAATTTACATAATTTTAAAACGAAACCCTAATTAATTTGTTTTTATAATTAATAAATATTGATTATGCCATTAGAATTCGCTTATAAATACAGTGGCGTAGCAAGAAACATCTCGCAAGTGAACGTGTATAAAATCGACAGATTTCAATATACGCCCTTACATCTATAGAATTTTATGGTAAAATAATGACTGAAACCATAATGTGCCATCAGCATTTGCTGCATCTTGCGTCTTAAATAGGCTTAACTCATAAAAAGTCTCAGAAATGCAGAAATATTTTTGACATAGAGTGACTTAATTTGAAACCATTTCTTATTAAAATTGTTAAAATATATTTAAAATACATTTAAATTTAATATAATGTTACCAATCTGTACATAAAAGATCAATATATAAATACGCAAAAAATGAATCATTTTCAATGAAACACGGGACAGATACTTTTAAATTTACTCAACACCGCACTTATTTCAAAACTTTCTTGCTCATTTCCCACAAAATGCAATTTTTGAGTTAGGTCACTTTCATTCTAAGGGTGGGACATGATCAATGGTTCCAAAGCAATGCTTGGGGAACAGTTGTTTGTACGCTTTTCGGCAAATTTGTTGATTATACTTCCTTAGCCTTTACGTTGATTTCCCTGTGAATACTCAAAGAAGCAAGCCCGTTCAGCCGCTGTGCTCCAGTTGCACTACTTTGCCAATCCTTTAAACGCCTTAATGGTGAAAAACTTCTTTCGTTGCTAACAATAATGGTCACAGCTAAGGTAACTCCAATCTTCAGACAGTTCAAGTCAATATACATATGTCAGCCGCTCGTCCAACGCACACACATATTCATTGATGCTTTAATCTTTAAAAGCATCGATGAATATGTGTGTGCGTTGGACGAGTGACTGATATATATATATATATATATATATATATATATATATATATATATATATATATATATATATATACTAGCAAAAACCCGCGTGCGTTGCAACGCCTTTAAATAAGAAAAGATTATGTGTGCACAGTTAGCGGCAAGAAAATGGTATAATGAGAAAGAGAACAAATCTGCAAAAACTGATTTAAGATACCTACAAAAAATTTAAAGTAACCTATGACAAATATGTTACAACTTTTTTTGAAATTCATGTTGAGCGACACCTATCGGAAGAAGTACAATAGACACCTGGACATGTTGGTGTTAGTGAAACAGTATTTAAAAATAAATTGCAACTATTAGGCGCATAGTATAATCTCAAGAAAATAAGTCATATCGGCAGTGTGCTATAAAATTTTTTTGGGAGGCAGGCGTCAGTATGCACTTTTAGTTAAACTAAACATTCAATAATAAAAACAATATTATTACATCCTGAAAGGGAGAAAAATAAATAAAAGGATTATAATAATTTAAGATTTAAAAATGGGCTTTTGACGGTAATGGACAGTATACGTTTGGAGTCATGTGCTGAGAGAGTGTGACTTCAGACGAATATTGTCCATTATCAGACATGTAATATAATGTAGAAAAATTGCATGTCTGACAATTGCCTAGCCCCTGGGGTCTCATCTGCAATGTCACTGACCCAGGCTTTATTTGTTTACCCAGATGCCAGCCCCTTCCCGGGTCTCATATTACAGAATCCTCGACTTTTGCGCGCGACTTCGTCCGTTACTTTGGACAGCCTTTTTTAATTTTAGGATACTAATTTTGCAAATAATGTAAACTTCAGTAAATATCTTATTGTAACACATTTTTATAAACTACGTTTTTGGTTTTTCCATCCTTCGCTAAAACATAAAGATTTTGCGGGCTCGAAACTCGTGAACACGCCACATAGAGCTGCCCATGGGAAAAACAGTTTTTTCTAAATGTACACCTGCTACTTTAAGCGTCTGTCCTTGAGCTTTGTTTATAGTTATTGCAAATGCCGCTTTTAAAGGAAACTGCACTCTTTTAAATTGAAATGGCAAATCGGTCGGAGTTATTGGAATACGGGGAATTAAAACATTTTCTCCTTTCGCCATTCCAGTCATAATTGTAGCTTTTATAATATTGCGTCCCAAATGAGTAATTTGTAGCCGTGTACCATTACATAGCCTTGGTGCGTCAAGATTTCTCATCAACAGGACCGGAGCACCAATTTTCAATCTCAACTTATGGGAAGGCACTCCTGATAATTCCAAAGAGTTGAGGAACTCTATAGGGTACGACGTTATTTGTTCAGTGTCCAAAACATTGTCTACCGAGAGATACTCGGCAACATCCCCCTCCACGTGTGACATAATTTGTTCGTTTATCTGCCCCACGGTCTCATTTGTCGGCGCTAAAATTGCTCTTTCACACAGCCATTCTCGATTGCCCATATTAATACGCAGATCGGGGTAGACATTCTTTATTAGATCATCTGTGTTATCCACAATTTGACCGAATTCACCGCTTAGTGTTATCATGCCGTTAGTGTCTGTTGCCATACGATCTTCTCCGATTTTTAGAAGAGCAGCCGCATATTGCCCTAAATGTGCGTCATTGTGAAGTTGTACTCGCATATTTGTAGTGAGACAAAACTTTTTTACGTGTACCCATAACGTAGACGCTTTCAAACAGGCATTTATTTCATCTGCCGGTGTGCCCCTACTTATCACCGGCAGGGTCTGTCTAAAGTCACCAGCTAAAAGTACCACCATCTTTCCCATGATACTCTGGTTGCTCTTGATGTCTTTCATAGTGCGATCTAGTGCTTCGATTGCTCTTTTGTGGGACATCGTACATTCATCCCAAACCAACAGCTTACACTGGTGCAACATTCGTCCACGTTCACTGTTTTTACTAATGTTACAAACTGGCATTTCCTCATGAGCTAAGTTTAATGGCAGTTTAAGAACTGAGTGCGCCGTTCGTCCTCCACTGAGCAGCGTAGCAGCTATTCCAGAGGAAGCTACTGCAACAGCAACTCCTTTATTTTTCCGGATTTGAGCTAATAATAAATTTAAAAGAAAGGTTTTGCCAGTGCCTCCTGGGGCATCCAAAAAGAACAAACCACCTTCGCCACTTTCAACTTTTTGAATAACCTTATCAAAGACTAATCTTTGTTCTGGGTTCAAAAGTGGAACGGCCTCCATTATTTGTCGATTTAAAGAAGCAGTATCGTAATCTAGTTCTCTCATTAAATCACTACTAACTTCTCCAATTCTTTGTGGCCTGCTCATCCCAAAATCAGATAAATTTTTTCCAGTAATAGTTATCACTTGGTCTTCTACCTTTGTTAGGGCTTCATTATAAATTAAATCATTGTATGAAGCGTTCGGATTATGTTCTTGTAATCTGTGTAAAATATCATCTGCCATATCTTTCTTGTACTTTTCCCACAATTGTTGAGGGTTTGAAAGTCCACATGTCGCTATTAATATAACGAAAAGCTCTCTTAGCTTGGACGCTGATCTACATTGTATAGCCTCTTCCAGAGTTACATCCCAATGATTGTCATTCTCTAACAACCCTCTTGCCTCACATGCCTCCCGAAATGTGGAATATTCCTGATTATTGAGCTTTTTGAGATCTTTGAAAGAGGTTGGCCCACGCACATGGTGTAAAAGCATTCTCAAACAAAAACATTCCATGTTATTAACATGGACCGTGTAAACTCGACCTAAGGCATCTCCAGATTTGACACCAGGCCAATTCTGAACAGGAGCTCCTTGAATTCGGCGTTTCCATTCTCTTCTTGCTGTGTTCCAAGTGTAATACCTCGGTACCTCAACATACAGAAGAGTTTTTGCAAATTCATCTCTTGTACAGAGATAAAAAAAAGCGGTGAGTGTCGTTTTTGGAGGAGAATATAGTCGCTCTTGGAAATTATTTTCAGTAAAATAAACACGTTCACCATTTTCTAAGTGCACACTGAGGTGTATGACGGTGGGGTGCCTTTCGTGTAATGGAAACCCTAACAGGCGCCACACGGCTTCGTTGCTGCTGATATAACGACCAGACTGATATGTTTGGACTTCATCAACGGGATTAGCGAGATCGGTGTTTCTGAAATTGAAAATAGCTTGGTCGCTACCCTTATTAATATATTTGCAGATATATTTGATAGCGCGTACTGAACTGCAAGCCTCGACATTTATATGGGCGTTAAATATTTTTGACAAAATAGGCGAATAAGGGACTACCCAACCATTATCTACAGTAACGTAACTACCATTTTTGAGTTTAACAGATGTCGTTCGGCCTCCGTCTGCTGGCGCTCTTCTACGGTACAGGGGATATCCGTTGTCGCTGTGGACAGTCTCTCTAATAAGCTTGCGAGGGAATTTTTTGGTGCATTTCCTATCCTTCATGCAAGGGCATTGGGGATTTTCAGAACCGCAAGGACCATGAATCATATTTTTTACAATAATTTCATGGAGTGTCTTATCACTGTTAGGATCCGGTATTTCAGCGCTGATGATTTTATCTATTTGAGTGGGTCTCAACTTGTCTTTTAACCACACTAAAATATGCACGTGTGGTAGGCCGCGCTTTTGCCATTCTATCGAATACATGAAGCACAATACTTCTCCAAATATTTTTCCTTTAGTAATAACAGTGATAAGCTTTTTAACTTTCAATCTAAAAACTCTTGCAACAACATCATGTCTATCTATCGCGCTTTGTCCCGGCAGCAGTTCATCAACTATTTCAGGCCAACTTGGGTTACATGTGAAAGTAATAAATAAATCAGGGCGACCATATGTACGCACATAGGCAAACGCGTCCTGTGTATATTCGTGTAAATACCGGGGGCTATTTACAAATGAAGACGGTAAAATAACCATTTTACCTAAATTATTGGGACTAACATTAGCGTCATTTCTGACAGCATCTTGAAGGTGGATGTAGTTCTCCGCTCTTAATTTGCTTTGATTCAATGATATGTATCGTAATCGTTCGCTTTCAACTTTTACGTACATGTCAACATAAAACTGATTGGCCAGTTGTCTGCATCTTGATATTATATTAAAATCATTTTCTCGAATCATGATTTTGTAGGCATAAAAATCCATGCATGATACTTTTTTATTGGCTAAATGCAAGCCTGTTACAGGATTGACTTGTGGTATTTGAAAGTGATATCCCTCTTGTCCCTTACTAAACATTAGCGGATATTGTAACGCATCGTAAAATTTATGTGTGTCCGGTATCCTGGTTAGTGAGTTATTTCGGGCGTGTAAAACGATATCACGGGAAGCAAACTGTTCGCCAGAGACCAGGGCTGCGACTTCGTTGATTAAGGGTGCATTATACCGTCTTTCATGTTCCGCACTTGGCGTACGGTCAGGGTGCATAACTAACTTGTACTCCTCTCCCGGAATTCTTTCTAAAGCTGCTTTAAAAGTGTTAATGAGACTGTTATGATCGTGCAACATTCTCTGAATTTTAAGAACGGTATCCCTTTCAACCCCTTGAATATTTTGACACCTGCGGTCAGCTTCGCTATTTTCATCTCCCATAAAATAAATCTGTAAAAATTTTGGTTGCTCATCTACAGGTAGTAAAGAGCCAATCCTGTGATAAATTTGACCTTGGATTGTAAATGTGGTTGAAAACCCAGGCATAACAACCTCTTTGTCTACACCAAATGACGTCATTCGGAAGCAGCAATTATATTTCCTAATTCTGTTCAAAAAACGACGTGATTCATTGCTACCGTACAAAAGCAAAGATTTTAGGGGCTCTTCTGGCTCACCAAGTGATGGAAGTGAAACTTTACCACCAGAACAACACATACCGAGTGTTTCTTCTTTCCATTTTAATGCTTCACAATGTCTACACTTTTTATCCATTCGCCCTATCAGAACTAATCGATGGTTAACAAAGTCGATCAAAGGGTCATAATCAAAAGCAGCATTTTGAAACGCCTCCCATGTACTACGTGTAAACGCACGCCTTCTTTGTGACTGCCGTTCAGCATTTAAAACACGACGTCTTTGAGAATCTTCATGGGTCTCTGTAGTTATCAGTGACGCGTGACGCTCAGCATCTAAAATCCGACGTGCCCGAGTTTGCGCTAATGTCTCAGCAGCTCTTTGAGCAACGTGACGTCCGGCATCTAAAATCTGACGGGCCTGAGTTTCATGTAAAGTCTCCACGGCTCTAAGAGATGCGTGACGCTCGGCATCTAAAAGCTGGCGGGCTTGAGTCTCTTCCAAAGTCTCCGCGGCTCTAAGAGATGCGCGACGCTCAGAATCTAAAAGCTGACGGGCCTGAGTCTCCTCTGAAGTCTCCGCGGCTCTAAGAGATGCGTGGCGCTTGGCATCTAAAATCTGACGGGCCTGAGTCTCTTCTAAAGTCTCCACGGCTCTAAGAGATGCGTGACGCTCGGCATCTAAAAGCTGGCGGGCTTGAGTCTCTTCCAAAGTCTCCGCGGCTCTAAGAGATGCGTGACGCTCGGCATCTAAAAGCTGGCGGGCTTGAGTCTCTTCCAAAGTCTCCGCGGCTCTAAGAGATGCGCGACGCTCAGAATCTAAAAGCTGACGGGCCTGAGCCTCTTCTGAAGTCTCCGCGGCTCTAAGAGATGCGTGACGCTCGGCATCTAAAAGCTGACGGGCTTGAGTTTCTTCCAAAGTCTCCGTGGCTCTAATAGATGCGTGGCGCTCAGAATCTAAAAGCTGACGGGCCTGAGCCTCTTCTGAAGTCTCCGCGGCTCTAAGAGATGCGTGACGCTCGGCATCTAAAAGCTGACGGGCTTGAGTCTCTTCCAAAGTCTCCGTGGCTCTAATAGATGCGTGGCGCTCAGAATCTAAAAGCTGGCGGACCCGAGTCTCTTCTGAAGTCTCCGCGGCTCTAAGAGATGCGTGACGCTCAGAATCTAAAAGCTGACGGGCCCGAGTCTCTTCTGAAGTCTCCGCGGCTCTAAGACATTGGAGACGCTCGACATTTAAGGTCAAGCGGATTTGAGTTTGCTCCTCAGATTCTTGGCTTCTAGCAGCTTTCGCAGAGCGAGCTCTGCTAGAACTACGCGCTAGATTAGATTTGCGTTTTCGAGGCATATCAGAAGATTAAATTAAACGTAGAAAAAATAAAAGTATGCAAATTACCTACCGAAAAACGGAACGAAGTTTATATTAAACAAAACTAATGTATCTTACCGAAGAATATTAAAAAGGGCACAAACTCCTGTAAAGAAATAGATAAATATCTACCAAAAGATCAGGTTAACAAAACAGTAGAACATTAATAAAAGCACAAACTCCACTACCAATTGAAAAATATCTTTAGCTAATAACACAACTGTAATAACATTAATTGTAATAAACAAAACCGAATAACACTAAAAAAAGCACAAACTCCTCTAAAACATTTGTAAAATATCTTTAGTTAATATCTTTGTAATAAAGAAAGCCGAATAACATCAAAAAAGCACAAACTCCTTTAAACGAATTGATCAATAGTTAATAACTTTGCACTATAAAACCGAATAAGATTTAAAAAAAAGCACAAACTCCTCTAAACCACTTAAAAAATAGCTTTAGTTAATTCTTTTGCAATAAACAAAACCGAATATCATTAAAAAATCACAACCTCCTCTAAGCCAAATAAAAAAATCTGCCAAAAGATCAGACTAATTTTAAAATTAAAATAACCGAAGAAAATAAACGCCGCCTACTAAGCATTGATAAATTTTTGAACATTTTAGGATTTAACGAACTTTCGTTAAGTTTGTTCGTCCATTTACGTTGGTTAAATTAACTGAGGTAGGCAAGTTAACAACGGCATAAACAGCCATTTATTTAGGGCCGTTAGTTAACTAAACCGTGTTTTTTTGATGAAGTATATAGTTCTTCCCCATAAAAATCTCAAAACCCAGGTTTTATCGGGGTTTCTATCGAGGTTTTGGGAAATTTCTTAATTTGTAAATTGCATATTTTTGGGTGTTGGCATGTTGTATACTTTACTTTCGGGGGTTGTCATGTTGCATACTTTCGGGGGTCGGAAAGACGTAATTTAAAAATTAAAACAACAGGAAAGTGATGAGAGCAAATTTTTAACAAATAATTGAATTTTTAGAAACATATTTATTATTTTCTAGCGAGGATTTCGTGTAACAATGCAAAAAATAACACTTAACTTCCGTTTAATTTTGAAATTTTTAAGCATCGAAATAGGCGCTACATGAAATTTCCCTTGCCGTTTTTTTAATGAACTCGATGAAAGAACTATATAGTTCATTAAAAAAACACGGCTTTAGTTCCGCTTTTGGCTTAGCTTAAATGTAGCACAGCTCAATACTGTCAAAATGGATTGACGTTTGCTTGTAAATAATAATGTAAATTTTTGTTGTAAGCAAACAATTAAGCTTGTTTTTAGTTGTAAAATGTGAACTATCAAATGGCATGCTAGAAATGGTGGTATTTTAACAGCGCTAGTTTAACAGAGTTAAAGTAGCTCGGGCCTAAACGCACTCAATGACGTTGTGCCGCTGTGCTACCATTTCGAGTTTCACAAATTTTCAACGCTCATTTCATTAGTGGTTGAATTTCGAGAAATGCTGAAAAATTTGTCTCATTATTTATGCTATATAGTTTTTATACTTGGGGCCTCGGTAGTCTAGAGGTAAGGCGCCTGACTGCTATCCCCAGAGGTCCCGGGTTCGAATCCCGGCGGCGCCACGGTCCTTCGCCTTTCCCACCTAACTTTCCTTCTTTCTTCTTCCCTCTTTACATTCCTGATTCCCCTGTCATAGCCTCCCCTAGTCCTTCCCCGCTCCACCAAGCGCATGCCATCGGTTGGTTGATGAGATTCAACTCGTTTCAGGAGGCATAACACTCCAGCGAGTTGTTCTCGACGCCCCGATGTCAGAGTCGCGAAATGGTTGTGAGTTGGTGGAATAAAAATATCGCGGCTAGGTTGTGATAGTTACTTCCTTCTCTTCTCTCTATCTTCCGGCTAGAGCTGCTGTCCGACATTCACTCTATATGAAAAAATAGATTGTCGATAGTACAAAGGGACTTTCCCTAAGCCTCTAGTCTGTCACATAAAAAAAAAAAAAATACCAAGTTCTAAGAAAATCTGTGGAAATAACTAAATTCTCATACAACTGTTTCCACCGTGGGGTTGAATTCCGAAAAATCCATGACGCCGTGTTTCATTATTAGTGGTGTATAGTATTTATACAATGTTCGAACAAAATGTGACTACAGAAAAAATTCCCCCATACAACATATTCAACCCCAATTCCCCCTTTAGGTTATGAATTTAAAAAAAAGTGGATGTCCACTGTCAAAATTTCAGAACTTTAGCTCCAGCGGGTTGGGTTAACCCCATTTCACCCCCTGAGGGGATGAATTTTGAAAAATTGCTTCTTAGTAACTGTCCACGTCATTATAGGGATGTATTGTAAAAATTTCAGCCCTTTAACTGAATCGGTTTGGGATAACCCCGTTTCACCCCTTAGAGGATGAATTTCGAAAAATCGCTTCATAGTGAATGTCCACGTCATTATAGGGGTGCACTGCCAAAATTTCAACCCTTCAACTCCAGCGGTTTGGGTTAACCCCATTTCACCCCCTTAGGGGATGAATTTCGAAAAATCGCTTCTTACTGAAGGTCCACGTCATTATAGGGATGTACTGTCAAAAGTTCAACCCTTTAGCTCCAGCGATTTGGGTTAACCCCATTTCACCCCCTTAGGGGATGAATTTCGAAAAATCGCTTCTTACTGAAGGTCCACGTCATTATAGGGATGTACTGTCAAAAGTTCAACCCTTTAGCTCCAGCGGTTTGGGTTAACCCCATTTCACCCCCTTAGGGGATGAATTTCGAAAAATCGCTTCTTAGTGAATGTCCACGCCATTATAGGGATGCACAGTCAAAATTTCAGCCCTATAGCTCTAGCGGTTTTGGGTTGACCCCATTTCACCCCTTAAGAGATGAATTTCGAAAAATCGCTTTATAGTGAATGCCCACGCCATTATAGGGATGCACTGTCAAAATTTCAGCCCTATAGCTCTAGCGGTTTGGATAAATCCCATTTCACCCCCTTAGGGGATGAATTTCGAAAAATCGCTTTATAGGTGATGTCCACGCCATTATAGGGATGCAAGTCAAAATTTCAGCCCTATAGCTTTAGCGGTTTGGATAAACCCCATTTCACCCCCTTAGGGGATGAATTTCGAAAAATCGCTTTATAGTGGATGTCCACGCCATTATGGGGATGCACTGTCAAAATTTCAGCCCTATAGCTCTAGCGGTTTGGATAAACCCCATTTTACCCCCTTAGGGGATGAATTTCGAAAAATCGCTTTATAGTGGATGTCCACGCCATTATGGGGATGCACTGTCAAAATTTCAGCCCTATAGCTTCAGCGGTTTGGATAAACCCCATTTCACCCCCTTAGGGGATGAATTTCGAAAAATCGCTTTATAGTGGATGTCCACGCCATTATAGGGATGCACAGTCAAAATTTCAGCCCTATAGCTTTAGCGGTTTAGATAAACCCCATTTCACCCCCTTAGGGGATGAATTTCGAAAAATCGCTTTATAGTGGATGTCCACGCCATTAGAGGGATGCACTGTCAAAATTTCAGCCCTATAGCTTTAGCGGTTAGGATAAACCCCATTTCACCCCCTTAGGGGATGAATTTCGAAAAATCGCTTTATAGGTGATGTCCACGCCATTATAGGGATGCACAGTCAAAATTTCAGCCCTATAGCTCTAGCGGTTTTGGGTTGACCCCATTTCACCCCTTAAGAGATGAATTTCGAAAAATCGCTTTATAGTGAATGCCCACGCCATTATAGGGATGCACTGTCAAAATTTCAGCCCTATAGCTTTAGCGGTTTAGATAAACCCCATTTCACCCCCTTAGGGGATGAATTTCGAAAAATCGCTTTATAGGTGATGTCCACGCCATTAGAGGGATGCACAGTCAAAATTTCAGCCCTATAGCTCTAGCGGTTTTGGGTTGACCCCATTTCACCCCCTTAGGAGATGAATTTCGAAAAATCGCTTTATAGTGAATGCCCACGCCATTATAGGGATGCACTGTCAAAATTTCAGCCCTATAGCTCTAGCGGTTTGGATAAACCCCATTTTACCCCCTTAGGAGATGAATTTCGAAAAATCGCTTTATAGTGGATGTCCACGCCATTATGGGGATGCACTGTCAAAATTTCAGCCCTATAGCTTTAGCGGTTTGGATAAACCCCATTTCACCCCCTTAGGGGATGAATTTCGAAAAATCGCTTTATAGGTGATGTCCACGCCATTATAGGGATGCACAGTCAAAATTTCAGCCCTATAGCTTTAGCGGTTTGGATAAACCCCATTTCACCCCCTTAGGGGATGAATTTCGAAAAATCGCTTTATAGGTGATGTCCACGCCATTATAGGGATGCACAGTCAAAATTTCAGCCCTATAGCTTTAGCGGTTTGGATAAACCCCATTTCACCCCCTTAGGGGATGAATTTCGAAAAATCGCTTTATTGGTGATGTCCACGCCATTAGAGGGATGCACAGTCAAAATTTCAGCCCTATAGCTCTAGCGGTTTTGGGTTGACCCCATTTCACCCCCTTAGGAGATGAATTTCGAAAAATCGCTTTATAGGTGATGTCCACGCCATTATAGGGATGCACAGTCAAAATTTCAGCCCTATAGCTTTAGCGGTTTGGATAAACCCCATTTCACCCCCTTAGGGGATGAATTTCGAAAAATCGCTTTATTGGTGATATCCACGCCATTAGAGGGATGCACAGTCAAAATTTCAGCCCTATAGCTCTAGCGGTTTTGGGTTGACCCCATTTCACCCCCTTAGGAGATGAATTTCGAAAAATCGCTTTATAGGTGATGCCCACGCCATTATAGGGATGCACTGTCAAAATTTCAGCCCTTTAGCTTTAGCGGTTTGGATAAATCCCATTCCACCCCTTTAGGGGATGAATTTCGAAAAATCGCTAGGGATGCACAGTCAAAATTTCAGCCCTTTAGCTCTAGCGGTTTTGGTTGAGCGTTGTCTGTCAGTCAGTTACTTTTTATACAATAGAGAAAAAAGTAAAGAAAAAAATCCCCTTACAACTTATTGAACCCCATTTCACCCCCTTCAACCCTTTTTCTCTCCATAAAAAGTAGCCTATGTCCGTCTCCAAGGTTTAAACTATGTCTGTAGAAAATTTCATCTCAATCGGTCCAGTGGTTTAGGCGTGAAAGCGTAACATACAGACAGACAGACAGACAGACAGACAGACAGACAGACAGACAGACAGACAGAGTTACTTTCGCATTTATAATATTAGTAAGGATATATATTGACTTGACGAAAAGACTGTTTTGCACCGTCCTAAGATATTCGGCGCCCGTGGGCTACTGCTACTAAAGAGCAAAGACCATCAGAGAAGAGGACAAAAGTAGTAATTGACCTTCCTCTTTAATATACCAAATGATAGGGAAACTTTACAATGGTTACTGGGACTAACGCCCTACTTCGAAACATTTATAGCAAACTAGGCAGTTGAAGCAAAGCCGATCAGCGAATTGCTAACAAAAAAGACCATATTTAAAATAGAAACCGAACAGCAAAATGAATTTAAAGCATTAAAAGAAATATTGGTAAAAGCACCACTGTTGAAGTTATTTGGACCAAAGGGGCATACGGAGATTCATGTCGATGCTAGTAAGGACGAATTCGGAGCTATTGCTCTGGCAACGGGATAATAACGATCAACAATTGCATTCAGTGCAATATATGAGTCGTAAGGCAAACTCAGCCGAACAACGCTTTTACGCTTACGACCTAGAAGTTCTCGCCATAGTGCCCGCCGTAAAGAAGCGGAGAGTTTACGTTTTGGGAAAGGGGATTAAGACTGTCACTGACTGCAATGCTTTCGCCACGACAATGAAAAAGGAGATGTTCCACTGAGAGCTGCTAGATGGGCTATGTTTCTAAAAGAATTTAATTACCAGATTGAACATCGTTCAAGTACTAAAATGAGGCACGTAGATGCGTTGAGCAGAATTGCAATAGCAATTGTCGATATGTTAACTTACCAAATTAAACGAGCACAGAAGAAAGACCAATATTTAGGAGCTATAAGAGAGATATTAAAGACCTCCGCTTATGAAGAGACAAACCATGACTGTTGATTCAAAAATCCAGGGGAAGAGTTAATTGTCATTCCCAAATCAATGGAAGAGAAGATCATTAAATCTCCTCACAAGCAGGACATTTTCAGCTGCTAAGACCGACCGTCTTAATCTGGAAAACCTGATTTATTACTGAAGAGTAGATCCATCCAATGGCGCTACAGCCCTGGACATTTCGGCAACTTTGATAGTCCCTTGCCGCATCTCTGCAGTTTCGAATGTTACGCCTCTGTTGTCCTCTTGGGCCTACCTACTACTATATTTCCCGAAATTTCTGATACCATAAGCCGTTTGGTGTCCTTCATCCTCATTACGAGGCCGGCTAGTCTTAGTTTGCTGGCCTTGGGAAACAGGAAGGAAAGGAAGCAGGAAGGAATATAGTATACTCAATATACCGTTAGAGCCTTGGCGGCCGTTTGAGAGGGCGGATTACCACTTTGTTCACAACCCCGTCGACATGGGTATCAAATGAAAGGGTATGACAAGTAGAATACAAGAAGCAATCTAGTATACTCAATATACCGAAATCCATGGCGGCCGTTTCTAGCCCCATGAAGCACTTCATCTGTGTAAAAATCATATATCCATCTTCATATCTATTGCCTACTATTGGCTTATGGGTGCAGCGAGGCGTACCAGCTCCTAGCTAGTGATATTGTAAATGTTCAAGAAGAATTTTCTTCAAACCTTTCTCCCACCCGTTCCTACGCCACTGTATAAATAATTCATTTATAAGTGGGTAGAAATATTAAAATATTTTGTAATTTAAGAAAAAACGCTCATGAAATATGCATAACAAATATGTAATTTCTTTCTTTATGCATTCATATAATACATATACATAAAGGTACAACCCCACTCAAAAAAAGGAGTGATAAATCCTTTTTTGATTACCATATTTCCTCCATTCAACACACATTCGAGATTAACCTGTGTTGCTGCTGCATCCTTCTCCGTCAGCAAAAGTCACAAAATAAAACCTCAACCCTCCTTGCTAAATTCTTCTACCAATTACTACCTCTATAAAGGATCCTGCGACAGGATGAACTGACGATTGAAAAACATCAACGTTACGCGAAAACTCATTTCCACCCCGTGTTTATGTAGAAAAAAAAACCCTTTAAAAAACCCCCGTCTTTCCTACGCTCCATTTCCATATCTAAGACATTTTCACCCATCAACAATATTTCACTGCACGAAGGACTCACTCGAGTCCTGGAAGAAGTTTGAAGTGACATTTTACATTTTCATTTTTTTTTTGCTTGTTACTTACAGAAGTCGTCGAGGAATGGGGCTGCCATGACACGGAAATCCGGCTGACATGTGGCCATTTGGATTCGAAGCTTGCAATTTTGGAGGCGACATTCACCCCCAACTGTACGGATCCTGATTGCCTACGGATCGATCTCAGGAGGTAAGGATTTCTTTTTCTTTTTATGGACATAAAAACTCAATTTCGCTGACCTTCCCTTGGTTTCTTTCATGTCATCCACACAAACTTGGCTGTTTGAATTGATTTTTTTGCGGCGGATGTCCCACCTACACACCACTCACTTCCACCCACCTACTCTAGGCTGGTTAAAGTGTTTTCACCCCAAAAATCTGCCGATCCACGTGCAGCTGAGGCGGAAGCTGGTCGTAAATTTTTGGAAACTCTAAGAAAGACACATGCCGAAGACGATAGTACAGATGACGCCGATGGGGGTGAATCGAGCATAGATGGTGAGGGTGGACCGAAAGCTGATAGGTTGATTGCCGAGAGAGCAAGGAAGGCATCATTAAGAGTATCATTAGAGCGTCTAATCATCAGATACTTGCGGGAATTATCACCCGATGAGGATTTCAATTTCCAAGTCAAGCGATCCTATAGATCTAGACGAGAAGTGCCAGTGACTAATAATAATGCAACAGAAATGGTGGCGATTGGTGAACGAAATATTACGATAAACGAAAGTGATACATCAGTCCAGGACAGGGAGAACGAACGACTTCAGAGATTACAAAAGGCAAGAACCTACTGCCCGGAGCAGAGGAGAAAAGTCTCGTCGCTGGATCGATACGATATTGAGCGGGCATTTAAGAACGAAACCGAAGACGAATACAACATACGCAGGATAATAAACAGAAGGTAAGTAACTAAATAGAATTTTGTTTATCTAAAATCAATTTTCATATAACTTTTTACTTTTACCGTAGAGAAAATAATGCTCGATAAATTAAGCTAGGAAAAGCCGAGCACTCCTCCAGCGAAGGCCAAAGTTATTATATGTTGTATTCATAAGGTCATTGAACGACCCTAACTTTGAGGTTTATCGCGATGTCACGAACATTTTCAGCTCACGCACTATTCACCCTTGACTACAAGAATGCCTCTGCATCAACCCCAATGCGTTAATCTAATTACAAGTTGCCACGTAATCCACATTCACTCTAGGCTGTTTTTAGTTAGTGTGTATAGCTCTCTGGATCTCCTGGCCCTGAATTCAATAATAAATTAATGAACCACAAAACGAACTTCCAACCAGTAAACAACAATTAAGATGCAAGCTGCACCCTTTCACACCTCCGCACCTTTAAATTAAGAAATGCGCTTCGGTGGTTTTACACCCGAAATGCAAAGGAATTCTCTTATTGTATCCAAAACCACAAAGTAATCATCCCCTAATGGCCATTTTCATTTGCACTAAAAGCAAACACCATAGAGCGCCCGATCCTTTGCCTTGAAAATTAGGGAAACGGCTGCGGTGGGATTATGCTGTGCTTGGGGAGGTGACTCCCCAAACAACACACACAAAAAAAATACATCCCAAAATTAAGGGCGTCTTGAGATGCATCTCTCCAACCGCCCACCCGTCCATTTGTTCACCCATCGCCTGCACACAGCCGTAACAAATGTAAAATATGAGCGTCGGGGGGATGACAATTTTTTTAAGTCGAAAACACTCCCTGGAGTGCTTTCGCTTTTGTAGATATAGCATTTACCCCCCGTGTGAGGGTGGTTGCCTTTGCTGCTTTTTCCTTATGGATTCTCCACCGCTGTAATATATTGAGTGCTAATTTCTACAACATGTGATTTATGGAGCGGTGTGGAGGAGCCTTCGGGCATAATGAGAATTGTTCGGCTATGGTGGAATTTTATAGCAATCTCTTATACCATAGTAGAAGCTTAGCATGTGGTATTGCGTATATATATGAAAATGGTCATTCCCTGATAAGTTTTTGGGGATGAAGCTTTTTGATAAATTATAATAAAAGGTCTTTGAGAGGGGGTCACGCAGAAAACAAAAGCGAAGAAGAAGGGGATGAATTCAATTTATCATTGTGAAGGCTGCTGTAATCATTAAGAAACAATTTCTTGTAGTTTTTCAACAATGGGAATTATTAATGGAAGCCCTGAACTTGGATTTAATAATATAAAATCTGGCGGAGAATAACAGCGGGGGAGACAAGATTTGATGATTAAGAATTTTGTAGAACGAGAGGGGAACGTTTAAATTTATGAATTGCTGGAAAACTCTGTTTAAACAAAGGATTATCCAATAAGCGTGATTGGATTTAAAATGCAAATGGGACATCAAAGATGTGCATTTTCTTTGTTATTTGTGTATTAAGAAGAATATGGCAGGTTTTTTCTTATTTAAACGCTCAGCAGGGAGAGGAGTACTCACTTTAGATGGCAGCACTTCTTATAGTGTAATTCCCTATTTTTTTTGATGTGATTTTAAATGTTTTAATTTTAGGTAATTCATATGTGAGCTTTAGGATAACTCATAAACATGAGACCTATCTAACCTATCTCCAACATATTTATTAACAAAGTGTATCAAAAACCGGCGTTAACTTCATCGGAATCAAACCCAGACCCAGAAGTTGGCTTACCTAAATGTTAGACCTTTGACTCACATGACACCCAAGGCTAACATTTTCCCCACTTGTAGTGGAAAAATTACAATGTAGGGCCTTCGGGTCCAAATACCTATCTGTGGAAATGCATCTTATTCTCAAAATCAATTCTTGAAAATCTTCCCATCCTAAAGTATCACTAAAAGCTAGCCATTCATCCATCCAATGGAATGGTAGTCAGTCTTGAAGTTTTCTACGAATTCAGAACTTATTTAACTAGTGATGTGTAGGGTTAAATAGGGTCTAAGCTATCCTTAACACTAAAGTCTTGACTTAGGCTTTTGCTTTGGAAACTGGCAAAATCTTGCTTGTGTGGTGCTCTTTCTTAAGTTTTCTATTTGTGTCAGTCCGTATTCGCAAGTTTAATTTGTCTATCTTCTCACACCTGCGATATTTGCGTCAGTCGCGAGAGCTCTCTTCAAAATTTGTTCTAGACTTAAATTAGAACCTACTTTCTTACTCCTAGTGGCTCCTAATGATACCAATTACCCAATTACAACTAAACCCTCGCATATGTGGCGAAATATCAACCAGACCCAGGTAAGAGAGCTGAGTTGAGTTGAGCGGACCCAGTTTCAACTGGACCGTTGGTTATGACTGAATTGAATCTGGGTTTAACCTAGTCATAAACGGGGTAATAGTGTGCCTGGAAGGAGTGAAGATGCTCCTAGGCCCTTCGGTGAAGTTTTTTGGTAAATTTTGTCTTCTTGGTGGCTATTTAACATAGGGTTAAACCAGGGCAGAGATGAAATCCGCTGATATTACTTTAGGGAGATGGACGCGGGTTCGCATGGGTCATAGTTGATCACCCCAAGCTTAGGTTCGCTGCACGTTGTAGATGTAAGGTTGTAGTTAGGAATGTTAACTCTATTCCCAAAATTACGTTCAACCTTGGGTTAATGAGTAACGGGGCCTTGATCAATTCGTCAATTGTTATATAAAAGTAGATACATAGACCTTCTTTTCTCCTTGAAGTGTCCTTTAAGCCCACTCGTCGGCTTGCAGTTTTAAAACAAGACTAGCGATTGCTTACGGCACTTAATTTCCGAGCCGCACGTAATATTATTCAATTTCTGCTGGTTGGCTCGAATTTCGCCTAAAGGTGAGCTTGAGGGCCCTTTTCGGGCCATGTGCTTTTTTTACACTACATAAGCTTGTTTTGGATACTGTTTCATAAGTGAGATTTACAATTTTCAGAACCTTTCTTTGTTTACGGCTTCCATGTAATGAAAATCTTTGTATTTTTTAGTTTTATCAACACTCTGGCCTCGGTATCCTAAAGGGATAACTCGTCTGACTACCATTTTAGAGGTTCGTGGTTCGAATCTATTCCAGGGCATGGTCCTTCGTCCTTCTAATAGTCTAACATAAATAACATTCATTTTCACTCCTCTTCCATTGCGTATAAGCAAAGCAAGCGAACATGCCAACTTTTTATCAAAAGTTAGCAGTCTTTTGCGGAAGTTGTGGAATGGAGTCGGTGGAATAAAACAACGCGCTGGAGTTGGCTGTTCTTTCATTCTTCTCTTTATTAGAATTTACTAGAGCCTGCGCCAAATCAAAAGGAAATTGAGCGCGCATGTGGGGAAATAAAAACTCCGTACATATTTAGATTGCGTGTATGGATAAAATACAATTTGACATTCATGAGAAAGGAAATCAATTATTGAATTTTTTGTTCATTATTATAATCCGGTAGGAATTTTAACAGTGTATGGTTTATTATCTACTTTCGTAGTGGGGACGTGAGCCTCTCACTACGCCACCAGAGACTCACTGCAATGGAGACTCACTGCAGTGGAAACAGCAATTTTGTGTTTTCCTTTTGATTTGGCGCAGCCTCTAGCTGGCATTACATAATGATTGAATCGCCGAGAGTATAAAGGGGCTACCTCTGAGCTCTGGATTTCATATAAAAAACTCAGCCTTCATTTTTTATTACTTCCATCACCGTCACACACACAGTAAATTTTTCTCTTCACCTGAACGTCTTTCTCTTTTTCTTTATTTTTTCACTTTTGTTAGTCCCTTCTTGTTAGTCCCTTGTTGTCCATCTACTTGACCAGCATAGGGCTGATCCCACTACTTACCAGGAAATTTGCAGTTTAATGAACTGTGCACATTTCCCATTATTGTAGGCCTAGCTTTGTCTAGAGTTGCTAGGAAATTTTTTTAAATGTAACAAATGGGGAAAGAAATTGCTATCTTAACCATTGATGACTCCTGAAAGAATATGTAAAAGCGTTCTAAACTGAACTAATGAAACGTCATCATCTAATAATAATATCATGACAAGAATTCACCCAAATTAGCAGAAGACATGATAAAAGCTTTTACATAAAGCGTTTGTAAAATAAAAGGCTAAAATCATGGTGGGGTTGCCTTGGTGACTGCGGAACCCTCCTAAAAAACGACTCAAACCATTGGCTGAATAAATTCCAGCAACATAATACCCTGAAAAAGACAAAAACGAGTCCTTGGATCCTTGTTATAAAAGGAAAACTGCGAAGGTGGAGAGGAGCATAATTTTTAATGGTTATTGTTAGTTATCACTTTTGCGTTTATAGACAGATTCCTTTTTCAAAATCAGATTTAAGGTGTTGCAGAATTTTTAAAGTGGTTTTCGATTATGGCTTTTTTATGATGAAAAGTGAAAGAAATCAACTATCGAACTTTTAAAATTGTAGGTCAGGCTCTAGATAACTACATACATATCTATGTACATTCTTCTGTACATCTCCTCCCAATTTTATTGCAAAAACCTTAATCGAAAAGGGGGCGTTCATTAATAGCAGTGAACGAAGTAAACCTCAACGATTGCACCAATTAGGGTGGTATCAGTCTTCAGTCTGATGTAGACTATAAAATGATTTCACCGGCTGGTCTTGAAGACGGTCACTCTTGCTGCAACCGCATGGGCACGTTTCGTATTAAAATAGAACAATTCAACTAATAGACACACCAATTACATATTGTCTAATTAGAAGAAAATGGTGCAATGAGATTGTCTGCTATGTAGTGAGGGGATGCTTTACGTAGAGGAAGTTTGGGCGAAGTTTTAAATGTTTTTTCATGATAGGAAAGTGTTTTGTATTTTATACTGCAAACTTTTAGAGTGCAGTTTATAGTCCAGTTGAAATAGGTAGTCTATATCAAACTAGCAAAGAGCTTCAAATTTGTATAGACCTTGAATACATCATTATCGTTACTACCAAACCATCCACTCAATTCGAAGTAAGATTTCAGACAAATGGCTATGGTCCTTATAGTGGAATGGTCCGTATAGCCAATTGGTCATATAGCAATCAAACGTTCAGAAGCCTATTCTATTAAAAAAATCGATACACATCCATCCACCCTAAGCACTATCAAATCTCCAAATTTTAAGCACCAACTTTATTTCCGTAACATAAATTCAACAAATGTTCACTTTATGTAACAAAATGCTTATATCCCAAACTATAATGAAAACATCTAAATACATCAAAATTGCGACTAGGTTAAGAAATCATTCATTTGCGTAATTTACTTAATCAAAAGAAAATGTAAACAAAAAAATGAATTCACGAAAAAAAATCCCCCATATTCATCAACACTACTTTCTCGATCGATCACATGCTGGATCGCCTGTCGATCGACCAAAAATAGATCAACTCTCAAGAAGATCGAGCGGCTGATCGAGCTGGATCATGCCGCGAAAGGATCTAATTAATTTTTTTTTTTTTTGAAATAACAAGAAAAAATCGGAAAATCTGGAAAATGCAAAAAAGACGAAAAAACGAAAACTGGGGATCACTTGTGACTAAATAAATGAAAGGAAACACGCGCCATAAAAATGGAATGCAATGTTGATCGGAAATTTGGACACGTGAAATGTTTGTGTTGCGATTTTCTTGGTAATTGTTACTAAAAATAAGAAAAAACGGAAAATGGGTTTATGGGGATTTGTTTTGGTAATAGGTATGTTTTTTGATGTATTACGTTCTGACATGCGCAACTAGGTGTTCTTAAGAAGGGTCGATATAAACAAGTAGGTTTTTATCGATTCTTACAGTCATGGGGATATCAGAGCAAAAAAGTGCCGTCGGACCAAATCGCAATTGGTTTGGGGCTGTTCACTCTCTCAATTTGGTCACTATTGACTGGTCCTGGGTTATCACGTCATACGCGATAAGAGAATAGTTTGGCTATTATGGGAAGTTCAATTGGATGAGACATCTTGTTTTTTGATGAGTTGGCCTTCTTCATGTCAATCAGCAGATCGAGCGACAATAGAAGGACAGTTGAAGGTCTTACGGAGCCCCCGTAGTCTCCCCCGATCCCAAGGGTTCAACACACTCAATAGATGGGATCTTCTTCAGAAGTTTTAAGACAAGCATACCACAAAGCCTCTCTTGCCTCCTTGGCAATCTTATATTCGCAGCACCAGATTCTGTGATTCGTTCTGCTCACTCTCTGCAACAACTCGACTTTAAAGCAAACTCACACAGTCTGTATTTCCAAACTCAGCTCAAATGCAGGGTTCATCGCCATCTCCTTCAATATCATCTCTGTTCCTCACAACCCCAAACCTATTTTATATTCCGCTTACTATTGGGCATTGCACTATGATGAAACCAACGATATGACGGACTAGGAGCGCAAAGGGAGATTCCTGAACTTATATTTGTCACATAAAAAAGCTCTTCAAAGGCAATGAAAGGACAGGTCTCAGGCATTACCCGATTAAAACTAATTTAGTTGGTTAATTTTCCTACAGGCAGACACGTGCTCGCACCTAGCACGCATAGCGAACAAATTGGCATGCCACAAAAGTAAGCAAGCTCCCGCCACACTCATGCACGCTCCTGCCACAGGTACGAAAATCTAAAAATTTGTACACTAGAGACATGCCCTCTCCTGCCACAGGGGCGTACGCTCCCGCTACAGGCACGAACATCTAAAAATTTATTCGGTAGATGCATGCACGCTCCCGCCACAAGCACGAAAATCTAAAAATCCCCGCAGGCAAGAACATTTATAAATGCACCCGCATCGGCATAGACCATTCCAAACGTGATTGTTGTTTTACCAGGTAGTCCCCCAGCTAACTACTAACCACGTCCAATGCTGCTTGACCTCGCAATCGATCGAGAACCGTTCTACTGAGTATGCACCCTTTATTTCCAATCGATCGCCCGACAAACAAGGCATAAAATTCGTCAACCGGCGAGTCTAGACATTGCATTGATTGCATCAATAGCCTGTTTCGGAATGATCCAAGCATCCGAGTACAAGTGAAAATCATCCGCACGTAAAATGCAGCAGGTACGCACTAGCCCTCACGGTGCCCGCAGCTAGCATACGCGATAGATTAAAAAAATCATGATCACCCAGTTATCCATTGGAACCATGGGATTTTGAGCCTAATGGGCCGTCCACACTACGCGGACTTGGATCCCACGCGCTTTTCGCTGTACGGCCTCAGACAAAAGAGCGCATGAGCTTTAAATCGTGAGCAAATTGAGAAAACAAATCAATTTTCATATGAAAGGCCGTACGCGCTTCTGAAAAGCCCGTATTGTGTGGACGTAAAATGTACCTTTTTAAGCACAGCCTTTTGTCCGTGCAGTTTGATCGTGCTGCCTTTGCCATTAAAAATATCACAAAAAAAGCCATTAAACTCTATATGAAAAAAAGAGGCAAAAGCGCGTATGACCTAAGTCCGCGTAGTGTGGACGCACCATAAGACTTTAGGTCTCCCTTGAGGCTCTTGTCTGCGTCATATATCTTACTGACCCAATCGCCTAGTCCTTTGAGGCCTGGTCTTCACATCTGATTGCCCTAAAACCTCTGATTACCCCCGAGTGGTCATACATAGCATGTCGTTGTTCCTCCCTCGCCTGAGAGGATGTAGTCCACTGCGATAGTTTGTAAGTCTGTAAGTCCACCCAAGTCTCGAGTTTAATGCGTCCTCCTACAGCCTTCTCGTCCATTAAAGCTACTTGCAGGTGATTTCTAATCGACTTGGTGCTCGGCTCAATTTCCGTCTCCCTCCAGCGAGGAGTGTGAGCGTGTAGCTCTTTCTCTGACGAAGTTGAGGGTAGTGTTTGAGTAGGTGTACTATAGCTGGTACTCGTTACACAATAGGCAATTACCGCCTTTTTCGTTTTCCATATAAAATCCCATCCTTGCAGAGCCGCTTACCAGATAATTGTAATTTTGATAAGTGTAATTTTAGCCCTTTTCAGACCAACCCTTTTTCGATAGATGGGTATATCTGTAGGCGCCTCAAATTACTGCGTAAATTACTACATTGTTCCCTCAAAGGGTTTGAGCCTCAAAAATTAAATTAATGTCATCCTACAACCATATGTAAATTTCAACTTCGGAAACTGACAAACACTTTGTCGGAAGCGCTATAAATCAGTCCAATACGCCATAGAAAAACTATAAAAAAATATACGGCACATAAATCAATCAACCACTATCCTAAATACCCTCTAAAAATTATTTTCATTTCGGGAAGAAGAGCAACAACAAAAAGACCATCTATTTACGGCAATGAGTAATGAACTTATCTCAGAAAGTGAAGATCACAATCTGAGCCTATCCCACTACGAATTATTGAACCAGAAACAGCAAAGAGCCTACATTTCCCCAATATTCCCCCGACAAACGAATCAGAAAATAGAGCCAAGAAAACGAAGCCCAGTCTGAGCGATTTAAACTAGGCCAATGTCCAGTCGATCCTATCCAGACAAACATATCATCCCATTGGAATTCAATTGACCGTGAGCAATGTCCCAGGCAGAGGTCATTACCACAAAACTCGGATAGCCACCGCCGCCGCCACCGCATGAAATATGCGCGTTCATCGTCCCATAAAGTGAACAATTGACCATTAAAACTAGTCGGGATGACTCTGGTCTTGTTATATGATGTGATGTAACTTATGACCTGGTCCCAACTATGGGCACAGCCTATGATGATGCCAGGCAGCATGTCATCCAGGAAGCCCTTTAGCGCCATTTGGATGTAATTTATATTCGGATCATTTGTCCCGGCGCGGCGCGGTACTATGGGACCAACTACTTCACATGGCAATTGCTTGATGCGCGTGTACTTGAGGCATTTTAATTGCGATTATGGTAGAGATTCATGGCGTGAATATATTAACACTTGGATGGTCTTGTAGAACAGCGGTAAACAGTTAGTTTGTGGTTGGGGAGCCCTTCAATAACAAGTGCTCTTCGTAGGTGCGCACCCTTTGAGGAAAGAAGTGACTTAATATGCAGTTTCGGCGCTTCCGGGGACTTTCTATTTTTGGTATTCTACGTGCACCTAGGGATTTTACAATTATGGTCGTAGGTGTTGTGACTTTCTCATCTTGTTCTGTAATTTACACGAAGAAATTGTTTGGAGGTACTAACAACTGTGGCATGGTTCACACGATTGATGATCTGCACAACCAAAGCGTTCGAATTCGTGCTGTAATCCTTGTGCGGTAGTATTTTTGGCGCGACACCAATTCACCACGATCAATTTTTAGCTGATCGTGTTGAGTACGCTCAGACATTTTATGTTCTTGCCTTATTGTCACACCTAGGATCAGGGGCATGCCTGAGTACATGGCCGCCTGCGTGCCAGGGCGATCCAAGATACTCTTGAGTACATGGCCAATGGAACGCGAACTTTGATATCAGAAGTAAATGATTGGTTTCTTCAAGCTGTCAAATGACAAAATTTCCGCACCCCACGCTGCATCCCAAGCTTGTCTCTTTTGTGCAGTCTTTAACTATGGCCGTGTTTTTTTAATGAACTGGCTGGGTCTTCGCCATACAAATTTGAAAACCCAAGTTTTATCGGGGTCTATCTGGGTCTCTATCGGGGTTACTGGGAAATTTCAAAATTTCCCTGCTTTCCACAATGCGGCTAACTTCAAGCCGGAGGAGAAATGTCAATAAAATTTTGTAAATAAAAGTGAGTTGGGTTATAATAAAAGACACATCTGTAAGTTTAGAAGGACTAATTTTGTAAAACGTAATTTAATATTAATATATTTTACAGAATGGGAAGAACTTAAGAAGCCAAGAACTTAAGAAACAATATAAGTCAGAGAATCATCATCTAAATAAGTCAGACAATCATCTAGCCAATAAAAATTTAAATACATATTTTTCCCACATTTTTATTCATCATCGATTTCAATAATAACAAATAAACTGTCACTGCGTTTTTCTCTTCTATATGCCTTCTTTTTCTTTAAAGGTATTCAGAGACTTTATGGAAAACGTTTTTAAAAAATTTCCGAATTGAAAATCTCATTCCCGGGGCGGGAATTTCAATTTCATGCACTTTAAGGCCACGTTTGCAATTCCATACATATTTAGATTTTTTTATCCCCATGCAGTAATACCCAAATAATACGATAAAATATCCTCACGTGTGTCTGGATATTTAAAAACCCAAACTTTGTATTCAAAATCACAAATAACGCCAGCGGCAGTTGACGTTTCAGCTATTTATGATAAATAACCTGAAGATAGTTTCAGTTGAGGATTTGCAAAATTTCCCTTGCCGTTTTTTTAATGAACTCAAAACCCAGTTCATTAAAAAAACACGGCCTATGATAATACAAAGGCCGATTGTACATAAAGAAAATGTTATCCACTTGGCCTTAATATGCCCATTGTATGCCGTGTGTAGAGCTCAGTACTTGGCCATTTAAATCGTTTGGTCAAGTTTAGCCGTCCTGGATCTGTATATGCTCTCAATAAAAAAGGTTAAAAACTCTACGGCCATCCTATGTCCTTTAAAAACCCAAGCGGCCGGTGTTCGCCCATTGTAAGGTAATTTTTTTATTTTTAGTCGGGCAGCAAGATATCCCGATTTGAAAATTTCAAAAGCCCTTGCACAGAGGAGGATTCCCCCAATCTCGACGAGCACCGGCAGATGCTTGAGATCATACAAACAAACCTTCAATGCTCCAAACTAGCCACAGAAAATCTACAAATTTTCCTAAAAGTTCGTGTAGTAGCACTAAAATGGAATTAAGCCAGCCAAATATGTGATAGAATGGAACGCCAACGCGAGACATGCGCTTTAGGGAAGTAACGAGAAAAACGAGTGATGAAGGGGGGGAGCACTATTCGATCATGAATCCAAAACACTCCATTCCCAAGTATTTCCAAAGTATTTCCAAAGTTGGAAGGAAGTGTTGGACATCCCGCTGTCTACGAGCACGGAAACATTCAAAATAGGGAAATGGAGAGTCAAGTGTCTTTCTCGAATCACCGATGGATGCCCCTTCAAGGTAATCCTGCAGGATGAAGCTCCTCGCGAGACCCTCTAGAGATCTTGGTAGGAGCTGAGAGCTGTTGCGCAAACTAGAGTCCGCTGGGGGGCTACTGTTTCCGCCCTATGTCCCATGAGGGATTAAAGGAGCGTTATGTTATGTGTTGAGAGTCGAGGAGGCTCTGCCAGAACTGGGACGGAGCTTAGACGAAATTGCTTATAGGAGTCTATAGAACTATTAATGAGTACACATTTTCCCGAATTCAAGAACGAAATTGAGGTCGAAGCGCCGATCATAAATGGCCAAGTCCATGTTCTGCGTAGGCCCTAAGCTGAATAAATTGTTGTCCATGTGCTGCAATTGTTGTCCCACTTCTGCTCTCGTACCTATAAGAAATCTGCGTTTTTAGGTAACTTATGTGGACTGCGGCTGACTAGCTTGTCGCCGATTATGACCAACTTCAATTTCTGGTAACTGCATAGCTGCTGGAAACGCTGGGCTAATTTGCTGAACTTCCTACTATACCAGCACACTGGGTTACGGGTTGGCCTACACCAGTTCTACCTCTATGAAGCTGTATCTCAGTGATTCCCAAAGTGGGTTCCGCGGAACCTTACGGTTCCACGAAAAAATTGAAGGGCTCCGTGTCACCAGCGCCGAAGCGCAAATACATTCGCAGACTCACTGACACCGCGCCGGCCGTTTAACGCGTTCTTGCTAATCAGAAAGTGCGAGTGGCCCTTCTTTCTTGAAATTTGGTCTACGTCACGCCGCGTAACATTTTGGCCGCCATTCCATATTCCCATATCGAGGAGGTTATGAAGAAAATGGTAATCCGCCCTCTTGAGGTGGCCGCCATGGGCCAAACGATATATCGAGTATACTATATTGTGGTGTATACTGCTTATGGTGTTCTACTTATCATACCGTTTCATTTGATACCCATGTCGAAAGGGTTGTGAAGAATATTTCAATCCGCCCTTCTGAGATTGCCGCCATGGATCTAAAGGTATATTGAGTATACCATTTTGCATTGTCATCGGAGCTAAAGCTGATAAAATTTCAACATGATAGAATATCCGTAAGTATTTGAAAAATTGATTGCAAAATTTGTTCCATGAAGAAAGCAGTAATCCGTTCTCTTGAGACAGCCGCCATGGATCTAACGGTATAATCAGTATACCATTTTGCATTGTGTCATCGCTTTCATCGTTGGGTTCCGCCAAATTTTATACATTGTAGAAAGGTTCCGAACGAAATAAAGTTTGGGAACCACTGCTGTATCTGATACATTTGTTTCTCCAGTGGAAGTGGATATGGACTCCCCCATTAAAAATAGTTAAAACTTCTACCGTCATCGTATGCGCCTTAAAAAGCCAAGCGGCCCGTGTTCGCCCGTTGTAAGGCCATTTTTTATTTTTACTCGGGTGTCATCAGATACGCGGCCTACTGCATGTCCTTAATTTGAGTGTTGGTCTTGTTCCATCCCAGAGATTGGTTTTGATTCCTGGTAGTGCCATGGTTTCTTGCATAGATAATATTCCTTCTGATTTGTCTTTGATCTTTACACAAATTCTCACCCATATCTTCTGCCATCGCCTATAAGTATAAGCGTAAGGAAGACATCTCCTGTTCAACTTCTGAAGTCAACTTTTTGTGGAAGTACTATTAAATGCCAGTCGGAAGATTAAATCCGCGCGTTGTCTTTGTCATTCTTTAATCCTTTTCCGAGTAGAACTTGCTCTTCGACATTTTACTCAATACTATGATAGAGCCGTAGACAGAACAGATTTATCTCTGCACTACAGTCTTTCAGAACTCATCCTCCTTCCTTCCTCCATTATTACAACTATAAATTTATTTTTATATAAAACACCATCCCTTATCACGCCTACATTTTACCACTTCTGGGCGCACGACTAATTAATTAAAAATTCATTCTCTTTAGTCTTCCATGAAATTTTATTATGTTCATCACGGCTCATGATTCCTCCTTCTCAAGCCATCCTCAGATCCTTGCTTCAAGCTCAAACCCCCAGCACTTTGTTTTCCGTAATCTTTACAAGCATCTTTACGACAGTGTTTTTTTTTACTCTCCTCCCGGTGTGAGAATAATTAATTATCTT
This sequence comes from Thereva unica, assembly GCA_949987705.1. NCBI lineage: Eukaryota > Metazoa > Arthropoda > Insecta > Diptera > Therevidae > Thereva > Thereva unica. The sequence continues at coordinate 12,098,486 of OX465285.1, forward strand.
GAACGAAATGCACACACGTACATATGTATGCAATTGCCGCGTGCATTTCCCCCCTAAAAACTAGCTGCACTACTAAAATAGTGGGCAGGTCTTGATATCTACTAACTATCCTAACTTCAAAAAGTCAACACTAATTAGGGTGTATTTTTTGGTAGTTGTTCTTGCTGTTGTCGGTCTTAGGGGAGAATTTTTATAGTCAGATATGATTAGATTACTCTCGATCTCCGTTCTGTGCAGAGTGAATGGGAAGAGCGCAGCGGTCCTTACGTGATTGTCAGGATATATTAGGGTGCATTCGGGGGCGAAAATAAAAATGACATAAAAATGGAAATAAGAAAAAATAAAACTGTCAGACGTATCCTGAGGGAGTTTTAATATTACTTGTGTTGCGCCCCCCCTTGGGTGGGGACGAGGTAATGCCGAATTATTGACTAACACGTGCATTTAATTTTTATTCCTTCATGGCACGTGGAATATAGTTGGGATTTTGCCAAAGGAAGTTCAGAGGTCGGATTTGGGTGAGGTGGATGTGTGTGTGTGGCTAATTTTATGAAGTTATGAACTTGAATGTGAGGATAATTTTGGCAAGTTAGACTTGAACTTGAGCTGGTGATTTATTTCATTAGTAAGAAAATATCTAGAGAAGGCCACTTGTCTCTTTTCTTACAATCGTAGTGTATCTTTTACTAAATTGTAGGCTTGATGTTGAAAAGACTAATTTTTCTAATGGTACTACGGCTCTCAAAAGAGAAAGTCAAAAGTGAAATGATCACAGTATTTTGATCTCCCAACAAATTGAAAAATCCATTAATGTTTCAAGTTTCAATTACATGAGTGCCTCCTCTAGGATAATAGGGCCGTAGACTTTGCATCCCAATTTTCTGAGATCTTTAAAGAACTATGATTTTTAAGGTGTTTCCATTAAAAAATAAGTCTTTACGTCGGAGAAGTCAGTAACCTCCCAAAAACTTTGAATATACACCTCGGTAGACTCGGTCTATTTAGGTACCCGACTGCCATCCAAGAGGTTTGTGGTTCGATTTCACACCATGACAAAGGTTTTCTTTGATATCGAAACCTGGATTTAAGTTTAGTTTCGATGTTGTGTAGTCAATCTATTCCCAACCCATTAGTTCATTTCCAATCTTTCATTCTCATTGGTAGTGAGCGCAATATATTGTCGTGTTTCTTTACTTAGCATCGCCCTACATGCAGCTTAAGGGCGGGGCAGACTGCCTGTTTCTTGATGTATAGATAGGGTTGTAGCGGACCTAGAATGGCATTCAATTCTTCAGGGGGGTTGTATATAAAGCGCCAATTACTCAGAGATATGTTATTCAATCTGGATTAGGTATTGAGCACCGCTGAAAGAAGCTGGGATTGTCGTGACAAGTTGTCCTGAGTTATGTTAATTTGAGTTAAGGTGAGTTGAGTAACGGGTTGGTTTAAGAATTGCTGTAAGAGTTGAGAGTTAAAGTAAGAGTTCAGTTAAGAACTGATTTAAGGCTTAGATAATACGAGTTGAGTTTAGAGAAAGTAAGAATTGAGTTTAGAGATGAATTAGTGGTTGAGTTTAGATAAGTGGTGTAGTGAACACATAAGGTTGGTTGCCAGAATGGACCAACCTCCGACTCTTTCACAATACCCTGAAATATTCGTAAACTATGCAAAATATATACCCGCAAGGCGGTACCCTGGGTTTCTTATAGTAGCCCACCACACGTTACAATTAATGACACAAAAACTGTTCAGAAACCAATAGAATATAACAGGGCAGTGACCTACGAATTAACCATGTTAAGGTAAAAGTAAAGTTAACAAAAAATTCCATCACTGCAAAAATCTTACCTACCACCATATACTATACTTGACCGATACTGCCATGCTGTCAATCATAGTAAACTCAAAATAACCAATTCAAATGTATCTTTCTTTTCGCTACGTTAGTGTAATATTCAAAGAACTTGAATAACATGAGGAAATTAAATTAACTTCACCTAAAATCGATCCAAAACTACCGACACAAGTCTTCACTTGAAAAGTCGCGGGGCTGCTCCGGTCCCTCGTCTTCTTTATTCGGACAGCGGACTTAGTCCCGGTTATAAAACGCGGATGATACTTAGGCTATTCCAAACTGAACAGAAGGGCTACTTAACTGCATTGGCTGGTTCACTCACTCTTCCCGGTATATCAGCACGGTGGACTTCCATAGATCTTCCGAGCAGACCCTACACGAGTGAGGATCACCAGCTTTCGAGGGTCTCCCTTTCTCCCCAACAATTTTTTTTAATTTCTGAAATGTTAAATTCCAAGTTGAGTGAAGAGTTGGTTCAAGATTTGTGCTAAGAGTTACCTAAAGAACTTAGTTAAAAGTTGAGTTCAGCGTTGAGATAATGGTTAAGTTGAATTTAGATAAATAGAGCTGAGTTAAGAGTTTGGTTAAAAGTTGAGCTAAAAGTTTATTTGAACTGCGTCGAGCTAAGAGATGGATTAAAAATTCAGTTTAGAGTTGGGTTGAGTGGAGTTCATTTTGTTTTTATACTTGTTTTAAGAATTGAGTTAAGAGTTTTGTTGAATTGAGTTAAGCTGAGTTAAGTGTTGAGTTAAGTAAAATAGTATAATTTAAACGAAATATAGCCCGCAGCACTACGCTGAATATAAAACTTACAAACGAAATGCAGGTGAACCTAGTGTTACCCAAGCAGCTATTGCTGATTATGTGATTCTCAAGTTAAAATGGAGAGAATTTCTTATCGTTGTCACAAACTACACTCTCAGTTACCAATAAAGAACGTATGTCATTGTGAGGATTCAATAGCGATAAAATTTAAAGTTTTCTGAGAGTTTAAAATTTTGTACTGTAATTATAAATCCACCAGTGTATGTGAAAGTTTGGTAGAGTTAACACAAGTTGTACTCCGTGTAAATTCAGTCTAGTATTTTTAAAATAATTTTTTTGAAAATGTCAAGAGGAAAAATTTTATTATGCCCGACTTCACCGATCTCACTCAGTAATACTCAATTCAATCCACATAAGTGGCTTCACCGGCTAAAGTCCAGTTCATGTGCAGTTCGTGCTTGAAATTGCGCAAAACGCCTGAAGGCTGAAACCCAAAAGCCCACTGGAATAGCATTCCACTATTGCAGTTGACTACTCTCTTTTGAGCGAGCTTTTACGTTCAACTTCAGCTCGAGTCCATTTGGTTTGATTTATCCTCAGTTGAATATGTGTAAATTGTATGCGAACTGAATTTATTTACTTTTGCTGAAATAAATTATTCAAATTTCAAATCGAAAATTATTTTTGTCAGGAAAGACCCATTAAAAGTGTGGGCACAAACACTACATAATAAATTTGCAGAGAATAACACACAAAGTAATTTAAATGTAATTAAACAACTGAATGTTTACGAAAGTGATTACATTGTTCCAGGATTGTTTGTACACAATCAACAGGATTTAATTTTCAAAGTGTTTAGAGTGCGACACCCCGCTGTGAATGCATTATGTAAACGCCCGGCGTATGCACAGCATTGATAAAATGTATTTTCGAGACCCGGAAACCGGATACAATTACTTTTTTTGGAGCAGTTGCAGCACACACACAAGTGCGAGTATTTTAATTTATCGTACAGGAATAATTGGGTGTTTTCACAACAATTTTTGATGCTTCAACTTTTACACCCCCACTATTCACATGTATGTGTTATTTATGTATTTTCAATGTGTAAAACCACCCTTCCAATTGCAACAAACTTTCGAAACGCCCTGTTTAATTGGAATACGATTTTCTCCACGTAATAAATTAATTGAATTTATCGCTAAAATGTAATTGGTCTGTCTCGGAAAAGATTTGGTCTGTCTGTCTGAAAAAGTCCAAATCAAGACCAAATACGGGTTTGCAGACGTCCGCTTATCACAGAGTACGTACACCCCGAAAAGCCATCAAAGATAAAGCATCGGAAACGAATGAATTGAATTAAGAATTCTGGAATCCCATTCCGCCCCCTCGGCTGCTGCTATCTACCACCACCGCCGACTACTAATAGCTCTGATGGAATTAGAGAGGTAAAAGAAAATCAATAGCACATGTGATGGTGATGGAAATGGAAGTTTATCCGAATCAAATGTCCATGAAGTTTTTGCAGCCCCCGCTGCCGGTTATCCACCCCCAAAAAAATACAAGGATTTGGCCGCAGCGGATGGCTCGTCCATTGTTGTTGTTGTTATTATTTTTATCCAATAAAAGCAAAAAGGATGAAGGATTTTTTTTTGTTTTTGTCCCAAGATAAATGCCATCCGAGTGGTAAGCGGTAAACTCGAGGACATTTTATCGATCGGAATGCCGGAGCAGCGGCCAGCATCCCTTCAAAGGACGATCGGGGCGAAGCCGGCACAAAATCACGCATTTCATAACACAGCAGCAGCAGCAGTCTCTTACACCAGCACCACCGGGCAGGAAGGAAGCGAAAACGCATCCCTCTTAAAGAGGGCAGCACAGACTTCTTCTTGCCAGTAACAGAATAATCGATAGTCTCTGGTTCTGGCCCCTTTCTTTTCGGGGGGTTGTGTGGTATGTTCCTTGAGGATGTATGTTTTATGGCTTCATCCCTTTTTGATGACTCCTTTTGCGAGAAGAAGTTTTCCGCATCCTGGAAAATTGTTAATGCAGAAATTTTTCCTCCACCACAACGCCTCACTTGCCTCCGTGGGTCCGTGGGTCTAGCGAGAGGGAATAGAGCTTAACAAAAGAGCTAGAGTTAATGTGACCCTATCGACTTTTGGGCTCTGTGTGTACATACCCTGTCTCAGGTAGGCACAAGCCTTTGCGGTATCCTTGGATCAATGGTTTATAAAAGGTAAACAAAAAGGCAGTTCTACACCAGCATTTCTTTTTCTTATCCTTCCCTCTTCTTCCCGTCACATTCTATCGCATCCTGCTCACCCCCACCTATAATAGGGGCCCCTTATGTGTAGTTGCACGATATTTTACACGATGCTGCTGAAACTTTAGAAGTTCAAGGATCCCTTCGTCCTTGCTTGAGAGAAATATTATATCTTCGAGGACTATTTACAAGTCTCAGCGTAGCGGCTTTTATGTGCGTGCAAAAGTGTTGTCGAATGTTTTTATCCTTGAAAGAATGTTGCTACATAAAACTCCCCCCCGCCCCGCCTTTACTCGGCAGGAGATGTAGTTCTAGTACTTAGATGTCGAGTACTGTAGAAGAGAGGCCCTTGTGTTATGCGCTACTGCAAGAAACATGGGGGCTGGAGAGATGAGAATTTGTTGAACATTTTTATGAATTTTTTTTTGGATAAATAATTTTTTTTCTGGACGTGTGGTGGTGTGTGGTTGTTTGAAGAAAGTTTTGATTGGAAATTTTTTTGCTGAGATTTTCAGTCTGTTTTTATGAGGAATTTTATGAGATTTTTGTTTTTGTGAAAGAAAGTTTCTCTATTGCAATTTATTGTAAGAATAGGGGTTTATGTTGTCAGGAATCGTGTTGAAGGATTTTTGTTTCTCTTCAGGTTGTTTTGTTGAAGTTTTGTTTTGAAGCCTAGTCAGAAAGTTGTATGGATCATAATTTCGTGAGAAAACTGCGATTTCTGACATTTTCAGATTTATTATATATTTTTTGAGGTATTTTTTACCAAAGTTATCCCTGCAACCTAGGCCTAAGGGGGCCGAATGCCATTCCAGAGGTCCGTGATTCAATTCCATGAATCAACATGATTTGGACCGAAAACAAAAACAATAAAACGGCATAAAGTATCAGTTTCAAAAGTGCCACACAATCGTGTGCTGGCTCTTTAACTAAAATTTTTAGGGCAGAGCGCTTGATCAAGCTCAGCTTGTCTGTTCCAGTCGAATCACCTAAAACCATGAGATCCTGGTCGTAGCTATCCCGGAACAGTAACAGAGATAAATAAAGAGAAAACTCTCCCTTTTTTAGGTAAAACGTGCAGATAGGTCCTCTGTCCTTACGATTCTTACATAGATGGACATAGAAGGTTAGGCCGTAGTGTCTGGCAATTAAGCCCGAACAGTGTCTTGACATTTTTCCTAGTACGCTCCCAAAAATTCTATGGCTCCGTTCTGAGAAGGCAGGGAAAATAGAGCTACGAGATAATCAAGTCCCGTGTAGATATTTAGTCGCATACTATCTTATGTATGTTTCGTCAGAGTCTTATCGTCAGGGGTTGCCTTCACAAAGCTAGCGGATGCGACAAAACCAGGATAAACAGTGTCAGGGCTCTGTTAGGCCAGGGCGTTTGACTTTTTATGGATTCGGAGAAGCAATGACATGGAATTCAAACAAGTGTAAACTGGTTCAGAATACCCAGCTCATGAGGGGCTCCTTGGTGATATCTTACTAATTTGGAGGTGATCCGGGGGAGTTAATCGCCGATTGGCACTCTTCACCACCACTCTTCTTGAGGTTTTTTATATATAAATGCCAACATATTAGTGTCCACTGAAACACAAGCTAGGATTCTAAAGGTGATCGCTCTACTAAACCTGCGGCTTTCGCTTCAAATTCCTGCATTTGCATAGCGTTGGGGCCATAATACAGTATCCTAACGAATGCGTATACCTCCACTGGAAAGATGGTGTAGGCTAGGACACCCAGAGCTTAAGGATGCAAAATTGGATGATATTGGCTCAGAATCAGGACCATTGGAGAGAACAGTCGCGAGAGAGGAGACCGTCTCCTTGTTTAAGAGCCATCAAAGAGGTTGTCAGACTGTTCAGGCTAAAATAGAATGAAACCTGAAAATATCCCAAACAAAATAAAAGTCAAGAAATCATACTTACAAAAGCGTACCTATAAACAAAAACTCCTGAAAATGGCATAAAAAAAAAACGAACGGGGGTAATAAATAAAAACACAAGTTTTTCAATATCTTTTACTTTTATTGAATAAACAAACTACATAAATCTACAAAAATCTACAAACAAAAACACACAAGTTCAAGGACAGCACTACACAAAAAACAACAATTCATACCTGAAAATATAAAAAAGGGTTATTAGAATACAAAATATTAAATCTACAAGTACTTACCTTCTTTAAAAGTTGAAAAGACGCTGAAAAATCAACAAGAAAAGTCATCCCTCGAAAACGCAAAAAGCCGTCGGCAAATCACAAGTCTGTAAACAAAAAAAAGATTAATAAAAATTTCAAACAGGTTCCACAAAAAATACTTACCTGTCAACCCCTATATAATAATCGCGGGCTCCCCCTCATTCACCCACCACTAAAATCCTGAAAATATATCTTAAAATTAGTAAATAAATAAAGAACTAAATAATATACTTACCAAGATGCAAAAAACCCATCTGACGTCTACAAGTCAGAAAAGAACAGCTGATCGGACATCTAGTACATAAACCCAAAATTATGTACTTCAAAAGGCGAAGCCCCACCACACGCAATCACAACCATTATTCGTAGATAAAATAAATACCGAAGCACAGTCTCAAGAAAGATCAGAAGTTGCTTCACATTTCTAGAGTCTTGAACTAGAAATTAAGCAAGCGAAAAAATCAGCCCAAGTATCGAACTTGGCAATTGGAAAGGACAGAATTGAGGTCTTTTTCAAACAATTTCAAGAATCTGCTCAAGTACTGAACTTGACAGTCTGAAAAGACAGAATTGAGGTCTTTTCGTAGCGAAGCCTGAATTAAAGACAGTCTTGAAGTCTTTAATACAGCATCAACTTAATACGCAAAAATTGATTTGCAGCAATTATCGAACCACAGAGGGACGACTTCACAAGGCAAGGTAGTCCATCAAGCAGCAACCGGGCAGCAAACAGCAAGCATATCCCAAGCGATTCCCAAGAAACGAAACCAGAGTGCAGCAACACAAAGGTTATTCCTGGCTGTTCTAATTGCAGAACACATCAGTCGAAACATCAATCATCACGCTGACAGATAGGTGGCGTCATTCATTTAAGTTGCCAGAGCAAGCAATATTTTGGTAATTTTTATTTACAAAACAAATACGAAATTTAAAGTAATAAATAACGAATTAAAGATTGAATTGAATTATTTTGGCAATTTGTTGAATTTATTGAATTTATAGTTGAGAAAATCAAAGAATTAATTGTGAATAAATAGTAATTTTGATTAGTGGAAAAGGTTATCTTTTTATTGAATCACACCCTTCCGGCACCTTTTTATTGAGTCAGAAATTAAATTGCTAATTCTGAACATTGGTCCTTCGAGCCGGATCGTGATTCAATAAGATAACTCAAGCCGCAATTCAGAAACATGGAAGAATTACTCGATCATCAAAGACGACTTCGAGAACGCATCGAGAAGGCATATCGCAACTTTTCCAAGGATGGCCCAAGTAGGAAAACGGAAACATACTTCCAAAAGAAACTCGACGGTCTCGATGACGACTGGAAAACGTTTCGCAATAACGAAAAGGAAATAATGAGCAAAACGCTGAGTGAAGCCGAACACAAGCATCCATACTTCAAGGACGATTGGTACGCAGAAGTGGAAGAAACTTACATAAACACCTATTCCGCAATCAACGAAGAATACCTCAAAATCCGTCCAGCCGCAGACACAAGAGCCGAGCAGTCATCAGCAGAGCTAAATAATAGTCAAATTGCTCACCATAACAACGAGGTAAAACTTCCACGAATCTCAATACCCACATTCGCAGGCGACTACGCATCATGGCCATCGTTTTTGGATCTATTCACCAGCCTCATACACAATAAAACATCATTATCAGGGGCTCAGAAACTACAATATCTAAAGGCTCATTTATCTGGGGAAGCATTGAGACTTCTCAGCAACACATTAGTAAGCGACGCCAATTATGAGCCTGCATGGAACCTACTCGTTGATACTTACAACAATAAACGAGCATTATTAAAGACGCAACTCGACATTCTACTCAGCCAACCGAAGTTAAATCGAGAATCGGCACAAGGCATTAAGGAACTGAAAACGAGGACCCACGAATGTCTCACCGCGATTGAGAATCTGAAAATCTCAACACAGAATTGGGATCCTATTCTCATCCATTTGCTGGTCCAGAAACTCCCAAACGAAACTCACGAGCTTTGGGAACAGTCGCAGAGCACCAAATCGAGGCAATCGATTCCAACTTGGGCGGAACTCCGCGAATTCATGGAAACCAGGTTCAGGACCTTAGAAGCTGTTGGCAAGGCATCAAGCAACAAGAATGAACATTACGAAAGCAAATCCAGGGAACATCCAAGAAGAAGAACTCAAGCCTTCCACGTCGCAAATCAAAACGTATGCATCCTGTGCAAAGGCACACATGCCCTAGGGAAATGCCCCAAGTATGTACAGCTCAACATCGATGAGAGATACAAAACAGTCAAATCAAAGGACTTATGCATCAATTGCCTGAGAACAGGCCATCGCTCATCCCAATGTCCCAGTAAAGGTAGATGTTTCCAATGCGGAAAGACTCACCATACAACGTTACACAGAAACCAGCTAGCAAGGCAAACTAACAGCGGCATTTCATCGCCCGCCAGTTCAAACGATGAATTGCCTTCCAACCAAACACAAACGTACTTCTCTCAGTCAGCATCTTACGACTGCCGACAAGTACTATTAGCTACAGCCCTGGTCACCGTAGTATCTCCAACTGGACGAGAGCAAGTCTGCAGAGCACTCATTGATCCCGGGTCTCAATCCTCGTTCGTACGTGAAGCTGTGGTTCAAGGTCTACAACTCAAAAAGGAGCCAATACAAACAGCATTAACCGCGATCGGCAACATGCCAGCCGGAAAAATCACCAAATGGGCTTCGTTACAACTAAAGACACGAAACCAACAGGCGAAGAACATCCAAATCCAAGCAATGGTAATTAACAAAATAACCAATCCATTACCAAATAGCGAATGCTCTAGCAAGGATTGGGCTCACTTAAAGGATCTTGAATTAGCAGATCCAACGTTCCACAAGCCAGGTCACATCGACATCCTTTTGGGAGCCGACATCTTCCCCATGATCATCTTAGCCGGCCTAAAAAAGGACAACAAAAGAACCCTAGTGGGACAAAACACGGTGTTTGGGTGGATCATCTCTGGGAAGACCACTCCAGCTGCACAAGCAAGTGCACATACGAAAACATTCTTCACCGAGGTGACTCCTAACGACGAACTCAAGAAATTCTGGGAACTAGAAGAACTTCCCTCAAGGCCCAAGTGGACAAACGAAGAAACTCGCTGTGAAGACCACTTCAACAACAACGTCACTAGATGTAGCAACGGACGTTACCAAGTCCGACTTCCATTTGTAGCTGACAAGGTACAACTCGGCGCATCAAGACACATCGCTATTCGAACATTGATGCAGATGGAGAAGCGATTCCAGCAAAATCCTGACTTAAAAGCAGACTACGTCAAATGCATACAAGAATATTTGACGTTAGGACACATGGTGCCTACTAACACTCCAGAGTCAGCACTTCAAAACCAATTGCCTAACGACACAGCAACATATCAATGCTGTTACCTGCCTCATCATGCTGTCATCAAACCAAGTAGCACGACCACCAAATTGAGAGTAGTGTTCGACGCATCTCGTCCAACTGCTAATGGAAATTCATTGAACAGTATATTATTGAATGGACCAGTAATACAAGACTCGTTAATGTCCACTCTCATGCGATGGAGGAAGTATCGAATTGCTTACATGGCTGACATCGAGAAGATGTACCGGCAGATACGAGTTCATCCAGACGACGCGGAGTATCAACGGATAGTTTGGAGGGAATCACCAGATCAACCCATACAAGATTATAAACTGTTAACCGTGACGTTCGGAACAAAGAGTGCTCCTTTCCTTGCCATCCGAACCATGCACCAATTGGCAAAGGATGAAGCAGAATCATTCCAAATCGGTTCCAACGCCGTGCTCAACGACTTTTACGTGGACGATTTGATGACTGGCGCAGATGACATAGAAGAAGCAAGACAGAAACAAAGGCAACTAATTCAACTTCTTCGAGCTGGAGGACTAGAACTTCGAAAATGGGCCGCAAACCACAACGCCATCTTGGAAGAAGTTCCGGCAGCCGATCGAGAGGTCTCATTTCCTCTCGCAGTCAACGCAGAGGAAGTCAAGGCTCTCGGCTTATTATGGAATCCTGCCAGCGATGCATTATCATACAAGGTCAGCATGGAGTCAGCACCAGAAACATATACAAAACGAAAAATACTGTCCGAAATAGCGAAACTCTTCGACCCCATCGGCTGGCTAACTCCAGTAACAATCAATGCCAAAATACTAATACAGAGTCTGTGGCTGACAAAACTCGACTGGGATGACACGGTCCCGATCAACATCGATCAACAATGGCGAGAATTCCGAGCGGACCTCCAAGTCATCCAAACCATTCAAATCCCGCGGTGGATTGAAGCTCACAACAAAGTCCAGAATATCGAAATCCATGGATTTTGCGACGCATCTATAAAAGCTTATGCAGCAGCCGTATACATCCGGACACAGGACGAAGACAACAATTGCCATTGCCATTTACTCGCTGCCAAAAGCAAAGTGGCACCCATCAAGACCATCTCGCTACCAAAGCTAGAATTATGCGGAGCACACTTGTTGGCCAAACTACTGGCGCAAGTAAAGGACGACATGAAGTTCGAGCAAGTAACAATGTACGCTTGGACTGACTCTACAATTGTACTCGCATGGCTGAGAAAACACCCATCATCATGGGAAACATTTGTGGCGAACAGAGTCTCACAAATACATCAACTACTAGACCAAAGTAGCTGGAATCATGTGAAAACGGAAGACAACCCTGCCGACTGCGCCACAAGAGGAGTATCACCCAGTGAATTAAAATCACATAAGTTATGGTGGACAGGTCCTCACTGGCTCCACCAGACAAGGGAACACTGGCCCAAACGGAAGGAGATACAAGATATCACGATGGGCTTACGAAAAACCATCACCAACATGCATATCGAAGTAGATTCCTCGAATAACGATCTAATCAATCGATACTCTTCATTGACGAAATTACTACGTGTCACAGCGTACTGTCGACGATGGTTACCGTCACCCAAACCAAAACCCACCTATCTCACTTCAGAGGAAATACAGGCAGCCCTAATTTGTTGGATAAAAACCACTCAAAATTTGGAATTTGAAGATGAAGTCCAAGCATTGCAAGCCAAGCAAACATTACCCAATAAAAGCAGATTACTAAAGCTAAACCCATTTATCGATCAACAAGGTATTTTACGAGTTGGTGGACGCATCCAAAATGCTGACATAACATTCGACCAGAGACATCCAATAATCCTACCCGAAAAATACCCGTTAAGTAAATTAATCATCGATAATATTCATCGCATCACACTACACGGTGGCACGCAACTAATGTTAAACACCCTGAGACAAAAATATTGGATTGTGAATGCGCGAAATGCAGTCAGATTTCACAATCACAAATGTGTTCAGTGCTTTCGTCAAAAGGCAGAAGGACGCACGCAGCTCATGGCCAATCTTCCGACATGCCGAGTCCGTCCAGCAAGACCCTTCGCACACACCGGAGTGGATTATTGTGGCCCATTCGAGTTGAAAGTTTCCAAGTTAAGAAACAGCCGAACTCAAAAGAGCTATATCGCCTTATTCATTTGCATGGTGACGAAAGCTATTCATCTCGAGGTAGTCACTGATGCGTCAACAGAAGGTTTCCTCACAGCTTTTCGAAGGTTCATCTCACGGCGAGGATTATGCTCCGATATGTATAGCGATTGTGGATCCAATTTCATTGGAGCAAATAACCTTCTCACACATCACAAGATAGAGAGCAACAAGAAGATGGAATTGGAACTAGCCGAAGCCCTAGGAAATCAAGGAATTGACTGGCATTTTATCCCTCCAGCGTCTCCCCATTTTGGTGGACTATGGGAGAGCGGGGTAAAATCCGTAAAATATCACCTGAAGCGCACCATAGGCGACACGGTATTAACGTATGAAGAATTTAGCACACTCACTACACAGATCGAAGCGGTGTTAAACTCCAGGCCACTTACAGAACTTACTCAAGATCCCGAAGACACATCGGCATTAACTCCAGGACATTTCCTGATAGGAGGACCGCTGTTGACACCTCCAGAACCCAGTCTCTTAGATACAAACATCAATCGACTAAACAGGTATCAATTGATCCAACGCCTCCATCAGAACTTCTGGACACGCTGGAGCACAGAATATTTAAGTCGTCTACAACAAAGACCAAAATGGCTCAAACCCACGACAGAAGTGAAGGTTAACGACTTAGTTTTAATAAAGGACGAACGATTGCCACCATCTCGATGGCTGTTAGGGAGAGTACTAACCACACATCCCGGACCAGATAAGTTAATTCGAGTAGTCACAGTACGAACAAAAAACAATGTTATGAAACGACCTATCACGAAAATATGTCCACTACCAATATCAGGCCCTAACGAAGCAGAATAGCATTTCCACGAAAAAAAAAAAAAAAAAAAAAAAAAATTCATTACGACAATTACTAACCATTACTAAAGAAAAATAGTCAAGACTGAAACCTCAAAATTAGTACATAACAATCACAACTGCCAACAATTAAGAAAGCAACCATGAAAGTGTCCGTTAGCTGCCCGACCGTTAAATCCAATCAGTGGGAATCGCCATTTAATCAGTAGTGCTCATCAAAACCATGGATGTAAAAAATAAATTATCAACGCTATCATCACCTCAAAAACCAAAAATAAAGCGACCTTTTGAGGCAGTGCCGTGCGGTCCTGAAATAAGAAGACGGACTCAACCGCGTCCCGTCCCCACATCCAAGACCAGAAACACGAAAAATAATACAACAAAAAGGCGTATCTCCTTGGAGGAATATCGACGGCGCCAGCAAAGACCACCGCCTGACTTCCAGATGGAACAGGAGTTATGGGAAAAAATCCGCCACCTCCCGCTTCCGTGGAAAAAAAATTCGACAGATGAAGAAATCCTACCGGACGCCGATCAAAGATGGTATCATCCGTTTTACAAAAAAGACGGATAAAATTCTGGTACGCTTCCAAAAAGGGCAACACGAATTAAAAACCAATAATAAAGGGAAATAAATTAACAAACATAGAGCATTTTTTATTTGTACTGTACCTATCAATCGCCTCCTTCAAGAAAATTTTCTTTGAAGCTTAACGCTTCAAGGCGGGGAGAATGTTCAGGCTAAAATAGAATGAAACCTGAAAATATCCCAAACAAAATAAAAGTCAAGAAATCATACTTACAAAAGCGTACCTATAAACAAAAACTCCTGAAAATGGCATAAAAAAAAACGAACGGGGGTAATAAATAAAAACACAAGTTTTTCAATATCTTTTACTTTTATTGAATAAACAAACTACATAAATCTACAAAAATCTACAAACAAAAACACACAAGTTCAAGGACAGCACTACACAAAAAACAACAATTCATACCTGAAAATATAAAAAAGGGTTATTAGAATACAAAATATTAAATCTACAAGTACTTACCTTCTTTAAAAGTTGAAAAGACGCTGAAAAATCAACAAGAAAAGTCATCCCTCGAAAACGCAAAAAGCCGTCGGCAAATCACAAGTCTGTAAACAAAAAAAAGATTAATAAAAATTTCAAACAGGTTCCACAAAAAATACTTACCTGTCAACCCCAATATAATAATCGCGGGCTCCCCCTCATTCACCCACCACTAAAATCCTGAAAATATATCTTAAAATTAGTAAATAAATAAAGAACTAAATAATATACTTACCAAGATGCAAAAAACCCATCTGACGTCTACAAGTCAGAAAAGAACAGCTGATCGGACATCTAGTACATAAACCCAAAATTATGTACTTCAAAAGGCGAAGCCCCACCACACGCAATCACAACCATTATTCGTAGATAAAATAAATACCGAAGCACAGTCTCAAGAAAGATCAGAAGTTGCTTCACATTTCTAGAGTCTTGAACTAGAAATTAAGCAAGCGAAAAAATCAGCCCAAGTATCGAACTTGGCAATTGGAAAGGACAGAATTGAGGTCTTTTTCAAACAATTTCAAGAATCTGCTCAAGTACTGAACTTGACAGTCTGAAAAGACAGAATTGAGGTCTTTTCGTAGCGAAGCCTGAATTAAAGACAGTCTTGAAGTCTTTAATACAGCATCAACTTAATACGCAAAAATTGATTTGCAGCAATTATCGAACCACAGAGGGACGACTTCACAAGGCAAGGTAGTCCATCAAGCAGCAACCGGGCAGCAAACAGCAAGCATATCCCAAGCGATTCCCAAGAAACGAAACCAGAGTGCAGCAACACAAAGGTTATTCCTGGCTGTTCTAATTGCAGAACACATCAGTCGAAACATCAATCATCACGCTGACAGATAGGTGGCGTCATTCATTTAAGTTGCCAGAGCAAGCAATATTTTGGTAATTTTTATTTACAAAACAAATACGAAATTTAAAGTAATAAATAACGAATTAAAGATTGAATTGAATTATTTTGGCAATTTGTTGAATTTATTGAATTTATAGTTGAGAAAATCAAAGAATTAATTGTGAATAAATAGTAATTTTGATTAGTGGAAAAGGTTATCTTTTTATTGAATCACACCCTTCCGGCACCTTTTTATTGAGTCAGAAATTAAATTGCTAATTCTGAACACAGACTGCTTCCTCAACCCCAACCCAACCTGCTTCTTTTCTCGCCTTTGACTGTCCTCCTGTTTGTTACTCTTACATAAACAAGAGTATCGAGGGGTCACCCGATGTAAAGTTAACATCTTCGAGGAGGTCGAGGTATTATTCAGTAGATCTTAGATTTTATTCGCAGATGGCGTTTCTCAGGACTTATCGCTTTAGTGTACCGGTGTACAAACACAGCATCGCCGTCTTCGACAACAAACCTGGGGCCGGTTTGTGTATGGCGAACGACGATAATCGACGATAATAATTTTGTCGACGAAAATTTTAGCGTTCGCATAGGTCGAAAGAAAATTGTTCGTGTCCTAATGCAAAAACTCGAGATAACCCAAGACCTTTCGAGTGCCTTTCGTCGGCTTCAGACGAAAATTTTCAATTTTTTCGACCTACGCAAACCCGAGAGGCAAAAAAATTTTCGTTTTCAACATACACGAACCGGCCCTGACTTCGGGAGGGCTTGTGACGGAACACCATTTCTTGTCGAACGATCTTCGAACTTCCGATTGTCGACTCATTACCGGTTATAAGACATTTCAGATATGGGCCGATTTCATTGTTTCAGCAGCATATCGCAGTCGTTAATTCGAGCTTTCATGCTTTTTGCGCTGAAATCATGGGGAATCTATACATCATGTACATATATCCAACTTTAAGTAAATGGCTCAAAATGCATAGTTTTGTGGTCAATGCCAAGCTTCATACCAATATCGTTAGTGCTGACAATGCGTACTTTGCTGGACTTTCCTGCGCAGCATTCTTCCCTTTGTAGTAATAATATTGCAAAAAATACTGCAAGTTTTCATTATTTTTCTACATTTTCGAAGAATGAGATGATGAATAAGATTTTGTTTTACTGTAAGTTAAAGTCAGAAAAATATCTACATTTGTGGAAGAAACATTTGTTATTCAAGCATTTGTACAAACAAATTCTTCATTTCCTATATAAATTGACTGACTCTTAACTATACCCTGACTCACTCCGAAACAATCTCACCACCTTAACAGAATCTTAGAATCTCCCCTAGGTGTAAAATTTGATTCTGGTGAAGTGTAAAAATTCCTATTGATCGATAAAGTTTCTCTGTAAACATACCAATATTTATTTTGTTTGCTTTCAAAATCAGAGCCCCAACCCACATATATGTATCAAACCACTGCCTTTCAATCTCCACCATTACCAATCGTATTTTTAGCCCCAAATATATTCTAATCACAACCGAGACTCAACAGTTTTTATGTGAACAATTTGTGATAAGAACTTTCCAAGGTCTCATAATTTAATTTATTTGTTTTTATTGTGGAAAGAAGTGCTATTGATTGATTTCAACGAAAATTTATTCCGAGGACGAAACGAGCATTTTCCCAAATTATTTTCTCATTATTTATTGATTCTGCGTGTGGTTCACTCAACTTTATACCTTTCACAGTGTTCCAGCATCCACTATTCGATTTAATAACGCCGGCTGGAGTCCCTCGCCTGACACGTTCCGGCCGGGAATTTAATAGAAAATCAAAGACAGATGAAATTTCATAAATCGAACCCCGTCAACATCGGGTGTACACCTCCACATTGGACATAATATGAAGTATATATTTGCTGTATACATGTGGGTCGGGACCACATTGATTTGACAGCTCTTGGCAGTTGTGTGCTGTATGCGATAACAAGAACAACAGGGGGTTGAAAAGAAAAACCCACCCTCGTGCATTCTTAACCTGCAAAATTCAACAACTGAAAACTATGCAGCCCCCACACCACCCCGCACCTGCCGTGCGAGTCTTCAGGGTCGTCCTGAATGGTTGCTGTGTTTGTGTGTGCAGAAGGAAGTTTCTTTACTTTGGTCCCTTGTTAAATTTGCCGGCATCGAATTATCCCCACAGTAAACAAAAGGCCGATTGGGAACTACCTACGCACACACGCCGCGGAGCCCACATGGCTCTCACATAGCTGGAGGAATATCCTATTTGCACGTCCTGGTAACTTTTTAACAGACTCAGGCATATCCTTCACAGGATCAGGAATATCGATTCAATGAACCGTATAAGAAGGTAATCGAAGGCTGAAACGATGATAGGCTTCCTTTTCTGTCCATGATTTATTCATGAAGCAGCAGAAAAAAACAGGAAAAGACTCTTGTGTGTCACTCACACGGGAAACGAGGAAGAAGCCAGGACTCCTGTTATAGTGTGAGTGTAAATACGGTGTCCTACTTAGTCCTAAAAGCCTGCCATGGCATGTCTATTCTCAGCCTATTCTACTTTAATTCCTTAATCTTGTAAAGATAAAGGGTTAAGGGCTCGGATGGTTAGCTTTGAGCCGTCGAAACCGCCTCGTTCGCAGCTTTTCCACTTGGCAGCACGCCAAGAATCCGAGGAAAAGTGATGAAAGTAAAATTGAAATTTTCGGGCATGTTTGAGTTAATAAATTTTAAATGAGGCAAAGATAACAATCATCCGCCGTCATTATGGTCGCTCTGTGCGGCCGTGATTGTGATGTGAATTTAATTTTCTTTCATTCTGACTGGGAGATAAGTTCCGGCTCTCGGCTCCTCTGGAAGAGCTACTCGCCGAAAGAGTCTGGTTTTTGTCATCCTCATGGCAATTCATTTCCTACTTTCTTTCTTGGAATTCACAGTAGCATGCACCATCAACTTCTGTTTATGATAAACTGAGCGGATTTAAATTGCTTGTGGGGGTGGGGCGAGAGCTCCATATTGTCGTTCCGGTAGAGGGGGAGCCACAACCCTTGTTATCCGCTGAAGAGCGAATTCATACAGGGACCCCCAACAATGATTCTAGATAATGTCTTGGGATATTTTTTTCGTGGTTTTGATTAGTCGTCGGAGGCCTTTCTTTCCTTTCACCAGCAACAAAACGTTTCGGATTAACAATAGATGCGAGATGCAGGAAGTTTGCTTTTTGCAGCTTTTAAGGAAAATGACTTAATACTATTTTGATGGTATTCAGGGAGATAGCAGGGGTAGAGGCTCGTAAAAAATCCGTCTTTATAATGATATTCCTGAATAATTAAAGTCAGCAATTGCACAGTCAGCGTTAAGGATAAGGAATGAAAAAAAATGGGATTTACCTAAGTCTATCAAATGTCATTACAGGAATACCTCGCATAGTACTGCTTCGATCAGTACGGTTTCTCTATAGTACGGATTTGAAATTTTCAAAAAAAAAATTGTTCTTGGAAAAAATTGTTCTAAAAAAAATAATAAAATTAAATTTTCAAAATAATTTTTTTTTTAAATAAAATTTTTGGTATTTTCACTTTATTATGAAAACATACAATTTTCGGTATTTTCCCTTTATAATGAAAACGTTAAATTTTCGGTACATACATATATGTATTTTTCCTTTATTATGAAAACATACGGCACGCGCTCGCCAATGTATAGGCGGCGACAAATCCAAGTTGGCGCTGTGTTGGCGAGTGTGGCGCATGAAGCGGTGAGATTACCTGGCATACGACAAGGGCCCGACGTTGGCATACGACAAGGGCCCGACGTTGGCATACGACAAGGGCCCGACGTTGGCATACGACATGGGCCCGGCGTTGTCATACGACAAGGGCCCGACGTTGGCATACGACAAGGGCCCGGCGTTGTCATACGACAAGGGCCCGACGTTGGCATACGACAAGGGCCCGACGTTGTCATACGACAAGGGCCCGACGTTGGCATACGACAAGGGCCCGACGTTGGCATACGACATGGGCCCGACGTTGGCATACGACAAGGGCCCGACGTTGGCATACGACATGGGCCCGACGTTGGCATACGACAAGGGCCCGAGGTTGGCATACGACAAGGGCCCGACGTTGGCATACGACAAGGGCCCGACGTTGGCATACGACAAGGGCCCGACGTTGTCATACGACAAGGGCCCGACGTTGGCATACGACAAGGGCCCGACGTTGGCATACGACATGGGCCCGACGTTGGCATACGACAAGGGCCCGACGTTGGCATACGACAAGGGCCCGACGTTGGCATACGACAAGGGCCCGACGTTGGCATACGACAAGGGCCCGACGTTGGCATACGACATGGGCCCGACGTTGGCATACGACAAGGGCCCGACGTTGGCATACGACAAGGGCCCGACGTTGGCATACGACAAGGGCCCGACATTGGCATACGACAAGGGCCCGACGTTGGCATACGACATGGGCCCGACGTTGGCATACGACAAGGGCCCGACGTTGGCATACGACAAGGGCCCGACGTTGGCATACGACATGGGCCCGACGTTGGCATACGACAAGGGCCCGAGGTTGGCATACGACAAGGGCCCGACGTTGGCATACGACAAGGGCCCGACGTTGGCATACGACAAGGGCCCGACGTTGGCATACGACAAGGGCCCGACGTTGGCATACGGCAAGGGCCCGACGTTGGCATACGACAAGGGCCCGACGTTGGCATACGACAAGGGCCCGACGTTGGCATACGACAAGGGTCCGACGTTGGCATACGACAAGGGCCCGACGTTGTCATACGACAAGGGCCCGACGTTGGCATACGACATGGGCCCGACGTTGGCATACGACAAGGGCCCGACGTTGGCATACGACAAGGGCCCGACGTTGGCATACGACATGGGCCCGACGTTGGCATACGACAAGGGCCCGACGTTGGCATACGACATGGGCCCGACGTTGGCATACGACAAGGGCCCGACGTTGGCATACGACAAGGGCCCGACGTTGGCATACGACAAGGGCCCGACGTTGGCATACGACAAGGGCCCGACGTTGGCATACGACAAGGGCCCGACGTTGGCATACGACATGGGCCCGACGTTGGCATACGACAAGGGCCCGACGTTGGCATACGACAAGGGCCCGACGTTGGCATACGACAAGGGCCCGACGTTGGCATACGACAAGGGCCCGACGTTGGCATACGACAAGGGTCCAAGGCCCAACGTTGTTATGATGTTGGCATTTATTATCAGGGTAACGCTGGTATACAATACAGGATCAATGTTGGCATGCAATAAAGAACCAACGTTGGCATACGATAAGGGTTCAACGTTGCCAAAAGATGTTGGCGTTGCGTCACATCCCACAGTTGGCGCGACGTTGTCATACGACAAGGGCCCGACGTTGGCATACGACAAGGGCCCGACGTTGGCATACGACATGGGCCAGACGTTGGCATACGACAAGGGCCCGACGTTGGCATACGACAAGGGCCCGACGTTGGCATACGACAAGGGCCCGACGTTGGCCAGACGTTGGCATACGACAAGGGCCCGACGTTGGCATACGACAAGGGCCCGACGTTGGCATACGACAAGGGCCCGACGTTGGCATACGACAAGGGCCCGACGTTGGCATACGACAAGGGCCCGACGTTGGCATACGACAAGGGCCCGACGTTGGCATACGACAAGGGCCCGACGTTGGCATACGGCAAGGGCCCGACGTTGGCATACGACATGGGCCCGACGTTGGCATACGACAAGGGCCCGACGTTGGCATACGACAAGGGCCCGACGTTGGCATACGACAAGGGCCCGACGTTGGCATACGACAAGGGTCCAAGGCCCAACGTTGTTTCATTCAATTTCACTCGATTTAAAACTTGGGGTTCTATATTTCGATCGTTTTCAATTTTTTCGAATTCACTTTCGAAATGTCAAACACAGCTGATTTTAACTGAAAAAGTGGAAGTATAGTAAAGTGTGCTTTAAATATATATTTTTGTGCTTAGAATGGATGCAATATTTTTTGGAATTAATGAAAAACGAGAGGCAAATAGAATAGAAAAAATTAAAAGAAGAAATTTGCGAGAAAAAGCAAATATTTTGGATATCCCAGAACATTTGTAAGTGCATTATTTTTTCAACTGTTGAACTTTTGTTAACATTTTTGTGGAGGTTTAAACAAAGTTTTAGATTAAATAAGGTAGCCTTTCTCTATATATTGAGAGGAATCGAATCATCTGTAAGTCTGTCTTCGATTCCTTTAACACAGAAACTAGCAGCAACTCATACATACGATAAGCATACGATAAGGGTTCGACGTTGGCATACGATAACGGTTCAACGTTGCCAAAAGATGTTGGCGTTGCGTCACATCCCACAGTTGGCGCGACGTTGTCATACGACAAGGGCCCGACGTTGGCATACGACAAGGGCCCGACGTTGGCATACGACATGGGCCCGACGTTGGCATACGACAAGGGCCCGACGTTGGCATACGACAAGGGCCCGACGTTGTCATACGACAAGGGCCCGACGTTGGCATACGACAAGGGCCCGACGTTGGCATACGACATGGGCCAGACGTTGGCATACGACAAGGGCCCGACGTTGGCATACGACAAGGGCCCGACGTTGGCATACGACAAGGGCCCGACGTTGGCATACGACAAGGGCCCGACGTTGGCATACGACAAGGGCCCGACGTTGGCATACGACAAGGGCCCAACGTTGTCATACGACAAGGGCCCGACGTTGGCATACGACAAGGGCCCGACGTTGGCATACGACAAGGGCCCGACGTTGGCATACGACAAGGGCCCGACGTTGGCATACGACAAGGGCCCGACGTTGGCATACGACAAGGGCCCGGCGTTGGCATACGACAAGGGACCGACGTTGGCATACGACAAGGGCCGGACGTTGGCATACGACAAGGGCCCGACGTTGGCATACGACAAGGGCCCGACGTTGGCATACTACAAGGGCCCGGCGTTGGCATACGACAAGGGACCGACGTGGGCATACGACAAGGGCCCGGCGTTGGTATATATATATATATATATATATATATATATATATATATATATATTTATATATATATATATATTTATATATATATATATATATATATATATATATATATATATATATATATACACATATTCTTCTACCACCGCGCTAACTGCTTGGCCTATTGTGCTACACCCTTATACCCAGAGCCGTGCCTGAGTATATGGCCGCCTGTGTGCCATGGTAACATCATACCAAAATCATAGCTCCAGACCAAAATCGTTCCAAATTTTTTTTTTCAAGATTTCAGAGTGATTTTTGAGTGCTGACAAATTGAATGTTTATGAATTTTAGTATTTGCGCCCAGGTTGAGTGGCCGCCACGTCGGGCGGAGGAGGATAAACACTCAGAATACCTACTAAGTGGAGCGATTTTGGCCTGGAGTCCCAATTCGCAACCCTATTACTACTACTGGAGCACTCAAAAATCACTTTGAATACTTGAAATTTCCCTATTCGACCTATTATTATTTTTGCGGCCTGCATACTGCGTACTCAATGAACCCTAGACAGACACGTCTCTGCTTTTACCTGATATTTGTAGATCAGACCGCTTGAAAAGGTTCAGTAGTCTGCCTAGTAGCTTGTCGCTAAGATTTGATTGTTCCACGTTAAATAACGAGACCTTTATTCTTGTTATCGCGGGCACTTACAGAGAAGGGAAGAGTCATATCATTTTCCTCAAGTAACAGCCTGCAAGTGACGTCTTCCGTCATTTCTATCCTCCGGTATGTCTCGTCAAAGTCCGATCGGCGAGGACCCTCTTCGTCAAACTAGTCGGTGCCCCAAAATCTGATTCTGGACATGATATTTACATTTGGCTTGGTAAGGCTTTGAATGGTGTTTAGCCTTGCTCCTCTCACCTACTCCATTCGTTCCCCTCCTTTCCGCTGATTGTCGCATTCATTTGGAGTAACAGTTGTACCATTTGAAGGAAGAGATTGGAGGTGATAGGTGGGAGCCGTCATATTCGAGGATCTGCCATCACCTTGCAAATCACTCCCCATACGACGCCTTCGGGACTTATTTGCAATTGGTAAAACGAAGGCTGTAAGCAGTGGCTCAAAATGCGTATCGACGAGCAAGTGGCGTTGTCTCCTATGCGTTTTATGGCGCGAGGTTGCAGCCTGCTCGGTTACCAGCTGTTGATACTTTATGGATTGGAGATCATTGTGACTAGAGTGGCCAAATATCTGGGTGTGTACCTGAACTTGTGAATGAAGTGTGCAGACGTTTGAAATTAGGGCCTCACTAGTGTAGGAATGTGTGTGGGCTAAGTCTAACCGAAGAAACCATTCTAATACCATATGAAATAAAAGGGATAATCTAGTAGACTTAAGCCACAAAGAAAACAATTAAGAGGAGTTTGGATTTAATGCAGAAGATGGTATGCGTCTTGGCGGTGCATTTCGCAACGGTCGAAGTACTTTGTACTTTATTATTGCTTGTTCTTGCCGATAAGATAGCAAAGAGAACGCGTCTTTACTCCATCGACTCCCATACAATACTATCGCGACAGAACCCCGATTTTAGTGAACAGGAGAGGACATCCTCGACTATTGTGCTTACTGATGATTGCAAGAGAGTTCGTAAGGAATTGCTGTGAAGAGAGAAGGCAACAAAGAAGGAGGGAGAAATGAGAGATAATAGAATATGCCGCTGAATCGAATCGAAGCAGCAGACCCCTGGGGTGGCAGACCATACCGGTTGTTAACTTTTTTTCAACGTTAAAATTAATAAATAGGTTTGACGAGGATCTTCCGATCGTCGCCATCTTTTAGCATTCAGCCGTAGTTACGTATGTAGGTGCAGTTAAGGGTCCCCCAATGACACAAATGCTTCTGAAAATCTGAGTAAAAACAAAAAATGACCTTACAATGGGCGAACACTGGCCGCTTGGGGTTTTAAGGGACATATGATGACCGCAGATTCTCTAACGGAAGCGCATACACCCCCAGGATGGCCGACTACTGGACTGTACACACGGGTACACATATGATGCCCGTAACATGGCCGAGGACTTTGTTTCTATCACGGCCAGTGTTTGCCCCTTGTAACGAAATACATGGTGATATCCTTTTTTCATCATACACTGTAGCTTCTATATATTCGCTACTGCTATGACTGAAAATTTTCCTAGTTGGGACAAGTCATGCGCCTTTCCGTGCAGTCGATGTTCGTAGTGACCTATTACCCACTGATATCGTACTTCCTAACCAACGGGAAAGCTGCTGTTCACAGATTTCGAAGAGTTTGAACGTTATATAGACGCTTTGATGTCCAACAACAGGATTACGGTCTTTGGCATTGAGCTCGTCTGTATTTCTATACAGGCATGAAGGAATATCTACATTTCTATCTGCTGGCACAATTAGGCCATAAGATATTTTTGGAGGTTAAAGAAGGGAAGAATACGCCATCGCTTACTCCTGACTACGATTTAGAACCATCTATTAGTCTATGGCATTAGTTCTTATCAGGTTGAAAGATTTCTGGCGAGGATCTGAACAACGAAACCTGGTAGCCATCTCCACCGTCTCTGATGCAGCCAGCATATTCCGAATTCCTTCATAACAGCTACAACTGTCTCTGTTAGTGTAGAAGTAGGCTCCCTTTCCACTTCGATGTCTGTTTCAGGTCATACATACTTTCGCACAGTCGACGCTTTCGTATGCTGCCGTTCTAAACACTTTTATCTTGACTTGATTTAGGTTTGTGATTATATTTTGCAAAAAAAACTTTTCTATTAAATCGCCCTCCCTATGTTTTTTTTATGAATTTTAATCAAACAATAACACTATTTTTTTTTTAAAGTTAAAAAGAAATTCACTTCAATTCCCTTTTCAGATGTTCTGGCAAAAACCACTGCAGTTTCCTATTCAACATCGATCATCCCTTCACCCAAGTATGGGATAGCGGCATTGTCCGGGTGAAATATCTCTGCATGGAAGGTAAGTGTTAATAAAACTAGTCTCAACAGCACACTCAATCAATCAATCAATATAAATCCCATAAAATGCCCCCTTCTTCTATCTAGCATAAGAGCCATATTGTCGAGCACACAGAGCTCTTATGACACCTCAACTGGATCAAATCATCCCCAGCCAATACCGAAGAGCGAATGGCACTTGGTCTTTTTATTCAAGATTTACGAGGCTCCCTCTCTAGTTGAGCTATTAATAGATTGTAGAAAGTAGTCCAATACTCGTCTCAATTTTTCTTCAACGATATCCTTCATAAAATTCAGTTATTTCCACTTCAATTACAACTTAATCGATGGGCAGTGGGGTGTGTGTTACATAGGAGATAATATCGATCCGACACCGCGGTTGGAGTGTAGAGATGAGCTAGCAGGGGAGGAGGTACACGAATTTATTAAAGGGAAAAGATAAAATTCACTGGAGACAAGTCCCCATAAATTTTCAATATTTTTTTTCTGTAGTACTCATCGGGGACTCTTCTCTTGGCTGGCGAGGGTGTGTTCAAGATGAGCGCATTTCTTAAAGATATGAATTAAAAGTTGTCGAGAAAAATGCAATTTATCTGTTATCTCAGCTCGTGTGAAGGGTGCCAATTAATCAAGAATTTATAAGTGGCTTAATATTGCCACACATATCCCGACGAGAAGGGCCCCCGAAAGACCTATCAAATTACACACCGTGTGTGTAACACACCTATGGCTATTAACATTCAGAGTCATTAATCAAAATGAATACGAAATTATCCCAAAAAAAATATGAAAAATCGCTTTATTCACGAATGCGTTAAGCTGGAACTTCGTTAGGAGTAGTAATTATAAAAGATCTAGATCAACACACAAAAAAATATGATCCAAAAATATCACGCCCGATGCACTTAGATGCAACGCTCTTCCTCGTTAGGTTTTTTTTGTTGTATCGAGGGTGAAAGCGGAACCCAAATCACTTGTAAACATAGGTTTTAAGGGTCCCCGCACACAAAAACAACAAAAAACCAACTCCTAAATTGCGCCATACAACGACGAACCCAACGAAATGAAATGGAAACGAATCCTCAAATCCAGGTGCAGTTTAAATTGCATTTCAATGTTTAAAAAAGACGGAAACCCTTGAAGGTGTTCATTTTCTCGTCCTGTCAGCTCCTTAATGTGTTTTTTGAACCCTAAGCCACGAACTCTGATACAATTTTACACAAAAAAACATATTTTTTCACCACCAACAAAATTTTTTGGGCGGTAAGTTTGAAAATTTCACAACAATAAAGGTGATAATTCGTTGCACCAAAAACGAAAAAAAAAAAAATTAAATAACCTTAAAGAAATTTCCAATTCTCATATACTTAGACACGTTCGCTGTCCATTGTTATTGGCCTGATCCTGGCTCACTTTCAGGATTCTACTCTGGTTGTGGGATTTTGTACAGAGCGCAAAATTTTGTTTTACTTTCGTCCTGGGAATTGCTACCGGTTGTCTGGACAGGACGTACGTGCGTTATCCGTGATGATTTGTGATGTCCCTTGTGAATATATTTTATACATATACTGCTGAATGATGATTTTAAGGATATAGGAAAGAAAAAAAAGGACGAAATACTCGTGTCCATTTTGATTGATGGGATTTTATATAAGTGAATTGTGGGAAAATTGAAATTCGTTGGTATTTTATAAAGGATATATAGGGGAAATGATTTTTAATTGGTTACAATTGTTGTTGGTGGTGGTGTTGAAAATTGGGTTAGGAAGTATTTTGTTAAATAGAAACATTTAGGAGTGGTTTGACTGTATAAACATCAAAGGAATGATTAATGGGAAAAATATAAAAATAAAAATTGATTTGTTGAAAAAAACTTAATCCGTTGGTCACGCCATAACTTGAAAACGATTTAGCCGATTTCATTCATCTGTTTTTTGAGTTTTCTTATACTTTGTAGAAGGCTCTTACGGAAAGAAAAATTAACAAAATTGCGCAGAAAATTGGATAATTTCAGAAAACTTAACGACTAATGTATGGATGCAATAGGCTACTACACCGCGCAACCGATCTTAATAAAATTTTAACCCTGAGCTATTTACATTAAAAGAAAGACATAATCAATTCTATTACTTTGTAAAGCCGCCGAAACTGATGAAATTCAAAATGGGCACGGAAATATGGTTGAATTTGTAAATTGTATTCCGATTAAAATGAAATTGGGTATCGGGTTTTCTAATGTAGTGGGTAACGAATTTATTGATCAAAACTTCTAGGTTATGGCAGTTCCTTCTGACTAGAGCTGCTGTTCGACTTTGCACAAAGAAAATAGATTGTCGACAGTATAAAGGGCTTTTCCTGAGCCTCTAGTCTTCCATATAAAAAAATTTCAAAATGGCCGATGAAAATCGGTATATGGGAGTGTTTAAGGTAGCAACTTCGGAGTTTTTAAGGTCGACCCTCCTTTTAAGGAATTTATGATCGAAATTTATAAACTTAAAATTGTGGGACCAATATGGCGGACGAATTTTGCAAAATAAGTTTCATTTCCCTGTAAGCTGTATGTAGGTTGTTCAAGAGTTGAAAAATGGAAAAACATTGAACATAGTATATCCTGAAGTCCTCCAAGCAATCAGTTAAGAATAGACCAAAAAAGAGTTTTTATGGAAGGTGGTAAGGAGAAGCTGAAATGTGGGCTTTATATACAATGGATAAGAATTAAAGAAACCCTCCGTCTCTGAAATTTTAGGTATACGTCTGTGATTCTGCAATACAAAATTTTCTTAGATGTCTCTGCCTGATGACCCACAGTTCATTAAGGTATTCTTTGTTTAGTTGGTTTATCCAAATCGTTTTCAAAAATTCCTTTAACATTCGTATATTTTCCTAAGAGAAAATTATTTGGGCAAAGGGGGATAAGTCTGCAGGATCGGATGAAACGTATGTAGGTTAATGGTCGCGAATTGAAAATTGCTTCGATTTCAACAAGAACGGTATCTAACTGCTCGAAGCTTAAGTTTACGCCTCCTATTCTGGCCTTTAGTGGTACGTATCAATCGTTCGGACCATGGAGCTCTCTTTACTACAAATTTCAAACGAATGTTATAGTATATTATTCTTGGAGTACCCCTCATGAGACCATTTAAATAGAATGCAGTCTTGAGATTTTTGACAAGCTCTAAGTGAAACGCCCGAATACAGACGCACGTAAACAACAGCAGGTAGATTTTTTTCATTCCACCTTCTCTTGGTCGGCCTTCAAATATGGTTACCCAGCAAAACCCATTTCAGATATTTTGAAAGACCTAACTCCTTGCAAGTGTTCCTTAGGCAAGGGCGCGAATGGTTGAGAAGCAGATTTCCCGATAAGTCGTTGGCAAATTATTTAACTTTTGGTGACCCTTTTGACTAGTTGTCTTCCACTTGGAATCCAGTCCGGACGTTATTTCGCAAGTAAGTAAGCATGACGTTAGGTCCAGTTTGATCGCTGTAAGAGTCTTTATCAATCGTTCGATTGGTGACCTAGAATATATACCTAACATTCTTCTTCAAAAGAAGCTCTTCCGACGCTGTTGAAGGATCATCATTCGTATTCAACGAGAAAACGGCTAATACACTGTCAACATATGCTTCCTTGCGAGGCCACTTTTCTTGAGGTACCAGTAACCAACTAGGTCCTAATAACCACATCGGATTGCTCCTAGTTGCTTCACTAAATTGCCTCTCGTTAGGAGGTCGGCTAAATTGCCATTGCTTGCTCCACACATACTTCCGTTCCTCGCCGCTTGAATGCGATTTGATCACCTCTATTTTATTCGATATGTAAGGTTGGCATTTCTTGTGTTCGTTATTTATCCAGCACGAGCTATGCAGGAATCGGTCCAACATTAAGTTGACGAAAATTTGAACGACGTGCTATTAGAAACGATTTCATTCGTTATAAGGACAACCGTTAATTCCAGCTTTGGTAATGATAAAGCAGTTCCTTTATCTGACTTAAAAGGTGAGGGTGAGGTGAGGTCAACAATACATAAAAAATGGTTAAAAACTCCCCGGCCATCATATGCCCTTTAAAAAGTCAAGCGGCCGGTGTTCGCCCGTTGTAAGGCCATTTTTTTATTTTTACTCGGATATTCCACGTGGGGATTTTTATGTCATAGGTTTCTTAATCATTAGCCAGCTCTGTGATGTTGCTAAGTCCTTTGTCTGAAACCCTGATTGTACCGTGATTGGCTTCTCGTTTCCATTACGAGAAAATAACGACCTCACTCTACTTATGAAGCTCAAGCGCCAAAAGATGCCTTATGTGGATTGAACAGAACATTATTGAACTGAGGTGGGTGAAACTGTAAGCGAGTTAAAGGAGAGTATTTAAACAAAGTTGATAGTTTCAAAAAATCGTTATCCTTGGACACGACTTTTGACAAAATTGCTCTCTAGAGATGAGTGCTGAATGAAAAAATTCCTTGATTGAGGAGCCTCACACGGGTATTCCTTAAACTATTATTCAACCAGTGTTGAACTAAAATCGTGTGCTGCTTTCATAGACTTGTTATATTTTGATGTAATTTACCCCGACATCATTGTAAAGGGGATTAAAGTCATCGATTGATTAACTAGGACTATGTCACACTAAACGAACAACTTGTATACTAAACCATTTCTTAATAGACCCAGTTCACCCCCAGCTAACCCACTCATGCAACAGCTGAGTCAACTAAATTTTAAGCCAACAAGCAAGACTTCACCGCGGGCGCTTTTTGCCACCACAAGCAACCTGCTATCTAGGGTACATCTGCCCCCGGACAAGTTCAAAATCCCCCGTGTTAATTAAATTAATTCCCAACAAATTGTTGGGCGTCACTTTTATGCTTTTTATCTTTTAAAGGCACGCTTCACTACCTTCTAAGGCCTCTACATATACACCACCAGAAAATTCTCACCCTTTCTCATAATGGAGGAGACTGTTCGCAATTCAAGCTTAGTTAAAGTGCACAGGACTCAACAATACCAGCTACGGAAATGGCTCACCTTGGTCCAATGACCATGAATTTTTACGAGGTGCGTGTAACGCTCAATTTTTCTACCACCGAGACGACTATCAACGCTGCCGGAGAGATGACCAAGCCCAGTTGGGGGTGTACCACCATATATATAGTCGGATATACTTTTTTCGGCAGCTGATTTATTTCCCTGGAATATTTACGGCCATTGTCCCTGTCATTAACAAAAACGCTAGTGCAGAGCCCGGTGACTGCTGCTGGTTGGCCGGGTCGACCCTCCTCATGTCTAGTATAATTTCCTTGTGGTCCTTACCGAAAATATTTCCAAAAACAAAGCAGAAAAATAAATAAAAAAAGGAGAAAATTCGGATAAAACGTTTTCAACAATAAAAATCCACGGAAATTCAGAGCGGAACTGATGACGTGGATCGGGTACACTCGCCCCCAGGAGCGCAGATGGCAAACAGATCCTGTGTTTATCTAATCGTTTACGCTCTTTAACAGTTGACTGAGTGGAATGATATCCATCCTGGGGAGGTTTATGGCCACGTCCCGGCAGTTACTGTTCGGTGGCGGTTTCTTTCCGTAATGGCCATCGTATAGTTTTATGACTTGCTGTCAGTCAAGTGAAGTAGTTGACCACATCAAAGCGCCCGGAAAGACCTAGTGGTCACCTGACGGAGCTGCCGCTCTTTGATATGATCGATATTTGGATTGGAATTTATGGACACAGGATGTTTAGTTTTTGGGTGAGTGGTGTAAAGTCGAGTAGGCCTTGTTGGCGTTTTGATAGAAGTAATGTGGTTGGTTGTCGTTTGAGGATGCTGCAATTACATTTGGTTGGGATGAAATTTAATTATCGATCGACCATATCAGATGGTCAATTCCAGACGTTAAGCAATCGCCCTAAATATCTTTCTGTAAACTATGTATATAAAAAAGCGAACTATCAACTCTCACTGAAATTTAGAAGGCAAATTCCTTATACGACGTAAGCATTCGTTAAGAAAGGGTTTTCCGAAAGTCACCCCCTAAAGAGGAGAAATGAGGGTTGAAGGTTTGTTTTGTAAATTCATATTTACCAACCTATGGATACGTGATTTACCAGTTTTCCAAACTTATCCCAAGGGGTTGAAATAGGGGATGATCCAAAATAAGTTAATCAGGGGAGCAGAAAGAATGTGCTCAGCAATTGGATACTTATGGACTGTGAAGCTTTGTAAGGCTCACGAACAAGGAGCTGGATTTCACCGCCACTACATTAGGGGAGCTTCATCTTGGTGCTTTTGGATACGACATCAAACACAAGGTAACCACCACACCCCTTTTGGACGGTTGACGAGACTAATCTGAAAGTATAAAGTATTCAGAAAGCATAATACTCAATCAAGGCCGTCACTATCATTGACTGTGTGTAACTAAGATCTTACGGAAGCAATGTTCCGATACAAAAAAGATCGCTAAGATTTTTGCAATATACATGAGTTTACGCTCACATCCGATGTGTAAAATCTTGCTGTGGGTGATGTCAACGTTCATAATATAAATTGGTTGAATTACTCAAATGGCACCAGTTGCTATAACCTCAATGAGGGCGAGCCGCCATTCTAACTTAGAATTTCCGTGATCTTTTCACACTATCACTTTGATCTTCTTTTGTAAAAGACTAGAGCCAAAAGATTAGCTAGTTTATGATGGTATAGACGATTCTATCTAGAGGACAAATTAATGGATATCAAGGTGCCAGAGGAGTAAGGCGATGTAGACCCCGTGCACTCATGAGTGAAGCGGTGAAATAGGACTCGCCCGTTCTTAGCCACAAAAAGCCATGTACAGCGTCAAAACCCCAGTAAGGCAACTACACCAATCACGGTACACCTGAGTAAAAATAAGACTCACCCGTTCTAACCCTGAAACATCACAGCCTCAAAACGCATGTAAGGAACTCAAATGAGGCATGGTACGCCTGAGTAAAAATTATACTTTTCTGAATGCAGCCCCTTACAAGCATGAGTCGGTAAAAGAGGCACGGAATAGTCCAAACGAAGCACGGAACGCTCACATTTTTCATAAACTAAAGGGAAAGAAATTGGAGGTTTAAGAAAATGCATAGGACGAAGAAAACGGGCAGTTATCTTGGTGACCTTAAAAGGTGCCATTAGCTTATTCAATAGACCACGGTTCAATTGCGTATGTCAAGCAGCAGTGGACGTGGTTGGTAATTAGTTGGGGGACCGCTTGATAAAACGACGCTCGCGTTTGGAGTGGTAGATTACGAATGCATTCATACCTGTAACAGAGGCGTCTATGCCTCTATACCCTGCAGACATTTAGATTTGGAAACGATTCTTGAACGACTTGCGAAAACCGAAAGCCCACGTCGAAGTTGGACTCGTAAACCGAATTGTGGCCTCGGTAGTCTAGGGGTAAGGCGCCTGACTACTATACCCAGAGGTCCCGGGTTCGATTCCCGGTGGTGCCACGGTCCTAGCCTTTCCCAATTTCCCGCCTACATAACTTTCCTTCTTTCTTCTTCCCATGTCATCGGTTGGTTGATGAGATTCAACTCGTTTCAGGTTGGTTGATGAGATTCAACTCGTAACACTCCAGCGAGTTGTTTCTCGATGCCCCGATGTCAAAGTCGTGATAGTAATGGTTGAGAGTAGGTGGACTAAAAATATCGGGGGAAGGTTGTGACAGTTCCTTCCTCCCCGACTAGAGCTGCTGTTCGACATTGCACTCTATAAGAAGAAAATAGATTGTCAACAGTATAAAGGGCCTTTCCTGTGACTCTAGCCTTTCACATAAAAAAAAAAACAATTCGAAAGCAATAAAAGCGGAGAAAGATATCGAATACTCGTGTATATAGCGAATCGCATTCAACTCAATGTACTGCTAATGCTGCGCATATGACGCATCTCGCATCGTCCCTTTCGCAAGCAGCTCTCGAGTAGTTTTCGAATCGAGAATGGTCCGAGAAAGCGAGCCTTCGAGAAATTGTTTGCAAGGAAAGATTTTTAGATAGTTGTGCCTGTAGCGTAAGCGGGCTTTCATGTATGGCAGGCGTAAAACAAACAAATTGAAACAAAAATTGAAAATTTCATCGTAACGGGAGTGTGTCATAATAGTAATGGTTGCATTTGTTCGCTATGCGTGTTAGTTACGGGCGCACATATGCTTCTAAAAATATAAACATTAGTCTCTGCAAGACTAGAGCCGGACTTACACGAGGCAGTACATTTGAAACTTACACGATGGTAAATTGTACTGAGTCCTCATTTTTTTCATTGTGCCGGTTCATAGATAATGTCCTGCTCCTTCTACTCAAGGCGAGGTAAGCTTGTAAATTCGAACTGGAGAGACATTTCTTACTTCTTTTGTCGCAGCAAATTTTCCAACTTGAAATTAGGCGACGTGAGATTGTAAAATATAAATACAAATTTTGGAGGCATAGGTTTCTTACTTTGAACGGTTCTTCATTGGTATTTTTTTTCTTTTTTCAATTTGCTTGTTTTTGTCATTTTGGGCATTACAATGACACTTCGCCTCATTTTAAGTATGACATTGTACTGGCTCAAAAGAAAAAAGAGGCACCTCTTACAAAAACTCATTTTATAATCGTGTCCTATCCATCATTACTAGTCTGTACTTGGTTTGTGCATGAATATACCAATTTATTATTTCTGTTTGAGCTGCGTGGAATCGAACCACGGACCTCGGGGTGGTAGTCAAGCTTTTTAAGCCATAGGGTACTAAGGCCGTCCAAGCATTTCCAATTTACTGTGAAGCACAGATAATCCCATTTAAAAACATTGAAAAAATATTACCTCATTGTTATACATAACCCTCTCCCTTAAGTGCACTGACACAGAACCATTTGCAACCTCTTTCTACCCCCTTTTCTGCGTAAAGAGTTAATTTTAACTTAATTAACTTTCGCTTTACAAAAAAACGAAACGGTAAGGATTTTAAAGGTCATAAGTGCATTATACTTGCCATTAAGGGTGTTAATAATATATTGGATTCAACCCCTATCGAGCAGCATCAACCCCACATAATCTATAGCACCGCAAACCGTAAGATGAAAATAAAACTCTCCCCAACTTTACTACTAGATAATACGAAACAAATGTTGCCATTGTCATAAATAACTTTCAGCATCATCATATAAATTTCACATAAGGGCATCCCCCCGGCCACCCTTCACTTGTCAGGTTGAAGAGGGGATTAACCCCACCACCGCACACAGATAAATTATTAAAGCTGTGACAATAAATCGTGCTCAGTTTCCGGCAACTACACGCACACCCCCAGTTTTAGAGAGAGAGAGTAATGCATCAAGAGTTTCGAGTGTGTTTCATGAAATTTTGTTTCGTTTTTTTTCAATCGATTTCGGTTATGAATTTATGTGGTATTGAACAATATCGAATCGAAAAAAATATCGCCGTAATTTGTTACTTTGGTCTGGCCTAACATCAGTGACAATTTACTGGGCCATAAACCAAACGAATTGGAAGTCCATTGGGCCCCTTTTTATCCGGGGTCAGATCGTGCAGGATGAATGCATTTTATCCTTGCAATCTGCCGTTCCGTTCGATGGAACATGATAAATTTATCGTCAACCTATGGGTTTCCTCTCGTATACTACGAACACTTCTGTAGCTGTGTTGAAATTTATGCAAAAACATCCCTTAAATTGAAACTGAAACTAGGCAATTCATGTTTGGCATCGCTGCGGTCATAGATCACTTTTATGGCAATGCCAGCTGATAATGTAGGCCAACGTCACGTCTTGTGTTACGCGCATTGGTGATGGCTGGAACGAACGAACTTTATGGTAGGAACGTTAAAACTTTGTTTATGGCCCATCCATAAATGCTGGAATTAAGAGAGCCGTCGGAAGTTCGTTTTATTATCTCTATGGCATAAACTCACTTAGATGTGGAGGGGGGCATTTCGTGAGATTAAAAAAGTAAACTGTTGCCAAAAAAAACACAAAAATTCGTTTTTCTCCGCTTTTTTTATTATGCCTTGGGTCAAGGACAGTGGTAGACGCTCGTGTTTTGGAACATGATGAAGGACGCCATTTACTTTTATGTAGAAGAATATACTATATACATATATACATTAATATATACAGAAAAAAAGACAGACTAATCGATATCTTTTTTAAAAGGTAGGCACGTTCCGATGTTATTCTTTATAGCTTGTTGTTCTTTCGAGCTATTTACCCGCAAAAATAAAGCAGCGATACAAAACACACAGAATTATTGTCGACTAAGTGATTTTGTATATAAAAGGCGTTTGTTTCTTCCATCTCTCGGGGTAACAAACGGATTTCTTAAAGAAAGAAAGAAATCCATTAAGCAATGCACATTGTCATTTTCTGGTTCGGGCGATTCGTCTATAAAATAAATTGGCTGAGTTACAGAAATGGCATCAGTGTTTTGGCTAAAGACGTCGAGGCTGAATCATATTGTAAGTTAACCTACAAGTATCCTTGACGTTGCAAGCCGAAAAGGCCACATCATTGACCTCGTTCTTAGTTCTCATCCAATGCGTTAATAGGTTAATGTTCCCTTAACTCTTGGCAACTCGGAGCACTGCTAGTAAACACTAATTTCATATAACGATCTTTCGAACCTACACTGGCAGTCTTAGTAGCCTACGGATTGGGAGCCGCATTGAAAAGTTTTATTTTTGTTTACCTTTCGTTCCTACCAAGTACTTGAGTTATTTTTCCAAGCGGTCCCCTCACTAACTACTAACCACGACTAATGCCGCTTGACCTCCGTGATCAAACGAGAGCTAGTATATCAAGTATGCTAGCCTTTGTAGTTGACAACATAATAGCCTGTTTATTTATCCATAAGTGTTTATCATAACTACGTGTTTACTAGAGATATGAACCAAGGCAACAACAAAAACTAAAGCTTAAAGCTCTTTTAAAAGCTTTCCGAATACGTAAGGCAGATATTACCGATTTTTCGTTGTGCGGTGCTCATAAGGAATCTAAGGGGAAAGCCCTCTTTTGGCATGCCCCTTACTTGCCACATGGGGCCCACACACTGCAGGGCATCCCTTAAAATGCTAGTCAGGATGCACCACGTATAGGCATCCCATTCAACACATCATGACGTACCGTACATCATGAGAACCTAGTGCGTACTTTATGTGAAAATGTCCGATCCTAGCCAATACCAGGCAAAGTTCATTTGGCAGCCATATACTGAACGTGCTTGATGATCTAGCAACAGCGCATCTGTATTTAATGTTACAAGCCTAGTGTCATTGCGAATGAGTGGTATCAAAGCCCCGCTAATGTGCTAATTGGAGGTCAGCACAAAGTACTGCATTATTTAGTGAGAAAAGGGCGAACAACCTTGAAACCCTAGTCGGTATAACTCCTACATAACTCAGGATGTCTGTTTTAGGGGGGGGGGGGGGCGCTAAATATAAGATATCGGTCAATTCACGGAACGCCATAAACCGGACACGATATAAATGTGGATCGTACAGCCCAACTCGCTAGAGTCTAATTTGTCATC
Source organism: Thereva unica (assembly GCA_949987705.1). NCBI lineage: Eukaryota > Metazoa > Arthropoda > Insecta > Diptera > Therevidae > Thereva > Thereva unica. The sequence goes on from OX465285.1 coordinate 12,135,507, forward strand.
CCTAGAAGTCAGTCGTGTAAGAAGTCGAATGCCTGTATTCCAAAAGCAGTCACAAGTCACAACTCAATCACAAATGTCACAAGTCATAAGGGAAATGAGTGCGCATGTGGAATTGTCGTCATTGAGAATACAAATGAGCCGGTTATTTGCTTTTTTAAACAAACAGAGTAACGTTGGTCGCTTGTGGGAACATCAGACTCTCATTGCACAGTATTTCCGAACTCCTACAACATCCAAGAGTTCAAACGCGGGGTTCATCACCACCGTCTTCAATACCCCCCCGTACCTTTTAATCCTTAACCTATACCCCCCCCCCTCATCCCTCCCCCGTACTAAGCTTACTGCTAGACATTGCACCATGACGTGACAAATGACATGACGGACTAGTAGTACAAAGGGTGACTCCTAAGCTTAGCACTGCCACATAAAAAAAAACCGTGTTTTATGGCGCGAGATCTATTCTAATTTTGCAGTCACAATTTTGACAATAGCAAGTCATAAGAGTATAAAGAAGAGATTTCTAACATACTTCTCATAATTTTTCACAGGCCCAGCCAGCTTCGGTGAGAGGTGCTCGGATGTTCACATGGTATACTCTGCCTTACTGGATCAATATTTTCTGGCGTTCGTTGGATACGTTATCGCCCAGACTTTGCTTTATCTCATTATACAAATACAAATTCACTATTAGAATGCTTCGAATACCAAAACAGTTGATAGTCACAAAAATAGTCACAAACTGATGACAAGAATAGTCACAAATAGTCACAAATGAGGTATCTACACTGGTATTCCTTCAGCTGTTACCGAACCCGTTTTTAGAAGAGAGGTATAGAAAAGATAAAACTGAAGTATAGTAACATCTTCAACAGAGAAGATGACAATTTTAGCGTGAAATGTGCTTCTTCTTACTCTTCTGAGGCGTAGATAACAAGTAAAATTGTCGGCTCCCACACAAATATCTCCGCGTAAAGACAAAAAAGTTACTCGTTGTGCAGGAATACCCGTCTAGACTTAGATTTTGAAGTAAAACTGGTTCAGTAACATTTGAAGAAAAGCCAGTGTAGATATACACATAATAACAAGCATGAGTCACAAAAGCTTGTGACTTATGTCACCATTTAGAATATGGGGGTAGTTTTCATTATCAAGTACAGTTCAGTTTGAATGGTTTAAATAAACGCTGGGCCATCATTACATGAGTTATTAACGAACAATAATTGATTGAGTTTTTATGGTGATACTCGATTCAAAATTGTATACTTTTTACGACACAAGAACTATAATCTGTACCTTCAAATTTCAGCAACTTGAGATAGCATCTCAACCGTTAAAATGAATAATTTCTATGATCCCTCACTATTAATGAATTGCCAGCAACTTTAAACCAAGATTTCCCTTTCTAAATTTGTTACTCCATTCGCAGCTCAACGTGCGTGAAAATCATAATTTCTTCAGGCTCAACTCAAATTACAAGAAATACTTATAATGACGAAGACGCGCGCGGCGTCTTCATTTCCAGCGTCAGCGTAAAGTTACGAAATAAAACAGCATAAAATAATGGAATTAAAATCCCCTTCTTCACAGATCTTGCATAATTACGAATAATTCCCCTCATTTTTTCTGCCCGCAAATAATTCATTTACCTCTAGATTTTGTTAACTAATAACCTACTCAGTTTCCATCTTCTTCCTAGAACTTGGAACTGATAGCAATCGTCTTACCGCAAAAGTCTGCTACTGCTGCCGCCGACGCCGCCACCGCTGCCAACCCCACCGCGATATCGAGTTGCAAAGTTTACAACTTTCCGGTTCACCTTGCTGGAAAAGAAACCGAAGATTAAGGTAGAAATCGATTTTCCTATGCAAACGGTTCAAGCCGATAGAAACTCTTTCCATATGGCAAATGAGTTGCTTCAATACTTTTTAGCCCGGATTAAATATCGGGGATGTTTGGAAAATAATTTGAAGGGGAATAAAAATCGATTAGGGGATGAATTTTTTTTTGTGAATAATGTAGCCACTGTACTACACCTCAAATCTCGGCCGCCCCCGCCTTTTGAATCGGGCTGTCAGATAAAAGCCAGTGTAGAATTTCAACAATGGTGAAACATTTTTCATAACGTTAACAACCCCTCAACTATATGGCCCCAACAGCAACAGCAGGCAATGATTCAACGAAGCCCTAGTAACACCATTAGGCACACAGCCCAGACCCATCTGCACAAATAGACCCTGAAAAGGATTTGCACATAAAGTGTCGCCTTTGGGGAGACTTCTCTTGGCTTTGTACTTTCCTACAATAAAAACTTTCATGCTGACATCTCTCCTTAAATGTCATCCGTCCGCCCCCGCCCGCCCACTCCAGATTCCCTTTCCTTTTTCATATTGTGGAAAAACACCCTCCAGCCCTTTGGCCTGCTCATATTTAACCCCCACCGCTACAGGAATTTTGAGGCAAAAACATACCAAGGGTCAAATTTGTTGTAATCCTTCAAAATCGAGGATAACTTCCAGGGGGCGGGGAGGGAGGAGGGGGGACTTTTCGCGTACGTAACGAATGTCCTTTCAATTAAGCTGGCTGGGGATTTTATCCTATATCTCCTTAGACAAGTGGCACGTGCCTCTACGTGTCCTGTAGTGGCAGCTAAGGATTTTCGTTGTTGAGAACTTTGATTAATTCATTGAAGATGACACACAAGTTTGATGTTTGCATTTGTGCATGGTACCCGCCGCCGCACAGTGGCGATATTTTTGATATTTCACCCAAATTACTCTAGAGGTCGTAATTTTTAAGTTATTGACAAAATTTTTTTTTTTAAATGTTCATCTTGAATTTACCTATCGATCCCTCTAGCCGGATTTTGAAATTTCATTTTCATTTTTTTTAAATTTTTAACAAAAAGTCTCATTTTTTCAAAAAAATACAATTTTTTCTATTCAATTTACTCTAACGGGCCGAAAATTTGAGTTTCCGTACTCATGTTTTTTTTAAAATGTTCGTCTTTTAGTTAGCTATTAATCTGTCTAAATGAATTTTTGATATAGTTTTAGAAAACCGTTAAAATTACTGTCAAATATTAAATCAATCAGTTCGAAATTTTTTGGTAGAGGTTTACATATCACCCTGTATTTTTGTAACCCTGTGAGAGATTTTCTTGAATAAGGCCCCAATCTACGCAGAATACCCCCGCCTATGTGAAACGGTAAAAGTTAAGGCTTAAACCCACCAACTTCCAGAGTTATGTGTCGTCAAAGTCAAAATTTTGTTTTTTTCTTCATTAAAATTTCAACTTCAACCACCTTTTTCTCCAAAAAAAGTAGCTAATTGATATTTTTTTATTACAAAATTGGAAAGCTTGGACAATTTCCTATGAATAATGTTCAACAACTTTTATGCTACGGCCTATAGTTTTGAAGCTATAAGCAATTTCAATGCTAAAAATGGCCTTATTTGGTACTTTTAGACATAACCTCAGGTTATTGGGAACTGAATGCGGCAATGCGGGAATGCGGGAATGCGGCAATGCGGGAATGCGGGAATGCGGCAATGCGGGAATGCGGGAATGCGGCAATGCGGGAATGCGGGAATGCCGCAATGCGGGAATGCGGCAATGCGGGAATGCGGCCATGCGGGAATGCGGCAATGCGGGAATGCGGGAATGCGGCAATGCGGGAATGCGGCAATGCGGGAATGCGGGAGTGCGGGAATGCGGCAATGCGGGAATGCGGGAATGCGGGAATGCGGCAATGCGGGAATGCGGCAATGCGGCAATGCGGGAATGCGGCAATGCGGCAATGCGGCAATGCGGCAATGCGGGAATGCGGGAATGCGGGAATGCGGCAATGCGGGAATGCGGCAACGCGGGAATGCGGGAATGCGGCAATGCGGCAATGCGGGAATGCGGGAATGCGGCAATGCGGGAATGCGGGAATGCGGCAATGCGGGAATGCGGCAATGCGGCAATGCGGAATGCGGGAATGCGGCAATGCGGCAATGCGGCAATGCGGGAATGCGGGAATGCGGCAATGCGGCAATGCGGGAATGCGGCAATGCGGCAATGCGGGAATGCGGCAATGCGGGAATGCAGCAATGCGGCAATGCGGCAATGCGGGAATGCGGCAATGCGGGAATGCGGGAATGTGGCAATGCGGCAATGCGGGAATGCGGCAATGCGGGAATGCGGGAATGCGGCAATGCGGGAATGCGGCAATGCGGGAATGCGGCAATGCGGGAATGCGGGAATGCGGGAATGCGGCAACGCGGGAATGCAGCAATGCGGCATTGCGGCAACGCGGGAATGCAGCAATGCGGGAATGCGGCAATGCGGCAATGCGGAATGCGGGAATGCGGCAATGCGGCAATGCGGGAATGCGGCAATGCGGCAATGCGGCAATGCGGGAATGCGGCAATGCGGGAATGCAGCAATGCGGCAATGCGGCAATGCGGGAATGCGGCAATGCGGCAATGCGGGAATGCGGGAATGTGGCAATGCGGCAATGCGGGAATGCGGCAATGCGGGAATGCGGGAATGCGGGAATGCGGCAATGCGGGAATGCGGCAATGCGGGAATGCGGCAATGCGGGAATGCGGGAATGCGGCAACGCGGGAATGCAGCAATGCGGCATTGCGGGAATGCGGGAATGCGGCAATGCGGCAATGCGGGAATGCGGCAATGCGGCAATGCGGGAATGCGGGAATGCGGCAATGCGGGAATGCGGCAATGCGGGAATGCGGTCTTTGGTAGTGACCGCTACAAAGAAGCCAAGCCATTGAAAGAGGTAACATTCTCTTAACGCTAAGCTGCCGTAAGGCGGAATATGTGGTCCCCGCGCCTAAGTTCACAGCTTCAAAAGCCACAACAAATTCGCCATGATCGAAACGATCATGAAATCGGAACACCTCTTCGATCACTGATCGATCCAATGACCCTTTGTACGGTCAGTCCATCTTGTCGTTCAGATCGTGGTGCAATATCTAGAAGCAAACTTAGGTTGAGAGATAGAAGGGTTATGCTAGATTAGAATAGTCTAGAGGCGTTCCAAAAAATGTTGATGAACTTTATGTTTGCAATTTCGAATGTTCGAGGAGTTCGATTGCATTGTTAGTGGACTTGTCTTTTATTATAGGAAAGGTATTGCCATTACCATGTAGGAAAGAAGGCGTCAAATTTGGCGAAATAGTCGCTATAGTAATGTTGTGATAAGGCTCAATTAGTCTATAGAAAAGTAAAATATGGCATCACTTGTGGCGCGTTCACGTGTGTCTCTAGTTCACGTATCAATCTGTCGCTTTTAGTGGTACAATGACAAGCTCACTTCCACAATCCAAAAGTTAGATTTTATCCAGATTTTATGGTAAAAATTACGAATTGAAAATTATTTTCATTGATGCTTACGGCACTAAAGAACTGCACTAGACAAGCGATTCAATCGTCCTGAGCCCATTGGGCCCACCTCACAATCGAGCCACGAGCCAGTCTATTCAGTCGGTCTGTGTCAATTGTGATCTTCAGCTTCTTTTGACGAGTGAAGCTTGTATCCTTCAATTTGTACAGAAATCCTATAGTCCTAATTTTGGAAGATTGTAGCTTGAGGCTTTCATTTGAAGCTCTAGATCAAGAGTTCGTCCGAGTGTTTCCACACAATGTCAAATTTGGCCGTACACTGAAAAAAGGGATAAAACAAAAGGGCTAGTTTTGATAGAGATCATACAGTACTCGGTTCAAAATGTGTTAAATTCAATACGATTCTTGCTGGTTCCTTTACTCACGATGAAGTCAAACCGTTTGAAGAACAACTTTTGCTTTAACGTCATACACTCCTGCCAGATTGCCACTCCTCGAGACCATCTGTCCCGCTTAGATCTTATAGACTTACTAAAATAAACAAACACATTCCGTCTGTATTACTCAGGTAATAGAGCAACCGAGTTCTTACTACGTAAACACAAATCCCATTCATTAACTTGGAAGAAGAGAATATCTAAACCTCAGCCAGTGGACTTTTCCTAGTTTTGTTGATTAAGCTAGATTATCATTATCAATAAGTAAAATAAGCGGTGTCAAGACAAAGGTTCGAGTTCGAGTAAAAATTGAAAATGTATCAGGGATTCAATTTTGAAATTTTGAAAGTTTCGAAACTAGTTGAAATGTAAACTGAAAAATTTTTAAGCTAGTCTGACGGAATTATTTGCAAATGAATAATTTCGTTCGTTGAAATAGGCTTAAAAATACAAAGTAAACTTCGCTCCATGAAAGAAGGCGATTTTTCCCCTCAAGTTTTATCACGAAGAAAATATCCCCAATCGTCAGTGGATAATTAAGTTTCTTAGCGTAACGAATGAATAAGGTACTTAATTTTCTCCAGTTTTAAATCCTGTCTTTTTTTAAGACCCTTCTTTGAAAAATCTGTTTTCTTTTGTTGATGGAACAAATCCCCTTTCAAATATTCTCGCAAAAAAATTCCCTCCGACAAACGCGAACAGCTTCAGGCTTAAATTGGGGATGAATGAATTCTTAAGCTCGCTACGGCAATTTCAAATAAAAGCTTACCCGACCCTAACGAAATCTGTTAATGTACTAGCTTTAGCATTATACTTTGTTATATATGTATAGTACGACTGGCAGTTGCAATTGCCACTCACAAAACCTTCTAGGCGTTAGCTTCAACATCGAGGAACACTACGAGGAATTTGTTTGGTGACTTCCGCACTCTCTCCCAACGTTTTCTTGAACTAAAGTTCAGCAATATCCGAAAGTTGTGGTTTGTACGAGCATCAAGCCATGAATGAATGCCGCCATAGAGAACATGTCCTTAAGGTAGGAAGTTCGACATGAATGAACACTATGGGTTTGTTGATGTTAAACAAAAGTGCATAGTAGACAGACTTTTGTATATCGTATAAGAAGTTCAACAGCCACGTAAGCAGAGGTGGAGCACTCTGCATTTGGCTTACAAAGAGGATTGGATAATGTAAGTTTATAGACTTTTCTCTGGCTTTGGCTTTTCTCAGTGCTGCTTTGGGTGGTATTGATCCTAATGTGTTCGTTCTTTGCCAAGTTTATACTTTTTTGTAGTTCAAGATAAAAATGTCATGGTTTCTCTAAAGCAGGGATTAGAGTATGAAAGAGATTTTTTTTAAGAAAAACATTACAGTAGACATTGAATGAACTAAGTTTTTGTAGTGGGGATTCGTCTACGGAAACGTAATAGTTGAGCATTGAATACTTTGCTATATATTTAAACTAAGAATGATGGTAAAATGATTTGGAATTTGTCATTTGATAGAGGCACATAGAAGTGATTGCTTCAATCTTTTTTCTGTGAGCTGGTAGCTCTTTATCGAGTGGAATTTGAACCGCATCTGTCACTCAGTGTGTTCACAGCAGTTGTTTAAATTAATTACACTGTTAAATGCTTCGCGATTTTTACAATGGAAAAATTAGTTAATCAAAGAGTTTGCCTTATCTTGCGTGTCTTAAGCCAAATTTCATATGTCGAATCATTGAAAGTATTTCGGTAACCGATGATGAAACATACAAGTCAAAAACACAGGCTTGTTATCGGTCAAGAATTGGTTGTTGATTTGACTCGCTTTAGTTGACTTTCAACGTCTTTAAATGACGAAAATATCAAATGGTCGCAAGTGGGTATTAGGTCACTTGGGCCTGGGAACCGGTTAGTGAAGTAATAGGTGACAATTACATGGGATTATAACATATTATTAATAGGTGATAAGTACATGTAATTAATAGGTGAGTAAAGTGGTTTAGGCTGCATGATCGTGATATGAATCTTACAAAGTTGGTTGAAGACTTGAACGTATCTTTTAAGTTCGTTCGTATCATTTCATGGCAGGTATTTTGGGCATCAGTTCAGTTTTTCCCCAAAAAGAACATCAAAAGCTGATTTCCTTCTATGGACTCTACGCTTATAAAACCCATCCTAACTGGCAATCAGATATGGCAAGTATGGGTATGGCATGCAATCAATCCAAAAGTCTTCGAAGATTGAATAACGCATTGGCTAAGTTGTATCTTACTCGAAGAGGCATACTTTCAAGGGGATGAAATGAATAAGGCTACAGGTCAGAGGTAAGTCTCTTTGTACTGTTGTGCATCATTTTAATGATAAACTTGCCGAACATCCAGCTCTAGTTTGAAAGATTGGCTAATGCTAATGTAAACACGTGGCTTCACTTCACCGGCTCCCAACCAATACTATCGCGATAGAATGCTGGCTTTGGTGATCGAACAAAAGACGGTTTGCTGTTGAGAAAATTCGCGTACTGCTTAAATTTCAGTAAACCAGTCCCAAAATTAATGTTTGCGTTCTTAACATCACGTTCTCAGAGAGTCCATATCGAGGATTGGTGCTCAAAGGCAGCTTCTTTAAAATCTGGCGTCCCCCAAGGATCCATCCTTGGGCCCTTAATATTTTGCCTATTGACCCTAAAGTTACCAACGACCCTGAAAGACGTTACCAACTGGAAAGGGAATACTCCCAATTACACCGGGAGGTAAAGAGAAGTGTCCGGCGTGATAAAAGGCAGCAGATAAATGAGCTCGCAGAAAAAGCGGAAAACGCGGCAAACACAGGCAACAGTAAGGTGCTGTACCAAATTACTAAACAGCTCACGGGAAAGCACTCTACTAAAAAGCATGCCGTTAAGAGTGCGGATGGAAGGCTGCTGTGCAGCGACGAGGAGCAGCTCCAAAGATAGAGAGATTACTTCTTCGCCGCCATGAATGGTTCATTTACACAGGAACCTCAGGAAACCAGCAACAATGCACAGCCAATTCGAATCACCACCCGGGCCCCATCCAAGGCGGAAATAGTAACCGCAATTCATGCGATGGCCAATGGTAAAGCAGCTGGGAAAGATGGCATCCCGCCAGAATTGTTGAAAGTCGACTCAAGCCTCATAGCAGATGCGCTTCAGCCAATCCTACAAATAGCATGGAACACCTGTACCTTTCCGGAGGATTGGACGGAAGGTATCATAGTCAAAATACCAAAAAAAGGGGGACCTAACAATATGCGACAACTGGAGAGGCATCTGTTTACTATCTACTGTGGGCAAAATTTTGTCCCATATATTACTATCTAAGATAAGTGAGGCAGTAGACCGAACGCTTAGGAGGCAGCAGGCCGGATTCAGGAAGGGCCGCTCATGTATTGATCATATCAACACCTTGAGAATAATAGTGGAGCAGTCTACTGAATTCCGATCCCCCCTTTACCTTGCTTTCGTAGATTATGAGAAAGCGTTCGACTCGGTCAATAGGAGCTTTATATGGCAGGCACTACGGCGACGTGGACTGCCTGATAAAATAATAGAATTGATAAAAGCCCTATATAACAATTCCAAATGCAGAGTTCTCCATAATGGAAAATTCTCCGACAGCTTCGAGGTGAGCTCAGGAGTACGACAAGGATGCCTACTCTCGCCTTTACTATTTCTTATAGTAATAAATGACATCCTTGTCGGCGCTCTAGATAGTAGAACAGGCGGCATACAATGGGGTTTGTTAGACCGCCTTAAGGATCTCGACTACGCAGATGATATCTGTTTGCTGGCCCACAGACACCAGGACCTCAAAAACATGATTAACAATTTGGCAACAGAAAGTAGTCCAGCAGGCTTAAGGCTAAATCCAACTAAAACTAAAGAAATGCGGATAAATGCAAACACCATTGAACGGATTGCGCTGAATAACCGTGACGTGGAACTGGTCGATAAATTCTGCTACCTCGGTAGTATTATTACCGAAAATGGCGGTGCAGAAGAAGATGTCAGTTCCAGAATAAATAAAGCACGAGGCGCATATGCATGCCTGTTCCGCATATGGAGATCAACGGAGATCTCAACTAACACCAAATTGCAGCTGTTCAACTCCAACGTGAAGGCAGTACTTTTGTACGGTTGCGAAACATGGAAAGTCACCCAATTCATCACAGGGCGCCTACAAGTCTTCATCAACAGATGCCTTCGTCGTATCCTAAAAATCCGCTGGCAAGATAGAATTTCAAACGAAGAACTATGGCGCCGTGCCGGCCAAGAAAGGATAGACGACCAAATCAGGCGAAGGAAATGGAATTGGGTTGGCCACACCTTGCGACGCGAAAACGAAAATCTAGCCAAACAGGCCCTTGACTGGAATCCGCAAGGATCCCGTCGAGTAGGACGACCTAGAACAACGTGGAGGAGAACCCTACTAGCAGAAGCCGCAACAACTGGGAGATCCTGGTCGGAGCTGAGAGCTGTCGCGCAAAACAGAGTCCGCTGGAGGGCAACTGTTTCCGCCCTATGTCCCATGAGGGATTAAAGGAGCGCAATGATGAAATGATGGTGACCCTAAAGTACTGAACCACTGTTTGATTCACTTGTACGCAGATGATGTTCAGATTTACCTACCGTCCTCGACCGTTAGGACTTGTTGAAGACTGTATCTGGAGACTTAATGATGACTTAATGCGTGTTCTGAACTGGGTTCTTTAAAGCAAATTGAAAGGCAATCCCTCTGGCCTTAGTAATACATAGAAACCCGCTGGATTTATTCTATTTTCCTGAGCTTCTCTTAGGGAACATTCCTATACCGTATGTCCACAGCTAATTCAACAATGACATGCTGTGTGATATGTACCAACCCTTCTGGAAGGGTTACAGCTTCCAAGATCCTCATGAATCCCTCTGGTTGCTTCCAGAGCGTTGCTTCCACCTTTAACTTCGTCAGGGATTCTAGTAACTATTCTAAAGGTAGCACTTTTTAATCAAAAACGGCTTCGAAGTTGTTTCTTTAAAACTTTTCTGAGAATTTGAAATATGAATAATTTGTTTTTTCTAAAATTAAAATAAATGATCTGCAAATAATTTCCATTAATCAATTCAGGCAAAAACACAAAACAAAATTATATTGCGAGCAAAATAAAATACATTTCTCCTCCTGGCAATCCTTCAGAAACCAACAAGGATTTCATTTTTCCCAATTACACACAGTAAAAAGCAAAAGAGAAAATCATTCCCAAAGCCCAAGGATAAAAACGCAATAAACTTAACGAGAAACCCGAAATCCTGTTTTTGATCGCCTTATCTTTTATATCAGGCATAAAATGCTCCCAGCCCGAAGCTTTAAATGTGCCCGGGGGGGCTGGAGGGGGCTCTGGAATGGCGGAAAGCGCAGATAAAATAAGCTCGTTTGGAATCTGCATCGACAGTCACGAAATCCAATACACATAAATTCCTCGTTTTTATTACCCCCACCACTCTCCGGGGCTCTTGGTAGAAGAGCTGCGAGTAGTAACATCTGGCAAGAATCCCGGAACTCAACCGAAAAAAAAGAAAATCGATCCAGCGTCCCTGACCTAACTCACCCCAAAAGAACTGGGTTACAAGCAAAGCCGGGGGGGCTCGGAAATCGCGAAGTACAAAACATTGAAGATGGCGCTGACGGACCGGGGATGATGATGGAGGGTCCTGTGGATGTTCATCAGTCGTTATGGTCCTTGGAGAGTGTAGAAAGAGAAAGCTTGTGACATTTTATGGCGGTCCATCATCGTCTCAAGTTTATGGGAGAAGGTAACTACACCCAAAGTGATTTACTGTGGATGGATGAATGGCTGGATGTAAACACAACACAAGGAGGATGATTGACGTTTGCATGCCCATGGGAACAGGAGTAGGTGTAAATTGCGGCTCGGAAGCAAATTGCTGTCGGGTAATTGATTGGTTAACATGATTTCTGAAATCCTACCCTATCCTGTAAGGAACCACCGGATTAGACTCTCTGCAGTTTCAGCAATCACCCAGAGGTAATTGCCTGTAAACTAGACCAGACATCGACAGTGGGTTAAGGTTAAATTAAACATCTGCAGGAGTTCTGCCCTTGACCTTATTGTAGTGCGAAATGTAAAATTGAGACTCGCAGGGGTGGAATTACAGTCCAATTCTGATCAATCACGTCAACACACACACACAACAATTACGAAGGGTTTGCACATACCCACTCACTATATTTAGCCTTGAGCGAAACTGCGTAAATCAATCATCATCAAAATTGAGGGTGGACGATCGCAACTAGCAAAATAGAGACGACCTCTATCTCGATAAATTACTTCTGATAAACTGCATATGGCAGGATTCTGAAACACCTTGTGCCAGAGATTTACATCACCCTCCATCAAAAGCAGCAACAAAATCACCGCTGCACCCTGTTATCCTGAATTGCAAAATTTCAATTTTTTTTTTCGTCCTAGGTCGACCGGCAGACGTGTCCTGCCGCGAGGGAAACAGCAAACAAATGACTTCGCAATTCTTTTTGAGCGAGTAGAGTGGTGCGGCTTGTTTTGCATGAGGGTGCAGCTTACGCAACCCCGTAGAGCGAGAGTAGAGGGTGTGAGTTTTGTGAATATATCCTTAAGCACAATATTTTTTATTGTTTCCCAACACGGGAGAATTGTAGCACGGCACCATTCTGGGAATCGAGCGATTGAGTTTTTATGGCACTCTGATTTCCCGTGTTTGCCTAGAACGACATAAATACCTGGGCATAAAGCGGTTGCGTCACTTAACAAACCTACTCCATGGTTGTCATGTTGCTTCAGGGAAAGTTATAGGCAAATTCAGGTCACCAAACGTTAATTCGATGTGACTTCGAAATGTCTGTTGTTGAGGACTATTTGTATGCTCTATGCCATATACATATATAGGAAAAAGGTGAGCTAGATTCCTTTTTTTTATAATTTTCCTCCCTGTGGAATACAATGTAAAGTGGTTTAAAGTAGGCCATCTACATAGTGACGTGATTGCACGCTATTGTCCCAGTCTCAGCCTGGAAATTACTGCTATTTAAGGTATTTTCACTTGAATCTCATTGTTGTTAAACAGGGTATGCTTTTTCCATCTATTTATACATATTTTGTTATTCATCGCTCAGAACTATGCGTTGGCATGTAAGAATGTCTATATTCCATTAGGCAGGAGTAAGCTGTCATGTACTTGTTTCTTTTTCTGTCTAAACTACTCGGCTCCTAAATTCTTTCGTTGAGTTGGTACAATTAGTCCAAATGAAAATGGAAAGATTCCACTTTGCAGTTTAAGACTCCATAATATAGACAAAACAAAAATTTTTAATGGTGAGTTGAAAAGTTCGCGGATTTGCACAAAAACAACTGACTAGAGCATCATCCACTTTCCAAATATGTAACGAAATAGTACGTCATCGCGGTAAAACAACCATAGTAAACAGGTTAGCAACGCCACTGATATAAAAGGCTTGTGCTTGCCTGCTGAGGACAGTTGAAATCAGAAGCGTTGATTCGTCTGCTTGACCACTGGACCAATCCAATGATACAGGACAGTTGATCTGGTGGTAAACGGACAAGCCACGGAGAGTTGATCCGGTGGCAAATCGACAAATCGACAAATATAGACAACACTCACTAACCAACCGGCCACAGGAGCGTTGATCCAGGAGTAACCAGGGGAAATAATCACAAGAGTTATGATACGCTGCGCTGAAACAGTGACTGCTCAATGCCCTTGTGACTTTTTCTGAGCTGGAGCAATTATCGAACAGGCCTAATATTTACACGTGGCGCTATCTATTATGGCCATCATCTTCTGGTGGTAGCTGCATAGAAGTCTTGTTATAGACTCCGAGTTCGGATGGCTTTTAGGGTTTCTTCACCACTATCTGACACGGTAAAGATGGTTGTGCCATTTATCTTTCGTTTAATACATTCACGAACTCAGGTCTCTATGGCGTATACCTCCATCTGACACATTGAAGAAGATTTGACTAGATCTAATGCCAGCTTGCATCTATCTCCGTCATCTTCTTTCAATATTGTCGATCGATTCCTGAATTTCAAACAGGAACTCATCTTGAAACTCATTGAGTATACTTGCTTAGGTGACCTGTAAGATCTCCAAGTTTTAAAATAACTTAACGCTAGCAGGATGCAGTGTCTCAGAGCACCCATTTATTTCCATCCTTCCCATCTCATTTCGTTAAACATAAAAATTAACTAAACTGGGCACTATATATAAATTCGAACGATAGAAAAAGGAAAAGAAGGAGCGGAATCGCTCAACGTAATTCTCGACCAGCTCGACGGCCCTTAGGCTTCATGCAGTAGGATCAAGAAGACCTACGGGCACAGCAATATACAGTACCTACTCTCTATCACAGGGAATGCTAGCCAGGACCCACCGAATACATGGTCGGAAAATTAAATTTCGGCAAAGATTTTAGTATTTAGATCCCTACCAGAGAGGAATGGGAAGATTCCAAAAATCACCACGATGTCCTGTGCACAGAGGGATCCAAATCAAAGTCGGGTGTAGAAGCTGGAGTTTTTCCCCGACGCTTAATTTGCAAAAATGCTACCTCCTGCCAAATTCGCCGGCGTATTCCAAGTAGAATTATTGACAATCTTTCAAGTCTAGTAAAGTCTAGCTAAAGCCAGGGTAATCCTGTTAAAAGATAGCAAAGCGAACATGGAGGCATTGGGTTCAGTCCAGATAACTTCCAAGCTAGTCGAAAACTGCCAGAAGAAGTTCTCTTCCTTGGCCGGAGGTACAGGGTCACTCTTCAGTGGGTACCAGATCACACGAACATCGAGGGCAACGAGATGGGAGATGAATTGGTCAGACCAGACCAGACAAGGCCGCTGTGCGAGCTACAGTAAGACTCTCCATGCACTTTCTCTCAATAGCTGGTTCCAGATGGAGGTGCCTATCATCATGAATCAAGGCTAGGAAAACTTGGGTAAGATTGAGCATTCCTTATAGTTAACACCCACTGCCGTAGCTGCGGAGAGAAACATTCCAGAGGGACAACCAAAAACTCTTTCTGCGGCTATCCGGCTCTTGACAATATCAGACACCGTGTATTTGAAAACCTGTTATTAAAAGATTTGGGGGAAGTTACGAAATTCAATTAAGGAAATTTGTTTGGCAGGATCTAAAATCTCTATTTTTAAAAGGCGCACCCTAACGCCAATAATTCGGTCCACTCCTTGAATGGGACTGCTTCTTCGACCTACCTACATACTATATACATATACATAGTTGAGCCACCAATAAGCTGATGATGAAGTCGATTCATTCATTCAATCAATCGAAAGGATGTTTATTCGCCGCTTTTTATGATTAAGGCGGCTTTAAATCCAACCGTCAATATAGGAAATTTCAGAAGACTTTTATTCTATAACGCCTTCTTAAGCGGCGCTGTGAACCTTGAAGGACGCGGGGACAAAGATCAATATTAATCGTATATACTGACTGTTCCGAGACTGACTTTTCAATTCCTTAACAAGAAATGTTTTCCAAGTAGAGTAGCCTCTCGCCCAATCCCCTGCCAGTAAGTAGCCTCTTGCCCAGCCCCCTACCAGGAGGAACGACCCCTAAATATTTATATCCCCTCAGGCATCCGTGGAGTAGTAATACGTCTAGACCCTAGGTTTACGCACATTTCACTAAAGATTGGTAGATTACTTACCTACTTTTCCGATCTTGGGATCTAACTTCTTCTTAACTGGTACTACAGCCCTCCTTTGGGAATTCATAACTCCCGAACCCCTTGGAATTTTGTGACAAACTAAAGTGCTCTGAACTCGTGGGAGCGAGTCCTTTCCAACGATGCCCCATTCATCCACATCAGAGCACTTTCGAAAAATCGGCCAAAAATATCCCAAGTGGTACCCCTTTGAAAATTTCCGGTTTTGGGCAATTTCTGGAGTGGCCCTTTTTTGAATGGGAACTTGTTAGGGACCTCCTAGGGAGTCTGTGAATTCAATCCCACCCCGGGCTGACCAGTATTTGCCGAGATAATGGGCATTTCGCAGAGTTCGTAGGACTCAGGCCTTTTGAAGTCTCTCATTCCAGTCATCTCTTCTACGTCTTGCTAGCTCTCTCCAGTTTGTTAAACGAAGTTGATCCATACTCATATTTCTTAGTAGTCCTACGCTTTCTTCTTTAAATATCGTGTTTAGTATTCTTTCTTCAGAAGCTCGTTCAACGTGTCCGAGCCATGCTAGCCTACGCCCTGATTTTAACTAAAGGGTTTCAAATTTGTACTCAAAAATAACCATAAACTAAACTAAAATTGTCAAAACTTAAAATATAAGAGATATAAAGAATTGTATTCAAAACACGCTGTTCAAAAGGTTTTCACCGCTCTAATAACTTAAGTCCTTGAAACCTTTGATTTCTGCATTAATATCCCCAACAAATTTTATTCATTATTAATATTCCTTAAAAATACATTCCAATTAAAACTTCATAATTTCCCTTCCAGATTTTCGCGCAAATCATTACTGCGGAGAGCATTTCACAATTGGCTACGAAGTAGCACCCGAAATACGAACGGCTGAGCCGCCGCGTGGTGAGCCAATAGCAGAAGCCCGAACACAACTAAAGGAGCCCGGATTACATTCCCTTAAAATAATAAAAACCTCCGATGATGTTGACGAAGAGCCAGGACTGAAGCTGATTACTTCAACCGATTCCAGAAAGCGAAAAATCAAGGTTCAACAACCAACGCAAGAAGAAGTACAAAAAGCAGCAGGTGTTTATTCACAAGTAAAGTTTCTCCAGATGAATTTCATTAGAAACCATTTAAATTCCCCCCATTTTGTTTTTCATTGCAGGACTTCAGAGTACTTAAAATACTGCCAAGTAATTTAGATGATTTTAACGATATAGAAAAAATTGGTGATGAAATATATTTTCGAACAAACGACAAGACTCTCGATGGACCAGAATCCGAACCAGACCCAGAACCAACTGCCTCAACTCAGTCGAGACATACAACTAGAGAGATATCTACAACGCAAGATAGTGGACTGCCGTCATCACAGCCAACACCGGAATATGTTGAGAAGTCTTGGGAGGCTCCTGTCATCCCTAATGAGATCGAGGATGACATAGCCCAACCGGAGGAGCCGAAACGAAATTATACCAAGTTTGAAAATATCACGCTGACAATCAGGGAGGGTGAACAATACTCATTTACATACCCAAGACCGCGGACAATTGACAACTTAATGCTCAATACATCCACGTATTTACCATCCTCTCAACCACCACCACCAGCTCCCGTAAACATATCAGCGACAGAAGTTAGTCCTTCTGTTTCAACGTCGCCGGAAACTTTCCTCGAACGTAAATTCATTTGCGCTTTTATAAACGGCAAGGAGTTTTGTCACTAAATTAAATTTAATATAATTTCAGCGCCCCTGGGACCACCCGAAAACATTTCGACCAGACTTTTTGAGCTGATAGAGAAGGAGATCGAGGTGTCTCCCACAGCAGATGAGGATTTGTCTGCAGAAGGGTCTGACAGGGAATACGATAGCGTCGGTGGAGGCAACAGAATTATAGAAGATGTGGACAGTTTTTACGATGACGACCTCGACAATGACAGCGACGAGGACGATGATGATGACCGTATATCGTACTCTAGTATACAAAGGACATTTTACGGGAGACCATTGCTGCATGGATTTACAATGACACCCGGATATCCCAAGTACTATATTGGAGACTCTGAATGCAAGTGGGAGTTGAACGCCCCTTCAGGACAGAAGATACGCCTTAACATTTTGGACATATCACTTAGATGTAGGCTTTTCGTTCTATACCTTTTTCCACCAGGGGGTAGATACCGATCTAATTCCAACCCTTCAATATATTATTGACAGATGACGAGGAATGCAAAGACTTTGTTGAGATAATCGACTTGGCAATAGGAAGACCCTTGTTCAACAGCTGCACAGAGGCCATCCGGCCGCTAGAGATTATCAGTGATACTAATAAAGTTGAGGTAAATCGCATGTTGCACAATAGTTTATATTCGGATGAACTCTTCATATTGTTTTTTGACAGGTCATCGTTAAAACGACAACAAAATTCGCTTATCCAAAAAGAGGGGTCCTTATACATTATTCAGGTGAGCTTCGATCCTGTTTTTTTGTGTGTGATGCATTATCAGAATTTTACAATAGGGACTGCTTTGTCCAGAGAATTTGGTTCGAGCTACTCCTTTCAAATTATTTCATTTTCTTTGCGTGTTGGTAATTGTTTTTGGATGCATTTCATGCTGAAGTAGGTTGTTTGTGGGGTTCGGAAGTTGTGTTTTGGTTACTGAAAAAGGGTTGTAGGGAATTTTTAATGTTCTGGGTAAATTAGTGAGTGCTACAAACTGTTTAGATGAAAAATAAGAGTACAATGTTTAGTTTGAACGTGGGCGAGAGTTGTAATATGCAAATTTGTTCTTTGAATTTTTTTTTTTAGTTTTATGGTTCATTTTATAGTTCAGGTTCTAATGTTGGCTTATTGTTAAAGCCACGATATGGATACAATGATATTTGAAGTGATGTAGAAATATGTGGAATAAAAACCAATTCGACTTCAAATTCAACATCCTCCTAGCAACAACAGTTCTGGCGTCTCGTAAACAATATCTTCTGCCAGTTTCGATCCCGACCCAATATTGTCTAGTTTGGTATCTTAAGCTCTGAGCTTCTTGTCTACGCTGTCTTTCCGGCGTAAATGCTTGAATTTGAATTTGAGCCTTGATATAGACACGCTTTTTGTCTTCCAATTCAATGTTGCTGTAGAATGCTAGATAAAATATTGCAATACTTCAATATTTTTCTCCGCCTTGAAACCAATGTAAAATCGTCTCGGAGACGGGTTCCGTAACGCTGGACCTGGATGAAAGCATCTTATGCAGCCCTTGATGCTCTCCGAAAAACATCAGGTTACCCGACACCAGTGGTAAACGGTATCACAAACTCCTCACTCCCCCAAGAAATTTGGAATATGTTTGCGATTCAGTGAAATCTTCAACTGCGCATACTGTCGCGAGGAGCATTCAGAAACTGCGGTCCTTATAGACAATATGTATCTCTATCGGCCGAAACTTCTATTCAACAAATTCATTTCCGATCTATCTGAAAAATTAAATGGCATTACGCAGCTCTTTTACGTCGATGATTTTAGTGCTATAATGTCTCAAACTGATGTATCCTTTTTACAGTGGAAACTTAATGCACTACAAGTCTGGTGCCTCACTAATAATCTTCTTCTTAGCACGTAATTACCTTTTCCAGGAAAAGAAACAAACGGCTGCATTAATATTATCTCAATGACAAAGTCTTGGATCGTGTCTATCACATTGTTGATTTAGGCATTGGCTAAAGCAAGCAAGCTAAACTTATTAAAAGACTCTACAGCCGGTATCCAGCCTTGTCCTGTCGCAACATATGTGTCGCTTACTGCAAAAGCGGTGCAGCTCCGCACTTCAAAACACTAGAGGTTGACCCGTTTTGTAGTCACATTCCGTCACATCCCCCGCTACAAAGCCAAAGCGACTCCAAATAGTACACTTCTGGAGCCGGTCCATCTCCACAGCGAAAGATGTGACAATGCACGACTCCAAAGCAAATCAACCTCCAATACTTTGAAATACGGAGCCACACCACTCCTACATTGAACGATACAAATGTTGCTCGTTCCGTAATAATTCTTTTTTCCGGGTGAGGTTATAAGCCTTACGCCAACTTTACTTGGAAGGGATTAGCCCGATCATATCAGCCTATCCTCTCTCTTAGGATAGTTACCAGTGACTATCGCTAGGAGGTTATGATCGCACTTCCATCAGGCCGAAATGTGCATGTTATGTTCTCTTCGGAAGTAAACAAATGAAGCAACTTTATCGACTTTGCTCCTCCCTAGATATTTATATAACTATAACAATGCAAAGCTTCGATTACCTTAACGGCTGGAATCTTTACCGCTCCAAGCACACAGAGCAAGCATTTTTTTCAGATCTAACGAATTGGCCTAATGGAGTATGGATATCGGCAGTGGTATTAGGGTTGCCAATTTTTTGAGAAGCCCGACAAGGACACTTAGAAAAAATTTAAAAAAAAAAACAGTTAACAAAAGAAAAACTACGCAAAATGCGTTTTCGTCTGAAATCCTTTTGAGCCATGTCTTTGTATTCAGCCAACCGCTATTAAATTTTGTAGCTCTCTTAGGTTTCTTTGGTGGGGTGTTTTCCATTTTCTTAAAAGATTGCTAAAAATATAAATTAAAATTGTTATGAAGTTCATTATATCATTTAATTTAATTTGAACATCACCTGCTCAGGTTTTTGTACAACTGGTTACTGGAAAAAGGAATCTACTTCTTTTTTCAGTAAGAAGTTCTGTAGTTCTCTGTTTTAAATATGGATTAGATAAATACTTTTTGAAGTAGCAGAAGGAGAAAACATTTCAATTTTAATTTAATTTTGTTAAAGAAGTTGAAATTTCACAAATATTATAAATTTTTTATGAAGTCACGAGGATTTTCAAAGCGCGACGAGGACTGAGGACAAAACTCATGAAAAGAGGACAATCCTCGTCAAACGAGGATGTTTGGCAACCCTAAGTGGTATCCCAAACATTTCAGGTTGCAGCGCCTATCGAACCATATGGTTGGTGAACTGCCGTTCCAAAGGAAATTTTTCCTCAATTACTGTTTTCGATCTATTACTGAAGGTGCTTTAACCTCAGAGTTTAAATGTAAGGTTAATCGGCGTCTACTTACGCATCCTCCAGACTCCCAACCTATCTTTTCTCTTCTATCCTTCAGATCAAGCTTACTACTAGACATTGCACCATGACTCAAACGACATGACAGACTAGTGGTAGATACGAAAGGTGACTCCTCTCCTGACAGCTTCACAACTTCTCACCTTTCTGTGGCATCTCATGGTCAACCTGCAAGTTCCTGATAGAGGATTGGGTTAAGGGACTGAAGCTAACCTATTGGGATGTCTAGCAGAAAGCTGTAAAAGAATAGAAGGGGATGTGATAGGTAAGGAGTCTGGGGTTCTCTAAGATGTTATACAAATTCGGAAATAATGACTGCAGAAGATTGTACCACAGTTGAACTGTTATATTAATAAACGAACTTCTAGAGCATAGTGCGCGCGAATAGGAGGCGTAGAAATGAGGTTTACCGCGCAGGTAAGACGATTAATGGGCGTATAGAGCTGGGAAACGTGACATCACTGATGAGTTTGATGGTTTTACATCCTGTATGGCCCCGCTTAGATGTTTGTGAGACGTAAGTCTATATAAACAAGTTGTATTTCAGGCGGGGTCAAATGTACATAGGTCTTGTAGATTGCAGCACGGAGGCCACTAGACGAGATGAGACAGTATTTCGGTTTGGAGGCGTTAAATTCGATACGGTTCGATGCCCCCTGTTCATTGAATCGGACGTGTCATGAAGCTATAGGACGTGTCATGAAGCTATACATCATTGAAGCTATAGGAGTAACTCATAGTACCATTACCAGCGAAGCAATGAGGTGTATTGTAGGGAACTGAGACCAAAACAATAATACAGATTAGGAAAAGTGCGTGTGGTGCCGAAGTGGTGTGGGGTTAAGATTGATTGAACGGCCAGAAAGGAAACTCTCAATCTAGTTCTTTAAGAACTGAATCAATTATGTTGGAGTTCAGCCGACCACTATGTGTTTGTACACGGGTTCCATTCTATGGTTTCACATTTTACGCATTATTTTCATAACATAATCATTTGAAACAAAAAAAAACATTCATGACCCTTATATCTGATAAAAATGGTAATAAGTCATTTTGTTACACCTTTAATTATGCCAAAATTTATGTGAATTGTTAATCACGATTTAAAAAGGGTGTGAACACGACATCACAATAAATCACTGGGGATACATATGAAAAGAGTGTGTGTACCTAGTAGAGAGTGATTTTGTTAATGGCTGCTAATGAAATTATGCTCCTGTGTAATGAATATCTAAAGGTTAGCAGAGAGAAAGTATAGTATGGATTAATCTGGCTTTACCAAGAAACCAACGTGTTAATGGACCTAAATAAAAATGTATTAGCCTATAAAATTGAATTTCTTAGAAGATAGAGGTCGTAGATTTTATCAGAGTATTGATTATATTTTCGCTAGAATACCCTTGAATGGGGGTCGTTATTGCCTATGGCATATTAAATATGCTTAAGCCATGCAGAGATTGTGATAATGTATTATGTTGAGTAAATTGTTTTGTGTGGAGCGTTAACATTCAATATTCTGTTGGGTAGTGATGATATTAAATTGATTTTAAGCTGATTTTTAGGACTAGATCCCACTTGTAGAGATTGATAGGATTTGCCATCTACCTGAAAAAATAAATGGAAAGAGTGAGAGTTTAAAAATATTGATAATAGAAGCTCCGCAGAACTTTTGCCTGCAGATTTAAAAACATATTATTCTATAAATTCTACTTAGAAACAAGTCAATAGGAGAACACAGTCTCCTCGTAACATTCCTACCAAATAGATCCACATTAAAAATTCAATGAAGGTAATGTTCCTACCTGAACAAATTCATCACAACAACAAAATAATCTCCTTGAAGTCGAACAAAAATTTTTCCCATTAGAAAATTTCGAAAAATTCCGCCGTGTCAAAATCGATTTTGTTTTAACAAAGAAAAATCAAAAAAAATTCAAAGGAGTTTTTTAATTAATCTTAAGCCTCAAGGGGATGCCAACGTGTTTTTCCTTTCCTCTGCTGTAAAAGATAAGAGAAGCACAAAAATTTGCATTCAAGAAATTCTTCCGCGTCGATGTTGAATATGAAGAGTTGGGTATAAGTGAAGATTTCATAAATCGATAGAGTAGCATTTTCTGTCTATCTATACATTGAAAGTGTAGACTATGTACGTATATAAAAATATAGATGTCATAGGCTCTCCTTTCTACTATATTGA
This sequence comes from Thereva unica, assembly GCA_949987705.1. Taxonomy (NCBI): domain Eukaryota; kingdom Metazoa; phylum Arthropoda; class Insecta; order Diptera; family Therevidae; genus Thereva; species Thereva unica. Next base: position 12,158,313 of record OX465285.1, read on the forward strand.
AAAGGAAAAGTTTGGAAGGAGTCAATGGATTGTCACTTAATTTCCTTTGATGGAAGTGGTGTGAAAATGATTGAGGAGTTTCAATGCTTTTCTTTGATGTGAGTTAAAGCTGTAAACAGAATGTGATTTAAAAAAAATTTCATCAGTGATGTATTGTAGTTGTATAACTAAGTTTTGAAAATGTTAGGGAACTTTTGTATATTTGTTATCGAGTTTAGAGAATCGAGATATCTACTTATGTGTTCTATAAGAACCTCTCTCTAGGACCTCCTAGATAACCGACTGACGACGGAGGAACCAAGTGCCCGGAATTATAGCTGGGCCACCATATCCGATAGGGCATTATTCACGGATCCAGTTCTCCTGGTTGAATTTTGGGACCTTGTAAAACAACCTTCGAAGGGCGTAAACAGAGACTGGCGGATGCTGTGATGGAGATTAATCTGCGCTACTGTCAACATCGTAGTTGCGAGTAGCAGGATCAATCTCGATCAACGTTACTATGTCAACCTCGCCCTCCTCCGGTGTTAGAGTAATAACATCATCTCGCACCGAAAGAAGTTGGGTAAAGTCCTTCAGTTCGTCTTCCGTCATTGAAGCCGAAGGAACGCCTAAGATTTGGATATCTTCTTCGAATAAGAAAAAATGGCCTTTTGGTGATCAGCTACTTCCGTTCAACCGCTCGGCCGTCACCTTTCGGATTCTCCAGTTTCGTAATATTCCACGATGACGCCTCTAGCTGTGGGCTACTCAACCTAATAATATAATAGCCTGAGAGTCAGCTGGTTCCGCTGCGATCCACGAGCGCGCTCTCGGTCGACTCGAGATCTCCTGTAATAACGACTCTGAGTTTGGCGCTTGGCAATGCTTCCCCGATTCTGAATATGGCTATTTTATAGAGATGGACAGATCTCTGATCGGCGCATGCGTCAAGCCTCACACGACCCTGATGCCATCCCCCATCGCGACAGCAAGGAGCAGTGCCAGGATGCTCATGAAGAATTGGGAGGAAAGTCGTAGCGAGCCTGAGCTCAATTGCTCTCCATTTATCAGGAAGAATGTTGCCTGAATCGTTTTCGTCGATAACGGCGATCAAGATTTGCCCTTTTAGCACTTGACTATAGGTCTTAGTAGTAGGAGAAAGTAAATTGTTACTCTTCCCACTTAGCCTCAGGGTGACTTGGTTCCTCAAGAAACCTCCGACGCTTTGGTGTTGAGTTGTCAGTTTGCGAAGTGTGCTCGTTGATAACCTGCGTCGGCCACGTTATTGAAGCTTGTGGTTTCTTGTTGATATCACCTCTTCGAAGCTCTCTCGAATCGAGCAGGGACTCTTAGAGCGCTTGGAGCTTGGTACTTCACTTTTGATGGCAGAACACCTTTAGAGCCGGAAGGCATGGTAATTCTTTAGAGGCACTGGGTATCTGCATCTTCGCACCCTGAAGAGAGGCCTGTTTGTGTTGAAGCAATTGGCTTAGAGGGATTGGATGGGCTTCAGATTAGAGTCTAAAGCTCCCCTTTTCCCTTTACCAACCTTATTGCCCTTAAAAACAGCAGGTTTGGTTTTTTAAGCCTCCACACTGAAGGCGAAAAGTTTTTTATTTTTGGGATCCCACGAGTATTGAGGAGGAGATAGTCCATCCTGGCAGAGCCGCTTACCAAGATAAGGCACTTATACACTCCGATCTTGCTGACCATCGAAGGAAACCGTTTGCCACCAGCACTCTTTAGCCATCAGCACGGTAATCACCTTGGCTTAGAAGTGGAGAAATGGGAAGGAAAACTAGAAAGGGGAGGGGAAGAGGATGTACCTAGCATTGTCTGGCCTCTCCGCGATTAGCCTGTTTGGCATGGGTGTCCCTACCTGCGGCTTGCTGGCTCCCGGCTAACCACCGCCGACAGCTTAATGCTACCACGAGGCACGCAAGCCCCACCATAGCGACAAGGCTTTTGCGGGTTCTGTGGGAGCCGACCTTGCGACGTTCGCGGATTTTCCAAACCTTGCTTCTTCTTCTTCTGCCCCCAGTTTTGTTGGAATGTAACTCCAATTCAAGCTAATTGATACAGACTATTTTGTCGAGAATTAGCTCGAGTCATTTCTGAAGAAATGCCGGAAAAATGCTATCTCCTCTTGGGGATTTCAGTGACTTCTTTTCACATTGTCAAGGACGAAGATGTTCCCAGAAAGACCCCGGGAGTATCGGGTATGAAATCGCCATATGACTGTACCCAGCATCCATGGGATAACAGATCTGGAGAATTGAACCTGGAAGTTGCTCGACATGCAAGAACCGCACAGTTTTTCCTGCTTGTGGAGCTATCTTCCTTTTTAAGAAGGCCCACTACATAAGAAGAGTCCTTGCAGAGGAGTTTCTGGAGTATAGCTACCTACTCCAGAGTCTGCAGGCTCTTAAAGTGCCCCTGCTTTCGTACCGTTAGTTATTATACAGTTATTTTGATTTAACACATACCTTGTTCAATTGCTATGAGTTTTTTTTTTGTGAAACTAAAACTATTTTATTTTATTTAAAAAATATCGTAAAATCTGTGGCAAAAAATAAATACCCAGGGTCGTGTCTTTGATAAAATGTCAAAAGCCTCCAAAGCTTTTTTGTCATGAACTTAAAAGGTATAACTGTAGTTTCTTCTACTTCCCGTTAGGTGCGCAAGTATGAAAGTGATTTGGTCTTTTTCAAGAACATAAAATTTAACTGTGTCCTGTTCAGTATTTATTAAATTTTGTAATTTATTTAAATAATATTAATTAATAAAATAGATAAAATACCTTAAATTAAAAACCAAACATAAATAACTAAAAAATTTCAATTCCAATTTTTAGCACTAGGCTGTATTGACCCACCACCGCCAAAGAATGGTCGACTAATAAATCGAACAGAGACAACAGCTTCATTCGTGTGTGACCCGTCCTTTGTGTTCCCAGATTCAGGTGTAAACAGACGTCAGCTGGTGTGCAGTAACAAGCACTCTTGGGACCGCATTTTGCCCGATTGCGTAGGCAAGTATCAAAGAATTTCTAAAAAAACTAACTGTAATTAGTGCATGACCATGAAAATTGCACAAAAACTGCATGAATTTAAGTGAAGAAATTGCCAGAACAAAAATCAATACTTGTGTGTGACGGCACCACGTGCATGTGCTTTGTGTTGTCTCGTGTAGATTTTTTCTCCACTTCCGCTATAATTTCCTCGAGGTGAAAGAGGCGGCATTACACCTTGTGGGAGGCGATGTCGCGGTATTTCAGTGCATTTTTCCGATTTTTTGAGTGCAATTTGAGTTTTTTGGACGCTTTTCAGGTTAGTTACTGTTAATTTCATCTTTTTTTATCATAATAGACGCATGCTCTGTAGTTTTTTACGCTGTGCGTGATGCTTTTTTTGATTTGTTACTATTTATAACAGTGCTGTAGTTGAAGGGAGACAGACGATCTGTGGTCGGTGCATTTTGGGTGATGACTGATAAGAATTAGGCGTTGCCAGTCCTATTTTTTAAGCAAGAAATGTATTAGATAAGTTTCTACAGAGTGCAACTTTGTTTTTTTTGTTGTGGGTGATTTCAACTTAAAGTTATAGTAAACAATTGTTTCTAATTTTGACGACACTATCAATTAGTGAAAAAAAAAGTTTTATTTGAAAATGGTTTATTTTCTATTGCTTTGCAATGGAGAACATTATATAATTATAATTAGTAAAATAAAATAACAGGCTTGTTAATCTTGTTTCAACTTTACCGACTGATACGGCTTTTAAGGCCCCATACATGAGCGATTCATCCATTCAAATGGCACCAGGCCACACCAAAACTTCACAGTGTGTTTGGGAAACTCGGAACTGGAAATTTTAACTATTTGGCTGGACCACAATCCTTCAACCTCAGTATGATAAATGTTTTAAGCGAACCCCTGAACTTTTAAACCCTTGCACATGTAGTTTTGCCTTCATACAGGTAATGCCACTAAAAGAAGTATCAGGTTATTGCAATCTTTCAACCATGCTCTTCGAGGACAATCGGCATCAGCGCTGCCAACTCTCTCCTCGAGAGACTACTAGATTGGACTTTTAAAGCCACCAGAAAACCACTAACGCCCTGGTTTCACCGGCCAAACTTCACACCTTCGAGCAAATTGGTGCACTGAACTTCAGTTCAGATCTCAGTTCTCATACGGGGCCTCGGTAGTCTAGGGGTAAGACGCCTGATTACCATCCCAGAGGTCCCGGGTTCGTAATCCCGACCCCTTTTCCACTTTACCACCTACATAACTTTCCTTCTTTCTTCTTCCATCTTTACATTCCTGGTTCCTCTTGTCATAGCCTTCCTTAGCCCTTCCCCGCTCCACCAAAGCGCATGTAATCGGTTGGTTCGGTTGATGAGATTCAATTCGTTTCAGGAGGCATAACACTCCAGCGAGGTGTTTCTCGATGCCCCGATGACAAAGTCGCGATAGTAATGGTTGGGAGTTGGTGGACTAAAAATATCGTGGGTAGGTTGTTGCAGTTCCTCCTTCCCCGACTTTTTTGTCGAATCTTCGTACACACCAAATTCGACACCTCGACACCATTCGACAACCAGAACCACTCCACACAACGAAAGTCACTGCATAAGTACTTGACGTGTCGAAAGTCGTCGTTCGACGTTTTTCCTCGTGTCGCCTTCAGTGGATATAAACTGATTTGAATGTGAAGCCCTTCGTCGGTAACGGTTTTTTTCCTTGTCGAGTTCTGTCGTGTCGTGTCGATGTCGAATTCAGTGTGAATACACTCGTTTAATAATAAGAATAAATGGGTGTCACAACAGAAAATCTTGTCGTGTCGTGTCGATGTCGAATTCAGTGTGAATAGACTCGCTTAATGATAAGAATAGATGTGTGTCGCGACAGAAAAATGTTGTCGAATTTCGTCGTGTCATGTCGATGTCGAGTTTGGTGTGTAAGCAGCCTAAGTCTTTACCTACAGGACGACACATCTTCCCAATACTGCGTCCCAGTTCGTCTGTTTTCTCTATACTCCTATATATTATTATTCACCTTTTGCAAACGGTTTTACGAAGCGGTCACCCAACCAAGTCCAATATTCTGCTTGACCACCGCATCGAACGAGAGTATCGCTTCGAATTTTTCCTGCTGGGATAACTTCGAGATTGATTCTGCCAAAAGTGGCCATATTTTGTAAGCTTGAACTCGTAGAGTTTAACCACTTAATTTAACATACAATTTTATAGCTGACTTAATTTAAAAGCAATAATATGAAAGCATAAAATGAAATGAATGTGACTCATTAATATATCTATTTTTCATTGATTTAAAAACAACAAATCTCTTCTAACAAATAATAAAGAATAAACTTTAACCTTATTTACAACTATCAAGGTTTCGATATCTTTTAAAAAGTTCATATTTTATTGACAATTCACAATTGATATAAATGGCATTATTAATTTTTTACCAATCTATTCAAGTTTATGGCCACAATTCAATTCTCTCAATTGGTACGAACTATGATTTAAATTGAGACAACAACAATCGTTCATAATCTAAGCGCATTAATAATAATGCGTCAGGATAGTAGACAAAGCGAGCAATTTAATTTAATTTCACACAGTTTTGTAATGTCATGAACTCAACAACTTCATCGTCGCGGGGGTCAACTAATTTAATTCGAATTTAGTTTGTTTGTTTCTACGACGATAGTGCGATGATAAATGAAGTCGATAAAATGATTTAATAACATTTTAGAGAATGGACGTAATGATATTTTTCAATGCTGAGATTTTAATGGAACATAATTTTTTAAGTGCGGTGATGATGGATTGTTATGAGATTTTATAGAAGCGTGGATGTTTTAGTGGCGTCCATTAAAAGCAATTGGGTATCTTATAAGTTGTAATTTGTTCGTAAGATGACTAATAATACAAAAATGATTAGGCAAAATTCAATATTATTCATCAGCATAGTCTGTTCCAAATGTGACACATTTATTCTAGCATTTTTCCCACATTTCTATGCCTTTCTTATAGGACAATTTGTCCAACCATTCAAGAAACGCCTCAGTTTCGGCGACCCCCATTTTATTTTTTTTCTGGCGAACATATGTTTTGAGATTTGAGAACAGGTAATAGTCGCGGTATACGTAAATCTGTAGAATACGATGGATGCGCAAGCAATTCGAAGTTCAATTATGCCATTGTTGTGATCGACTTATGGCACGTTGCATTGGCTTGGTGATAGAGGGCTTTGTCTTCTTTATTTGGGACCGTCGATTTCGTCCTTCAAACGGAGTCGATCCTTTTTGCCTCTTCATCCTTTGGTGGTTTTAATGAATGCCAAAATACCCAGCCATAACCTTCCCAGCTGACTCCTGCGACGTTTGGGACTGCTTTCACTGGTTGCTGTTAACTCAACTGACTCGAAAATCCTTGAGGTGAACGCTGGAGGAAGCCAAGGTCAATAAGCAGTGGAGCTCCTGATGATGAATCAACCCGTTGCTGTTTTTGGTCAAGAGTAAGCAATCGCGGTATCCACTTCGAACAGAGCTCACTTGTGGGGGCCTTTTTTTATGTGTAATTCTAAGCTTAGGAGTCACCCTTACTGCGCATCGAAACAGTGATTTTTAGTTTTCCTTATTTCATGGCGCGGGATCTATCTCAAGCAACTGATAGACGGTCAACAACGCTCATCTAAAACAATTTTGTGCACTTCGAAGATCTTCGATTGAATGACAACATATTACAAATCGCAAAATAAGCATCTCAATGCATGGATTTTCTTAAGAGATGCAATTTTCTTCTTTAGCCAACATATTGGCCTGAAATCTTCAAGTTCTACGTTCGACGAGGTACAAAAGGGTTCCATGATACTCATCGGTTATGCCAACTTTTGTGCCTCCATTGACTCACTGAATTATAGCAGAAATTGTTGTGTTTATATTACCATGACGAGTGTTCTACTGAAATTGAAGCTATCCTGCCAGCAATGCTACAATATTTTTCACACAAACTTCTACACCTTGCTCTCCTCTTTTTCACGTTGGAATATTCCACAGTAACAAACTCGTACAAAATCTCAAAGCTCAAAAGTACGGTTCCTGGTCTTCTACTCGAGCCTCCTCAAACTCAAACTATCCCATCCTCTCCTATTCTTCCAAACTCAGCTTACTAATAGACTCGGCACTATAATGAGCGAAATGACGAACTGGCACTACAAAACTTAACTTAAGAATCGCTTGACTTGTACTTTCTTACATAAATAAACGTTATCAGAATACATGTGAACGATAATCATAATAAAATAACCCAATAACGTAATCTTATCAAAAGTTCATTGGCTAACAATTTTATAATATGCCATGTTATACAACGAGCTAAGAGTATTATAGAGGATGACTATTATAATGTTATGGTCGATATGCTACACATATTGTTGAATTTAGTTTTCTTATATAGTTCAGCAGATATGTTCTTGATATTCTTGAAGCAGTATCTTGGATACCATTCATTTTTTGCGTTTCCTCTTTTCTATAATTCATAATAGTAGGGTCGGAAAATAATGTCGTTTCTGCGCAAGTCTATACTTCTTTTTCATTTATCATCTTATTATGCAGTTCAAAGTCTTCTCGTTTTTAGAAGGGAACTCGCGCTTGGATCTTGTGTACGGTGACTCTTCTCCTTCAATGGCAACCGTCAAAAATTGGTTTAACGACTTTCAACGTGATCGCACGTCGGTTTTTGATCTTGTATTGACAGGCCGACGATTGAAGGTGCGCGAGATAGCTGAGATAGTAGGAATCTCAAAAGATATAGGATGGTTCATATCCTGCATGGCATGAGAAAGCTGTCGGCGCAATGAGTGCCGCGTTTGTTGACTCCGGACAACCACTGCCAAATTGGTCGAATTAGGCTACGAACTGCTGCCCCATCCACCGTATTCTCCAGATTTGGCCCCGTGTGACTTCTTTTTGTTACCAAACTTAAAAAAGTCACTCGCCGAGCAGAAATTTGAGTCGAATGAGGTAGATATCGCCGCCACGGAGTCCTACTTTGCAGACCTCCAGAAAAAATATTTTTCGGACGGGTTAAAGAAGCTAGAGCATCGCTGGGTCAAGTGTATCGAGCTAAAAGGAGACTATGTTGAGAAATAAATCGAAATTTTCGTTTTTCTTTTGTAGGCTAAGTACTTATCGGACCGCTCTCGTACATATACGCCATTGTATGGTTTTTAAGTTTCACAAGAGTAGTAACGAAACAGTTGCTACCAAAAATATTTGTAATATTGATACAAGTGCATTAGACGTTCTTAAATACTATAAGTGGGTTTCTTAGTACAGATGTAATTCGTATCGATCAAAAAGACCAACAATTTTAGACAATGACATGTTACGGTCTGTGTCAGACGATCGGCAAACTGTTCAAACTTCTTAACCAACCTTGGTCGACCATCCAAGAACATTTGGTTTGATTGGTAAAGTATGCAAAACAGGTGCTCTTTAAAAAACGACATTAGTTTCCAGTTCCCAATAGTTAACTGCAAGCAAATATTGGAGTTATATTTATCAGTTATACCGTACTTGCGATATTGATGAATTTCAATTTTTCGTTTGGCACAATAATTGAGTCTCTAGTTTATGGTGGAGTGACCTGGTGGTCAATTGCAATTAAACATTTTGTTTTTAGTATGAAATTGTTTGTAATCATTCAGCAAAACAACTTTGAAGAAATTAAAACGAAAACAGAACTCAATTTGTATTAACCCATTTCCGTAGTCAATTATAATAAATAAGCAACTTTTGCAATTAAACTAGTAAAACAAAAGCCAACAACCATATTTTTCTAAACTGTTAACCTTGTCACCACGCCGAACTACAGTCCACCAGCAGAAGAGGCTGTCTGTTATCTAATTACATCAATTGCAATAGTAACTCAATTGGCTGATTCATCAAAAGAGCGTAAAATGAAATTATCTCGAGTTAATTTACAACCCAAACAAATATTTTCAATGCTCCTCTCGACTACTGGGTGACTCTGTGTTTAGTAATAAACACTCGTTAGTGTTTTTCTTGCAGTGTGTGCTTGATGGTTGTGTTGTTTTGTGACTAGCTATCGCCGAAATCTCACTCTAGTCGTAAAGAAACAGTAGAAGCTAATCTGTGCTTCTAGCTCAGCTTAAGTCGTTTTACAGATAACAGAACTGATTACCGCCTGCGGGCAGCTTATCGACTACTTTGGTATTTAGATTAATTTCTAAACAAACAGTCCGAGGTGTAGAGTCGAAATTTATCCTAGGAGTCAGCAGAATTTCAGTTCAACTTAACAAGTACCAAGTTCGTGCTTCGTGTGGAATATAATCTCTTAAATGTAAGCTTGGCTCAGAGTCGACAGTTCTAGCAGCTCGTTTTGGTGTATAATTACTTTTGGTAACCTATAATTAATATTATTGTGTGCTCGGTGTGTAAAATGTTTTAATATATTAATTTTTTTTGCAAGAACATCAAGGGCACCTGCAGAGCGTGTTTTGCACATTTTTTGATATTTTTCGTTGGTTTGGGTTGTTTTAATTCTTTATTTTAGTTTGCGAGTGAGTGAATGCCTAACCAAAAAACTAAAAAAATAATAACACAAGAACAAAACAAAATGATGATTTGATTTCATAAAAAAAACCAAAAACCCTTGCAGAAGAATTGGCAGTAGCTGGAAGTGGATTTATCTCCGGTCTAAATTTAAATTCACACAAAAGACCTCCAGACGGAACGTCAAAACCCGCCGAAATGTCGGACAAAGAAGCTGATCTCGTTTATGGTAAATTTCATTTCCATGTTTTATTATTTTATTAATTGATTTGTTTTTAATTTTTAACTTTATATTTATTTTATTTATTAAGATATCATCATACCACTGATCCTCATCGGCGGACTGTTTATTATAAATGCAATCATTTTCGTTGTTATTTTGAGGTATCGAAGAAGGTTGGTTCAAATTTTTCAAATTAATATTATTATTTATTATAATTTTTATTTTGTTTGTTGGTTTTTATATTATTTTATTTGATATGAAATTAGTGATCAAAAGGAGTGTGCAAGATTTTGTTATTCTTTAGTATTTAGTTTAGTTTTAGTAAATATTTTAAAGGAAACGAAAATTCTCTTGAGTCTATCACTAGCTATTCCAATCTCAAACAAAATACTTATATATCATTAAAGTCAATACTGTATAATATTCCCATTACATTATTACTACTCTGGACATCAACGGAACTTCGCTCTGATAGTCCTAATTACGTGCACCCAACCAGATAAAAGTTAAAATATTTTCCTACCACCATATTTAGGGTGATATCAATTTTTGTTTCCATGTTTATAATTTGATTGGAAAATTTGGTGTTATCAAATAAAATTTCCATAGATTTTAACCCAATGCACATGCATAGCTCTGGGTTGTAATGGTCAGTTTTTGGGGCGAGTTTTATGGTTAATTAGAGATGGGTCAAATTGAACGTGTACTATTCCGTGTGTAAATTTTTCATGTTGTTAGTCAATTAGTGTCACGATGATATGTATATGCTGCGGTGATGTCACATTGATTGAATTATTTTGTGGTACGTAGTGCATAGGACTAACGTGCAATGGTGTCGTAATCCTTTAATTTAGTCAACAGGTCTTAATAAAGTGTGAAAATAGAAGTTTCATATTTTTTTCAGACACTTTACCTTGCCATAAATACTCAAGAATTGTTACAGTGTCTTCAAATGTCATTTTTTACATTTCTGAAGTACCACACCAATATTTTAAAATCTACTTATGATTAAAAGTTGTAGGTTGATGGATTGTTATTTGTGGAAACACCTCAAAATTTATGGGGTTTAACCTTTACCTCATATTTGTAGGCCAGACCGCTAACAGACTACCAGCCTTCCGGATGATGGCGAGAAGGTCTTTAATTGACGAAGACCGGACTTAAGCAGGACTCAAAAACTCTCTGATAAACGTTCTTCTTCTAAGCTAGATTAGAGCAGGATATTCACAAAGAATATGTGAAGTCTCGTCGCGTTCCATGCAGAGTCGGCATTTGGTCTCTTGAGAAAGATTACGATCCTAGGTGATGGAGGTGATACCGCAGTCCTACATGGCCAATTGGATAACCCACCAGTAGCCTTAGGAGTTGGGTCCTGCGACAACAGCCCCTGTGCCATGTTCTATCTTTGACCCGTCGGTAAACCAGTGGAGATGTTTTGGATCCCTAGGAGGGGAATTAAATCCTCCCCCTTCCTTTGGAACCGCAGTCCACCAACCATATGGTCGGAAACGCGGCAAATAAAATCTTTGGGGTATTGTTAAGGATATCCATGTGTCCTTTGGCTGTAAAGGGCCAATTGGATGAGATCTGAAGTCTCAAGGCCCTTATGGTGGCGGATTTCCATATGAAGATATGCAAATGGGTCAATCCAATGATTGCCTTCATTGCAGCTGTGGGACAGGTCCGCATAGCTCCGGTAATGGAGAGGCAAGCAAGCCGTTACAGTTTGCTGCACTTGAGGATCGACGTAACCTGTTTAGTCTTGGGCCACCAAACTATAGGGACATAAGTGACCACATGTTTATCTTATTGGACATCCAGTACATCATTTGTGGTTTAAGACCCCATGTCTTACCCAGAAGCCTTTTGCAGAACCATATGGCCCTTGTGGATTTGTCGTAGTTAAGTTGAGCGTTCCAGTTCAGTGTCTTCTCTAATTTTACTCCCAAATATTTTATTGGGTCTGAGTATTCAACTGTGGTACCCTGGATACAGATAGGACCTATGTCCACTTTGTAGCGTTTGGAAAAAGGTAACAGGACAGTCTTATTTGGGTTGATTGACAGACCCTCCGTGGTACACCATCTTTGAACTTCTCGGAATGCTGTTCTCATGACCTCTATAATGGTCAAGTCAAACTTCTCAATGACAATGATGGCGATGACAACTGAAAGGAAGAGAATCTTGAATTTTTGTACGAAGACGTCGATTGAAACAACTTACGTGCTACTCCAGACTTTATGCCGCTGCATTTCATCAGCTGGTCAATAAAGGACCTGGAGCATCCGTCAACCCCTAGACGCTGGGGTGCCCCCGTGACCGCAGAAGATTCAACATTGTTGAATGCAGCCAAAGTGAACTCCTTGAATTCAAAGGATTTTTCAATGACGGTTACTAGGGAGTAGAAAGCAGGGTCTACCGATTTACCTTTCGTGTAGGCATGCTGCTAGGTTGAAAGCAATTTTCTATCTTAATATGAATCTCCACAAGTCTTTCGATGATCTAAAGGTCTCGAGGACATATAGCACTCAAATCCTTTTGGATGGTGGTAAGAGAGGGTAAATTCAAAAACTCATCACTGCCGCATCAATGCACAATTCAGCTACAGACTTCAAATTGAAGTCTGTAGCTGAATTCTGCAGTGATGCGGCCGTGATGAGTTTTTGAATTTACCCCGATTTTACCCGCTTTCTGAATGAAAGCCACCTTCGCTTCTCTCCAGGACGTTGGAATGTAACTTATGCGAAGGGAACTCTATATAGATGGCTCCAAGCCAGTACAGAATTAGGTCACTGACTTCCTGAATTTCAATAGGATGAATTTTGTACGGTCCAGCTGTTTTATAAGGCTTACAGCCATAGGAGAAAATCCCTGTTTATCAGTCTGTCGATGGTGCCTAAATTATATTCACTAGTCGGGCTGGCAAAACCTGTTTCTGCGGATGCAGCAAGAGATGTCGAGCTAGGAAAGTGGGTGTCGAGACTCTTGACTGCTTGTGATCCGTGTTCCGTCGTCTGCTTGCAATTCTTGGCACATTGGGTTTTAAAGAGCACTTTGCTAAGTTTTGCGGTGTCCGAAAAACCTTCTATTGTCTATTGAGCAGTTGCATCACATCCAATGCTGAGGCTAGCTCCCTAACTAGCCGCTTCCTTTGCCTTATCAAAGAGACTGGAGTTGTCAAAATTTCCCTCATTTGGAAGGTAGGCGGATCCAATTCACGTAATCCTGCCGCCCTTTTACAATTGGCCAAACTGCAGTCTTAGACTTGACTGTTCAAGCTATCGCTGTTCACTCACAGTGAAGATGAAGGACAGCACACTCATCCTCCTCAAGGTATAGCGCAGTGTCCGGTAATCGAGACGACAGGTGTCCTGATATTTTTATGTGTCTCAATACTTGCTTAGTTTCGTTAAGAGACCGCATTAGAAGGAACCGCTGAGTTGGCTAATCCAATCACGGACCGGGCGTACGGTGGGTTTCATCAAAGCCGAATCGGGAAGGGCCCTCTTCACCCTCTTCACTAAACTTGTGAATTCCCCAGTAGCCGGCTCCGGACCGATGAATACAATATAATTGGTTCGTAAAAGCCTAGGAAGAGGTAGGGAATAGAAGGCATCGTAGTAGGAGATAGGGAATTAGAGGTAGGCGTCTTATCTGAGGATCCACTATGAGGTTGCACATTACTACCCATAAGATGTTAAAGAACATATTTACGAGAGATGGGTGGATGGTACTAATTACCTTAATACAAAATATACAACAAATTCTAACTTAAAAATTTCTACAGATCCAAACTTCTTATATTCGAATAATATAAATAAAACTTGCACTCACTTTGGTCACTAAACTAAACTACATATAATTATGATTTCAAAATAATTTTCTTAAACAAAAAAAAATTAATTAATTTTTATTCCATTACCTTATTATAATTAAAACAGAAACAAAAGTCTGGAGGGGGACAATGTGGAACTAGCAGAGCTGTGAATTTTTATTTTTTATTATATAAATTTCTAGTAGATTAGAAAACGGAACAAAAAAAGGCCATATTTATACGAATAGGTTGCTTTCTATTTAAAAAAATGAAGGAGTCCTAACAAAAAAAAAAGAAAAGATAAATTTTTACAACTCGAAAATAAAATTCCTAGGAAAATATTTTTTTATTTTATTATTTTTTTAATTTTTTTTATCATCATGGTTTATCATCCTCATTTTGTCTTTTTGTAAATTACCAAAGATTTGTTTATTTGTCTGTAAAAAACAAGAAAATTTCATGACATATATAAGGCTCGATTATTCCTAGTGACTACTACTACTCTACTACTATACTATATACACAAGAATAAAGAAAACATATATTGTTCATTTTCACATATTGTTGAAGTTTTTGACTGATTTCACTTTTAATTCTGTTTTAATTTTTGTAGTAATATTTAATTTTGCTCAGTTTTTTAAATGTAAAAATCCTTTTAGTTTCATTTTTTAGCTTCTTTTTTTATTTACTAGGTGTATATACGAAATAAAATAAAAAACAAGAAATTAATTGAATAAAGACATTATATAAAAGTGCATGCTATAAATGTGCTATTTTTCGGTTAAATATTGTGCTGAAAAGGAAAATTGAAAAATAAACGAGATTCAAAACGAGATTTTTTATACAAACAAAAACGTATATTTTTTACTGTCCTATCTAAATGTTGATATTGTAAAACTCGTACTAAAATATAAAATAAAAATATAAAACATTTTGAACAACAAACCAACTAAAACAACGCTTTTTTTGGCGTATGTGTAAACTCTATATAAAATTACAAGACCTTAAAAGTAAAAAAAAACAATTATGGGAAACTTGATACCAACGCCTTATCAAAGAAAAAACTCTTAAGGAACTTACTTCAATTACTATAAAACTGCTATAATAAATAAAACTGACTGTTGATGAACGCATTTATTTTTTGCCATATTTTTTATATACAAGAAATGATGCTCACACTTACGAATAATTGCGCTTAGACTATATATACAATTAGACAATTTTTTATTTCTTATTGCTAATCTCAGGATGTAGATACATTATATATATACAAACAAAATATAGTGTATGTTTCTATTTTCTTTTTTGTTAATTAATTTTCTTCTGGCAGGATGTACGCAATTTTATGTATTTGGAATATAAATATGAAAATTTTTTTATGAAATTATTTTTTAAATAAAGAAAAACAGAAAAAAAAAACAAAATAAATACAACTGGAACTATTTAAAGAAAGTAAACAAAATGAGTTTTTTTTATTGTATTATACTTTTATCCTTCCACCTTGAGTGATGTTTTTATGCTTAGAAATTTTGAATGTGAATTTTAGAGCATTTTTTGACTTACACTTTTTGTAATTTTGTATAAATAGCATTATATAAAAATTCATTCTCAAAACATCTTCATCTATCTACATTTAACTTAAAAGCCATTGGAGATTTTTATTTCATTTGTACTTTATCCATTTGGCTTTTTTTAAGTCATGAAATCACATTTTAACAATATACTCATTACTTACATTTACTCACATTTATTTATTTTTAGGGAATACGAAATTCAAGTCAAATTCATAAGTCAAGTTGGTATGTCAAACATGCCTTCTATCTACCTTTTAGTTTTTTATCTCTGGATGGGATTTAACTTCATTTAAAATACTTTTCAATCTTGAGCTGTTCTGTCTCAATTTTTTCTTCAATATCTATCTAATGACTAGTTTGAGGTACTTGCCCAGAGAAAGAACTTGAGTACAAAGACAGATAAAACTGTCAATGTACCATTTACTAATAGAAGCAAGCTATATTTCAAAGCTCTCAATAAAGCTAAAAAATGGTACAAAAATCAAGTTCTCAAAGGAAGCTAAATATCTAGACATAATCCTGGATCAAAAGCTCTCCTGACACCCCAGATTGATAGAGTCACTACCAAGGTAATTACATCTCCCCATTTTTGTCGGCAAAATCTGGGGCTCAAGCCTAGAGGCTAATGTTTTGGCTAAGCATGCTGGTCATAGCCTCATTTTACACGTGTTCCCTCAAGCCTTCTATAACCACTCGTCTTTGAACCAAGTAAACTTGATCATGCATGCATTTGTTGCATGGTGGGTTAAGATCAAACAACAGGTACTTGATTTCTTGATTTGATGTCGATATTTGTTGATAGATAAAAAGTGGTAGCTAAATGACAATTGCCATATGAAGGGCTAAGTTGTGGAGTATTGTTTTACCTCGAATAAAGTAGCTTCGGTCTATAGGCTGCCGTTGAAGTTTTTTAAAGAAGTTGCTTCTCGATTTAGTCGTACTGCAATATATGTATATGCACCACGGTCCTTCGCCTTTCCCAATTTCCACACACTCATTCTTTCTTCTTCCATCTTTACAATTCTGATTGCTCCTATCATAACCACCCCTAGCCCTTCCCCGCTCCACCAAAGGCATGTCATCGGTTGTTTGATGAGATTCAACTCTTTTCAGGAGGCATAACACTCCAACGAGTTGTTTCTCGATGTCCCGATGTCAGAGTCGCGATAGTACTGGTGAAATAAAATATCGCGGCTTGGTTGTGGCTCCCTTCTCTCTGTCTCTCTTCACTATTTTTCGACTAGAGCTTGTGTTCGAAATTGCACTCTATACGAAAAAATAGATTGTCGACAATACAAAGGGGCTTTCCCTGAGGCACTAGTCTTTTACATAAAAAGCCCTTTTTCTGGGTAGCCTCTAGCGGCCTTGCCTGTGCAGTTATTTCTCTAGTATTAAGCATAGATCCGATCTATAACGTAAAGCGGGCATTAAATACCTTTCTTGCTGCAGCTCCTTCTATAGCAGTCCATACTTATTCCCGTTTAATTCCTCATGGGACATAGGGCGGAAACAATTGCCCTCAGGCGGACTCTGTTTTGTGCGACAGCTCTCACCTCCGACCAGGATCTCCCAGCAGTGCATAAGTTGTTCTTATTGGGTCAGTTCATAAATAATGCGTTTTTTTCCAAATGCATGAAATAAAAACCGCCAGGGGAGGGGCTAAACTAAGCCCATAATTTAAAGCTAAATTTTCCATCGAAACCTTTGCAATACTTTAAGGTCTTCCAACAGGTCGTTACCAAAGCATCTTGTATTTGATATGTTGCTAAAATTGTGGTTGAAGCTTATAACTTTCTTCGGTAGATGGTGGTTCATTTGTGATTAAGACGAGGTGGTAAACTGAATACGATTTAAGCGGTGTATGCATCCACCCATTCAATGACTTCTTCTTTGAGGGCTCTACCACCACGATGCGGGCGGTCGTGCTCTCTCACTGTTCTCTCCACCCACCGGTCCTGATTCTGAGCCATCCAGTTTGGCATCCTCAAGCTCTGAGCGTCCTGGTCTACGCCATCCTTCCAGCGGAGGTTGGGTATCCCTCGTTGTCGCACCCAATAGGTCTTACCGCAGATATCTTTCCGATCAGGCTCATCATCACGCATACGAGCTAGATGCCCTGCATTCCGCAGCCTACCGAGCTTTATTTTCTTCCGATAGCGATCGAAGATCTCGTCATTGTAGTGCCCTTCATCCCATAAGGCACCAACAATTTTCCGAAGTATTTTCCTCTCGAACACGGCTACGTGGTTGGAGTGCTTTTTGCTAAGCACCCAAATTTCAGATGCATTGCATATGTGGGTACCGGTGAGTCCATCGTCTTATATAGTAAAAGTTTAGACGTTATGGTTAGATGCTTGGATTTGAAGAGCCTCGACAGACTATAGTAGACTTGGTTAAATTATAGCAGTCGTGCGCGTATTTCTGGTTCCATGCTATTGTCGGCTGCTACTATTGACCCAAGGTAGGTAAATGATTTTACCACTTCAAGTCTAGTTCATCGTAAAAGCTTCTCCGTTATATTCAGTTAGAGACTGCTTATATAGCCATCCTAATTACCCTAGAGTTTGTTCCACCAGGGAACCTTTTTGACAGGTGAAAGGACAAGAACATTTGTAAGAGTCTACAACGGCTGATTTTGGCAGAAATGCAACGATATCGAAATCAATTCTTTTTCCCAGAATCTTATATAGCGTCGTTAGTAGTTTTCTTTCTGTTTTTAATTTGAATCATAAAAACAATGGCTCGTCGTCCTCTATTTTTTTGTATCAACAAACCTGTTTTTTTTTCGTATGTATGCTTCTCTTATCCTTAGCTTATCCTTAATATTATTCCTTCACATGTTTTTACCTACATGCTTTCTTGTAAACCAATTTTACATCCAGTGCAGAATCGTAACAAATCATCTTGTTCATAACTTCATCTCATTGGTTGCTGATGAAAATTGAAAATAAAAACTTTTCTCAACTAATATTATTATAAAATATTTTTTCAGCCGTGAACGAAATCGAAGGTAATAATAGTTATTAAGTCGAAATATTTTAACACCTTTTCAACAAAAAATTAATTAAAAAACCGAAAACCATTAAAATTGTAATTTTGTTTTTATTGAATCACAATTTGAAAAACAAAAAAAAATTGTATTTTGGTTTAAAAAAAACATAAGAGATAAGAAAACAACAACCTCTCACACACAAAATCAACGAAAGAGAGAGTTGTTGTATCAGCAAAAACTAAATTAAAAAAATCTAATGCTATCAAAAATGCCGCACAACATAATCAACAAACTTAAAACAAGGTGATAACTTGCGAAGTAGATGATATTTTTAACTCGCAGTCTTTATATTCCACTCATATCTACGCTTCTGACTAGATTTGCTAAATAAGAGCGCTTGGTGCTTTGTGAAACAGGACAGAGATAAGTGAAATCATTGGGAGTTTGCAAAAAAAGAAAGAAGGAAGATAACAATATTAGAAGAGAGTGTAATTTGTTTTTTTTTTTGGAAAATTTTGCCATTTAATGATAATTATAGAGACAACAAAAAATACAGTGATTTGGCTTTGTAAGAGAAATGTTAAATAAAGTTATTTAAGAAAGTAAAAAAAATGGAATTGTTTTATTAATTTTTATTGCAACAATAAAACGAAAGAAAGAATCAGCGTGCATCAAAAACTCACATACGCACTGGGATAAGTGGCTTCAGAGCAGTAAATCTCTCGAGCACCAACGACGATGTGTCCTATTACTTTCTAAAGGGCGCGCTACCAAGATCCGGCTTTTCTTGGGTAAATTCGTTGTTTAAAACTGATTTCTTGATTGATATATCTAACTGCGAAGAAGTCTTTCATCGAAATAAGAATCCCAATAAGCCTAGGAGCTTCAAGGTGGCCTTGCCCTCAAGATACGATTGGTTGTTCCTGAACTCTGAGGCAGACATCTTTACCTGGAAAAAGTTAACTCTCCACCGTTGGATAGATGGGCTAAGTTACGAACCTAATATGGGCTAAGAGTAGCCTTAAGCTAAACCCCACTAACATACTCTCCACCAACGCTAATGCTAATAATGACCCTCGACCAATCGCTAACCAAGAACACTAGCACGAATAATCTCACTTACCCTAGGCTAGATAGCTTAAGTTGCCACTCTAATATAGCTAAGAGTATCCCTAAGCTAAACCCCACCAACACACTAACTAAGAGTACTAACGGTACTAATGATCCTCTACCAACCACTAACACAAACAATCCATTACCTACCACCTACCCGAATTTCGCCACAACCAATGTCGTCAGATTCTTCGATAAGATGCAAGTCGTCTTTCTTGAATCCCCTACAACCCCCGGTGGTAAAAAATACCATTATATCTGCTAATTCCTCAGAGAGTAAATATTTGCTTTCGCGCTTGCGAGAAAAGAGGATCTTTGATGATATTCGTCTTTTCCTGGCTTATATGCACAACAAATCAGAATCGACCTGCATTAATGGTACGACCAGGAATAGTCTTATTATTTATATTCATCAAGAGGGTCTACTTATTGAACGTAATGCCCTCCTTGAACTGTTTACAAAATTCTATGAACAATTCCAAATTTCCCCTCAGCAAGTTAGTAAAGAGCTTTCTACATATGCGACTCATGTTAGAGCAAAGCATATCTCCAAACTTCAACGAAGTCGGGACAAATCAAATAGATATTATCGTGCTTAACTTAGCTTCCTCCCGAAATTCTAATCGTCTCCAAGCCCGTCATTCTAAACCAATTCCCTCTGATAATGTTAGTGCTGAGCAGAAATCTGAATACGCTAGGTTAGCCTCAGAACTTAATCATAGGTTACGGGAGGCCTATACTACCTACGCAAAGACTGTTGGTGAAAATATCATACGTAATCCAAAATTATTCTTTGATTTCGATTCGATTTCGAAAACCACCTTATCCGACAACAATGACAAACGGTGTCATTCATGACACTCTTCACTCCCTCAAGAAATTTCCAACATGTTTGCGGATAGGTTCAATGAAATCTTCTGTCCCATTTCTTCAACTGCGTATACTGTCCCAAGAGAGAATTCACATACTACAGCGCTTATAGACAATAAATATATCTATCGGCCAAAGATATAATGACCAGTCTAATAGATCTGGAGGTCAGTAAAGGTCACTGTCCGGACTGTCTACCTGCAAGTTTTTTGCAGAATCACGCCCAACTCATTCATTCTCTTCCTTTTCACCTAATTTTTAACAAGTCCCTATCTGCAGTTTCCTTCGATATGGAAGAAATCCTTCTTCTTCTTCTTCTTTGTGCCCCTTTAATCCCTCATGGGACATAGGGCGGAAACAGTTGCCCTCCAGCGGACTCTGTTTTGCGCGACAGCTCTCAGCTCTGACCAGGATCTCCCAGTTGTTGCGGCCTCTGCTAGTAGGGTCCTCCTCCACGTTGTTCTAGGTCTTCCAACTCGACGGGATCCTTGCGGGTTCCAGTCAAGGGCCTGTTTGGCTAGGTTTTCGTTATCGCGTCGCAAGGTGTGGCCAACCCAATTCCATTTCCTTCGCCTGATTTGGTCGTCTATCCTTTCTTGGCCGGCACGGCGCCATAGCTCTTCATTTGAAATTCTATCTGGCCAGCGGATTTTTAGGATACGACGCAGGCATCTGTTGATGAAGACTTGTAGGCGCCCTGTGATGAATTGGGTGACTTTCCATGTTTCGCAACCGTACAAAAGAACTGCCTTAACGTTGGAGTTGAACAGCCGCAATTTGGTGTTAGTTGAGATCTCCGTTGATCTCCATATGCGGAACAGGCATGCATATGCGCCTCGTGCTTTATTTATTCTGGAACTGACGTCTTCTTCTGTACCGCCATTTTCGGTAATAATGCTACCGAGGTAGCAGAATTTATCTACCAGTTCCACGTCACGGTTATTCAGCGCAGTTCGTTCAAGTGTGTTTGCATTTATCCGCATTTCTTTGGTTTTGTTCGGATTCAGCCTTAAGCCTGCTAGAAGAAATCCTACCTCACACAAAACTTTAAACCAGGTGATAAACATGCGGTGGACAACTATAGGCGCATTGCTATCCTATCTGTTATCCCTCAACTATTTGAAAAACTTATCTATGACAAGACTGCTCCTCTAACTGCTCCGAATCTAAACGATCAGCAGCATGGTTTCAGAAAAGATCGTTCCACCACATCCAATCTTATGATACTGATCTCCGAACTGCTATGCGGTATGGAACAAGGCCAGCAGTTTGACGCTGTCTTCACTGATTTCTGGAAGGCATTTGATCGGGTAGACCACCACGGGAGAACTCAGGTGGTAAGATTTCAGGGTTTCCTTTCAAAAGAAATCAATGTGACCTCAGGTGTACCGCAGGGCAGCCACCTAGTGCTACTTCTAATCAACATATTCATTTGATAAAAACACAATATCAAAATAAATTTCAACAACTTATTTATTTTTTCTTCTTCTTCTCTCATCTCTCTCATTTCTTCAAAAGTTTTTGTTTTTTTTTTTCTTATTTTAATAATTATAATAAAATTTTATTAGCAATGTATTCTTTTTACACATTTTTCTTTATTTTCTTGTTTTATTTTTTTTCATATAGCTCTCTCTCGACACATGCCTCTTGTTCATTCATTTTATTTATTTTAAATGTAAACAAGAACATATTTTATTAACTTACTCATTATTAATTGAAATTTAAAATAAAAAAAAACGAACAAAACAAAAAAAGGTTTTTAAACACAATTCTCACAGCTTCATCTATTATTTTACTTAAATTTGTTTTATTATTTTTCTCTTTTTATTTATTTACCTGCGTTTGGAATTTTTCATATTTTTGCCTGAATTATATAAAATTTAAAACATTTTTTTTTATTTTTGTTTTTAAATAAAGTAAATATATATAATTGCTTTTTTGTTGTCTGAAACTATTTCTTTTTGTTTTTTTGTTTATATTTTTGTTTATCAGTAAATATCTATTTTTTTTTACTTAATTCTTTACAATTAAAAATAAGGAAAACTATTTTCATTTTTTTTTCTCTTCTTTTTTTCGTTTAAATACAATTAATTTTTCTAAGGGAGCAACAATTATTGTTTTTTTTTATTATTTACTCATTTTCTAGCGTTTTTGTTTTTTTAATTATGGATTTTCTTTTTAAATTCATTTGTTTTTCTCTATTTGTTGGTTGTTTTTTTTTTAATTTTATTTTTTGGATAAATTTTACAACTTTTTTCTTTTAAAAACTTTGATTTTTAAATAATTTAATAAGGACTTGATTTAAAAATGAAATTAAATTTATTTTTTTTGTTTATATTTTTTTTTTGTTTTTGTAATTTTTCAATAATTCAACTGGTCTCGTCTGCTTTTTGCATTAATTCTGTTCACTTTTTGTTTCTGGAAGTAGAAAGAAAAGGAAATTTGTTAGTATTTATTTACAAAAAAGCAAGGCAAGTACATTTACAGAAATAACGAACTAAAATTTAAAATAAATAAAATATAAAATATAATTTTAACACTATATTCTCTCCCGGGCGACATACTACCAGTCATGCTGCAGAAACTACGTGAAGTAGTAGTACCATGGCTGGTGGTCATGTTCAAGAGCTCCGTGCTGCTCCGTTACGTCCCCATGTGTAAGTCATGAGTCGGAGAGCATGGGACTGGGGAAATCCACACCCAAAATATTTCATGTACACCTAATAACCCGGAACGTTAGAGGACCTCTAGGGACGTTAGAGGACCTATAGGAACGTTAGAGGACCTATAGGAACGTTAGAGGACCTCTAGTAGGAACGTAGCAGAAGGGCTGCAAAAAAGCAAAGCTTTTCATACGAAAATTAATATATTATATTAGAGCTATTAAGAACTTATAACTACATAGCCTAAGCTGTTTTTCAAACCCCACCCGACTAGATTTTAAGAAGGAGATTGACTCAGAGGCATGGCAAAAAAGGAATTTCCCCAGTAGGTTCCTCATGAGGACCCCAACCTGACTAGCATTTAAAAGGGGCATGCTTAATGCAGCGTGTAGGCATAAGAGGCATGCCAAAATTAAACTTCCTCCGCAAATTTCCTATGAGGACCCCCCGTAAAAGGCATGTCAAAAGAGGGCTTTCCTCTTAAGATTCCTCATGAGCACTAAACAAAGATAAATCGGCGATACTGAAGTGAGGTATGTAGTATGGACGTGATTGGAACTTAGTTAGGGCCCCTTATCTAAAACGATACTCGCGTTTAAAAATATAAGCTTTCGACATTGTTATTACTTACGTATCCTCGTTGAAATTCTCAAATTTTTCGACCTCTTTTTTCCCCTCGAGGTCGGGTAGCTATGATTTTTCCTCAAGGGCCAAATGGGGCTTTCCTTATGACGAGACGCGAATGAGGCAAGGCGTTAGATGACCTATGTTCGCGAGGTCCACATAAGGCTGTTGTGAGAGATCGATAAGGGCCCTATCTGCGTACTGAATTGATAGGAAAAGCTCTCATGCCCTAAACGTATAAGCAACCATTAGGCAATGGCTGGCGGCTATATTGAACTCGAGCCCAAACGGATTTGGGAACAAAGGCGGTAATCAAATACGCCAGCAGAGGTGCGCCACATCTTCCCTTTAATGTGGTTATTAACGATGAATAGCATACTACAAAAACTAGAAAAAAACGCGGAGCTAAGGTAGTAGCATTGCAGACAACCTAGTGCCAGGAATGTTTCCAAAAGTGTCCAGTGAAACCATGCACGGATGCCTGAACAAAATTGACAGCTGGCAGGCAATGCAGGGAAGACTGAGCTGATGATGCTATTTACAGGGAAAACAAAAATTTGCCTATCTTCGCCCTGGAACGATCTTCAGCAAGGATTTCTCCGTCGAAATAATCCGATGGATGCTAGTATCTTTCAAGCGGAACTGTTGGCGCGATCTTGAAGGTCTGCTAGACAATAAACTTAGAGCATTCAAGCCAACGAGATTCTTTACAAAAGATGATGATGAACTTCGCGCGAAATGTGCAGTCCATTTTAAAACCTATTTCTCGGGCTTCAACTCCCTAACACAAATAGAGAAATAGTTTGGGGGCCAGAAATGAGAAGCACTCAATTCGAAATGATCAGAAAAGCACACGCACACATTCAACTATTTAAGGAATATAAAAGCTTACGTCGCTTCAAGAATACGGGCGAGGAAATCGCAGTTGTTGTTAATCTAGCAGAAAGAATATAAGTGTTGAAAAGCCCAATAGAAGTAATTGCTATTACGCAGTAGTTAAAGATGTCGCTAAAGTCACCTTTTTCGCTCAAGTTACCTTGGTCGCTAAAGTCACCTCATTCGGCTTTCTGGCTTGGAATGATATTCATGATGACACACAGAGCGGCAGAGTTCGCATTGGTACTACGGAAACACAAATCCTAGCCAGCGGCTTGGAATAAGGGAATAAGATCCAACTAATTTGTTTTACTGTAATGCTAGACAGTTGCTTCAGAAACTGTTGTGGGTTGTGGTAGAAGATTGATATGTGAAAATAGAGCTGACTAGGCAGTGGTCCGCGTTGCCAAGGAGTTGGTATATTTTTACAGAGCACCGTGTCGGATATGAAGAAAGAAATAGACAGCTTACAATTTGATGTAAATTATTACGTTTTGTAAAGAACTCGACGATATTTGCCAGAAACACTGGTGCCATTTGAGTAATTTAGCCAATGTACATTGTGAACATTGAAATCACCCGCAACAATGATTTCCCATCTGAAGACAGGAAAATAAAAATATGGAGATCCGTTCAGAAATAGAATCGAAGGCTGAAGTAGAGGCTTCATTACTAATTTTAGGGCTTCTGTATAGAAAACAGAAGAATATGACCTAGCTATCGTGAATTATTTAAATTTGTACAGTAAGCTATACCTTGTCACCTGAAATCGGGTTTCACTCAGTGCCAGAATATCAGGGGCATGTAGTAACAGATGGCACTTAATGGGTAGAAAATTCGCATTAACAAAAATCAAATTTAATATTTTTCTTACATCGAGGACTTATGGTCTAATATAAAGCTGGCTTTCTTGTAGTTCCTCGATAATAAGCAACAGCTCTACCCAGTATAAGAATTGACATGAAATAAATTCTTAGATTTAATGAATCGACTCAAGTTCTCTTTATATGGTCTACAATTAACAACTCTGATTTAACTACCTCAAATAAATACAATGTCAACGACATTTCGCTAGAGGCCAGGAACCATGATCCTATCCTTAAATGTATCTTCTTCCGTTGTTGTTTTGTTTAACAATTTCACGACAATAAACACTAACAATGGAATGCCTTATAGAGGCACAGCAAATCATTTGCGATTGAAATAAAAATTCTCATTCAAATTAGTTGAAATTACCCCCAGCTAAACCCATTGTCAACATGTATAATTCATTCAGAGGCAAAAACAATTATTTTCTATTTTTAAATTTATTTCCGATAATTTGGTTGAACAGATCTGGAATTTAATAGAGTTTAATAGTTTTTAAATTATATAATCTGCTTTGGTTCTGTTTTATAAAGAACAAGACTTGGATATGAACTAAAAAGTAAAAAGAAACGATAACTATAAAGACAAAAAAAACAAGACAACAACGTAACAACACAACATTGATATATTAACTTCGCTTTTTTCAGAAAGCTTAAATTTACTAACCTACCGCATTACTTTATCCATAAGCGTATTAATTCGCGTTTCTGAAAATCCAGGAACCAGTTTGTGTATGATTTCCTTGACAAAAAGATCACTAACCCCGGGACTACTTCGTTCAGCTAGCTCAAATGCTGACTTCAAATCGACGACATCCAATGAATTAGGATTTTTACCTGAATAGTAGTATTTTCTTTGAAGCTGTGGAACAAATAGAAATAGTTTTAATACTAGATTTAATTATGATTATGACAAAATACTAACGTCTGACAGAAGAGGAAAAATTACGTTACTGAGGCACGAACTATTTGACTGAAGTACACGACTACCATTTCTGGTTGCCGATGTTTGATTTGCTATCAGTGTTGTAACACCTCCGCTCTGTGATGTTACACATCCGTTATTTCCATTATGGCTACTATTTGTTGGTGTTGTTGGTGTCGGTGATGTCGGTGACTGTGGTGCTGAGGAATCCTTCTCCCGACGTAGACTTGATGAGCGTCTTTCTTCAGTTTCACCTCTATGGTCAAGAGATAAAGGTGTGATCTAAAAAATAAATATTAGTATGATGATATCACCAATAGTATAAAAGTAACTCACTTCTTTTAACGCCCTTTTCTCCCTCTCCTTTTCCTGTTCACGCTCCTTCTCTCTTTCCCAATCAAGATCCCTCTGTCTTTCTAGTTCCTTATCCCGTTCCCTTTCCCTTTCTTTATCCTTCAACATTTGTTCTTTCCTACTATTATCTACAACTGACGACGATGTGATGTTCGTTGTTGTCTCCTGCGATTGCTGCTTATGTACCGGTGATTGGTGTTGTTGTTGCTGTTGTTGCTGCTGCTGTTGCTGTTGTTGTCCTGATGTTGCTGTTGTCGTTGATCCTGTTGTCTGTTTATAGTGATTTAAATTTGTATCCCTGCCTTGTTGTTGTCCCTGTTGAATGCCTAGATTTGCTTGACTTGGTGTTAATGTGCCTGAGCCATTTTGATGGTGTTTATTTGGTGAACCGAATGAGTCGTGATGATCGAGTACACTTGCTGCTGTTGGTTTATTGTTTGTAAAGTTGTTGTAATGCATACCTTTCACTGTCATTATCCATGGCTCATCCATATCGCTATCTGGCTTTGATTCTTCCCTAAAATAAAGAAGATGCTAAGTAGTAAAAACATATGGGTTTAATTTTGTTTTGTTTTAATGCTTAGGTTAGGTTAGATTTGGCTGAGCTCTTGGTATAAGCTCATACACTTAGGCCAAAAGGATAGGCTTATTGTGATGCCATAGTGATCCCACTTTATACCTGATGTTAAAGTGCGGTTTCTTCGCTAAACCATGACGAGGAAGTAATGAAGTTGCAGGATCCCAATCTTCAAGATTTCCACAAGCGTGCTTAGAAAGGGTTCACCAAATGTGGTTAATCTAGTTCTGCTTGGCAGTGACAGAGGAAATGTAGTACACTTTCCTCCTTGTCCCGATTCCCACAGCTTCTGCAAAAATCGTATGTCTCAAAACCATGCGTCCCTATCAGACAGTGTCCGGTTAGCACTCCCACTATAACTGAGAGGTATTGTCTCCCGAGGCTCAGTAATGAAGTGGAGCCTTCGCTTGGTATACACTGCAGTGATCGGGTAGTCGGAAGGAGACTTCAATCCTAAGATCTGGGGAAAATACTCCTCCTCCCACCCGACCCTCGAGCTTAGAGCCATCAGTGAAGAAGTTTATGGCACCTTGAAAACTGTGGAATGTGCCCTCCGTAGTTCCTCGTGAAGGTACTCTCGGGTATGCAGAAGTCGGTTTTTGTGGGGATATTAACAGAGTTCAACACCTTCGTGTGCCCTCCCCTGATTCCAGTCCAAAAACCGGGGGCCGGTTCACGTAACTCGACAACGAAAATTTTTTTTCGTTTCGCGTTCACGTAGCTCGAAAAAATTGCAAATTTTCGTTTGTTGACTCGAAAGCTCTTATGTCATCGAACACTTGTATTATTAAGATTAATTTTCCAATTTAAAAGTAGACTTTTATAAGTTATTACATATGTAAATTATATTTAAAAATTTAATTAAGTTGATGCCAATAACTTGTATAATTTTACAGCGGTTTTTGTAAAGAAAATCGTGTCTCAGTAATGTGGTTTCCTTTAATTTTCTTTCGAGCTACGTGAACGCTAAATTTTTTCGAGACAAATTTTTTCGTATTCAAATTCGTTTCGAACGATTGTCGTCGTTCGAGCTACGTGAACCGGCCCCGGATTCTTTCATTCTAAGGACTGCGATGGTTGCGCTTTCCTTGCCACAAGATTTAAAGGAGGGAAGAATAACATAACATTAAGGGCATCTGTAGGTGCGGAGCGAAGGGCTCCTGTTATGTATAACTCCGCACATCGTTGTACTTTCTGTAGTTTGTTTAGAACGGTGGATTTGCTCAGGGTTGGCCACCATACTAAGACCGCGTAAAGAATTGGGCGGACAATCGCTGTGTAGACCATCGTACTATGTTAGGGAGAAGCCCCATTTCATCCCAATGGATATTTTGCAAGCGAAAAGCGCTATGTTCGCTTTCTTAATGCGCTCTTCTATGTTTTCATTCCAGAGGAGTTTCTTGTCCAGGACTACTCCTAAATATTTGGCACTGCTGCTAATTTTAAGTCTAACATTGTTAAGCCAGGGGGTGTTAACGGAGAGATCCTATACCTCCTTGTGAAGAGGACCAGTTCCGTTTTTACTAGGTTAACGCTGAAAGCAGTGCATCTTGAGATGGTTTGTAACGTCGCCTCCATGAGATCACAGAGGACTTGAGGAAATTTTCCTTTTTTGATGATAGCAATGTCATCCGCGTACGCTAGAACGTCATGCGCCTCTGCCTCCAATCCATAATTACAAGAGACACCAACGATGCCTCGATCCCATGTTTTGTCAAGGCCATGGTACTAATGTATACTCCTTGACCTCGAGGGATTTTTCAATGGTTGAGACAAATGAGTGAAGAGCAGTATCAGTAGATTTACCCTTTGTATAAGCGTATTGTGCGCCAGAGAGTTCCGAGGGTAGTATGGTCTGCCTCAGATATATTTCGATTGGCCTTTCTAGAGTCTTTAACAGAAAGGATGATAGGCTGATTGGCCTGAAGTCTTTGGGTGTTGCGTGGGAGGCTTGTCTTAGGTATAAAAACTACTTTAACCTCTTTCAAACTAGAGGGAATGCAGTTATATTGAAGGTACCCAGTAAACATGGCCTGCAACCAGTGCATGATGTAACTACTTGTTGATTTATAGGGCTGGAAGGTGCGTACAGCCCATTTAATTTGTGCTCTACTTATGATAGATTTGATCACCTGTGGTGAGGCTGAAGGGTTTATCGTGATAGGTATCTCACCCGTAGTAGTACTCGGGAAGTGGGTGTCCTTACGTAGTTTCAGGGATTCTCTGCTGGAGTCAGTCCAATCGCCGTTTTCCTTGCGTAAATAACTAAGCATTGTTGGCGCTTTAGTTAATATTTTACGCAGCCTTGGGGCTTCCGGTTCGAACTCTATATTGCTGCAAAAGTTAACCCAGGAGGTACGTTTGGCCTTCCCTGTCGCCATTTTGTATTTATTCAGCTTCGACTTATAGCAGCTCCAGGAGGTTGCGTTGTTGCTGCGTCTAGCTGAATTAAATTCATTTCTGCACTGTTATCGGAGTGTTTCAAATTCGCGAGTCTACCATGGAGGTTCGAAAGCCTCTTTATGCAGTCTAAGCTTTATTAATGACGTGTGCATTGTTCTGTGAAAATGTCCACAATGCTGTCGAGTTCTTCCCGGTTTTTGAAAATACAGGGAGGCTTAGGGGCAAGGTTTTTTGCGATTAGCCTAGTATAGTATAGTTAGCCAAATTGCCATTTTGAGTTTTTTAATTTTAGAAGGGGTGGCTGGGCTAGAGTCTTGCAGTTGGAAATCTATAAATCTGTGGTCTGAGGAGGTGTTCCTTTAAAACCTTCCAGACAACTATTCGGTCGGAGTGGCAGTCTGAGACAAGGGTTATGTCCAGCACTTCCTCTCTGTTTTTGATAATAAAGGTGGGATCATTACCTTTATTACAAATATTATATATTATAATACTTACGAATCTGAATTTTCTGATTCTGTTTCGCTCTCTTCGCCCTTCTGTGATTTCCACTTTTTGTACCGGTCAATCAGGTCGATAAGGTAGGAATTCTTCTTTGCTTTTTTGATGAAAGGGAACTTCAGCAATTCTTTTGCGGTTGGTCTCTGCAAATAAAATGTTTAATCAATTAAGATACATTCATTCAAAATAAACTAAATCCTTCATACATTTTCCGGATCCTTATTCAGGCACGCTTCAACAAAATCCTTGAAAGGTTTCGTATAATTTCCCACAAGCTGCGGTGGATTATTTTTAGGTATCAGAAATAGAACTCTCATCGGATGCAATTCAGAATTGGGCGGCTCTCCTTTAGCTAGTTCAATAGCTGTTATCCCGAGTGACCATATATCTGCCTTTGAATCATACATAGACTGTTTTATAACTTCGGGCGCCATCCAGAATGGTGTACCAACGAATGTATTACGCTTTGATGTTGTATTTGTCAACTGTCCAGCAACACCGAAATCGGCCAGCTTTACATCTCCCATTTCGCTTAGTAGTACGTTGGCTGCCTTTATGTCACGATGTAGTTTTCTTTCTGAATGTAAATAGTCCAATCCTTTTAGTACTTCCCTAAGTATGATGGCAATGTGCATTTCTTCAAAGGAACCAGCTTTCATAAGATCTAATGCGGAGCCACCGCCCAGATATTCCATTATTATCCATAGTTTTGTACCCTAAAATGGAAAATAAGAAATTTATTAGTCACAAAGAAATGAAATATAAATTTGGGAAAACGTAATTTATATTTATAATTTGAAAATAAGTTAAAATTGCGAATTGCTAAAATTAAATTTGTGAAAAATTTCTTCTTCGAATTCATAAAAGATCCGTCTTAATCCTTAAAATTTCAAACGTTTGTGTTAAAACCCGCTGAAATGTTTACTCATAGAAGTTTTCGCTTGGGTAGGAAAAAATCCTTTTAAGGAAAAGTGATTTGTAATTCGAATAAGTAGCCAATTGTTGAATTTGGGAAAAAAGGTTAAATTTCGTTGGAAAAATTCTAGTCTTTTAAATTGAGAGAGAGAAAAGAGGGAAGATTGCAATTTAGTAAATTAATTTTGACAAATTTTGTAGGAAGTTATATTTGTAATTCAGGGGAAGGTTTCGTTTATTGGAAAAGTTTAAATTTCTCTGGAAATGGCGTAAATAGCTGAAAGTAAGTCCTTTTTAATGTTTTAAAATTTTTTTATGAAGAGATGGTAGAGAGGAGTTTTGAAAATGAGAATGAAAGGTTTTTGTAATTTGACTTATACAATCATTAAATTTATGGCGTTAATTAATAGGTGAAGTGTATCATGTTGTAGACAGGTAATACGCTAGGGACTCCTAATAACTCAGAAAAGTATAGAAGAGATCTGGAAATGATTTGCTAAAAGTATTCCTGTCGCCTTTTGCATTTCCATCTTCTTTCTTTAACCGTCCATTGTGGTAACCGCGTCATTTAAAAGCCTCGAGATTAAAGCTTTTGATATAGCCTTAAATGGATGTGGGATTCATGTCATAAATCTCTCTAGGAACAGGAGGCCGCGATAAAGTATGCACAATGTCCTAGTCACAGCAGCCTCACAGTCGCCCAGTAAGTGCTCTATTTTTCGGGTTATTCCGCAGGATCGACAGCTAAAATCTTCTATGGGTCGCGCCAAAACAGTTGATGCCGAGAAAGTCGCGTTTTCCATGCGCAGTAGAATCCCCGCATGCCGTTCCCGTCCCTTTTGCCTAGTCGCAACAAATTTCGAAGGGGAAATTTGAAAATACATAAGCGCATTTCTTATCGATATGTGCGCAATATTTATTTGTGTGCAGCTTTAATTTCCCCAGCTGCGCGCTCCGGCATCAACTGTTTTGGCGCGACCCATACCAACTCTATTCTGCTTAGATAACAATGGAACGAACAGTGAACAGTCAGAAGCTCTTTCAACAAGGCCCCCAAACAAGGTCAAATTGGTTTTACATCCACATTTTCATCAAACCCACGCACGCAACGAGTTTTGATCGGCCAACCGGTTCACAATCGATAATTTTGGTTGTACATCCGCACTTCGATGTATGTACATCTAATTTGACCGTGTATGGGGCCTTCATTTTTAGCTCCCACCGCTTGAAATTCAAAAGGTTGCCCGTTTTAGCTTAATGAATCTTTTAGCTTGACGAGCACCCTGGGTCTTTCTTCAAATATGAGAAAGTAGCCGGACGACTAAGTTCTTGGTGGTCGATCTAACGTGGCAGTTTAGCTAAGCTGCAGAAAGGTTGCGGATCAACAATTGATCAGCTTGCCCCTACTTTAGTCAGGCTATCGGAAACTAATTACTAATATGGCCTTTGTGGGGCGGAATCCACATCCAGCGTAACATTTAGTACGTTTCCATGGTAGGTTGAGCGCTCGAAATCTTGAAAATTTCAAGCACACGAGCGCGTATGTGCTTTGCCCATTTGAAGCGGCATATTAGCTCGAAACAAAATTGAGTTTTTGAGCAACTGATGAAATACGACTGAACAATTTCGAGAACTCAAGCTTTCAAGTCCGGTTTACATGACAAGCACTCGAGCCGATCCGAAAAATCTTTTTGATCCATCCCGATCGAGCTGCTTGCGTTTATATTTGAACTTGTAGGCTTCAAGTAAGCACCAATGTATCATGTATTACGCTCCTTAAATCCCTCATAGGACATAGGGTCTTAATCCCACATGGTCTTAATCCCTCAATCCCGCACATTATGCCCTTCAGCGAACTCTGTTTTGTGTGACTGCTCTCAGCTCTGACTAGGGGTGGTAGCACGGAAGTTGTTTCAAACGACATCTTCATAAAAATTTTTTTGTAACACTTGAATTTTTTTATGATGAGGTCGATTGAAATAACTTACGTGCTACCACTCCAGGATCTTCCAGTTGCTGCGGCCTCTGTTAATAAGCGTTCTTCTCCACGTTGTTCTAGGTCTACCGGCTCGACGGGTTCCCTGCGGATTTCGTCAAGTTTCGGAACCCCAAAACTTCCCTTCACTGGGCGAAATTCGACACAATGATACATGGGTTCAAAAATATCCACCTGGTGCCGTGCAAGAGAGTGTTCTGGAGGCGATAGTCGAGTTGGATCAGAGCTCACAATAGTCCAGGTCTCTAGGGGTCGATGCGCCCCCTGTGATGAGCCGCCTTAATACCTGGAAGGAGCAAGCCTCGTCGCTGTAGGCGAGGATAAGCTGCCGCGTAGCCATGTTATGATCGGGTACTTCTCGGCGCAACACACTCTGAAATTATGTTGAAAAGGATAGGGGTCTAAAACAAGACCCTAAGGGTGATGGAGTGGACCAAAGCTATTGACAAGCCGAGGATGACGGCTACAAGTTTGGTTGGGCAAAACGAAGAAGAAAAGCCGAAGAAAAGCCCATGACCATAGCTGCCCCCAGCCAAACTTACAATGTCTCCTCAGCGACCACCAGTGATGATTTCCATTCTAATCACCATGGGAGCAAAATCCCCGAGGTTACTAACTGGAACCTCGCAGGAGTCTGCTCCGGGAATGGAAGAAGTAAGTTGGTCGAATGTCAGAATGGTGAACACTGAAATTTTGGGCTTGTTTGGTAGGAGACGCTTCTTTTAACGAGGAGGTGACTCTATCCACTATCTCAACCTTAAAGGCGACTGGATACAAATAACTACATAGCCCCTCGAGAGGATGGTGCTGTAGGCGAAACGACGGGGAAACAACTCTGGGAAGAAATGCTTTCTCTATTACCGCTACAGGCAGGGCTGTAGCCCTAAAATCACCATCAAAATCTTTAGGGCTGCTCCATCCCAAAAAGGTTCACAAAAGGGGGCGCATAATCCTCTAAAGAAATAATAACTACTTCCAAAATAAACCTCCAGCAGTGCGCGAAGAAAGGTTTATCTAGGAAAACATTGCTGTCGATACCCCAGTGCCCGGGGTTTCAGCAGAGCGAGACCCTATTTCTTCTGGTCAGTCTCTGGAGTACGTTAAAACGCCCTGAATTATTTTGGAAGAAAACTTCCACGTTCAGAGCGCCTTGATAAGCTTTCTCAAAGTTGAGACTAGCGCAGGTGTCAATGCCATGTATTTCAGTCTTAAAAACAGAGGGCCACCTACACTTTGCAATCGAGATATTGGGGTTGGATCTTGCGATACCAGTTTCTGTACTATATTCCATCTTTGACCCATCGGGAAAGCAGTGGAGATGTTTTGAATCCCCAGGAAGAATAAGTTCCTCCCACTCAGAACCATCCGGGATATTCTCCCTGAATTTCCTTTGGAACCGCAGTTCACAAACCATATGGTCGGATATGCGGCAAATGGAAACGTTTGGGATATTGTTAAGGATAACCATGTGTCCTTTGAGGGCATAGGAATGAGATCTGAAGTCTCAAGCCACTAATGGCGGCGGAGTCCAATATGTACTACCTTTATTGAACGTTCAGAAAGGAAGCTTTTAACTCATTTCCTTAGAAGTGGGTGGTTACTAATAGCTCGGAATTGGACATATCTAGAGCAACCAAAACAGACTCATCAAAGCGATGAATGTTTTGGTGGAGGTGCTCAGTAAGACATACGACGAGGTCGCCAGTAGATTTTTTTGGATCTAAAGACGTGTTGTCTGTCATGTAGAATTTTTATGCGATGTGAAAGCATCGAACAAAGGGCTCCGAAACACAATCTCGCTCCACCCTCAACAAGGACTAGGGCCGGCGCTAGATGCGTCTCTCCTTTCTATGATCACATGGTCAATTTGATTGTTAGTGGCTTGTGTAAGAGCATTCTGGAGCTAATGACCTTTGCATTGTATTGGAGCTAATGAAGTCAATAAGTCTACTGCCGTTGTCATTCGGAGTGTACCTAAGTTATGTTTACTAATCACGACTAGAAACTGGCTCCTTTTTCCAATTTTGGCATTCATGCCCCCAATTAAAAGGTTTATATCATTTGATGACAAAGTGTTTAGCAAAATCTTTCCTATATACTATATATGAGGAGTGGGCGAACAAAACGGCACATGTCCAGTTTTGCAAATTGTTCAGAAATCGCAAAAAACTGTTTCTGCCTTTGAACTGATCACATTAACTATTTATGAGTATGGTAGGTTGTGCTACTATTTGAACTCATTCAGACGGAAAAAATTTTTTTTAAATATGTTTAATACTTTAAGAGAAAAAATTAAAACAAAAATGGACATGTGCCCTTTTGCGGGGACAGAACTGGACATGTACCGTTTTGTCAAACCCTTGAATGGACATGTGCCCTTTTGCAGGAACCCAACTGGACATGTTTTTTTGTTTTTAGCCTTTTAGGGAGCTCCCTGGCCCCCTTAGAGGCAAGGGGAGATTTTTCTGGTATTTTTTCCTAATAGTAGGGTCTGTTACGCAAATTTTAAGGGGTCATAGTGCCCCACGGCTTGTTTTGGGGCCGTGGGAGGCAAAAGTGAGGTAAATTTTAGTGCATTTTTAGTGCAGTTTATGATGCACATACAAATCGATGTAATTAGAGCCCCAGGTGAAGTGCAATGGACTTCCATTGTTGATTAAAAACTTTTTTGTATGAAATACGTGCCCTTTTGAAAATCCACATTAACGAATGGTTAAAAAATATGAATATTCGTAGGACATGTGCCTTTCTGCAGGGAAACCGTTACTTTGCTAACAAAAAAATATTACATGAAAGTGATTTTTGAAGTGTCTGAAATTGAAATTAGTTGCAGTTTAGTGTAATGAACACGATTCCGTCAAAAAACTTAAAACGGCCAACCATGGACATGTGCCGTTTTGTTCGCCCACTCCTCATATATATATATCATAACTAAACTTATCATAGAGTAGCAGAAGCTGGTAATCTAATATTTTATTAATCTTAATCAATGTTTTTCTCAAAAAAAAAAATCAGCGCTGCAAAGTTTCCCGTACAGCAGCAAATATCAATTTTCGTTAATTAAAACTTCTCTCAAAAGTAAAATGAATGAAAATTAATCGCATATAGAAGATTACCTGAACCGCAATCTGCAGACATATTCCAGAAAGCAAAGAAAAAAAACATTTTAAATTTCAAAAGGTGAACAGATACCACCAGAGTAAACCAACGCGCAGAAGATATCTCAGGTATGAAAATGCTATGAAGCGTAAATAGGTTGTGAGATTTCGGGTTAATGATTTGGGAAGATACTTTTTCCTGTAGACATACTACCAACTACACCCTTTTACATAAGATTACGAGAGGTTTTCTTGTTTTTTCCTTCTTCTATGTTATTTTTTTGTTGTAGAAAATTTCAATTAAAATTGTTGAAAAGAATCTAGTTAGTGGATTTCTATTGCAATCTTTAAGCTAATTGAAATGTGTTGTTTGGGATGTTTGTAGGGAATTTTTCCCTATATATGAATCGAAAGACTTGAAGCTGGTTGATTTATTATAGGAACAGATACACTACCAGTGCCGCATATGTATCGCCTGACCAAACCATTTGACATGAAACCGCAAAGGGAACGTTTGAAGTCCTTGGTTTACACACAAGTTATGGGATATATGTTACAATTTCTCTTTTGTACATTGAACCACAAAAGCTGGTTTTGCGGCTATGTTTCAAATGACATACAGACTAAGTTCAAGACTATTCTCTCAAGAGAAACCTTCTGGTAGATATAGACGGTTTTGATCATCATCTAAGCTTGGATACGTATTATATATTTTGGATATATAAACTGTGGAAGAAAAGAGTTTCGCATATTTCTGGTTGGTTGAGAAGTTTGAAATTACACACACATACAGAAACTAACGAAATAAGAAATATAAATAAAAATAAAACGAATTCCCAGTGGAGACAGACCAAAGTATCTTGTTACAATCGATCGAAAATCCTCCTCTAGTTTCATTATAATGATAGCCAATAAAAAATGTAGAGAAGTATTAGACTTAGCAGGAATTGAAACAGGATATGTACATGCGGATGGGAATGTTGAGAAGAGAGCTTGGCGTACTACCCATTCCTTATGCTCCATCGCAATTGGATCCACCAATGCAATTTCAACGAAATCTCAAAGCTAAGGATTTTTTTTCGCAAGTGCTTTTAAGAACCGTTTGTTGATTGTTCTCTCTACAGGAAGCGAAAAGGAAGCACTATTAAGACTTTGAAATGATGCCGCCATACCATCGCACATAAATCCTTTTTAGTATAACTTAACAAGGACTTTTTCCCTTCAATGGATTTTATGTGTTCCCGTGTAAATGTCCTCTATGCACACACAAGAGAATTTTCCATTACAGAAGTTCTTATTACCGCCTTAGTCCGCTCTTGTTTTTATTTTTTCGTCGACCGGGCATAAATAGCTTCTTTATTCCTCCGAAAAAGGTCGAACCTTCTCTTCTGTTGAACAAAACGAATAAGACTAACCAACCCCAGTGCGGAGGCTTAAGGATTACAATTTCCTTGGGTTTTGTTGTGTACCTTCTTCATTCCTTTTTCTTACCATTATTTTTCTTTATTTTTTTCTTCTATATATATTGGGAGACAGTCATTAGAATTGACAGGGAATTTCTTCTTCTGCATATGGCGGCGGCGATAATATATGAATCGAGCAGCCCTGAACAGAACAGAACACACCATATTTCTCCTTGAAAATCATATTTTCGATTTGAGAAAGAGTGCAGACACATTCCTGGGAGATTGGTTTTGCATCGTTAGATATGTCGATTTTTGATAAATCTTTTTATGTGAGAAGCCTTCTGCCGAGAGAGAAAAGATTAAATTCTGTGGATTATACTCGTTTTTTCTCTCTCGAAAATAAATCATCAATTTAAATGAAATATTATATATTGTTGGAAATTGAAGTAACAAAAACAAAAAATAAAAATAAATAATCGATATGAATGTATGATAGTAGCATTGACATTATAACATTTGCTGTGGGGGTAGTAGAGAGAGAGAGAGAAGTTCTGCTTGGGGAATTTGTAGTCATCATTATTTGTTTAGTACATATTTGGCGACATGGTGAAATGTTGTCATGGTAAAAAATAAAGGGAGAATGGTACACTGGAGAATAGACATATGTATATTTATTTGATAAATATGAAATTTTATGGCGGTTTTTTTGTGGATATACCTTGTTGGGGGTTTTTTTTTATTAATATCTGGCGGTTTGGATAGGTGATACTTTATTCTCGGTTTTAAGTTCAATAAACTTTGAGTTGGATGTTGGTTGGTTTAAAATCTTGCTTAGATCAATTTAGAGATAGCACCACGAATATATTATCGGTATTTTAGTGGTTAAGGCATTCGGCAGCCATTCCAGTGGTCTAGGTTTCTTATTTGTCTTTCGCATCCTACAACTTCAATTGCCTTGTCTCTTTTACGATCGCATAGAAAATAGCGAGGAAACCCTAGCCTTCTTGATAAAAAAATTTAGTATTCTATCTCAGTAGTATTAGTTGGGAACTGGCGGAATAAAACCGCTCGTTAGCCTTATGGGTAAAATCGAACCGTCACCTTCTCATGGTGCTCCTGGATAACCAACTAACGACGGTAGTAGCGAGTGTGAGACGTATATTTTCGTCTATCACCGAAGGCGAAGGGCTCTTGCTGGCATTAACGTCTTGCTATAGAACCTACAGCACAGCCTCGGACTGGACAGATTTCACGGAAACGATCCGGCAAACGTACAAAGACCAACGATTTGAGCTTATTCTCATAGAATATTAGACCCAGGGTTTAAGTTGTTGCATCAATTTTAATACTATTGCTGTTGACTTTGCTTTGCTGCCAAGAAGACCACAGCAATTTAATTTGCTTTGCTTTACAGCAATCACATTTTCAACCTGTGACAGCTTTTTGTTTCAAAGCGCTGCGAATGCTGTTATTTAGGCCCATTCTACACGAAACGAAAAGTTTCCTGCAAGCTTGCTTGGTTTGAAGGGAGAGGTGAGAGACGGAACACATGTGTTTCATCGTGTAAAATGGCCCGGCTGCGTATGTTTCACTTACACATAAAAAAAGCTGTCACCCTTCTAAACAAAGTACTATTTTACTATATAAAGTTGGACCATGAAAAAAAAGCGGAAGGACGTGAAGTATTTCATAGAAAAGTATTTTAAAGCCGAAGCATTTGCAGTCGGACCAGTATGCTCCTGAAAGCTTTTAAGCACCAGAATTCGCAGCAATATCAAACAAAAAGCTTTCACAGCTTACAGCAAATGCACACTATACAGCGTTGTTCGAATTACGGACGGCGATAGAAAATTGCAGTGTCGATGACAACGCCGCTGCGTTTGTTGTGTCTTATTTTACATCTCATCGCCATCTAGACCGATTTCGACAAATTTGCTCGATTCTTAAACGTCATTCTGTAGCATTTTAACTATGAGTCTATTCATACTGAAAAAATGGGTTAAAATTGTAGCGTTTTAGATTGAAAAGAATTGTGAAGACTGTGCGTAGTTATCGTAAAAAATATGGGAGAAATTCGACACCTTCAACAATTCGTTGTTTGGTGAAGAATTTCTTTGAGTCCGGTTCTGTAGTGACTCGCCAGCGTCCCATTGGACCGCGCCCGCAACTCTACATTGAAGTTGTTGAAGCGGTAATAGAGAGTGTAGCCGATAATCCAAATGTGTCGCATCGCCGTTAAACGTAAGTGGAACGACTATAAGGAGGATTATGAAGGAATATCTTCCGATTT
The DNA here is from genome assembly GCA_949987705.1 of Thereva unica. Classification (NCBI taxonomy): domain Eukaryota; kingdom Metazoa; phylum Arthropoda; class Insecta; order Diptera; family Therevidae; genus Thereva; species Thereva unica. Next base: position 12,197,962 of record OX465285.1, read on the forward strand.
TCTCAAACAAAATGCAACTATGCAATATGGAAATGCCGTCGCAAGAATGATCGATGCGATGACGGACGATAGCTCATTTTACACTCTCTGGCGGAGTCAACCCACACGTCGTTCATGACAAGAAACACCACTGCACCATGAGGAAGTTACTGTTTGGGCCGAAGTGTGCTCAAAAACCATCATTGGAACATTCGGCACTATTTGGTTCGAGAAACCGTCGACGGTGCTCGCTATCGTTGTATGTTGGTGCACTTTGTGACGGTCACACCGCAGGCACTACGATGAAGTTTTGGCAAAAGTCAAGTTTATGCCAGCAAAACCATTGACGAACTTAAAGCTAACATACCAGCCGAAGTAGCTGCTATAACGCCCGAAAACAACTGTTTGCGTATCGAATGAAGGTTATTTAATCGGCGTAAATGGTAGAGAATATCCTAAATAAATCTTGTTCATTTGTCTAAATCGGCTGAAAAATGTTGGAGTTATTCAATGTTGAAATAGCGAAGGCGCACCCCACCTAGCATGAAAATTTAACATATTTTATTGGGGGGGCACCAAGGGTTTTTTATGTAACAGGGCCGCAGTATCATAAAGTTTGGAAACCACTGGGTTAAGGGTTATGAAGATACGGGGGTATTGAAGTAGGTGGTGATGAACCCTGCGTTCGAACTCTTGGTTTTGTAGGACTTCGGAAATACTGACTACGAGAGTTTATTCCACAGACGACTTGTTCTATTGATAAATGAATTGCTAGATTGTTGAGTGTGCAAAAAGACAGACTGCAACTGGTGGGAGTGAGATGAGTGAGCTAATCTGGTGTTTCCGGTATAAGATTGCCCTGGAGGACTTCTTCAATGAAGAATTAATTTTATCCAGATATAACTGAAATCTGGAGATGTACACCCTCTGGAATGCCACGTCTAATATAAATGGCTATTCCCCTATGCACTAAGCTATATCTTGCTATAATCCGGTGATTAATACGTTCCACAAAACGCACACAAAAATATTTCTTTTATATAAATACAGATCCAATCATGAATTGTAGAGTTCGCGCCATAAAAGAAGGGAAATGAGCGCACATGCTGAATTATGATTGAGAATATACATATATGAGCCGGCTATTCGGGTTTTTAAACAACCAAGGAGTGGCATTGCATGTTTGTGGGCACTTGAGACTCTCAAATGGAAATTGCGATTTTGAGATTTCCTTCTTTTATGGCGCGGGCTCTAGCAATTGTATAAAGATCCCAATATCATAAAAAGTATAAAAATGAACAGAATTCGATTGGTAAGACATGTTCAGAGGTAACCGCATAGCAAATATTAGTATGAACAAAAGACCAGATGGACCCAGAGACCGTGGGTGTCCAAAAATGCAGATATGCAGGTGGCGTAAAAGAAAATCTACGAGCCCTAGGTATAACAAAATTGGAGATTTGAAAGAAAGCCAACTCCAATAATTGACTGTGGAATTGCTGATGATTATGAAAGACGTAAAGCGTTTTTCATTAATTAGTCGGCACACGCTACGTATATTCTAATTTACATAATTTTTTTTGCTTACTGAATCAAGTCATTTTTTTCTTGTAATTTCGTGAATAGTCTAAATCTTGTTTTAAATAATACAATACAATCTCTTTTGTGAGAAACGACACGCTTAACTGTAATAAATTCCTTCATCTGTTGATTAGCATTCTGAAGAAGCTACCACCTCTCTCTCTATCTCAATTCTCTTGATTATTATGCGAAGATTCATTAAGTCATCATCAATTTCTCGATCTTATAACTTCCGAAAAACAAAAACTAATTTACTTCTTTTAATCAAAGAGCAAATACGAAGATGGAAGCAGAAATAGAAGTAGAATAAGAAAAAAACTAAATACGAAATATTATTCTCACGTAGATCACAGAGCTTAAAATTAATCGGGCAGTATTAATCTCGTCAGAAATTCAAATGAAATTCAAGAAAACGACAGAACAAACGACTCTTCCAAAAATAGAAATCCCAATCCTCCTCCTCCAGAGAGAGACGACTCTTTCCATGGTAGTTCAGCAATTTTGGTTAAGCTTCTGCCAAAAATTCACTAAAATCGCAACGGTCTAGTAGGAATGGGGAGAGCGGAGAGTGGAGAGCACGAAGAGGAATAATCATCAAGAAGAGGAGTGGCATTGTTAAATGGTAAGCAAGAAGGTAACCAAGGTGTCGGCGGCGGGCAAATAAACGACCTTTCATTACCGTAAAAAGTGAATTCCTGTAGAATCAATGAAGAGGAACCCCAAAAGACCCATTCTTTTGGGGGCGCATATCAATCACCTGGCCAGAGGAGAGCATAAGAAGACAGGCCCGGCCATAAAGGCGAGGCGATGCCTACGTGATAATGAACTCGCACAGGGTAGTATCGAAGAGTTTACTTGCAGAAGGGACAGAACACTTGCAGATGGGGCCAAGCATTGGGGAGTACGTGAAGTGTCAAATGGTATGGAAGATTGACTGGAAATGGAATTTAGCATTTTAGCACCTGAGCAGAGTAACAACAGAGTAAGGATAATCGCAAGGTGCATGGGGGGAGAAGTTTCGGGAGCTTTACTGCTCTCCTCTTTACCCTCGATCCACCTCCAACTCCTCAGGTGATGCTAATTAAGAAATTCCTGAAGAGTTACATCACAGCAGCAAAGCTCCGCCAAAATCTTTTAGTAAACAGAACGACTCCAACCAAAAACCCGAGCGCTTTTATTAATCTTGCTTTTGTGTATCGTTCAGTTTTACTACTACTTCTGCACCATCTTTGTTTTTCTGACCTCGATACAAATTTAAAAACAAAAAAAAAAACTCCACCAAATTATCTACCGAATTACTACAGAAAAAAAACGCATCGTGGAATGCGGTAAACACACAGGTAAGCGCCACTCTACAGCACCGAACTATGTACAACACCTTTCGTCAGGTAAGAGTTGTGCAAACCTGACGAAGATTTTATTCGATTATTTTTATTTATTTTTTTCGTCGGTTGGTTTCATTTTGTTGGCGCAAACGAATTAAGCAAATAATTGGAGATTTTTGTTGCTGGTGGGTTTTGCTGCTGCTGCTGATGTTGGTGGTGAACACCACGCGCGTAGCTTATGAGAGCGTGAAACTAACCAATTTTTTTTTTGATGCACGTGAGGGAACGTACCACCAAACTTTACACACGGGAGAAATGTGTAGCAACATAGCAATTTACAAAATAGATTAAAACGCGATAAATTCAATTTTATTCGGGTGTTTTGTTAATCGCATCGCAGATAAGATCTGGGATGTTTGCTCTTCCGATTATAATTTTTTGAGAAAGATGATAGCCCAGTTTCTTGCGCGCAATCGATGATAACCTTTGAGATTAGGTGTCTTAACAATGCTTTGGAATTTGGGCCATTTTCACAATATCGAAAAAAAATTGGTAGGTATTCCCTCGGCGTCAATCGGAGCAGCTCTTTTTCTTTAATCTGCTAGCTCACGGTTTGAGCGGGACGTCCCCGTAACGGATAAGCTGCTGTCGGTGCCGCTGAGTCTCGATCTCCATTCACGATTCGTTTCCATTCTTGACGATTTTTGGCGACGTTTCGATCCTCGTTAACTGATAATCGTTGATTCTTTAAGTCTTCCTCGATATTCTTTAGCCAGGTTTTCTTCGGTGCCGATCGCTGAATTCTCCAGTCTGCCGGATGATCTCGCCAGAGAAGTTTACGTGGCAAGCGATTATCATCCATACGGCAAACATGTCCATCCTACATTTATATACTTCTTCTTCGATCAGTGTCTGTTGATCGCATCTTTGTCTACCTGCCTCGTTCCGAAGGCGATCGCGGAGTGAGACACCGAGAATCTGCCTCAAGCATCTCATTTGGAAGACCTCGAGCTTGTTGGCGTCCGGCTTGTGCAGTGTCAACTTTTCCGATCCATAAAGAAGTTTCGGAAGGATCAACGTTTGGTGAAGGCGTACTTTCGTTTTGATGGTAATATTTGTTCGTTTCCATATATACCACTTGAACGAGGCGATTGTTGCTGTTGGCTGTCCGATGCAGCTGTGAGCGTCGATCGTCGATGCCACTTTCTATTCGTCATCCAATGATCCCAAATATTTGAGCATCGGAACCTGTTCCATTTGGTTTCCGTTGTGATCCGCAATGATTTTTAACCCGTATGACCGGGCGATGCGGGAAATGTCCATTGTGATGCGAGAGATTTCCATTGCTTCGGCATCCGTTTCGGCGCTATCGTCGGCGAACATCAGGACGGTTACGAAGTTGCTGTCGTCGTATCGAGCACCGTGTCGTCCAACGAATGCTTCGCGCATAATCTCGTCGATCATAACGATAAGGAGAAGTGGTGAAACGACGTCTTCTTGTCAGATACCCGTTTGAATCGGGAGCTCCTCGAAAAATTCGCTTCAAATACGAACACTGCTGGTTGAACCATCGTACAGCCGCGTCTGCACCAACCGAACATGTTCGCCGAACAGTGTTCGACAGACAATTGTGATGTCCGCCGAACATTGAGGTGTTGTAGCGAACATTGATTTGTGAGCTATTGAAAATGTTCGTCGAACATGTTTGGGAACCAAATGTGGAATGTTTGTCCGTTTTTATGTTCGCGAACACTGTTCGGCAAACATGTTCGGTTGGTGGAGACGCGGCTTACGACGCTTGGATAAGTTGGATGATTTTCAATGGCACGTGTACGGTTTCAAAGCTCCACCAATCGATGCAATCGAAAGCGTTTTTCAAATCGATTAAAACGACGACAGTTGGTTTGCACAACAAATTCTTTCTTCCATTAGCTGATGGAGAGCGAATATTTGATCAATGCATCCTCGATGAGGCCTAAATCCCGATTTCCGGCTCGTGTGCTCTCGATGTTTCTGTAGCCTCGATTGTATGATTTGCGTAAATACTTTGCCGACGATCGATCGCGGTAATTCTTGCATTCCCGACTGTCGCCTTTCTTTAAAATTGGGACAACGATCGCTTAGTTCCACGCCGATGGGACACGAATCGAATGCCATATATGTGTTATGAGGACATGGAGTTGTTGTAATAAGACATCACCTCCGGTCTTGATCATCTCGGCGGTTACTTGGGCCCCTATGCTGAAAGTCGGATCGTCATGACACGACAATTCGTTTGAGTTGAAGAAAGTGACGTTTCAGTCGAATTTCGATTTTCAGCAGAGAAGAAATGCTAAGTGAGTTGAGGCCCCTGTGCTGAAAGTCGTAATTTGACTGAAAAGTCACTTTATTCAACTCAAACGACTTGTCGTGTCGGGACGACTGGACTTTCAGCACAAAAGCCTTGGTCTATTCCGGTACAAAAGCCATTTCTGTTGCCGCCTTCACCTCGATAATTGTCGATTCGGTATCGAGTTACTGCTTCGTCGGCTGTTCGATAATCGGCCATTCGGGTGCTGGACCTTGTGGCGGATCGTGGCTGTACAGCTTGTGGAAGAATTATCTCCATCGCTGCAGGCGCCAATGTGGAGAGGTCATGAAAGTTCCATCCGATTTTTTGATATTGTCGGTTTTTGATGTTGTTTTGCCGCCTAATCGGCGGATTGTCTGGTACAGCGTCCAGTACTGGTGCCTCGCCGCCGTTTCTTCCATGTCGGCCGCAACGTTATTCTAGTACGCTTCCCGCTCTGATTTCATTTTCTGTCGAACTTTGTTCAATCGTCAGTATTGCTCGAAATCGACTTGTTTCATTCGTTTCCGCTGATCGATGAGGTCCAGGCAGCATCCGCATCCGGGCTGATCTCGGTTGGCGCATAAACGAATACGATTTGGTCTTGATTGTTCCACCAATGGTTATAACCGCCAAACGCTCGGATATCGGTTGGAATGCGATAACGCTACTGGCAGCCTGTCGATCGACCATAAACCAGACGCCTAGTTCTCTCGTTTCTCACCACCGGAATAGTGAAGCGTCATCGTTTCGTCGATTGTTACCGGATCCCGTAAGTCGTAGTTTCGATAGCGCAGCAACTGATATTTTACATTTCGATAATTCCATTGTTGATTCCTTTTGACCGACGTGATCTCCTGTTCGTACATTCCACGCGGCGAATTGAATTTCCATTTTCGGTGTGAATAATTTCAGTTTTCGGCCAGTAGCCCACTTCCCATCAGCATCCCAGGTCCCCAGCGCTAGCGCATCGGCTGTCACGGATGCAGTAGCATTATTTCGTAAATAGCTACTTCGTATATCCACGATTCTGGTCAATTCGACAGGTCTTCCACCCTCCTCCTTTCACCCCTCTTGCCCCACTTAACCCCATTAAATTGTTCTCTAACAAGAGCTTGTTCATTGCTAAAGAAATTCCTCTTCCAGGTGAAATCCTCTTGTCGTAATCACAAAAAAAAAACACTTCCCTAACTTTAAAAAATTTATATACACACATACATATCTATAAAAAAGGAGTAGAAATTTATTTCCTGATAGTAAACCTGTGCAGAGCGCACAACCTCACCACCACCCAGATTTGGGGGTATGTGCAGAAAAACTCACCTTAAGATAGGATCCATAATACTTTGTGACATAGGGTGAGTCGCATTGTGACAGGACCATAATTTCCTGTTGGATGTCTTCAATTTCATCTTCAGCCTCTTCCAGGTCGATGATTTTTATAGCGACGACCTGAAACGATTTGAAAAAAAAATAAATATAGATAGATAGAAATATAAGAAAGGACGTGTCAATAAATTTTCTCTCTCTTAGGAGGGATTGTCCTGGAATTTCATAGATATAAATATATTTGTGTGTGTGTATTTTTATATAAAAGTATGTATATACACCCCCAATCCTATAGCAGCAGCAGGGACATATCAAAAAGGATCATAGACAAAAGGTCCTCTTTACTAAAGCGTTTGTATAAAAGGGAAATCGATTTAGTTACGAAACTCGGTGAAGTACGAATTATGTATTTATGTGTATTTGTAAAAGTCGAAGAGAAGGAAATGAGACGAGGTGGAATAGAAAATAGAAATTTACTCTCTCCTGCTATGATCGCAAAGCAGCAAGGATTAGTTTAATGGAATTGAGTGGGCACTCTGTTAATTACAGAAGGATTTGCATTTCTTTACGATTCCACCCCCGCCCCTCGGTCTTCTTCTAGAATTCTACCACTATACTCCTCTCTTACAGAAATGAGAATTCCGTTCCAGATGGACAAAATGGAATTCTTCTCTACTTCCTTCACTAATGCTATTTTATTGTGCAATGAACGTCGTTCTACAAAATTCTACAAAAGGAACTTGGATTAGTGATTGATGGTTTAATATGGATGATTTGGAATTTTCATTATTATGGAAGGAAAAAAACGAGGAAATATGTTGGGTTTACTTCTTCTTCAATGGAAATTGCAACGTTTTGTATTCAAGGATCAATAAAAGTATTTTGTTGGTTATCCTTTTTTTGCGGAGGATTATGGTTTAATGTATAGATTTTCTTATTCGATTTGTTATGCATTGTATTTATAATTTTTGTGGGTCGGTATTTTGTAGCAGATAAGCCTAGTGGAGCAGACGGTATATGTTCTATTCTATATTGCTGCATCAGGAATATGGGCTAATCTCTCTTTAACTCTGCAACAAGTTCCATCTGTTTTCTAAAGGGATGTCAACACTACGTCCATCATACTCAAGTGAGGATGTTCTAACTACAACTCCTGCAAAAATTCTTCAAACCTAACTATAAGATTTTTTCCACTTGAAGATAATGGACAAGAAGCATTTATCTTTTGCATTGAGGGATCTATTGCCTCTGACAGCGTATGGGCTCTATGTGACAAATGGGAGACATGCCGAAAGAGGGATTTCTCCTTAGATTTCTCATGAGCAACATACCAAAAAAGCAGCGCAAGTGAAGTGCCCTATCAGGCTAACCTCAGTACAAATTAAATGGGGTAATCCCAACATCTGCCTTACTTATTCGGAAAGCGTTTTAAATAGCTTTAAAGTAATACCCTTAACCTTAGTTTGATGCACACAAAGCTTTAGTTTGTGTTGTTGTCTTGTTTGATACACTGGTGGACGAAAGGGCGTAATTTAGAATACTCAATAGACCTGTTCTCGTACGATTACGGAGGTCAAGCAGCACTGGAGGTAATTAGTACTCAGTTGGGAGACCGCTTGGTAAAACTATACTGGCGTTTCAAAATATAAAGCACGTCGTAAATCTCGAATTTTTTAAGCGTCTTTTTTCCATTTTTTAATTGGGCAGCAGTTATTTTTCCTCACGTTTACACATGGGGCATTCGTTATGGAGGAAGGTATTAGATGCCCCCGTGTGGGCTATGCCGTGGGGATAATCGGGATATTTTCATTGTCGTAACCAGTGAAACAGAAGGTACCATGTCAATCCACGACATACAGTACGCACTTAATTTGATTAGCAGCTAGAAACGGGCTGCGGAGGAATTAGTGTTGAAGGCGACAAACCGGTTTTGGAATTGGCCCTTTCAGGCAAAACTTTAGGATTACTCACAATAACTCAAATTTTTTCGAGATTTTTGGGGTGATATTAGATGCAAAACTCACATGCTTGTGATCATGTTGTTTAATTCATAAGATCTATAGCCAAAGCATGTGAACCCAATGTACACTACCATCATAAGTCGCACAATACCATTGGCGAAATATGGAGCAGTAGTTTGTTGATGAAAAAGCAGGAATAGAATCTGGAAGCAGGAATGGACTTTAATTTCATGATAGGCTTTCCTGAGTTCTTCAGAGTGTACTTGTTTGGTATACAGGTGGGGTGGGTGGGTAACGGCACCCAGGTTTTTCTAACTGAACTTTAGTCCCTTAGGTTGGAATTGCCAAAGGTGGATATTCTCAATCGTGTAACCTATCATTGGGTCGCGGGTCATCAGAGCTTCGAAGGCAGTGAATAGTCAGACAGACTTCTCTAGTAGACAGATTTTGTTCGACACCTAGAGGCGGGGAAAGTACTCTTCTTTGCGGGGTACCTCTTTTGACGGCCCTTCGAACTGAGCAGTCGCCTAGGGTCGAGCTCACTTCTACCCATCTAAAGGATTTATAAATTTCTGATGTATTAAAGCTAGGCTCATTGATGTGAGGAATCCACTGGTTTAAGTGCTCAGAACGAATAAGTAGTAGACTAGTTAGAGGTCACAACGAAATATGCTCTATATTTTCGATGGCAATATAACGATATTACGATTATGCACACAGGATTGGAATGAATTCGCCTGATAGACCTCTAGTCAGTTTAGTTGGATTAGATTGTCTATTGAAAATGTAATTCGGAGCTACTGAGCCCAGTATTGGAGGATCCACCGTAGGGGGGGCACCGATATCGCAATTCAGTGTAGATTTATTTGTGTCTGTAAAGAACTTAGTCAGAGGCTCAAACATGTTAATAGCTTAGAGAGAAATTATTTATTTATTTATTTGCCAAAACAAGGCTCACTTAAACTATTTACATATGGTACTTAACATAACATATGGTACTTAAAGTAAGCACTGGCAGAAATAATGATAAGTTATACTAATTGATTTGTGCTGTTAGTAAGGATCTAAGTTTTTTTTGTAAGAATGTTTGTTTATGGAGGGAGAGAAACATGATCCATAGGAATTAAAAACCATACAGCATCTGTTGACAGGCTCGTTCCTAGCATACTCCGTACGATGCGGATATTCCTTAAGCAGTTTTGTATGTCTTGTTTGTCGAACATCATCATTAAATTTGATCATATCCGACAGACACTGCACTTTAATATTGCCATTTAGAACGTCAAGGGTGAGGCATGACGTGAGCAGCTTTCTCCTGCATGACAGAGGCATGAGTTCTAGAACCTTTAACCTCTCGGTGTAGGGTGGAAGGTTATGATAATCATGCGGATCATGTAGATGCCTCAGCGCAAATAGAAGGAATTTCCTTTGAATTGATTCAATCCTGTTGCTGTGAACTTGGAATATAGGGTCCCAAATAGTGCAAGCGTATTCCAGGATTGGGCGGACTACAGAACAGAAAAGTGTCTTTGTGACCCATACATTGTCGAATTCTTTAGCCCTTCTCTTTATAAAGCCAAGAAGTTTATTGGCTCTGGCCGTGATATTATCATATTGCAGATTGAAATTTAGTTTGCCACAATATGATCAACATGGTTCAAAATTTTGCCGTTGAGATGATAAGAGTGTAGCTGCGTGTCTTTTTTGCGTGAGAAGGTTATTGCATGACATTTGCTGGTGTTTAGATGCAATTTATTAGCTGTGCACCAGTCATGCAATGCATCAAGTTTCGACTGGAAAAAGACTACGTCAATTTGGGATTTAACGGCGCTATATATTTTCAGGTCGTCTGCATAAAAGAGATGTGGAATATCTATTAACTTTTCAGATAAATCGGTGATGAAGATATTGAAAAGAAGAGGGCCTAGATTACAAATTGCAAGCAAGGAGCTGCGCACTTGATAATTTGGTACGTTGTGGTCATTCCATTGCAGATACTTGGTTTATTTTATTTCTAAAATCGGTTAGACATTGGTTATACTCGTACACCGTCCACTTACACCACTGGTATGTAGGTGCTGCACATTTTATTGCAAATAGCACAGAACTTCGATCTGTAGGAGTTCATTGTCATTGCTTGAGTAAGGCACAGGTATGCCATCAGAGAAACAAGATCTGGCTTGTCATGATAGTTTTGAATTAAGAGAGGCGTCGGATTAACGCAGGGTATCATCATCAGCGAAGGTGTGAATTGAGTTTGAGGGCATTGAGAGTAGATCATTTATAAGGTTTAGTTAGAAATAGAACAGGTCACAGAATTGACTCTTTAGGGACACCGGCAGAGATGGTGTGGTGGTTGGATTTGGAGCTATTCCACATTGCATTGATTGAATCAGCCAGAAAGAAAAATCTCGATTCGGTTTTGTGTCAAGCTTAGAGTTTAACTAACATCCTAACTAACTAACAGCCCCTGAACCGCGGCGTGTAAGGTAAGGGACCATCAAGATACCCCTGCCTGGCCATGGAACAGATTGAATTCACCCAATCTAGACATACTCAATAAAACCGCAACTCGTGGGATCGAATTGGTCCACATTCTAAGGTGCTGGAGAAGGGCTAGGATGGTTTTTATTCCGAAGGCGGGGAGAAGACGATACAAGGACGAACCATAATCCTATCGTCCTTTCAGCATCTCTTACTTTCTCCTGAAAGTGATGGATAAGGTTTTAGACAAGCATATTACAGTGGGCCTTACAGCGACCTTATTTCAGTGCTTGCAGATTGCCTACCGGTTAGGCAGCATACAAATACTGTCATATTTAAGCAGAATAGGGCTGTTAGTTGATTGTAATATCAGTTCTGGGATGTCTTTTTTGTCTAAAGCCGTAGGGTTTGTTTATGGTCATTATGGCCAAATTCAAATTTGTGATTAGTAAGATGTATCTGTTTTATGGTTCAAGCTGTCACTTACCTGTTGTGTTCTATTGTCTATTCCTTTAAAAACTTCTCCGAATGATCCTTTTCCTATTCGTTCCTGTTTGGTAAAAATCAGCTCCGGATCCACTTTCTGCAAAAAACCAAAGAAAATATACGAATTAAAAACTTGAGCAAAATCACTCTAATGAAATTTATAAATTCATCAACTAAACAAAAAAGGGGAAAAGGAAACTTGAATTAAAATCCTAATTGTAACAAAGCTTTTAACTCTCCCATAATTAAACACAATTCCACAGTTTTCTGTTCTAAACTCAGCGCCAAGAACACAGGACTGCGCATTTCTCTCTGTCGTTGGTGAACCTAGTTACCTGCCACTTTATTCTCTCAGGTGTGCAATTTCTAAATGAGTGGATAAAACTTGTGTTTACTGAATATAAAGTTTTTCTTCTTACATAAACGTGGGGAAAAGATATGATGGTTAAAATCACGCCTTTTAAAGGACATCTTACTCTGGCACGTACCGGTACAGTACCGGTACGTACCTTCAATCTCATTGTCCGCTCACGTCCGCTCAAATTGAAAGTTTAAGAAGGTAAAAGATAAAAAAATTGTTAGACGGCTCCCAAGGGATGTTAGGATGATATAAAGGATTTGCGGACGTTACTAGCAAAAATCAAGTGGCACGCACCGCTGTTTTGGGCCAAGATCCAGACTTTTCACTTAAAAGTTTCTAGTCACCAGTGTAGAGCCACCTTCCGTGTACCTTGTGCTGCTGCAGAAGGAAGTTGTTTTTAGGGCAGGTGGAAAGGCGGCGGTACAGTCTAGAAATTCCGGATGTAGCAAGTCCTGGTGCTGCTGGTGGATGTCGGGAATATTCTCCCTTGATGGGGGAAAGTTTTGAAACATTCCGCTGCATAATGCTGTTTCCCAGACAGTCAGAATCCGACCTTCATGCCAGCACAGAAGATGGGGGGTGGCAAATTCCAACCCCCATTCAATGTCGCTAGATATTTTGGGGGATGGCTGGTGGTGGTTTTAAAAGTTTCTGCATACATTAGCAATCAGCCAAGTTCACATTTTCGATTCTCTTGAGAGTCCATGAACCAAGTCTTTCCTTTTCGTTGTGATATTCTACAGTGCAGCATTCATTTGTGCAGTTTTGTATACAGGTGCAGGTATCACCTTCGCATACCTATATACATCTCAGGTAAAACGCTATGTTCAAGGGTGATCGACTGGAAAAAGCCAGGACGTGTTACCGATGAAGTTTTAAAGCTCCAGAGACATAGAATACAAAAGTTTGAGGTCGATGGCTGTCGCAAAAGCAAGAGAGCGCCATACCTGTGCAGCATAGAAGAACACCTCCATACCACCACCACCACCATTCGAAAACACTAGCGCGGGCGGGCGGAACCGGCGACGCGGACTACAGGTGGGATTTTGAGAAGAGAATTTATCGCTTTTAATAAACAGAAATGCTTTGCGCTGTAAATGTTTTAAAGACATGTAATAAAAGGACGAAGGTGTCCGCTTTGAATCAATAAATTTCCACTAAAATGACGCTTTAATAGAAACCAATTGTGCCCAGGTGGCGGCGCGTGTGTATTCCAGGTGGCTTGAAGGGAATATCAATTACAATCCCGCATAAAATACACGAAATTTTTCTGCGAGATTTTTGCCAGTGGAAGATGTATGGAGTATGACCCACAAGAGCCAAGGAGAGTAATAATTTTTTGGGGAATTTATGCGTAAAAGTTTTACGGGGAATTTTTTTAATAATACAAAATAAGAAAAACAAAAACAAAATGGAAGTTATTAAATTACGCGGGCAGGTTTTTTAGAGGTATTGGTCATAATTTTACTTGAAGCGGTTTTGTAATGTATTATGGGTTTTTTACTAATAAATTATATTCTTGGGTGGTTTAAGAATATTTCAATTCCAGCATAGAAAATAGGGAAGTAAATAATTTTGATAATTCAGAATGTCAAGTTCAAATTATTGCCATTTTGTGGAGAACACATTAATTCTTGAAATTATAAGGATTTTAAAATTGATAAAAATAATATCCTTAAACTTAGTCTAACATAACGCAGATGATATTTCATCGGGGTCACCAGTGAAATAGATAGTACCACGTCAATGCGCATGCATCAAGGACTTAAACCGATTTCCAGTTAGTGTACCAGGGTAGGAGTCACTATCAATCCTAACAAAACGATTCTGCTACTATATTCACAAGGAAACAAGTAATGATAGGATTGATTCAACTCCTAGCCCTAGCTCTTTTGGGGAACGGTGAATCCTTCTCCTTCAAGTTGACACCACATGCCAAGCTTCAATGATAACAGCAAAAGAAAAATTTGTGATTACCGGGCTCTGCAGATTCTGTAGGGCTGCCTTGTGATAGTACATTGGTCTAAAAATTACTCAGTGGGAAAAACTCGGAGCCCTACTAAAGGGAGAGAATTTTGAGCGATATGCTTCTAAAGGAGCAGAATTTCGAGCTTTAAGAAATTATTTAGGACGAAGAAAACGGGCAATTATCTCGGTGAACATAAAGATTGCCATTAACATACTCAAAACACAGGTGTTCGTTCGATAGCTGAGATTAAGCAGTATTAGTCGTGATTAGTACTTAGTAGGGGAACCGCTTGGTAAAACGTGACACTCGCGTTTGGAAGGACGAAAAGGCAAATTGTAAAGCTGAATTTTTCACGGGCCGACCAATACAAATCTGCTGAAAACGAAGTTTGAGAAGAAGATGATGAAAAATCTTCCCATTTCACAGTCATCTTTCACCCTCTTCTCCGCAGGGAACATTCCATTTATTGCTCCTTTAGAAGCATTTTGGAAGCAGTAAAAAAAGCTTTTTAATAAAGATTTCATGGCGGCCTGTGGATATGTGAATAAGCTCCGGCGTTTTCTGGTGCTTCCAAAATGCTTCTAAAGGAGCATTAAAAGGAATGTAATCTTCTGTGGACATGCAAGGTTAAAAAATATACAGAACTAGTATAGGAAGAGGAGCGCTGCAAGCTTTTTAAGGGCCATTGTAAGATGGCTATTGCAGCACTGCCCAGTAGGAAAAAATACAAGTGCTGCTTTGCTGCGGGGCAAATACAAAGCAGTAAGGCCAATTCTTTCTGCTTCCTAGAGCAACGGTATCAGCAGATGGATATAAATTTATACAATTGCTTCTTGAGGCTGCGGAAACGAAACTGCTGAGCTCTGTGGACATGCAATGTTAAAATACCACGAACTGCTCCAAAAAAGCGCTTTACAATTCTTTTCGAAGCGATTTTTTCCTACTAGGTTGGTATGCACTATCATCAAAAGGATCGTTAGTGTGGTGGCATAGAACCAAGCTTAATTGCTTTGATACAAGATTAGGGAAGATTCAAAGAATGGCTTGTTTTCAGGGGCCGGTTCGTGTATGGCGAACGACGATAAATCGAACGAGAAGAAATTGAAGTCGAAAAATTTTGTCGACGAAAATTTTAGCGTTCGCATAGGTCGAAAGAAAATTGTTCGTGTCCTAATGCAAAAACTCGATAACCCAAGAGCTTTCGAGTGCCTTTCGTCGGCTTCAGACGAAAATTTTCAATTTTTTCGACTTACGCGAACCCGAAACGAAAAAAAATTTTCGTTTTCGACATACACGAACCGGCCCCAGATCACCGGGGCTATTCATGCATTGACGATGGGAGGAGTGCTGGAGATTCTAAAATTTGGTATCGCTGCATTTAGAAGTAGAGAAACCCGCTATAAATGTTGCACTAAGGCTGAGATCGATTGGTAACCTGGGGCAATGGTCTTCAGTGGAGATACATTGCAATTGTCAGTATTATGGAAGATATGTCAGATATTAAAGTCGATACAGGTATTACCTTAGGATACCACTGGGTAGGGATTCAGGTATTACCTTAGGATACACTGAGATAAACGTGTGGTTGACGAGTATTTGGGGCGGAACCCCTAGGTTTAATGCCCAACTTTGGCACATTGAAGCAATATTATTGCCTTTGAAGCAGAGATGTATGCTATATTAACATGGACAACCAAGCGGCAATCAGAACGATAAAGACCCGCAATATCAAATATCAGAGGCCCAATAACTTTTTCGGACTGTATTTTTATGAGGTAGCGGTGAGAATCTTGCATTAGTCAAGCAGCAGCGAATGTGTGCTGTACCGCATGTAAAGCTCACGTGTAAACAAGTGTTCGCACTCAGACGGTAGGTACTGAGAATTTTCAATGACGTTTAAGTCTACACCGGTACAAGCCGCAAATGAATTAGTTCCGCTTGGAGGTATTAACATGTCCCTCGAAGGTGTTCATCGGAGCTGGATCACTTCGGCAAATCGATCAGTAACTTTCCGTCTCTGCTCTCTTTGTAAGAAGGATGATATTGACAAAGCTCGCTACCCAATTCACTAGTTACATAAGTGTCCGTAGGTGCATTGGAAACTAGACAGTATTCTACCCTGCCTCTCGGTTCTCTGGGTGTCTAGCCTAGTTTAAAAAAATCTCTTTCTTGGCTCTCCTTCTCCCTCCGTGATCGGTCTGGATCAGCTATCTACCTTCTATCTCTCCTTCCTTGTTGTTTTTTGTTGCTTTGAGCTTCGTATTGTTTAAACTTGTGGTTGATAGCCTTCAGGGTCACTTCCATCATCCTTCACACATTCTTTGATCTCATCATCTGATGCAGGAAGGTTTTCGGTGTTAGCTGAACCTCGACGTTTGTTTTCAGTTCAGCTCTGTGTTCCGCAAACCTCTAGCATTTACAGGGGATACGCTTCCTGTCCTCTTTATCGTCTGAGCAGTCTGGGAAGAATGGTGAATAGTCCAACCTGAAGCGGTAAAGTTATGCCCTCTATATGCTCTCTAAGGAACTGCCTGAGTTAGTAACTCACTTCGCTATGTTCTCTTACTCCCCACTTCTCTATATTTGGTATGGGTCCATCCGCCCTTAGTACACTGGCCTGCTACGATAAACTGACCGCGTACCAGAAACATTTCCACTTCCTCTCAACAAAAACAATGCAAGGAGGTACTGCAGTACTTTGGAATGGGAAAAAAACCGGTTTACGGCCAAGGGAGTATTTTTGATTGGTATAACTTATTCAAAAGAGGCAGAGGAAGGCAATGTGCCGTCTACCGATGAACACCAAAAGTAAAGGATTTGATGGAAAAATATTATAGCCACGACCAAAAACAAAATTTAAATAATCCATGGCTCCATGGAACACACATCAAAGTTATTTATTTCAAAGATTCTTATGTCCCGAATTTTATCATTTTTCTGAATAACGCCGGGGTTTTAAAATAAATTCTAATAGCTTCCCGGCAAATAATTCAATCTTATCCGAAAATCTTAAAAACCATCTCCATTTACCCAATGAAACTCAAAACCACATATCAAAAAGAAAATGTTGTTTTTTGTCGGTTAGCAATATTCTAAACTATGTCTTCGCACCCCATAGGTAATTTCCATATTCCCTCCCTGGTGGAAGATTTACTCTAAAAAAATATATTTTTTCATAACCCATAAAAATATACCAGAAAAAAAACACTAAAGGAAAAGAAAGTGGGGGGAAATAGCATAAATTCCCATCATCCCTCATGTAACCCGGGCCGGGAAAGAGATTCCTCTCCATTGAGGCACTCCATTAGTTAGTCGATTCCATCTAAGATAGTATTCTGGCAGAAATGATGTCACACACACACCCACATATTATTATCGTGATTTGCATCCAAAAACATAAGCCCAAGCCCCCGATGCGCTCCATATCTTGGGGCTGTGCGAGAGAGAGTCGTTCATCTTTCACCCCGTTCCGTATTTCTTCGGAGCAGTTTCTTCTTCGCCCATTTTTTTTTCCTTGAATAATTCATCTGGTAACCCCTTTCTTAGCAGCATATAAAAGCGGGCGGTAGCAGTGACTGCCATTGACATAATAAGGATCCACAGAAAATGGCAAACGTAAAAAGGCATTCCATCTACAGTAGTTTATAGTCGGGGGTCCACCCCGCCCCCCAATTTACAAAATAGGGCCGCGCCAACCACCCTGAGTGGGGAGAAATGTGGCGATGGATCCTCTGGCTCGGAAAATAAGACTTCGTCACCAGACGGATGCGGCCCCGTTTTGTAATCCGAAGGATCTTCCGCGATATGCAATCTCACTTTCTCGCCGCACTATTTCCGGGGTGTCCTGGCAATTGTCGGCCTGAAAGGGACCAATTTCGCCCTCTGCAATCGACTGTGAACGTACGTAAAATGTGAAAATTGATGGCAAGGATTTCCGTGGAGGCTCCGAATGGGGGTGGAAGAGTCCTCCCTCGCCTTTGTTACTTTCCCCACAGGACAATTGTGTTACTCTATGTCCTGTTAATTTTCGTCCTGGTGAAGCATGAGCAGAAAATTTTATCAGTTTCCATCCCTGGAGGGGGGAAAGTATAATTTTATAAACCAAATTGATGCGAGAGCGCGAAACGCGTCCGCCAAAAAAAGTATATACCGCGAAGGGAGGTGTTCTAATGGAGAAATGCAAGTCACTAGGTGGGGCTTTGGCTAGGGGTTGTGTTTTTTTTGTAAGCCTAAAATTGGCTTATAACCGTCAAACGTTAAGAAGTATCGACCCTGGGCGAAGTAATCGGATTAGAAATTCTTCTGAGGCTGTTATGAATATTTCTTGTGTAAGAGAGAAAAAACTTGTCACGCGATGAGTAATTAAAAGAAAGACAAAAAGAGAGGGAGAGACAAAAAAAATACAGAAAAAAAAGGTTAAGATTGTTTGTGCAGGTTTCGCAGGGGATTTAATTTTAGTGTGTTATCTTAGCAGCCAAAGTACACCAGAAATAAATTAGACAACATTGTATGCTGGACGACAGTTCTTCAAAGGGAATGAGGATTGGTCCTTCAAGACGGATGAGAGAAAGTAGGGCAATATACAACTTCCTGGTAGATAGTGTCAACGAATGTTGGGGATCAATAAGACAAATGTTTTCGTATCGACAATTTCTTGTAGCCTAGTTTTTATCTTAATCGGATAGAGACTATGAATTCTGTGTGTGTCGTCTGTACGAGATCCTTGATTCTGAAGATATTTATTATGGATTTATATGGTAAAAAAGCAAAGGTTTCTGAGATCACATCGTTTAACCATTTCAATTGAAATTTAATGGACTAATGCGATTTCCAGAGTGGTCTTTTTATGTGTGCAAGACTCAAGCTTTGGAATCACCTACCTCATGGTAAAATCAGAGTCTGAGGGGTGCTCGAGCAGAATACGACGAATCTTAACTTTAGGATGATGTACAAGTTCAGAAATACTTATTATGAGTCGAGATACAACTACCATCATGTACCATTTTTAAACGAATTTCTAGATCTTAGTGTAGGCAGAAAGAAGGACCGCAGGGAGTGGGAATCAAAGCCGGCGTTTGGCTCTTTTGCGCCCGGTGCAGTATGCCATATTTCGCCCCTATTAGCTGTTCATTTTTTGATCGCAGAGACAGCAATGGAAAAAGACATAAACACTCTGTGGAGTTCCTTTAATATATGAAAATGAAGGCACGGAAACACTTTTTTTCTGAAATTGCGCCCGGTGCAAATGCACCAATTGCACCTATAAAAGCGCCAATTTGAGTCGTGACCTTGATTTTGTGAGTTTTCTTGCGCTTAAGCTTCACAAAACTCTTCCGCTAATGCTGTTTAATACTCCAGGGGGTCAATTATGGTTCGGTGTAGTGAAAACTGTGATGTCTTTTAACCGTATTGAATAGGGATGTCTACATACTCCTCTCAATAGACGTTCGAACCAAATTGTTTTCTTTCGCTAGTTGGCACGACTTCCAAATTGCCAACATTTCTCCTTAGAAGGCACTGGATGTTCAGGAGCCAGAATTTTTTGGTTATATTACATGATCCAGAAAAGATCCTGGCACCTACTTCGTGGTTCGTCTTGGAACCGTCTGTGTAGATTACCGTGTCCATATCTGCTACCATTTGTCCACTTTTTCACTCCTGTATTGTTGAAATTTTGACTTTGAACTTCTTGCTCAACTCTAGCTTGGGCTAATGTACTCTGTGGTGATTGGGATGAACTCCCTGCCAATCATTCTAGGAATGCTGCTAATGCAATGCCACTAGCTAAATGTTCGTTTCAGAGGGTCGCATTAAGTGTCCAACTGTATATAAAAATGCCTTGCCAGCTAGTCTTCAGTCCTAGTTTAGAAGGTTATTTGAAGAATAGGACAGGTTTGAGGTTATGCAGAATCAGGAGAATGTTATGGGAGATGGCGATGAATCTTGGTTTGATGATTTAGAAGTTCGAGAATACTGATTGCGAAAGGTTGTTCCATAATCCATTAATTTTTTGTTCATGCTTTGTTTTAGTGCAAGGTTAGTGTAGTGAGTGGACTTTATCATTACAAGCCTTTGATGAACAGTACCAGTATCTGTAGTGTATTCACTCCACATATATACTGATATAGATTAATAAATTTTGATAGTGCGGAGGCGGAATCACAGAGATTACACAATAAAAGTTCTTTCATTCCTCAGACATTAGGAGTATCTGATTCAAATTGCTATTGTTTGCCTTCTCAAAAAAAGACCTTAACAACAACAAAAATACTGAACAAACCAGCAACCAAACAAGTTTTTTGTTATAAAAATAAACAAACAACATTGAACCTACACACAAAGCTAAAAGAAACAACACGAATGTAGTAATTCCAACTTCTTTCATCAGGTGAACATATTTAAAATGGGGAAAATTTGCACCCAAATTAGTTGTTAGCACCTTGAAAAATAGAAAAATCGAATCGAAGCCCCCGAGGTAGAGCCATACACACAGCACACGGCAGCTAAAACCGTTTTTGTCATATTCAAATGACCATAACCAGTTCTTTGGTATGTGGACGATAACAATCGCCAACAGTTAACCTTGCACATTGCACGTTTATATATTTCCCTGAATCGCGCCGATCGTTGGCTGGACGGACTTTCACTCCGGGTCTACCTCCAGCTATATCCTATCGAATCTATCTAGCTATCTAATGCCCAGGCATATTACCTGGTCTAGATGCCAGTGAATGAAGTCTCTCGCTCTTGTAGCAGCCAGATTGGAAGAGTCTTTTTGAGCTTTACCTCAATATTTTATATGCACATAATTACCCACAGGTTACCTGTTCGGATGTTTTCTATATCTGCTGTGTAGCCATAGCCGAATGCGCGCCGTGGCAGAGTGCTGAAGCTGTAACCGTTTTCCCATTAACCTCGTGGGCTTAGGCTGGCTGTAATTGGATGTACGGGAGTAAGTTCATTACCATGAGAGGTCCGACATGCCTATCTTAGCGCAAAGATCTTGGTAATTTGACGAGATAATCACTACAGCACACACACAGAGAGTATATATGGTTGTTCTATGTCATCCAAGCAATTTATGTATATACGCTTGCGGAGCCCCCGAACCGCCAACAAATTCTGCAGAGTTCTAATCAACTACAATTTTCCCTCTGCCGTTTCATTTGCTACTTTCGTTTCATCTGGGTAGAAAATCCAGCGACGACTACATTATCCGCCGCTATGCTAGAAGCCCCAAACACAGTTAGCGGAGCCAAGTCAAGTGCTGACCGCATACGCATTTCTGCCGGAGTCTCTAATTATGTAATTCGGAGTCTCTCATAATTGAAGTTGGCCTGTAATTTTTTATTATTGAAAGACATGTTCCGGCCTCCATTGCGGCGCTATGGCGGTTCTGCGTTTCCTACAATGGATTCGCTTTGGTTTGTCGGAAATTTTCCCAACAGAAAAGACTTGTCCTACGCCAGAGCGACAGGCAACAGCAAGACAAAAGCGACAACACCCAAGAGAAAGCCACGATGAAGAGGCAGAAGGCCCTAGAAGAAATCATGTCTGATTTGTGCGAAACGAAAATGCCTCTGAAAGAGGAAAATAGAAAATTGTGAAAATGTTTTGCGCGATGAAAATCCCACATACACGAGCTGTCGTGAAGTCGTCGTCTTGCGGGGGGCAGTGGGATGCGGAAGCCATATCAATCATCTCCGGGAAACTTATCTGCAGCGTAAGCCACTAATACTCCGCGCTGACGAGTTGATCCCTGGTCGAATAATGTGGAATCATCAGGGCAGCCATATGCCACATCATCGGCGTGTAATCCTGGGTGTAGTCCAGAGAAATCCTAATTGCGCCCCTTTGACACAAATATTGGATCCCACCTAATTTGTGGCGCCCACCCCCGACCCCATGAGGCTTGATATCGGGAAGTCCTGGAACTGATACACAATACCCACTCGACAAGGGCCGCAGCGGCTGGGTTTCGCAACAATGGAATTACGCCTTCGCAGTAGTGGAAGATGAACGAAACGAAAGGGATAAGACTCTGGCTCTGGCAGACCGACCTTTCTTCCATCAAAGATTTTCCTCTCGGTTTCTTTGATACCCGACGAAAGACCGTGCGGCCAGCTTGTGCCAATTTCTGTTGCATCACGATTAATACTCAGGAGGCTAGACTCTCGTCTGCTAGCAAACAACAAGACCAAGGGGCAGCGGTGTACCAGGGGGCCACTACTCCACTAAGGCTGTGTGTAATTAAAACTTTTGGTCAGGAAAATTACCGCGCGATTGGAATCTAATTTGGGGCTTAATTATCTCGTCCGTTGCGCAACGTTACCGTACGTACTACGCTCCTCGTCTACTACCGCAATCAACCAGCAGCAGCAGCCAGCCACTTGGTCGACTTTTTCCACTCTCCCCCTTCACTCTTTTGCAAACCCGCAAGCCCCCAGTGAATTGGCAAATAGACTCCCCGCGCGCTCAATGGATGTGGAATCGATGCCCATTGATGCTCGGTCTGATCTGCTTATGAAATTGAGGTTATGATTGATGATGGCTGAAAATTATGTGGTTACAGATGAAAGAAGCGGATACAGGAAAATTCGAATTTGAGTAGTTGAGGGTAACACTTGAGGTAGCAGAAATGGAGCAGGGTTTCCAGCTGGTTTCGCTGGATGCCGCCCATCCTGTTTGTTTGTTATTACGGAGGACGGAGCATTCTCGGAAAGTGTAATTTGTTTTGTGAAGTAAATCCGGAGATAGTCATTAATTGAGTATGTTTTATTCATTAGATGGCGCTCAAGTACAGTCAGAAATAGAATATTGGTCCTTTGAGTGGTATTTAAATGTTTTATGGAGGAGGGAGGAGAATGTGGAGTTGTTGGTGTTTGGTGGACTCAAGTATTTTTGTTTAGATTAAATCTTCCGAACTTTGTGACTGACGGATACTACACAAAAATAAAAGAAGCAACTAGAACGAAGGTTTGGTCAATATTTAAGAAGGAGGGATGAAATAATAGAGTAGGCTTTCACTTGCCCTTATATAAGAATCTATCCTATTTGGTTAAATGTTTCTTCTGTAATTGCTGTGATCCATTCGTCCAATAGAGTGATGATCATGAGTGATTCCACACGAAACTACAAAGGTCACGAAACGACACAAAACGACAAAAGTCGGCTGCAAGGGTGGTTTATGGGGAAGAGGGTGAGAGAGGGCGATGGAAATTGTGTCCCTTCTATTGCCCTCTCTCACCCTCTTCTCCATAAACCATTTTTGCAGGCGACTCTTGTCGTGTCGTGTGTGCGCTCGTGTGGAATCAGGCTATGCAATCGGTCGATATTAGTTGTCGTCTCCTGATCTTAGTATTTAAAGCAGACCTATAATATACTCAACTGTGTTCAGATTCGACGATAAAGAAAGTTGTTCTACTTCATGCATTGCCGAGAACGACAATTCGATGTGTGGCAGATTGTCTTGCTGAAATAGAATGATCTCGTAATTTCTCTCTTCAAATAATCTACTAAACTAGGACTGAAGACAGACTGCTAGTACGTACGAAAAACGTACGCACAAAAGAAAAAAGAAGACGTGGCTGGAGAAACAAGCTGTGAGCGAGCGAGACGAAGAAGAAGTGAGCGATCGAGACAGCGAGACGATTGGAGGAGATTTGGGCTGTAGTGCCATTGAACTGAGATGAACTGAAGTTTGGAACTAAACAGAATCAAAGTGTCGATCACCTCAAGCAAACTTTTGGCTAGAAATATCACAAAGTGTGCGATGCGTTAAGGACGACCAGATTGAAAATTGGTAATCCATTCCAAAAAACGCACTATTCGTGAAATTTTTTTAACTCTGCGTCAGCCTGTAGATATTCAAGATCGGCATCGAGTCCATTCAGATCACCCCAGTCGAATTAGGGATTCACAAAAAATTAGACAGCGGATGATGAAATCCGCAAAAGCTTGGGAAACAGTACAGTGGGAAAAATAACGTGCTTAGAGCATCTTAAGGCGCAGGCCTTTTGCCACAGCTATGGCTTATGGTTATGGATTCCTATGCATGGTGATTCTGATATCGAGGAAGGTTCTCTCTACAATTTCCTTTTATCTGGACAAAAAAATCGAACTGATGCGATCGGAAAGATCGAATTGATTTCAGTCTACCTACAGTTGAGGGTCGAACCCTGAACCAATTCCGATCAGCTAAGCACTTGGCTCCTATTCTGAACCCAATACAGAACTAGACGCTCAGTATCGAAGATAGAGCAAGAGACGCCCAAAATAGCTTGCTATGCTAATAGCTTCACCTTCGGGGCTTGAATTCACATATGGTGCAGGGTTTAGACCACTTCTGACATAGGCCTGTGCGGTTGCTAAAGAATATAACAAATCCAGATTAGGATTGTCGTCGAAAGAAGAGTGTATGATCTGATGGCGGATCCTCGGATTTGACGCTTCGCACCTCTAAGTCTCAAATTCCTGCTGTGACCCTCAAGACGCTGCTTATTCCGAATAGATTCTGGGCAAACCCCAGCTGAAAAGAGGAGAATTGAAGTAAAATGAGAGGAAGGAAATCGTTCAAAGCACCGAGTGAAGCCAGTTGTGTAATGCCTTATCCTCTTATGGAGGCTCTGTCAGGATGGACCTTCCCTTTCTTACTATACTAATGGGACTTCGCCCAATTCGGTTGCCTAATTCTAAGCGATTTCTTCTTGTGCCACTCTAAAAGCAGCCAAGGAATTATTGGGCGTAGTAGAAAATATGCTAGGACATTTGTTGGCTTAGTTACCAGACACTTCGCTCTGAATTGCCATTTATAGAGAATACAAAGGGTGGAGGAAAACTCCATCTGTTGAGGAGTATGAGCTTGTTCTTTATATTCTCTGTGAGTGCCCCGGAGTTAACTCGAACAATCAAGTCCAAACGACAAGGCAGTAACCGCATATTAGAGCATCTACCATTTTTTTGGAAAGCATCTTTGATGATCGACTTCTATTAAAATATGTCGATACCTGAATGCCGCTACCTGGTTAGGTGAAGTGCAAGTAATTTCTCACTATGCCATTTCGGATGTGACCAGGGAATTGATGGAACTTAGTAGAAAAGATAAGTGTAATTGCCATACAAACGCTCTCCTGCCTCCACGGCAATCTTATAACCGCAACACCAGATTAGCCCACTCGTCTCATTCCCTTTACCTACAACTCCCCCTTTCACGCACTCAGCAAGATATGAATTCGTTTGTAAATAGAACAGCTCGACTGTGGAATAATCTCTCTCAGTCAGTATTTCCGAGCTCCTACAACATCCAAGAGTTCAAACGCGGGGTTCATCGCCACCTTCACACCCCCATAACCCTTAACCTATTCCCCCCACTCCCCCATAACCCTTAACCTATTCCCCCCCGTACTAAGCTTGCTGCTAGACATTGCACCATGACGTGACAAACGACATGACGGACTGGTAGTACAAAGGGTGATTCCTGAGTTTAGCACTGCCACATAAAAAAAAAACACACCATTCTGAACTGCCATTTCTAAAAAAGGATCGGAAAAGTAGAGGACTCAAACTGAAGATTTTGTCCCGAAGATGAGTTTGGCTTTTAATATCTATGTCCCCGTGTCACGATATCGAGGACCATAATCTAGTTGTTAGGCGAAAGTGTGCTTGATCAGAAAAGTCTGAGCGACAGTTCTTTAGAAATACTGCTAAGTTTGTACAAGCGCTATGATCCAAAAATCTTAGGTATAGGAGGTGATACCACAAGTCCAAATGGAGACAGTTTTACATCTGTCCCTGATGCCTTATTAAAAGGAAGTAAAAAAGGTTGTGGAATTTTTGGTTGAATACGTGTCAGAAATGTACTAAAAAACTTCTCTAAAATCTTCCTGTATTTAATTCCATTTATTAACTAAAAACCCACAAACAATACGCTCGCCGATCACAACAAAATAATAATTTTCAAGTGGCAAATAAATAAAAATTGACATACAAGAATGCCATTAGCCACTAAGATGTAAATTAGCCATTTTTCTCAGTATTCGCGCTTACTCAACAACTCGAAACAACAATGAAGCCAGAAGCATAAAAAAGTGTTAAATAACAACCATTTCACCCCAAAACCGGTGAAAAAACACACAAAATATTCGCCATTTGCATAAAATGAAGCCAAACAAGAACGATCGGTTGATTAATTCACAAAAATATAATCGGTTCTCTCTGGCAGCGCCCCCGGGGGGCATTTGACTTCGTCTTCTAATATGATAATAAACAAAACGATCTTCAAACAATTCTCACTGATCGTGGTGCTTCAATAGGCCATGATGTAACTGCAGAATTCGACATAAGAACAATAAAAACTGGAAAAATCACTTGGACGATGATGAAGATGATGACATGAGGAGTTGAATCCGTGAGCACCAGATCGAAAGGTTTCTCAAGATTCCTCGATCGTGAAGAAGACACTGTATAAGTTGCGATGATCTAAGAGACGGCGATTTTGATGGGAAGATGGAAATGCTGCTGCTGTCGCGTCCGTCATTTCGAATCGATGAAGAAAAAATTGAAATGTAATAAATATAAACGTTTCCGCAATAACACACGGCAAAGTCGTCAAGCGATCGTGTCTGTATGGTGGTAGATGAAGAAGACCCAGGTGTTTGCTTTTACAGAAGAGATGTTGACAAAACACCTTCACGGCTCGAAATTAAATCGATCGGTTCATGCCATAAACGCCGTGATGATATGAAGTAATCGAAGAGGTGAGAAGGAATGTGATTTAAAAGTACACACACAGCACAATTCCAGAATGAGGAAGATTTATTACCGCTGCCACAATGATGGAGAGCAGTGGGATGTGGGCTGTAGCCATGGTCTTGAGATTCTTCCTCTAAACAAACAATCGACGGCGAGAGATCTTCGGTCAAGCACTTTTGGAACAACACCAAAAACCCAATAACATTTGCTGCTCGCCGTGTGTATCGCCCCAAGGCTGGAGACGTGGATTTCGTTTTACAAATCTTACCTCCATAAAAAAACAACATAGAGATATGAATAACCTTTAAATTTGGTCGTAGGTGTCCAACGCGTCGTTAACTGCGAAGATTTCCACCACCACAAAGGAAGTGGAATTATTCACATCCAGGTTAAGGCTGGTGCAGAACACGGGGCGGCGCACCTTCATAGATCGGAGATGGATTCCAGCTCTTTTAATAGCATCGGGATTTATATCCCCTCTGCTCCTTTACAAATCCGATGCCTAGACAAGATTAGAAAGTGATTGATAACCCCCGGGGACGTCTTGTAGTCACCACCACCGAAATCGCCCGATTTAAAAATTGTGAAATCCCCCATCTTAGGGCCACGGACCGTCGTCGTCAATGTACTTGTGGTGCCGCGTAGTTCTGAGAGTGAACTCTTATTGTCAGAATGGAAGGCGGAAGTCGGTGGCTAATGGGGAACATGGGAAGTCATTAAACGATATGCAAATTAGTAGTACCGTAAAAAGCTGAGGGGGACTTTCTATTTAGGTCGACGACGGTTTGATCGGCACTTTTTTAGATATGGCATTTCGTGGTGCGCGGAGTGTCAGGTTTTAAGAACATTTAACGGGTTCGTAGATTAACCTGAAGATATGGTCGACTTTTTTGGGGAACAATGGGGAATTCTTCGGCTGTGATTTGGTTGTGCGAATGGGGAACGACACTGAAAAGCATTTTGTAATAGGAGAAATAAAAATGGAGGAGGAGTTGAATTCTTTTCATTATGGTGTGTAAACAGTCAATGAACGAAGTTTTGTGGTAGTTAAATTTTGTTTTATTTTGTGTTCATTGTAACCTTTTTATCACTTTCTTTTGTGTAAAAGACTAGAAAGGTGAGCCCTTTTGTACTGTAGACCCTTTTATCTGCTGTATCTATCATCAATCTTTAGTCCTAAAAAATAATCAATAGGCAAATCGAAAACTATGAACGTCAACACGGGGGTTTACTCGATCCACTTCTATAATCAATACTAGCTCCACAGAAATCGTTGAATTTTTTTAAGTGACGATACTAAGCTCAGGTTTCCATTCATCATTTGGTTGGAGGATGTTGAAGTAGATGAGCCCCACGTTTGATTTCTTGTATGTTGTAGGAGACTTAGGAAATGACAAATATCGCCCAGAACATGGCGTCCTGGATTGTTGTACTTTCAAGCTATGACAGAAGATGTTCGGGGTGGGACAAATGTAAATGACGGACTCCTGATCAGGTAGGGGTGATAGTCAGGTAGGTAAAGGACGCATCTTTGTTCATGAACATAGTACAGGGATACAATTAACGCTGAAAGGGCATAGTTTTGTAACTACACCGAAATAAAGCCTTTCCTATGTTAATGGGCTTGGTATGATTTTAAGCTTTGAAATCCTGTAAGAAAAAATGCACAGAAAATGATTGATTGGATGTGGCCTAAAACGCCCTAGCGACTAAACCGCTACGAAAACCCCCCCCCCCCCCCGCCCGCCCCACAACCAAACTTTGTTACGTTCAGCAATACATCCGCATCCGCTTGGCTACCTTATTGCTCTGTATTGAAAGACATACCAAAGCATGCTACTTAAAAAGAAGAATTGCCAGTAGTTCCGCCTGGACAGCACAAGCAGAATTAGGCGGACAGTAGATTTCTCGGAGGTTTAACGAGGAAAAGAAAACTCCAACGACTGCCTTCTCTGATTTGGAGCCACCTGGGTATTGTACCTCTAGCTTTTATCAGGTGGAAGTTTTCCCATACTTTCCTGATACGGGCCTGGACATCATATTTTCCCAGTGCGATGGAGGGCAGTATATTTCTGGATTGTTACGTCTTGACAAACCCGGATAATCCGTTATACAACGTCGGTGCCTCAAGAAGATTTTGACTTAGTATACTTTCATAGGTATGCCTCCTCAAACTTGAGACTTTTTTACCCATATTCTAAAAGCAGTCACAAGTCACAACGCAATCACAAGTGTGTGGTGACTCTTAACTTGAGGTAATTTGGTACTTTATTTTTTCAGCCACTATTTCGACAATCGACAAACGGGGGCTCAAAATTCCAAAATTGCTACTAGTCACAAGAATCAATGGTAAGCACGAATTTCAAAAGCTTGTGACTTATGACTGGTCACAATGTCGAAAAAGATTTTAGGCCTACGAGAAGATTAATAAAAATCCACTCCTTAACGAAGGCTCTTTCGAACTTTTTGTAGATTTCGTGGATTCTGTTTCAGCATTGAGCGGTACTAAGGTAAGCCGAATGTCCAGCACTGCCTTCGCGATATATGAAAAGCCCCGCTGATGGAAAGATATTCTTTAAAACTTGCATAATTGGATATTAAAGCCATTAAGCCTAGTTCTGCGGCACCATATTCATTACGGACATCCGAAACCACGTGGCTGCGCATTACGCATTACTCCAATTTTCCAATTCTGTCATCTTCATCTAATCTGCCTTACAACATTTTGCGAAACGGTAGCAACGAAATCTCTAAGTCCCGGCAAAAACACAATTTATAACTCATCAAGTTTGGTGTGAAATTAACAAAGGAATACGACGGCCTATACACTTTATTTTTTGCCTAAGCTCGTCTGCAACTCTAAACATAAACTGTCGCCCCTGGTATATGCTGACCCAAAAGAAGTGGGTTCGATCATGTATCTGGTGCCAATAGCCACCAAGTTCAGACACCCAAAGTTCAATTACGAATTTTTCAAACTGCCGAACCAAAGATTTGATCAGATTCATATGGTTAAAGTGGCACGTCTACTACCATTGATACTAGTACCCCTTTACTAGAATAGATGAGTTGACGAGATTGCATGAAGCTCACCCAATTCGGGATGTAACGTCCTCTGCATTAACAAAACGTTTTGTCACTGGAATATATCTCATGATTCCGTGTATCACTTGAATTTACTGCAGACCAAGGAACGCGATTCGAATCTAAATAGTTCAACTAAGTTGTCAAACTTTTCGGTCCTCATCGAATTTAGACAAGCTCCTAGCATATGCAGCAAGATTGACGTGCAATGAGCAAGATTGACGTGCAATGACTGCTAGGCATTGTGCCTTGATTGAATTCGGTTTTCATCGTGTCGAATTAGAATCAAATATTCGGCAACTCCGAAACGTTGGACGAACCTTAAAAGAAGGAGTGCTAAGTCAGACAGTAGGACAGCCAAGAAATAGGTGGATAAATGACGCACTATAGTGTCAGTTGATTTTCCTCGTTCTGGTCTACCTTTAACGTTCGACAAAATCGAAAAGCTCGATCATCGTCGTATGAATGTAAACGAGTCATTAGATTGGTATTTTGGACATGAAACGGTTTGTCGAACGACTTGTTCTGAAAGAGTTCATTTGTTTTGCAAAAAGACATCTAGATTAATAATAAACGATGGAGCTCTGCGTTACATTTACGCCTTCGACACTAAAATACAAGTACGTTCCAAATCTTGCCGATCTCAATCCTAAACTCATGTGCAACTCGGTCAACAGGGACTTTTATCCACTTTTCCACACTACTAGAGTTCAATGTCTCCAAAATGAAGTCTCATCGCTTTCAAAACCTGCACCGACCTTCCTTTGGTCTTATTGGAGATAATGTATGTCTACCATCTGACTTAATCTCTTTTCAACATCCTAGGAACCACCTGAAAATGTTTCTATCTTTAATTATAACCCGCTTTATGTTATCTCGACTCGTATCATATCATTATTTTTACCAAATATAGCTACTGAATTAGTCTGTATTTCATATAATACCAAAGTAATGAACTACTTCCATATCCCAAAGCGAATTCCTCAATGCCTTTTGAGGTCTCCATTGCCATTAATAAGTTTCATTTCCTTTTCGCATGTTCCCTGCAATACAGCCTCTCTAGGCAATTGCATTCACTGCGATATAATTAAGGGGAATGGACCATGCTTCTTCCGGGATATAAAACATATTGACGTATACACTAAACCAACTGGCAGGACATTAAGGTGAACTACACATCGATTTTTTTTGGGGGGGTTTTGGATGGAGATTTAGATGGGAAACTGGTCCTAGTATAATTCTGGAATTTCCCGGCATGAGTTTTTCTTCCTTTTGAAGCATAAATAAAGGAAATTGAATTTTTTAAATAATTTGCTCCTAAAAGTATGCAGCAAAAATAACTCATCCACATAGAAGTATGCTACGAATAAAAATCTAACCGGCCCACAGAGACGTTACGTCTTCAACAAATTAGATTAGTTTAAAGAGATTTTTTTTTAGGAATTGGTGATTATTAAAAAATACTGAATGTTGTTGACACAGTTAAAATTAAGTGTGTGCGCTTTAAAAAAAATGTATCTCCAGTTCAACTTTTTTGTATCCTTTTTAAACTTCTCTGGAAATTGCAACTACATGAGAAGTTTAATTTTTTTTTTCTAAATTTTTTTTTTAAACCAAAGGCGTTGAAACGATTTTCTAATCTACCGCCCACCTGGAAAATAATTTTCTTTCTACGTCAACACATTACTTAACGACAGTAAACATAACCTCATTTCAAAGATATCAGAGCAAACTCAAATACTGATTATATGCCCGTGGAGTAGACTCAAGTGTAGGTGGTCTCGTTGTGGACTAGATGTTGTGTTACCTGGTGGTACACCATCGCATCAGATACACAAGATTCCTCAGACTCTCAATTCTAAGGTGTACATTCTGTGTAAACTTATAAGCCTGCATCGTACCGTCGTCGATGTGCAATATACAGTACACAACCGATGCAGCAGCACAAGGCACAGTATACAGAGTTTACATTTCAGTAAACACAAGAGCACCTTGCAGGCCCGCTTCACATTAACTTGTCGGCCTTTATTTACCTTAGGGACTGTCGTCGTCGTAATCACAGTCACTCGCCTTCCATATATGTATATAGTACATATTCTCGCTCGTTATAGTCAGGACTTTAAATACAGGTGAAAGCTTTCAGAAGAAGGCCGCGAGGCGGGTGCGAGATGGATATATCGTTGAGATGGGGGAGGAGTGGGTTAAGAACATCATTTTCACCTGTGAAATTTAGGGTAGAGTGAAATATTGATCCGTTGGGGGTAAGTATCCGTCGTACATACAGTAAAGCCACTATCGCGCATCTGATTTGGTGTAGCATCACAAGCACGACAGGCGAAGATGCTGCTTTGGGGGTTAACGGTGCTAAAATGTGTGAAATTGGGTTCGTCTTCTGTGTGCAATAAATTAAACTAATCAGACATAAATGGGGTGTTGTTTGCCTAACCCCCCAGGTTCACGAGCACCCCTAGCCTTTTAGCTTGCCATGAGTTATTGCACCGCATGGGACCGTAATTCATGCCACGAACCTGAGTTATTCCGTGCTAGCTACTATGTAGATCGCCAAGGCAGAACTGCGTCATCATAGCACCAGCACAGCACAGTTGTGTGCAATTCTCTTTCACTAGTTCTCGTATATATATATGATGAAGGTCACCGTTTCGATTCATTAGACTTCCGTGTCAGCGTTAGCGAGCGGTCGCTTTGATTAGGAACACCTCTAAGGAGTGACTGCGAGCGGTCTTCGATATAATCAGTTAAGAAATTGCTACTTCGGCCTGCCAAACAATGGGATCACATCGAGGGGTGGGACCTTAAGATTCTCATAAAAACTGGATTTGGGACGCGCCGAGCGCGCTATTCTGCTGCTTCCTAAACGACATCCGGCTTATTGGCGAACGAAATGACTCTCTTCTATTTTTTTTGTTCCGTTTGGCTGGTGTCATCCTCAAATCCAATTGACCTTGGCGTGTACGCCAGCGATTTGTTAGCGAAAACATAATAGCTTCTTCTTCTTCTGCTCCGTGTCACTCATTTATCGGAAAAGGGATGGGAAAGTGTCAACTCGGACAGAATTTATCGCGGGACTATTGAAAGCTTAGCATTGACTATGGATTGACCGATGGATACCTTTACTTTCACATATAGAGCAATTCCATATAAATAGCAATGGTGTAGGAATCAGCAGAGAGGTGGTAGTCATGAAGTCATTCAAGCATAGGAATTAGTTCACCATCGTCAGGAAAATCGATTTTCCACGGAGGTTTTCTTTCATTCGATTTTTGCTTGGGTTCTGGTCCTGTGGATTTCTGCTGCAGCAGTATAGTATATGGTGACTTCATCGATGCCTTCTCGTTCTGATGGTCGTGTGAAGTCAGCACCAGTTACTACAGGCAGCTATGTACATTCTTTGCGGTCGGTCACGCTATCGATTACGACATACTCAATTGATTTGGACGTCGTGGTTTTTTTCGTGTATGCGATATCTTCTTTTTTTCGCTAGTGGAGGAAACTATACGATCCGCTAAAGGGATTTTATCCGCTAGAAGATTTGAAGGGTGGTTAAAGTATGTCTGAAGGTTATTATCGAATTAAGCTTATAAGGTTCGTTCGTTCGTTTTTGCTTTTGTGTGAGTAATAGGATTAAAATATAATAAGTGTTAGTGGGGTGGGGAGGGAGAGGGTTTCGTTTTATGTATGGTTTTGTTATAAAAGTGTAGCTGCAGGTTATTACTGTAAGATTAGAAATGTATTGATCAGAGAGATTAGAAAATTTGATTATGTTTGCGACATTATTTTTAATAAAGAAAGGAGTGGATATGGATCCCAACTTCTGGAATGGTAGTCGACTGTGTTCATGGCTAGGTTACCGAGGCCAAATTGGTGCAACTACTATTATTGGTCTTCAAAAGTACAAAACATTTACCGAACAGAAAGAAAGAGAGTGGAGCATTGACTATAAAGGTATGAACATTTAAGCGCGGTTTCCTTGACCATGCAAGAGTATCCTGCGTCTTTCATAGGATAACTTATAAGTAGGGTGTTGGCATGAATGTAGGAAAACAACTGGGTCCAAGGCACTCACCAATTTGATGAATAGATCAATAAGATGATCGGATTCTGATGAAATGCACTTAACACCCAAGGGCTCTAACGTAAGGTTCATCGCCACCTGCTCCAACACCCCGATACCAGACCTGTTCTATCATATATTCCCTTCTATCTTCAAACCAAGCTTGGTTTTAAAACGACATGACAGACTGGTCGTACAGAAGGTGATTCCTAAGCTTGTTTTTCTCACTTAAAAAAAACTGGTCACCCCCATCTGAAATGGAGTAGAAGAGCTCCGAGAAGATTTATTGTTGGGTCGTCTCGCCCGCGACTGGACAAAAACCGGCAGCAAAAAGGATGTCAGGATACTAACTATTTTGGTAACCGGGCACTGGGTATCGGAAGGACGGACGACCCCACCTGTCGGCTTTGCCTCGAGAAGAACTAGTCCCCCCTTTATGTTCTGTGTCACTATCGCGAGAAACCAAATCTCAAGAACTTGGAAAAGTTTAGCTGTTTGCCTAATGATTTGTCACTTTTGTTTGGTCAAGCAAAGTCCCGACAAACAAATATATTCTGTTCTTCATTATCGCAGCAGTGACAGTTAATATAAACGGCAGACTCGTTTTTCTCAATGTTCATCCTGTTGGTGGATTCATTGGCCTAAGTATTTTAAGAGCCTGTGCAACGAATCGAATAGTAATCGATGGGGCGGGGGATGCCTCTAGCATGAGCGTGCATACCTGTGTGGCAGGCGCATTTGTTCACGAATATGGTGCAGTTTTTTGCTGTATTCCCGAACTCCTAGCACTTGCAACATCTTCTTAACGACCTTTCCTGCTTCTAGCGCTTTTTAGCTAGATCTATCAACATATCTATGGTAGCAGTCTATGTACCACCGTCCCATGTTCTTTAACTGCACTTGAAGCAGACCCAGTTGGCTCGTATACCTCTCCTTTGGCGGTGCTCTCGCCTGGTCCGTTATCTCGATCGCAACCCGGTTACTGTTTGCTTTGACGTTCACTACTTCTTTTAGCGAGGACTTGAACTTCTGTTGGAGGTTTACTTCTCTGCCTTCATCCACCTTCACTTCCACCACAAAATCTCTCTTTTGCGTCTGCCTGATACTTGTTACCTCGTCCCCTAGTTATGTTAGCGTCCGTTCTGACTTTCCGGCCATTCTCCCTACCACGAGGGACTCTGGCCGCTTTTCGTCTTTTGTTTGGGCGACTTCTCTTTTTTCTTTTTTGGGGGATCTTTGTGGAGTTTCGCCTCCTCTCCGGGCTCTCTAATGTGCTTTAGGGCCTCCGGAGTTTTTACGGGCTTCTCCGGCACGAAGTCCTTTTTAGGATTTTACGTCTGTGGGCACCCTTTGTGTAGCTGTATTCGCCATTTTTCGTGCCCTTTTTCCTGCACCTTGAAATAGGTCGACAGCATCTTCCTCACTCTGTCTAGGACGACGTGGGCGATGTTGTTACCTCCACTAAGATGGTGCATGAGCTCTTTTATTTTAGCTTCCAGTTTCTCCTTCTTTCCGAATTAGTGTGAATCTAGTAAGGATACTACTCGCGCTCTAGTCCTCGAAGTTGTTCCGGACCGTGTTACTCGAGAGCTCCTTCTAAAAACGTCGTCGCCAATGGCCCCCAATCGGCTTCTCCTCGCAGCTCCCTCCTTTGGGGATAGAATCCCCTTTCTTACGTTTTCGTCTATTGTTGTTTTGTTTTTGTCTCCATTTTTTGGTTTTCTCGAATTTTTGTAGAAAGATAAGTCCTTCCTGAAAGAGTCGCATACCATGGTAAAGTAAAGCGCTGTTTCACAACGCCATTGCTCAAACATCGGCGGGGACTATTCGCGATCAACCTCTTTAACCACTGGTTGGCTATTAGGCTCTCGGATGAAATTGAGGACCAAATAGGTTCAAATATGTGCAAATCGGGGATCAAGTCGGTTCAAATAGGACCAAATCAGTAAAAATCGGTTCAAATCATTTTAAATTGGTTTAAATCGTTTCAAATCGGATGAAATCGAATCAAATCGGTTCAAATCGAATCAAATCGGTACAAATCAATTC
Organism: Thereva unica; assembly: GCA_949987705.1. Classification (NCBI taxonomy): domain Eukaryota; kingdom Metazoa; phylum Arthropoda; class Insecta; order Diptera; family Therevidae; genus Thereva; species Thereva unica. The sequence continues at coordinate 12,233,721 of OX465285.1, forward strand.
AAATCGGTTTCAATCGGCTCAAATCGGAGCAAATAAATTGAAATCGGTTAAAATCGTATCAAATAAGTTAAAATGTGTGAAAATCAGTTCAAATCGGATCAAATCAATTCAAATCGGTTCAAATCGAATCAAATCGTATCAAATCAATTCAAATCGTTTCAAACCAATTCAAACCAGTTCAAATCGTGTAACTAATCAGTTCTAATCCTATTTCAGTTCAAATCGCTTTAAATCGTCACTTCTTGACACGTTAGCTTAAAAGTAGCACCCATGAAAGGGAATGTGAATGGGGATAGACATAAGGTGGCACAGATAGAATTACGGAGAGGAGAGCAAGGTTTGAAGGACGATTTCTGCTACATTCTAGACCGCATTGCCTAGAGTGAACCTACGTTATAGACTCATCACACTTACTAAGAAGTCGTCTATCAATTAAGAGGGCCTTGGCACATGCAAACTACTCTGTCCTTCTCCCAACGGCCTCAGCTATAAAATACGTCCCGAAAGGAGGCTTAAACTTTGAGATCATTGCAGGCATACAATCCAATCTAAAGGAGTTGCACCTCCGATATTGTTGTATCGCACTAACCCCCTTGATAAACTGGGTACTATCACCGTGGCACATGCAAACTACATACCACACCATGCCAACTACTATGATAGCAGTCTCGCTTTTGGGATTGTTGGTTCACATTGGCAATTGTAGTGTAGTTTTTGAGAGGTAGTTTGGCAACTTTAAATGAGCTAAGATAAAACCAAAGATTGATCAAACAACAAAATTCCTCACTGTCTTAAAAACAAAAGCAAGAGTCAAGGCTGTTTTACGTTTCCTTATTAGTTTATTACGCATATGTTTTTTGTTTGTTGAAACAGATAAGATAAGCTAGTCTTGAATTCTTCTATATTTCCCTGTAAAAATTTTGATTAATCCAAAAAATTCGCAGTAATTAAAATTGATAAAAAAACACGTCAGAAATCATTACAATTCCAAACATAATATGTATTTCACAAAACATCACGTCGTCTGTGTGATAAATTTATCTTAATTTGTTGTAGCTATATGTATTTTTTCCCTCTGTTGTATCTCTCTAGATAAAATTCTTTACCATTAAGCAATCGCACATTTTTTGAAATCATAACTTTCCCTTTTTGTACAAAAAAAAGGAAAACGATTTCATTCCAGTAATAGGTCGTTATTAAACCTGTATTTTTTTTACCTGTATATATATATTTTTTTTACTTTTCTCTGTAATATATTTATGAGCTTTTATACACAGCCACAAAAAATATGGTGTTATCTCTGCTTTTTTTTGCATTTTATTTGTCCACTAAATATATGACAATGTGACGAGGAGACATTGTTGTTGTACAGGTGAACAAAAAACAAGGTATGAAATAATTTCGTTGTGAATTAAAGCAAATATGAATGTAAGTCATTGGCTTGTGAATGTTGTGTTGTTGTTGATGATGGGTCTATCTTGTATGGGGAGTGATTATTTATATTTTTCCTTGCCCTTGTACACAGAATGGACAACGACACAGTGATTTTTCACCTTTATGATATGCGAGAGCTTCATAAATTTTCCAGCAATTACTTGTGGAGTATGCTGGAAGCGAATTACTTTATCATAAAACTAACAACAACAACAAAGATGGATGATAAAATACACAAAGATAAAAAAAATAAAACAGCAGATATTTTTTATCAGTCCTCCCATCGAAGGAATATATTGTTTTGTTGTAGCTCGCCAATGGTAGCGGCGACGACGACGACGCAGGCACCGTTGTTGACTTATCGTAAATCATTCGTAAATCAAAGTAATATGCGCATGCGCATATCACAAACAAAAGCGCGCAGAGGTGAGAGGGAGTTAGTTGACAGCAACAGGAGCGTCAGCGAGAACCACTTGTAGTCGTTATGATGATGATGATGGTGATGAGTTCATCGCTCAGGTATTTTCAGAAATACACCATCAAACATGGACGAGATGTGATATCTTATCACTAGGTGGCGCTGATTACGAATAAATAATGGCGCTAAAATGTTGTTTGAGGTGAAGAAGTATTTGGAGAGACTTGACTGGGACATTTTTCAATCTATATGACGACTTGACGACGAACCAGCACGAAACCAGCGAGATGAACATTTCTACCAAGTGTCCAGCTGGTTATATATTGCGCAAAATTCAAGTCAGGTGCAATTGAGAATCTAACGTCATCTGGTGGATAAATGGATAATCAGAAGTGTTTTATTATGACATCGCGTTGTTTCATCGAGAATACCTCGACCACAAAACCATGCGCGCTTCGACAGCAGAAGGGGTGACCACGACCGACTGTGTTTGTGTAAAACTAAACGGCAACTATTTATGCGCTATGAGCACAGCACGCCACAGGTGACTTTTGACGCTAGGTATTAATCGAAAAATAAAACGAGGTGAGGAATGCTCTCGGAATGCCACCTTGGAATGGCGTCTCAAATTGCGACACTATCGTGTCAACCTCCACCGTGCGCGCAGATATAAAAGAGACAAATCTCATCATCATTAGACTCGACTCTAGAGACGCGCGTCTTAAACACAAAAAACCTGCAATTAAATATGCGCAGTCAGCTAATGTGAACTGTCAAAGGTTAAGCTAACCTGTATGACTTTCATTCAATACCTTTTCAGAAAAAAAGGTGAGGATGTCACCACTACGCTATCTACTAACGACTTGATTGTATCTCTTCATCTCTCTTCTAAAACTGCTGAAACACGAAAGTCGATGACAATCCAAGATTACATCCAAAAAGAAACATGGCGCATCGATTTCACAGCTGATACTGCTGCGCAGCATCGATGGAACAACAAAAAATTATTGGAATTTTTCAAGTGAAATTCTTATCAAGAAAATGTGCATTTCGAAGATTATAAAAGTGAAAGGAGCTTGACTTTTTTTTGTTTTCTTCCATTTCTTTTAATTTATTTTATTTATATAAAAAACAAAAACGCAGGCACTGCGCTAGAGCTGTTGCAGATAGGAGAGAGATTGACCATGAAGAATTGCATTAAAACGAAGAAAGTTTTTCTCTTCATTTTTTTTTTCTTTCAAAATCCACGAATTTTATTTAATCATGGCGCATGCAATTTCGTAAAAGTTTTCTTCTAATTGAAGCGTTAAAATTATGTGATCATTAAAGAGATTTTTAATTGTCATAAGTTAGGCAATATAGAAGAGAGTAAAACGTTTTGTTTTTAGTTTTTCATCTTTCTGCAGAAACTTTTTTTTTTGAACAGAAAGTGCGTACTCTAACAATGTAGAGTCGTCGACCTAGGTTTTGTTTTTTGCAAAAAAAGAAAAAGAAATTTTTTAATGTTTTACGAGAAATGTTATAATAGCTCGATAATTTGTTACACGTGTTGGAATAGTAATGAAGATAGTTTTAGCTAATAATGATGTTAGATTTCACTACGAATTTAGGGAAATTTTCGAGTAATTTTAGTTTTGGGAAGAGTTTGGCGTGAATATCATGGCCGAATTTAAGATTTGAAGTGCAGGTTGTAAGTAGATGTGTATTTTTCCCAGCCAACTTTTACCTACCCGAGTGAAAAATGTAAAAATAAAAAATGTCCTTACAACGAGCGAACACCGGCCACTTGGGTTTTTAAGAGACATATGATGGCCGTAGAGTTTTTAACTACTTTTAACGGAAGCTCATATGGCCCCAGGATGGCTAAATTTGATCAAAATATTCAAATGGCAGAGTATTGAGCTGTACACATCGGCATACGACGGGCATATCAAGGCCAAGTGCATAGAATTTTCGTTATATACAATTGGCCTTTAGATTATCATACTTAAAGACTACCGATGCACAAGAGAAGAGAGAAGAAAGACCTCGCCAGTCGTCGGTTTGTCGTACGTGAAGTGTGTAGTGTGTAGTTTAGTGGAGAATTTTGTTATTTAATAATCGAAAAAAGAATTAAAAAAATTATTGCAGTACGTCGATAAAAATTTTGAAATGGTCGAATTTGAACATATGACCTTCCCAATAAATACGCGGTTCTCCTCAATGAATACGCGGTGAGTAGTAGTCACAGATCCTACGAAGAAAATAATAATTAAGATAATAAAGGCCCTAGTTTTGATGGTATACCAAACAGAGTAGTTAAGCCTATGCGGCTGAAATTTACACTCTTTGTATAGGTCGTACAATTCATATCACATTCCCCATGTGTTGTCTGCATTGATATCGTTCTCTCAAATACATCAATCTTGTCTGTGGATTTCTGGGAAGCACACCCATATGTAGCTATACGTATGGTGCTTTGTAGATTCTTATTTTGGTTTTTCTGTGGGTGTCTCTGGATTTTATTACTGGCAGCAATGTTCCCTCTAATTTTGCGCTGGCTGCGCGATACAAAGTATATGGGAGCAAAAACATTTAAAACGTATGTAAAAGTTTGCCTGCGGCGGGGGGAGGGAGGGGTGGTGTTATCTCTGCTTGTATTTGAAGTCTATTTTTTAATAAATGAAAATAGTTTCGGATTTTTAGTTCACATCATTGTTTATACGGGAGGCCATTTAGACCTCCGGTATTTTAACATTGAATAACTCGGACATTTTTCAGCCTATTTCGACAAATGTAAACGATTTTGAAAAGTCATTGAGTATCATTGTAGCATGAGTCAATACACACCAAAAGTTCATTTGACATTCTGGCAGAGTCAATAAACAAAACTGTCGAATTTGGGAACAGAACCCTGTACCACGAGAAAGTCACTGTTTGGTCCGGAGGGTGTACAAAAATCATTGTCGGGACCATTTGTCTTCAAAATTGAAAAAACCATCGATGGCGCACGATTTCGTTAGATGCTGGCACATTTTGTGTGTTCGAACTTGCGTAAAAAAGGTCTGACGAATTTGTAGTTTCCACAATTCCAAACCGCAGCCTTTACGATGAAGTTCTTGCAACGTTAGTTCCAACAATGGTGATTTGGAATGGCCTCCTCTTTCGGCATATGACGTTTTTCTGTGGGAGTTTCAAATGTAGATATTCATTTAATCAATGCAATCGAGCATTCAAAAACTGATTTGAAATAAATGGTAGAGAATAGCCTAAATAAATCTTGCTCATTTGTCAAAATCGGCTTAAAATTGTCCGAGTTATTCATTGTTGAAATACCGAAGGTCTAGATGGCGCACTCCATATTCTTTCTCTATTAGAGGCAAGATCTATTATGTTTGAATGACAAGCTATAAAACAAGAGGAGTATACAAACAGAGGGACGGAACGTTACGAACTACGGGATGTTATGTTGGGAAACTGCTGAGAAATCAGTCAAGGTTATAAAACTGCTGTCGCGGTGAAATCTGCTTTTGAAAATACTGACTACAGAAATGTTAAACAGTAGAGTTGTTCTAGTTAAGAATGAAAGGAAGATCCTGGTCAAACAATACCACGGAGGCAGCAGAGTTCGTATTTCGGTGGAAGATAACCCGTGAAATTTGCGATGTAATGCTACGCTGGCTCTGTATGACCTTTCAAGGTCCATAGGTCAATGTGTCTATGATGCAGCAAATGGTACATTCAACAATGAGTTTCATAATGCAATTCTGCGCTTGTCCAGCTGCGCTATGGTAATTTTTGAAGCCCCATCTCATACCTATATACGATTTGTATTCAAGGCGGAGTCGAATGTATCACTAGTAGATCAGATGCGCGCATTGATTGAATTAGACATGAGCTGGCGATAATGAAAACGTGTTTTGATTTACATTTTCCAAGGCATAGGGTTGTAAGTCAGCTTACGTAATCAGTGAAGTTGTTAAAGTCAGATAAAGTTCAGTCAGTGATGGATATGATATGGGGGGAGCGTTTAGATTCTATGACGTCCAATACTAACGGCCAGAAATAAAACTCTAAATTCAAGTTTTCAGAAGTGAGCCGAAGCTACAGAGCGTACTTCCATCAATTCGGTCGTGAAATACGTACTGTTGAACTGATCGAGGTTCTGCGAAATCTGGGTGAAGAAGAGGCTATAGCCGGAACGCAGCAAGCAAGATATATAGATATTTCTACACATTCTGAGGTTGGAGGAGAAGTTGAATAAGTTAGAAGAGGCGATGATAGTTATTATGTAAAGAAACTTAAAGATGGAGAAATGCAACCGCCGCAAGGATCCTGATATCGTACATTATGCTTCTCCGAAAATAGTGCGCCGCTTGAGCTTTTAATCATGTCTATCATCAAGCCCCGTAGGTGAGACTCTCTCCTAGCATCAGCTGTAATCATAATAAGTGAGGAATCTATCTTCTTCTCTATCAGTCAGTATTCTGCCGCGGTAGGAATTCATCATTCCTTCCAACTAGACCAACTGATTTTGCTTGCTGTTCGAAATAAGATTCTCTGATAGAAGTATGCTTTAAAACTCCTTAAGTATCTCGAGGGCACGTAACAGCCCAGTCCAAAACCAAAAAACTTTAAGTAGTAAATAGCATTTAATTATAAAAAATATTGTTCCAAAAAAAATATAATAAAATCCATTAAAAGAATCTAAAATGTGAACAAAAAGAACATAAAAAGTGCTTTAAGCAGTTCTCTAGTACCAAAAAAAATGAAGGAATTTAAATAACTTTCCGTGACATTCACTTGCAGCACGCAAATAAAACGAGGTCCTTACAAACTTCCTCCTTCAACTCGCTTTTCCCATTTCATAAAACATTTTCCCATAAAATTTTTCTTTTCCTCTAAAATAATTCTTCGAGTGCAAGAATAACACGAAAAATGAATTCAGAGAAAAATTCTTCTCCACCGAAAAAAAATAAAATAAAATAATAGAAAATTTATTTTAGGTAGAAACGTCTTAAGACGAAAAAATTAGGATACTTTAAGGAACGAACGAAAATTATATCCTTTTTCTCTCTACAAGGACTTTAAATTGAAAGAAAATTGCACACAGGCAGACTGGTCAGCGATTTGCAGGAGTGAGTGTTCTTCAGGACGAATTCAATTGGAAAAGTACAGGCAAAAAACGAATTCGTCGTATTTTGTGCTGGTCTCTACTTACTGACTGCCATTACGACGAAAAGTGGAATCAATACAAAAAAAAGTCGGAGTTGAAAAGGAATCCTTGAAATTTTTGCAGTTTTCTATAGAGGAAACGAAAAGGAATCATTTAAATACTTTTGAAGGATTTTCTGCATTCGGGGGCGATTGTAATGAAGCACAAGTGCGCGCGAAAAGGACTCAAGTCTTTGATTTCTTTATCTGTGTCCGCCTTGACTATGTACATTTACTAAAAATGAGAAATTATTTAAATGAAAATAAATTGCGTGGGAAAATGTTGGTGCTTGTAATTACTGATATTTACCAATGAATAATATTGATGTTTACACTTGAATGCGGCTTGATTCTTCTATTCAATTGAAAGGAAGAAGTTCTTATACTCAACCCACGTTAACCTTTCATGCCTAAAATACTACGTGATAGCGCACCATATTACTTCTCGTAGGAGTGATTGTTGAGGAAGGTTTTAGAATGGAACCGAGAATGCTGTCCGTTCATATGGAAATCTTGCAGACTACGCCTTTTTTTAATATTTCGCGAAATTTAAGCTCTCCATCATCCCATTGCTCTCATCTCACCATAGATGCAAATGGTGCACTTGCACCGGGCGCAATTTCAGAAATTAGGGTTTAAAAAAATGGAAACTTCGAAAAAGTTGTGAAGTGCAAGCAAAATCAAAGATTGCACAAAAGTAAGATCGCGAACAAATCCTGATGAGATAAAGGCAGGGGCGCTGCTTTCATGGGTGTAATTGGTGCATTTACACCGGGCGCCATTGGACGGGGTGTAAATGTAAAAGTGTTTCCGCGCCTTCATTTTCATATATTAAAGGAATACTGCAATCAAAAAAATGAACAGCTAATGGGGGCGCAATATGGCATACTGCACCGGGCGCAAAAAGGCCAAACGCCGACCCTCACATAGAAATTCTGACATTGCAACAATAATTTATTGTTATCGAGTTTCCGATATATGCTAGAATGTAGTTCAATGTTTCGATTGTCATTATTAAAAATCGTATTAAATACGGGACATCTCTGCTTCAAAAGGTTCGTCACTAAATTCGTCAACGATTCGGCGTACCTCGGCGTAAGTTGTAGCATTGCAATTTTTATAGATAACCAAAGCCTCTATATGAGCTCTAGACTCGATGATGATGCGCTTAAAGCTAGTGGAGCGATGCAGAACTGAGCTAGCAAAGCGGGTGTTCTTTTGCTAACCTGTCCCCCAACTAACTACTAACCACTTCCAATGCTGCTTGACCTATGCAATTAAACGACAGCCGTTCTACTAAGTATGCTATTGACATCCTTTATGGTCACCAAGATTATTTCCCGCTTTCATAGTCCTATATAATTTTTTTAAAGCCCTAGCTTTGCTGCTTTTAGTCTAGAAAAAGTGTATGCCTGCGGCAGGAGCGTGCATGCCTGTTGGAGGTACGTGCATGTCTGTGCCGGGAGTGTGCATCCTAGGAGCTGACGAGTTTTATTCCCGAGTAAAAGTGATACTCGCCCGCATCTAGCATCTAAGAAAACTTCGAACGGTTAGGCCAGTTTAACTACCTGGGATCCACAGTCAGCGAAGACAACGATGAAACGATAGACGTACAAATAAGAATAAACGCCGCAAACAGAACTCACTTCTCACTAATGCCAGTGATTACAGAAAAACCAAAAGAAGAATCTACAAAATCATCGTACGTACAGTAGCTACATACGGATGTGAAGTATGGAAAATTATTGCCTTCCGTTGCGTTGCGTTCCTACGTTGGCTTAAAGAAATGAGTTTGATGGCACGATTTTGCACCTTGTCGAAGCAAGCCAAGGTTGCTGGTTAGGATTTTTGGGACGACTATCTAGATATACGAATTGTATTCAAGGCAGGGCCGAATGTAAGAGTTGTAAATTGTAGCCAGGGCGACTGGCTGGATGGGGAACTTGCACATCTTAAGAAATCCAAGGAATTGGGAGGCTTGTGAGGCGATTTGGAATATGTGATCATTCCATCGCAGATCCTCCGTTAGGGGTCCATTACACTATAGGTTTTGCTGTTAGTTTATCACAGTTACTGCTATAACTGACGGAAAACCTACCGTCTAATTTATGTAATTACCTGAATATTCTTCTCACCAATCATGACTAATGGAATTGATTGACGCTTGCATGAACGTGTAATGGACGCCTTAAAGTTCCCCCTAGGATATTAAGAGTTGAGTCAGCCGTTAAGCCAACTCCAGACTCACGCCGTGAACAACCGCGAAAACCCGTGAACGCGAGTGTGGATGGTTTTCTCGTCTAGTTCGCTCCTTCTTTTCCGTTCTGAGTGGATATGGTATAAATTCTCGCTGTAAATTCACGGCGTGGAGGAGGAGATGCCTTTAAGTTCTCTTCTCCTACGCAGATGTCGATATTATCGAGAAAACTGGGTTAAATTAAGTAAAACATGTCTCTCCATTAAGATATGGGTAAATCCTACACAAAAACATTTATCGCGATTATGCGAACGCCACAAGTAGCAAAGTAGCCCCTAGATTATTTAGCCGGCACCAGCTAGTCTAAAGCGTTTGAGCCGGGTGCGTGCGATCCGCGGAAAGGCCTGATTTGCTGTTTTCACGCCTGTAAATGCGTGTTGCTAGTTTACATACTAGAGATTTTTTTAAATTTGATTATGGGGAGGAGGGAGGGGGTCGAGGCAAATCTCATGACGTCTCGCCAAGGGCGGAGGGAGGGTCGAAAAATCGTAAAAATCTAACGTAATTAATGGACGAACCCTGACATACTCTATACTATATATGCATAAAAAGAACCATCAACCAAAGGCATTAGTCACTTAACGACTGCATCAGAGAACCTCCATCAAGTATATGAGAGGATATTCACGGCGAAAATTAATTCTGCAACATTTAAAAATTCATCATCATCATCTCTCGTCAGATGGATGCTATCCGGATAGAGTAGTATCTAGATATTCCAATCTTTTTTGTGCCGGGAAAGGGGGGTATATACCACAAGTCCGGAATGAAATGCGGATACAAAAAAAACCGTGCAAAAACATGAAAATTGAAATTGAAAAACGAGCCACCATCATGCTCCATCCAGCATCCCCCGAACTCCCAAAAAAAAGGAAATATCCGCCTCTAGTCTTTCAAGGGTGGATTCGGGGCTCTCTCTGTCTGTTCTGAATTTAATTCATTCAATTCGAAATTAGTAGATTCCAGATTATATGCGCGGGGGGGGGGAAATTTGATAGCAAATATTTGAGGCATGACGAAATCATCATTCACCATTGTTTGCTTTTTAAGTAAGATCCAAGATTTTTTTTCTTCATCTTCTTTTTCTTCATCCAGCTCTCCATGTAGCATTTTCCAATTCAAGATTATATCCAAGTGGAGAGCTATGTCGACAGCAGCAGAGGCATTCTTTTACAAAATCACGTTCTGAAATAATTTTATATACACTCTTTTTTAAAACACAAGGATTGGCGAATACATACAGACATACATATCTCTCAAATCAAACAGAAGAGAGAAAAAATTAATCAATAGAAAGAAGATGAAGTCTAGTATGACGAAATTGTTATTTGGAGAATTTTTGATTGAACTTTTTTTGTTCTTTTATCTTTATTTTATCTTTTTTTTTTTGGGGGATTTGGATTTTATCGTGAAGCACTACAGTTTGTCCAGTGTAATATACAATTCTATTCAAGCAGTGATATAACATATTCTATTCTTTAAAATACTTCTCCTCTCTCTATAGTCCAATCAATCTACGCAAATCCATCTAATAATTGCCAACAGGAAACAAAAAATATGGTCATATAGGAAAAAAAATTCTAAAAAAGATAGCGTTTTTTTGTTCGGAATTGGGAATGGCGAACCTAACCTAAAAAATCCCGGAAACTGAAAAAAAAACGGTTTTTAGCGAATAAAAGAAAAACGTGACCTCGGATCGAAAAAAATCAAATTATAAAGTTTTAGCTATTCAAATTATCTTTCGATTGATGTATATTGAGTTATAGGTTAGGGCACAAAATATAGAGAAAAATGGGAAAAACTGTCGAAAATCACGTTTTTTTAATTTGTTAATAACTTTTGTTTAACGCCACTTACATACTTGTTATTTGGTACAAATATTGCTTATTGCTAGCTGAAAAAACGGTGTAATTTTTGTTGCGAAATATTGCACAGTTTCCCTGAAATTTCACTTTTTGCAAAAAAAGGCGTTCTTGTAAAAACGCTCCTCTTGGTCCATGGATTTCGCTGGATCAACGTTCGAGAGCTTAAACTTCTCTTCAAAGCTTGTACTATTCATGTACAAGTAAAAAATAGTGGATTTTAAAAGCGTACAATGCTCAAAATGGTCCCCAAAAACGTATTAATAATGAAAAAACAGACTCAGAAAGTCAGTTTTTTTCCACCAAACATATGTTTTTTTCATTATTAATACATTTTGGGGGCCATTTTGAGCATTGTACGCTTTTAAAATCCACTATTTTTTACTTGTACATGATAGTACAAGCTTTGAAGAGAAGTTTAAGCTCTCGAACGTTGATCCAGCAAAATCCATGGACCAAGAGGAGCGTTTTTACAAGAACGCCTTTTTTTGCAAAAAGTGAAATTTCAGGGAAACTGTGCAATATTTCGCAACAAAAATTACACCGTTTTTTCAGCTAGCAATAAGCAATATTTGTACCAAATAACAAGTATGTAAGTGGCGTTAAACAAAAGTTATTAACAAATTAAAAAAACGTGATTTTCGACAGTTTTTCCCATTTTTCTCTATATTTTGTGCCCTAACCTATAACTCAATATACATCAATCGAAAGATAATTTGAATAGCTAAAACTTTATAATTTGATTTTTTTCGATCCGAGGTCACGTTTTTCTTTTATTCGCTAAAAACCGTTTTTTTTTCAGTTTCCGGGATTTTTTAGGTTAGGTTCGCCATTCCCAATTCCGAACAAAAAAACGCTATCTTTTTTAGAATTTTTTTTCCTATATGACCATATTTTTTGTTTCCTGTTGGCAATTAACGCAAAAATTACATGGAGCTATTTTAGATTGATTGGACTACTACTCTATATGGCATTATTATACTGGGAAAATAGAAGTTTCGTAATCAAATAGCGACGAAAAAAAAATTTTGTTTTGGAATTTTTGAATATCTCCCAAAGTGGATTTACACGTTTTTACGATAGAAGAAAAAAAATATCGATTTTTTCCTTGCAGTTAAGCAAATTCCAAAGTTGCACACTCTCTGGTGATCATTCAACTAAATCCATACGAAGGCTGCTCTTAAATAACATTCTGAACTCGCACATGTTTTATTAACTGCAAATGGATTTCGTGTGTATTTTTTTTTTCGTTCACCTGGTTGCTCTCTAGCATGCTCGTATAGTGTGGAAGAGGTTAAGGTTAGTTGACAATATTTTTTTAGAGCATTTTCGTGTATTTTTTTAAGCCCAAACGCCCTGGAGTTTTTATCGATCTAATAAAGCTTATTTTAATGGAAAATTTCATTCCTATCTCTTTTTTTGGTGAGAAAAATCCGTTTTTTACTGGTCCTAATTGTTAGTTTAAATATAGTTAGGTTAGGTGCAGGGTTGCTTCCACTGCGACCCAATGGAGAATCAATTAGCGCCTTGCTGCACCGTTTTCATCCCACAAACTTATTGGGTACGTAAAGTTTGGTGACTGTTTAACCGACTGTAGTGGACGTTAGAAGCCATCCTGTGTAACTTAAGAAGCTTATCAATGCTCCTACACCTAGATTGCCCGAGTAAAAATGAAACTAAGTCGCACCTAGCATGCAGCAAGCACGCACAAACAGTGCCAATTAACACGGGAGAGTTCTATTTTTCATCAAGCGTGCATGCTAGCTGCGGGCGCGGTGCGGGCTAGAGCGTACCTCCTGTACATTTTTTTGGGGGGCCTCGGTAGTCCAGGGGTAAGGCGCCTGGCTACCATCCCAGAGGTCCCGGGTTCGAATCCCGGCAGCACCACGGTCCTTCGTCTTTCCCATTTTCCCCATCTACATAACTTTCCTTCTTTTTCTTCCTTCTTGTCATTACTGATTCATCCTGTCATAGTCTTCCCTACAACTTCCCTGCTCCTCCAAAGCGCATGTCATCGCCTGGTTGATGAGATACAACTCGTTTCAGGAGGCGTAACACTCCAGCGAGTTGTTTCTCGATGTCAGAGTCGCGATAATAATCCCAGGTGGAATAAAAAAATGTCGCGGCTTGGTTTTGGCAGTTCCTTCCTTCCCGACTAGAGCTGCTGTTCGTTCGACATTGCACTCTATACGAAGAAAATAGACAGTATAAAGGGCTTTTCCTGAGCCTCTAGTCTTCCAAATAAAAAAAGGATCCACCGCTTGTGTGGACAATACCTAGCAAAAATAATTTCTTCATTAGGTAGAGTAGAGCCCGCGTCATAAAAGAAAGGAAAGGAGCGCGTATGTGGAGTTGTGGAAACGAGCAGAGTGACCTTACTCATTTGTAGGGACTTGAGACTCTCAATGCCCATGGAAACAGCTTGGATTTTGAGATTCCCTTCTTTTATGCCGGCTCTAGCTTGATGACGTTGGAGAAAAATTCTAGCAGCACCCAAACTTGTCAGAAATATGCTCTTTCATAGATACAACACACTGCAAGAAAAAGCTTATTGATTTCGGGTCTCTGGAGTTTCAAAGTTTATTTTTTACTCTAAAATTGAAGGAGAGTTACTGAGCATTCATTACGTTTACACGATGTCTTGAGCACTTGACTTGAAATTTTTCTTGATCGATTTCAAAGTCTTTTAAGACTTTTAGGTCCATAGGGAGTGTTATTTATTTATGAATGATAAGTAGCAAAAAAAACCATTTTTGACTATATTTTTTCCCCAAACCCAAAATTTAAAACGCTCTATCTCGAAAACGGGGAGAAATAGCCCCTCCCCCTGTGTATTTTGTCGATCTTTTTTTGTTTAATATCTAACACTAGCTGGAACGCGGTGCGCTTCCACCCATTAGCCAATAGTATGGCGGGCGCCAAAACAATTGTGAATCTCAAAATCGCGTTTTCCATGGGCAGTGAGACTATCAAATCCCACCACGAAAGTACATTCGAAAAGAAAAGTGTCACTCCATTCGTTTTAAAACCCAAATCATCCGTTGATTTATATTCCCAATGACAATTTAACGATCTCACTGTGTCACTCTTGTGATGCTATGGATGATGCTATGGAGGAGTTTTGTTGCTATGGAGGATGCTATGGAGGAGTTTTGTTGCCCGTAAACCAATTTCAAAGGAGAAATTACAATGGACATCGACTTGTATTTTAGCCATACACGAAATGTTAGTGTGTGGAATATTCATTTCCCCTGCCTGTGCGCGAAATTCCCAATTGTTTTGGCGCGCACTATAGCTTCCGAGCTTCTGTTTATTCACCTCAACTGGTGATAAGAATTTTAATATTTAGTAGGAGAAATTAAATACGTTTTTTCCTATTTTTGATTCCGGGTAATAAAATAATAAATTGTTCTGCTATCGATTGGAATTTCGTTATTTCGAACGTCACAAAGTTTTGTGGTACCATTTTTTTTTTTGATCAGCAACTAATAGTCTTTTGGTTTGAGTGTGCACGAAATGATTTAGCTGATTTAAGTTGTATTGCTGTTCTCGCACCAAATTTCTGCCTAGCACAACATTTCTCTTTATGACAACGCCCCCTAGGAGTGATTTTTCAAAGTAGGCACCGATGCCAAAACTCCCTTGATGTATGTCGGTAGCCAGACAATCCCACCCCTCCCAGCCTGTTTCGGTATTTTATCTAAAAAGGAAATAAGGTAGGGCACTTCATTGTGAATCGAAGAATGGGTCGACGAGAGGAGTTCCTCAGGGATCTGTCCTGGGCCCTGTCCTGTGCATCACAATGTATAAAAATGTGTTGAGGCCAAAAGAAGCAGTACGTGTTTGGGTTCGCGGACCAAGTCGGACAAGTGATCACAGGACGACACCTCAATAAGATCGAATTGTGTGCAAACGCAGCGATTTTGGAGATTAAAGTGTGGATCTGGTCCGATGCTTGCTCAGCACAAAACTGAGGATCAAGGTATGGGAACATATCACTCATTCACAGCTCGCCCCAAAATACCTAGGAGTGATGATCGATCGGAGGCTAAATTTTGCACGCTTGGAGGACATGATGAATAGGGGCACCATATCAAGACGTCACCTTCTGATGGCGAGGTTGATTATCTCAGTGGTGCTATACGCAGCGATGTAGACAGCTACGTTGAAGTGGACGGTTAACAGCAGAAAATGGAGGACCGCATATAGACTAAGCGTTCTTCGTGCGTGCTGTGCATACAGGACCATGTCCAATGATGCGGCGTGCACAGGGATGATCTGCAGAGACATACTGGCGAGGGGAGACATGCATATGTATCTATGACCAAGCATTATGTTGGAGGCGAGCCAAATACAGTGCGATGGCAGATAATGCACTGGGGGTCCGTAACGGATTGGCAAGAGCAGTGCGAAGGGTCTTTACAAAGGAGTGTGAGGAAGTGAGTTATGAACAACGAAGACCACGTCTTCTTTCTTGGTGGTGTGAGATTCAGCGAATGTAGGGAGACACGAGGCAATAGCAGAAGCGCGACTAACATCGAAAAACTTCCCAGGATACATAATGAAGCACGTGGTTGGATGCAGGAAAGTAAAAACGAAGCTAAAGGTTATACACAGGATGTTGAAGTTGGAAGAAGCAGAAGGGAAAAGGCTAAGAAACATGAGCTGCTAGATCCATTAACGCGACGCTATCCTACAAAGCCAATCACGCGGGGTACTGGAATACCAGGAGGTGTTTTAAGTTGCATGCAGGAGCCTGGATAGCTTCTCACTTGCCAACGTACGGAAATAAAAGAGGAGATTGAGCACGAAGAGTTTCAATGGAATAGCAATGCGCGGTTAGCGCCGAACCCGCTAGTCAGAAAATCAAAGTTGACCGAAATTTTGTCATCTTTAATTTTTTGCATAGTGGTCATCTTCGGAAATATGTTTTCGAAATATGTATAAAGGAAAAACTGAAAAAAGTGGGAAAATATTGAGATTTTTAGCGTTTTTGGTTGTGAAGCCGACCAGGAGGTTGTAGGAACAAGGCAGCGAACTTGAAATTCGGATGCAGTACCACCAAAAAATATTTAAAACCGCTAAGAAAAAATTGACTGGACTAAATCTCTATATCTATGTTCTGATAAATAATTCCATTGATATTAGAATGAAACACGGATACCAGAGTGACTCCCGATAACACGGTCAAAACAGAAAAAATATCAATTATATAATTTTTGCCGATTAATAGAGGTCCCAGTTAAACGAAGTACGGATAATCGAGGTCCAACTCTATATGCAAAAGACCAGGACTTTGAAAAACATAAAAAAAATCCAACATACCAATTCACTTGGGCTCTGTCTCAATCCTGAAGGTCTAATATTGCTGGCACTGCCGCTCCTAATGGGAGCGCCATTTTTTGCTGGTAAAAATCCATTATATCCATAGCTTGGTGTATCATACATAGATGCTGGTCTCTGCCGTGCGGCACCACCAGTAGTTGGTAGATGATGTCGATGATTGACAGGACCTTGATCCTGTGGAATATGCTGAAACGACGGGGAATGCGCCAGATTTTTTGTCGATACAGATATATTCGCGTCATTCTTCTGCCACCTTAAGTTACTAGCAGCATGTCCTGGATGTGGTAAGGAGTATGAACTTCTTTGACCAGGTATATTCCATTTGCTAGTACTACTAGGCGGTGGCGGATATTGATGGTAGGCATTTGTATGAACTGTTGTTGTTGTTGTTGTAGTTGTTGTATTATTTGAGTTGTGATCACGCCACATTTTCATCTTAACAACTTATATTTTTATATAACACTTTTCACACTTTTTTTTTCTTCTATGGCACTAAACACAATTTTCAAGGACTTTTTTTCTTCTTCTTTTTTAAACACACTATATTTTTTCACAGAGAATTGAATTGAATCACCACAACACCAAACACACACTTGTCGTCGTCCTTAAAAATATGATGATTTTTAAAGTATACACTTAAATCACTTAACACTCTCGGAAATTTTGTTTACATTTTTTCTAATCGAGACGCGCACACGCAGATCGATCGAGAAAAGATCAGAAAAAAATCAAGGAAAATATTGAGAACGTATGAAAAATACAAAAAATTGTCGAAGTTGCCCGTCGCGTACACCTTGTATCAAGTTCCTCAACTTCTTATAAATATTTTTTTTTTAAACTCGCTAAATATCGAAAAAAGGGCGCGGTTTTACCGTTCGTTTCGAATTTATCCAAAAAATGTTATCCAGCAGAAAATTTGATATAAAGAAAAATCCAAAAAAAAAATAATATTCGAAAACTGCTCGGCAACGATCTAACACGGCTTAGGCTTTGCAGCGGACTGACTTAAGACTCGTGAGTCACTACAGGTGAGCGGTTTCTTTACTGTAAAAAAACCACACAGCATAAGACAACACTGGCCAACACCACCATCAACAACAACAACAACAACACCAACAACAATTCAAAACTTGGATAAAAGGTAAAAACGTCTTTCAAGAATTTTTCGTTGCTTGCTTGGCTGGGTATTGTGTCTGTATTGGGAATGTTGGATTTTCTGGCAGCTCTAAAAAGTCGGGCTCCGCCGCCGCCGCCGCAGCAGCGGATTTGGCTCAGTTACTCTCTTTGTGGAGCTTGAATGAAATCCGACGAGCGAATTGAAATCAAGAAGAACAAGGTAAAACAGACAACGCCAGATCAGTGACGTGCCACAGTGAAGTATTGTTTTCCTCATCATGATATAGGTGGCGGAGGAGAGTCGGGTTCGGGTTTTCTTCTTCTTTTTTTCACCTGGAGTATTTTTTTTCATCGTGTGTGGAGTATAATATCAAAACCAAAAAAAAAATACAAAAAAACACGGGAGAGGTGCAAGAAATCTTAACTTTACTGGATTGATATATATTTTTTTTCTTGTGTGTGGAATTTATGATAATTTCTTTGTTATTCAAAAAAAAAAAAGTTTGGAATTTTATTTGAGAAATATCTTGTACACACCAGACACGGAATTTCAATTATATCAAGAATTATGCGCGGAGTTTGAAGCTATGAAGAATAAGAAAAAAATGTGGATCGCACGCACTTTTGTTGTTCAACAGGACAGGAGTTTGATTTCAAGTTGTTCGTTAGGTACACACCCTTAAAACCCTACCAAATGGTCAGGGGTATCAACAACATAACGGCAATAACATGGAGTATATGAGAATATGGACGTGCCTATGGGACTGTTCCGGATTGATGGTAGTACGATCATAAACTAGCATCAAATTGTAAATCATCTTCTACGCGAGCAACCCAGACGGTTTTGAATATCTGGGCAAAAATATTTGAGCTATTTCAAAGACCTTTGACAGTCCAAGCGGTCGATAAGGGCAAACAAAAAATTATAGAGAGATCATAGCGACGGTATAAAGTCTAGGAGTATCGACCAGGTTTGGCAAATTTCTTTCTAAGCAACGCTTATATAAAATCAAACATGTATAAACGACACATGAAACAGATTTTAAAATGAACCAAAAAGTAAAAATATAATTTTGAATGTAAAATTTTTATATCTGCAGCCGCTCAGGGAAAGCCCTGGTACTTCTCCTAAAAACCAAAAAGACGCCAATAACAGGGGATCAGAGTTACTAGAATAGGCACCAGTTGTAGTCTGCAGACCTTAGGTTGGGTGCCCCAAAAGGTCAAAATCAAAATTCGAACTAAACACTGCCAATACAAACAAGTCATCCTAGCAGCTGCAAGGCAGTATTCCGCATCTCAAGACGGAAGCCTGGTCGCCAGTCGTAGAGGGGCAAGAGAATTACAATTTTCAAAATTCTTATGTAAAGTATATCAACTGAACGACTAGCTAAAGTGAGAGTAGCATGACATTTGAAAAAAAAAAAAAAAAAAAAAAATAAAATTAATTAAAAATCGGTAACAACCCACCCTGGTACCACGACGTTTTCTTTCTTACAATTTAACCTTGTACGGTTCACAACACGTACACCAGATGAAGTATCCCGCGCATCTTACTAATGCAATTCTGGACCCAAAGTTGCGCTATGTGGACTGGCTGACAATGGTGGTTCTGTTATCTAACCACTTCCAGCCTTCTAATTTTTTTTAAGGACTAATTCTTTTTAATACTAAATACCTGGAATTCGGTTCCTTAGTTCTTACAAATGGGTAATAATCACACGTCTGAACCTTTGGTCATATCGAAGTATGTAAAATGTTCCTATAGATGAACTTGGTTACTGCAGGTGCCCAAATGTTTCTTTTAGGTGACTATGGACTGTTCCGTTTGGTTACGGCTGGTTCATCCAGGCGATAAGGGGGCTTACAGCTTCGACCTCACTTCTTTCTACTCTCCACGGCGGAACTCGGACTTTCAGTATTGACTCTGCTACTTTTCAAATCCGTGCGATGTGTTCCTGATGAAAGGATACCTGGAACTTTCCTATTTTCCTTTCTTTCAGGTTAATTAAACTCTCAAATTTAACAACAACTGTTGTTCTTCTCTTGTTGAAAAAATCCCTGTGTTTTGCCTTTTTTTTGGAATTATTTAATCCCCGTATGGATGGAGCGTTTTTCCTGGATTCAAAATCCTATTCGTGAACGCCAGCTTCCGTTACGCAGTTCCGTAGACAGAAATCAACCAAGGTGTCAGCCTGGAAAAGGTGCAGTGGGGGTGTACAGCTTCTCCCTGTACAAAACGTCAGACATACACATAATAATGTCAATTATGTTCCAAAAGTCACGTGATATTATCGATGAACGAGCTTGCCTCAATCTACATGTACTGCCTAAACTACAGTTGCTCAGAGTAAGGGTCAAAGTTATCTTCATTCAGATTGGCAGACGCGGGCCTGAAGAGATTATAGGCCAATAACCTTGCAATCTTCTGTCCTAACGACCCTAAAGAACAACCTACCGATTACATGGTCGAGAAATTAAATTTCGGCAGAGATCTGAATATCTTGATCCCTACCAGAAAGAAATGGGAAGATGTCCAACTCGATAAGGACCATGACGTTGTTCCGTACACAGACGAACCCAGCTCAGTGTTCGGAGTAGAGGCTGAATTTTTACGCTTAATTTCCAAAAATACAACTTCGCCAGTGTTTTCCAAGCAGAGCTTTTGACAATCTTTCAAGCTTGTGCCTAGTAATGCAGTGACTTCACTACCGGGTCATAGGAACATCGAGGGCAACGAGAATTCAGCCTAACGGAGAATCCCAAAGTACATATCGCTTTGTTCAGTTTGGCTAGGTTACTCTAGATACCTCCAAGGCTTTTGATAGAGTTTGGTACCCTACACTATTGACTAAACTCCAAGCCATTGGTATTGACTCTAGACACCTCGCTTTCTGGATACTGCGCCCTAAATTAGAACTTATGGAGAGAAGAAAGGGGGAGAACCCCACCTGCAGGCTTTCTCTTCTTCATCAGTCTGGTCTACGTATTTGAGGTATAGGGGTGTAGTCTAATAGACCAAGTGAAGTGGTTACGATACCCAACAAGTCTAATATATCACATCAAAGCTACTTTCCTGCACTTCACTAAAACCCATCACAACACTGTCATATCACACCTCACAAAACAAACAGTCTGCCTTCAAACTTCAGATTTTACGTATATTTGTCAACAATTACAAATAGCTCAATTTCAATTTTCCCCATTTCAACTTTTTTTTCTGCTGTAAATTTAAGAACACACATTGGACAACAAAATTCCTTGGTACATACATATATATTTAAAGCCCAGTAGTAGTGTATGTAGTTGAATTGGGCGCCATCTGCATAGGTTCAAAAGGGATAGAAAATTGCCAGAATCGCTGAAATATCACATCCGGACCCAAGCGAACGTGATTCCACGGTATAAAAGGGATTCCATCAGGACGAATATGTGATATCCGGTTCCAAACGATGTGCAATAATTCGTCAGGGGGAGGGGGGAGGGGGGATAAAGACATCTTCGGCTATATGGTCTATTTCTATCCTTGTATATATATTTCGTCCTAACTAGACTAGACATATGTACATATAGCATACAAGTACACGTCCCTTAAAATCTTGGTCTATGACTTCCCTTAAGCCCTTCGATTGACGGCAGCCACACATCAAGATTCACTTTTTTTCTCCTTGTATGATTCTGTTGAGGAAAAGGTTTTCGCATATGACTCCTGTCTTCGTTGCTTTTAGCATATCCTTTTTGGGTATCCTTGAGGTGAAAAGCGAAGAGCGAGGATTGAACTGTCATAAATTTGCATAGAACACGACTTTCGATGCCGGAATTTTTTGCAGAGTTCGAGACTGAAACGGTGCCGTACACCGCATGGCCTTGATTTGCGGAATGGTGGATATGATTGAGGTTGGATGACAGCAGAAATTTGCATTCGCCAGTTGGTAACACACACCCCAAATAACGTACACACGGCGGTACGACAGCGGCCACCTGGCGAATAAAGTCGTGAGTCGTTTCGATTGAGATCCCGTATGTCCGCCCTCGATAACGCGCTGTGCCGCTTGTCTATTTGTGGGTGCGTTTGCCTTTTTCTAATGCGTGTATTTAGAGTGTATAATGGCCGTGCAACAACACCTTGACGTAATTGTGAAGACGCCAAATTTTGTGGTGCTGTCATACATGGAAATTAAATTCAAGTCACAAGGGGGCACACCTTTCTGTTGGATTTTCTTCTCCTAGGCATAGCCGCCACCGTGCCTCTCCAAATCGCTATTTTCTGCCTTCCAACACAATCTAAACACACAAAATCCACTGCAATAACAATTAAACCGACAAAGGTAACAATCAAGTGTGTAGATAGATATGGATGTATGTGTGTATTCTAATGGGGCTGATGAGGATGAGTCGAGATTGTCGTCGTCTACCTGCAGAAGAACTCTAATTAAAATTGTGCGCACGTTCACCTCAAGCTCAATTCTACTCCTTGGGAATTTTAAAGACGATTGAAGGTAATAAAACTAGTCGCACTCCTTATTTGTGTACCGTTAATAGATAAGGCATAACAAAAGCCGGGGCGGGGGTGGAGGAGGTGGAGAAAATCTGTCTCATAGACATCCACTCAACGACGGCCAATTTGTTACTCGTGAAAAAAGATGGCGATTTTTTTACTTCTTAGCAAACAATTTATAAGACGGGGATGGAACTTCTTCTTCTTAGCAATTCCATCATTTGGGGGTTGCTGGGACGAGAAATAGGGTAGGCGGCATGAATATAAATAAAACCTCGTCTGTCTCGTCTGCAAAGTTGAGATTGCGATTGGGAAGATGGAATTTTTCTTTAATAATAAAAAATTAAAAGATTTTCTCATCGTCGGAAGTTCTCATTAAAAACTTGGAAACGATTCACACACCCACAAAAAAACTTAAATGGCCAGTCACCCCGTCACACAAACACTCTTCGTTTAACCCATCTTCTTTTTTTGTACTAGTACTAAGTGATCGATGCTCCTTTCGCCCCCTGGATTTTATTCCACAAACTCCAAATTTACTCTAATCATTCTCCAGCATATCTTACAAAAATTCCACAAAGGTGTAAACAGATGAGCAAACAGACACACGAGAATTACTAAGTAAGAAAAACAAATTTGTTACAAGTCGCAATTGCGTCGCATTTTTCTTCGCGTTTTTTCTGCGCGAATTAATTGATTCTGGAATTTTGCAAAAAACACATCCAAATTTGGTTATGTAAGGGGTGATCGAAATCAAGGTTGCGAAAATATTTAAGATTTTTTATATCTGTGTGTAACTTCCATAAAGCAATTTAACGTTAATGGAGAAATGATGGAATGACGTTAATTTGCATCATAAATTGAAGAGAACAGGATCAGTTTTGATAAATATGTGCAAAAAATTTTTTAAGTAATGGCATCAATTAGCCAAAGTGATGGATGTGTTGTTGCAAAAGAGATCAAGAAATATTATGTTGGTATAGTTATGGGTGATTTCAATGCCAAACTACACATGTTCAGGCAATGATGGACTGCAGTACTTAATAGGTAAAACACTTTCTTGACAATAAAAATGAGAATGCAAAAATGGTATTTGCAATTTCCGGTTAACATGGTTTAAAATGAAAATTGGTGGAACCTTAATTCTGCATTAATAGTATTCAGAAACACCAACCAAGATTATCTCGGGCAAAATCTAGGATTAAGGCTAAGATAATAATTTTACTCGTCGTTTACCATGGGTAAAATTTCGAAATTCAAATATCAAATTTAACAGGACTACCAACACTAAGGTAATCCTTGAGTCTTGATTGAAGGTAATCCTCGTTGATGTTTACGGCTCTTAGAATAAGATAAGCCAAATAGTTTATTACCCCTGCAGTTTATTAGACCAGAATTACGTGACATAACAGACCTTCTTATAGGACATGCTCTTGCCAAAAGATGACTTGAAGGTAGTGGGTAAAATTTATACCGATACGAGTAGGTACAGTCAGGTAGAAATAGAAACCACAGACAGATAACGTCATATCAATTTGTGTTTTACTGGAGAGGCGTAGGTTTCACGAAAGCGTGATTAACACTTTAAGAAGTATTGGAACACAAAACTACGGGCCTAAGCAGAACCGGATTTTGGGGGAGGGGACACGGCCGACGTTCGTCGAGACCACCAGACTCAACAGGGTACCACCACTACCACCAGTAATGCACTCCAAAGCCCTGGGCGTGTTTGAATAACATTCAGAATGATGTAGATGACGGCTCCTTGGATTTTTGTAATTTTTGCATTAATCTTAAAATTTCTTATTTAGCACAGCTATTACTAGAGGTACTAAAAGGGTAATAAAATGGTAATAAAAGTAATAATACAAAAAAGTCCACTTGACAAGGTTGAAGGGTTGAATTTCGGTTTCGTATTTTTGCCACTTTAACGTTAATATTCTAGTAAGATGCCGTGGACTGTATTAGTAAGTTTTCAGAGGAAATTTCAGGGTGTAAAAGTGCACATTTGCTAAATCTATGCAACGTATCTCATCAATATAATTTCACTATAATTAAAAGAACTATAAATTTTTGCAGAGCATTAAACTCACCTGAAACTGAAAAGTTATGTAATCATGAATAGATCTTTCATGATTTGACCAAAAGCAATAATTTTAAATTTTCACGAAGCTTACCTGTAATGAAAAATAAAAAAAGCATATGTTAGTAAAATTGCAATGTAGTTGAAAAATTTAAATAGAAGTCTTTTATTTATTTTACGAGGTTAAACAGAATTTTGTTATCGGTGAAAGATTGTAGAAAGAAGAATGAACAAACTGACAGCATTAGCACGCCCTATTTTACACCAATGCTGTCAACCAAACATACTGCCAACAGGATCCTGATTTCGGCGTTCAAACTGGAGACAATCGTACTTGAATGCGATGCGAGAAAAAATTACAAGGAATTGATGTAAAGAAGGCAGCAAAAGTAGAAAGACGAAAGACCAAGGCGCTACGTGGAATTGAACCACAACCCTGCCTCACAGTTGGTATTAGATAAGCTTAACCTATAGACCATAAAGGACGCATTTCATACTTTGAGATATACATAGGTGTGCCAGACCAGAATGTAAGTCTAAGCTAAGGTGTCACCCTTTGACTATCAGTCCGTCATGTTGTACATGCTATGGTGAAATGTCTAGTATTTTTATTAATTTTTTTAATTTTTTATTATTATTTATTTGAATACCATGTACACAAGATAGAATCTTATAACTAGTACATTTATTAATACATCGGTAGGGTAGGAGGATATAGTAGTAATCTAGCGGCAAAAATTGGGAGCACTGCCAAATATGCAGTGCTGGAGTTTTCTGAATATTTCATAGAATGAACAAAACTGGCCATTATTAGTGATACTTAGTAGACCGGTTCCCGTTTGATTACAGAAGTTAAGCAGCATTGGAAGTGGTTAGAAATTAGTTGGGGGACCGTTTGGAAAAATGACACTCGCGATTGGAAAAGATGAAAAACCAGTTGTAAAAGGCGAACAAGCTTTTAAAGGAGTACTTAAACATGGCTATTTCAACGAAGAAGAAGAATAGAAAGAAAGATAGGATAGATTAGGGGGAGTCGGGATGATGTTGTAGGAGATGTCGATGAGCTAAAATTATACTGATAATATACAATGTCAACCAGCATTGTTACCTTTATACTATTTTTCCTTGATTTCATGGTAGATTGACTGAAATAGATCGTTTCTTGTTTAACCATCAAGGTCAAGCAGAATTAGAAACAGTTGTTAATTAGATGGGGGACCACTTTCTGTAATTATGTACTGTTGGTGCACCATTGTGATTTGTCTTTTCATCACCCACTGCCAGTTTCTGTATATTAAAATGATCTTGGACCTCCTTGCCAAAGAGAATAGCTCCTTGTTATAGGTTTCGACCAGCATGGAGGTTATAAAGAACGCACCTAGAGCTTTGATTGCTGCTCAGCTACGCGACAACAAGATCTAGCCCCAGGCATTGGGTTCCTCTGTGTTTCTATGCAGGCTTTGAGGATTCCCTTCAGTTTTGCATGGCAAAAATTGGTGGAACTATAGGCAAGCAGTAATCTTTTGGAGTATCAGGGACTGATTCCAGTTTATAAAGGTTTGTCATAGTTCTTTTTTGCTTGAAGGTTTTGCAATATCTCTTTGGTGGAAATCTGGGTATAGAAGACTGGATTGAAGAAGAGTTTTCATGTCATGTATTCAAATGGCCATTCTTTTACCATTTCTGTGGCAGGGAAAACAGTATATTGTTATATTCATATGTCAGCTTCACTCAGGAACTCGCTTTTCTCGTATTATCAAGCCCGTGTAGGCTGCTTGCTGCATGATGGATATCTACAGTTGGCAATATATCGATATCTGCATTACTCCGAGTGGGGTTAATGTACAAAATCTCCCTTACTCTGAGACATACCATTCCTTGGACTTTAGGAATATGAACCCAATATTTTCCTTTAATTCAAGTTTAGTCCTTAACAACGACTAGAACCCAACAGAATATCCATGTTAACAGCACCAGTTGCGACTGGACTTTGTTACCAATTAACAAAGATTGTTTGGAAACTTTCCAAAAATATTTTCTAATACAAAATGAAAATCTAGGAAAACTTTCAAGTAGAATACATCGAATTACAGCAAGCATACAAAAGTTGCTTTGTGGTGCTTGGGTACATGTAATCGTGGCCTGATTCGAAAGCAGATGTACAACAGAATATTGAAGTTAAGTTTAAAATTGAATGGAAAGTTTTTGTTGAACTAAATTTCGACTTCCATCGAGATGGGGTTTTTTGTGTTCTTAACTCCAAATAGTGCAACCCTCTCTAGCTTATATACCAAAAAAACTTAACGAAAACAACCCTTAATGATACCCTTATTGCCACTTCATCGATCATAAACTATCTACAATTTGCACAAGGATCTTCTGAATTTTCCACTAATTACGAAAATTCTCATCTCTTCACTGAACTTACACACTCCATTGATGGGTTTTAGCCTCCCCACCCCCTGGATCCTGGATCTACCTATCCAGGTCTGGTATACGCATTGCAAAAAAGTCCTTCATGCAAAATAATTAAAATAGAAATTCCATCCTGGTGCCTTCAAGGATTATTGATTTCCTCTTGAACGAATATCACAGGTGGTTAGGCAGACGCTCTAGTTATAAATAGAAACGCATAAGGAGAGACACAACAATATGGATTTCGTAATATTACGTAATAATGAAATTTCGTGGCTTATCTATGAATCTTGGTTCTTCCGGGTGGGTGTGTTTGTCGGGGGCAAGATATTTTAGCCCTGATATCATAATATGTATTCTTTGCAGGGGGAGGGTGTTGTGCAGCTTTAGAAAATCTCTATTGAATTGGTGATAATAGTGTTTTTAAAGTGACAAGTGAAGAATATAATAATCTCGAGGGTGGATTAAGAGTTTTTTTTATAGGTCAAAGGTGTATGCGGGGATATGTCATATGGGGTCTTAGAAAATATTTCAATTATGAATGACAAAAAAAGCTCGTTTATAAATAGAAGAATTTAGCTGTGGAATAGTCTCCCACGATCAGTTTTCTAGGACTCGTACAACACCTAAGAAGAGGTCAAACGTAAGGTTCATCATCACCTGTTCCAACACCCTCCAAACCTCTCCTGATCTATCATGTTCTCTTTTATCTTTCAAACCAAGCTTGATACTAGATATTGCATCATAACTCGAACGATATGACAGACTGGTAGTACAAACCTCGACCTCAACAATTTTTCCCCCATTGTTCATTGTATTCAATATATTCCCCGAGTAAATTATCATAAGACCCGATTATTTGTGGAAATGGCAAAGCATAATGATCCACAGTATTTTCGCCAATTGGAAAGAACAATATCTCGCAATGACAGCATTTCATTCACGTGTTGTTGTTCGTGTTTTCAGTCTGATCCGATAGTCTGAGCAAAGTGAACAGGCAGCCTAAACACACCTAAGAAACTCTATCATGTGAAAGACCTACAATTTCTACTCACTTTCCTCCGACTATCGGATCGAATTTTCCATTTGAGCCGATAGTCGGATCCGACTGAAAAATCAGCCTAACGCATAAGAAAATACTGAATGTTGCCGTGAAAATCCTATCACAATCGGATTAGCCGTTTTCAGGCATACCGACAAAAATTTTAAAAATACTTGACAGACTTTATTTGTAGTTGTAGTTTCATTATGACCATCTCTGTGGTAGGTCGCCCGTCTGTATCTTTAAATATCCATTGTTGCCTAAGTAAATATTGATCGGACTATAGACCTAACCACGAAAACCGAACCCAAAAGAAAAGACTTCGTATAGTACGATCAAGATTAACTTAAAGCCCCATACACGGTATACTGGATGTACATACTTCGAAGTGCGGATGTACAACTGAAAATAATAATTTTGAGCCGGTCGGCCGATCAAAATTCGTTGGGTGCATAGGTTTGACGAAAATCTGGATTTGACCGATTTAAGACGAAGGTCTACAATTGGAATGATAAAAAAAAGTGTTCATTCGCTTTCCTTCAAATATCGGTTTCACTTCTGAGTCTAATCCGGGAGTCGGATAAAATAAGTCGGTTCCAATAATCGGATCCGATAGTCGGGCCCGAATAAGAAAATAGCCTATAACATGGTTATTAAAATATGATAGCCCCTTCGCAATAGGATTAGCAGTTTTCGAGATTACCTCGGACAAACGGACAGACAGACGGAGAGACAGACAAATGGACAGAGACAGACAGTCATATAGACAGACAAAAATTGTAAAAATTTCTCATATTTGTTAATATGTAGGAAGCAAGTCGGCATATTGAAATAAACCGTTTTTGGTTTGATCATCAAAGTCAAGCAGAAGTAGGAACATTTGGTACTTAGTTTGGGGACCGCTGATAAAACCTCGTGAACGCTCTATTTAGAGACATTTTCTGATATGATGTAGTGTTGCCGCACGATTTTGATGTCTCTTTTCATAAACACGCAGCCGACTTCTGTACATGTTTTGTCGACAAGATTTTCTCCAGGTCTGGCACTATTCATATGTTGTTTCGTTGTTGTCTGTACTCCTCTGATCCGGTATCCACTATAGACTGATACAGAACCTCCTAAAAGGCCTAAATTGGGGAGACACGACAATATGTATTTCGTAACCACAGGCTTTTTATATAGGACTGCAGGAAAGGCCCCCGCGTGTAAAATCCGGGTACGTAACCGTAGTGAAATCTAGTGAAAGGCGGATAAAAAGTTCATCTGTGTGAATGGGGGGTTTTGGGAGGAAGATTTTATTTGAGATAACTCATAATATGGACTGCTTGCCCTCCTCGCTTTTCCGCTTGTTGTGGACAACTACCAAAACGTGAGCACTCACCCAACAAGCCGTTCATTACGCTAAAACTCGGCATGCGCCTTCTTATAGTACTAAATTCTAATGGCCTTTTCGCAGTTCAGAATTACTTGGCTCGTACTTTGCAGCATTCGGGGAGTCGCGCGTTTGGCTAGCCTTAAGAGGCTAAACAATCGAGTAAATTTTTTGTGTAGGACTTACCCATATCTGAAGGCCCCAATTTACACACAGTTCGCCGGCAGGCCGTGGCCTGAAAGTTCAAGAAAGTTGACAAAAATCGTAATTATCGTCAGTCTGGGCCTGAAGATCTGAGCTTTTATTCACTCTTGAGCCGTGAATTGACGGGAAGAGTTCACGCTGTATCCACTCGTAACAAAAAACAAGGCGCGATCTAAGCGTGAAAATCATCCACACTCACGTCCGCACTTGTTTGCGGGTGTTCACGGCGTGAGGCTGGAGCCGCCTTGAAGCTTTCGTTGAGGCCATGAACATTTTTGCGCTTGAATTAATGATCTGCTATGCTAACAGTCGTTTCTCGCCCGTGTGTCTGTAGGGATTCATGATTTCATCTGCATGCCACGGCCTGTCTGGCGGATACCTGAAGGGTCGTCCCTCAGTTAGACTGAGTCAAGCTTAGTCGTGCCGGTCGACCTGGTCTGACAGGCCACTGCCTACCGGCGACCTGTAAGTGAATGGAGGTTTTTAGTGGAGAAACCTGTTATACTTAATTTAACCCAGTTTTCTTGCCATTTTATACTGTTTCTTTAAAAAAAATAATTACGTAATATTTGCCGAGACCCCCTCTCTCTCCCACGTGAGATTTGGTGAGATTCGGCTCGACCCCTTCCCTCCCCTAAACGCCTCACGTAATTTATGGACGACCCCTTATCTTATCGACAAGATGTCTCAGAAGTACTTTTCTTGCATAATTTGTGACACACGTCTCATTTAATCTTGTGTTTTAGGCCAGCATCTCCCCATAGTATAAAAACAGAAAGTGTGTGTCCTAAAATCTTCTTAAGAGAGAGGGAATGTCACAAATACTCACAACCAACGAGGGATTTTCTTGGACAGTTTTCGCATTTAGAGTGGGTCACCAAAAAAAAAAATATTTTAATATGAACGAACATCCCAGCAAGACATTCATCTTGTTAAGTATCTTCTAGCGCACTTTTGTTGACTTCTGAATCCTAAAAAAAGTAATGCCATATGAAAAAAAAATAAAATGAAGCCGATCCACACCTCTACCATCCCCCTTAAAAAAACAAAAGCACCTCCTTGGCTACCGCATAAAAAATTGTATCCTGTTGTCTCAAGGGGAGACGACGATGAAGACGATGACGACAGCGACGACGGAATTGTCTGCTGTTAACGTCAAGATAAATAAACGCAGAATGATGACGGCTTTTTATCCTTAAATATATATTTGCCAGTTTTAAGGACGATTTTGTCTAACACATGACACAAAGCAATTATACAGAAAATTAGATGAGCCACAAAAGTTACATTTTTGATGATGTATGGATATATATGTGTTGGTGTGTGTGCCACAACAAGACATGCGGTTTGTAGTTGTCGTCCTGAAATATTTATAGACTCTCTTCCTTTTTTTTGTTTTTGGTTATGTGTATATGAATGTGGTATGAGTGTGGTATAAGAGCGGGGTGGTTAAATAATTCGTTTGACATTTTCGAAAAGGACGACTTTTAGTGTAGGAATTTCGGAGTGGATTTCTTCACGCAACACGATAAAATATGGCTGTTCTCATCATTTGCCATTAGATATTTATTAAGTCTTGACTTCTATATCCCAAAACAAAAAAGAAAAAGAAATGTGCGATAAAATCTAACGACAGTTGTTATTTTTCTCCTTGTGTTTTATGACGTATATAATGACGCATATTATGACGTATACAATGACGCATATATTCTCAGAAATTTCGTCGTTATTTTCTATATAATAAAAATCTTAAACGCTTTAATAACAAAATCAACTAAATCCTCAATCTCTTAAGATGTCCTTTTATAAAATAAAACAAATAATCTAGCTTAATACAATGAAGACAATTTCACAAGTATTTCCCCCTCCTCCTTTCCTCCAAACTCACACTTTTTGTAAATGTTACAAATGATCTGTTGTCAGGAACAATTAATGAGGACCATTGCTTCGACGATGGACGATGACAGAAATTTTCTTTCGTCCTCCTTTCGGGCAGAGAAGAGGAGATGATTTCAGGACAAATCAGAGACGTCAACCAATGTGAATGAATTTAGGCGAAAAACATTTTAATTTTAAAGCTTAGCGAAGAAGAAGGGCTTGATGGAATTTTCATTAAATTTAACACACAAACACACACATATAATAGAGATTCTAGATCATTCCTAGAAGTTATATAAGTTTAAGGTTTAAGTAAGTACGGCCTTGTCTGTTAATGGATAAAATCGCGAAGTGAAGGAATTTGTCAGTGTGCTTTTAGTAGTTGAAATGTGCCTAGAGAGGAATTTGGATGACAGTTAGAAATAATATTGGCAGTGTGTCAAATTAATGCTAAAATAAAGTCAAATCCTTTTATCTAGTGCTTAATGTCTGTCGACCCAGGTTTGTCAAACTCTCCAACCGCCAGAGGAAATGCTTCCAAGAAGCACTGGCAAAAGGCCTCTCCAGGGAAATGGCCCTGGAAAAAGCTTTAACAAAGCCCTCCAAAAAAACTGAGCTGAAGAGAGTTCGCTCAGAGGAGGAAACTCCGGAACGTCCGGAACAGAAGAGGACCAAGACGGCCAAGGGGCCCACTCGCCCCACCTTTAGCCAGGTGGTAAGCAGTGTAAAGCTTGGCCTCATCTCGACAGACATGGTCAACTGCCCTCTGACACCTGAGCAAATGGCACAGTTGCAGGAGGCGATCATTGACGTCGTAATTGAAAAAGCGGGCGGTGAAGTCAAGCCGTCTTTCGAGGGTAGTTTCCCAAGAAGAGGCTGGCTGCTGTTAGTCTGCTCAAACCCTGACACAGCTGAATGGGTGAGGAGTAACGTCTCCTTCATCAAGAGCAAGAGTGCTCTTGATATTACTCTGGTGGAAGAGGGTAATTTCCCTCAAACTCACGTTATTCGTGGCTATTTCCCCCAGAGTGGTGCCTTAAGCAACGAGAAAGTGCTGGCTACTATCGCTGCACAAAACTCGGTTCCCGCTGACAAGTGGAAAGTGGTCCAGAGGCGGGTAAATGACAACACACTTCACTTGGTCATGGTAGTGGATACCGCTTCCATGACTAAGTTAATTAGTCTAAAGGGGAAAATCGCATATCGCTTTTCCCAGACCAGGCTAATTCTTAAGGATAAAGATCCTTCAAAGAAGCAGCCACAAGCGCAGGGTTCGTCCTGTGACACTCAGACCACAGGGTCTGAAATGGCACTTCCTAATGCTTCTGTGGTTACCGCGGACTGCAGTAACACCGTGGCCATAGGGTCATCTGAAGGTGGAGCTGCTCTCGCAACGACTCCAGGTCCATCTGGCGGTGTTCCAAATCCGACCCCCGCATCTGCAGCATGCGCCAGGGAGCCTGCAGCAGAGCAAACTGCTGGGCGGAAAAAGTACACACCTGCCGAACCTGGAGTTAGAGCACGGGGCAAATCAGCACCCCCCAAGGGCAAAGACGGTAGGACAAAGGGTCCTAGACAGGCCAAGAAGACCGGGCTTGTCAAACGCTCCTTGGAGAAAAAATGAGCGCCATAAGGGCACTCCAAGTAAACTTGCACCATGCGAAAGGGGCATCCTCCACCCTGTGCAAGACTTTTGCGGAGAGGCACCTTACCCTTGCTCTTATTCAAGAGCCCTGGGTAATCGATGGCAAAGTCAGAGGACTTACCACCGGCTCAAGTAAACTAGTGTATGATCAGAGATGTGGGGCGCCTCGCGCTGCCCTCCTAATTGACAATCGTGTCACTTATCTCTCCATTACTAACTTTATTTCTAGAGATCTAGTGGCGATCTCGGTTGCGGTTCCCACCGCCAACGGATTCCAAGAAATCGTTCTTGCGTCCGCTTACTTTCCGGGGGATGTAGCAGTAGTGCCACCCCAGGAGGTGCAAGATCTCATTGAGTTCTGTCGCAAGACGAACCGGCAATTCGTCATCGGCTGTGATGCAAATGCTCACCACTCCATCTGGGGGAGTACCGATGTAAACCAAAGGGGTGAGTGTCTTCTAGAATTTCTCGTTACGAATAACATAGATATTGCAAATAGAGGATGCAAACCCACTTTTATCACTGCTAGTAGAAAGGAGGTGCTGGACCTCACCTTCACGAGCAGGCTTTTATCCGACAGGATTAAAAACTGGCGTGTTCTGGACGAGGCCTCACTGTCGGATCATCTGCACATTAGATTTGACATTGTGGGCCTTCCACATATCCGTGCCTCTTCTTTGGTTCCTAAGAAAACCAACTGGTCTAAGTTTCAGGGGCTTGTGGCCTCGAAATCAGACCAGCTTGCGGCTTCTATCAGCTCAGTGTATGAACTGGAGAATGCGGCCACGCAGCTTACCGACGTGCTGATCTCTTCCTACCACGACAGCAACACTGTCTCTTCCCTTCAGTCATCGCGAAAGGTGCCCTGGTGGAATGACAGGTTAGCTGCAATGCGTAGAGACGTTAGGAGATTGTTCAATAGAGCAAAACACACCGGGTATTGGGATGAATATAGGTTCACCCTAACAGCCTATAACAAGGAGTTGAGACGTTCCAAAAGGATTGCCTGGCGGAAACACTGTGAGAGCATTCAGACTCTACCAGAGGCGACTAGACTCCAAAAGCTACTTTCCAAAGACTCTTTCAACGGAGTGGGCCTTCTCAAAAAGGAGGATGGCTCCTACACCTCTAACCATGAGGACACCTTAAGGTGCCTGCTCAGAGAGCACTTTCCAGGGTCAATCCTCCAGACCGCTTATCCATTGGATCCTGGGTGTAGTCATAGGACCATCCCAGACCGCTATTCCCGCAGTCTTTCAGGGAATATCTTCGACTGTGACAAGGTTAAATGGGCAGTGGCCTCTTTTCAACCCTATAAGTCACCCGGAGGAGACGGAATCTTTCCGGCACTTCTTCAGAAGGGCCTCGATCTGATCCTCAACAACCTGGTCTGCCTCTTTAGAGCCAGCTTCAATTGGGGATACATTCCAACCATCTGGAGGAAAGTCGTGGTGGTTTTTATCCCGAAACAGGGCAACAGACCCCTCGAGCTGCCTAAATCGTACAGACCTATCAGCTTAACCTCTTTTCTTTTGAAAACAATGGAAAGGCTGCTAGACCTTCATATTAGGTGCAAACTGGAGCTCTCCCTCCCTCTACATAGCTCCCAGTTCGCTTACTCTAAAGGTAAATCAACAGAGGTTGCTTTACACCACCTGGTCAGTAAAATCGAAAAGGCCTTCCTCGCTAAGGAAACTGCCTTATGCGCGTTCCTTGACATCGAAGGTGCTTTCGATAACACAGGCTATGATTCCATCTCTAGAGCACTGGCTCTCAGAAATCTGGATCCTCACACGATTGAGTGGATAAATGCCATGCTTGCAGATCGTGACATTTCTTCTACCCTAGGTGTCTCCACCATTAGTGTTAAGGCTATTAAGGGGTGCCCTCAAGGTGGAGTTTTATCCCCATTACTTTGGTCACTAGTTGTGGATGAACTTTTGACTAAACTATCTGAATCTGGTTTCGATGTCATCGGCTATGCAGATGATCTTGCCATCATTGTCTCTGGGAAATTCGATTTGACCATTACAGAGGTCATGAGAACAGCACTACGAGAAGTTCAAAGATGGTGTACCAAGGAGGGCCTAGCAATTAACCCAAATAAAGCTGTCCTGGTACCTTTCTCCAAACGTTACAAATTGGACCTAGGTCCTATCTGTATTCGGGATACCACAGTTGAGTACTCAGACTCAGTCAAATATTTGGGAGTAAAGCTAGACAAGAGACTGAACTGGAACGCTCAACTTGACTACGTCATCAGCAAAGCCACAAGGGCCATATGGGCCTGCAAAAGGCTTCTGGGTAGGACATGGGGTCTTACACCACAAATGATGTACTGGATGTACAATACGATCGTTAAACCTGTTGTCACTTATGCTGCTATAGTTTGGTGGCCCAAGACTAAACAGGTTACGTCGATCCTCAAGTGCAGCAAGCTGCAACGGCTTGCTTGCCTCTCCATTACCGGAGCTATGCGGACCTGTCCCACAGCTGCAATGGAAGCAATCATTGGATTGACCCCTTTGCATCTCTTCATATGGAAATCCGCCGCCATAAGTGCCTTGAGACTTCAGATCTCATCCAACTGGCCCCATACGGTCAAAGGACACATGGATATCCTTAAAGATATCCCAAGCATTTCCATCTGCCGCGTATCCGACCATATGGTTAGTCAACTGCGATTCCAAAGGAAATTCAAAGCAATTATCCCGGATCGCTCTGAGTGGGAGGAAATTATTCTTCCTAGGGATCCAAACCATCTCCACTGGTTTACTGACGGGTCAAAGATGGAACATGGTACAGGGGCTGGTGTCGCAGGACCCAACTCCAAGGTCTCGATTGCAATGGGTAAGTGGCCCTCTGTTTTCCAGACTGAAATACATGCCATTGCGACCTGCGCTAGGCTCAACCTTGAGAAAGGTCTGAAAGGCGCCAACATTAAAATCTTTTCTGACAGCCAAGCTGCCATCAAGGCACTCTCAACGTGGAAGTTTTCTTCCAAAATAGTAGCAGGGTGTTTTGACGTACTCCAGAGCCTGACCAGAAGAAACGAGGTCTCGCTATGCTGGGTCCCCGGACACTGGGGTATCGAGGGAAATGAGGCTGCAGACAGCCTCGCGAGGGAGGGGTCTGAGACGTTGTTCCAGGGCCCAGAACCCTTCTGTGGCATCTCTTGGTCCACCTCCAAGTCCTTGATAGAAGAGTGGATCAAGAAAATAAACCTAGCCTATTGGGAGTCAGTCCCAGGTCTTAGACAGGCTAAAGATCTTATAAGACCTTTTGCCTTAAGGGGCACTATTACTCTAAACAGAGCGGACCTAAGGCTTCTGGTGGGCTATCTCACTGGCCATGTAGGACTGCGGTACCACCTCCACAACCTAGGACTGTCTCAAGAGACAGAGTGCCGACTCTGCTTGGAAGGCGATGAAACTTCCACACATATTCTTTGTGAATGTCCTGCTCTGATCTGGCTTAGAAGAAGAACGTTTATCAGAGAGTTCTTGAGCCCTGCCCAAGTCCGGTCTTCATCAACTAAAGACCTTCTTGCCTTCATTCGGAAGGCCGATAGTCTGTTCCGCTAGTGGGGTACGTACACAATAGGCCTAACTTGGCCGCAGTGTTCACCATATGGGTTGCCCCCTCATTCCTTAATAATAATAAAATAAAAAAAAATGTCTGTCGATATACATTTTTATACAATAATAAACTGACTAAGCAGTTTTTGTTTTTCCGAAAAAAATCATTGGAAGTCAGTAGAAGCTGTAAAAGGGCTATTTTATCACTTCTTCAAACGCCTTCGCTTATGAAATTACGCAAAATTACGCAATCGAGCTTAAAAGTTGAGCTGGTGATGTTATTGATTCGAGTCTTCGCTAAAATAAAAGCTTTTTTTTCACAATATAGCAAAATTGAGCCTTAAAGCGTTTTGGATTGAGTCTTTGCTACGTTGGAAGCTTTTTTAGTGTGATTAAGAAGAAAGCTTTTTGGTAAAGTTGGAGTTTAAAAAGGGAGAACCGACAGAGGCAAATATCAATTGAAGGTACAAAACCCAAGGAGGGTTTTTTAGAAAACTACTGGAAGGTTTTCGCTTTCTCCCTCGCAGTATGGGCCTATGCTGATGATATGATGACCGGCAAGTACATCTCAACAATAAGAGATAAAATGCAACGAACAGTGAACATCAGCTTTGGTCGCGGGCTTTTCATCCGCCTGGGTCCTAAGCTGTGCCCAATCAAACTTGTATCCTCAACTCGTCAATATACCTTTGGTTCATAGAGAGCGCCATCTATGTGAATGATGGACGGTGCAGTTTGTAGAGTGCTCTCTATTGGACCCTGTTTTGGACCCCTATCAAAGTTGATCGTCGTAGTAGATCATAGTTTCGGTGGGACAATATTGTTACAGCCGGGAAGTACTCGACCTATGCCGAAGCTTGTCCTTATCTACAACGACGAGGCTGTTATAAATGTGCTTTGTGAAAATTTCTTCCCTTTAGTATGAAACCCTATAACATTCTGCAAGGTTCATCGCATCCTCGTTGGTCCAGACTCCTATCAACCTTCCTTCTTTCCTTCGAACCAAGCTTAGTACTAGACATTGTATCATAACCAGGACTGGCAGTACAAAAGTACAAATGGTAACTCCTAAACTTTGACTTCCACATAAAAAATCAAGACGTTCTGGTTCTTAGAAACTCTATCAATAAGAAGAATGACAGCAATGACAGTCGACCCAGTTCCGGTGTTCGGTGTACTTCATCAGAATCCGATCGACAAGAGTCTTTTTCGCTTAATTGGTGGAAAACCAACCCAATACTCGTTTCTGAACCGATTTAACAGTGGGAGAGCATATCTAGCCAAGGCTTTATTCAATGTTCACGAAACGCACTTAAACTAGGTCATGCGTTCGATAGTATTTCCACGACTTCCCTGGCTCACTATATGGCCATTTGATCACAGCGGATTTCTCTTCTTTAAGATGCAGGGTTGTAAAGCAGAGCCTGCAACGTAACAATCAACAAGGATTGAATATCCCCGATGATAGAAACGTGAAATGTGTAACTAAGCAATTAATCTGGTTCGTTGCAAAAAAACCAAATGGGTCTTATGATAGTGGTGCAAATGTAATAGTATAGAATAGTCTTTATTTGCAAGTAGGTATTAGGGCGAGTGGACATGGGAACGAAATTTGACCTTGAGCCTAACCTAAGGTTAAACCAATTAATCTCTAAATGGGACGCATGTCATGATATGCCGGGCGATGCGCCTGTACAGCTGTACGTATGGAATTGAACTATGCTGCAAACTAAACACTACATTTGGAGTACGTCCGTTCCGGTTGCAGACTGAGTTAGGTTGATTCTTCGGTTAACGTTAGAAAGGATTCTCCTAGTAGAAATAACGATAGCTAGGTCGCTGGCTGATGAGAAATAAAAATATGGTGTATGACTAAAAACTCCACTTGGACCGCCCTAACACATACTGTTGTAGTCCTCATACAGACACCTTCAAGATCTTCGGAAAACACTCAGCGCTCTACGAGAGTAGTGTCCAGAAATTCATCTTACTTGGTCATCAAGAGTTAGGTAAATATTGTAACTTGCTAATTACTTGGCTTGTTGCTAGCAAAGCTCAAGCCCAAAATTTTGCCTGTGAAGATTTGATAGACAGTTGATTTTCCTTCCTGGCGACGAAGATAAATGCCTCTGATCACCTTATTGATAATTTTTCAAGTGTTCAGGGCAAAATACGAGAGGCTTATCGATTCCAATAAGTTAGCATGGGTGTAATCAGAACTTTCTGGCTTGGGTATGACTGCAATATTGACGTCCCTCTGCACAAATAAGATGTAACCATTTCGGTTCTTTAAAAGCAAATCAAATGCTCAGTCACCCGTAAAATACGGGGAAGAATAAGTAGTGTAAGGGGCGGGCGGGGACTGGTGGAGATTTGATAATAGCCTGCTTGTGGTGAGCACTGGAAGCTGTCCTGAAAGGTATGGGCTAATATGATCGGGCCTACCCAGGCCAATTGTCAAGTTATGCGTTCGAGGGTTGGTATGCCTTTGTTGTCACCTTTTTGAACCAGCAACTGAAAATTGCCATGAGAAGCAATACTTCCACCAAAAGAACGAAGTAGTTAAAGCGTTCTAAAAGCTTGTCCATATAAATCAGATGGTACGTTTCAAATTTCCAACTATTGCATCAGTTCCGATGCTTAAAAAATCGAACTGTCACGTTTGAAGTAAGTGTCAAAAGACGCCATCTATCGGAAAAACGCCACGAGCTTTTTCAGAGACCTAATCCTTTTTTGGCCTTTTAGGAATTACGATTAAGGATAAACTTCGTTGATGCAAGCGGCTCTAAAACTGATGATGATGAAATTAAGCTTCAGAATAAAGGTCATGGAACTAAAAAAAACCCACTCTCTCTGGCAATTGTGACTGCTATAAATTGTACACTTTTTATTACCAAACATTCCTGTTTTACCATACCAACGAACGCTCATCAACATACAATCCCGACTTTTAATTAGCGTTATATAAAAAGATTATGCTTGCCGCGGTGCTCACAATCAGCCGCACAGAGCCAATCCCTTGAACATCTCATTTCGGAATTGCGTGTGCTTTTGATAAGATTTGTTTACTATCAAGCACAGACCTCCATGAGAAAATGTGAAATGCGGAACGCAATTCAGGTGCGTAATAGTACGTCTTACAAGAAACGAATCAAGCCTCCTCCCCCCAGGTACATAGCACAAATGTAAATTAAATTTATCGCCTTCATATCAGTTTTTAAATAAAAAAAAACTCTCGACAATTGACTGATAAAATCCAGAACATAATAAAAAAAAGTGTGAAAAAAGTAGAAAGCACCAAGAAAAAAGCGATTTTTTTATGAAAATTTGTTTTTCTTTCTTCCTCACCTTTTTGCGCACACGATTTTCAATTGTTGTGTTTGTCCTCCTCGAAAAAAGGTGCGGAAATAACGACGATAAAAAAACGAAGGTGGAAAAATAATTTCAACTTTTGACGATATGGTGAACAGGGGGGAATCGATCGATCGATTTTATGTATATCGACGACGCTATTAGCGAAAAGTACACATCGATTAATTGGCGATACTGGGAAAAGTTTTTTTACCTTCATTACGGGGCAATTTCGTAAATGGTGGCATTTTAATTCAATTTTATCAGCGCGGCACTCAATGCTTGTTTACGGTGTGATTTCATACTTTTCGATAATTTTGCTTTAAGGTGTTCTTGGCTGGAAAATATGTTTCGTGTTATGAACAGGTGGTTTGAAGTAAGTACACGCATTTCTTTCGAATGTGTCACAATAATTACAATTGAAAATTGAAAAGGCTTTTGTTTGAATAAGAAACATACTTTGTGGGGGTGTTGTGAGTTACTGCTTAGTCTGGGGAGTTTTTACTGTTTAGTGAGTGATGAAGGATTTTTTGTTTATATTTATGCGTCAAAAGGAGGCATTGTTATCAAGATTGAATTTGTAGAAAAGAGCTAACGAAATTGTGAAACTAAGCTCCATCCCTAGGCTAAGGTATTGACTCATGGCATTCGAAGCCCCGTTACAAAAATGTTTGCTTTGATTTCCGTAGTATTCGTAGTTTTAATGTTGTAAATGCTTTCTAGATTCCGTCACCCTTATTAATAAAACCCCTTCATTTTAACCCTCGTTAAAACGCAAAATACACATGATGCTGACCTGGACAAGTATCAGGTGTCTGGATATACTTTAGTGCAAAATCTCTTCATTCGTGTAGGTACATTAGAAAAGACGTATATTTCCAGTTACAAAGATGCTGCTACAGGCAGGCCCGCCACATAATCTTGTGGGACCTTGGGCTAAAAAGTGATTGGGGGGTTCTTTGAGGAGTTTGAAATTCAGAAAAATCTATGTTTCATACTTTTACTTCAGAGCTTACAATACAATATACATTCAAATTGAGTACAATCAATTCATATTGAGTACAATATACATTCAAGTCCGAATTCAAGCAACTGAAATTAAGGCGAGTTTAGGGCCGTTTACATTCCAAACGCAAAGTGGAAACGCAAATTGGAATTGTTTTATCGAAGTTTGTTTGATTCGCTCTCTATTCATCAACGTAGAATCCATAAGGATATTATGGAACCCTTCTATCATCTCGAGGATACTCGTACATCGTTACAATTATGGAGCGATCAACGAAATGACCAAAAGAGCTTACCCAATTCGGAATATCTCAGCTTCAGCAGTAGGAAAATAATTTGTCACTAAATATAGTATCTCATGATTCGGCGCACCTCTTGAAATCACAACTAAACAGGGTACGAAATTCAAATCTAAACTCTTCAACCAAATCGTTCCGCTTCAACTTCGCCGTACTCAACGAATTAGGACAACCGCTTAACATCCACTTGCAAATCAACTCAAAGGCTATCTTGGTGACTTTCTCCAAACGTTACAAAGTAAATCTAGGGTACAACAGTTGCCTACTCAGACTTAGTTAGATATCTAGGAGTAAAGCTACACAAGAGTCGCAACTGGAACGCTCAACTGATCTACACTATCAGTAAAGCTACTAGGAGCGTAAAAGGCTTATGGATAAGACAAAAGGCTTTTGGATAAGACATTGAGTTTTACATCACAAACGATGTACTAAATGTACAATACGATCGTTAAACCTGTGGTCCCTTAAGCCTAGTGGCTCAAGACTAAAATGGTTACGGCGATATTCAAGTGGAGCAGCTGCAACGGCCCAATCATAAGGGTTCCAAAGGAAATTCAGGGAGTTTATTCCGCTCAAGTTGAAGTAACTCATTCTTCTTGGGAGTCCAAGAAACCTGTACTGGTTTACGGATGGGTAAAAAATGGAGCATGGTACTAGGGTTGCTGTCACAGAACTGGAGTTAGGTTCTGCGACAGCAACCCTAGTAATAAGGTTTCAATTGCAATGGGTTTTATAAAATGAAGTACATACGACTGAAACCTGCACGAGCGTCAACCTTGCGAAAGATTTGAAAACCTCCAAGTTTTCCCAACAGTCATGCTTTCACCAAGGCACTTTCATCGTAGAAGGTTTCCTCCAAAATAGTTGCAGAGTGCTTTGACGTACTACAGAGCCTGCCAGAAAAAGAACAGTCAAGCAGGGCAATGAAGCTGCAAATAAGCTGGCGTGAGATAGGTCTGAGGCACTGGACTCCAGGGCTCAGAAAACTTCTGTAGCATCTCATGGCCCACTTCCAAGTTCCTGAAAGAGGATTGGGTTAGGGGACTGAATTTAACCTGTTACAAATCGATCCCAAGGCTATAAAGAGTTAATAAGACCATTTGCCTTAATGGGCGTCATTACTCCGAACAGAGCAGACCTAAGAGTTTTTGTGGGATATCTGACTGGACATGTGGGCCTGTGGCAGAATTTTCACTACCTGGGACTGTCTAAGGAGACATAAGGCCGACTCTGCCTCGAAGCCGACGAGATTTGTTCTCTGTGAATGTCCTGCTCTTATCTGTCTTACAAGTACCATTATCAGAGAGCTTCTGAACCCCGTTTAGGTTCGGTCTTCTTCTTTAATAAAATACCGTCTAACTCTCGCCCCTAGATCCGATGGGTTTTTTCCGTTAGTCGGGTATGTGTACAATAGACCTAAATTAGCTCAGGTTGCCCTATACTTCAAATCTTTACATATCATCACTATGTCGAAACTTCCTGCTGGATTAGATAAGTGTCTTAATCACGTCTTAATTATATTTGCACGTGTACAAATCGCACATCAACATTTCCCTTCAACCTGTCACAAGGTCTTCTACTAACCCTCTTTCAACATCAGCCCGTCGTCGTCGCAGTGTTAATATTTAAACAAAAATGATTTCCCAAAAATTTGCTGATTGTGTGTGTCACATAGTTGGGCATGTTAATGCTAGATCAAATACGGGTAAGCATTTTACATTTTTAGGAAATGGAGAGGTGGGGGTGTAAATCAATGCTTTTGACTTTTCAAATTGGATAGTACACATCAGTGGTACATTCCTCCTCTTTTGTAATCTTCAAAGTAGAATAGCACATTAGTTTTGTGAGTGAGTGTG
The DNA here is from genome assembly GCA_949987705.1 of Thereva unica. Taxonomy (NCBI): domain Eukaryota; kingdom Metazoa; phylum Arthropoda; class Insecta; order Diptera; family Therevidae; genus Thereva; species Thereva unica. The sequence continues at coordinate 12,276,573 of OX465285.1, forward strand.
TGTGTGTGTTATTTACTTTATCTATAATTTCTAAGCCAGCTCTACGATGGCACACTTCAACTACTTTCACTTTCATCTCTCCAAATCCTCCAGTCGCAGTGGAACTTAAAAAAACATTTCGTTCAATTTTAATTACCCTCATCTCTCCAACATCCACCGAAGTTTGATTATTCAAATTTCAGCACGATGGAGTGCCGGGAGCCCCACACCACCCCTCATCCCTTCGCGCCAGTCTTCACTCTCAGCCGCATCCGTCAAATCCCTCCGGAGTTGAAACTTGTTAAATACTACCGCTCCATCCTCATCAAGGTAATTGCCAGTGCCAAATTGAAAATCTATGCCATTTCGCTTGCCCCCACCCCGCGGCCCGAAGGCGAGAAAGAGTTCGTGTAATTCTTGAAAAAAAGGAGACTTTGACAAGTCCTCGTTCGGAAAAAGGATAATTGAAGAGAAAAAAGCTCACTCGCAGGCAAATCGCGGGACTGGGGCCGCACCAGGAGCAGCAATAAGCCGATCCCACCAGTCGGTTAGCAGGGGGTTCCCCCGTTTGGGGCTTCAATTGATTGACGGCGATTGAATTGAATTTGAAGTTTGTCGGCATCCTAGATACACAGGAATTGCGGAATTTAATTCTGTATACACGGGGCGAGCTGGGATGGGGCGGTCCTGCCGCCCGATCTGCTGTCAGTGGTGATTCTTCTGATCCTGAAGGGTGGTGGTTGTAAGCTGGCGCGGCGGCGGTGTGATGGTGAAAAAATTCAATTTCCACACTATCGATCGGCGGTGGCTGGATGTGCTGGCGATAGCCGGACCTCCCTGGGCTGTTCAAATCTGATTACGAGACAGTTTTAATCTTTGTTTACAACGTCCCCGATTACTTTTTTTTCTGCCCCTAATCCTGTTCCTCCTGTCGCCAGGGATGAAAAACATTTTTGCCCCTCTCAGTTTTTTTGGCCCATGTTGACGCGATTCATCATCATTGACGATACACTCACTGACGGGAAGCGATGCTATCACGTCTATGCGTCGATCCAGGTCCTTTGAGAGCAGCCAGAAACCGAATCTGCTTAAGGACAATGTAATAATGTGGCATCCTTTTTTCGGATACTCTCGTTATCTGAGCAAAAAATTATAGCGTCACGACGGCTTGTTTACAGCGACAAAAACAAGCAGTTTTTTGGTGGGGATGAAAATTTCTAAAGAAGCTCGTGTAATCACCAGAGATAAAATCCGCACCCTCTTATGAATTGAAGATTTTTAAGGGAGTGATTCGGTGCTGCTAATGGATTAAGGGAAACGAGATAATTTCAAGCAGTGCGGGGGTGAATGTATAAGTGTGCACCAAAACCAAAACATTAATGTTTCGCTCCTATATAGAAGGGGGGATGCTAGGGGATCGTGTTGAAGCGTGATATTTGAGCCTTTTCACCAAAGATATGAGAGAGCGAGTAATTCCGTGAATGAGCCAAACGTGAATAATATTAAGGTAGTCGAGGTATGGTCGAGCATATGAATGAGTGTCAAAATTATGATAAATTACCTATTCAGCTTTATGGAGTCGAGTTGTGTGTGATGAACCTAGTTATGTGTGGGTTATGAAACCACTGGTGATTGATTATAATTAGAGGAATTGCCAGCTTCTATGGGATTTGAGGTAATGACACTGTGGTGCGTTTATGATTACAAATCAAGGTCGCTGCTGCTGAGTGGATTTTGAATGTTAATCTGGATTTCCTTAAGATATCTTAAATGTTATTCTCTGGAGAGAGAACTAGCAAGACGTAGACACGAGTGGAAGAAGAGACTTAAAAAGACCCGAGTTCTAGAAGGATTGCAACATAATTTAAGAGGAAGATTTGTAGATATTTCATAGAAAAAACAATGTATACTACGTATACATGATGAGTTGAATAGTTGAGTTGAGGTTGAGTTGAATTTGCATGCAAATTACAAACTAAACACAGAGATGCTGCTGTCAACTAAATACAACTACCCAATTACTGAACTCGAGTCTATATGCATAATTTCAACTCAATCCAGGTAGCAGAGCTGAGTTGAGTTCACTAAGGCCTAACTCAACTCGACTCGCCGGGTTCAACCTGAGTTCAACTTATCATACATACTTACTAATAGTACTATGGTGGTAGTCTAATACTTCCATAAGATTACTTCTGTGGTCTCTGGTTGAAAACCTGAATCAAGTAGTTTTCACAGACTTCTTTTGAAACGAACTAAATTCCATTGAGGAAGTTCTGCAAATATCGTAGCAACTGATGATCATTCTCCTAGGTGGGTAGGTAGGTTAACCTAGGTGCCGGTAGTTCCTAGATTGGACCACTTAATTTGAACCTCCCTCAAGGTTCCATATTCGGACCACTTTTATTCAGCTGATGATGTGAAGCTTTATATACATATCTGCATCAAAGCGCCAAATCCTTTCTTGTGTAGAGAAAATTGCTGTATTTCATGCTGTTCGACGTTTAGACTATTTTAGTTAAATTTATCCCGTCCCGTTGTATATTTTCCCCCTCTCCCTGACTTAGGTTGAGAAAATAAAAAATCGAGCAATTCATTACTAGTATGTCCTGCTGTGACCATATAACTCTAATTATATTGGCAAAACATATAAGCTTTTGTCGAAACTTTGGTACCATGATGGGTTTTCCAAAAGGGCTGCCCATATGAGAAAAGAGAAGAAATTTGAACAAAGCCTATTTGTAACAAAAATCAAAGTAAAAGTTCTTGTAGCGGGTCTTCGATCTCCTCGATATCTTCAATAGTAACCGGTTGAACCAAACACGTAAACGTCGGGGTTACCGGCGAGATGCCTTATTAGGGCTACTCGTAGTAGCTTAGGGATTATGATTACCATCAAATAGGTTCGTAGTTAAATTCCACGACTTTCCTTCAATTTTCCCGCTCTTTTTCTGGTCTTTTGCCTTTTAAGCTTCTGCCATCGACTATAAGCACAATAAGCAAGGAAGTTATATCCTATTTGACAACGGAAGTAAGTGTTCTATCGCATTTCATTCGATAGTATTGGGTGGGAGTCTGTAACGGAAACCCGAGAATTGGCATAGCAAGTTGTTCCACTGTTCTCTTTTCTATCGTTTCGACAAAAGACAGAGTTTGCTGTCCGATATTGCACTGTACACCGAAACATTTTTGTTCTATTTTATACCATACAGGATAGACCAAGTTAAAGAGTTAGACCAGGCAGACAACACCATACATCAGTAACCCATTATGCACCGGGTTGACTTCACCCGACGAAGCATCAAACTTTCGCTTATTCAAAGCCTGTGACGATAATGAGGTTGTCTATTTTTGCGACTACCGCCATTACATTATCAAGAGATGTTAAACCATTCTTAGCATACAAGGCTTGTTGGTGAGTGATGCAGTGAAATTCAAGTCGTATGTCTGTTTGAAATAAACTAATGAAGTCATTTTTTGGAGCACCATTTGTCGTTACCTTCGTAAGTACTACCGTTCGTTCGTTGAACTGCATAGTTAACTTTGTTAAGCTAGCTCTACATGGTATGGTGAAGGTTTGATTCGAACATAGGTTTCTAACGTTGGAGTGATACTCATCACAACTGGAACATGTCCCAGTACAAACGTTGGGCGCTTGACATTGGAGGCTCGTAGCTCGAGCATCGGGAACAAAACACGTCTTACCATCAAGTGCCCAATGTGTTCATAGCATCGTGTAGAGCCCACTTTACTTTAAACTAAAATAGAAACATTCGGTTTCAATTGGTGGCGTTCCTAAAACGTGTTTTCGCTTGCCGTTGGTTCACCATCCCTGGTGTAAGGGTCAAATGTACTGCCTCGTGTAAGTTCGACTCAACTCTAAAATTGTGTTCATGGTTATACTACTACTAGCGCTTAGCGCAACAAGTTCAAACTTATAATACTAGCAGACAAAAGTCGCCTCTAGCAGACAAAAGTCGAACATTTTTGTTTTTAGAATTGTGACGTCACTTTGTTTTATGTAAAAAGTGGTCCAGAACCAAACTTGATATACTACTATTTGGAAAATCATGTTTTTTATTCTACCTGGCTTAACACCTCCAATAAATCATACATTTATTTCAGTTGCAGAAAATTATGTTCAAATCGTATTCATACTTTAGTTTTGAAAAATGCACTAAAACAGATTTTCGTGATCTTTGATCTCTCCATAACTTGAGTAGCCGGCCAGTTGGCTTTATGACTTTTTGGTAAATTATTTGTGACCCCAAAATAAAGAGAGTCCCGCAGTTGCATTTTTTTAGAGGTTGGGTTCTTTTTTTATAAAACGTGTTGTAATATTTGAAAAATTGTTTTGTATTTTCGTTAATTTTCATCCTTAATTTTCAGTTGTACTGGTTAATATTGAGTATATTGATTATTTTTTGTTGTGGCACTATATTTGGTGCTGTTTCCTACAGCACATGTTCATATCATTGTGAAAAATGTGGGTCAACCTGAAAGGATTAAAACGCCATGGTACCAGGGTGGGTTTTTTCGCAGACCTATCTTTAATTTCTTGTTTTTTTTTAAAGAAATGTTGTTGGTGGTATGTGTAGGTTGTTTTGCGAGTTCTATATTTGTAGGATGATGTGCTGACTACTTTTCCCGTCCAGCTGAATTTTCGTTTTCAGGTAACCTCAATGTTCTTCTGAGTATGCCGCGTCGGCTCCTGAAGGGTGGCGCGCATACTCAGGTAGGTGTTGATGCACTAGTTTAAGGGGGTACCCCCGGTGTCTAAACCTTCCACGACCCCTCCGATGAGCCAGTCCTCTTTCGACGCCCGCGGTGTTGTGACGTTTTGATGAAATTTCAGTGTTCAGATTAAACTTTTGGGAGTCCGAGGTTGGTCTCTTCGGGCAACCAGTCCAGTTTTGGACTAGTTTTGATAAAAATTAAATTCTCTAACGTAGATATTAATATAAAACACAACACATTACCAAATTTTATACCTTAAATATGAAACAATTTTCACTATTTCTACATATAATTTCCTAACACATAACCCCTCCCCCTTAGTAATAATTACTAGCCTTCACAAATGTTATTACCCAAAATACTTAAAAATGATGATAAATATACTCATAAAGCAGAAAGTTAATTTTTAGTTAAAATTAAATCCGACAAAACGTTCGTTACTTTCCATTATACTACCAAAAAAAAAATTAGCTTTACCTTTAGCAATATAATTTCATCATAACCCAACCAACAATCACCTACCTCCAAAAAAAGCACCTTCAAATATTTTCGAATCATTTAACAGACTAATAACTAGCCTGAAGATAACAACAACAACAACAAAAAATAGAATGTGGGTAAAAAATAACTCAGTGAACCTTTCCTTGATTGGAAAAGTAGTGATCAGGTACAACACTGTAGTAACAACAACAACAAAATCTACCTAATTCAAGTTATCCCATAAAATTAGAAAATTTCGCGCAGACCGCGCACCTTTTACACTACGGAAAAAACTGCGCAAACAGCCTTCGAAATAGTACAACTAGTTCTCGTTTCGTCTCTTGTAAGATACAAAATGTTAGTAGGTTACCAAAGAAGCAGCATAAATAAATTGCACCCCAGCACCTTGCCATTAATCACCTGGAAGCTTCTTCTTCGTCTGCATTGAGGTGGTAGACGATGGTAGGTCGATCTACCTGGACTACCTGAGTGTAAGTAAAAAAGCCATCAAAACTGTTCGGCTGTGTGCTGTATGACTTATGCAATCATAATAATGCAGGAATGTTAAAAACATAAAAAAAATTTAATTAATTTTTCTCCTCCATAGTTTTCTTCCATTTGCAAGTGGTGTTGATTGACTGATTCATGAAGTAATGTGCAAGGTGGCAAAGGAGATAGGAGAGAAAACATATGGCTACAACAACGCCGCCGCCAGGTAAGTATATTGTGCAATAAAATCTGGAATAAAACAGCCTTCACCTTAACGAGAAGAGTGTGCCGCCGCCTTGGTCGACGTCGTCTATGCACGGGCCGCGAATCCATTGATAGCATCTGGAGATAAGTGCCGCACGGCAGCATTACTTCGGGTGTAGAAAATTATTAAAGAAACAGAAACGGTTTAATAATCTCAACTCTAACTCAAAACTAACACACAATGGCTTGGCAGGTAGGGTTACTTTCTCTTCAGGTGTGTTTTTTTTTCAATATCATCTCGTTTTAATTTTCAGATACACAGGTAAAAATCATGAATTTTTTTTGTTGAATAGGTGAAAATTAATTAAGATAAAAGCCATGAAAAATATAAAAAGAATCTCCGTGGTCAGTTTTTAGTCTGGGTGTGTTTTTTTTTGTGTGTTTGAATTTTAAAACAATTTTTTTTTCATCACTTATCATTATATTTTTGTTGAAGATTCGAAATTAACTAAAAAGAAATGAATGAAAAAAAAATTAGAGAGACCCGAAAAGAAAAAAAAAACAAATCCAACCTGAAGAAACTCAATAGGAAATGAATTTTTCTTTCAGGTGAATTCCGTTAAGAGGCAGGCAGCAGCCAGGCACACACAACAAAAGAAAGAAACCTACAGAATTAAAATAAAAGGCGAAAAGAAATAGACCGGTGAAAAGCTTTGAAAAAGAAAACAAGAACAATGAAAAATATACACAAAAAAAAACATCTTTGAGAGAAAAACTTGAGAAATTCAACTTTTTTTTTTGTTATGTTATCATTGCTTTATTTTTTTGGTCGTCTGGGGTATCTCTTTTTCATCACGACAGACTACGACGACGGCGGCATACTATCCTCTATCTCGCGGGCAGCCGTTCACAACAAAGTTTCAAAGTAAAGATACAAAAACGAAATACATTGAAACACACCTGAGCCCTAAAAAACGCCGAGAAAATATCGAAGAAAACTTTATCAAGTTTCTTCTTGGTATGTACGACGAGAGACGACGAGACACAATCGTTTGTGATTATGTCGAAAAATAAGTTTTGAGTCGTCCATTGATTATGTAAGGAGTTTAGGGGGAGGGGGTATCCACTAAAAACCGAAATTCACTTACAGGCCGCCGGCAGGCCGTGATCTTTCAGGCCAAGTCGGCAGGCACGACCTGATGAAGGTCACATATTACTGCCAGTGGTTTCCAATCTTTATGATACTGCGGCTTCCCTGTTACGTAAAAAACTTTGGAGCCCTCCAATATGTAAATTTGCATACTCGGTGGGGTGCGCCATCTAGAACTTCGGTATTTCAACATTGAACAACTTCGACATTTTTTAGCCTATTTTAACAAATGAGCAAGATTTATTTAGAATATTCTCTACCATTTATTTCAAATCAGTTTTTGAATACAAATGTTTTCAATTCGATACGCCAAAAGAGACCGTTTTCGGGCGTCATAGCATCTACTTCGGCTTGTATATTAGCTTTGAGTTCGTCAATTGGCTTCGGCTTGCTGGCATAAACTTTACTTTTGCAAGAACTTCGTCGTAGGGGCTGCGGCGTGGCAAGGTGTGCCGTCTTTTTGAAAAAAGGTTCGTCATAACTTTGTCATGAGTTTTCGGACACACGAAGTGCACCAGCACCGTGCGTCATCGAGGGTTTCTCGAATTTTGAAGAAAAATGGTCTGATGATGGGTTTCGAGCACACTTTGTCAGTATAATCTGGGTCAGCGTCGATCATTTTGCGACGGCACTTCTATATAACAAAAGACGCGGCTTGTCCGTTGGCAACAATCGTTGAGTAATTTGCACTTTGGGAAGAGATTAAGATCTTGCTTCATAATTCTTCTTAGAGTCGTTCCACTCACGGTTAACTCTTGAGATCGGGGGCGATACGGCACATTCTCGCACACACACACACACATTACACACTCTCTATTACTGCTTTACCAACTTTATTGGAATGTCGCGAACGCTGTCAAATGGGACGCTGGCGAGTGGCTACAGACCCTTACTCAAAGAAATTCTTCACCAAACTACGAATTGCGTTGTCTGAAGGCGACGCGTCGACTGTCACGAAGACGACAGTTTAACATACCAGGTTGTTAATTCAATGTTCATGGCCTCAACGAAAACTTAAGGCAGCTCCAGACACGCCGTGAACACCCGTGAACCAGCGAGAACGCGAATCTGGATGGTTGTCGCGCCTTGCTTCAGTTCCTACTGGTTACGGCGTGAATTCGTGTCGTAAATTCACCGCTTGGGACTGAATAGAAGTTTAGATCGTAAGGCCATGGCCTTCATAAGTCTACCTGTGGAAGCTGTGAAGGCTATGGCAGCAGGTAAGGTGCGAGTTAGCTGGGTTGTATGCCGAATACGGGAGCGGGTATCGCTGAAACCGTGCTTCAAATGTATGAAGTTAGAGGATAGAGCAAGGCTGTGTTGAGACTGCGGGAAGGAGGGTCACAAGGTAAAGGATTGTGACCAAACTGCCAAATGCCTAATAGGGGGATATAGAGTGCAGGGATAGTGAGCACGTGGCCGGAAGTAGTAGATATCCGGCGTTCACGGAGGCTCTGAAAAGTAGAAGAAGATAAGGTTTCTACAGGTAAACTTAAACCACTGTCAAGCGGTACAAGATCTGCTGGCACAGACAATCTCCGAGAAGAAAATCAACGTCGCAATCGTCTGCGAGCAGGATAGAAACCTGCACAGCAGAGTATGGATGGCGGATATCAGCGGCTCGACAGCGATATGGACGTGCGGGAGCCGGGCTACGGAAGATACCATGAGAAGCGGGCAAAAGTAGGTGGAGTACACCTTTACAGCTGCTATTCGGCGCCAAGTCTGACACTAGGTGAGCATGAGTCGATGTTGGGATGGTTAGCCGCCGACGCTAGTCGTCAATGCCCGATAATATTAGCGGGTGATTTCAAGGCTTGGGCTGTCGAATGGGGCAGTCGACGAACGAATGTAAGAGGCCGCATACTCCTAGAAGTATTCTCGCGACTAAACTTGGTGTTAGCCAACACCGGAGGCGAAAACACCTTCCAAACGGGTGGGAGAACATCTGCAATCGACGTCACTTACGTGAGCGATCCACTGGGCATGGACCTACAGTGGCGGGTGAGCAGCGTGTGTACGCACAGCGACCACCAAACCATCATCTTCGAGGTGGGTCAGAGGAATCCTAGGTACGGGCGGCTAGAGAATGATGCGAGGTCGGCAGGAGGTGCCAGGGAACAGGCGGAGCGAATCGAAGACTCAATGAAACAGGCATGTGAACTCAACTCAGCGAGGTGGAGCAAAATAGTTGAGGCGTTGATTAAGCTAGGCACATCAAAGTACCTAGTGCGAGTAGTGGTCGACTACCTTCAGGGTAGGTTGCTTCATTGTGATTCGAAAGATGGTCCGAAGGTGTTGGGACAACATGCAGGGTTCCGCAGGGTTCCGTCCTGGGCCCTGTCCTGTGGATCGCAATGTACAATGATGTGTTGGGGTTTCGTCTTCCAAAGGAAGCAGTGGCGATCGGGTTCGCAGATGATATCGGGGTAGTTGTCGTAGGAAAACGCCCAGATGATATAGAATAGTATGCGATCGAAGCGATCTGGGACATAAAAGCGTGACTAGAACGCGCTGGGTTGAAGCTTGCTGAGCATAAAATTGAAGCAGTGCTGATCAGCAAACGTCGAAAGCTGGTATCCGTAAGTATCAAGGTAGGGGAACACATCATCCACTCACAGTCCGCTATGAGGTACCTCGATCGGATGATCGACGTCCGCGATTTGTGCAGCGCTCGAAAGAAAGCACTCCCATCGGCGTACTGAAAAAATAGCCTCACTTCGCATACAATTTCCACATATTCAACTGAGAATAAACAAACCAACTGGTCTCGAACTGAAGTTGAACTTAAAAGCTCGCTCAAAGGAGAGTAATCAACTGGAAAAGTGGAATGCTATTCCAGTTGGCTTTTGCATTTCAGACTTCTGGTGAAAAAGCAACAACAATTTCAAATACAAACTGAACATGAACTGAACTTTAGCCGGTGAAGCCACTTATGTTGATTGAAGTGAATATTATTGCACTGAGATCGGTGAAGCCGATGCATTAAGCTTTAGTTTAACTAATACAAAGATTTAGTTTTTGTTGTTGCATTGCTTCATATTTCAGGAAATTATGTTGCTGATCGTGAATGATAAGTATACTCAATAGACCGGTACTAGTTCGATTGCAGAGACTAAGCAGCATTGGATGTAATTAGTACTCAGTTGGGAGACCGTATTGGTAAATCGACACTCGGGTTTAAAAATATCAAGTTTTCCACTCTGAATCTAGGAGCAATGATTAGATCGATGAAAAGCTTTGAAAAGGATAACAAGAACAATGAAAAATATACAAACAAAAAAACCATCTTTGAGAGAAAAACTTGAGAAATCCAACTTTGTTTTTGTTATCATTGCTTTATTTTTTTGGTTGTCTGAGGCTTCTCTTCTGCATCACGACAGACGACAACGACGACGACGGCATACTATACTCTATCTCGCGGGCAGCCGTTCACAAAGTTTCAAACTAAAGATACAAAAATTTAAGCGACAAAAAAAGCGAAATACATTGAAACACACCTGAACCCCCTGAAAACGCAGAGAAAATATCGAAGAAAACTTTATCAAGTTTCTTCTTCTTATATACGAGAGACGACGAGACACAATCGTTTGCGCTTATGTCGAAAAAGAAGTTTTCCTCTTGGATCCAGTTCAAAAACAGACAAGAAATCGTAAAATAAAAAAAAAAATTTATCAGAGGAAAGAAGACGAAAAAAGTCTACACAACCAACTCGACACACCGTTAACAAAAATTTGCATACAATATGCATAAAAATTCTACTAAAAAACAAAATAACAACACCAATCTCACCGCGCGAACAGGTAGACCAGGTAGACCAAGAGTAGAAGAGCAACAACATTCAATATATGCCATGGCATATACAAGCGGATGGAATATACATACATTATAAAGAGGAAATTTTTAGTGTTCTCTATCAACAGGTAAAACAGGTAAAACACGAAGAAACTTAACACTAACCCGATATATCATTCACAATACTGCAGAACTTCTTGTCCATTATTATTATTATTATTACAGCAAACCAAGTCGTGGGAGGAAATTAAAATAGTTTCGCGCGACGGCGGCGGAGGTATGCATCGCGTCAGATGTGCATTGTGCATATATACCTGTACGTGCAGTCATATTATCTAGCAAAATGCATCAACAGAAGGATCCATCATTCACGCTGACAGCGTGTTTCAATATGGCCGTGAATAATAAAATTGAAAAAAATACAAACATGAAGCTAACACACACCCAACACCTTCCGCCAAGGGCAATCTAAATAAATTTTTTCGACCATGTCGAATGGTCAACCAATAAAAAAGCATGTACCAATGACAACGGTACAAATGCACCATTCGTTTCATCCCGCGCCAACACCAAACATAAATAACACCGAAGCGCGACGCGGTGTTGCTACTCGCGATTTCAATATGCACGAGAAAAAAACTCATCACAAACAGCCAAGATGACCACGAATTGAAGCAACTAGATAGATGACAGGGACGCCGCACAGGTAGATTCCGATACCTGGATACATACCTGACATAACTACGGCGGCAAGAGTACATCGCTCACCTGTTTTAAGTTGGAATTTTTTAGTTGTATTTATAAAAACAAATTTAAAACACACAAAACTTAAAAAAAAAAACAAAAAAAGGTTTCACATCCCTGAAAATAAATTAAACAGGAAAAAAGCATTTAAATCTAGACTAAAAGTCAAAATGGGCATGCGTGCGTGGATTAATCAAAACAAACTCTTCGCCCAATGTCCGCTTTTTATGTTTTGTGCTGGTTGCTGGCCGCAAGGTATTTATGGAACGTTGGGCGTTCTGAATGGAGTGTGTTCTGAATATCATGGCTATATGTATATTGTGGGGCAACTTACATATGGGTGAACTCGTCTTCTTTGCAGGTACGACAAGGGGGGGCAAAAGGTAACTTTGGGAACTAATAAAAACCGTATGAGATCTCGTTCAGGTGATGTTAGAGTTATATTGATGTGATGCGCATATAGAAACGTTTTTAATCTATGCTTAGATAGACAATTTTCGTTGGAAGATAATTTCAGGGATTGGAAACCGTTTTTTATGTGAAATTAATCAAAATTTAACAGTTTTGAGTAGTTGAATGTACCTTGCCGTAAAGATGAAGATTGTATGACACCGTGAAAAGTTGACCTACAAGGTGATGATCAGCCCTGATTGTAAATCTCCAGTCCAGAAAAAAATGCGATCATACAGCGCCTCAGTTGGGTGTCATACAGGCGATTTAACGCTATGCATGTGTTCAGAATTAGCACTTTAATTTCTGACTCAATAAAAAAGGTGCCGGAAGGGTGCGATTCAATAAAAAGATAACCTTTTCCACTAATCAAAATTACTATTTATTCACAATTAATTCTTAAATTTTCTCAACTATAAATTCAATAAATTCAACAAATTGCCAAAATAATTCAATTCAATCTTTAATTCGTTATTTATTACTTGAAATTTCGTATTTGTTTTGTAAATAAAAATTACCAAAATATTGCTTGCTCTGGCAACTTAAATGAATAACGCCACCTATCTGTCAGCGTGATGATTGATGTTTCGACTGATGTGTTCTGCAATTAGAACAGCCAGGAATAACCTTTGTGTTGCTGCACTCTGGTTTCGTTTCTTGAGAATCGCTTGGGATATGCTTGCTGTTCGCTGCCTGGTTGCTGCTTGATGGACTACCTTGCCTTGTGAAGTCGTCCCTCTGTGGTTCGATAATTGCTGCAAATCAATTTTTGCGTATTAAGTTGATGCTGTATTAAAGACTTCAAGACTGTCTTTAATTCAGGCTTCGCTACGAAAAGACCTCAATTCTGTCTTTTCAGACTGTCAAGTTCAGTACTTGAGCAGAAATTGTTTTGAAAAAGACCTCAATTCTGTCTTCTCCAATTGCCAAGTTCGATACTTGGGCTGATTTTTTCGCTTGCTTAATTTCTAGTTCAAGACTCTAGAAATGTGAAGCAACTTCTGATCTTCTTGAGACTGTGCTTCGGTATTTATTTTATCTACGAATAATGGTTGTGATTGCGTGTGGTGGGGCTTCGCCTTTTGAAGTACATAATTTTGGGTTTATGTACTAGATGTCCGATCAGCTGTTCTTGTTTCACTCGTAGACGTCAAATGGAGTTGTTTGTTTTGGTAAGTAATATCTGCTAATTTTAGTTTATTTACTAATTTTATTCTATATTTTCAGGTTTCTAGTGGGGAATGAGGAGAGGAGGAGCCGGCGATCATTCCATTGGGGTTGACAGGTGAGTGTTTTTTGTGGAACCTGTTTGTAATTTTCACTAATCTTTTTTTTGTTTACAGAATGTCGATTTGCCGACGGCATTTGGATACATTCATGAAATGGATTTTCTGGTGGGTTTCTTGTTGCTAATTTGGAGTATTTTCCAGGTAAGTGCTTGTATATTTAGTATTTGTATTTTAATAACTTTTTCTATTTTCAGGTACGAATTTGTTGTGTTTTTTTTCGTAGTGTAGTGCTGTGTGTTTTTGTTGTACTTGAACTTGTTGTATTTTTTCTGTAGATTCGTGTAGTTTGTTTCGTTGATTTAAATAAAAATAGAAAAAATAGTTAAATTTGTGTTTTTATTTATATATTCCCTTTTTCCTTGGTTTTTATTTACAGTGGTTTGTTGTAGCTATGTTTTGGCTTTTTTTCAGGTGTGATTTTATTTCAGTGTCGCCGGAACATTCTCCCCGCCTTGAAGCGTTAAGCTTCAAAAAAGTGTTTCGAGGAAGCTGATGAAGAAGGTTTTGTTTTCCGGCGGAAACGCCAACGTAATATTTTTTTCTTTAGGGTTCGTTGCTGATTGGTGAAAACACTGCATACATTTATGATTATACCGTCTTACTGCGTTTCGTGCGTTCAGTATCCAATACTTTTGTCTCAGCGTGTGTAACATCAGTTGCGTACCCCCGTGTAATGTCGTACGATGTATATTGTCGATGATGAGTTTAGATAGTGGACTATTATCTGGTAAGATAATGGGATGGCTCTCGGAGAATGTTGTATTGGCATTTTGGATGCGTCCACCAACTCGTAAAATACCTTGTTGATCGATAAATGGGTTTAGCTTTAGTAATCTGCTTTTATTGGGTAATGTTTGCTTGGCTTGCAATGCTTGGACTTCATCTTCAAATTCCAAATTTTGAGTGGTTTTTATCCAACAAGTTAGGGCTGCCTGTATTTCCTCTGAAGTGAGATAGGTGGGTTTTAGTTTGGGTGACGGTAACCATCGTCGACAGTACGCTGTGACACGTAGTAATTTCGTCAATGAAGAGTATCGATTGATTAGATCGTTTTTCGAGGAATCTACTTCGATATGCATGTTGGTGATGGTTTTTCGTAAGCCCATAGTGGTATCTTGTATCTCCTTCCGTTTGGGCCAGTGTTCCCTTGTCTGGTGGAGCCAGTGAGGACCTGTCCACCATAACTTATGTGATTTTAATTCACTGGGTGATACTCCTCTTGTGGCGCAGTCGGCAGGGTTGTCTTCCGTTTTCACATGATTCCAGCTACTTTGGTCTAGTAGTTGATGTATTTGTGAGACTCTGTTCGCCACAAATGTTTCCCATGATGATGGGTGTTTTCTCAGCCATGCGAGTACAATTGTAGAGTCAGTCCACGCGTGTATTGTTACTTGCTCGAACTTCATGTCGTTTTTTACTTGCGCCAGTAATTTGGCCAACAAGTGTGCTCCGCATAATTCCAGCTTTGGTAGCGAGATGGTCTTGATGGGTGCCACTTTGCTTTTGGCAGCGAGTAAATGGCAATGGCAATTGTTGTCTTCGTCCTGTGTCCGGATGTATACGGCTGCTGCATAAGCTTTTATAGATGCGTCGCAAAATCCATGGATTTCGATATTCTGGACTTTGTTGTGAGCTTCAATCCACCGCGGGATTTGAATGGTTTGGATGACTTGGAGGTCCGCTCGGAATTCTCGCCATTGTTGATCGATGTTGATCGGGACCGTGTCATCCCAGTCGAGTTTTGTCAGCCACAGACTCTGTATTAGTATTTTGGCATTAATTGTTACTGGAGTTAGCCAGCCGATGGGGTCGAAGAGTTTCGCTATTTCGGACAGTATTTTTCGTTTTGTATATGTTTCTGGTGCTGACTCCATGCTGACCTTGTATGATAATGCATCGCTGGCAGGATTCCATAGTAAGCCGAGAGCCTTGACTTCCTCTGCGTTGACTGCGAGAGGAAATGAGACCTCTCGATCGGCTGCCGGAACTTCTTCCAAGATGGCGTTGTGGTTTGCGGCCCATTTTCGAAGTTCTAGTCCTCCAGCTCGAAGAAGTTGAATTAGTTGCCTTTGTTTCTGTCTTGCTTCTTTTATGTCATCTGCGCCAGTCATCAAATCGTCCACGTAAAAGTCGTTGAGCACGGCGTTGGAACCGATTTGGAATGATTCTGCTTCATCCTTTGCCAATTGGTGCATGGTTCGGATGGCAAGGAAAGGAGCACTCTTTGTTCCGAACGTCACGGTTAACAGTTTATAATCTTGTATGGGTTGATCTGGTGATTCCCTCCAAACTATCCGTTGATACTCCGCGTCGTCTGGATGAACTCGTATCTGCCGGTACATCTTCTCGATGTCAGCCATGTAAGCAATTCGATACTTCCTCCATCGCATGAGAGTGGACATTAACGAGTCTTGTATTACTGGTCCATTCAATAATATACTGTTCAATGAATTTCCATTAGCAGTTGGACGAGATGCGTCGAACACTACTCTCAATTTGGTGGTCGTGCTACTTGGTTTGATGACAGCATGATGAGGCAGGTAACAGCATTGATATGTTGCTGTGTCGTTAGGCGATTGGTTTTGAAGTGCTGACTCTGGAGTGTTGGTAGGCACCATGTGTCCTAACGTCAAATATTCTTGTATGCATTTGACGTAGTCTGCTTTTAAGTCAGGATTTTGCTGGAATCGCTTCTCCATCTGCATCAATGTTCGAATAGCGATGTGTCTTGATGCGCCGAGTTGTACCTTGTCAGCTACAAATGGAAGTCGGACTTGGTAACGTCCGTTGCTACATCTAGTGACGTTGTTGTTGAAGTGGTCTTCACAGCGAGTTTCTTCGTTTGTCCACTTGGGCCTTGAGGGAAGTTCTTCTAGTTCCCAAAATTTCTTGAGTTCGTCGTTAGGAGTCACCTCGGTGAAGAATGTTTTCGTATGTGCACTTGCTTGTGCAGCTGGAGTGGTCTTCCCAGAGATGATCCACCCAAACACCGTGTTTTGTCCCACTAGGGTTCCTTTGTTGTCCTTTTTTAGGCCGGCTAAGATGATCATGGGGAAGATGTCGGCTCCCAAAAGGATGTCGATGTGACCTGGCTTGTGGAACGTTGGATCTGCTAATTCAAGATCCTTTAAGTGAGCCCAATCTTTGCTAGAGCATTCGCTATTTGGTAATGGATTGGTTATTTTGTTAATTACCATTGCTTGGATTTGGATGTTCTTCGCCTGTTGGTTTCGTGTCTTTAGTTGTAACGAAGCCCATTTGGTGATTTTTCCGGCTGGCATGTTGCCGATCGCGGTTAATGCTGTTTGTATTGGCTCCCTTTTGAGTTGTAGACCTTGAACCACAGCTTCACGTACGAACGAGGATTGAGACCCGGGATCAATGAGTGCTCTGCAGACTTGCTCTCGTCCAGTTGGAGATACTACGGTGACCAGGGCTGTAGCTAGTAGTACTTGTCGGCAGTCGTAAGATGCTGACTGAGAGAAGTACGTTTGTGTTTGGTTGGAAGGCAATTCATCGTTTGAACTGGCGGGCGATGAAATGCCGCTGTTAGTTTGCCTTGCTAGCTGGTTTCTGTGTAACGTTGTATGGTGAGTCTTTCCGCATTGGAAACATCTACCTTTACTGGGACATTGGGATGAGCGATGGCCTGTTCTCAGGCAATTGATGCATAAGTCCTTTGATTTGACTGTTTTGTATCTCTCATCGATGTTGAGCTGTACATACTTGGGGCATTTCCCTAGGGCATGTGTGCCTTTGCACAGGATGCATACGTTTTGATTTGCGACGTGGAAGGCTTGAGTTCTTCTTCTTGGATGTTCCCTGGATTTGCTTTCGTAATGTTCATTCTTGTTGCTTGATGCCTTGCCAACAGCTTCTAAGGTCCTGAACCTGGTTTCCATGAATTCGCGGAGTTCCGCCCAAGTTGGAATCGATTGCCTCGATTTGGTGCTCTGCGACTGTTCCCAAAGCTCGTGAGTTTCGTTTGGGAGTTTCTGGACCAGCAAATGGATGAGAATAGGATCCCAATTCTGTGTTGAGATTTTCAGATTCTCAATCGCGGTGAGACATTCGTGGGTCCTCGTTTTCAGTTCCTTAATGCCTTGTGCCGATTCTCGATTTAACTTCGGTTGGCTGAGTAGAATGTCGAGTTGCGTCTTTAATAATGCTCGTTTATTGTTGTAAGTATCAACGAGTAGGTTCCATGCAGGCTCATAATTGGCGTCGCTTACTAATGTGTTGCTGAGAAGTCTCAATGCTTCCCCAGATAAATGAGCCTTTAGATATTGTAGTTTCTGAGCCCCTGATAATGATGTTTTATTGTGTATGAGGCTGGTGAATAGATCCAAAAACGATGGCCATGATGCGTAGTCGCCTGCGAATGTGGGTATTGAGATTCGTGGAAGTTTTACCTCGTTGTTATGGTGAGCAATTTGACTATTATTTAGCTCTGCTGATGACTGCTCGGCTCTTGTGTCTGCGGCTGGACGGATTTTGAGGTATTCTTCGTTGATTGCGGAATAGGTGTTTATGTAAGTTTCTTCCACTTCTGCGTACCAATCGTCCTTGAAGTATGGATGCTTGTGTTCGGCTTCACTCAGCGTTTTGCTCATTATTTCCTTTTCGTTATTGCGAAACGTTTTCCAGTCGTCATCGAGACCGTCGAGTTTCTTTTGGAAGTATGTTTCCGTTTTCCTACTTGGGCCATCCTTGGAAAAGTTGCGATATGCCTTCTCGATGCGTTCTCGAAGTCGTCTTTGATGATCGAGTAATTCTTCCATGTTTCTGAATTGCGGCTTGAGTTATCTTATTGAATCACGATCCGGCTCGAAGGACCAATGTTCAGAATTAGCACTTTAATTTCTGACTCAATAAAAAAGGTGCCGGAAGGGTGCGATTCAATAAAAAGATAACCTTTTCCACTAATCAAAATTACTATTTATTCACAATTAATTCTTAAATTTTCTCAACTATAAATTCAATAAATTCAACAAATTGCCAAAATAATTCAATTCAATCTTTAATTCGTTATTTATTACTTGAAATTTCGTATTTGTTTTGTAAATAAAAATTACCAAAATATTGCTTGCTCTGGCAACTTAAATGAATAACGCCACCTATCTGTCAGCGTGATGATTGATGTTTCGACTGATGTGTTCTGCAATTAGAACAGCCAGGAATAACCTTTGTGTTGCTGCACTCTGGTTTCGTTTCTTGAGAATCGCTTGGGATATGCTTGCTGTTTGCTGCCTGGTTGCTGCTTGATGGACTACCTTGCCTTGTGAAGTCGTCCCTCTGTGGTTCGATAATTGCTGCAAATCAATTTTTGCGTATTAAGTTGATGCTGTATTAAAGACTTCAAGACTGTCTTTAATTCAGGCTTCGCTACGAAAAGACCTCAATTCTGTCTTTTCAGACTGTCAAGTTCAGTACTTGAGCAGAAATTGTTTTGAAAAAGACCTCAATTCTGTCTTCTCCAATTGCCAAGTTCGATACTTGGGCTGATTTTTTCGCTTGCTTAATTTCTAGTTCAAGACTCTAGAAATGTGAAGCAACTTCTGATCTTCTTGAGACTGTGCTTCGGTATTTATTTTATCTACGAATAATGGTTGTGATTGCGTGTGGTGGGGCTTCGCCTTTTGAAGTACATAATTTTGGGTTTATGTACTAGATGTCCGATCAGCTGTTCTTGTTTCACTCGTAGACGTCAAATGGAGTTGTTTGTTTTGGTAAGTAATATCTGCTAATTTTAGTTTATTTACTAATTTTATTCTATATTTTCAGGTTTCTAGTGGGGAATGAGGAGAGGAGGAGCCGGCGATCATTCCATTGGGGTTGACAGGTGAGTGTTTTTTGTGGAACCTGTTTGTAATTTTCACTAATCTTTTTTTTGTTTACAGAATGTCGATTTGCCGACGGCATTTGGATACATTCATGAAATGGATTTTCTGGTGGGTTTCTTGTTGCTAATTTGGAGTATTTTCCAGGTAAGTGCTTGTATATTTAGTATTTGTATTTTAATAACTTTTTCTATTTTCAGGTACGAATTTGTTGTGTTTTTTTTCGTAGTGTAGTGCTGTGTGTTTTTGTTGTACTTGAACTTGTTGTATTTTTTCTGTAGATTCGTGTAGTTTGTTTCGTTGATTTAAATAAAAATAGAAAAAATAGTTAAATTTGTGTTTTTATTTATATATTCCCTTTTTCCTTGGTTTTTATTTACAGTGGTTTGTTGTAGCTATGTTTTGGCTTTTTTTCAGGTGTGATTTTATTTCAGTGTCGCCGGAACAGCATGTATGTCATGCGTACCGTCCTGTTCGTACATGGTGCCGGCGGCCCGTTTTAATTTTACTGAGGCGTATCGTGCTTGTTTCGGGCACGATGCGTTGCAAGCTAGAAACGGATGAATTTTATTTTTCCTTGGGATGCAAGATCTACACCCACATCACCCAGAGCAATATAACAGAGGAGGTGGGGCGAATCTACTAAAGGCCGATGGAGCCATAGACCAAATGTGGAAAAGTGGATTATAAGGGAACATAGGGAAGTGAATTATTACCTCACAGTTCCTGAGTACGAGACTGCATTGGAAGCAATTGCTGAAGTTCACCTAACTCCAGGGAACATCTTGGACCATATTATAAGGTCGGAGGATATGTGGAGTAAAATGAAAGTGGTGATAAGGGCCATCCACCAGACCCTGAAGCTTTTCGAAGCCCAAAGAAAAAGAGAAAGGCAAAGAAATGCAAGAGGATATAGCAGCTAGGTAACTAGATGGCTAGACTGTTCCGGCTTTGGTGAGCACCCTTGAGGGATCCATTTGTAAGGGTGATGGTGTAATACCATTACGGCTGGTACCGGTCTGGACTCATGAAAAGAGGGGTGGGTGGATTTAGTCAGTAGGAATTTGACACTACCGTCTGGGTGCGCACCCCAGCGGTGTCTCCTGTCATAGGCATGGAGGCCTTAGACAGGCGGTCGCATATTTTTCCTGTTGCTAGACCAATGTAAAATTCTTATCACTCCCTCGTAAAAAAAGGCATATACGGCGTCGCCTGCACGGCAGGGTGCCATTAGCATACTCAGTAAACCGGTTATCGTTTGATTACGTAGGTCAAGCGGCCTTGAACGTGGTTAGTACTTAGTTCGGGGACCACTTGGTTAAATGACACTCGCATTTGGAATGGCCTATGTCGATGCTGGTGCATTTTTAGATTACGGAAAATAGGAACGTCCCCCCTTATAACTTCATCTTTCCACTCCAAATTCTTCATTTTGAAACCAAGATATTAAGAAATAGTCCCCGACAATAGCCGGCAAAAGAAAGTGACTTATCCTGATACGTATGTAACTGTGCCACAACAACAGCTTCATTCAGAAAACAAAATTGCTGAATTTACAGGTTTCCATAAAAAAAAAACTACTACCAACCTAACAAACCCTCTGCCATTAGGACAATATAAATCTAGCCTCAAATGGGCCTATCAATAGTTTTGGCTTTACTCGTACCAGACACGAAAAAAGTGATCAGCCACAAAAGTGATCGCAGTGCGAAACAAAGGAGTCTCAAAAGTCTCTCTGTTATACAAGGGTACAATCTCTTCTTTGTCTCTCTTTTTTTATACATGACAACATTTTGGAACCAGAGCACCTGACAAAACCAGATATCAGACCATCGTTAAGGAGTGAAATGTATTCCAGAATGCAAAAACGACACTAACTTGTGCTACTGGCGCAAAGAGAAGTCCCACGCAAAAAAAAAAACGAAGCATTCAAAACTGGCGACCAAAACGCAAGCTCCAAGTCGTCAAATGGATAATCATTGAATGACCGACTGCTTGCCGGACAAGACTTCCGGCATCACATTGCCCTTTTGAGTGAAGACATAAACCCAAATTACCAAGTTTTAACCTAAGACATAAATCCAAGTTTCGAGCCAAGATATAAACCGGGTGAGCTTTCGATCGGTTGAGAGGTATAGTGAAATGCTAGTCCAGAATAGACAGAGCTTTGCTGCTTGAAATAGGCCCAAATTTGTGTTCACAGAGGATACTGGGAGCGTGTATCGTCAACTGGCATTCAAGTATAATTTAAGAAACTCTATCATCGAATCCTCTGGTGGAAGCACTCTTGCGGAAGCAATAGAAGCTTGGAGACTCTTTGTTGGAGCACAGGGAATTCGAGCTGAGGAAATAGGCAACCAGTCATACGGAAATCATCAGGGATATTTTACAAACTCAGCGAAACTCCTCT
Organism: Thereva unica; assembly: GCA_949987705.1. NCBI lineage: Eukaryota > Metazoa > Arthropoda > Insecta > Diptera > Therevidae > Thereva > Thereva unica. Next base: position 12,298,137 of record OX465285.1, read on the forward strand.
TTCTCTATCCTTTTTTAATAAGAAAGTTGTGGTTAAGACTTTCAGGACTGTATTAGATCCTAAAGCGTGACATCTTCTCGTATGCAGTCGAACCCATATCGACTCAACTACATTTTACTAAGTGTAAGACTTTATCTACGACCTCGTAGATTCCCTGATCAAATCGCCATTTCTTTTCTTGTTTATCTCAACTCAAAATAGAATTGTTAAAATAAATTTTAAGCCTCATTAATCCCCCATAATCTTTTTCCAAAACTAAGCAATCAATTAAAAAACTCAAAAATCACGATAAAAATCGGATAAAAATTGCTTTGAAAACTTTTCCAATTTAATGATGTCATCTTCGCTGTCAGCCAATTCAATCATAAGTCGGCTTAAGGCCATAATGCGACTCCCCGTATCAAAATAACTCCAAATGACGACAATGAATCATCGGCATTGGTGGCAATTAATCAAGAAAGTTTCTTGTGATTCTGTTTTGTTTCGTGATTTTTAAAGGAGGCCTTATTTTATCTGAAAATAATAAAAGATAAAATCTTGACTAACAGCTTTTGTCAACTTTTTGGCGAAAACCTTCAAAACTTTTTTTTTATTTATTTTAAACAAAAGAAACCCCCAACCAACACCTTCCACGCCATTGTTTGTCGCTTATTGTCCAAAGGCTGGGAGATAATAAATGGCGCCAGTTTTTCTTCGTTTTTGAAATTTTTATTCTGTCCAGAAGTTTACAAATTTATATCCGACAGCCGCCCGAGGAGGGCGAAAGTCACGTCAGAATATTTCACTCCTGACAGGCATCCATCACGACACGTAACAAGATACTGACCCTAGAGCCTGTCCCGTAGCGGAGTTGATACTGTCCATCTTACGTTTTCCCGCTTGTCTCAGGTTACCGGGCACTCTCTGACGTCTGCCACGAGTCGTAAAACCTGAGACGGTAGCTTTCACTGGCACACTGTGAACACTTCGCCCCCGCTTTAGTTCCGTACTCTGCAGATCCACCTCTTGCCCTTCGGTCACCTTGATGGTCGGTATTGTCTGCTGCTGTTGACTCTTATTCTTCTGTCTTCTCCCCCCCGAACCGCCCCCGGGAACGTTGGGATCTGATTACGAAATTCCGACGACCGATTTCACATGGCAATGCGAAAAGGTACGTCAATCCGACTTGAGTAAGGTTAGTAACACGCCGGCACCAGGAGACCTTTTACCTGGGCATGGGTTCTTACCTGATATAATCTTGTTCAAATTTGATTTGAATTCTACGCTCTCTCGTCGCAGCTCTTTGCACAGTTTGATTGTGTAGAGTATCATAAAAAAAGGCGCTGACTCTGAACTCCGAAGTTTGCGCTCAAGAATTTCGTAATTTTCAGCAATAAATTCAAAATCCGCAGCCCTTTCCGCTGGGTTTTAAACTGGGTGCTTAGGGTTAAACCTAACAGAAAACTCTCGAGGTGAACCCCAGGTGTGAAGCAGATAAAATTGTTTTCCTATAGAACAAAACAAACTTCGTTGGTGGTGACTTTACGATCCTAAAGGTAAGCCAAGCTGTTTTCTTTCTCTCTCTCCAACTCTCTATCTGTATCTATGTACCTGGGGAGTCCCTTTTTCCAGGTGAATTATTCATGAGGAACCCTCGTTTGTGTGACTGTGTGTATGCCAATCAAGTCACGATTATTTACTCGGCGCCTCGGTAACCATTTCTAAGGTAAGACACAAAAAACAGGGAGAAGTTGCACAGTTTAACTCTTTTTTTTGCTCCATGCGATTCGCCTTCTACACCTTCGAAGGTACCGACTTCAGGTGTGGATTTGTTGCTGTTGTTGCCTTTGTCTTATTATGATCAAATGTTTATGACTACATAAATCTGCTTCTTTAGGGCTAGGATGTTGATTTTGCGGCGTTAACTCAGCAACGGCACTCTTGGTTTCGGTGTTGTGCAAAAACTTCTAATATGGGGAAATTGTTATTTTGTTGTGGATGTTGTTAACTCCCAGTTGTGCTACATCTGTCGGTTCTAATTAATTTAGGGATTGTTAAAAAACACAATTTAATCTCTTGCGAAGTTTATTGGTTAGCCATCGGTGGAGTAACATGTTGGAAAAGAATAATTGTACAGACTGTACCTATTCCGGAGAGATGAAAGTGTGACTGTACAAAGATGGGCAACTTTTCTCATGGTTCTGTGTACTGCACAAGATCTATCCAATACCCTACCTAAGAATAATATTGACTTTAAAATAAACCAACAGAAGGAGTACAGCTATGTATGTTCTGGATCAGTATTTTACCAAATCGCGTAGTCGAAGAAAAGCTCTTCCAGATATTATTCAGGAAAGCTCTGATTTGCTGCTGTGGGGAGCTTGACAATTGGATTGCGTCTTGGCTTTGGCCTGTGGGAGTCGAGGAAAGCTCTAGCTGTCCGCTTAGGGGTCGATGAAGGCCACACATTACTCAGTCTGACTAAGGGATGAGGACTTCATGTATCCGCTTGACAGGCAATTAAGTATGAGAACACGGTATGCCTGAGTCAAAATTATACTTTTCCAAACGCAGCCCTTTACAGGCATCAATAAACCTATAAAAGACGCCGGTCCAAACGGAGAAAGGTTGGCTCATACTTTTTAGACTAAAAGCAGCAAAATTTGGGCTTTGCAAAATTGTTTAGGACAAAAAAAAACAGGCAATAATCTTGATGACCATAAAGGATACCAATAGTGTACTCAATAGGCCGATTTTCGTTCGATAACGTAGGTTAAGCAGCATTTGTCGAAGTTAGTACTTAGTTGGGGGACTGCTTGGTAAAACAAAATTCGCTTTTGAAATGGTCTGTGCCGATACCGGTGCATTTTTAGATTTTCGTACCTGTAGTGGGCGCGTGCATACCTCCGGCGGCGATTTTTTACGGAACCATCGGAACCAGGGTGCAGAAGCCCGAGAAAAATAGGTTCGAGTCTTTCGGCTGCTTATAACATCATTCTTCCACTACAAATTCTTCATTTTGAAACCAAGATATCAAGGTGCTGTGTCGAAGGCTGAATTGCCAAACCAGTGGTCCACGACAATGACCAGCAAGGTAAGTGACTTACGAGGGCAGTCATGACCTAAATTACCGAGGCCGGATAAAACTACAAAAAAACCGCCTTAAGTAATTTATGGACGACCCCTTACACAGCTATTGATTCCGATTGAACATGATAATGATTATGATTATCCAAACCTAAGACACACTCCACGGCCCAAATTTCAATACCTCACTCAGCACCAGGCGCCGAATTCCGCGTACCTCGTTTGCCTATGCGCATAACAACAAAAATCACAGTTACTGAGCTTTGCACGTTTTCGGTTCACGCAAAATCACTAAAGACTGTCAGTTTAGTTACGTCAGATAAGTTAATTTTAAAAGCGTAGTGGGCTGAATTTGCTCCTCATTCGTTTTTTTACACTCTTTGATTTCTTCATTTTTCTCACGAACATGCATTTTCACTATCAATAAAGTCTCATCGTGTGCGCGACTTCTGTCAAAAAACTCTCGTCCATGCCATGCGGAATCAAAAACAGAGCTCAGTTAGTGCACGCGGGTTGCTAAATCCAGCCCGAGAACCGAGTTTTCCAGATTGAATTTTTCGAAATCACATCATCTTAAACCAACGTAGGAGTTGCTCTTAGTTCTTAACGACCCACAGAGCTTCCTCCGACTCCGAGCCGAAAATCACTTAATCTTACTTGGGGAGAGGGAGGGGTCTCGGAACACGAAATTTTCAATTCTTAAGAAACAGTGAAAATTTGTAGAAAACTGTGTTAAATTAAGTAAAACTTGTTTTCCCCTAAAGACCCACATTTACTTACAGGTCGGTAGGAACGGCCCGAAATATCGCAAAAATCGTTTCACGTAATTTATGGACGACCCCTATCATCCTTATAGAAAAAGTCGTCAATCGCATAAACAAAAATTAAATTTAAGGGATTTATTGAATTTTCAATGTAATGTTTTTCAAGTCTATCAATACATCTTCTAGCAGTAAACATTCTCACAATCTGTATGAATTTCTTACATAATATCAAAAAATCACCATTTCATCACCCCAACAAGCAAAATAAATAAAAATAATTGTGGCAAAAAATAATTATCCTTAATAAAAGAAATTCACCCCAACAATGCACAAAAGCTTTAAGTTGAAAAATTGCTAAAGCTTTTTATCTCTTACGTCATAAAAGCTTTAATTTTTTAACGTGGCTTTCTCTGACGTCATAAAAGCTTAAGGTATTTCTCGCTTACGTCATAAAAGCTTTCTTTTTTGTTCGTGGTTTTTATCTTTGAAAGCTTTTTTACAAGCTTTAAATATTTTCTCTAAATCAAAACAAATAAAGCTTTAGATTAAAATTTCCTGATTTAATTCGATTTTTGATTGGATGAAAGCTATGTTTTACTTTGAACAGATACCAAACCACAATCCTAGAACATTTCTCAATCAATCAATCAGCAGCATTTTAAACATTTAATTTCAAAATACCATTCCACACTTTATATATAATCGAAAACAATTTCCTTACCCCACACACACGTAACCATAAAACCAATTAACAACACGTTTAATATTTAATCAAGCCAAATTCCGTGTAAATAATAAAAATTTAAATAAACCCGCAACAAACGAAAGTGGTTTGTTTGTTGATGATTTAATTAAACACACAAAAAAAGAAAAATACCAACCAAAAAAAAAAAAAGAATTTATTTCCAATTTTCACAATTTCCGATGTGTAAGTAAAAATAAAAAAAAAACAATCAATGAATGATGATGCACCCACCTATACCTACCGCAGTTGTGGGGGAAAAAATCCTGATGATCAATACTGAATATATTTATATGTAGTGTGTTTGTGCTGCGGAGGAGGAGGAAATACCTGTCAGAAATCGCAATTAAGGTGTTAATAGCAAACAGCCGGTAAAATACGAGCCAACCGCATTATGGTATTTTTTTGTTTTCTGTAAAAATCCCAGTAGAGATTATTTTAGTAATGAAAGGGAGGGGGAGATTAAACAACGTGTAGAATAGGGGTGGGGGCGGATTGAATAAAGAATGATAAATGTTTTTTTTTTCGAATTTTTTTGCTGGTGATTTTTAAAGGGAGGGTTTTTTTGCGCTGGTGAAAGCTTTACGCTGAAATATCCTTTCAGATACAAACAGCATTGTGCGAATATATGTCATTCCCTTATCAATTTACGAATGTAAGTAACCCAGTGCCCCCGGTAGCACTCCTAATTTTTATTATTGTGTAAAGGTGATAAATTTCCCCCCGTTGGGGCGGGCGGCATACCGATCTGGTTTCACTTAAAAGGGAAACAGAAGACAATAAATCAAGCCCCGGCATTGGGATTTTTCCAATCAAAGGGCATTTTTCATAGCAAACAAAGGAGGGCAAAGCCCCACACACAGCAAACAATAAATCAAGAAAAAACTCGATATATACATTTTTCTGTAGTGGATCCGAGATAGGGAAATGGTTATGCTATATATGCTATATACACATGTGTGTGCTAAGTGCCCCACAGCTTGCATGCGACACAATGCATGCCACATTAATAGGCCCATATAGATCCCCCCGTCAATATGCTAGTAGTGCAGCAGCGGTATGAATGCAGTTCTCCCCCGTCATGTGTGGGGGGCGAAGGCGGTAGTGGTTGTGCATGCAATTTTTCATATTAAACCGAATTTGATGGTGGCTGACAGAGGCAGAACCCATATCGGTATCTCTCCCCGTATACCACCCGGTGACTCACGTGCATCTAACTGATTGGAAGCTAGTAGATACTTACTCTATATTGATGCAAGTGAAAGGTTGAGCAGCCGGCTTGACACATGATAAACCGCGGGCGAGGCGCAATCCACATATGGGGCATAGTATGATGCACTACCGCTCAGCGGGTGGCACCACAGTGCATCATCTCGTGTCTTTCTTTCTTCTATTTTTGTCGTTCTTCATTTGAATATGGCAATGACTTGCGGAATTAATTGCTTTCGAATGAGACACACAGAGGGAGACTCATAACAGGCGGAAAATTGAAAATGCGGTGAAAAAAACAAAAACACAACTGCAGTCTGCAGTTTGGCGCAACTGCTGCAAACAACAAAGGATATCACTTCATAAAACTGACAGATAATCTTCATACTATTCCCGGTTGTATTCATATCCATACACAAAAACCCACCACCCATCGTATATATCCTTTTGGGGTCTACCACCATTTCTCTAGGTTCATGACACATAGCTCTCGTCGTCATGACGTGAGGTTAACACACAGCGCACAGGCACTACTCCCATATGCGCTAGACGAAAAAACTATATTTCACCGAAACTGATTGCAATTGGGGAAAACTTGAAAATTCCCTGCCATATCCAAAACTCTTGCACTTTGCACAAACCCATGTAGTACTTGTACAACTAGAATCTGCAGTTTAAAAAAAAATCCTGCAGTAGTTCGTCCTTGTCCGTTTATTATATCCAAAAAAAAAGAACGCAAAAAAATCAGACTGCGAAAAGATAAACTTTCGATATGTTTCCTTCCACCATTTTTTTTTTTGGTCTGTCAGTATGTCTGAAAAAGCTGCTCGTTAGCAATTACTTATGGGTCGGACTGGAAAAATATGTAATCGGAGATTTAAGTGCTTCTCTATATATCTACATATATATCCATTCCAGGTTCCATGGACAAGCAGCTGACGTTGATTGATGGCAGCTATCCGCGCTTGTTCCATATGCGATCAATTTCGTTTCGCTGTATTCTTACCTGAAAAAAAAGAAAACAATCGGATATTACTTATAAAATGGATGAGAGAGAATTGGGATAAAGATATCAAACAAGAAGAAAAAATATGAGAAGAATTTGTGTTTGCCTTAATAAATTGGTAACAGATAATGCTGATGCTTAATGGGGGCTTCGTATAATGAAGATTAGTTGTTGATTTAATTTGATTTATTGGGCAAAGTATGGTGGATAGTGCACTATGGAAGGGTATGGCTAATTGAAAATGGAGCAGTAGTAGTAAGACAATGTAGACAATCGGGAGTAATTAGATGCAGCACAGTTTCCATGGAAATTGAATACTTTAGCAACCTTACTTAATTTTTTTAACAACAAAGTCTCTTGGAAAGCTCTGATCTGATGCTTGAAATTTGTTCCCGGATTGTGTCTTGGGTTTGGCCCACAGATTTTTGAATCATTGGCCTCGATTCCTAGATCCGACGGGAGGGAAGTGAGTTGCGGATTTGACACTTTGCGATTCTCAGATCCGCAACCCCGAATTTCTTTTTGACATTTTCCGCGCTGTAAAAGTGTGATCCGCAACAAATTTTCTGCGGATTTGAACGACAAATGCGCCTGAGATAATCCGACATCATATATTTCATTATCGCGTGAGTCTTCACTCCGAATTTTCGATTTAAACCAATCCAGGACTGCGGATTTGAGAATCGCAAAGTGTCAAATCCTCACTCACTTCCCTCCCGTCGGATCTGGGAATCGAGGCCATTATCGCCATGTTCAACCAGGATCAGCACCTCTGCAAAAAAAGCTGCACAGATAAAGCTTTTCTCGACTTCGACAGGACAAAGCCAAGACACAATCCAAACCCAATTCTCAAACCGGTGTGAGCTTTTTATCGATTGCGCAATATAGTGAAATACTAACTCAGAGCATTCTTCTTCTGTTGTTTCATTTTAATGCCAATATTATACTTAGATAGGCTATCGGGCTTGACTTAATTTTTCTATTATCAGAGTCTTAGTTATCTAATCTACAATAAGCGGAAACTGTTCAAGCAAAGATTATCAAAAAATTTCAAGTGGATCTCCCAATTTATCAGCTGATGTCATCTTCATATATGATACTGTCGAGCAGCGCCGGCCCTAGGGTAGAGCGAGTGGAGCGGTCGTCCTAGGCGCCTGGTGGCAAGGGGCGCGAAAATGAATGCGTTCGAGCAAAAAATAAAATTTTGATAGCGCTTTTTGAGGGCGTTGTTTGCAGCTAGCTAAGTCTATGTACTCATAAATATGGCTCGAACACGGCATAATCAGGGAGCACTGACTCCAAGACCGATCGTACATGGCTTTAGGTCACATCCTGCTCGTGGTCCATGGAGCGGACTAAATACGGCGGATCTAAACTCGATAAAAACCGCAATCCTAATGTGTAAACAATCGTGCTGAAGTTATGAATGGTAATGCGTGAATGTACTATGTACTAACAATGGACTTCGGATACCGGGCGAACTCCGGTTTGAATTAACCTTCAATGGTGATACGGAGCTCTGCCACGGGCGACCGTCCTTTCTCGCCCAGCTCGTGGTATCAATATAGCAATTCCTTAAAAAAAACTATTGAAGATGCAGCACTTCTTAACCCTCCCACAGCTCCCAAAAGGGCGACCTACAAGGCCAGTTAGATATTTTTGGATCCATGCATCAAAGTGTCGAAGGAAAGTTTTCGGGATTCTTCTTCAGGGAGGGTAGTCTGAGCCCGTAAACCCAGGGAGTACGTTGAGATCACTCCTTCATTGGCATATCTCCTTAGATCTCCTGCGAAAGTAAGGGCACCTAGAGGAGGAGAGGCGACTCGAAACAACGACCGCAGAAGACGGGGTGGCGCAGCCCGAAAACGTTTTACGCGATATCTGGAAGCTGACTACTCCCGTGTAGATGCTGGTAGGGTCTGCGTGGCTCCCGAGGAAGGAAGGAAGGGATACAGATTTTCTTAATAAGAAGAAGATTATATCCTCGAAAAGGGCGAAGGCTTTGGCCATACGGTTTGAAAAGCCTGACGCACCCCTAATGAAGTCTAGAACGACTCCAAAGCCGATCTTCTGTCAAATAGCAGAAAGTGTCAGAGTGGGCGTGCTTGCGACTAACAATCCGAAGACTCTTCTGACCACGAACCAACTAGTTTCCGTGCAAGGAAGTCTTCTGGAGGCGATAGCCGAATTGGTTCATGGCTCAGAACAGCCCAGGTCTCTAGGGGTCGGTGCGACCTCTATGATGAGCCGCCTAAAGCCCTGGAAGGAGCCAGCCTTGTTGCTGTAGATAGGAACAAGCTGCTGCGCAGCCTTTTTGTAATCGGGTACTTCCGGCAGCAGAAGACCCCACTGGCATTATGTTGAAAAGGATAGGGCTCTAGAAGAAGACCCTAAGGGTGTAGGAGTGGAAAATACTCCACAAAGTGACCCGCATAAAATTCACAGAGATGGCGTCAGGATGGTGAACACTGCAATTTTGGGCTGATGGTAGGAGAAGATGCTGATGCTTCCTCTATTACCTTTAAAGGGCGGGGCTGTGACCCTTAAACTAATCGAAATGCTTATGGGGCTTCAGCCCATAAAGGCTTGCAAAAGGGGAGATTTAATCCCGTAACGAAATGGCAGGCAGGCAGTGCTCGGAAAAGTTTTATCGAGGACAACTGGAAATACAACTTGTATGAAGTGAAAGCGTCGACTAAAGGGCGCCGAAAAACAATCTCGCTCCCCCCTTAACAAGTGCTAGGGCCGGCGCTGCTGTCGAGAGCTTTCTGCGATATCATAAGAAGGTTGCATGGTATCTACTTATCATATTCCGCCCAAGTCTTCTAGCCTTGTCGTAAGATGTTAAAATCTTTCAACTGGATAGCCTGGTATTGAAAATAAGTATATGATATCTCTTTTTGTCGCTTCCAATATACTATATTCGCTGCGTTCCATTGGGCGATACTTGCAACTACCCCTACACTTATTAACTTATTACGTTTTACTCTAATTTACTTCTGCAATCAAAAGTCGCGTTCGAAGTGGAACGAGCGCATCTATTGGGTCCTATTCTGCTCAATTCATCCTCTCCTCTTCTTTCTAGTTGCCACTAGTTGATCTAGTTCTTATAGTTCCTGTATCCGAGGGTTACTCTTTCTTGTGGTTTTGGATTCGTTTGTATTGTTAGGGGTATCTACACATAGATCAAAAAAAATGCTGAATGACAAACAATATGATTTTAAACAAAAAACGACCACCGGAGAAAATTTATTGTGTCTAGTATTTATAACACCTCAGCCAGGGTATAGGATGAATTTGGTGAGTCTAGCCTGGTCACTGATATTTGCGTATTTCTCTGTTAGCTAAACTCAAGGCTGTTATACGTAACCCAGCACTACAAAACCTGGATCGGGAGTTTTTTTTAGCGGCTTGAGGTAGTAAACGACAAACCCCATAATATCCCCGCGGGTGTGCCGCAGGGTTCAATTTTACCACCTGTTCTCTTCTTAATCTTTCTAAAGATCCTGCTGTCGAACCATCTAGTCCACTTTATAGTTTCGCGGATGACGAAGGCTGTCTTTCGTGTGACCACACATATTTCAAATCGCCAAATTATAATTACAATTAAAATTACAAAACCTACGTTCGGCCTTATCTGGAATACAAATCCCTTATCTGTAGGCAGACTTCGAAAAGCGAAGAAAAACAAAATGCTTTACAGCAAAAACAGCATATGCCTACATGAAAAACCTGGGTTGTTTCGCCACATACACGATGAACCAGTCCTATCAAACCTAAGCTCAACCCACAACAAAAATTAAAGTCGATTTAATTTACATTAAATCTTTTCATCCTTTTTATCCAACATAGATCCACACACGATACAATTCTTCATATACAATTTGACCAAGTTGACGAACAAATCGTATATCGTGTGGGTGTAAGCTTTCCATATGGGGGCTTTAATACACTGGTCGAAGCATTACCTCTATAAGCACAGCAGTAAAGCAAGACTATTAAGGTAAATCCTCATATCAAAAATAGGATATGCAATACGGCATCACATCAAAGAAAGCCGGTTTTTATCATAAATGGTTGTATAACTCTCTATGCACAACCAAAAAGTAAATAAAAACTTTTATTGACAGAAAATTTCCACGAAAACCTTGTACTTACTCCAACCTTAAAGGTTATCCCTTTTTATGCTCCTTCAAATTGCTTTGAAACTTTACCTTTTCGTAAATAAATATTCATTTTTGTGTCCTTCCCCTCCCCTGGCGGTTAAAAAAGATACATTTAACTACAGAAACAGCAATAAATCCTTCAGTTTAAAACTAAACCAATTAACCATTACTCACTTAACTCCTTTTTTCATCCCTAAAAGCACACACATCCTTTTTATGTTTTTTCGGTAAAAATCTCACACCACAAATGGATTTCCCATACACACACCCTAAAAAAGAGCGAAAGAAAATCAATTAAAATCTCAAAAGGTGCCTTCAAAAATTGAAACCACACCCAATTCGCCTCTGATGTTTTGAAGCAGAGTTCATTTGACCAAAAACCATTAATTACTTAAACCCTTCTTTTCTGGACAGGTTCAGGAAAAAAAACTTTCTTAATTAACAGAAAAACCAGACCTGTTCACCCGTCACTTAAAATTCATTTCCTTCAGGTAAAATTCAAGACCTAAATCCTTAAATTTTATATAAAAAAAAATAAAAAAAACGAGAAGGAGAATCCAAGAGAAAAAATGTCCGTCCACAAACCCTTTTCCAAGGATTGACTTTTAACATGAAAGTTTAATTTAATTGCGCGGTACCATGGTAATTTCCGAAAACCCCACACGCCCCCGACTCCAGCGCCGACCTTTGTCCTCGTTTTTTGGCACTTTTTTGTCGTCGTCGGCGAAAATATCCTGTTTCCCTTGACTTATTTCCAGAAGAGACACGCCCACGCGGTTGACATTAATCCTGGCATCCGTGGTAGTAGTAGCTATCAACCCTTTCCTGCAGAGAGCGCTCATTTCTTGTCTATTATTTGGATAAATTTTAAATGAATCCCCGCCAACCCCCGCCGAGGACGACATGAATGGCGTGAATTTCAGGGATGCAGGACTCCCAGACATGTCGGGCCAGAAGAAAGATGTTGCCCTTTGAAGGCCATCCACTAATCGTCCTGGCGGCGGAAGCAGATATCACTGCAGTCAGCGGAGGCTCCTGGGCAGACAGAAGGGCGCCACGCCGATGACAATGAATTAGAACCATAATGCTGACTTCTGTTGTCGCCGTGTGTGGGAGGTCGAGGGTGGAGGCGAACGAAAATAATTATCCTTCCCTTGCTTCGGGGAATTAATCCCGCCGCTGCCACCAGCCTTTTGAGACGCGATGCGGTCGGATCTGCCCCCGAAACCACGACAAAGAGAGATCGGGGATTGTTTGCTTTCAAAGCAGTGGCTTCCACTTGTCTGCGGCTTGGGGCTAAAAGTTTCGCTCTGCGCCCGCCCGCCACTGTATAAGGGCGCGACCGCAAAAAAAGTTACAATTTTCAAGATGCAATTTTCAGCCTCCTCCGAACACGACGTCCCTTCCCTTGCTTTCACACAGCCGAGGACACTCACTCGCCCTTAAAATACTCACATTCTAGGTCCCCCGACAAGGACTTAATTGAAGTTTATTTGTTAAACTTTTAATTGGCCCCAACTTTCGCCCCCCGCGCATTTGTTTTATGGCGGATCTCCTTTTTTATTTTGTTTCACATTTTTTCTGGGTGGTGGTAAGTCCTTGTAAAGCTATTATCTCTGGGGAGTAATTTTGGTGGTTTATAGCCCTTCTAGGACTGCAAGATAGAAAAGATTTTACAGGCTATTGTCATTAAGCCATTCTTGGGGAAAAAAATGTGTGCGGCTTTTTTATGGGTGGGGGTGTACATGCATCGCTACATAAAATTAACTGAACCCTGCCGGGGGCTGTAATGGGTGCATTCAGAAAAGAGAGAAAGATTTTCTTTTTTGGACTACACTAAAACATTGGGGATGGAAATATGTGCTCCGTTGGTTGCTGCCAAGCTCTGAAGAACCATTAGCGCTTTTTTAGAGTATTCATTCTGCTGGACTACTTTTCTGGGAGTAACAGAAGTTACGTTCTACTTTTTGTGGAACATCCCTAATTGCGGTTAGATGGCTAGTAAATTTTTATAGCCCAATCAAAATAATTTCTTGTGGGAGAATTTTAAGCTAATTTTATTTCTTTTAATGTATTTGTGCCAGGATACCCCAAAATATCTGCACCTTAGTTTGCGAAATGCGTTTTCTACATTTTAGAATGTGAATTGTATTTTCTAGTATCAATTTAAGAGAATTGTTTGGTGCTTTAATAAATATGCGAAGGAACATGCCGCGAAGTAGATTTAAACCGCAGACCTCTGGAATGGTAGTCGGGCATCTTAACCTTTAAGCTAGCAAGACCAATTAGCCAAAGTAATGGAGTAATGGATGATGATGATGAAAGCCAATGACCGATGCGGATAGCATGCTGGTTGGACACTGATAACCCTCGACGTCAAATATGCGTTGAACTCGGCGAGATGGAGAGCACAACTATTTTGCTCAAACTAGGTATACATCATTGTTCAAACTAGGTATACATCAAAGTACCAAGCGCAAAGAGCAATCGACTACCGCCGGGGTAGGTGGCTTCTTTGTGATTCGGAAGATGGGCCAAAAGTGTCAGTTCAGGTATCGGACAACATGCAGTGTTCCGCTGGGTTCCGTCCTGGGCCCTCTTATAGATTACAATGTGTAATGATGTGTTGAGGCTACGCCTCTCATAGAAATCAGTTCAATAGGGTTCGCGGATGACATTGGGTTAGTAGTGGTCGTCGCACGATTCCTCGACGAGATCGAATTGTGTGCGAAGCGAATGAAATGTTCTGGGAGATAAAAGCTGTTTACGACGATATAAATCGAGCAGCCTTTATTAAACTCAACAAATTTCGCTGGACTAGACACTTTGAGTGTGTGTTTGAGTTGAGTCAGAAGAAAGAGTAACAAAGAATATCTTCACTGGTGGTACACATATATAACGAGAAAGACCCATAGGCAGACCGAAAAAAATGTGGAAGGATGCGATTGTATCAGATACAGAGTTTTTTGGTCATTCATCAAAGTAGAGAGCCTCAACCAGAGGTGGAGTGAAGGAAAGAGGAGAGGATGAAAAGGTACCAAGTAGTCCGATTGGAAGAAGAAATAGTCGAAAGCATAGAAGTAAGTGTGTTATGAACTTAGTATAACTTGGCTTTGGCCTAAAATTAAAATTAAGACTATGAAAAAGAAATCATCTGATGAATATATATCAGTGATGGGCAACGGCAGTTCTTGGGAGCCAAACGAGCCCCCAACCCTCCATATCATGCTTGTGAGTTCTCATGGGAGAAGTATATGCAAAAGTTTTGAGTTAGCTTTGAGTTCAAGTGAGAGATATGTATAAACAAGAATTTTACAAGAAATTGTCTGTGTTCTGAAAAAGTTGACTGTTGCCCACCACTGTAAATGATGTTAGCTGAAACTTTCGACATCAATGTAGCGACGCTTTATAAAAAAATTTTTTGAAACAATCTTGTGATTCATTTAGAGCAGTGTGGCTTACTTTTTAGAAGCAAGGGTGGGCTTAAAATTTTCATGAACGTGGGCAACAATTTGTAATAAGGCAAGCCTGTATTGTCATGTGAACATCGATGAAAGTGTAAAGAAGGCCAATTTAGCTTTCTTTGCCAGGAACAAGACTTTCGAGATAATGAGAGATGAAACTATCTCGCTGGTTTTGCATGACAGTGGTTAGACCATTGCTGATATACAACTCTAGTGTTCTGTCCTAGCAAAAGAATATAAGAAACCCAGATTAGGGTACTTTGTATATAACCACCATGGAAGCAGCGATGAATGTAATTCTCAATCTGTTGCTAACTAATCTATGTATCAGGCAACCTGAGGCTACAAGAAGCAACCTGCTGGGTGGAGAGGACTTATGGACAAAGCAACATACTGGGAATGGTAGAAGGGCCGTCTGATTACATGTGTCATCGAAAATTAATATCAACTCATGTTTTAATGTCCAGATCTCCAGCAGAAAAGGATATGGAATCTTTCAGCCCAACAAGAGCAACATATGTCATGATTCTATTCATTGATGGCTCTGAATCAGAGGAGGTATATCAACTGTTGTTTACTCCCCCTTTTATGAACCTACAAAAATACTTCCTGCAAGACAACCGAACTTTTTGTTTGTAGTTGTCTGACTCCTGGTAGAATGAAACAGCGTGCATTTGGAAACATTTTCTTACAGAGCTTGGGAGAGATTTCGAAGCTTAAATTCAGCGATAAGATGTGATATCTGAATGACAGGCAGGATTTAAAGTCACTCCAAGTACACTAGCTTGCACTTAT
The DNA here is from genome assembly GCA_949987705.1 of Thereva unica. Taxonomy (NCBI): domain Eukaryota; kingdom Metazoa; phylum Arthropoda; class Insecta; order Diptera; family Therevidae; genus Thereva; species Thereva unica. The sequence continues at coordinate 12,313,349 of OX465285.1, forward strand.
GTAAAGGCTTTTTACGAGGTTACAGGTTATACCTAAAACTTTGCTCTTTCAGCGCGAATTATGTGTACGTCCTTAATCGCTTAAGGGTACCAGTTTGGCCATCCCTCATTTAGAGGTATTTTTTCCAATAGGGATTTTTGGCAGATCACGCGTGAGTTGTGTCTAACTGTCATGGTATTTTTGTTAAGTATTATTAGACATTTTATCACGGAAGGACTTAGCCTGGTACAGCGTCTACAAATTATCGGACTACCGAACTCACAATTCGATATATCATCGAAAAATTTGGAAACCGAATTTCCTTATTGGACAATACGCGACCAAATGCACAACATCCAGCACGTATTGAAGAAAATATAGCGGCAGTAGCTGAAAGTGATCGTGATGACTCGATACGACGCTGTTCTCAAAAGCTTGGCATGTCGTATGGATCAACTTGGCCTTTTTAACGTGTGGATTTTGGTTTAAAAGCATACAAAATTGAACTCATTCAGAAATTGAAGTCGGCGGACCTTCAAAATCGTCACCGTTGTTGCAGTGTATGGGCTCTTGTAAAGCTTGAAGAAGTATGGGCTCTTGTAAAGCAGTTTTCGACATAAATTATGATCAGTGATGAGGAGGCCTATTTCTAGGCTTAATGGCTACGTCAATAAGAAAAATTGACGTGATTGGGCTGAAGAGCGACCCGAAGATGCTCTACAGTCTGTTGTGTTTTATAGGCTCGTGGATTTATCGAAAAGAGTTCTACTACTTCAGAGTTCTAGTCTTCCATGTCTCCCATACTAATTCCCATCACAAATATACCTACTACCTATTTTAAAAGACAATCATCTCACAAAAAGCAACAATAAGCTTAATATTCACTTCATTTATCACTCAATAATAAAATACCCAAAAATAAATCCATACAAGAAAGAATTTCCTGCTTCAAGAATTTGATTAAAAATTTCCTCACACCACCGCATTTCTTGGACTCTCTCTCTCTCTAACATAGCATAAAGGCGGGGGTGGGACAAAAACAAAAAGAAAAAACCCAGAAAAGACCCGAATAGAAATGACGAATTTCTTGCATTTTTCTTCATACCCCCGATAAATTCCCCACTAAAGAAGAATTTCGTGAGCTGGCTGTATTTTTTTTCGTCGTCCAGAGAATACTTAAAACTTGACCCGATTCTTATGCATATACACCAACAAAAAACGCCTTTAATTGCCATGGAAATGATGTCAAAACAACAACACGAGAAAACAAATATGTATGTATGGACAGAAAAAATACAGAGAGAAAAACAGGACCAGAACAGGAAGAAAACAACAACAACAAAATAATATTAAAATGCTTTAATAAAAATTCCTTTACGCCTCCTAAAAAAGGAAATGTGACATACTTTTATTTTGGGGGTGGGTGGGTGTACACGGAAGTTGCCTAAGGAACAAATCTGAGATTCCAAGATTCTTCTAGTGTTACCTGCCTGCTACCACCACCCACCTTCGACCATGCTTCAGAGTTGTTATAAGTCTCACCGGACGAATCCTTTTTTTTAATTAATTCCTGTCTGTTGAATAGAAGCGCTCACCTTTTTTATGATTCTCATTGTCATAAAGGCAGTCATTTGTAGTTGAGAGGAGCACAGTGGATTTATACGTGTGTGTATATGTAGAGAGTGAGAGTAGTCGTGTCATCTGCAGACAGGACGAGAAAGCCTAGGAGTCTAATTAATTCCAAACACAACTTGAGTACTAATAAAAGTTGCTGTAGTCCTTTTAGTCCTCGTCCTCCATCTGCACCTATATATTCCGCACACCGTCGTCCGAACTCTAGAAAGGTCATAAATCCATCAGGGATGGAGCTGCAAAATCTCAATAGAACAGGAGAACCGAAATGATTCTGGATGGGATGATGGGACGAAAGGTTTTGCCCCCTCGGCTTAGAGCACTGTGTCGAACCTGAGCCTCCATCCTGGAGCAGCAGCAGCATATCCTGGCAAGGCCCCCGGGAGGCCTGTGGGAGTCCTAGAGAGAGAGCGAAGCGCTTTGGAATCATCCATATATGACCAAGTGTTTGCGCTAAGGGTGGATGCTCGTCGTGGGTGGTGGTAATGACGGCTTTTGTAGCACTAAACAACTTCATAATGAGCTGACACAGAAAAAATACTCATAATGCATATATATGTGTGTGTAGTAGGAGCTGTATTTTTTTTGCCGAAGCTAGAAAGGACTCCTCTATCTCGCATAGGCCGGCAGTTGTCGGCAGATCGGGGACAAAGGATACGCTTCCATATACCAGAGGAGCAAAATTTTGTTCAAGGGAAATTATGCGGAAAAGTGAAAACCGCTGACAACTTATTTAAATAGAGACTAGGGCTGATGCTAGCTAGCTGCAGGGGCAGGCACAGGGGACGGGGGATGGCTTATAAGTTCCCTACTGTTTGCTCATAAATAAAATCTAAATAGGAAAAGGATTTGCGCCGTTTGGGGGTGGGTGCGCGGGGAGGAAAAGTCGGTAAGGCTTCTTCCAATTAGTGGCTCGATCATTAACGGATGATGTTATCTCATTAGGCACGACCTGTTTGCTCGGTTAATAGCGCGCAAGCGACTTTAACCTAGGTGATATTTTAGCGAGACAAAACGTAATCAGCGGTGGTTTCGTAAACGATCTGAAAACATTTTTTGTGTACCTTACAAACACACGCAATTGACGATACCTATCTCCCGACAACACCGTGTGTAGGCATCCCGAAATATATCGAAGAAAACCCCTCGTCATTGTTGAGGCAGCACCATGACAATAGCCCCCCGACCGAACAGGTGCAGTTAAGCGCCCAAAATTACACCTCCTACAAGGATACGTCGGTTGCCAGCACCAGCACAGCATGGCACCACTTCGCATTTACACAGAAACAAATCAGGAATTCTCTTTACGTAGGCCCGCCGCATGATGGGGCCCGCAAGCCGGATGGGTACCAAACCAACCCACCACCAATCCGCCACCGACAAAATTAAAAAACTAGACGAGGCAGAAACGTGGCACACAACAAAAAGAATTATGGCAGTGGGAGGACCTTTGCTCGTCATCATGGAGCGCCCCCTGCCCATACATATCCATATCCTGTACTGGACCGATGAGGCTGATGGACAGGAGGTTGGATCCAGCCCAGCACTCTCTGTAGCCAGAGGCTAGTGCACTTGAATCGATTTCCAGGAATCTTCATAGAATTTTTTCTAGATCCTGCCGTCGTCGTCGTCTGTATCATTTTTTTTTATCATCCTGGAACATGCCTTTTAGTGTGTGCTGCTAGAGAGAGCACAGCTGGTCTATGAGCAATTAAGCGGCGGAAAATTGCTTTTGTCCAGTTTCTACTTATATATGCCCAACCCAAGATGGGGAGGTGGTAATGGTATGCTGCGCAGTTTGAGGGTTATTATGCGGCGCTGCTGTTGTTTAGAAGAAGTTTAGAGAGGCCATTCCACCACCATAGAAAAGGGATCGTGTGCCTCATGCATTATTTATCATCGAGAGATGTTCGGTGTGATTAGCATGAAAGTTTCTTGATGCGAAATGAAAAAAAAAAATAATAATAATGAAAAAAAAACCAAAAAGAAACCGAGAAGATATGCCGCCGTGCCAAGGAGGAGGACAGTACTTAGTATTTTAAAGAAAAACAAACACGTAAAAAAGGACATTTTTTGTTTTGTGTGGTGGTTGGTGGCTAAAGGTAATGGGAAAAATAAGGATTTTAAAAGTTCTTAGATATTCCATTATCGTTGCCATCACAGGATTTTATTATGAGCTTTTATTAAACAGAGATAATGATAATATCCAAGTCCTTATGGCTTATAAGGATTTTTGCTTTTTCGTAATCAGGATTTGTTCGTTTGGGGATTTTTTTTAATTCAGTTTGTGTCCTTTTTAATGTTATGGAAAAATTAATTAAGTTTTGTTGGTAGAAACGACCTGTGTCGTTGAGGAATTTTGGGATTGATAAGGAATCCTCGAATATGATTCCTCGCACCTCTAAATACCAATCTACTACTACCAGCTTCAGGTGATGATGCTGTTAACGGCCCCCTCCTGTAGGGTATAAAGGGTTTCTCCTAAGCATGGATTTTTCATATAAAAAAGGTGGGGGGGGGGGGGGGGTGGTCTTGAGGCGTATGACTTTGCCCTTTGTATCCTCCAGATATGATAAAAGAGCCTATGCGGCAGACGAACTTACCCTAGATAGCTCGAACATTCAAGTCAAAGCAGCAAGACAGACTACAGGGCCGCCGCTTATTTTTTTGCGCCCGGTGCCGTAAAGCCATATTGCGCCCCAATAGCTGTTCCTTTTATGATCGCAGTGAAGGACAATGGAAATAGACAGAAAAAATTTGCAACAAAACCAAGTTTAGGGAGTCACCTTTCTTACTACAAATCTTAAGTTCTGAAATTGCGCCCCTATCCAGTTGCGCCCGGTGCAAGTGCACCATTTGCACCTATGAAAGCGAAGCCTCTGACAAACTGCTAAACCTATTCGAGCGGTCTCTAGTCTACAAATATGAGGTAAAGGGGTACATTTCGGACCCAAAACCTCAGCAAGGATGGAGACGAGTATTTGGAGCTACTTCTACCCTAACGTTCTTCTTAAATTGCGCTATAGTCATTAAACAACTCAGGCCTTTTCAAATCTATTAATCTAGCTAGTTCTCTCCGGTTTGCCATACGAAGTTTTTGTACATTATCATCACATAATCCACCATCCACATTTCTTGGTCGTTATACGCTTCTTTTTCCTACATATTTGTCTACCATTGAAAAAATCCTAGCTGTGTCAAAGTTATCCCAGTCTGTTTAGTTTAATGTATATGAAGCTATTATGTCTAGGGAAGGGTTTGCGTCGTTATCCGATAGATGGCGTTAATTGCAAATATGCCATGTACCACTAATCGCAGTGACACCTATTAGCTCGTTTGAAAGGCGGCAGTTCGAATGTCGCTTTGAGTTTACAAACGTCGCGTCGTGCTGGTGCAGTAGTTGTTGTTGTGTAGAGTGAAATAATACAAAGTATCGACATATTTTGGTTGACCATGACCAATAGAACAAGCCAAGTAAAAGCATACGGAACACTGTCCAGACCAATCAACATCTATAGTTGATTCCGACAAGGAGACGATCTGGCCTGCCTCTTTCCATACTGGCCTTGGAGAAAGTGATCCGAGATTTTGGGGTGACAGTAAGGAGAGCAATCCTTCATAAGTCCACCAAATTACTGACTTATGCAGACGACATTGAAAGAACATCAATAGCTGTACAAAAAGCTTCACCCAGATTGAGCAGGCGGCGGGAAATCTGGGACTGCACATTAACGAAAGCGAAACAAAGTACATAGTGGCCTCGTTTACAAGAACACCTAAAATTGGTCCCACAATCAAGGTAGAGGAACACGAATTAGAAGTAGTAAAATCATTTACCTAACTTGGGTCAAGCCGACAGCAGACTGCTAAAAGCCAACAAAGCCTACTGTAGTCTGTCAACGCTCTTCAAATCCAAGCATGTAACCATAACGTCGCTGAAATCACTTTAGCAAAATTTGCTGCCCGGAAATAGTTCTCTCAAATGAGTCACATGCCAAGGGGTCGAAATGAGTCGGACATTCAGACAGGAGATGGTAAGCAGTCACAAGCGTTCACGAAGTTAGAATTCACCTTGAAAAACGTTATGTTGAAAGCGAATCGTCCATTATAGAGTAGTTCTACTTGGGGACACGGAATCGATGGAAAATACTCGAGTAAATACTCATGAGTAGAATCGAAATAAAATCACTCGGCTACTTTTTACTCGTCCAAAAGTACTCGATTCCTTACAGAATCGTTCCTCAACCTTGTTGCGATCCCCGAAAAGCCAAAAAATGAAGTAAAAAGATAAAAATGGTTAAAAGATAAATATCCAGACATTTGGAGCTCTTTTCTCGATAAGAAACCAAAAAATGAATCTGGTGGAGACGACAGGAAAAACAAGGATGTTTGATCGGTTTTCATCTTCTTCCGTCAAATCGGTGGTAAAATGGAGTATATTAAGATCGATCACACACATATTCGTGACGGCAAGACACCGACTCTTTCCGTGTCAGTGGCTTCCGTATGAATTTTTCACTGACATTGAAACAGCACGGCCTTTTCGGTATCAATTAAGAAATATCGTCGGAAACGTATTTAACGGATTTCCAAACGCTTGAAGGATACTGAGGAAGTCGATGCCCCACTGCGTCGGATGTGTGGAATTACATTATGCCGATTTTTATTCCACTGATGCGCCGGTATTGCACTGAAGTCGCCGCCAGGTCATGCGACCTTTATGGTGATACAGGGTGTATTTGCTAAAAAATCGTATGGGTGAGGGTGCAGGTAAATCGGTAATGGTTCAGCCGGTAGAAGCGGTTAAATTTGTTTTGTTAAAGTTTTGCATATCGCCCTGTACGTACATATCTTTATAACTGATACGATTTTTTGTTCGTCTAACCAAAACAAATTGTTTTGGCAGATTGCGACCCCCTAATATCTAATGGCGACCCCCAGGTTGAGAAATAATACCTTAGAGAATCGATGAGTACTTTTTCGACAATTTTGCGGACTGCCTAAGGAATTTCAGCCCACCTCAAGCCCCTCACTTCGGCTCTCTTCGGCATAAAGCTGCCGTTAAATCTTTCAAACATCACGTTAGACGAGTTATTGAACCAGAATTATTTAAGTTTGAGCAGTTCAATACTTTAGTCAATGAAATTGAATCTATTTTCAATTCCAGACCGCTAGCTCCCTCTGATCCAAATGAGTTTTCCCCTTTAACACCTTCTCATTTTTTGATTGGTGATCCAATGTCGAGCGTGAAATGAAATGACGTGAAATCTTGCAGGTATACCTGCGAACTGTTTATCCATGTGGGAACATATTCCAAAGGTCAAGTAGGATTTTTGGAACCGTTGGCATAAAGAATATGTTAATGAATTAAATATCAGGCACAAATGGACCCGAGGGACCCATGGACCCATTTAACAAGAACTCGTCGGAGGAAAGTAATAGCAGTGACTGTGACAAAACTGACAGCAAAAGCTATCTTATAATGGACACCTTACGAACATGTCAACAGTCTTTGTAATGACACTTTTAAAACGAACTGAAACCTATAAAAACTTCTACAAAAGAAAAGAAGCTGAAGCCACAGTTGTATTGCGTTCGATGGGGTCCCAAGACGAAAAGAATAAATTTTAATTTCAATTTTATAAAACAATTCCGGCACCTTTTTTACACAAAAGGCAAAACAATAGACCACTTCACTTCTCAATAATGCCACATTAGACATGGGTTGAACGACATTAAAACGAAATTTGCTTAAAAAACACGCAAATTGAAAGTTGAAAGGACAAAAACAGAGCGAAGGAAAATAGTTGATATGGGTAACGACATGGGGTAAAGGACCCAGAGAGAATTTCTGCGGTTACAGCTTCTACAATTTGACAAGGGCCTTAAATTCGCTGCAAACTTTTAGGGAATCGATAAGTTTAATATGTTTTCCCCTGTGCCCTATTCCATTTGGAGAAATAGTAACAATAAGTAGGGTATAGTAAGACGGAAATACTTATCACACACACACGGCGCTTAAAGGATATATAACTGTTCTTTAAGCAAAATACTACGCAGCGTATTGAAGGATCGTATGCACTCAGTTAAATCTGCAATAAGGCGACAGAGGCCTCCAGTGCCATACTTTGATAGGAACGCAGAATGGGAAAATTCCGTAGTGGAATAGAAAATTTTTCAAGTTAAGACCTGTCACAAAGTAGATCTTCAAAACTCGCATAAGCACGCTAGTCACTTTTAACAAAGCGGTTAGAAAAGAAAAAAGGGATAGTTGGCAATGCTTTTACCTCAACATCAAATATTCGACATTCCAAAAAAATTCAATAAAACCCTGTAGCAAAATATACTATAAACGCTACTTGAGGCTAAGATTGGGAGCATTCAACAATTTTCAGCTTTAATGCTATCAGATTGCATGCCCATGAAGATATTAAAGTTTAAGCGTCGCGTCGTTTAGTGAATATATCAGAGAAATGATGTCCTGGGGTTTCCCTAAAATAATACAGGGCGGATTCGTAGATGGCTTCAAGACTTGCCCAGGAATCAACCTTTGTACTACCACTCTCGGATGCTGTAGCAGTTTGAAAATGCAGATTACGCAAGGTTATTCCACAGTCGGGTTGTTCTATTTACGATCGAATTCCTAGTTGCAGATGGAATGGGCCGACCGAGCTAACGGGTAGCTGCGGCTATCAAATTGCAGTTAAAGCAGAAGATCGTTTATTTCAATCTATCAATGGCTATGGTGGCTCTTGGCGCTAAGTTCGACGACCTTTTTTGCATTTCATCTAGCCATGTCAAGGAGCCGCGTCCTAAATAAAGGAATACGCGAGTAGAATTTAAAGGGGCCTACCTCATATGGGACGTGGGCCGCATCTGACAAATGAACGACATGACCATAAAAGGAACCCCGCTTGGATGACTCCTTAGAATCCCAGAAAGAATTGAGTTGTCTTACCAGTTTCTCATATGTGTTCTATGAGGCAAACCTTATTACAAATGAAACGGCCAATCCCACCATCTGCCTTACAGCAGAAAACGTAGTTTTACTCATAAAAAGCTTTAGTTTTTGTTGTTGTCTTGCTTCATATTTCAGGCAATTATGTTGACCGTGAAGGGCATACTCAATTGAACGGTAGTGGTTAGATTACCGAAGTCAAGCAGCTGTGCACGTGGCTAGTATTGAGTTGGGGGACTGCTTGGTAAAACGACACTCGCGTTTGGAAGAACGAAAAGGCAATTTCAAAGGGGGGACAAAAATGTAAAGCTTTCGACACCGCCGCAGTTTTATTACCATATTCACGCCGAAATTCTCTAATCATATAAGGTTGGTTGAAGATGGTTGAAGGAAGAATTTACATCTCTTAAGATAGTCAAGCCACTGATATGCTATTTTGTCGATTTGGAATATATGGTCATTCTATTGTAGATCCTTGGTTAACATGATTCCTAGAACGGTCAGCGGTTCGTTTAAAATCGTCCACTGACACGATGAAGGGAGTGTGTGTGTGTGTGTTTGCAGCCCTTATTGTGAAGAACAATTGGCAGAATTGAATTTGACACTATTCTTGCGACCCCAAATAAGATTGAGTTTAATGTCCCTGGTGATTGAGTCTGGCAGAAGTCAACGATTATGAAGGAAATATCTGGTATGTGCTTAACTTGCGTTATCGATGGCGTTAAATTAATGTAATATATCCTCATCAGCGAAGTGGGTGAAGTGGGTCGGAGTGGATTGAGCGTAGAGCATGAACCCCTGCGGGACCCCGGTCGAAATGGGTGGGGGTTTAGATTTGATGCTATGCTATGTAGTATATCACTTTTGTTCAATGACCGGAAAGGAAATTCCCCATTCAGAACTGAGTCAATACTACATTCTTGGAGTTTAGCTAACAGAGTTAAGTGCCATACTCTATCAAAAGCTGTGGATATATTTAAGGTAACCAGTTAAGACTCATAATATCAATGCTAAGCCAAATAAAATTATACGGATAAAGTTCAAATAAGTTGGCATTCTTTCAATCGGGCCCGACTTATGTGGGTCTTGGGCCATCAGGGCTTCGAATTCAAAGAAAAGCTATGTCCCTTGGCCAGGCAGAGATTTGGCACGGTGTTTATCAGTCCGGAGCCGGCTTTTGAGATACCGACTAGTTTGGTGACAAGGCCCTTAGAGGATTAGGCTGATCAAACCCACTGAACCCTAGAACTGGAGATCCTCACATAACCTGGTCTCTTCTGGCTTTTTCTTGGGTCATCATGCAAAGGGGTTAAACAATAACGAGGGCGTAGTAGAAAGGATTTCAGAGCACTAGTTTACTCGGTCACTGAGTACCTTGATTTACCATATATCTCAATGACGAAGAGGCTGCCCTTCACGTTATCTGTCGCTACCTCGTCATAGGAAAGAACAGAGCCTCACATCTTCCAAAAATTTCTTTATGAAACGCCAGAAATTCAATTCATAAACACAATCATTCGCAACTCCTGTTCATCATAAAAAAATGCAAAGTTAATAAAAAACACGATAAACACAAACCTAAAAAACAAAATCAAAATGAAAAAACCCTCTCTCATCCCCAATAAGAGTAATAAAATCATGAACACACATAAACAGGAGAGCATCAATAATCGCCTCCTTATCACACAGAGGACTCCCGTCCCGGGTCCACCCTATCACCCCATCCACCACCTCAAAGAAATATATTGTCTATAAAACCCAATTTCACACACGTAACTCGTGTCTTACTCGATCATCTCATTTGATCCTGTTTAAATCCATAAAAATTGATTTTTTTTTCTGATGCCTTTTTATCACATTTTTATAATCCTGCAGTAAGGAATTTTTTTCATTTTTTTTATATTTATAAATTTTCATTTTTTGTTCGTTTGAAACAAATTTCAATCATGCGGAAAAACGTTTTTCATAACCAGAGTTGAGTAGAGTAAAGAAGCACCCGAAATCCTCGAAGCCAGTATTAATGCATATACACATATACTTGTACAGAGTAAAGGATAGGAAAAAAAAGGTTATCGCAACTCGTTACTTAAACAAATCCTGGAGACGAGTGCTTTTTACAAATATCCGCAACAGCAGCACCAGTAGCATAGTATGGAACAGCAGCGGGCGGCAGGAGAGTATTATTCGCATTATTCGCATCATTTACTTTTGTGAGGATTACAAAGGACCTACTAGATGGAAGTCCTTTGCGCTCGCTGCTGGGTGTGCTAGTACACTGTAGTAGCTCAGAGTCAGCTTAGATGGATGGATGATATGGAAAATGGCAGGATAGACACAAGATAGACAGACACAGGCACAGACACACAAAAGGATTTGCGATTAGGACACATATAGAGGGCCATGCCTAGAGGATGTTCGTTGGTGAATTGATGAGAGTGCAGCAAACAGACTACACTTGCATGGCATTTTGTCAGTTTTCAAGGCTAAGTAAATAGAATATCCTTGAGAGAGGAGCACATCCTTACCGTATTTCCGTTTTCCTGTACATGAGGCAGGATGTCCTTCTTCCTTGGGCTTGGATTGTTGTTGTTGTTGCTGCTGCTGCTGCCGGATCTGAAGCCCATGCGGCGTGCCAGCATCGACCGGTGCTGGGGGACCGTTGCAGCTGAGCCCGTTGACGTTGTCAAATTGCCATTGCCGTTGTTGTTATTGTTGTTGCTGTTGTTATTGTTGCTAATTTTGCCGTTGTTGTTGTTGTTTCGTCCGCCACGTCCACCTTTCGATTGGTTGCGAGGTGATACCGCCGGTGTTTGAGATGGTATGGTAAGAGTATTATCGTTGCTGCCGGGATGAGTTTGGGTGTTGCTCGGATGATTCGTTTTAACTCCAACAATTGCACCACCACCAGATGCAGATTGTGTTGTTGTTGCTGTTGCAGGACAGGATGTTGGCGATGGCGGCGGCGGTGGTAATGTAGTAGTATTTTGCTGCACAGTAGTCAACGGGGCCTTCTGGAACACCATGGCAAATCCGCTTGCCGATGGTGGCCCCTCAGCCCCGTGTACTGTTCTCCAACGGCGAAATATTGTTATTCCGATGATGGACTTTAGGATATTAATGGTATCTTGAAGGAATATTCACAGGATTTCGCGGTGGACGTTGTTTCCCACGATACCACACGAAGGGATTGAACTACAACAGACTATTAAAATTGATACAATTTCGCTGCTGCTGCTTATGTATGTGGGATGCGGCGGGGGGGTTATGATTCACTTTTTGTTGTTTCATAAACACAAGCCACCATCGATGACGACAGTCTTTGATTAAATAATATATTATAATAATAATACTGCAGAATCATTGTCTAGACAATTCATTTGGAAACGCGTCTCGTCCCCCATGAGTCATCTATGAAGTCATTTTTCAACTGAACACCATCGCACTATATATGTATATATTTTGTGATTACTAAAGCAAAATATAAATTAAAAGATAGAGAGAGTTTTACGACCACCCACTTTCTAGATCACAGAACGGAGCAGCAGTCATATGGGGGGTTGGTGGTGGTGTTTTTACTTCATCCTTTTAAGGATTAGCATTTAATTTGCCTTTTTTTTCTGTGGTGTTGTTTTTGTTGAAAAAGGCAAAAACGTTGAAGACTTTTCAACTTTCATTGGAAAACACAAAAAACTACAAAAAAAAAAACGAAACACACAACCAGGCAACCGGCCAAGTAAAGGAACGTTTAAGTAAGAAGAAACACTAGAGTCCTAGAGTCGACGTTTCAAAAAGGATTCCTTTTTAACTTTTCTTTAAGGAAACTTTATTTTTTTTTTTCTTCAATGCGGCTCTCGTTTTAATTTCTTCCTTTTACTTCTCTATGTTACTCTCTCTCGCTTCGCTGTTTTAGTAGCTAAAGGGGTTGAAAACCACTTTATACCGACGCCCCCTTGAAAGGAACACAACGCGAAAAAAATAGGGCAAAACGCGTTCTTTGAATCCTTAAAATATTCATAAACAACTCTCGACTTCAAGGAATTGATTAAATCCAACATCAGCACACGCGAACATTTTCACTATACAACACCTAAAAAAAAAAAAACAAAAAAAAAACACTCAGGTGCATTCCCAGGTAATAAAATAAAAACGCCGTACTTAAAAAAAACCCGGTAAAGGCGAATTCCCTTTGAGAGCAGAAGAAGAAGAACACTTTTGTGATGTGTGTGAAGAAACGTTATCTCGAACCCGCACAGTTCAACAACCACTCTCCAGCGAATCCGTAGACAGACTAAGGACTAATTCCAACCCTCTGGGTGTTCGTAAAAGTTAAAAGCTCCAAACATTATAAATCCAACATTTCACTTGGGGGGTGGTTGGTTGGGGTTGTTTTTTTTGTCAATGTAAACTGAGAAACTTTCCCCCAGCGAGTATCGCTATTTCAGAGAAAGGGAAAACTTTTCCGTAGAGAACTTGTACAGTACTAGGGGGATAGCAGAGCTACTTTCTGGATTGGGGTTGTGATGATGAAAAACTATACAACAACAAGAAATAGGGGTAGTTTTGAGAGCGAAATCCTATCTAAGAGAGAGAATTACTTTTCTCTTTCGGTAGAAGAACCCAAAACATAGAGAATCGACTCAAATCCCTTTTTTTCAACAACAAAGAGTCGTTTAGTTGCTTTATATTTTCAAAGGGGTAGGGGGATGTTTTTATATAAATAATAACCACTCAAGGTTACGGTCTGATACTGATACTATAACAGAAGAACATTAGTTATAATACAAAACGGACGGAGTTCGCTCTTCATTTTTTTTGTTAAAATCGCTTTTTCGAACAGACTTTATTTATTATTTGCCTCATGAGGGGGTTTAGCACATTTGACTCATGAGGGGGTTCAACTCAAATTTCCCTCTCAAGGTCCTCCCCCGAAATTTTTCTTCCTTCCTCGATACAAAATTCTTCTCTCAACGTCATTTTGCAAGATGATGTTTGTATGTAAATCAAGGTCATGGGTATATTTTTATATAACAACTATACCGCATGTTTTTCGTCCTTATTTTTTTTGTGATCCTGTAGACTGGATCCAAGTAAAAATATGTACATACATACGAAAGTTATGCAATTTTTTATGCTGCTTCCTGGCGGTATGACAAAATCTTGGTGTTGTTGTTGTTTTTTTTTTAATTTTAAACCTGACATTGCAATTTGACATTTTGGTAATGCATATTTGAAGCACGGGCGCTGTGCTGTGTGTTGTTGGCAATGTGCCATTTGAGGAAAATATAAATTTTATTATGAATGCAGTGTTAGAGGTGGGGAGGATAGATTTTAATAAAAAAAAGAAGAAGGATCCATGTTGTTTTGGTTTATGTTTTTATTTAAAAAAAAAGAAAGTCTAAGATATCTGTGATTTTTATTAATATTTGGTGTGAAGTTTTGTGGTGTTTTGGGTGTGGTGAGAAGTTGCATTTTTGGTATGCAGACGACACAATTTTAATACGGATTTTTCGTTATTGTATGTCTATAATGGATTTTGAATCGTTTAAAAGACGTGCAAAAATATTCTCCATGCGAGTTTCAAGTTAATTGATGTGCAAATTGTATGTGTTAGAAGAAACTTTCATGTTGAGGATGTAATAGTGGAGTACACAGAGTCTTGATTTTTGATGAGGAAAGTTGTACGTGTGATCTTTTTTGTGCTGGGGTAAGTCAACAAGGAATTTTAATATAAAAAACGAACGTCGCTTCGTTAGTCTCTAATATAAGTGATATTAAAATTCCTAAAAAATAAATTGAAATGCGCCCTTGGTTAACTTTATATTAGCTGACACACAAGTTGACTGCAGTTCGATTAATTTAAATTTGAACCGTGAAACAAACTTATGAACCACCCTTTATACTACCATACCACTTTGTCGTTTAAGTCATGGTATATGGCGTAATTGAAAGGATAGACCATGGTTAGGATGGATCTAAGCGGGGCTCAAATACAACACTATTATGTCTCGAGTAAAAATTAAAAAGGGGCTTACGGCGGGCGAACCACGCTCGCTCGGCCTTTTAAGGGAAATATTATGGCCATAGAATTTTTAACAATTTTTATGAGAGGACATACGGCCTCACGACGGTCAAACTCGACCAAAATATTTAAATGACCAAGAACTAAGCTGTACAGGCGGGCATTCCACGGCAAATTTGAACCAAAGTAGAATCTGCCCTAAATGTATCGACGATAGGTCTTTTCAGTTTAAAGTCGTATTGCTTGCCGTCGAGCTCTGATGTGGAATTATGATTGAGAATATAAACGAGTCGTATATTTTTGCGTTTTTAGTCAAACAGAGTGATGTTGCTCGTTTATAGGGCTTTGAGACTCCCATTGCTTATAGAAACAGTGATTATGAGATTCCCTTCGTTTATAGTACAGACTCTATAGTGTTAAATTCTAGATATTTCATTTCGTTGTCGGCATATTGAAGAGTAACTGTCCTATTCGCATTATGATTTGAAAAAGTAACTGCCAATCAATATAGAATTATCATAGAAGATTACACCATACTCTCTGGATTCCATCTATTTGGCGGTTGTTGATTTCCAGAAACTTATAAATCGGGTCATAGTCAGCCGACCTATGTCTCTGGTGCTAAGGCCAAAATTCACACCACTAATCAAAGGAGTTACGCTGGCGCTCAAAATCGAGGGAGCCTTCGACATTACATCCTTTTATACTATGGTAAGGCTCTAAGTAGACAACGACTAAGTAGCACTTTCTGCGACTGGGCCGACTCTATGCTGGGAATTCGCAATCTAATGGTCTCTCAGCTTTAGGAGTCTTTGGAAGGTACTATCGCAAATGTTGTAGATGAACTGCCACAGCTACTCAATGGCCGAAACTCACTTACGAAGTAGCTCGCTCAAGCATAAACAGAAGATGTTGGCAACAGTTCAAACAGAAAGGACCATTCCAATATGACAGTAGCATGCACTTGATTTTGTCTTCAGCAGTTACGTCACCGTAGGACTAGATATATATCCCGACAACACGTTTCTTGCTCCTTATACCAGAAGACAAATTCTAATGTAACTGGCAGAACCCACCATCACAGGTAGAACTACAGGCTTTCTACATCAAGCCAAATAGTTAAAATGACTCTAAATACCAAGATAAACTGAAACCAACACATGGGTATGCTGTCGAGCAGGACATGCAGCTTGTGAGCCCACATGAGTTCTACAACCCAAAGTCATGTACTGGATAAATACCACCGTCGTCGTTAGGCCCATGGTAACTGTTCGTTGGCTCAGAAATCCGCATAAAACCCTCATAGGTAAATTAAGCAAAATTCAGAAAATGGGCTGCCTTTCCATCAATCGGGACTATACGCACTTCCCCGAAGGCAAAACTGGAGACTCTCTTCAATCCAGTACCACTCGGCCTTGAGGTAAAAAAATGGTTACCTGAACGCTGGTCCTGGACGAAGACATTTTACCATAATCAACATTATAGAAAAGATTCCGGAACTGTGAAGTTATATGTCTGCACGTCCTTTAAGATCACAAAATTTCCTTCCGCACACATACAAGACAGGCTAACCTGGACTTTTCTCAACGCCCCAAATTCGGCGGTAAACCTCGCCACCCTAGCAACTGTCTTTTAAGCATAGGTGTGCTCTATACTGGCATGCACTTATGAGAACTTAAGAAGGGCTTACAAAAATAAACGAATCTGTTTCTTCTCTAATAGTCAAGCGACAATCACGGCGCTATGGTTCCGTAGAACTAAGTCTAAATTAGTTTGGGACTACCAACATACCCTTGAGAACTGGACGTTCTCAATTGAGGTGACCTTTTTTGGATCCGGGTCACCAGGGATTCAAAAGCAATAAAGCCTAAGTAAACAAGGCTCTTACATTGCAATCATCGGTGCAGAGCCGACAATTGAGACACCCACCAACTTGCTGAAGAGGGCTCTTGCCCAATGGACTTTGATGAGTTATACCGAACGCTGGAGGTCGGCGCCTGGAGTGAGCTACTCTGAGCGAGTCTTTCTGTGCGTTATCCTAAGGCGGCCAAAAAGTTGTTGGGGCGAAGTAGGAAGGATGTCAGGACACTTGTTGGCTTGATTGCCTACCGGGCACTGCGCCCTAGTCAAATTTGTGGTCTATACGGAAAACAAATCGCTACTGCGCGATTTGAATCTAATTTCACTATTCACGTCGGACTTTCGTCAGGTGGCCGATAAACAAAACGTAGTCGCGAACTATTTGCCCCCGACAATCTTGACTCCATAACTTTTGACTTCCATTGAACATCCGACATTAGCTCAGGTTAAAAGAGGTGACAAAAGGTTACAAAACCCTCTAGAACACCCCAGCAAAGGGATTCAAGTAAAACGAGTTCTCACGGCAAATTTACAACTCACCAGATCTGGTGTAAAACTATTTCGGGACGTACTTGTCGTACTCTGGTATACGACAAGACATCGATAAGAAATACTTCTGGCCGGCAATTAACATAGACTGCAATGAGTGGTCTTGTTCTTATTTTGAGAGCCAAAAATCCAAATTGACGAGACACACCAAGCCTTCAAGCGATAATCAGCTTTGAACGTATCCTTACAGGATTTTAATTACAGTGGCTTGTGGAAACTTATTGGATATGTTATACGCGGCAACCATATATTCAATGAGCATTATTATGCGCAACAAATTGTACCAAAAATAAAAATTATTCAAAATTCCTTAAAAGAAAAAACGCAAAAAAGCATAAAAAACTATTATTTTCAAAATTCTCTCATTAAATACAACCATTACTTCCTTGTCACGTGCAGCACGCAAAAGAACACTCAATTCTAATTTATTTTCTCGATTTTTTTCATGATAAACTTTTTAAGTATCTACATCAAGCACGACATCTCGTTTGGGTTCTACGTCGTCCTTTCTATTAATGTTTCGGATACTATACATTATTTTATCTCATTCATTGGCTTGGGGTGGGGGTACTTGCAATAATTCTATGACATCCATATAAGCTATTAATTATCACAAAAATGTCTTCGAAAGCATCTATAAAATCGCAATAACCCCAAAATGAACTACCCTAGAAGGACCTTAATAGCTGCAAAACAGGAAGAGCAGAATGTATTTAATGTAGAGCGGGGAAAAGGGGGTGAGGGGGTTTTGTGAAAGATAAACTTTTAGAGGAACAAGGGTAGTTTGGGGGGTTTTGAAGAGGACATTTTCATTGAAATTAGTAGCGTGAAATGAGGATGGATGGATTTCATGTGAAAATTTTTTGGGGTGTTATCAGGGGAGAAGTTTTTGAGTGTTTTATTTTAAGTTCATGATCAGGGAATATATGACCGGAAAAATAGAACTATTCAACCCCAACCACAGAGTCTTAAGGTCGCTTTAACAAAGTGCGAAACATGCGCGCAAACTGCAAGGTTAATGATTATCTTTTGTTAAGCCGCTTTTATTCGTCAGAGGAAAGAAATGAGTGAAAGTGTGTCAAAGATTATTTCAACTAAGATACGACACCAAACAGGCATTGGTACACTCACTACACAGCAGTACATTGTCATGTCGTTTCTATTTCAGGCTTCATGTGTCACACAAAGCGAACAGAACTGGGGGAAAAGACGAAGAATATTGATTGCTTCTACTTTCGTAACAAAACGAAGAATTGGAATGTCTCATATCTTCCTGAAAACACTCATGGATTATAAACAGCCCCTAAAGGAACAGCCACCACACACACAGCACACAGCAGGACCTCATTTATAATCCCCCCGGCCACAGAAGTCGTGGACCGGTGCAAAGTAAACCCTTTCTATATTTATACTTATATATGTATAAGGGTTTAAAAGTTTTTATCATCAAAACTCAATAATTGCCACAGACCCCAACCCTTTCCTCCACAATCCAGCAATTCGCTGTCGATGGATGGTATTTTGCTGTATTTTTTCATTTTTTTGCCAACTTTTCCGAGCAGAAGCTGCGCCATTGCCGACAGCGCTGTAAAATGCAGGACGGCGGATCTAAGCCATCCCGGAAGTCACAAGGGATGTTGTACTGGGCCCATCTCCACCACCACCACCACCAACCACCATCACCCACCAAACCTCCTCTCACACTCTACTAATGATAATTTTATTTGCAGCGAAGTCCCCCGACCCACCACCACCACCGGCGGCAGCAATAGAGCAGCGCCAGCATCGAAAAGGGTGAACACCCGGCGGTAATGCTTAGTCCTGATCCTTCATGTATTTTGTATAGAGGAAAATTGAAGATAAATCTTGCGAACGGAGCCCGGGTTTGATTTATTTTCTATTTCTGTTCGCAATGTTCCGTTTCTGTTTCTCTTTTTTTTTCATTCCTGTTTAATTCATTTTTGTGTCCTTAAAGGATTTCCCCCGGCCGATTCTGCTGCCCCTGTTGGTCCCTTTTGTAAACAATGCTTGACTGGCGTTTCTTCGTTTCTTTTCTTCTTCTTAACAAGCAGCTTTGGTGCAGATTCAAAATCCCGAGTTTTAGTAACCGAATGGATCGAAGCAAGAAACGACTAGGACGACTTCCACAGGACGTTAATTTGATTACTTTCATTATCCAAGACGACTGTCGAAGTACCCCTTCTCTCTCCCCTTCCAACTCGACTATGTGAACGACAAATGTGCCTTTAGCCCAAATCTAAAATCCTTCAGGATAAATAAATCTCCTGGCATAAGCGCGTTCGCGTTCGCATACAGTTCAAGTGTTCTGTTTGAAGGTGATTATCAAGGGCTGTGCGCCTTTAGCCAGCCAGCGCCTCCATCCAAAAGGAAGGACACGAAAAAAAAGGATTTCTGGATCTGGGAAGTGGGGCACAGCTTGTTAAGTCCTTAAGTTTGCTTGCGAAATTTCGCGTTCTGTTGGCTGAGTTTGTTTCGCTAATTAGGAAATTGCACAGCGGATAAATAGGATTTTGCTGTTTTTGTTGATGATGATGATGATGATGACGACGACGATGCTGATGATGGGAGTAGTAGTGAGAGATGCTGAATTGCGCCAGGATTAAATAGGACGAAATGGCATTTTGATTTTTGCTCAAAAAACATAAAATTTACTTTGAGAAATGAATTTTGAACATTTGTTTGAGCTTTCTTCCTTTTAGCCCTTTTATATCCTTCCATGTTATTCAATATTCTTGCAAATCCTTCCGTGTTATTCAATATCCTTGAATAGCACCCTTCAGCTGGCTTAATTATGCACACAAAGGCTTCTTTCTGCAATTGCTAACTTGGTAAATTTGATTAATCTAGTTTGAGAGAGTGCAGTAAACATCAACCAGGATTACTTTTATCCGTAATCCGAGATATTTGAAACATCGACCAGTTTTTTGATTTAGGTTTTTCTAGTATGACTGTTTATATGAACTTCTGCCGATCCCAATCCCAGATAAAGGAGGAGGGTTAATGTTAATGGTTAATATTCCAGTCCATAGTTAGTTAAAAACTCTAATGTCTGGCGGTATGACTCAGTTTAACCCCATGTCTCCCGTCGATATAAATATTCGATGACCGATTCTCCTCGTAGGAGTTAGGCGGGAGGTTAAGGGCCTCTCAGAAAAAAAATCTTGTAATGCGTATCAACCAAAGCATTCACAGCTTTGGTGAGTCTGGTTTGATTGCTCTAGATATATCAAAGGCTTTTGACAGAGTATGGCACCCTACTCTGTTGAATAAACTCCAAGCTACACTTAGTTCTAAGGAACTGGATTAAGAACTTTCTTTCAGGCCGTTCAATCAAGGTAGTATTGGATGGCGTGGAATCCAACCCCCACGCCATTTCGCCCGGAGTTCCCCAAGGGTCAATTCTCTCACCCGCACTTTTTCCAATCTTCATTAATGATCTGCTCTTAATCCCCTCCAACCCACTTCACTGCTTCGCTGATGACGGTACTCTGAATTTCTCTTACACCTTCGACAATATAAGACAGGCACGTGCCAGACCTCGTCTTCACCACTGTCAACTGATGTCCACTTCCATCAACCGGGATATCGAATCGATTCTTCATTGGGGCGAAATGAACCGCGTCGAATTTAATGCCACAAAAACGAAGCACTGTCTGATCTCCAACAAAAATTGTACCGACCTTCCTCCTGTCTCGGTGGATGGAGTGAATCTAACGGCTGATTCAACTCTCAACATCCTAGGGGTAACTTTAACGGAGCATCTGCGATGGAATGATCACATATTCCAAATCGCCGATGGAATGATCACATATTCCAATCGCCAAGGAATGATCACATATTCCAAATCTCCCAATATCTTGGATTTCTCAAGAGATGCAAATTCCTCCTCCAGCCAGCCGCCTTGACTACAATCTACAAATCCTACATTCGGCCGCGCCTTGAATACAACTCGTATATCTGGGCAGGCGCCCCAAAAACCACCTTGGCTTGTCTCGACAAGGTGCAAAATCGCGCCCTCAAACTCATTGGTGATGGCCTCTTTCGCACCTCCATAGATACCTTAAGCCACCGTAGGAATGTAGCTTACTACTAGACATTGCAGCATGAACTGAACGACATAACGGACTGGTAGTATAAAGGAATACTCCTAAGCTTGGTTTTTTCATATAAAAAAAAAGAGAGGTCAAACTCCTACCAGTCAAGACTTTAGCAACTTCCACGGCTATGATTGAAAATTCGCCACTAGCAATGTTGGAATAATCTTCACCTATCCACTCTGGGGGTAGGGGGCGAACGGCTAACAAAAACCTCGGAAGGTGGTGGCACCCGATTTGTCACTACTATGAAAACCCGAGAGGAGTCACTCCAGATGAACACCTAGCAGATCTGTTAGCAAGTCCTAATCCCTGTAGGATGAACAACACTTTGCTTTTCGAACCACTGCTTGCTGATGCACGGCTGGATGAAGTTCTCCAGTTCTCTGCAGCTTCCCTGCACCCCCAAACGAACCGTTCTCGGACATTTTCCACCCCCAAAAATTCGTTGGGGTGCAGGGAAGCTTCGGATAAAAAAAATTTTAAAACAAAAGTTTCATATTTTTCTTCGGAGAATCATAATCCGTGAAAAAAATGGGGGAAAAATAGGGGTTGCCATTTGAAATTTCAGACATACCCCCACCCCCTGCGAGGGGGTGAGTGGGTGGGGGTGAGTTTCGTGTGCAAACGATTCTACCCTCCAATCTGAGCAACTTTTGCTACAAACTTTTTTCACGAAAACCTACCCTTCAGGAAATATCGAACCGTTCCCACACCTTTTCCACACCCGGTATATCATGGAGCAGGGCTGAAGCTACGAAAGGCGGGCTGCTCTGCGGATAAAATGTACGAACATAGTATATGGATCATCTGACCCAGGTGTCGATAGCCAAGCGGCCTCAGTACAATTTACCATCGTGTAATGGACGAATGTAGTGCTTCATGTAAGTACGGCTTAACTTTACACTAGGGGCAGTTTATATAACAACCAAGTGAAATCTGTCAAAAGGAGTTCTCTTTCTTCACTAAAAAAGGTACTCTCCAGTTTGTACAGGATTACAGGCAGCTTACGTGCATCGAAAGGGCAGAAAGGCCATGTATGTATTTCCTTTCAATGATAGGCTCCAGGTAGAGGAGTTTAGCATCATGCGTCGAGACTACAAAGACTTGGTTTGGCTTCGACAAGCTAAGATCACGCGACGTTCTAGTGATGCCGCGAAAGGATTTTGGCAGGATAGTGTCGATCATAACATAAAATGGACCAATTGGGGAACATGAGGTCAGATTAAGAATCCCACACAGCACTTACTGCCGTGGGTTTGGGAAAGAGCAAGCCCGAGCGATAACCGAACATTTCCTTTACAGTGGTCCTTTTCTAGACATGGTGCATTCGAAAATCTATACTTACAGAACTTGAAACAGGCTTCAAAGCTTGGTGACCTTCAAGTGTCTAATATGTCGTGTCTTTACCTACTCTAGATTGGCACAGGTCATTGACCGATAATGTCATGTGTCTCCAGAACCATCATCATTGATCTTATTTTCGATTAGAAACTGTTCACTGTCCAAAGCAAAGGCACCTGGCTGGGACCGCATCTTCGCAGCTCGAGAAGTATATTTTAAAGGGAAGCTGCAACACTTCCATACTGAATTCTCCTCAAGGAGTGCCCAGAAGACCTCTATTACCAGAAGACTAGTGCTAGTACTACAATAAAAAAGCTGGTCGACTCTTTCGTTGTATTTTGCTTCAGCCTAAGAAAAGGCTCTTTTTTCGGATTTTCGTGAGCGGAGAGTAGAAAATTGCTAAAGAATTTCAATTGAATGTTGGATTCCATTTGCTTCTTATTCTTCATAAAATTAATAATCGACTATGTTTACTTTACTTAACATAACAAAAGTAAATATTAAAAAGAAAATTTTAAAAAATAATAAAAGGAGCTCATTACCACTCACAAAAGTCTCAAGTAGCATTTAAAAGAGCTCAATGGTAGTTGCTTTCAAAGGGTGTTCAATTAATCCACAATATTACATCAGTGCGTAAGGGGAAAGTGCGGAATCTGTTTGCCCCATTCACTACCTACAAGTAAAATGCAGCAAATTTTGTACTACTAGTCAAGTCATGGTGGAATATCTTTAGTACAATTGGTTTGAAGGACCGCAGAGAATAGTACGGGCTGGAATCGGTCTGCAGGGTGCTCGAGTAGATGTCGATGAATCCCTCAAATGTGGCACGAGTTCGGATATATAATAGCATAGTGCCATAGCAGATCCTCATTTAAAGTTATATTTAAGATGTTACCAGATAGGTCCACTACTAGATTCCCGCAGGTTTTCTTCGAGATGTTACATTACTTCGTTTTGGATTCGATATCCTGGTTCATTGAAGACAAGGTCTGGTACGTACTTGTTTTTAAATTATCGAGGGCGTGAAACTAATACAGAGTACCGTTATCAGCGAAGTGGGTTGAAGATGATTGAGTGCAGGTCATTAAAAAAATTAGGAAAAGTGTGGGTGATAGATTTGACCCCTGAGGAACACCAGCAGATATAGTGTGGGATTTAGACTCAAGGCCGTCTAGTACTTCCGACCCAGTAAGACTCACAATCCAATTCCGGTCGCATAAGGACGATATGTGTTTAGTGCAGATCACCAAGTTACGTCTTTTATCGAGGCAGCACAATAAAGTTTGTATTTATGCTTATACAAATCAAGACAATGACATTACAACGATAAATACAATTTCCAATAATTGTACCCCTTAATATCCAGGACGTCCTTCAATTACAGGGCTTCTACCGCCTATATAATCCAACAAATCACACACACGAAACTTGTTATCTTAACAATTTTCTCCGCAAATTTCCACCACCTGATGTAACACATGGCACATTACACCCACCACCACCATATAACCCAGGGACGAGCAAAACCCTTGGCACATAAAAAATGTGTCATCATTGTATTTATCATCGAATCATCTACAAAAAGGTAATAATTTCTCCCTTAGCAATAAGCGCAAACTAACCCAATAACCAGAGTTACTACTCGCATATATACCGCCATCTCTCGGGGGGTTGGGGGAGCAGACAACAATAATTTCGGGGGCGGCGGCGGCGGGGCTGGTGCGCTGTTGTGTGTGGAGCTGGAACTACAGCAAGAAAATAGAAAACACAAAGGCAGATTTGAGTACAAAAGTTGCCCGTCAATTGGGAAAGTTTGCGTCGAGAAAATTAAAGCTCAAACAACTAAAAGAAGATAAATTCGGAAAGTTTCCCTCGTGAAAAGCGGGTTAAGGGCTGTTTCTTAAGAACTGCCACTGCCACTGCTGGAATGTGTTTTGTATTTAAGCTCCAATCGTATTTTTGCCTGATCCCCTTTTTTGCGCGCGTGGAGCTGGGGAGTATTGTCTTAAGGTTGCTGCTCCACTTCGGCTCGGCTCTTTCAACACGAATTCGGCATTAAATGATAAGAAAAGTTTCTTTTTTAATTAATACATATTAAGTGAAAGCGAGAACGAAAGGATTGAAGTGGAATTGGGGATATTTATTTGATTTAGCCCTGGCGGTGGTGATTAGGGGCTGGGTTGTATGGTTAATGATATTTATATTATTATTGATTTTCACGAGATAAGGTTCGTTGTTTAATGTGTAGTAGACAAAATTCGATTTATCAAAAGATCGTGATTATCTAAACAGTTGTAATCACCAAAGCCACCTTATTACCCTTCAATCTCCCAATTAGAAAATGAAGAGGGTAAATAAAGCAACCTTTAAAGTGAAGAGCTTTTTCGTGTTGTGTGATTTGTAGCTTTGGCTTAACGGATTACCGCAATAGATAGATTTATGATGGTCAAATATCAAGTAATAATTCAATGCCAAGCCTTTGGTAAGCATTCTTCATCACATGGAAAGTAGAGAGTGGAACTGGACATGCACTTTATTCTATTTGACCATGCGCAACATATTGTTATTTGTTATTTATCAGTAGCTTTTAATAGCCAGCTACTTTAAAAATTTGTTCAGTAAATAAATCGAAAATTAAAGCCAAAAAATACGACATTTGTTCGCACTTGTAGAGATATGATTATTGCACACATATAAACCTTGCTTTCATGATAAAAATATTGTGCGCATTTTGATTGCTCCTGCTAAAACTATTGTGGCGCGGCTATGTCCGAAGCATGCTCATCACTATTTTAAAGACAGCGAACCAGCAGATTTCACTGATTTTGAAAGATTGAAGTCAAAGCTAAAGCCTTCCTATTGTACTCCCTATCATAGCGGGTGGTCTGAATCTAATAGCTCATTCATCTCTTACATCCTAAAAGCACGACACCAACAGAGGATTCGTGATGGAATGACTATATAGTCAAGACACAGATTTTTTAAAAGATACAAATTTCACCTTCCACCAGCAGCCCAAGCTATAATCTACCTTCAAGTCCTACATTCCGCTTTGAGCGCCTGCATGGCATCCATACGAGGCACAGTACGCACACACTTTTTCTAAACTAAAGGCAAAAGATTGACCTTTAAATAATTGTATAGGACGGCTTTGGTGACCATAAAAGGTGCCTAGCATGCTTTGTAGACCGGTTCTCGTTCGATTATGTAGGTTAAGCAGCATTGGACGTGGTTAGTACTAAGTTGGGGGACCAACTAAATTATTTTACTTGGGACACTGCAGCACTCATTTTCGAGCATAATGCGAGCTGGAAATTCGTTTCAAAATAGAACAATCTTCCACAATTGATATTTCCAAACTCATACAAGATACTAGAGTTGAAATGCAGGGTTCATTGGAATCTGCTTTAGCACCACCATATCCTATTCTCTTCTCCTTCCTAACTAAGCTTACTCCTAGACCTTAGATTAAACATTGCATACACGACACGAGTGAAATGACGGGCTGGTAGTACAAATTTTAAGGCTAGTTAAGTTACGTTAGGAGCAGGGCAACCTCCAATAAGATCGGGATTCAATAAGCGCTTTGGTGAGCCGTTTTTTTTGACATAAACTCGTACACAGCCTTAAATGATTGTTTAACTGATTCTGTAGGATGTTTAAAGCCATCCTGTGGATTATGAAGCTTATCAGTTCCCCGACCTGTCTGGACTTCTCTTTGAAGTAAGAACGTCTGCCTAGTCAAATCCGACAGAGGTATTTCTAGAATTAGGGAGCATTGGGCCATAGGGTACACCCTGGCAGAGTCAGTATC
This sequence comes from Thereva unica, assembly GCA_949987705.1. Lineage (NCBI taxonomy): Eukaryota > Metazoa > Arthropoda > Insecta > Diptera > Therevidae > Thereva > Thereva unica. Next base: position 12,339,619 of record OX465285.1, read on the forward strand.
TCGCACAACTGCCATAAATGCGGGGAAACCAACGATAGAGCAAAACACTACCCAAAACCGCGCAACGCAATCTGATCATCAGTCACTGATCTCTACGACTTCTGGCTGACATGAAATCAGCGGTACTTAACTAGTACTTCTAAGACGTGTCAGCTCTCGTTAATGCCTAATCTATTACAAGAAAGAAATTACACCACTGGATTATTCTAGGTAGAACTATTACTGTTACTCTTGGGTCAATCAAAGTAAAGCCAAGTTCCTTAACGTTTCTCTATGATATAAAAGTATTTTTCAAGCAAATCCCCACAAAATATACTTACCCCATAGACCCGAGAATGTGCAATGATAGAAAGGTAAAAATCCAAAAATTAGATTGTCTCGTCTCTTACCTGCAATTAGAAGAAAAATAAAATGTTAACAAATTTCGTATAAAGTAACAAAAAAATAGTGTAGTTATCTAGTAGGTTTTATTTAATTCAATGTGCTTGAAAGAAGCTTAGATAAAATTGCATTAGACCGTGTTTGGCTTGTGTAGATGAGACAATTGGTGTAGATTGGTGGTTTAATTTGAAAAACTAGATCTTCTGACTCTGCTACGCTAATTTTGAGTGCTCAGATGATCATCACCACTCTAAAACATACTTTCATAAAAAAAACAAATCGGATTCGCATCGACAGTAGGCCAACATGTCTCCTGAATGCAATGGGTAAACTCTTCTATAGGATAATCTATAAAAGATAACTCCACATAGTCATCAGATAAAAAATTCGACTTTTGTAATCAACGATCGACACTGTAAACTCTATGCTGAATAAAGCTCTCTTCTTCTCTTTGATCCGTTAGCTGGCGTCCGAGCGGGCCGTTCCCGCAACGGATACGCTGCTGTCGGTGCCGCTTTTAAAAATGCGGTTTCTGGCCTAGTTTCTTCAGTTTACCGATGCTGGTCAATTCGGCAGGTCGACCACTCTCCTCCTTTCACACCCTGGACTTGGGACCAGGCGACGGCGGAGTTAGCTGAATAAAGCAAGGACCTGCAACGAAAAAAATACACTATTTTGTACAATAAGTCGCTTTCAGTCGCATATAAAACTCGTCTTGGATGTCATCGTCTCTATCATAGTTGGAGCGTGGAATTGGACTGCAGTAGTATTTCTTAGTCTGGTACGCAGGCGCACGGTAATAATCCTCTCAGAAACTGGTGATCAGCAAGTGAGGCTGGACCTTGTGTTTCTTTGGTGAGTATTACACCAACGCGACTCCTACGGGTTTCACTTTCGTTAGTGCAAGAAGGACTCACCATTTGGGCAGATCGGGCCATCTGCTCTTGCTAAGTCCCATGATCTTGATTTTATATCGATTTATTTCGGTGAGAACTTCATCCAGCAGACCATCAGAAAGCAGTGTTCTCATATTCCATGATCTAAGTCGTGCCCTTGTTCGAAAAAAGTCGTCGTCGTGTTGTCTATCTGGTTCCCAGGGATTGTTTGCTTGCCAAAGGCAGGTGAGGCTTACAAAAAAATGGTGGCAGCGGTGGGATATCTCAACCACCATATCAAATAACACTCAAATTGTAACCGTTCAAATGATCATTTAGTAGTGTCGCTGCGACCATTAATTCGTGATTTATTTGCCATTGACGCCATCTATTCGAGAAAGAATAATTTTTTCAAGACCTGCTGCAAAGGAATGCTGCAAAGAATTTCCATAGTACATGAATGCGAAGTGATTCTCTTTTGTTACTTTAGGAAACGTTTGATTTCTTTCCTAAATGAAAGGAACATTTTAGGCGATTGGAGATGAACCACCTAGGATTTATTTGCTTTTCTGTCAAAATATAAACAGAAGCTTACAGATGTCGGGTGGGGTATCTATCATTGCACTCAGTTTTGATTGCTGTAACTTAAAAGCGTGATAAAATGATGCACAAAGAGGTTTTAGCAATATTTATTTTCATTGATCCTAGCAACGACAAATACGAGTTTTTTTGGCCTGTTCCTTTCGTTATAAACCCAAGTTAAACCTTCGATGTACAGGATATCCCGAACACGATGTACAGCATGAAATATAACGATTGTTAACAACGTAAAAAAAATAGTTTCAGTTTTTCAATACCTGAAAATCTGAATATATACGCTAGCTTACACCTCATTAACCTAAAAACATCCACTACTAGTGAATCCTGTTCACATCCTTTTTTCCCTTTTAACAACATAAAAACAAAAACCAGTACAACTGCGCCTTGCATATATATACATAAGACACAAGCCTTCAAATTACACTCAAAAAGGAAATGACGATGGTGGTACAGAAAAAAAGCAAAAAAAAAGGATAAGGAGCGATAAAAACTTTCTTTGGAATTATATCCTTCATCTCCATCATTCTGTCATTCACCAAGAAGGAAAAGTGAAAAATTTCCCTCAATTTCCTGGCATTCATACGGTACTTAAAGGCATAATTTTTTTCTTCTTTTCCTGTACGATTTTTTGCGTGTTGTTGTTTGTGTTTTGGTTTTATTTTATTTTTTTTGTGTGTGTATCTCCTGGGCACAATCTGCACCACTTCAATTACGAAAGTCGAAAGAATCCTTTTCAAGAAAAATGTTGGAAAATGTTTCGCCTAACAGCAAAAAGCATCTCGGATATGAAGATTCGTTCTCGTCGTCTTCGGTCTACTGTCAGATTATGTTGTGACAGCTCCGCACAGCTTCATCCTGTCATAGACTCACTTCGTTCCAGGACATTTCTATTTGGTCTATTGAGTGAAGAAATATACATACATACACCCAGGGAAAAAAATATATATTATCCTTGCGACATGCAATTTTAGATATATTATATAGGATTGAGAATTGCAAGGAAGATGGATGCACCATTTCTCCTCCACTTGTGAATTCCCGATTTTCTATTTTCCGAGTAAAATAGTATTTGCGATGTGGAACTTTGCTATTTCTCGATTATGGTGTCAGAAACTCTCGACAAAAGTCCTTGAAATGTAATTATCCTTGGGGAAAGGACCTGCACCCATCATCCGCAGCCATACCGCCACATAAGCCCTCGGATCCTTGCCTAAGTATTCAGAAAGGATAGTCAACAATTAATTTCCTCGAGCACCACTGGAGAAAGTTTGGACGGGGAAAGTTTTACGGTCGAGAGTGAATCCCTTCTTCTTCGGTTCGGGTCGGGGCGTAGCGGGGGCAGGGGCTGGGGGCTGGGTTGGTAGTTTTGATATCAAATGGAAATCCTGTTTGCTTTGTGAATACGATGATGGTGATTGTATAAGGAAGAGATGGTGCTGCTGGCAGAAGGGCTATATGGCTCGTTATTCTTGAAGAAAGTGCACCATTGTACATACATACATACATACACCAAGGAAGGATACGGCTTTAGCAATTCACTTTATCCGCTTGCTTTTCTGCAGTGTTATGCCTAGGAGAGAACCTTTTGCTTCTGACATTTCCATTTATCTCAAGAAGTTGTTGATCATAATTTTTCTGAGCAGTTTTGATATGTTTATTTAAGCGGAAAGTTTATGGTATTTGACGCCAAACATTTAAGTGGAATATCGTGTTGCTTTAGGTTCTTGTAAATATTCTTTTCGTGTTACTATAGCAGTATTAAGGTATTGTTATAAATAGAACGAGGACCCTTTTCAGGCATATGTCGGTGGACAATTGTTAGGATCTATGCCTTTTCCTGCCTCGTGGAATTGTTTTTGGAAACGGATTTGGTTTATTTTTGGAACATAAGAACGACGGTAGATTAAACAATATATCTAGGATTAGTCCACTGTCTGATGAAGGCGGCTTCAATAAAGAATTGAAATTGGCAGATGTACAACCAGACAAGAAAGGGTACTTTTGTTTATATATCCGGAATTGTAAATTCTTTCCTTCCTATAACCTTCAAAGTAGACCTCATCGAGTACAATACAGCTAGGCCAGCGTTTGAACCAATCCTTAATAAATTTTTCATAAGCTAATGGACGTTTGCCCTTCAGTCTCTTCAGTGGATTTCCTTCTATGGCTTCAATTGACAAGAAATGACTTCTGCGATGATGTAATTTTAGCTTCCCAAATATCGGGCATGTGCGGTGTTTGAATCTGCCTGTTTTCGATGGATATTCTCGTGCAAACCTTCGTAGCGTTGACTGCTCATGAGTGTTGCAAACGAACTAGGCGTCATATAGCCATAGACCTTAAGACTACCTCCTCTGTGTTTAACTGTAGGACACTCTGAGCTATATTCCTTTCCGTCCGCCTTCGCACAATTTTTTCACCTCGAGCTCCAAATTCGAATCTCTAAATAACTTGCATCCTTTTAGGCCAGCTTTTGAAAATCTTGTTTGGACAGACCTGGTCGATATTTGTCATCTGCTGGTCTCTGGCCATTGCAGCCAGCCAGTTCATCCGACTTTGTCTTGCTGTCGTTAAGTGTAGTTTGAATCAAAAAATAATCCTCTCGGCTTGAACCCGCTTTTCGTTTGTCTGCTTGGTATACTGGATGGGATATCCCACCGCTGCCACCAATTTTTGATCTTCATTGACCTCCGGCTCCTGTTGAAAAATAAATGGCAAAACAGATAACAAGCTGACTATTTTCCACGTGACTGCAAATGTCCAATAGGTGACTGACTGGCTTTTTTGGTGTGTGGATCGTGTCCTTTTATTTAGTAGGGTAGTTACAACTCCGCCGTCGCCTGGTCCGAAGCCCAGGGTGTGAAAGGAGGAAGGTGGTCGACCTGCCGAATTGACCAGAATCGGGAAACCGCAGAAACTAGGCAAGAAACCACTTTTTTCAAAGCAGCACCGACAGCAGCGTATCCGACGTTCCGCTGTGGTCGGAGCGGCAGCTGTGGGATATTCCAACCACTACACCGAGTAACAGTCGAAAATGATCTCATGTTTACTGGGGTTAGTAACGATGAAAAGCACACTACAAAAAGTAGACAGAAGTGTAGCTAACGGCGAGGCTCAAAAAAAATTGTGGAAGCGTTGGGATATTCCAACCACTATACCAAATAACACTTGGTAGTGATCTCTTTTTTAGTGGGGTTAGTGACAATAAATAGAACAGTACAAAAGGTAGGCAGAAATGTAGCTAACGGTGAAGGTAAAAAAAAATGGTGGCAGCGGTGGGATATTCCAACCAGCATACTAAATATCATTCGATAGTGATTTCCGCCTTATGGGGGTTTGTGACGATAAATAGCATACTACAAAAGCTGAATAGAAGTGAAGCTAAAGATGAGGCTCGAAACAAATGGTGGCAGCGGTGGGATATCCAACCACTATACCAAATAACACTCGATAGTGATCTCCCCCCTTTACTGGGGACAGTAACGATAAATAGTATATATTACAAAAGCTAGAGAGAAGTGGATATAATGCAGTAGCATATAAAGACGACCTAATGATAATGGCGACAGGAATACTTTCAACTGCGATCAGGGAAATTATAGAAGTATGCCTGAAAGGAGCGAGAAACTGGGTAAAAGACTGCGACTTGGCAGTCAACCCAAGAAAAACTAAGCTAATGCTATTTGCGGGGGAAAAAGAAAATTACGGCCTTCAGAGATGACGGCTGATGTAACAAAACTGCTAATCACAAGAAACGGGAGGCAAGCTACAGAGCAGAGATAGGTCTGGAGAAAGAAAATGATGAAGGCTAAGGCTCGAATTGGGCTGTACAGCTATGGAAAAAGAAAAATCAAAACCTGGAAACGACTGAATGAAGAGATTGCACGAAGCCTGCGTTCTACAAGGACTGCAGCACCGTTAGATATTTTCCCTAATTTATCCATGTGTGATATCCCCTTTTTCGAATCACTGCTTGGTTCAATCATTGAACAGCTAACTCAACTGAATGCATCATCCGCCATTTACTCTCTAACCTATCGCAAAAACCCTATACACACCAATCAATCGAAGTCACGTTTCATATTAACACTCGATAGTCTTCTTCTAGTGGTTTCGATTCTATCCTCCCCCTGCAAAACTATTATTGAACCTTTCTTATATATGCATTAAGCAATTAAAACCTGAACTTGGTGTGTCCGGTAAACCTGTCAATTACATTGAAAGCTCCAACTCATTCCAATTTTTCAACTATTTTTCGATTGCATGTGATTGGCATTGCACAATCAATTGCTGCTCTCCCCCAGACATAGAGACAAAGAAAAACATAAAAATATCTTCAAGGCTCCTCCATTGGCATCCGTACAGACTGCAGGGGATATTCATCATACCGGGCACGTCCCATCTGATCACAAGGTCCTTTCGCAGCATAAAACCCATAAATCGTCGGAGAGAAGACCTTGCAATCAGAAGAAGAGAAAGTTTATATCGTTTTTGGACTGGTCCTCCTTGAGCAGCCAGGATAGATATACCAACAGCAGCAGCAGCAGCGGATACTTCCTTCCTGGGTGTATATCCATATACATATATTGTTGCACCCGCACCACCTTGGTGCGATTTCGTTTCTTATATTTTTGTTACGTTCGTTAAATGTCGTCCTGTGCCCGGTAGGATACTTATCATGTCCAGACCTCCTCTCTGTCTGAAGTTGGGATTTTGCTGAATAGCACCAGTTGATAGCCAAGGGGCACCTTGTTTATAGTCCGGACTCTGTTTATTCTTTTCGGGGTGCAGGGAAAAAAAACAGCAAAGGAAAGAATGGAATATAAAATGGCATTCGTTAAGTTCTGTTTGCTTTCAATCTTTTATTTTTCAAGGGTGTTAAGGAAAGAAACTGTTCAACTGATGAAGCATTAAGAGGGTGATCGGGGGTGGACAATGAAATCACAGAGGTAGTCACTTGATGTTTCGTGAACAATCAGGCACTGTTACGAATTTCTATTAGGTTGTGATTTGTTGTGGAAAGTCTTTTTTTTGTGGAAGGCTCACCGGCAGAAATATGATTAAAATTTTTAATGAAAAATTGCACAATAACTTCAGGATATTTTGAAAAACGATTTTGGGAGTCTTCATACACTAAGAGATATTGTTGGACATTGTAGCGCTTTTCTAGTTCGGTTATTGAATTTTTCAGAATATTTCCTTTTGAAAGAAACTTCCTTATGAGTTTTTGATAGATATAAATGTGGCATCGCTCTTCGTCATTGTCTAAATTGCTATATGAATACGCTTCCACTTCCTTCAAAACTACACATACCCATCTAGTTTCTGATTAACATTTTCTTAGACCATTCGTCTCTCCCAAGTCAATTTTCCGACCCTACCAACCCAGCTTTTAAGAAAATCGCCTGAAATTATAGTAAAGCAAACTGGCTGACTTCATTTCCTTTAAGATATTGACTGGGACTTGTGTTTCCGCAGTAAGAACGTCAATTCCACCGCTCTCTGTTTCACTAGAGCGAAGCCGATGGGGATGTATTTATTCACTCCTCATTCTACAAAGTCGTATAAAACTTAGTCCGAATACATTATTTGATGAGAAATGTATGAGTGCGATTAAATCACCTATTATTGCTCGTACCGCGGTCATTAAGTGAATATAAGCGCAAATGTGGTTCAGTGTGTTACATGTTCCTGTAACTTGTAAAGCAATGCAAAGCGCAATGGATTTGGACAGTTCCTGTAGCATTCTTTAAAGATTTCGCCGCTAGTGTTGTATCCGCAGCGAATTCGAAGACTGCTGTGGCACACATAGAACCCGTAAAATTGCAAATATCAGCAATACAGCCTGCTAATTTTATAGGACGAAGAAGAAGGGTAATAATCTAGGTGACCATAAACGGCACCTTTAGCATACCCAGTAGACCGGCTCTTGTTCAATTACGTAGGTCAAGCAGGATTGGACGGGGTTAGTACTTAGTTGGGGGACCGCTTGGTAAAACGACACCTGATCCCCATGCGGGCGCATTTTTATATGTTTATGCCTGTAGCGGGAGCGTGTCACCATGTGGCATGTCTTCGTTATGTATATATGTCATATACTAACTAAATTATTTTTGCTCGGGCAGTCGATATGGTGGTAAAAGCCCCAGGGACATTTTTTGAGATCCATCAAAAAAGGTAGCAACTATACACAACAGTACTCAACATTTCAATTAAAAATTACAAAACACTTTAAATCCTTAATCAGATAAGGATAAACCCCCTAAGCTTTAATTAAACTTGTCAAAAGATTTTGATAGTTCAACTTGCCACAATTCACTCTTCTCTTATAACCATTTTACGCTCCCATTAAGCTGTCAATGAACGTACAACAAAGGGATCCCTTCCATATGCATGCACTAAATCTAATTCGTCCTAGAAAGCTTTTAATAACCCAAGGACACTGTGCCAAACCCTATTTTGCCAGCAGTAAAACTCTGAAAAGGGGCGAAAGGGCGGAGGGGGAGGCATAAAACAAGCCAAGTCTAAATGACGCCTTTGGAAGCCGCCCGTTCACCATAAGTAACGTCATCCAGCCACAGAGTGTGTGTGGGACGACTGCATACACAATGGTATGAAATGAAGCCATTACAAAATGGCGTTAACCATTAAGGAGCTTTCATTACGCTGCGCTTATGTAACCACAACTAAAACAATAAGGTTTGACCTTGTACGCAGTTGGGTAGACCGTGGTAGATATAGTTGATATGTTTTTTTGATTTAGTCGACATCCAGACATGTTTTAAGGCCTGGTTGGCATCCTTGAACTTAGTGGACGCTGCTCTAAGCCCCCACCCTATAATTAATTCAGTCCGTACGCGCACGCAGCAGAACAGCATTCGCCATCAGCAAATTAATAAGCCAACATCTGTTTCCCATTATTTTCCACTTAGGCTTAATCACCCACGCGAAACGATTCAATTGATTCGACAAGGATCCTCCGCACGGCACGGCAGAGGATAAAAATGCGAATTGAATGAAAATAACTGGAATACCAATAAAGCGTGCCCTTTAAGTCATATATGAAGGGGGGCCACGCATCTGGGGCCACGCAGAATTCGCCCTAATAAATATTCAGGAAGGAGAGAACTTTTCTCCTTTTCAGCAATTTCACCAACGACAGCCCGAATTGATGATTGCGGCAGCTTTCCAGCTCCGGTGCCGTAGTAAAATGCTTTGATCGAATTAAATACGTCTGGCGGTTACCGAAATTCGTGTTCGAATTTCGTGATTTCGAATGATTCTCCTCTCTCCTTGCGGCTGGGCTCGGCTGCCAAGCAGGCACAAGGATAGCACTGGGTCTCTTCCATGCAGAGGACCCCCAGGGGACATGTAGGAGAGAATATACACCGCCAAAAGGCATTACGACGGTATTCAAGTGGTTGGAGGTAATTTTTTCTATCCTGTTCGAGGGATGTGTTGAATTTTGCGGGTGTATGCGTTTTATTCAATTATTTACTTGTGTTCAACTCAATTCTCATAATCTAGCCTATGTTTTCTCGGGAGAGTTAAATTCGGTTTAACATGCTATTAATTTTTGGATGCATGTAACTAGTTTAATGGGCGGAAAATTTAGCATATTTATAGGGGTAGAAAGAGAAGATATTCCACGGTAATCCAGGGAAAAATATCATTTGTAGAAAAATTCGCCATAAACGGTGCGATAAGGCTGAGATTGAGGCGATCATCTGGGTTATCTGGGGGATAATAAGGTCTGGGGAAAAGTTCGTCAAAATCACGTAGCACTAAGATTCGATTAAACGCACTCGCGAAAATCATGTCTAGGCAAAGCATCGGTCTCCCCATATCATAGCCCGGTTCTGCTATCCGTTCAGCTATAAAGAAAAAGTCTTTGTAATTGCACAAAATTTTCGGCCTTTAAACACCTACAAATTAACTTTCAATTTCACATAAAAAAACGAACATCCGAAATTATCTTTTCACAAATTTATCAACGTCGTCGTCACAAAGTTCCGTCTTGTTGTACTTCTCCATGCAGATAAGAAAAAGGCAAAACTCTCCGAGGCATTAACATTTTAATCTGATGACTTCATTCTTTTACACATTAGAAACCCCCCAATTAGGTCATTCTCCCAGTGAACCGGGTTTTCTTTATTTTTTTAAATCTTAACCACTTCAGGTGCCAATGACTAAGGTAAACTAGCAACCAAAGACGAAACAAGACAACGACCAGAGCGCGAAGACCATAATGACAGGACAAATACTGATTGAGTCACTTAATAACCACCCACAAATGATGCAATTAAGATGATGCCCCGAGAAGGAGCAAACAAAGATTCTCTTTCTATATACAATATATGTATACGAAAAGAAAAGGGCATTGCACCTGGTCAGGTAGCTAGGTAGGTGATGATCAAATCGGATTTACAGAACAGAAAAAAAAATCTGTTTCATTATTCTAACAGTTCTACTACATTAAAAATGAATAAAACCCCATCGTTGTTGCATTAAGAGCAAGCGAAGGAGGAGGAGGCGCCTTCGTCTCTATGAAGTTTGTGTGCACCTTGACACGCGGAGTAATTAAAGATTTTGCTTCTAGGTGAAAGCAATTTACTAAGATTGGATTCTACTTTCCATTAAGAAGACGAACGAGTCTTGACGTAAAGAATTAACAGAAAATCTTTGCTTAAATCCTGAAAATAGATCCCGAGATGCAATCTTGGAGATTTTGAAATTAAGGGAAAGTTTTTCTCTTTTTTTTGTTTAAGGATTTTTATCCTTTGTTGAATTTAGACAAATAATGAGAAATAAAACGTCCTTGAAAGGAACAAGAACGAAGATCCTTTGTGTCTTCTAGGTTTCTATGGAATATCGATAGTGACTTTGTTTGTTTTCCTAAGAAAATGTCAAAGGACGAATTTCCACGACAATCCGGCACGTGTCAATAAAGCATGCCTGTTGTTCCCGTTCCACAACTTCATTTTAATTGAGCTCTATCCTAATCGTCCATTAGTTTGCATAATTAACCTCTTTAAACAGTGAAAGCTTTTCGAGATAACCTTCAGTCCACCTACCCATACACATCTCCCCCCCCCCCCCCTCTCCCACTCATTGTATTCCCCATGTATAAAATAACATAGCATAAAATTAAGGACCCAATTAAGATTTTGCTTTAAGTTCGTGTTAAGACTCGTCCTCCCAAAAGGATTCACCCTATATGTAAATGATATCATCGCCCTGTACAAATGTGCATGTCGGGCTTCTGGGGCTAGGGGCAGGAGCCATCCCTCCGTAAAATAATTGAACATTTTGGTAACCATAACATCTTCAATCATTCTATTAAAACAGGGTAGCACAAAAGGTCCCCAAAACACACAACACACACTATCTATCTACTATATGTTTCTTGCCCTTAATACTTTTAATGTCATGTCCTGATCCTTATCGATTTGTAAAACAGTGTTCATGGCTGCCACTTTACTACATTGGATCTCGGTGGTGCTGCCCCCCTTTAATATAGGGTGTTTGTGTGTATATTTTAAATGCTAATCTTTTATGTAGTCGAGAGATCGTTTGAGAAATATTTCACATCACTTTGGTCATCCGTATTTGGTCCTTTTCTTGCTGACCCCCTGGTTTCCTTTTGAATCAATTTGCATTATTCGACCTCTAATATAAATCTATGTGTGGATGTATGTGTGCGAGGGAGTCTGAGGGGGGAAGAGGTGGCCCAAAGGTTTAAGGAGTTGAAGATGAAAGGTCCATAAATGATTAAAAACGACCTTTTTCTAGTTGGAATATGTTGATAGACTTTTCTTTTTCGTTTTTTTCGTCTAAAGTTGAAAAAGGGTTTGACCTTCTCTCATTATCTTATCGAAAAGTCCTACTTGTTTTTAAGTTGCTCTTTTATGTGTTAAAGGCTAGTTTAGTAAATTGAAATTTATTATAATATGTCGGCTTAAGCGGATGGAGGAAAACGCTTTTGGGGAGAGATTTTACCAGATTTAGATCGGAATAAATGTGAAATGATCTGATCGTTTTGGGATATAAAACTTACAGAAAAGCCATAAACTTTAGTTAAACGTATTTGGACAGTTAACGTAACTTGAATCGCCTACCTCAAATCGTAACGAACGCCATTTCCATATAGCTTCAATTAAACTAGTACCAGGTAAATACATATATAGTTTATTCAAGGGATGCCGAATCAAAAAAGTTTTAGCCCCGAAAGAAAAAAAGATAAATGAGTGCAGTCTTCTTCTTTGATCCGTTAGCTGGCGGTCCGAGCGGGACATCCCCGCAACGGATATGCTGCTGTCGATGCCGCTGGGTCTCGAACTCTATTCGCGATTCGCTTCCATTTTTGCCGGTTTTTGGCGACGTCTCGAGCCTCGGTAACTGAAAATCGTTGATTCTTCAGGTCATCCTTGATATTCTTTAGCCAGGTTTTCTTCGGTGCAGATCGCTGGATTCGGTGACGTGACGAGCGATCATCATTCATTCGGCAAATATGTCCAAACCACCGTAGTCAACGTTTCTTCTTCGATCAGTGTCTGCTGATCCCATCTTTGTCTGACTGTCTCGTTTCGAAGGCGATCGAGTAGTGAGGCACCGAGGATTTGCCTCAAGCATCGCATTTGGAAGACCTCGAGCTTCGTAACATCCAGTTTGAGCAGTGTCCACATTTCAGATCCATAAAAAAGAATCGGAAGGATCAACGTTCGGTAAAGGCGTAATTTTGTTTTGATGGTAATATTTGTTCGTTTCCATATGCACCACTTGAGCGAGGCGAAGGTTGCTGTTGCCTGGCCGATGCGGCTGTGAACGTCGGACGTCGATACTACTTTCGTTTCCTCAACCAATGATCCCAAATATTTGAACCTCGGAAACTGTTCGATTTGGGTTCCATCGAAGTGAACACTGGCCCTCGATCCGTCCGTTGTGAGCACTTTAGTCTTTTCCGCATTGATTTTTAACCCGTATGACTGGGCGATGCAGGAAATGTCATGAGTGCAGTAAAAGATGGCGATGAACTATTGCTATTTTCGAAATACATAAGATAGTTTTATTTTTATCGTATAGAATGACAACGTTGCAAGACCAGAGATGGAAGAATAAAAAAGGTAAAGGTTTGATTTTAACTAGTACAAATTTAATGAGTACAAATGGAAAGCTAATAGATGGCACTAGCGGCACCGTTTTCCCATAGATGTCCGATCAAAAACGTCAAATTAAGATTTAGGCATCTGTCAACTGCTCATTATATTTGTAAATTATTATCAGCAACATTTTTTTTGTGGGTGAAAATGTCGAACTTTGAGCCAAATATAGCCGTTCTTTGTCGAAAGTTTTGATTTTTGCCTTCAATTCGAAAAAAAGCTTCCGCCGGATGAGTCGAATCTTTGCAGAAGTTTATGGTAAGGTTCATATTACTGTAAGAACGTGTCGCTAATGGTTTCAACGTTATAAAAGCGGCGATTTTGAAGTGGAAGTTAAGGAACGTCCCGGATCGTTTGAAATTTGAAGCCGCAAATTGAGTGTTTTGAGAGTTGAATCCAAACGGTACCTGCTTTGATACTTCAAATTGGAAAAATTTCTGGTAACATCAACGTCATCGGCCCAAGTCAAACATCCATGCCACAAGTACATACTAAGTATTTGGTGGGATCAGTTCGACGTGGTATATTATGACCTGCAGCAACCGAGTGAAACAATCACCGTAGATGACGAAAGGACACAACTAATGCATTTGAGCCGAGCATTGAAGGAACATCGGCCACAATTCGATATGACGAAGTGATTTTGCAGTATGACGCTCTTGCGGTACGGGAAATGTTTCCAGAAAAGGTAAAGCCAGTTTTCACTGACAGATAACTCCGTGGATTGTGTTACGTCTTGTCTTCTAAAAGACGAAGTCAATAAAATCTAAGTGACGAAGGCATGCGTTTGATTGGATTGGTTTGGGTTTGGGCGTTTGAGCTTATGTAAACTGGGGCAACGAGGGAAAAGTTGAAAGTAAAGCGACTTTCGTGTTGTGTACAGGCAACAATTGCTAGCTCGTATGTGAATACATATACTTTTTCATAATGTGATAGTCTAATCTCAGGGTCACTCTCTGTACTACCAGTTCGTCATCTCGTACAAATCATGGTGCAATGTCCAGTAGTAAACCTAGCTCCAAGGAGCATAGGATAGGTGTAAGGAAGCCGGCGTGAGGAGGTGTTGAACGAGATGGCAATAAACCTTACATTTGAACTGTTGGGTGTTGTATGAGTTCAGGAATACTGACTGTGGAAGGTTGTTTCACAATCGAGTTGTTCTTGTTAAAAACGAATTTCTAAATCTACTTCTATTATATCTGTCATTACCACACCGCAAGGGTGCTTTTATCTGTCTCCAGCTTATGGTCTGACTGACCAGCATTTCTGTTCTTCCAGTGAGAACAAAAATTGGGTGGATTTGTGGATCGTCTAAAAAGACGAGCCACTTTTTTCAAAACAGAATCCGTATGCTGCCGGAAAGACGAGAAAAAGTTGTGGCTAGTGAATGATACATAGTGAATCAATTACTACGAAATAGTGTATACTTTACAATTAAACCCACAAAGAACTTTTCTTCTAAAGTAAACCGAATTGAACTTTACACTATTTATCCATTTCCGGGATATAAAGTGTTCTCATTTCGTTACCCTGAAACCAAAAAAACAAATAAAAAACCAAAAGTAGTATATACCTCTGAAAGTAGTTCATCATCATCTGCACCTCCCTTATGCCGTCCACGGCCTGACCATGACATTTCTTCACCATCACCATTTCTACCCCTCTTGCCGCCATCAATTGACCATGGTGCAGCAGCAGCAGACTGTCCACCACTGCCACCACCACCACTACCACTATTCCCACCATTCGACGTAATTGAACTGAATTGGCACGATGCCTCATTTCGACCATTTGGCTGCTTGTGCTGCTGTTGGTGCTGATGCTGACTTTGGCATTGTTGCTGGTGGTTCTGATTCTGATTCTGCTGCTGTTGTTGTTGCTTTTTATTCTGCTGCTGCAGCAGGTGATGGTGATGTTGATACTGGCTCTGATTTTGCTGATAGAAGCGTTGCTGTTGATGTTGTTGTTGCTGTAGCTGCTGGTGATGGTTTTGATGCTGCTGCTGTTGGGGGTGGTTATGATGATGGTGATGGTTATGATGATTATTGTTATTGGTATTGAGCTCCTGCATTGCATCAAAACTATTTGATGAAAGAACCATTTTTGCTATCCTTGCAGTTTCTCATTCGATATATTGCACGATGAGTGTGTCTACATGTACATATATGGGTGATTGTCATGAAATGGGAGTTTTTGAGATTTGAACAAAAATTTGTGAACAAAAAAAAAAGTGCTGAAAAAAAATTTTCTCATGTGTTTTCAACATTATTTTGAAGTACTTTCTGTATATTTCCACATAAATACACACGAGGTATAGACAGTGAGAAGTTTATATCGAAAAGCCGAAATTATATGGCTTCGGAGGCGACAATTACGGTAGCGACATTTCATCGAAAAATCCGTCGCTTTCATGATCAATGAGAGCAAACAATTTTTCCGAAAATTTGCTTGCTCTACAAATGCAAACAAATATACCGAACCGAGTTAAAAGAGATTTGCAACACATATCACAACGAAAACACACATTACGGAGGCGACAGTTTTTTTTTCTTCGATAATTTTCTTGAGGGTTGCTCTCTTGTTTATAAATTGTTCACAGTCTAAACGTCCGGCGAGGATAAACATTCATAAAGAAACTTGTGACGATTCGTTTTCACTACTTAGTGCCACTTGACAACCAATTTGTCGTTGCGTGTGCGCTATTCTTATAGTTTTTATTGAAATTTGCAACAAACAACAGTCAGAATGTAAACACTGACATCTAACTAAGCAGGTATCCGCCCGCGTAATACATACCGGTGATCAGTTTCGGAACACTGCTGCTATCGTTTGAGACCCTAGGCGCGCGGCAATAATGCACTGTTTTTCCGTAAACGTAGTGCCGTGACGTAAAAGCGGAAAATGGACAGGTTACGGAGGCGACATTTTCGGTGGTCGAAGGGCCGCCATTTTGTTCAAGAGTGCTTGCCGCGGGAGGCGATGAAGGAGAGAATGTTTTATTACTGGATGGAGATTTTCACCCCAGAAAAAATTTGTTTGAGGCGTTGTAGCTAGAGAACAACGGCCAGCCAGCCACTACCCCCATTTCATGACAATCACCCATATATTCCACAGAAAAAAAAGGGTATATATAAAATATAACACAAAAAATTGGATTTTTCTATATATATTTATTTTTCCTATATATTCCCTTTGATGACACAGACACAACACGAATAAATTTTCCTTTTACACACGTCGTTTTTATTTATATTTTATTTATTTCTATTTTATTTTTCATCGATTGATGTTGACCTGAGTCGCGACAGGTGAAATTTCATATTATTCATCAATCCACAGAGTCTTCTCCTCCAAAAACAAATTATGTGCATCGCATTATGTGAGATTGAAACAAAATTGAAAGAAAACCGCGGAGAAAATAAATAAAACAAAAAAAGACGAGAAAGAAAAGAAATATTTTTGTTGCCGGTTTGTGTGCAAAAATTCTGGCGGCAAAAGTGGGTTTGTAGCCCATTTCTTCCAAAAACAAAAAATAACAGCAGCAACAACAATACATACACCGCCAAAAAGAAGTAAGAAACGAGAACAAAAACTGTGTCAAGTTTACATTTTAAGTTTCAAATATGGTTTCAGTGTTTTTTTTAAATTGAGCAAAGTGAAAATTCTGGTTGTATCTTTAAGGAGAACAAAATAAAAGAAGTTCAAAACGGGTTTTCTTTCAAGAAATAGCGCAAAATTCTTGAGGTATACATGCATGCAAATAATTTGTAATTGGACAAAAACGAGGATTGGATAGACGCACTTTTACAGGAGAAGAACATGGAATACACACAAGAATAAACACAAGAAAAGTCGATCTCAGACGCAGACGATCTAGTTCATATGGATCAATTTCACTCCACTAACTTAAATAATCGAAACGATCTTGCAATTAATTCTCGGATTATATAAGATGATCTTGAAGAAGAAATAATAACACACCACGGAATTTTTAATCAAACTGTAATAGAAAAACAAGAAGAACGAGAAACAAGAGATGATTAAAAGGTGAAGATGATGATGATCATGCCGCGTCGACCCGAAAAAACACCACCGATCTTCACTAGATAGATCAAAACGCACCAAGTGATGTGTTACCATATGTACTATATAGCGAGATGAAAGAGAGATAGATCTCCAGGTCTGCACGATACGATGTGATTGATCGAACTGCAGAATCGACTGAAATGTTGTAGCTGTGCGCGCGATCCACAGCACACAGTGTGTTCATATAACCGTATACTAGAGGAAAGGAACAAAAATAATGAAAAACGACGATCGTCCAAAAAAAACAGTCGCGTAAGATCAGTACCACAGTTAACGGTTGTTGTGCGCTTAACCATAAAATTCTGGTGTAGATCGGAGCGTTTTGCGCGGTGATCTTGTTGCGTGCGAGGCGCGGCCGGAAAACTTGCACTAAATTCCTTTAATCTTGTTTGGGATTATAAAATGATCGCGTAATATCAGAAGAGATCAGCCAGCACCAACAGGTTGACGATCGCCGGACGATCGGTGAGCTGAATGGAGGATGCCCAATTAAAATTAGGGACAAAGAAGATTTATACATATATGTATGTATGTGAAGATCACTGAAGATCACCCGACAAACAGGCAAAATCAACTTCCGCATTTAGTCACAGCAATTTAAACAAAAAACCGAGGGGGAAACTTTTCTGGATATCAGAACACACCACACTAGTACGATCTACCATACGAAGTGATCGTGGCTTGATTCGACCAGAAGTTTTATTGTATGTGACTCACTTGTTCATGCATTTACTTTTTGGCATGATCACTTAAAACCTGAGCTGAATTTAAATATTATTATAGTTTATAAAGAAATATTAACCCAAAAACTAGAACACGATCACACGTTATACATTTCAGAAAATATACTAAAAAAAAGGGTAGAGACAGTTACCGCCGCGGCATTCACCCAACTGCAACGGACTGTGGAGTTTTTTAAAGCTCTCTTTAAATGTAAAAGCGCGACGAAAGTCTCAATAGGAAATATATACTGTTACGCTATACTTGATTTCAAGCTAATCACTGAACGATACCTATACAGTACAAAAAAACACCGAACGATCGTATTACACCTGCCCGATTCTGCGAGAATATCGGAATTGTGTACCTTGTCGACGCGACGGGATCGGATCGCACACAGACAGACAATATTCACGATCAGTTTTCATGCACATAAACGAAACGATCACTCGGACTCTAGAGTAATTAAACTCGAAAATTTTAATGGACGATCTTCGTTTTTTGCTTCTTTGTCATTTTTATCAAACCTATACCAAAAAATAGAGCATATCGAACTCTAGATACTTCTCTAGCGGGTAAACGTACAGTACCCTTCTTTTTCTATAATTTTTTGCACTTTTATTATAGAACCAACATTACCTTTTATCAAAGATAAAAAAAAACAACCAAGAATCTCAAAAGAAAGATAAACCGGTGGTGTCCAGAAAGAGAAGATACTCGTCGTATTCTCCACCTCTGGACAGAGAAAATTACTGTTCACAGTTTTGTTGGAAGATACATTTGTGTCATTTGTGGTTTTGTTTCTTTCATTTCATTTAATTCCTCCTCGTCGTTTTTTCTATCCTGCACTCTCTATACTTGTCTGAGCTGATTTTCCGGTATCTAATGGATGTTTTTGGTTTTACATACTTGAAAGATAATCACAAATGACTATTAAAGATAAGAACTAGGAAAAACGCGGGCAACTACGGTTAAGTAACCAACTAGTAAAATATACAAAGAGTTGAGTTGAGAGGTATAGTTTTATTACACCGGATAGAGTTGCTGTGGCTCTACCAATGGACACTAGGCTTATATCAATGTTGTTAAATTATAGAGGAGAGAATTTAATGGGAATTCTTGTCATTTTATGTCAATTAGGTAATTCAAAACACTTTAGATATTGCGTGTTCTGATAAATTTCTAATTGGGAATATTTGTTTGGTTTTTTTTGTAGATGTCTGGAGTTATCAATTATTTTTGTATGCTTACTTCCTATGTAATATGGAACTTGACTTCTCTCCGCGACTTAATTGAAAATTTAATTAAGACAGGAATTACTAAAATGTTGTACGATCGTGTTTGAACGAATAATGATTGGTGTTGATTTCGTAATCATTCAAAAAAAGTTGATCTACAAAGATGGGATCAGAAGCTCATCCCGACTACAGCATGACTCTGTACCTTCCATAATTCGGTGATTTCTTGTTCGGTTTTGGCGAATATAGGATAGCTGTGGAGTTTTGGAAGCAGTGATCTGACCTTCAGTCTGGAAATCTCTTTTAAGTCTGCCAGAACGTAACTTTCTGTTGTGTGCTATTTGACTTTAGCTAAAGTCGGGGATTTACACAAGAAGTGAACAAGTGCTCTCCTCTCGTTCCGTCTCCAGTAACAGACGTTGACGGAATGCCTAACTTGGTAAAGTAGTCCGATATGGACCAATGTCGCGTGAGGATTGCAGTAATTTTGGCATTATTTGGTCGTCCTTTACTTATTCTGAGTGATCCAAGTCATCCTAAAGGTAGACCACCACTTTTGTCTAGCTAGCAGAAGATGTAACCAAAACTTGCGCGTTCGACCCCGTCTATTGGGTTGCGGACGGTCTCAATCCTCGAGCGCCGGCGACACTCATTACTTGGCTAGATAGTTTCCTTTCTCGTTACCATCTGTTCCTATGTCTGGAAGCTTAGACGAAAATAACGTTCTGCTTTCTACCGGGAAAACTCAGCTCAGCTCTGCATCGTCCGACTAGCTTGAAGCAGATCATAACCAAATCCAGAGCCTTTATGTACGAGCAGCAGGAAAACTGGTTTCGATCGGTCCGCTCTACTATTTACGCGATTAAGGAGGTAGTGTAAGAAACGGAGCAGGGAGCTCATAGCTTCCGTCACGTATGTCTGCTGGCCATTCTGGATGTGAAAAATACCCTCAACTTCTTTAAATGAGACAAGGGGCTTGGCTTAGTGTGATGGAACGCGACTTCGGACTTCCACAATACCTGCAAAGCATACTGGGGGATTGTCTGAATGAGCGCTTCATAGTGTGTGATACAAAAGATGGCTTGCGAAGAAGAGAGGTAACATCTGGGGCCGCCAATACTCCATTCTGGAGCCTTACGCCTACGTCTAGATATGCCCGAGGGTGTCTTCCTGGTTGGGTACGACGTCGCGGTGATCATCACCGCGAGAGACATCGAGACCACGCAGATGCGCCTCAACCAGGTACTTCGTAAAATCTCTTTCTGGATGGGCGACTGCGAGCTAGTGATGAGCAAACGCAAGAGCAAGACTAGGCTTGGTCTTGATCTTACGAGCATGGCTGTCTTGGTCTTGCGATCACAGCTAAGTCTTGGTCAAGACTGGAAGAGCAAGACCATTTTTGCTCATCACTTAAGCGTGCAGCTCACAAAACCGAGATCCTGCTATAAACGAAAAAGCACATGGGAGGTGGGAGACGCGAGGTGCTATCGATAGGATATTACTTAGCAAACCGAACGATGCGTTTGCGAGGCACTAGGTCAACGCTATCGAAGTGAGGTGAATTAAAAAACTGCTGAAAAAGGTAAGAAAGTCGCAGCTTCGAAAAAGAAACGCAAAACCACCTGGGACCTATCATCTCCCCTATGGAACACATGACAGTAGATTTTATTTAAAGGAATCTAAAGGAATTGATCGTGCAAACTGTCGGGCACGCCGCCACTGTAACTTCACTACCATGGTGCGCAGAACAAGGCCTCACCATAAACGTCAGCAAGATAAAGCTAATGTCTTCACTAGAGAGATAAGAAGTCTGAAATTTTAGCTTCTGACGATCTTTGGATTTGAGATCAAAGTGATAGGGATGGTAAAACTAATGGCGATCTGGAAACCTTACTTTGGGGAAAAGACCAGAGAAGCAATAATGGCACTTCGCCATTGTGAGGGAAATCGAGAGGTATAGGTAGGTATATACGTCCTAGGTAACGGACAGTTTCTTGAAGGGAGACCGAAAGATGATGTGATAATTGACGGCATAATGAGTCCGAGATTCTGAGAAATTTAATTGAAACTTCTTCTTTATAGCAGGAAGATTAGGTGCAGAAAAAGAATAATTTCATAGTACTGGTCAAAAAAATAACGATGGCGTTGGTACGTTGCGAAAACTAAAATGTCGATCTAACGTGGGTTAGAGGCTGACACCTTAGTAAATCACGAATCAACTTTTTGACAGAGTTTTGGTAACGAGCCGAAAATGACGATTCCTCACCAATAAGAAAGTACGCAGAAGTATGCAGCAGCAATCCCTCAAATGAATTCTAGCGCTAACCATAGGACACGGAAGTTTCAGGGTCTATCAGTTCAAAGGAAGGAATACTAATTTTGGGTGTAACTTTGGCAGGCTTCTATGAAGAGTCTCCATTACTTGGAGAACATAAGGTAGAATCTATTCAAAAAGCTACTTATGATTACTAGGAAAATTTACGCATGAAAGCAGAGGGCAATCCATCGTGCCCTTGCCTTGATGAGTATAGGCATAGGGATAAAAAGTTACCCGCAAAAAGTTAGCCGATTCCGGCAGCCCTTGAAGGGTATAAGAAGATATGTATAAGTTTCAGCCAATTACAAATAATTTTCCAAGTATAATGTTTCATTTCCTGGACCAAAAAGGCATCACGTAAGCCTTAAGTTCTTCTTTTAAGACCATCTCTCCCTGGAAGATTACAAAGTCTAGAGAAAATCTCATTTGGACTTATTCTAAATCAATTTAAAATAATGAACAAAGTCTAACAGAGAAAAAAATTGCCTCATCCTAAACTTTTTCATTATCCTCCATTATTCTCCTAGTATTCTAGGAATTCCCTCCCTCCCTCCCATAGAGAATGACCTCCAATAAAAAATGAAAAAACAACGAGAAAAGCAAAAGAATTTTTCTCTCGTTCCACAACAGCATCCCTTATCGTCTCTACATGAATGATAGTACTTTGAGAGTGCTCTAAAATAAAGATAAAGTTAAGACGATTTAGCCCCATTCCCCCCTCCCCTGCTCTGTACCTTTAATGTATATAACGACTGCACAAACTTTCTTTCTTTGATCTATACGTGTTTGTATGTATGTATACTTGCATGTGCATGTGCATTTCGGCAAATTAAGTTACATCTAGTTTGCAATCTCATTCCCTTTACACAGATTGTCTAGTCTAGATGAACTTTGTGTTTTTTTTATTTCGGGGAGATACTTTTGGGTCCCTTACTGCAGTGCAGTAACCATTGTCAGAAGGACACACAGAAGAGTTGCAGTCACCAGACCAGAATTATCCTTAATAAGACTGAGGTATAGTGTATGGTATAGTGCACCATATACTACAAGGCACTTCGTCTGCGGGACAGGATGCAGAATGGCAGAATTGTCACCTCAGTGGATGGGTTGGCTATTAAAACTTGAAGATGGGCCCATGGCTTGCTGGTGGTGGTGCACGGTGGGGGTTTATGTATAGATAATGAATTCCATTGGACCTTAATGCACACAGGTTTGCCGTGCAGCATGCAATTTATTGCCAAGGACATGACGATGCGGCGGCTGATGGAATTTTAATGTTTGTTTAATAAATTTTCGGGCGGTTTCACAACTCGGTATATGTGATTCATTTAATTTATGGAGAATAATGTTAATTCTATAGGATTCGTGAATTTGGATGCTTTTAATAATGGAAGAATATAATACGAGTGAACAGAGGTGAGTTGTTGAATGGAATTAGAATTTAATGGAAAGAGTATATTCTATTCATGAGGCACGCGCTAAAGAACCAATAATGCACAAATCGATCGAAATGCTTCTGGAAACTATTTTAGGTAATTGCTATTGAAAGGGCAAGCCTAACATTTAAAGCTATCAACTACCATCCCAGAGGTCCATGGTTCGGTTCTATGCATCAGCACGGTCCATTGTCTTTTCTATTCTACTTATTCCTTCTCGACCTTCATTACAGTAATTCCCATCCTACTCTACTGCCATCTTCTATAACAAAAACGTCATCTCCTCTTTGATCAGCGTAGCCAAAGCCAGAGACCATGGAATAATTCCTCTCCCTAATATCTTTCAAACTTGAATTTACAGTTCGACATTGCATGCTCTATGATATAATCGTGGACAGTACCGAAAATCTTACGTCTAAGCTATATTTTTTCACATAAACCTTTGGC
This sequence comes from Thereva unica, assembly GCA_949987705.1. Classification (NCBI taxonomy): domain Eukaryota; kingdom Metazoa; phylum Arthropoda; class Insecta; order Diptera; family Therevidae; genus Thereva; species Thereva unica. The sequence goes on from OX465285.1 coordinate 12,362,878, forward strand.
TGGTTCACACGCCTAGTCAACACCTAATTTTCATTGCTATAAGAATATTTTTTCCCTGCTCCTCGACTCGACACGCTGTAATTTCGTTTAGGGAAAAATTCGTCATTATGACGAATTTCCTTTTAGGGGATGACACATGGTAGAATTCGTCGTTATCGATAAAGTTCGTCGTTAAGTTTTAATATCGCATGGCACTGGAGAAAACACCAGCTTTCTGAAATAATCTAACAACTGACAACTCTATTTAAGTTTCGTCGTAATGACGTAAAATTTACTTGTTTGGTTTTGTCGTTACGACGCTGAATATTTGTCGTAGCTAGGCTCATATGTCGACGGTATTAGGTGATTCATCGCGTGTTTTATATTAGAGATCACCCTTTGCATTACCAGTCCGTCATATCGTTAACCACGTCATGGTGCAATGTCAAAAAGTACAACTAAGGTTACTCCATGTTATAACTAGTCGGACCGACATTGAAGGAGATGGTGATAAGCCTTTCGATTGTACTTGACTGTTGGTAAGATTTGAGAAATGTAGACTGTGAAAGATTGTCGTGTGATTGTGCATAATTCGCGTCACAATGCAATCTGACCATTTTGTAAAAAAAATTAAAATGGCGGTTATAAGATGGCGGCCGATTTTTGCAATTAATTTCCCCGACCCTGGACATGGGTATCAAATGAAAAGGTACGACAAGTCTAATACAATTAGCTATATGGCATTATTACAAATTCAAAATGGCGGCCAACAGAAAATGGCGGATTACATTTTTCTTTACAACGCGCTCGGTATGGGTATCAAATGAAAGTGTATGATGAGTATAGTACAGTAAGCTGTGTGACGTCATTTTAAATCTAATATGACGGTCAGCACAAAATGGTGGAAGACATATAATCAACTAAAAAGTAGAAAATGAAAAATATGGTTTAAAAAAATTTAAAGTGTACATCGAAGTGAGGAGGTACAACCAAAACTATCGATTGTGAGGCGGTCGGCCGTTCAAAACTTGTTGCGCTTATGGGTTTGCTGAAAATCTGGATGTACATCCAATTTGGCCGTGCATGGGGGCCTTTAGATAGCTTGTGCAGTGCAACGACGACGCGAAGTACCGAAGTTCAGCCTTCCTCCCCCCCCCCCCGGGAAAATAGGTTCTGCCTAGGAGCCACCCGATTCTTAATCCGGCTCTGGGGCACAGTCAGTATCTCTTGTGATCAAAGATATAGTTATCCTCGGTTTTCAGCAAGTGGTCTACTCACATCAAATATCTTATCAAAAACGGAAGGCTATTCTCACCAGTTTATATTAAGAGCCCTTTTTTATAGACCTACCAGCTTGATACGAAATCTGGCATTTACTTAAAGAATATGTTCTTAGTATACTACTTTCCAGACAGTCTACCAATGTTTGCATCCTTGTTTTACACAGAAAAGATGTTGGCTTCTCGATGCCATAATATCATTGCCTCATCCATTGGAACAACGCGGAGAATTCCACAGCCTGAGATAAAATGTCGATCGCGCATTCGACCCATTCTTTTGCCACGACCCTCAGCCTCAACATGGTTCAGCTGCGACAACTAGCCCCACACATGGAATAATCGAGTCAGCACAGAGTTCTGCAATGATTTATGAATTGGCCTAAAATTTATCAGACCTGTGAAATAAACTGCCTATAGTTGTCTGGCAAGTGAACTTTCATCTTTTAAGTTTGGTCTAGTTTTCTGCCATCCTTCACGTTGCATCACGAACGAGTCCGAGTTCGAAAGCCTGATTCCTGGATATCATTTTCTGTTATCTATTCAGACCTTCTATACGATATCTATTCTCGATTGTAAGCTCCTTCACAAATTGCGATTCGATCTACGCATCTGCCTGGAAATAGACCACAACGATTTAAACTCAACGTCAAGCTGTTTTGCTGCTTCTCGTTTCAACTTCAAAGCATCCATTGATGTGCTTTATTGCATCTATGATGGAAATTTACAAAAAAATGGATTTGCAAGCGATCGACGCCCCAACCGATCGAACTGACTATTGGCTTCAAAAGGGCTGGTCATGTATTCATTGAACTTCGACGTTGGCCCAGCAATAGTTCAGACTGGCTGAAGTAGAGTTCCAATAGCCTATAAGATTCATTGCATCCCTTCCAAGTCGTATTTAAACTTAGTAATATGCAAGGTAAAAGTTTTGTTCAAAAGCAGCAGATTTTAGAGAGTCGAGAGCCCTTTTAGAAATATTCTGAACAATTTCCAGAAGTCATGTAATTGATCTTACAGTACAACTTCAACCTGACAAGCCCTATTCCATCCGGACATGAAATATAAATGAATCTATCCAAAACCAGAGTCCAAAAAAAACCCTATATCTCTGTAAATTTAAAAAAGTACCCGCAAACAAACACACACACACACACCCGATCTTGTGTAATCCAATCCTTACCCGCATTTGAAAAGCATAGAGACGAACAACATTATTGAGTACTCATTCCGAAAAGCATCTATCAAGTTACGTGAGCAAACGTTGGGTAAATTCTCTTCATCCTCTTAAAAGATTCCATCCTATTTGGCATCTATAAAAATGGCAAACACCATCGCCCAGGATAAGAGGAAATCAATTGTCAAGGTGGAATATGGGAAACCAATTTATTGATTGAGTCTTAACCTTCGGAAAATGTCTTTCTTCCGCTTTCTTCTTCTTCGTTTTTTTTCCTATTTTCCCACGAAATCTTATTCATGTAGGCAGGAAGTTTCCATTATTTACAGGAACCGAAAATCTACATGTGCTCCTTTCGAATCAAACAAATTTCCTCAATTTACCGGCATGTTTCTGGGTGGGATAAGGAAGGAAATGGAGAAGCAGACAAAAAAGGGCAAAAAAGAAGTTCGAATTTGGTTTAAGGTTTTCGCTGTGATTTTTGTTCTAGGTTTTTTTTTGTTAAGTGCAGATGAATTTTCGAAATTGATTTTAGATTGAAGTGTGGTTTTTTAATCTAATTTAAGTGATTTTTTTTGGTGGGGGCAACGATTTGTGGATAGTATAGTTGGCCATAGTCTTTTGTGGTATCGATTTCGTTGATCCGATGTTTTTCGTTGTTGAATTGTTAGGGCGATAACACAGCCAAGCCTCTCAAAAATCCAGTAAGCCTATCAAACTTTTCCTTACTACATAAACGAATAACGTGAGCACTGAACTTTCAAAAGCACCGCATTGCTGGGATATCGACCATCGAATGCCACGTAGCGGCAAATTTTGCCAAGATCTGAATTTAGAACCGAACTCGGAAGCTTTCATTAACCCAGACGAGACGTATGCATCCAGACGCAGGACGTGATTAGTAGGTACACTCGCGTTGTGAAAGGAAAATGCAATTGCAAAAGATGAACACCGCTGGGGATTATTCACATATCCACAAGCCTTCATGGATATTCTTTATTGAAAACCTTTTTTATAATGCTTCCAAAACGCTTCTTAAGGAGCATTAAAAGGAATGCGCCCCTTCAATGCAATGTTAAAAAGTATATGCAACTGGTATGGGAACGAGAGCGGTGCAAGTTTTTAAGGAGTACTCAAAGATACCTATTGCAGCACTCCATTTCAGGCTGAGAAGTTCATAGTATCTAAAACTTCAAGTATCGATATCTCAAAAACGAAGCGGCATATAAAAAAAGATATGTATTTAACATTTTCGTCTTATTTTGGGGTGTTTTTATCGAAATTCATAATTAAAATATCGGCGTCACGGAAATCGTAGCTTTGATATAATTAAAAACTTTTGGGAAATACCTCAAAAAATTTTACCCAAAAATGGACCGCCAACTTCTGTGAGTTAATTCTCAACAGAAATTTATTGACAGAATGCGGTGATTACATTTTGCATACTCAACTACCTCCAGCGCCTGCACTAAAGAGGGATTAAAGCTCTTAAAGCTCACCTGACGCGAAAGCTCATCCAAGACACATCGAAGTTTAGAAAAACTTTCAGCCCAGGTTACATCCACACCCGAGTCCAAAACCGATGACGCCACTGCCCTCGCACCATCATAGCTAAACTACCAAAATTTCCATCCATATTCTTGAGAGATTTCGGATCTATTCTCAGTAGCTATGATTTTTTTCTTCAATTGCGTGTGATCGAATCAATAAATTCTAGTCTGGCAGCGACTTTAGGCTGGTGCCTTTTATGCTGCTTTTAATTGTTAATTTAAGAGTACATCGTATATTCTGTTTACCTTATTTAATTTTGGGCCATAAGTCGTTGTTAACATATTTTCACTCCCGAAAACAATACTCTTAAATAGATTATTAAGCTCAAAGTTCGTCTGAAACCCACTTAACGCCTTTCGTACTAGAGCCAAGCTAAAAAAGACCATATTCAAAAGCAGGATTTACAAAGGAATTGTTCACTACTGTCACAAGCCTCCACCCGCTCTAAAACATAAGACTTAAAGATCATAAAAACCCTTTCATTCTAATTTGAATTTTGTTTTCGAACAATCGTGAAATTAACGCCCTATTTAAATTAAAACAGGCTGTTTCCCATTTCAAAAAAAAACTTTCGTCATAGTTCATACAGAATTTCACAGTGAATAACTTGTAACCCGGCGCTTTAGAAAATTTCCTGGCAAAAAGGAGCAAGGCATGTGAATTCCTTGGCTGTGTGTTGGCTGGCCTGGCTGGCAGCCCTTTGCAATTTCCCTATGCAATGCAAACTATGCTTCCAGGTGTATAAATCGAGCCGCCACCACCAACCAACCAGCGCGGCCTGTTTCGCTCAGTGCAGTGAACTCGGTGTGCCATCACCTTTTGACACCATAATTCCGCTTTCGAAACTAACAAAACCAAAAAGGGCTAAATCAATAACTTAGCAACAAGCGCGCTCCTCTCTATGCACACTTGTGTATTTGTGCCACTGCCCGGCGGGGGTGCGGGGGTGTGTGCTTGCATAAGTATTTGAAAGAAGGGCTTTGCTTTTTCCCGGATTTTTTTTATGTAATAAATTTCGAAGTTCTTTTAGGGAATTAGCGTCGTCGTCGTCGGGCATTGCATTCAGAACGCAAAAAGTAAGGACAGAAGTGGTAAACAAATAAATTCATAAAGCTTGTGGAGGAATTTTAAGCTGTAAAAGAATTTTCCCTCTAGCCCCCCTTCTTGAGCTGCATTCTACCCGGAAATTATTAAGTACCTACCCCCGAAGAGTCTGGATGTTAAAGTGAAGGGAAGCAATTTTTGTTGCCCTTTATAGAGAAATTGGGGGTGGTGTGGTGGGAGCAGGAAATTATGGAAATTCACTGCTTTAATTACTGTGCAAATATTGCATTTTTATTTTTGTGGTAAATGCTGTGAGGAGAGGGGGGAAAAGTTTAAATAATATATGTTAAAATATTCACAAAATGTTTCTGGGGAGACTCTGATTTATTTTTCATTTGTAAAGTTTTTAGGAACTTTTTTAATTGGTCTCACAGAAACGGAGGACAGTTTTTGATGCCATAATTTTATTTATATTTGAGGTATGTAATATGAATTATTTTTAATAAAGAGTCCCCTACAGAACTACCAAAGTGCCAGGAACAGACGTTGGTACTAAAACATTGCAGTTGAGTCTGCACATTATCGGATTTATATGACCTCAACCTGTGCTGTATGCACTTAATGTTCTCGTTTTCAATTTTGTTTTGTCATAAAACTATAAAAATTAACTTTTCCCTAACCGACACAGCACGACAGGAAAGAGTCGTACAATATGCTGGCCGACAAAATAACATATTACATACAATTTGTCGGAACGCCAGCTGTTGTCACCAGCAGATCGCCACGTCTAAGCGATAAGTTTTTTTTTTTTAATTAAATCCAAAAATTTTATAGTTAAAGGAAACTACAAACTTACAAAGTCCTCAAGTTTATTGTTTATGGATCTATGTGGGTTAATTTTGTATTTGAGCTCTATTTATTGTTACCTAGTCGCCTATAATAGTAAAGCCATGGTAGAACTCGAATTACAATGGAAGAACTCTTTTATAGTCCCCGTTCATAAAAAAGATAGTAAGAACGAAATATCTAATTATAGACCAATTGCAAAGCTATCTACTTGAGTTCTCTTCTCACACAGTTCGAGACTTTGTTACCAGCAGCCGACTTATGTTTACACTAACTTCAGTAAGGCTTCTGATAAGCTCTCTACTCGATTATAGCTCTCAAGCTAAAAAAAATAGGCTTTCCGCACGCCCTTGTTGTATTGATTCAGTCGTACTTAGCCGACAGGACCTACCAAGTTCTATTCCGCGGAGCCAAGTCTAGAAACATTGAGGCGTCGTCTGGTGTCCCGCAAGGTAGTCACCTTGGTCCTCTTCTTTTTATTTTATCAATTGATGACATTGTTGCCTTGTTAAAGAACTGTAAAATCCTTATTTATGCTGATGATATTAAACTCTACCGTCACATAAGAAGTATCGAGGATTCCAAACTTTTGCAAGTTGACCGTAACACCTTATATTCTTGGTGTTTCAACAACAACCTGGTTCTTAAGATTAGATTAGGGTGAGATCATGGCTTTTTATGGGAATCGGGATCCGATAACTTATGACTAAAATTTTCTTAACAACATAATCTCCACGATAACTCTGTGATCGATCGATTAGCGGGTGAGATTTGATATTAAGATGAATTTTTCCACCCACATAAATTATATTTCCTCTAAGAGGAGTTCAGTCCTCGGATATGTATATAAAAAGCTGGTCCAAGGAATTCAACAACTCCCTCGTCACTAAGCATTTGTACATGTCCTTAGTTAGGCCTTTACTCGAATACGCCTCCCAAGTATGGTCTCCTCACTACTCCTCTCAAGGTGGAAGAGCCAAATTGATTTAAAGGAAGTTTGTCCGTTTCGTACTCAGTCACCTTCCTTGAGATAACCAACTTATCCTTCCACCTTATGAGAACAGGCTTAAATTACTCAACTTAATCTAGAGGTTGCTGACGTTATTTTCTTTCATCGGCTTCTGAATGACAAGGTGGACTCAGGTTTCTTACGAAGCCACACGTCATTTAGAGTGAACAATTACAACTTGGAGGTGTACCTCTCTTTTTTTCATGTGGTAACGTCAAACTTAGGAATCACCCTTTGAACTACTAACCTGTCATGTCCTTCATGTCATGGTTAGTGTCTAGTAGTAAGATTGACTTGAAGGGCAGAGGAGGAAGGATGGGTCTGGTGTGTGCATGAGTAGATATCGACTGCGGCAGACAGTTCCACAATACTGCATACTAACTCGTCTACCACCATTTATGAAAAGTACGAACCTTAGGTTAGGTTAGGTATGGCTGAGCTGTTGGTGTTAAGCTCATATATTTAGGCCAAAGAATTAGGTGACCACTATAGCTGAGAGGTCTTGTCTCCCGAAGCTCAGTAGTGAAGTGGTCCGCCTGAAATCATAAGAGGGCCAGGTCATTTTGGTCGAGATACATTTGCTAATTTACTTGATGCATTGTGCGCTGTTTGCATCGGAGTTTAAAAATGGCCGAAGGTATACCAACCCTTTCCATTCCAGGAAGGAGGGTGGCGTTCGTGCCTTTCCTAGCCAGTTCGTCAGCTTTACAATTTCCCTCTATATTTCGGTGATCGGGTACCGATCGAGGAGGGTCCTGAACTGCTGAACCATCTCGTTTCGAGATCTGAGACATTCAGTCTGTTTGGCCAAGAGCTTGCTAGTTGAATGGTAAAACAGCTTCATGTACGGCAAGAACCTCCGCTTGGTATACACTGCAGTGATCGGAGAGTTCAATTACAAACTCTGCCGAATAGACTTCTCCTCCCACTCGACCCTAGAGCTTACGAGTCAAGAAGTTTATGGCATCATGAACTATGTGGTCTATTTCTTCATTCACCACGTAAAGTGATGTGGGCTCCATAGTTCCTCGTGAAGGTAACTTCGGGTATGTAGAAGTCGGTTTTTGTGGAGATGAAAACAGAGTTCAGTACCTTCGTTTGCTCCCTCCCCCTGATTCCCGTCCAAAATCCAAATTCTTTTATTCTATGGGCTGTGATGGTTGTGGACCTACTCAAGGTTGGTCACCATACTATGCCCACGTATTGGGCGATTGCAATTTGAGGCTAACGTTGTCAAGCCGGGGGATGTTAAAAGTGGTGCCACTTTCGTTTTTACTGGGTTAACGCTGAGTCCGCGGGCGGCAGACCAGCTTGAAAGGACGTGATTCCCCGCGAATTCGTACAACTGGTTAAGATGGGTCTCACAGCGACTAAAAACTCTACTGCTACTGCTACCTACCGGCTAAGCAGGTCTACAAATACTACCATATTCAAGAAAAATAGGGCTTGTAGTTGATTGCAGCTATTGGCTCTGCGGAGAAGAGGTTTGTAAGGCGTCTGAGTCCTTATCAAAAGCTTGAGCTTCGAAGGTTGGCGCAGTAAGACAAATAGGTCGCATTTCCTGCAGAAACTTCCCATTTTAGAAAAAATAAGGAGAATGCATTTGATAGCAACATTTGGCATCATTGAAAACAAAATCAATCCAGCAATATATTCAAGTCCAAATCGAAACAAAAAGTTTATTTGAACACCATAGAACTTGCAACTTTTTATTTTCCCAACATCCGGTTTTAGGAGGTAAATAAAAATCATGCTACCCCCACCCCCAACGTCCTCATTCAATAAAAAAACAATTGCAAATTTCCCCGTTGTTATTGCCCGTAAAATTGCGAAGGTCACTTCTCTATTTGCGTTCAACCCTAATAATTGCTCCAGACCACACCGACCGTGCTTTCTATGTTTATGAGGGCAGCGTACACATAGCAGCCTGGGGTGGTAGCACGTAAGTTGTTTCAATCGACCTCTCCATACAAAAATTCAAGTGTTACAAAAAATTTTGTATGAAGAGGTCGATTGAAACAATTTACGTGCTACCACCCCTGGAGTCCCCATCAAAATGGGACTCTCTCCTCCGCTCCACTAAAACAATTTACCAACAGGGGCGCTTCGCACGGGGCCTGGCCTGTTCATCGCGTTTTAGAGTTGTTTAATTTTTGGCTTCGGCTTTTTTAGTGCTGATTCAAGTGGCGTCTCATCCCCCCGTTGTTTTCAATGTTTGTTTATTGAATACTATACGCATTGGATACCCTCACCAGCATCTATACCATTGCAAAGTGTGCACATTTTCCCTCTTCCATTTTTGGCGCACAGTATTGCAAACATCACGATTATATTTCAATGGGGCGTCAGTTTTATTGAGTTATTTACGGTGATTAAAACGAGCAGCAAATTATTTGGATAACCCAGAAAACCGTGGCCAAAATTTAATATCCTGCGGCTGTTGGTATCTCTCGTTTATTATCCTGTAAAAGTGGAAATCTTTGTAGTTGATACAAAAGTTCCCTAGGCTAATGCTCTTCAAAATTGAGTTAAAAAAACCGGGCCAACACAATTCTGTTATGGCGGATGCCTTTGCAATTTGTTGTTGTTGTTTTTTTAAGAGCAAGGTGAATATTAAATTTTTACGATGGTTTATCCCACCCGCGGATTTTTTTTCCTTTTTTTTGCTAAAAAGGGGATGAAAAATACTTCATAAGGATAAAATTATTCTGGGGGGTTTCTTTGTGGGAGTCGTTCTTAGTTAGAATAATGAAGTAATTTTCAACGGTGTAGAGATACTACTACATAAAAGAGGCGCTAGTTTATTGTTTGTTTTCTTTTTTCATTATTTCCTTTTTTTTTTAAATAAAGGCTCCTATTTTTAGAGGATAATAATGAAGCATGATATAAGAGAGTGATGATAATAAAAGGAAAAGGAAACGCCTTTGTGGATTCAATCTTCGGAGTGACAAAGAAACTAGGAGCTTTAAAGACACAATAATTCTTCTGTTTTGTTTCCTCCAAACTTTTGATGTACATATAAGATAAGGCATCAACCGTACAAACTTGTAACTTGGTTCGAGTAAGTGCAAAAGCATGCATGTGGACTATTGCCTACGAGAGCGTGGGAGTATTTTCAGAATTGTTTTTAATATGTTGGGTAGACATTGAAATCGCCACTTACTTGTTGCGTTTAATTATGAATCATACTTTGTACTACCGGTCTGTCGAGTCGTATAAGTCATAAATGCAACGTCAAGTAATGGGCTTAATTTGTAAAATATATAGAGGACAGTATAGGTTAAGGAGGATGCTATAGGAAGTGACGATGAGCCTTGCCGTGGGAGTTCGAAAATATTGGCTACGCGAGTTTATTCCACGCCTGAGTAATTCTAGCAAATCCTTTTGTTATCGTTTTCGCGAAAAAGTATAATAACAGGGTAAAAATGAAGCCCCCATCAGCTGTTTTCCAGTAGCTTGGAGTTTTGCCAATGGATAAGATGGCACACAGACCAGACTAACCGAAGCGAACATTGCTATTGCATGGCAATTAGAATGGTTACTACTGGAGAAGCAAACTAAGACGTGAATTGCATTTCCTGAGGCTCGCGAGAATGGGGGGGCGTGGAGGGTTCGGGGGTATATTATCATAATCAGTGGATTCACGTTATTCTCCTTGTGACAGCTGTGACATGTACATTCATCGCAATTGGCATAAAGAAGAATAAAAAATGCAATTGACTGCATTTGTTTTATATGGCAGTTCTAAGTCCAGGAATCAGTGTGTACTACCGATCCGCCATGTCGTTCGTCAAATCATGATGCAGTACACATACAGTAGTAATGTTAGTCCGAATAGTAGAATAGGTTTTGGGGTTATGAAGGGCCTAGAGGGGCTTGAAGGAGTTGGCGACGAGCCCTGCATTTAAACTTTTGAATGTTGTAGGAAGTCGGAAATACAGACTGTGTAAGGTGGGTACTCATTCGGATTGTTGTGCGAATCGAGTGCGCGAAAGAGGGTTGTAGGCAGAGGAAATGAATCGGGGGAACTAATCTGGTGTTGCGCGTATAACACTGCCGTGGAAGCAGGAGAGCGTTTATATCGTTGAAGCAATCGCTTAGGATTGATCACTGTTAGCACTTCAGTACGCCGTTTTGTAGCCGCACTCGTGAAAAACTTTTGATTGAAAGAAGTAATAAGCTAGGGATTTAGATCCATCCATTAAGTTTCGACAAATTCCCCAAATTATTTAAGAAGAGGCTTCCAAATACACGGCGCCTCTTATTGGCCGGAACTGGACATTCGCAGAGTAAATGTTCGGTTGTCTTATTAGCCTCTTCCTCCCCACAGCTGGGGCAGTGAGCGTTATGCGGAATTCTCACTCTGACTGCAGGAATCGCGGTGATAGTAGCGATAGAATTTTCTCAGAGCTGCGACATCCCTGCGATGGCTCCAAGGGCAGATCGAGGAGCAAACGGCATCTGCTTCGATAAGTTGCACTTTATCTAACCACGCCAAGATGGTTTTCGAAGCGATGGTTGAAGAAGTAACTTGGACCTCTTAAGAAATCCCCGGCACTGAGATGCTCGTTCGATTTCATCGCAATGACACGTCTAAGATGTTAAGAAATGGGTCAGCCATTAGTTCTACGCCATCCATTGACACGAAAGGAGAGACGTTGCCAGATTTTATTGGAAATAAGCCAATGCTTCGTTTTGGAGGAATTGAATTCGACACAACTCTGGCGGTCCCACTTACGAATAACTTCAATGTCCCTGTTGATAAAGCCATTTATTTCACGCCATCAAATACAACCTTGATTAAAAGGCCAGGAATGGAGCTTCTTGAACCAGGTCTTCAGAACTGAGTCAATACCGATAGCTTGAGATTTAGCTAATGGAGCAGCCGAGCAGAGTCAACTCTTTCAAAAGCCTTGGAGATATCTAGAGCAACCAAACCCGACTCACTAAATTGGTGCATGCTTTTAGGTGTTCTGCTAGACACGCTAAAAAATAGATACTTTTTTGGCCTGGCACCGAACGTTTGTCATCTAGGATTTGTTTAGACTCTAGGTGGCCAAATGTCTTGAAATTTCTTGGTTTTTTTAGGACCAAGACTAGTGCGAAATAGGTTGTATTTGCGGCTACGTTAGTCTATGAATTTCACCCTTTATCTTATTTTCTGCAGTTATCCCTAAATAGGCAAAATTGTCTACGATTTCCACAGTATGATCGTCAAGGCTGATGTTTCACGCTAATCGTTGTCCTCTTTTTGATTTAATCCTATACTTTGCTTTCGTGTCATTTTCTCATAGATTGAACCATGCCACATTGTTCCTAACATGAATGGCAATAAGGCGGAAGGTTATGCACTAAGTTATACCCTGACACCTGATATTGACCTAAATCAACATTGGGTGATATTTGAGAAAATGGGCGGTTTAGGCTAGTATAGATGGCAAAAGAAAACATCGCGTAAAAGCCAACAATGTTGCTTCAGCTACGCGGATTTAATCGCCACAATTTTGGTTGTAGTTTTTTCAGAGTCAATAAAATTTGTCATCGTCAGAGTGTAATGCCTTTTGAGACGGGGCAAATATCATCGGTCGACTAATGTTAGTTGAGGTATCGGCCGGACCAAGCTTCGAGAAGAATGGAGACCACCAGGTTGTCAGTTCGGTGTTCCTTAGTCCTATGCGTTCGCTGTGAAGTGTAAATTAATTAAATATAATAAAATTTGGTATTGTTTATAAAGATTCAATCTACTTTACTCTTGTTTTTTCTTAGAAAATATTCATGCAATTTGTTTCATACAATTTCTTTCATACAATTTCTACAATGCAGTAAACTAACATTACATCTAAATAACCCCAATCAGAAAAATACATATCCTTTTTCCCAGGATCGATATCATGAGCAGCCAAGGAATCGACTTTTTCTGCTTAACAATGAATTAAGCGCGCCTACAGGAAGGAAAAAATATACCTTATATATTTCACTGAATAAATTCCCATTATTGTTGTTATTAAGTGAAAATATTGTGCGCCTTTCACCAGCTGCTGCTGTATAGAATATTTATAGCTCCCAACTGCACACAGGAGTTTCTTTTCTCCTCATATGCTATATGTAATTTGTGCCCATTTCCAACAAAAGCAGCACTTTCTTGCAGTGCTACATAATAATTGCTATAATAATCTACGTATTTCTGTTTTATATATGCATGCTCCATATATACATACATTATATACTTTAAGTACTCCCGTCCGGCTTGCACAGTTTTTATTTTATTTTACACCCAGAAGATTAAGCCACAAAAGAAAGAGATACTTACATATATAACAATTGAGATAAGGAACAGGCATTAATTTTACTATGTTCTAAAATTTATGGTGATTCTCATCAATCTTCAACAATAACAACAACAACAGGAAAAAGAACAGAAGGAAAATAATAATAAGAAAAACAGCGAATCGTTATCATAATCAGGATTGTTTTATAACCAAGTGTTTTTTTTCTGTGGCAGTGGGGGTGGAAAAGATAAATTACTTAATTAAAACAAATGTTATTTATCAAAAGGACGATGGGAAAAAATAAAAATATATAAGCGGAATAAAAATCAGGGCGGTTAAGCCATCAAAATCAGGTTGAAATTTTCATATCCCATTTGGTAAGGAATTTACTTTACTACCTCCAGACGAGAGTGCGGGGGTGGTTTTTATGTAAAACAATCGAAAAAATTTATTACTTGAGTTTAATGTATGGTATAAAAGGAACACCCATGGTGAGCGATTTCCCCTGGTTTAAGAGAAGTTTTCCAAGAGAAGTGTGATATGGGGGAGTATTTCTCTCGCGAATTTTCCGCAGTGAGGGTATGTGACAATGTTACTGTAGGAAGAAGTTTGAGAGTAGCAAAAAATCTACTACCTTTTTGGAAAAAGAGGCAGTAAGTTTTTTTTTATTTCTGCGACTCGAAACGATTTCAAATATTTGAAATACGTTCGATTCATCGACAGGAGCACGGTCATTACCGATAGTCATCAATTGCTTGGAGAAATCTTTGGAAGATGGATCGTTTTAGCAAAGCAACTCAATGACATTACAAATGTCTTCCCAGTTCCACTGGGCGCACCGAGGAAACGTAAGCCACCATTTCCATCTGTTGGGTGTTCAACAGTAGTACATTCGCTCGAACCGATTAGTTCAATGCATCTCGATCGTATTCACATTCACGTTCCAAGCCTTGAAAGCCTCGTTCATTCAACGATATGGCATTGGTACACCTAGCTTAGCTAACAAATTGCCGTACATGAGGTAAGACATGTCTTCGATCAAAAGCAAAGCCTGGTTATGTATCTCGTCATTCAACTCTACATCGGGATTAGGTTAGGTTAGATATGGCTCAGCTGTTGGCTTGAAGGAGGGATCGTGATCAAGGAGGGATATTATACCGCCTTGTGGAAAGAACTTGTTCCGTTTTTACTGGGTTAACGCATAGTCCGCTGGTGGCAGTCCAGCTTGAAAGGGCTTGCACCGCCGTATCCATGAGATCTCAGAGGACTTTAGATTTTCTTTTTTTGGATAATAACGTCATCTGCGTACGCCAGATCGTGATGCTCCTATGCCTCTATATGTCGTAACGGCTGGTACATAGTTACGAACCATAGGAACGGGGAAAGTACTCCTCCTTGCGGAGTGCCTCAATTTACGGCCTCTAGAGATGGGATATATGTATGTCCTGAAAGGCCATAGGAGGTAGAGGGCCCTCATCATCGTAGGCGAGATTGAAAGAAGCCATCCTGAGTTTCTTCTGTTTTAACTCAAGGTCGACCACAGTATAGTCTCAGTCACTAAATTGAGGGAGAAAAAAGGTGCTTATAGTATTTTTGACCAGAATACCTGTTCTGGGTTTTCTGTTACATTTGGTATAAAAGAGATTCAATTTAGGTGTCCTTAACCGACATATCCTGTCACCAGCGAACCAGTGGCTCTTGGACTAGTGAAACATCGACTTCGCCTGATGCCAGGTGCATCAGAAGCAAAGCGGATGCTGCCTTCCAATGGTGCAGGTTTATCTGTATCACTTGCACCATATCCCGGGTGTTTTGCTTTGACGACAGTCACCTCGCTTCCTTGTCGCTGGTGGTGACTTCGTCGATGTGTGAGCTGAGGAGTCGTTTCGTGAACAGGTTACCGACGGCTCTGTCCAGTTAGGAGCCTGTCAATAAATCAAAATCGCTCTGAACTGTGCTTTCGCCATCAGTTTCTATGTTTTCTGGTTCATCGCCAGAGGCCTTGGTACAGGCCACTTGATTCACTACGGCTTCCATGTATATTTTGTAGACCTTCAGTTCGATCTGTTAGAAGCTGCAATTCACGGCGCATTTTTCTTTTGCCAGCTGGTTCAGGATTTTTCATTTAGGAGTAGAATAACTTGCATTGTGGCCCTGTTAGTCTGCATCGTTTTGATAACCTTCCAGTAATCGGTGTTGATGTGAGGGTTGAAGGCCTTCGTGAGGATTTCCTCTGGCCCTCGGACGTATTTGACCCTAGATTTCACTACGTTCAAGTACTTGGATTTTATAGGTGAGGACATTCCCTGTAGTTCTTTATTCTAAGGCTGCCATCGATTTAGTTATAAATAAAAAAAATTAAAATTATCGAAAAACAGGTAGTAGAATTATACCTGTGTAGTGTAGTAGAATACCTTTTTTTTTCTAAAATGTAGTAGAACGGTAACGCTGCTTGAGTTTGTTTAATGCATGGTATAAAAGGAACACCCACGGTGCTATTTCCCCTGGTTTAAGAGAAGTTTTTAAGAGATGGGAAATGGGGAGAGCATTATGGTCAGG
This sequence comes from Thereva unica, assembly GCA_949987705.1. Classification (NCBI taxonomy): domain Eukaryota; kingdom Metazoa; phylum Arthropoda; class Insecta; order Diptera; family Therevidae; genus Thereva; species Thereva unica. Next base: position 12,378,589 of record OX465285.1, read on the forward strand.
AGTTTTCTGCAGTAAAGGGCATGCGATCAGCTGAGATGACAAGCTGCAGTTTAGAGATGAATCAGAGAAAGGAAAATCTCTTTTTTTCAGTATGAAGAGAGCCGACCCATGACTGGGAAACGACCTGGAAAGGTCGCCAGTATCGCCCCAGTAATTTATCAAAGGGGCGCCACGGCCAGTAGTCAGTAAGCCGGCGCAAAGCTGCTATAAACAAAAATTTTCATTTTTAATACAAAAAAAAGACGGAACAAAATAGAAAATGAAGGAAAACACACAAGCGCTGGCATTTTCATCGCCAGAAAACTCACCTCAGTCCACGCCATTGTCCTTGGGGAAATATGTTGCTGGCTGTCCTGATGCAGACGCTGATGTTCAGCAGACGATGAGTTGTTTCTAAACACGAAATGTTGAAGCAAACAAATGAAAATGTTGCAAAAACAGCAGAGCACGTAACACAATTTTCTCGATTTACGGCCGAGCACGCAGCAGCCGTAAATGACAAATACCGAAAATTTACCGCTGATCCGTCTGCAAAATAAATACAAGCATTCGCAGCTAGACGAAATGCAGGAATGGCTCTTGACAGTTGCGAAAATTCTTCGAAAATATTCCGTAATGTAAATTATATGTTAAAAACAATACCGAGATGGGGAAAATGCTTAATTAAATTAATTATTAATATTTATGATTAAATTGCACACATATATATATACACAAAGCCGGGGAAAAACGCTGTAAAATTACGTAACAATAAATTTTTCACGATAATCCGACATCAGCAACAAAAATTTCGAATGTTTGTTGACAGCAAAATGAAACTGACACTAGTGGCCCACTTTCAGCGCGGCCAAATGCAAATGCGAACGTGTAAGCAGCAGCGTGGGGAATTATTAATTTTGTGTCATTTGCGGCTGAGTAAAAAGCACGCCCGAAACTTTATTAAAATTTATCTTTTTCTGTAATTTATTTTATTAATAAAAATATTCCCTTTGCACACCGATTTATTATTTATTATTATTATTATTGAGCACAGTTGAAAAATTCTCATCCAAAAAAATTGAGAGAGAGAGAGAAAAAAAATAACTTGTTTTTAGCGCAGCAACATTCCACTAACACATTATCGAAGGTCACACACCGACACTGTTTATGCGACAAAATTTTTCAAATTTTCACGCATACACCTGCAGGTGAACCTTTTCAGCTGACACAACTGTCAAATTCGATACGGGATTTAATTGTCAAAAGCCGTATTTCCGCCTAAAACCACTTCAGGAGAGAGAAAAACTCTTTTTCTTTCTGTGTGTTATCCACCACCGAATTCACCACGAATTTATATATATATTTAAAAATTTGAATAAAATCCAATTTTATATTTTAACTTGTTGTTTTATTTTATCTACAATAATTGCACGGACATTCCTCAGGTGGGAAAATTGGCAATTTGTTTTTTTTTTTCTTTTTATAAACTTTCGTTGCTCACTCGCCGTTTCATTTAATGTTTTTCGCGTTTGCTCTTTCCCATCAAAAGAATTTCGGCCACTTTTTGGGAGATTTGTCACCAGCACACAAAAGCACTTTTGCCCCAGCCAATTTCCGACACAATACCGAGTATTTTTAATGAATTTATTTAAACACTGCGAATCTAAAGCCCTTAATCCATTAATTTAGCATCGAATGATGCCTGGATTATGTAAAGAAAAGGGATAAATTCCACGAAATTTTTTACCTTCGTATCTCTACCTGGTGCCACTGTTTTTGTTTTCGATTGACGTTTTTGACGTTCTTATGCGCATTAGGCAAATGAGTGGGAAAGAGATAAATATATTCATTACATTATAGACGCCATTTTTATTATTTGAAGTATTTTTGAAATACGTGGATTAAAATGAGAGTGAAAGGGAGGAGAATAGTTGTTTGGAGTTGTTGAATTGTGGTGAATTTCTTTCGAGTACTTTTTTTGGTGAGTTTCGTGATTAAGGCAATGCCAGGAAAATGTTTGCATCTTTTATGTTTGTGGAAAGTGAAGTACTAAATACGGCAGTCACCGGTCTTTTGCTACTGACTTTAAATATGTTGAAATTTTTATTGATTTATGTTTTGCTATCAGACACATCATTGTATGCGATATAAATATGCAGTTTTTGTAGTGCAATTTTTATTATTATATGGTAAATCGCAGTAAGTTAAGCCTAATCTGTACATGCTCCACTAACGAAAAATACCGCCTGCCCTCCAATAAGTAAGAACGTATTTTGTTAAAAAGGGCCTCAGACGCTTCCTGACAATCATTCGTCTTCTAAACAGGATCTGAGCAGGACATTCACAGAGAAAACGTGGGGAAATCCGTCTCATCGCCGTCGGTACGGAGTCGGCATTCTGTCTCTCCTGAGACAGTCCCAGGTTGGACATATGATACCGCAGCCTCGGATAGGCAATCAGATATACTATCAACAGCCCCACAGGTCCTTGAAGTAAAGGGTTTTATTAGTTATTGTGCCTGGTTAAGGGAACAAGAAAACCTTGCCATAAGGCCGGGATGGGGCCCAGAATAAGTTCTATGAAGAACTGTTCGAAGAAATGATCCTGCAGGAGAACATTGCGCAGACAGCATGCGCTAACGAAAGAGTTGCATTCATCAACGTGGCGACGAAACGGGCATGTGACGGATGTATGATTTTCGCTCGTCGCCTTATTGCCCTCGATACCCCAATGTCGATGGACTAGCAGAGTCAGACAATATTTTTCCTGGCTTACACGATAAGAGTGCCTAGAATTCAGTTTGATTCTCAAAAAAAAAAAAATTGAATTGTGGCGCTTTTCAAACCTATCTCAAGGTCGAGCTTTGCGCATGTGGGGGCCTCGGTAGTCTAGGAGTAAGGCGCCTGACTATCATCCCAGAGGTCCCGGGTTCGAATCCCGGCCAGCCCCAGGGTCCTTCGACTTTTCCTCTTTCCCACCTACGTAACTTTTCTTCATGTCAACGCAACGGCAGTTTCCTTTAAGCTGAAGGCTTGCTAGAGTTTGCTGACTAGGTGGTGAAAATATACTTCTTTTGATTTACTCTTTAAGTAAGCAACTGAGAGCTATATAGAGGAAGGAAGAACCCCAGTTGAGGAGGTCCAGCAGCCTTTTCTTCGTTTCCAAAAGAAGAAAAGTTAAGCTCATAGCAGGTCTATACCATTTAGCCATTTAGGCCTGTTGTCTTGTTTACGGACCAGCATGATCCTCCTCCTCGGATTGAAATGTGTCCCCAATTGCGAAGTTGGCCTTTAGTCGTCAGACGAGGCTGTCGAGAATCAGATCACGGCAGTTCTGAAGGAGTACCGGGTAAATTCCATCTCCTTTATTTGTAGCGTTGAAAAGAGGAAAGATGAAGGTCGACAGCCAGGAGTGGTGGAGAGAAGCCTGCTAGTGAGGATCAAATCCAACACCTCCTCTGAACGGCACTTTTGCTATATACCCCCTGAAAGTATGTGAACGCAAGGCCGATATCCTATCAACCCCTATCGAAATCGCCACTATATAGATCTCTAGAGATAAAGTTAGTGACACGATCGTAAATTAAAAGGACGAGGCTTTCCGTATCTCCGAACATCTACTAGCTTCCTTGAACCTCTGCCCTTACCATCAATTACCCGAGACTCCTGAATAAGAGCAAGGGTTAGATGTTTCCATACGAACGTTTTTCCCAGTGTTCTTGGTTTGTCTAGCGTCCGTTGTCCTAGCGCCGTCTTGATGGGCGTTGTTTTGCTCCTTGCTCCGACTTCAAGGCCCCGGGAATATTCTTTCTCCCCTTCACTGTTTTTTAACGCTTGCTACAGCTTCGGGAGCTGGATTTGTAACAACACCAGATGGTGGCGGAGTACGTGTGAACGTCTTCAAATCTTCCCTTGGACGAAGTGTTGGAGTCTTGAGGATCAGCCTATTATGAGAGAATCGGAAGAGATTTTCTCCTTCAGACTAATCAACTTGGCCATGGAGGCGCTGTCCACTGCCATTACCAGTGGAGAAAATTCTCATTCACCCGCCTCTAAAGCACTTTCCACTTGGGAACCGAAGTTTTGTGAGGCGATTGTGGCTAGCACTTTCTTGTTGGTTGGGGTAGCACTTTGGGGAGGTAGATTTGAATAGCACGATTCTGAGGGAAATTACCGTCTTATCCCAGAGTGATATCAACAGCACTTTGCCCTTGATGTCGGAGACAGACTTGAGCGGAGCAGTAGCTACTAGGACTAGGTAGCTTCTCTGGAAAACCAGCTTGATTTCGTTGCCTGTTCGAAGTCTCGGGCAAAGGTTGTAGCTCAGGATCTAACCGACTCCGTCTTCTGACAACTCGCCTGCACAAAACACATGCCTCACGGCTCCGCTTGGGATTTGCAATCTCTTTTGATGAGGCCGCCGTCAAAATTGACGAGGTTGATGCTGTCGAATGCTGCATCAAGCTCATTGTTTTTTTGTTGGGTCCCATAGTTGGTATTCGGGATTCAGGTCATAGCGTGTTCGCTGCATACTGGGCGAAGGCTAATTGAACCTAGAGGGTGCCAGATATGCAGAGTTTGGATATTAGGGACCAAGCACACCCTTGACCATGCATCTATCGGCATATCACCACCTGAGGTTGGAGTAATTTGTTCTAAGAGAATCTTCTTTTCTCCGCGCGGCTACCATTAACCATTAGACTAAAGACATAACTTTACCAGTACTCCGTTTTCGGTCGCCCCGGAGGGTGTAGACGTTGTATGCGATTCCTTCTATTTTGTTGATCTGGCTACTTGTAGAAGAACTACTAACAAAACGTATTTAGCAAGGTTGGAGTTTGCATCTTCCCTCAATCTGCATGCTTCTCAAACACTTATACCTCATGATACCCGATAAAACAAACTCATTACCACAGATAACAACCCTAAACTATTTTCCCACCACCCAAATGCACAGCAGCCCTTTATAAATCAACAAGAAATTCCAAAATAATTATTCTGTTGCAACTATGTAAATATCTCTGTAACCAGGTCACCACCGCTTAACAACTCTTGCACTTAATACCTTAAGGAACTTGTCTCCTGCAGTCTCAAGCAGTTCCGCTGTAAGTTTAAACTTATAAACATCCCCTAACACAGTCCAACCGCCCCCTTTCATTTCAAGGAATCTTAACGACCATTAATTATTTCAACGTTAGCGAGGTCAGGGGAGCGAAAGAGTTGTGCTGCTGCTGTTGTGAAATGGGGATCCTGGTGCCTACCCCAATTCAGATTGAAAGCCATAAATTACCGGAGACAAGACGCACGAAATGCGATCAAAAAGTTTCTCGTCTTTCTGTGTATTTAGGTCATTTTCACGTGCGCCTAGAGAAATGCACTTTCGCAACCCTTTTGGTTATTACAGTTCCCACGGCCTCCTCTGGAGAGTCTATCCATTCACGAAAAGGGCATGCTTCTGTGTTGTTGATTGTGCTGTGAAGAGTGCAACGTCATCGATTGATAGTATCGAGGCATTGTGTATATGGTTGTCGATGTGGATGGCGCTCGACTGGTGTTTGTTTTAGTTAAAACTGGTATAGTCTAGGACGTACCAGGATAAGGAAAGCACCGGCCCCCCCTCAAAAAAACAGGTCAAACGTGCAGGGCGTAAGGATTCCACCTGAAGGAACGCGTACTTCAGTTCCTACTACGGATGATTTCTATGATACCTTAAGGTAGAGAGCTATGGGGGCCCCCAATACTGCTTGGTTGGGCCCTTTGGAAACTGCTGTTCAGAGTATTTTTAGTGCGGCTGGTTAACGACCGATTCATGCTCTTCTTCTTGGCGCGCGCGGGGCTGAGGAGTTGGGGTGTACCCCAGAGCAAAGTCGGAAGTAGGTTGCGAAAAAAAATTATATATGTATCTTCTTCCAAAAAACTAAACATGTAGAAAACTAACAACCGAAGACATTTCGGTGGACGGAAACGGAAGCAGTTGGCCATAACACGCCCTTCGGGCTAGTCGTGCTCAGTGGAGAGGAGTAGCAGTTGAAGTTTTGTAACGGTTAAAGGAGAATGTTCTTGGGGTAGGACAATCTGAGTCTGGATTTGTTCAGTTGCAGTTAATTGGTACTAAATTTGGGTGCAGTGAAGTGTGTGGGATCTGTTCTTATAAAAAAATTGTGATGTAGTTAAAACAGTGATAGTTAAAACCGAAACCAAGTGCTACAAAAAATAAAAAAGAAGTCGAAACTAATTCCCATGAAATTAGGACAAAACCTTGAACTATTACATAACCTGGCAGTAAAAAGACCTAAATATAGACGCATGAATATCGGTTCCATATCGAGTTAACTAGAAATAATCTAGGCGCTCGTTGAAAAGAACAAAGAAACAAGAAATAGGAGATCCAGAAATAGCAACGTCGCGGCTTTTAAGTAGTTTTAATATAGATGGTAAAAAGGATTACTTGCGTATATTTTTTTTTTGTACATGGTTCCATTGTTGCTTAGGCTCAAGGACAATTGGTAGCACACAAGCGCGTAATTCTTTATAAATAAATATTGATATATCATTTCTTAACGAACAAGAGAAGGGGTTGGTTTTTTATTCAAGGCTGATTAAGTTTTTTTTATTTAATCTTTAACCTATTTTTAGATTTTTGCAATTATTTATGGAGATAGGGTTTGTTATAATTGGGGTGCAGAATTGAAATAATTTTACATTTGAACCACTTACAAAACACTAAATTTGTAACGGTTGAGGACAATTTGTATCCTTTGGAGAACTGGGAACCATAAAAAATCATGCAATTGGACGTCTTAGTTCGCTGGAGCTTTATACATATCTCTAAACGCGAATATTGTTTTTGCAAGCGGTCCCCTAACTGAGCACTAATCACGTTCAATGCTGCTTGACTTCCACAATTGAATGAGAACCGGTCTACTGAGTATGCTTTAATGGCAGTTTCAGGGTTGCATAAAATATGAAGCCAGATACTTCACTTCAGCAAAGATAGAGAACCTACAGGGAAATCCCTCGTTCAGCATGGCCCTCATTTGCTTAAACGCTAGTTGGGATTTCTCGGCGGTTAGATGCTTTACAAGTCTTTGCGCTTCTCCTCAGAATCTTGTCTTTAAATAGCAGATCAAGCTTATCTTTTAATAGTCAATGTGCGATCGATTGTTTGTAAACGAGCTCAGTCAAGAGATCCCGAAATTGTCGCTACTTCACATAGTGTCCGTCAAATCTACTTGGGCAGCTTGATCGATGATAGGATCTTATTTGCTTCCTTTGGCGGCGGTCATAATATGAATTGGCTGCCATTTTGTTAGAAATGAAAAATTTGGCTTCAGTTTTAACGGAAAGTTTATTTGAAGGCGTAAAATTGTTGAGAAAATGCTGATCTGCTGAGTTAATGGACATTTGTGCTGTTTAACCGCATTTTGAATTGTTGCTTGCAAAACAACATTTGTAATTTCTTCTTCACTGTTGGCCCTCAAAACTTGCAAGGTTTGTTGTGGAACATATCAGCAAATCGGGATCCTGCGGCCCGGAAATTAGTCTTTCAAAATCTTCATCATTACCCGAGGTGTGTGAGCAGTTGCTAGAACCAACAACGCTTGAGACCCGAATCGGAAACTTGCGGAAAAAAACTTGTTAAGCATGCATTTGGCTGTTGCGCTCATGAGCTAAGGTTATGATGGTGCTGTCCTCCAAAAAATAAGAACCAAATCACTTTTTCATTGCAAATACTGTACCATACAGTCACTTTGGCTCTTCGTGCATTTCACGTGGATTCTCCGTGGCCCAAACACAAATTTTGCTCATTCACATAATATGGATTAGTTGACAACAAGCAATAGAGAAATACACACGTGAAGAACGTCCTTTGGGTTCGCAAAGAACGTCCAGGGCCGACTCATATTCCTATAGGCAAAGTATATAATGTACATATACAGGGGGTACTTCTTGTCCAAAATCTTCGTCATTGAGTTTAGGCCAAAGTACGAATGACCTAACTACATAAAAAATTTAGAAATGGTGACACACAGTCTCGATTGAAAGGCTACATAACTTCACTCGAAAATGCCTATGGGAAACATTCCAGCTACTACGCATGCTTCTTCGTCAATCATGGTCGAAACTTGCGCATAGGGTGCTTAGCCAGTCCTCCTCCACCCATCATGCACTGATATTAAATGAAGTGCGTTGCCCACACCCCCTCTGCATATAGAAAAATTGAGCTAACCACTCTCGAGATGAGAAAACGGCGGCTTTACCTTGGGCCTCCTACTATTGAATTGAATTTAATTATTGCCATTACTTTCTACTACATATTAGGATTTTATAAGGATTGAACATCTGCATTCTGAATGCATGAAGCATTAAGAAACAAAATGGACGAGTTGAGGTATATGTTTGACTATACTAAAATACATGCTCTTTTGGTAAGTGACACTTGGCTGAAACCTGAAATCTGCTCCGCTGTCTCCGAGCTTTGTTGATCATGATATATTGTTCCTCTCCATTCGTTTTACCTTTCACCTTTCATCCTCGGCTCTTCAGTTTCATAATGTGACTACAGCAATATCAATTTAGATCATCTTTCTGAATGCCCTTCTTCTTTTCTTTGGGTGATACCTACAGCACTATTTGTGTTGACACTAAGGTCGATAACTTGATCTCCTTTATTCAATCTATTTACGATCAGTGTCTCTCCATAGTCACAAGAGATGCAGCCCGTCTATACCTTGTCCTTGGCTTTCTCGTAAAGTCCGCGATCTGATAAAACAGCGCGAGTTCATTTACAGAGGTTAACGTAGGAAAGCCATAGTGACTCCCTTATCAAAAATCCTCTCTCTCTGACATATCTGATTTTCGCCCATCTGTAACCTTTGAGAAAACTCTTTTTATCCAAGTTCTGCGATATCTCGAATCTAATAAATTCCCTCCTAAATTGAAATCTGGCTTTCCTAAATCCCATAGTTGTAAGACTTCCATATTGGCAGTCGGTGATTACTGATCTTCGTTCTGCGCTCGTCCAGGGTATTAGCTCTTCTTGATTTTTCTAGGCTTTCCATTCTATGGTACAGTCGCTTCTACTTTCCAAACTTAGTCAACTCCAACACTTTTCTTCTTCTGATACTCGGCTGATCTTCTCTGTTTGCCGTAACAGCGCTATATCCTCTTTTCTTCCCGTGCCTTTGGGAATGCCACAAGACTCAATTCTTGGCCCTCTCCTTTTCTCATTGTAAATCATCTTCTCTCTATAAACCATCGCTGTTCCTTTCATCTGTATGCTGATGATCTGCAGCTATATACTTCATGTCCTCCGAATCATATTGAATCCTGTATTTCTCAACTCATTAGTACCCTACCAAATAAGTGTATGGAGTTCTAGTAACTTCCTTAAACTAAATCCTAAAAAATCTCAAGTACTTCTTATTAGTGTAACCGATTGTGGTGGATGTTAAAAGCCATTCTGTGAAGTTTAGGAAGCTATTATCAATTCCCCGACCTATACGAGTATATATGTTCTGCAGATCTCTTTTAAATTTTTCAAAACGTAGCTGCTTAGTTAATTTTTCAAAACGTAGCTGATTTTCCTTTTGATTAGTGCCGAGTATTACAGGAACCTTTCGTTCGGCTCCCCTTAGCTACGGGAACAGACTTTGTGTAGGATACCCTACCCAACTTGGCAGCGTCGTCTCGTATGGTCCAGTCGTATGGTCGTTCTTAATTCGTTGTAAGTAGACTAGATATAATGCTGGACGCCAGTGAAAATAGCGTTTTTGGTCTTGCCAATTGACTCTTGACCATCTTGAGCTCCGAGCGCGGAGAGTGGCTCCCTGCATGGCTAGGTAGTTGGTTATGTCGTTCCCATCTATTTTCCTATGTCCCAGAACATATACGAGAGTCACATTATGAATTCTATCCTACCGAGGCTATCTAGCTTAGCTTTGCATCGCTCCAATAGCTTGGGGCGCTTCATCTCCGAGCCTAGAAATCTTATGGAGGGTTATTAGCTTAGCTTAAATATCTAAGATAATATTTCAATGTTGTTTTCAGATTGAATGTAAAAACAAAACTGCATCAAATTTTCTAAGAGAGATTTGAAAAACAAAGTGTTCAAAAAAATTAAAAATTTTAACGACAATCAATTAACTCTAAAAAAAGGTGTTCTTTAAATACTGTGATATTACAAAAATAAAAAATATTTAAAAAAAATAAAATAAAAAAGTGTACAAAGCTAACATTGGATTTGGTGTCATTTCGTGCGAAATGATTTAAAATTAACTCCGTTGGCGGGAAAATTGTTTAATTACAATAAAAATCAACAAAAAGTGTAAAAAATTAAGTAAAAATTTCAAGTGTACAGTAATGGTTGAGAAGGGAAAGGCAGCAATTAGGAAAACCACGATTAATACTAGACCGGCAGCTGTAAATCGTTCTGTTGCTATTAAAAATGCATCAACAACGGATCCAGAAAGCCCATCGGATGCAAGCAAGAAAAGTACTGATTTGCCATCGAAAGAGATTAAGAAAATTGTAATTAATAATAATACTATTGCAGCACCACCAGCAACAACAGCAACAGCACTATCATCCTCCGCAAATGGTACCATTACAGCAGCTGCGACAAATCCAACAACACATCCGACAATTTCCGGGAATACTCGATTTTCTAGAAGAACCCAAGATGTTAGGCCAACTACAAAATTTCTAAAGCAAACAGCCGACGCTTTTGATGATCAAGATTTATCTTTTTCGGACACCGATGACAACAACAATCACAACTCAACGGGGGATCAATCAAAGTATGCAATACCTGAAGTGTTGCGCAAGCAAGGTACAGCGTCGTATTGTTCTGGGAATGCGGACAATAACTGTCCTTGCAATACTATGGAAGATGCTGAGCACATTTCGAAGCAGGTCAGCTTCTGTAATCGAAAGAGTTGGATATCCGTAGATCGGTTAAGTGAGCTGCGCAAGCGCGCCCATGAGGCGATAAAGAATCACAAGACATTCACGATACGCGGATGCTTCTTTTCGGTGCGCAATGCGCTAGCAGCTAGAGGATGGGTTGAGAAATTGGATATACATCGGAAGAATGCCAGTACGGTCCTGTTTCAGGTGTCATTCGAGGACTTAACGCAGGCATTGCCGAAACGGCGGCCGGGTGAGACTAGGCGCCAGTACTTGATCAAGTGCGAGAGGAATATTATGTCGAGATTTTTGGAGCATCTACCAATTGATTTTCTATGGACTGCTCGAAAGGAGAAGTGCGATTATATAGATCAAGCCAAGAATCCCGTTATGCTGATCAATAAGTTCCATCGGGTACCATTTACGTCAAAGGAGGGACTTTGTACACAGCTTCGAGACTTTCATTGGTACTACGAGGAGGGCACAGCGGAGCTATATTTTCCGCGATGCTATAACGTCTGGAGTCCGGAGGAGCTGAATGATTTTGTTGATAATTTCCGCATAACTGGTTGTTTGGGATTTCTCAAGTGGTTTGTCTATTCATTTCGGGACCGCGGCTACGATGCGGTATTTTCGGCCAGCGGCAAAGTACCCAGCACTGCTATAGAGTTTGCATTTAAGAGAGTGAATGAATTTTTGGACTTTTGCCATCATAATGATATCGATTCGGAGGAATCAATACGGGTATGGGAGCACGATTGGGATGCGTTCTTGTTTCAGCATTATATATTAACGCACGAGGACGCAAGGATACAGCTGGATCCAAATAAATTAATCGATCCAATTATGAAGCAGGCTGGGCGACTTTTAGAGAGTATTAAGCCATTTTGGCCGCAATATTTACTTGATGGATTTCTTAATATTTGGATCGTTAAACCGGCAAATAAGTGCCGTGGCAGAGGAATACATTTAATGAATAATCTTAAGAAAATTTTAAACATTGTGAATCCGTCTGTAGCTGCTAAGAGCCGATATATTGTCCAGAAATATGTTGGTAAGTATCTTAAAAATAAAAATATATTCTGCACCTCTCCAACTCTCTATCTTAACCAAGAATCCCTAAAATAGAACTCCCCCCACTCCCCACCCCTTAATTGGTATAACAAATCAAGATCCTTGTATTGCGTGCTATCAATCCTAAAAGGGTATTCGTGGAGTCTAATAATAGACGACGAATTTCCGGGTTCATAGGTTGATGGTCTTTGGATAAGTTAAGTTGTGTATAAGGATTATTTTTTGCGACAGACGAGGACGAATTTTATTATTTTTATGATAAAGACAAAAACAAAAAACAACATACTGAAAAAGTATGACACAATTGGCTTCTCTGTTTTGGTATTGGTTATTACCTTTTGATTGATAAATGCCGACGGGACGTTTTGGACTTATTGAAAGGTTATTTCTAAACGTGCCGGCTATAACGTCATCGTGTTTGTTTTTTTTTAACCCTATTTAGAGTCCTTGACTTATTGAGAAGAATCAATAATATATATTGTTGTAGATGTGAATGGAGGTCAAATTTTAACGACATTCAATGTCTGGAAAAGAATTTTGTTTGAGGGAAAATACCAACAACCTCATTGTTAACTTTGATTATTTTTTTATTAGGTGTGAACAAGGTTATCCAGTATAAATTATATATTAAAGGTTTCTTAGTAAAAGGATGGGGTAATTATATGTGGAGACCTGTTTGTGGTTTTTAGGCTTTTGGTAGGAGGTTAAACGTTTTTAGGAAATTACTAGGAATTAAGGATAATGTTAGGGATATGTCGACTCAGTTCCACAGTTAATAGTATTGATTAGTTTTTAGTTTATGTATTTTTAAATCCCGTAAAACAGGCCCTCGACTGGAATCCGCAAGGATCCCGTCGAGTCGGAAGACCTAGGACAACATGGAGGAGAACCCTATTAGCAGAAGCCGCAACAACTGGGAGATCCTGGTCGGAGCTGAGAGCTGTCGCGCAAAACAGAGTCCGCTGGAGGGCAACTGTTTCCGCCCTATGTCCCATGAGGGATTAAAGGAGCACAATGATGATGATGAAAAAATAATTTAAACGGTCAATGCCAAAGCTAAAGATTCATTAAAAAAAAATGCGCCCTACATGTTTTATTTTTTAATAAAACGCAAACTGTCCTTGGACGCCAATTGACAGGTCCATTTCTCTTGTTGAAAAAATTCTAATTTCAATAAGTCGATGGATGCGGTCGCCGTATGACACGTAGCCCCATTCTGTTGAAACTACATCTCATCTCGATTACTGTCATCCAAAAACAAACAAAAAATCATAGATCATGGTACTGCAAGGGACCGTAATGCGAGCTACAGCCCCATTTTTGAAGAAATAAAGCCCGATGATGCCACTATCGTATATTCTCCTCAGTCCGCACATTCCTTCGATGTGTTGGTGTTATGGTCATAGAGTACGAAACCTACACGGTACAGTTCGACGGGTGGCTCACTCAGGTGGTCGATTATGTATACCATACAATTCACGAAGTTCTCTATAAGTTGCGCCAATGGACGATTGATTTTCAAAGTAAATTCTAATAATTTGGTGGCATTGTACAAGCGTTATAGTATACTGATCATAAATATCCAAAAGTAACAGCAGTATGTCAGCTCGTTTGATGTTAAACCTTTGGAAAGTTCTATCTAAGCAAAAAAACATACCTGCAATTTTAATCTTCTACGTATGGCCCAATTTTGCTGTGGGGACTGGCGATGTTCTTTCAAATGGCTGAAACTCACCTTTTCTTTAACAATCATATCAAGTCTATTTAGCTACTCCGTGAACAAAACATCCTTTCTGAGTAACTCGGAATGAATAATTCTTTTCATAAATCACCAAATTCAATGAATCACCTACTATTAGAGAAAGTCGATGCATCGAATTCACTCGATGTTTTCAATACGATACATCGAATTGATCCGATGTCTGAAAAGCTATTTATTTACGCAATGCATCGAGGTATTTTATAACATCGTATCTATTCTAAACCATAATTAACGTTGTTTTAAAAGTTAAACACGATAGACCACAAGAGCTAGAAAACGGCCAAAACTGACGATGTTATTTCTGACGTCTATTTACTTGAGTAGTCTATGAGAACCCATTCCTAAACTCCGTACAATTGCTAACAAACACTTGACCGTGGTGGGAACTTCAGTTCAATTTGAATATTTGTTTTCTAAAGCAGCTAAAATCGTCGGGGGGTGAATACAGCTTAGTGATGCAATTTTAGAAAAAATATTTGAAATTAAGAAAATATCGATGTGATGCATCGCAATGCTAATGCACAATATTTATGGATTGCATTGAAATAAAACATTGATCTCTTTTTTTAGTTGTACACCTCTACCTGTTATAGAAGCGGCCGTATGCATTTAGACCCAGAAGCTCTTGTACGAAAGTGTCGAGTGGAGGAAAAAATATCGAAAGTTTTCTTATATCCGTGGAGAAGCTTTTACGTCCGTGGGTGAAGAGAATCTCGCACTTTCACAAATAATTAATTGAACCTCTCAACTGTTCTTTCCACCAAACCCGATTCTGAGGCGATATCCCATAGGTCTTACCGCAATTATATAGGAAAAAAATGGTGGTTCTCCTTCGATTATGGAAGTCAAGCAGCATTGGAAGTTGGTACTTAGCTGGGTGCTTATCTGGGTGACCGATTAGTGAAACCGCTATCGACCTACAAACGTTTGGAAGAATGACAAAGTTATTGCAAAAGGTGAACAAAAATATAAAACGTTTCGGCACGGCAGTTCATATTCACACATTCACAGGCGTTATAAAAACCCAAGAGCTTCGGGCGTCCATATTTTCATGATGATTGAATGAAAGCTCGTACCCACAGAAATTAGAAATTGCTTATTGTTATTTTATCTTTCCTTCGATGGCTCTAGAAACCAATTTGAGCCTTGACTACCATCAGCTTTTTCCTCCAAACGTTTTTTTGCTCGTCTAGTTTCTGGTGTTGAGGAATTTTATTGCATCTTCCTTAACACTGTCTTCCAAACTTGGCCGTAATTTGACCATTGCTATTTGTAGTCCTATGACTGTTACATTCCTATGGTAGCTCGATGTATCTGCGTTGAACCAAATGATACCATTCAAAATGAGTGAACGCTAAGATAGTTTTCAAGGCAGTACCTCTTGTATTCAAGGTGTAGATGAATGTTGGTATGAGTTTAATTTGGATTAGACCTCAGGCGGTCGTTTTCAAAAATTCGCCTTCTTTTCACTTGCTGGCTAAACCTTCCATGTCCTGCGTATAATGCCAAAAGCTAATGCGCGATCTCAGGATCAATCTTCTTTTGTTTATGCGAAAGTCCAACCTTAGAAGTCCCACTTTATACTACCAGGCCATCATGCCGTACTCGTTACGGTGTGCAATATGTAGTCGTCTTCGGTTCAATTTCTAGTGATCCTCGGAGACCCATTTCTCGATGCGACTTCTTACCAGCTTTCTAACAATAATATAGTACAGTTTTGAACCGCGGAATTCCAATGTCGATCCCTGATTGCCAGATTTTCATCTTCTCCGCGCCACTTCTGCCGTCATTGATGGACCCCGTCTATAAAAATATGCATATCTTCCGATATATTTTCAGAGATCGATCAATGCTTAAGGGTTCTACCGTGATACTTCTCAGTTTAAGAGATACTTACATGGGCATCACATGCTCATGGCTTGATCAATGATCTACAAGAGCCCATGTTGAGTTCCCGCCGAAAGCAATACAGAATTTCGTTTCGCCCGAATTAGTAAAGTTGTCGCCATTTTCGTTATATAATGTTCCAGTTGCTAAAACTTTTTTACTGCTGGTGCAAAATGCCCGCTGATGATCCACGCACGCTATTCTTTGCATCCTGCCAAAGTTCCTCTTAACTATTTTTTTGTGGTATGCCATTAGTTCTCCAGATCATAGCGCAATACCTTACAATGGGTCTTACCTGCATATTGTTTATATTTTTTACCCAAATTAGTCACTATATCGCTAAGTATAACCTTAATCTTTGATTTTATTTCGGATAATCTAGGTTGATGTTTATGGTAAAATCGCGGATAAGTATGATCTTGTTGATTTTTACTACCCTAAACGATGAGTTAAGGAATTGAGGGGAGAGGTATGATGCTTTATATGCGATCTAGACTCAAATCTGCTATCAAGTTGTACATCCCCATCCTTTTGGTTGTCTTTTTACACTTTTAAAACCCCTAGACACGAGCAAATCTAATTTTATACCTCATAATTGTAACCATACTAATAAAAACTCATTATTATTTCTTACAATTACAGAAAGACCACTCATAATTCACAATACAAAATTCGATATACGACAATGGTTTCTAGTAACGAGTGTCCAACCATTAGTTATTTGGATGTATAAAGAAAGTTACTTACGGTTTAGTTCTCAACATTATAATCTAACAAACTATCATGAATCTGTACATTTGACAAATCATGCCGTCCAAAAGAAATATAGAAATGCAAAAAGGGACAAGAGATTACCAACGGAAAATATGTGGGATTGTTACACATTTCAGGCATACCTACGTCAAATTGGACAACAGGATATGTGGACTGAGAGAATATATCCGGGAATGCGTAGAGCAATAACTGGTGCTATGTTAGCATCACAAGAGAATATGGATCGAAGATCGAATACCTTTGAGCTATTTGGTGCAGATTTTATAATTTCAGAAGATTTTTATCCTTGGTTAATTGAGATAAATTCAAGTCCCGATCTAGGTGGGACGACTAGTGTAACGGCTAGAATGTGCCCGCAATGTCTGGAAGATGTTATAAAAGGTAAAACGTTTTTATGTGTGTTTTTTTATTAAAAATATGTTTTTTTTTTGTTTTTTTAGTTGTTATCGATAGAAAAACTGATCCAAAAGCAGATACTGGCAATTTTGAATTAATTTACCGTCAAGTGATACCGCCAACACCAGCTTATATGGGACTTAATCTTTTCCTAAAGGGACGACAGATAACTGCAAAACCTATGAACGCCGGTATGCGCCGAGAGAAAACATATACAGCTGGCTTTCAATATTCCAGAAGCAATTCAAGCCGTTTGTCGCAAAATTCGGCAAACACAACCAATTCCGCACCAGCAGTACCAGCCTTTCAACCGGTATTCGCAGATAGACCAGACGGTCCAGTACCAACAATAATGGAATTTTTAGACTCGCCGTTCAGTCCACGTCCCAATCAGACGACATCTAATAATACCAGTAGTAATAACCAAACGGTATTTAAAAAGAATGCTTTAACTCCATCTAGCTTTAATAGTAATAATAATTCTAGTCAGCAAAAAACAGACGCAACCCCTACAAGCTTAAGTAGTTCTAGATTACTAAGTCCTCTCGTTAGTGCAAATCGAAATCCAGACCAACAGCAACAACCACCACCGACATTTACGAAAAGTCCAACACATCGCAATATAATTAAGGATGCCGGAATATGGCGTCAGACGTGTGAACCAAAGCAAAAAATTTTAGTTACTCAAACTTTTTCAAGAAGGCACATGAGCTGCGGTCCAAGAATAACAACAAACGAAGAGAATTCTGATCTTCAAGCTCAAGAAAGTTCGGACCAAGCTCCGATGCCTTCTGATAGTAAATTTGAGTGTGTCGGTAACAAATGTAGTGTTGAAAATTTGAATGCGGTTTTGGCAGATGGAGAGCCAGCTGCAAAATCTCCACCAAAATCTGCTGCTTTAACTTCTAGAAAGCAAATATATGAACTTTTATATAAATCAAAATCAGCCAGATTAGCCCGACCTTCTAGAGCATTAGTTAAGCCGAAATCGTCACCAGTTGCCCTATCTAGTAGCGCAATTAGACGCAACTACTTGAGCTCGGTTAAGAAATTATCAAATTATGATAATACAACAACTTGCAGCAAGCTACAGAAAGGTACAACCGTCAAGAATACCACCGCTACTGTTGAGGTGGTTTCTTCGCAATTTCATGCTGTCGGGATGAGCCTTAGGGCATGGAGGTCCCGGCATTATAAGCTCTTGAGGGATACAAGTGGCACTCAGTTGAATGCTGTTGCATGCAAGAGTGCGCCAGCTTGTAGTCCGATAAGAGCGAGTCCTAAACGGCAACTGTGTAAGACCTTATCGAAGAAAACATCTGGAAGTAATAGCAGCCGAGGAAATACTGGCGCTTAAAATTTTATTGTTATAGTTGTGTTACACAAATAATTTTTAAACGTTTTTATCTGTACTTATGATATAGAAAGAGCTAGAAAATTAAAATTGAAACGTACTTGCCTGTTAAAATCATTTTCAAGGGCTCTCTTCCTTCTGCTATATACATATGTAGGGGCCAGTCAAGTCCTTGCTGAACATCAAGAAAAGGAGAAGAGGTTGTTAAGTGTGTGGATTAGTGTGGTAAACTGTTGTTGTGGTGTATTTTTAACATTTCCACACTAATTACCATTCCATTTTGGGTTTAAATTCCCCGTAAAAAAGGTATTGATTTTATGATTTTAATTTACAGATAATTTCTGTTTCAGTTTATTCATTTTACATACAAGAAGATGAAGATTTTTCTATATTTTTTCAAGAACTTTAGGATTTTGCAAGAAATTTCCATCTCGAACGGTTTTGTCCTGTGCTCTTAAGCTCACTCTAAGTTTTCCCCCATCAATTTGGCCTATTATAGACGAGGTTGTTATGTATCCAAACGCAAAATTTCTTCAAAGCTGTAAACAATGGTAAAATTGTGGAAAAAAGCTTCTTTTATCGCTTGCAAAGCTTTCAGAAAACTTTTTGTAAAGCTTTCAGTAAACTTTCACAAAAACTTATGCGTCTGGATGCATACGTCCTCGTCAATATAGGCTTTTAGACCTTGAAAAACACTATCGATCCGCTTTTAACATAGTTTCGTTACAGTAAAATCTTTTCATATTCACACTATCGACATTGTTCTCTATCCGTTATCGTCATATAGTATAAACATTGCAACAGCATTCTTCTATATTTTTCTATTAATACGGCTAGTGAGGCGCAATCAGAAAAATTTGCTTCTTCTTCGTTTAATCAAGTGTAGCGCTCAAAAGTTCCCCGAGTAAAAATAATTAGTTGATATGTTCCATGCGTCTTTTATTGATACATGCTTGTAGCGGGCTGCATTTGGAAAAGTAGAATTTTAATTCAGACGAGCAGTGCCTCATTTGGGTGTCATATGTGCGTTTTGACACTGTGCATGCTTGTTTCAGGCTAAGAAAGGGCGAATCTTATTTTTACTCGGGTCTGCGGCTGCCATTTTCACTTATTATACTATTAACAGACACTATCGCAGATTTGTCAGCTCATTGCCTTTAGCGATTTGTCGGTTACTTAAACTAGTCTGTTCGAGAAGGGTTTTAAATTTTCTGTAGATAATAGTAAGGTAGTATTGGATGGCGTCAAATCTGAATCTCACCCCATTTCTGCGGGGGTCCCCCAGGGTTCAATTTTATCACCGGCCCTATTTCTCATCTTTATAAATGACCTACTTTCAATCCCCTCCAACCCACTTCTCAGCTTCGCTGACGACGGTACTTTACGTTACTCGTACAGCTACGATACAAGACAGACTCATGCCAGATCCTGTCTTGATGATCGGGAAATTATGTCCATCTCTGTTAATAACGACATTGAACTCATTCTAGAGTGGGGAAAGAAAAATCGTGTTGATTTCAACCCCGACAAAACCAAGCACTGTCTTATTTCAAAGAAAAAGATCAACACCTCACCATCCTTGAAAGTGGATGACGTGGTACTAAAGGCCGATCCATCCCTACACATCCTAGGTGTGACATTAGCCAAAGACTTGCGATGGAATGACCACATATTCCAAATCGCAAAACAAGGATCCCAGTGCTTGGGATTTCTTAAGAGGTGCAAGTTCCTCCTCCAGCCATCTCCTGCTGTTATTTATAAATCCTACATTCGGCCTCTTCTCGAATACAACTCCCTCGTTTGGGGCGGCGCTCCAATAACCACCTTAGCATGGTTAGATAAGGTCCAAAAAAGGGCCCTTAAGTTAATTAATGACGATACCGCTTGCTCCACCATCGACCCCTTGAGCCACCGTAGGAATGTAGCAGCACTGACCAAATTTTATCGCTACTATCATAGTGACTGTTCCTCCGAGCTAAACGCTCTCCTGCCTCCACGGCAATCCTATACCCGCAACACCAGATTAGCCCACTCGTCTCACTCCCTCCACCTGCAACTCCCCCTTTCACGCACTCAACAAGATATGAATTCGTTTGTAAATAGAACAACTCGACTGTGGAATAACCTCTCGCAGTCAGTTTTTCCGAGCTCCTACAACATCCAAGAGATCAAACGCAGGGTTCATCACCACCTTCTTCAATACCCCCCCGTACCTTTATAATCCTTACCCTATTCCCCCTCCCTCCCTCCCGTACTAAGCTTACTGCTAGACATTGCACCATGACGTGACAAATGACATGACGGACTAGTAGTACAAAGGGTGACTCCTGAGCTTAGCACTGCCACATAAAAAAAAAAAAAAAAAAGATTATCCTTTAGGGCACTGTGTTACCGAAAATCAAGCCAATTGGTGTCCTAACATCTTTCCTGCTGGGCGCCAGCAATATTCTGGCTGCGTCACTAGACGGCACAGGAAGAAAGCTGCTTGATATATTTTATTAGAATTCCATCGTCCAGGCTTTTTTTACAAAAATAATAAGAGCGGGTTCGGAACAGCGGAATACGTCTGGCCAGGGTGTCCATCCTTTGTTCGTTGTTTTGAAGCCCTGTCGATCTGAGATGGAGACAAAGGTGACCCGATTGGAAATACTCAGTACTTTAGCAGGCTCAAACTAATATAGAGACTTGATCGCTGTATTTACCTAGAGGCTTTGATTCCAGCACCCTGCTATGATCGACTCATGCCTCTAATCATATGAACTTACCTCATGATATCTTGGGAGGAGCTCGGGAAAGCATATCTCGTATGTTCATGGAAGGAAGCTGAAATGCTGAGACATCGCGAGCATGCAGTCCAATACTAAAATCTCTTCTACAATACCGGCGAATATAGAATGTTTCTGCTGGGTACTCCGCTGAAGATGTCAACTCGTGCTCAGCGTAGCTGATTTCTCTATTTCAACATGGAGTGGTATCATCTTAAGTCTCTAAGCACTGCCATTCTTTGGATCTTCCTTTATTTGATAACAAAGCTATTAAGAGTCGGGTTTTATGTCGCCACACTAATGCCCTGGGAGTTTTGCATGGACCATATGTATATCCAATAATTGTCGTTTTATCTGGGTTGACATTGAGTCCAACCTAAGTTCACATGCTGGAGAGAAAATTAAAATGGGAGGCTTCCCGGTGGTTAAAAAGTTTGAGTCATTGAGGAGTTTACCTACAATTATGCATGCTGAAAGGAAGAAGCAAAAAATAATTGCACCCTATCTCTCTACTCGCAATATTACTCACTATTTTCAATGCAAAAGACGAGTTTAATGGCCTGAAGGATTTTGCAAGTATTGATATCAGATCGTCCTGGCTTGGTGTTATGTTATGTTGACAATCCTCCAAACAGATGGGATGCCTTGTTCGAAAGATGATTGTAAATATTTTGCTGATTAAAGTAGTAATTATCTTGCAGCCCTCCTCCTGGACTTGTATGGTTCACACGACCGAATTGTCTTATCGTACATCTTGTAGTCTAAACCAGGCATTAGCTTTAGTCCAGGTAGCTGTTGTCACGCCACATAGTGTAACTAGCTACCAACTGGAAACTACGCTCTATTTTGTATAAATAGCTGAACCTAGGAAATGTGCTTCAAGGTTTCCTCGCATTATTTATGCAAAAGAGTTCTTGTCTCGCTTTATAGTTCCGAGATCTCTTGACATGTCTTTCCGTGCCGAGGTAGATCTACATTATTAGAGGTTGCATTGGACACTACTTCCACAGTCCATCTTATTCGTACAACATTCTAGAGTTTAAACGTAAGATTAATCGTCATATGGCTCTATAACCACAGACTTTTCTTAATCGCCTTTCAGCTTTAAAATAAGTTTATTTCTAAAAATTGCTCCTTGATCTGAACTGAGGCTGATGGTACAAAGAGTGATTTCTAAGCTTAATGGCAACAAAGGGGAATTCTAAAATAAATGTAGTCGCAATAAATTCTCCTCATGTCCACTTTGGTGTTAAGGTTCCAATTGTGCTCCAAGATATTTCCATCAAACCTATCGTAGGTTCTTTTAGTAAAAATTGCTTATGATGGCTGAGTTTAGTTCTGCTAGCTAGATTATTACGCATCGAGTTTCGAAAGATCGTCGATCTCTAGCCCATCTTTTTCAGTTTGTCAACCCGGTGGTAAAATTTGTCGTATCCAAGGCTCTTGTATTAATTCGACATCTAGATTTAGATCCTTTAGAAAAATTTGGAAGTCGTTTGTGGCTATTTCGGAGTGTTACGTCCCTTGAGCGCGGTCCTCGGCACCCTGCAAATCCGAATTCTTTACCAGTTCCTCCACATTCGGAGATTGCCCCTCTGTGGAAGGGCTTTTAAAAATGCTAAACCTGAGTCGGTTTTCATTCTCTTCCAATATCTCGAAGGACCCCTCGTTGATAAATAGGAAGAATGAACTTCTATTTTTCAGCGGTTCCTTTGTTTTGATGGCCAACCAATCACCCACGAAACCTAGAACATCTTTTACTGCTCCTTTTATTGTTGTTCCATTGATAGTTCAAAACTTCAAGTGCGCTATGACCAATTTCATTTATTCTTACTTCTTGACCTTCTTTCAATCCTGCCACGTTATATTTTCTGTCTCTGTTTCTTCTTCTTGTTTTTATTTTAAAAACCTTGGGGCACCAAGTTTCGTTCCTTATTAAGACGTGGTCAGAGTCTATATTTGCACCGCGGCATGATTTCCCGTCCAGTACATTGGATTATTGTTTTTTTCGTAATATTTCCTGTCCAGTTCATCTCATCTCCAGAAGAGCCGCTATGTTCACTCTGTATTCCCTCAATTCTCCTAATGGGACCCTTAGACTATCAATAATATTGCGCAATATTTTGATTTGCGACATATTATTGACGGACTGTGGGTGATATTGAAAGATTGTGGGGAGCAAAGGAGACCGCCAACATTTTGCTCAATATTAATGATAGTCTAGGGGCCACTTAATAGAATCTTCAGCTTACCGAGTTGATTGGTCTTACTTTCCATGAAACTAAGTTCAAATGCTTGTCTTTTGAACTTTGTCGAGTCGTCTACGTTAAATTTGTTCAGTCTGAGGCAGTGCCATAAGTTCCATAGCAAGAAGTTACTGCCAGGAAGAGTTGCTAGTCTGGTAGGTAGGGGAGAATATAACGCGTTACACTCGTTACTACCGTCGTTTGTTGGTGTTGCACTGGTTGTTGTTTAAACGTTGCATTGCGACTAAAGGTAATCCTTGATTCAAATCTTTATGAATGGAGAATAAAGAGTTTTGTTTGAAATATATTGATTTTTATTGAATTCTATGGTTTATATCTAAAATTTATTATCAAAAAATACTAAAAGCATTGCCTTAAAGCGAATTCTTTGCAAAGTAACCACTTAGTCATGTAGAATTCCTTTTGTATACTAGCAAGTTTCTTGTCAATCAAAATCTAATCAATCTAGTTGGTTGTTGGAATGTCTAAATTTCAATTAGTTTCGGATTCTCTTTAAATTCTTTCCGCAATATAATTTAAAATTCAGTTCCCCATATAATATTTAAGTTTAAAAAAATTTTCGCTATGGCAAAAAATTAGCAGTAAAATTGTGGCTTTTTTTCATTTCGGTTCAAACTAACAAAACAAAACAACGATAATAAAAGGAAAATTTTAATATTTAAATTATAAATGGCTTACAGACATGAATCCTAAGAGCATATCAATACAACCACCCGAGAACAATTTTAGCAACACCTTGCAGCGCATGAGATTTGCAGTACAAGATTTACAAAAAGAAATATCTGGATTATATATACATAAAGGAATACGGACATTGGCCCAATATCCCCCAGCTGAACTTGGTGGAAGAAATTTTGATAATAATAATATTAATAATAATAGTAGCAATTTGAAAAATATTAAAGCTAAGGAACAAGTTGGTAGTAATATGAATAAGATAGCTTCAAAAACAGTAATAGTACCAGCGCAACAAACAGTTAAGACTGATGATGATAAAAGTAAATCGAGTAGCAGTGATGGATCAACGCCGGCTAGTGGAACATCAACACCAAGCAAAATAACAAATATTAATAATGAAGTTATTCGGTCTATATCGGCTTTAGCAGGACTAGACAGCTTTGAGCGCCTCAAGGAATATAGATCTCAAGTATTGAAGGCTGCTAAAAATAGACAGATCTTCATTATGTTTGGCTCGTATCATACCATTTGTATAGCATTAAAAAGACGTGGATATTTGGAAAAGCTACCACCAAGCAAATTTCAAAATATTCAATCTTTTTCACAAAACGATCTGGCACTGCTGGCTAGTGCTGGTAATGAGTATGAATGCGTTTTAATATCGAAACTATTAGAAAAATATCCGCCATATTTTATCTGGCAAGCAAAAGGACATCGTGATGGCTATGATCATATACTGCCATATCGTAACCGGTTACGCCGTATACATGAATTTGATTTTACAACAAAAGAGGGTATAATTGGTTGCATTGAGAATGCCCATTGGAATACTGTTGAGGATGAGGCTGAAATTTTAGTACCAAGGCTGTATCGATTGTCACAACAAGAAGAGGCTAGTTCATTTCTGCATGACTTTCGTACAACATGCTGTTTAAGCTTGCTGCTATATATTAACGAGAAGATATCAACTAACTATAGATTATTTGATGATAACGATGGTACAGCTGATCTAGATATAATACAATTTGCTGTTGAACGCGTTATGGAATCAATAAGTAGAAAAAAGTTGGGTGATCTAGATATACCAAAGGATGAAGAGAAATCTGTCGATTCAGATGATTGGGTAGATTTTGTTGCACGATCTAAAAAAATAATCAGTAAAGAGGAGAAATTCAAGGCTGAAGGTGATCGTTATAAACTTGAATTGATAAAGGTTATCGATATTATCCAGCTTGCTCAGCCGTATTGGCCAACAATGCATATGGATGGTTATAATAATATATGGATATTAAAGCCTGGCTTTATGTGTCGCGGCAATGGAATTGTCTTAATGAAAGACTATTCGAAAATCATAAGCTTTGCCGAATCAAAATTTCGCATGAGATATATTGTACAAAAATATATCGAACGTCCATTATTAATATATAAAACAAAATTTGATATACGACAGTATATACTTGTTACAATAAATGAATCGTATAATATTTGGATGTATCGTGATTGCTATTTACGTTTTAGCTCACAAGAATTTTCATTAGATGATTTTCGTGAATCAATACACATAACAAATAATGCTGTACAGCGAAAATATAAAAATGGTGAAAGAAGCGATGAGCTACCGAGACATAATATGTGGTCATTAAGCGATTTTAAACAATATCTAACAAAAATGGGACACGATGATGTTTGGAAAAAGAAAATTTATCCAGCATTAAAAAAGAATATTGTTGGTGTACTTTTAGCTAGCCTAGAAGGTACAGAATTTATTGAAAATAATTTTGAATTATTTGGCTGTGATTTTATGATTGATGAAGAATTTAATGCTATATTAATTGAAATAAATGCAACACCAGACATGTCACCATCAACCGCTGTTACCGAGCGTATTTGTAAGCAAGCATTAGAAGATGTTATTAAAGTTGTTGTTGATTTACCAAAAAATCGCCGTTCACCAACTGGTAATTTTGAATTAATATATTCTGTACCATGGACCCGTATACCATATTCATCACCAAATATGACTGTTGATGGTAATCAAATGAAGATTAGATCATATGAAGATGTATTTAGTAAAGTTAATCGATATAAGGCATCACGTTTAACAGCTGGTGCTATATATCTACCACCACCACCGCAATATGCTAAAAATACATCGGATATTAAATATAAAATTATAAATGATATTGAAATATTAAAGCCGCCACCAGATGATGTTGAAAAGATTAAAACAATATCAGATAATGGTTCAATTGAGCAAAAAATTGAAATGGCAACGGCAACAGCACCAGAAATACCAGTAAAAACAATACTACCACCACCACCATCACCAGTTGAAAAGGATAATAATAATAATAATAAAGTTAAAGAAATTGAAAAACCAAAAAAAGATAAACAACAAAAGAAAAATGAACGAAAATTAATTATTAATAAAAAACGTTTAAGACGCCGCACATCATCACCAACAACTAGTGCCTTAAGTTTAGTGAAAAAATCAATTGAAGCGATGAGAAATTTAACAACGGGTAGTAAAACTGAAAAGAAATCATTATTAACGAAGCCAGCAAATTCTACAAGTCCAATTAAGCAAGTTAAACTATCACGGCATGATAATGAATTTAAACGAAAAATTAGCAGTGCCAAAAGTTATCTTCCATCATCAGCAAGAGAACTAATGGCATTAGAGGCTGTTAAAACTAAAAATGTTAAAGATAAAGAATCTGGAGGTGTTCAAATCATGTTTCGTAAGCCTCAATAGACTTAAACACACACAACTTAACTATACTTACAAACTTAGTCCATTCTATTTTTCTCGATTTCAAATTCAATGTAATTTATATATCTATATATAGTATTATTATTATTAATTTTTTTGATTTATTATTTTTTTTTTCGAAATTTGCAAGTTCTAAAAGTTATATTTTTCTTTAACAAACACAAAAAAAATCCTTTTCACACACACAGCCACATTACATTCAAATACTACGATTTATTTATTGGAAAAAAGTTCCATTTCATTCATTTGTTACAACAACCGAAAATTTTGTAAACTAATGACTAAAAATTGTTTTTTTTTTCTTTTAATTAAAAAAACGAATTATTGTCAGTTATTCACAAATTATTTGGCAATTGTTTGGGAGATTTAAGAATTAATAAATAAGAATTAATTCATAAGTCAGTAAAATAGAGATAAAAACAAAAAACAAAAAAAAAAACAAAAAAAAAATTCGTCATTTTAAAAGCAATGAAATAAATGCAAAAGTATAATGGTGCTGCAAGTAATACATATTAAAAATTTTGTTTTATTTATGAAGAAGTACAAAGCAAGTTTCAATTTAAATTTATCTTTAGTTAGTCCAAATGAATCCACAGGCTTGGCCTATTTTATTTACTACCCCCTTGTAACGACAGGAGTAGATGGTCAGCTGTTAGAGATGTCCAAGGTTTAAATAAAACTACGAATTGCGTTTTAATTAGGTAAATATGACTGTTCAGGAACACAATTTGCAAAATTCGTTCACCATATTGGTCCCACAATTTTAAATTTATAAGTTTTGATCAGAGATTCGTTATTTGCTACCTTAAAAACCCGCAGATACCGATTTTCATCGGAATCTAAATACAATTGTCAAATTCGTTGGCCATATTGGAGCGGCCATTTTGAATTTTTAAGTTTTGACTGCAAATTAGTTATCTGCGACCTTAAAAATCCCTAGATATCGATTTTCGTTGCAATCTGAACACAATTGGCAAATTAAACCATATTTAGGCGGCCAATTTGAATTTCGGTCATATTTTCTCAACGATTTTGAATTTCGAAATTCGGGCTTCGAGGTGCATCATGGGAGACCTCCATGGACTTTCATGCAAAATTTCGAAGCTTGGGCAATTCGGAAATTTAATCGGAATCGGAACATAATTGATAAAATTCGTCGGCCATATTGGTGTGGCCATTTTGAACACGAATTCGTTATTTACGACCTTAAAAACTCTTAGATATCTACTTTCATTGAAATTGGAACACACAATTGGTAAATTAAACCATATTTGGGCGGCCGTTTTCAATTCCGCCCATTTTTCGGCGGCGATTTTGAATTTCGGGCTGTATCCTGAAGTTAAGTTGTCCTTATAAGGACTCTTTTCAATAGGGTGGGACTCCCGGTGTACATGCTTCTCTGTTGTTTTGTGCTCTTATATGTTGTATTATATTTTGTGTCTGGGTCTTAGCTGGGTCACTGAGCAGTGGTAAGGTTTCTCAGTTCGGCGGAGAAATGCAGCTTCTGTCTTAGAAGAATAACTCGATTTACAAAAGCTATAATCATGGTAGACTCCCACGGACCTTCATACAACATTTCGAAGCTCTGCGATGATTGGTGCGTCCGCTATAGGGCACATTTTCACGCATACATACACACATACAAAAACTTTCTTTTATTAAGATAGACGAAGATACCATAAATTATATATATAATTCACGTAAAATTGTCGAGGGAGGGAAAGGAGAAGAAATCAGGTATAGCGGATTAGTGGTAAGGCCCCTATTGGCTTACAAGCCGCCGGCAGACCTTGGCTTATAAGGCCAGGACGACAGGCACACACTTTCAACTTTTTGTGCATTGCTGCATAGAAGCAAGCACAAGAACTCGTTGCGCAATTATGGGTCGGTGGAAACTTGTCGTATATCATGAAATTGCTGAATGCAACGCGTGTACGTTTGAATATATGACCTTCTTGAGAGATGACAACTTGAGGCAACCGCCTGGCAGGCCATGGACTGCGGGTCACCTCATGATTCTCACAGACACATAGGCGAACAAGAATTAAGGTTCGGGCACTCAGAAAGTGGTCTGTGGCGGCGGACAGCGATCCCAACCGAGGCGGTCTAATTGTATTACATAATTTGGCATTTTCTCTGTCAAACAGAACGAGGTTTATCGCCACCTGCTAGTCTTTGTCACGACGACAAGCGATCTGGTTGTACAAAATTACAGATTTAAGCATGACCGCTTTGACGCTTCTAGCTGAAATTTTTATTGAAAATGTGCGCAAATACGGTTTTTGTTCGATACTTCACTTCGATACATAAGCGGTAGTACTTCCCACTAGTTCTGTCTTCTGATGTCATGCACCCAACATCGTGTTTTCTTGTTTTTGCTTTCCAAAGCTATAAGCAGAAGGAGTTTTTCTTCGTTCGAGCTCACACTCAATATAAAAAATAAGAAAACGCACTACAGCTTTTAAAAAAAGAGTACGTTGAGACTAGAATGCTCATACAAAGATATCGCGTTATATGCGATGTCCCCATGTCGCAGATCGCCTCGACGACCGCTGAATCGCTGCCCGAGCCTACATTTCTATATATGTACATCTATCAAACCAGAAATAAATTCCGTCTGATTGAACATTTTTTCACTCGTGGCCTCAAAGAAAACTTCAAACAAGATAGAAGTTCATATCTTAAGGCACGGGCTGACGATGAATGCACACATAAAGATTTTTGTCAGTTTTCTTGGACTGCGGGCCTCATTCAGTCGGCGGCCGATGAATGTATACTTATGGAATAATAATTGGTCTCAAGACGAGGAACCTTCGAAAAAAGGCCTGCCGGCAGCCTATGTATTATCGATCGGTACCACTGAATCAATTCTCTGTGGTTTGTCAGTTTATTGGTCAGGTGATACCATTGGATCAACTCTCCGTACTCCGTCCAGTCATCAAGCACAGGAATCAACGCTTCCGCTGTCTGATTACCACTGTCCTCCGCAGGCGAGCACCGGCCTTTTATATCTGTGCCTTGCTGTTCTGTTTGGTATCGTTTTTACAGCGATTTCGTGCCTGTTTTGTTACACCATGTACCTAATAATTGTAGGTCAAACTGTTTGATTGGGTCCAACAGTCTGTATAGTACCTTATCGCTTAAACTTCAAGACTGTTCCAGCAGGACCCGACCAACTGGGGCTTTCCGGTTTTCTAACCATAGTCCTTGCCTTCGGTGTGTTGGAAAGGAATTTACGAAAACGAGGCTTGGGTGTGCACCGTGGAGACTTAGGACTCTAAACTCCTGTCCTGAAAGTCATAATTCGACGGTAAACGACTTATTACGAAACACGAATCGACTTTCAGCACAGGGGTCAAATACTCCCCTTGTACACGTTGCCCGTTGTACTACCCGTTTTTTTGCCGAATAAATCTTACAGAGTGACGCGGTACCATGAGTGTAGAACCGTTTACACTTGGCTTGCACTGCAAAAAACGAACGTACTATCTACTTTTGTAGTGGAGATATGTCAATCTCATTGCACATTGAAAACGCAATTTGGTTCGAAACTCCCACGCCAAACTAGGTGTAGTATCAATGATCACTTGCTTTGTTAGATTGATTTTGTCAGATTTCTTAATGCGAGGGAAGCCTCGAGCGAGGCTCAATGAAAATATCAATAAATCATCGCTGCATTAGATACTTTATTATTACCCATTTATTACCTCTGCTAATAATCTCAACTCAGGTTTGGTGTACCAACGTCCATACGAAGCGACGCTCTGTAACGAACCAATAATTCTCCCGGCGCCAAAAAAAGCGTTCCAATGCTGTGTAAGAGAAGTTTGCAAGTATCCATGTTATACACTTTACCCAGAAATCATATGTAAGATTAAAAATTTCTACTTTCTTTCAACCTTTAAAAAAATCAATCTAGTTCGTATTGGGAATAAACTAAAAATTCAAAATTCATTTTATTACAGTGTAATATTTTAAGTAAAAATTTTAGTTTTTTTTAACCTAAATTTAATGTAAAAATAAATATTAAAAATGAATAAAAATGACAGATTTAAATTGAACAGTCACACTTATAAGTTAGCGATGGCAGCACAAAATAAAGAACACGTTCTACCAGATCCTCTAAATTACGCCAAAATTCTGATGACAGGTATTAGTAGTGAAGTAACACAAGCTTACCGTGAAAATTTTATAGCACAAAGTCAAGCGATTGCAAATGCATTCAAAGAGGAGGAAGAAGAGAAAAAGGATGAAAAACCAAAAGGCAAAACGCCTGGAAAGATTCAAACGAAATTTGTGCATCACAAAGTGCCGGTGGTAGCACCAACGAAGCCAAACAAAACTGTTCAACAGCAACAATCACCGCCAAAGAAGAAGGATATCAAAGGTGCAACAAGATCACTGACTCTAATACAGAAAAGGGCGTACCTTGTAAAATCGAAAGCACCAAAAGTAAAGGAGGTTTTATTGAAAAAACGGAAGTTATAAGTAATGTTATGTTATTATTAAACAATATAGCCCTTTAACACATGGGATGATTTGCAGGATGCTGAGGTTGTGGATTCGGATAGGTATCTGTAAATAGAATTTACTAATTTTATCTTTTTAACAGAAATGATATAACTAAAAACGGCGTTCAATCTTTCTAGTTTATATTATGACACTATTGAATATTGAGTTCATGGGAGATTTGGAGGCGGTTGATGCTGATTTAGAAGAAGTGTTTTAGGGAAGATAAGAAATTGTTTTGGTTCAAGATTTTTTTTTTTTTTTTATAAAAAAGGATCACAAAGAGTATAATTTCCCTTTTACGAAATGTGATCAATGATTGTTTGATGAAATTTAGTCTATCGGAAATAAATATTTTTTGCGTATCAAAAATTTAACTTTATCCATCAATTTTAAGGATTGGTGAAGTATTTTCGTCCGCATGTCTTAGGAGTAGAAGCTTCTAATATACCATATCTAATATACATATGTATGTGGGTGGGAGCCGTTCGGTAATCAAGTATCTTTCATATACCTCGACCTCTAATAGATCATGTGTGAGTCCCGTGGTGGGTTGATGATTGAAGAGCTCGAGCTGTGTCAAAATCAAAACTAGTCCAAACAACACTTTCTCTTCCCATACCCGAAGTTTCTTCCTGATTATTGGATGTCCCACAGATAGGCCGCTCTGAACCGATCAACGAGATGTAGGTACCTTGATTTGCCTGAACATGAACTAATGGCTTTGAGGGGTGATTGGCAGCCTCCGCTCTTTTATTTCACTTTAATACATTGGCGAACATACATGTATACCTCCGCCTGAAATACCATTTCCGATTGCTCGATTTTGGATCTATCTATGTACGATAGTTGCGATGCTATTTGCAAATTCATTTCTTCAAAGTGCGGGTGAGTTCAAAAACGCATTACTGTAGCAAACCTGCAGTATTCAGCTGCAGACTTCCAATTGCTGAGTTTTGACTCACTCTGCGCTACATTTGATGCGGTCCTTGATGGAAACCTTGAATTGGCATTTGAAGTTGAATAAGACTGTAAACTTGATTACTTCGTAATGTTCTTAATAATAAAATAATTAAAAAAATGTCTTCTATCACGACAATGCACTACCATAGACTTCAGTGATTTGGAGAGTTTGACTGGGAAGTTTTAATTCATCTATAGTCCAGGCATTTTCTAACTTATCAGTTGTTTTGATCTCTGCAGAACTCCTTCAACGGCTTTTTTTCTCTCTGCCTTTCCTTTAATTGTATCTAGAGCTACCGCAATCGCCACTTGGATCTATTGTACTCATGACAATCACTTTACTAAGATTTATAGGTCATACGAGCTGCGCAAGCTCAGCGGTTTTTCTAAAGGTTGGCGCTTAAATGAAATCCTACCGCTCGCCTATACTCGGACAGTGCCAGATATCGTGAAGTATCGACTTGTCATCTTTTAGGCAAAGTCTACAGATTAGAATAGGGCCCCTCTATTACAATTTTGTTAAATTTGATTCGATAACAAAAACGCTTTCGAGTAAAAATTTGACAATGTTGTAATAGCATCAATTGCAATTTAAGGAACAGTCCGGTAACCATGCCAGTTCTCTGGCCACTTAACGATACGGCACAGAAAGAAACTTCTTGGAGTTACACCGACCTTCCTACTATCTAAGGGAGCATGAGAATATGACGACCTACCCAACTCTTAGCAATTCTAGGGATAAATTTAACTGATGATCTGAGATGGAATGATCACATATTCCATATTCCATCCATCGCCAAACAAGGGTCCCAGTGCCTTTGATTTCTTAAGAGATATAGGTTCTTGCTCTAGGCAGATGCCCTAGCTACAATATACAAGTCCTACATTTGCCATCTTCTCGCATACAACCCGTGTAGGCGCCCTAAATATCACCTTGTCATGTCTGGAGATGGTGCAAAACCGCGCTATTAAACTTATTGGTGATAGCACATTTTCACCTCCATAGACTAATGGATAAATTCAATGGAAAAATCGAAACAGATGACTTGAAACGACTTATGTGCTGCCACAGGTCCACTGAAATTAAGAATTACTTGGCTACACGGCAATATTTTTCCCGCAATACACGATTAACTTACTCGACCCAACTCTCATACATTACAGCTACTTTTTCGCGTACAATACCGCCTAGAAGTTCGTTTATAAATAGAACAATTTGACTGTGAAATAATATTCCCCAGTCAGTATTTCCGAACTCGTACAACATCTTAGAGTTCAAACGTATTGTTCATCGATATCTTCACAAGCACCCCCAGACCCAGTCTAATGTTCTTTACTCTCTAACTAAACTTAATACTAGACATTGCACCATGACCTGAACGACATGACCGACTGGTAGAACAAAAGGTGATCCCTAAGCTTATATGTATATCTTACACATAAAAAGACTAGGTGTTTGGTATATTTCATCAGACTACCATGGTCTAGGAGCGCTATCAAATTGTTAATTATATATCGATGTATATAGTAGTGCGATAGCAGACGCGTTCATCTCCTTATTCAGATGGTTTCCTCATCTCGTATAGTATGGTATCAAATCGAATACGGAATTCAGTTTCACTCGAATAAAATCGATTTTACATAAATGGAATTGATCGAAATGTGGAACATCTAATTCCGATTTCGAGTACATATTCCATAAAAATCGAATTGTGGAACACCACCGATTGCTTTCGTGACTCTGATAACTTGGGCCCAAGTAATAAAGAATGGCTATTTCATTAAGGACGAGTTGGGAATAACGCGACGCTGAATGTCGAATGGTGTTTCGTGTCTTGAAGAAAGTGACGTTTCAGTCGAATTACGACTTTCAGCACAGGGGCATAGAGTGGAAATTTTAAGTTGGGGTTAAACCCCTATACTGAAAATCGCGATTCTACTGAAACGTCACTTTCTTCAACTCAAGCGTTTTGTCGTTTCGTAACGACTCGACTTTCAGCACACAAATACATATCTCCCCACCAGCGTAAACCCTTCTTCCGTTGTCGTAGGTGCTTCCCATGTATAGGATACCCTTCTGCTTGAAACACAGTCGATCGGGTGTACCTTGTTTAGATATTATCTAATCTAAGCCATGGGACTTAACGACATAACACATGCGCGAATGCTTCGAATTTTACTTGATAAATTAATCACTTGTTAAAAAATTTCTCTACACAAAAAAAAAATAATCATCTAGTTCCATTTTCAATCAATCAAAAACTTCAATAAAATTAATTTACAGTTTTGGACAAATTTATAATTTATTACCCCAAAAATTTTCGAAAAAATGATTAAAAATTAAAAAGTATATAAAAAAACGAAAATAGTTACGCAAAATTATTCAATCAATATACATATACAAATATCATCATCATGATCTCACATAACAAATCACTACCAAATTGGGATATTACCCTTCCGGACCCCCTAAACTATGCTAAAACAATGATGACAAGCATAAGTGGCCAAGTAACGCAGGCATTCCGTCAAAGTTTCTTAGAGCGAAGCCAAGCAATAACGCTTGCACCAAAGGATGAGGATAAAAAAGTTTTAGGAAGTAAAAATACAGATAATACTACTACTAGTGCTGCTGGCGCAGGTAAGAAAGTTGTACCAAAAACTACGCCTAAGAAGACGAACAATAATAACAATCACAATGGAAAGAATATAATAGTGCCAACGAGTTACGTACAGAAGAATTTTTATCTTTTAAAATCATATCAGAAAAAAGCTAAGGAAGCTGTAGATAATAAAAAGGTGTTTCTGATATACGATGGATATTACGGAGTTGTTAACGAACTGAAGAAACGCGGATGGATCGAAAAGCTTTCCGATTATAAATTCCGTGGATTACAAGAGATGTCACAGGATCAACTATTGAGCTTGGCGGCTCCTGGAAATGACTATGAGACAACTTTATTATCAAATCTGTTATATGATAAGCCACCAAATTTTATTTGGCAACCGAAAGGATTGAAAGATTGTTATGATTACATGCTACCATATAGGAACAGAATACGAAGATCACATGAGCTTGACTTTACAACGAAAGAAGGAATTATTGCATGCACAGAAAACTCCCACTGGAATACAATTCCGAATATAGCCGAAGTACATTGTCCACGATATCATCGATTAGCATTCAAGGAAGAAATTCCTGAGTTTCTAGAAGATTTTCGTATAACAAGCTGCTTAAGTCTTCTAATCTATCTCGATGAAAATGGTCAGAAATTACTTGATAATAAGAAAGGACGACAGTCCTTATCTTGTCTATATTTCGCAAATGAACGTGTCTTAGAAGCAATAAATAAAAGAAAATTCGAAAATCTAGATGAGCCAACGTTAAAGAAACCAGTCGAGACCACGGTTTCTTCACACGAATGGGGATCATTTAGTATAGATTTTCGTAATGTCGTGTATGAGGGTGCTAAATTTAAGGCTGATAAGAATACCTTTTATTGGGAGCTAAACAAGATTAAAGGTGTACTAAAAGTTGCTAAACAATATTGGCCAACGTTGCATATGGATGGCTGCCAGAACGCATGGATACTTAAGCCAGCATATTCTTGCCGTGGTAGAGGGATAAGAATTATGAAAGATTATAGCAAAATTGTTGCTTTCGCTGCATCAAGACCTCATATGAGATATATTGTACAGAAGTATATAGGTAATTTCGAATCCTTATTTCATTTTCATTTTTGTGTTCTTATCATTTTGTATTTTTCTAGAACGCCCACTTTTAATCTATAGCACAAAATTCGACATCCGACAATACGTCCTCATAACAATAAACAGCTCCTACAACATATGGATGTACCGTGAATGCTACCTAAGATTTAGCTCGCAAGAATACACATTACATGACTTAAGCGAATCTGTTCATATAACAAACAATTCTGTTCAACGAAAGTATAAAAATGGCGCCAGAAGCAGCGAGCTACCAAAACATAACATGTGGCATTCAAGTGAATACGAAACCTACTTAGCAACAATTGGTATGCCAACAACATGGCAGAAAATATACCGTGGCATGCAGAAAAATCTTATTGCAATATTTTTAGCCAGCTTAGAAGGCACCGATTTTGTACAAAATGCATTTGAGTTATTCGGTTGTGACTTTATGATAGATGAAAACTATGATCCAGTGCTAATAGAAATAAATGCTACACCAGATATGTCGCCATCAACCTCGGTCACCAAAAAAATATGCCAAAAAGCTTTAGCAGATGTTATTAAAGTTGTTGTAGACCATTCGAAAGATTCAACTACTCCAACGGGTGGTTTTGAGCTTGTATATAAGGTACCATTACAAAAGATCAATGCCTATAGACATTCTGCACAACGTCTTGATGGGAAAAAAATACGTGGCAAATCAGCATTTAAATTACATTCAATGAAAAGTCAGCAATCATCTATCATGCGAGTTTCAAAATCGATATCTCTTTTAAAACATATAATAAGTCAAACATTGAAATCAGAATCAGAATCACAACTTAAACTAAAAGATAAATCACAAACTAGTATAAAACGTGTAAAAAGTCAATCGTCGTCAAAATTTGCATCTGATAATGAATCACAAATGCAATTAAAAGATAAAAAATCACTATCGAATGTCAAACGTGTACAAAGTCATTGTTCAAAAGCTGAATCTGATGATATTGAATCAGATGATAAAAAATCATTATTCAATGTTAAAAGTGTACAGAGTCATTGTTCAAAAACTGAATTTAAACCAAAATTATATAAAATTCAAAGTCCTACTATTGAAAAGGATGTTGCAATAAAATCAAAACAACCAAAAATAATTAAATCAAAATTATCACTAAAAAAAACACCATCAATAAATCCATTTAATCTAATTGAGAAATCTTTACGAATAATGAGAATTGTTAACGAGAATAACCGGAAGAAAAGAAATAAATTTACAATGGGTATGGCCCATCAGAAGATTGTTAAAATTGCACAATTTAAGCATAAAAATGTAAAAAAACATTCAATTACAGATATAATACCGTTTGATGCAGATGGTTTCAAGGATCCCAAAGAGAAGGCGATATTGCTTGGCTTTATGGATATTATATCTAGGAAAATGATGCGACCAGAGGTACAGGAGTCGGTATTGATTAAAGTTGAAAATTAAGAAAGAGAGAGAAGAATTTCTATATAATTATTTTCTGTTTTGTTAAAACCGATCAAATTTATTGTTCTAGCAAGTTTTGAAATCTTAAGAACGTACAATGCATACAAAATTCTTAAATAAAATAAATTGCTCCTAGTACGGGCCCCACAAAAATATATTTACAAAATGTATATATGAATATGAGTTCTTAATAGTATCACAAAATTTCCGGGATATACTAGTTAGTACAAAGATGCTGCTCTAATCCTCTAACGACAGAGGAATTGTTAAGACAAACATGTTTGATATTACGAGCTTTCTTCTAGATGTCTTTATGTATAAAGGAGCATCTTAACACATTTGTTTGCCTAATCAATGCAAAATTTCTTGCAGCTCTGATATTGCTCTTCATTTACATTCGACATTCTCTTTAAAACTATCAATAACCATAATAAAAATTGACAAAATTAACTCTATTGCTATACATTCTGGCAAAGACTCCGAATTATTTTCAAACATTAACTACAATTATAAGTTATCGCTATTAATACCACTACTGAACCAAAATTAAGCTTACTTACTGCCTACGTAGTATCCCAATTCTCGTAACTCGAGACTAGCCCAATCGGCTTATCCTTAACTCCTTTTTGAATACATTTGACTCGAAAAATTAATATCTTAAGCAAATCGTGCGAATATAATTCATACCATACGTTTATCATTGCTTTCTCCCGAACCCTCGGTCGCGATTACACCTATTCTAGTAATACCTATAATCTACTTGCTTGTTCCAATTAAGTTTTCACTTCTAACATGAAAGGTTATACTAGTACAAAGGGTATAATCCCATCTAATGTACCACAAGCAAACCAGCTCAACTCAATAAAATGATATCTATTAATTATCCATTCATAAAAACTAGTCCCGATTACAATTAGTTGAATGTTTAAAGGGAAGTAAAATAGTCGTTTGTTGAGAAGACCAACACTACAACCTTTGGCAACAAGAACTACCACGAAGAATTCAATCGATTCAATCTGTGTTCGTGTTGATTTCATTTTTGAACATTACTGGTTATGAGACCTACTATTGCACCTTAGTACGAAAGACTGATGCTTATGGGTCTACAAGCATGCAAATGTTTTAAAGAGTTTGACTTCAACAAATCTATATATCTCGAAAGCAAACATCATAGTTTTTTAGAAAAGAAGCATACTTTTTCCTATATCTAACTCAGGTTTATCCCGACATAGCGAAACCTAACTTATGTGAGATCACAATAGTTGCCCGTGTCTTAACTCTTTGTACATAGGCATTAACAATCTAGAAAAATATATATCTTAATACAAGAGTTTAAAAGAACTCATTTCTATCCTTTTTACATAAAGCGTTACACGGTCGAATCCGACTCACTTCACTACTTATTATGCCTTTTTCGAAATAACAGGAAAGTGGCTTAGGTTTTTGTATCCTTGCTGCGAAAGCACAAGTCCCACTAAAGCGTTTGATAAAATCGATCCAGTTTGTACTCTTTTAGGACTTGGTTTTATTCTAGTATATACATATATTATGTATAGGCTGTATTTCTAAATAGACTCTAGCATATTGACCTGTGCTAATGGCGTCTCAAATTACATGCAATTAGTATTGATAAAATATGCTGGAATATTTTTGCGAACACAACCTATATAATTACTAGAATAAAACCAACTCCTAATGTGAATATACCAACTGGCTAAGCCGATTTTTGCAACGTTTTTGGTGGGACTTGTATTTTCGTATCAAGGACACGAAAACTAGGCCGTTTTCTGCATCGCCAAAATTTATTCTCTATTTTATTGTATTAAACTTATTAAAGCTAGGCTTAAGACAATTTATTTGGGAATTTATAAATGCATTTAAAAATGATACTTAACTGTGTGAATTATTTCGTCATGAGTGTATAAAAAGAAATTTCTGAAAATCAAATCATCATCTGATGGAAGGATGATGGTAAAATCCCTGGGACCCCTTTCGTGACAAGTCTTTGGAGTTAAAGAAAGTTACGTTTCATGCTGAAAGTCGCAATTCGACTAAAAAGTGACTTTTTTTGTTGATTCAAACGACTTGTCATGTCGAGACGACTCGACTTTCAGCACAGAGGCCTTTGCCTTATGCAAGTTTGTTGTAGGACCCTTTTAAACGGTTTGTGAATGAAGGAAGTAGTGGGAACGATGAGAGGTACAATCTCACTTCTCCCTTTATCCATAAAGTTCATGAGAAACGTTCCCGGGAGCGAAACGTTTAAACAGGCCCTAGCTTTCCATTCCGTGAGGGTTCGGAGCTAATGGCTTATACGGTTCAAATTGCAACACAGTGTTTGGGATACCTTAAAATATGTAAATTACTTCTTCGACTATAGACTGGAGCTGTAATTTACAAATCCCACATCCGATTACGCGGTCCCCAACTAAGTACTAGCCATGCCCGATGCTGATTGACCCCTTTTTTTAGAACAGGACGCTCAGAGGTTAAGGATGCTAAACTGGATTACCGGCTCAGAATCGGGGCCGGTGAAGAGAACAATGGCGAAAGGCCAGGACCGAATCCCCGTTGTAGAGCCGTCAAAGAAGAAGTATAGAAGGGAGTGAGCGTACCGTGCTTCGTTTGGACTATTCCGTTCATGCCTGTAGAGCAGTAGAATTATTACTCACGCGTACCGTGGTTGCTTCAGGCTAAGAACGGGCGAGTTTGATTTTTAATCGGGATGGGATATAAATTTAAACCAGTAAAAGCCCGTTTACATCCCAAATGTAAATTGGAGCACAGAAATTTGTATGTATTTCTCCCTGTCTGGTTCCACGTTCGTGCTGGAAAAGCACTTCGTTTTGTCAGTGTTGCTATATTTCTACGGTGGATCAAAGGGGCAATGGTGGAGCATCATCGTCTATTTAAAGGTCCTGTTTTGTAAGCTCCACTCCAATTAAAAAACTGATATTTGAAGAAAGGCCCAGGCCCCTGGGATGAAAGTCGAGTCATGTGTTGTGACGTTTCATTCAATAACGACTTTCAGCACAGGAGCCGTAAACTTAACTTACGAGTAGTACTGTCGTCCTATGTTTAAGTCCGAGTTTGACTGAAACGTCATTTTCTTCAACCCAAACGACTTTTCACGCCACACGAACCGTCTTTCAGTACAGGGGCCCGAATGTGGGCTTTATATACTGCAAAACAAAAGGTTGGTAGAAGAATAACTGTTTAGTGCTCGGGAATATGTGCTTGTTCCATCACAGATCCCCTGTCATCGTTTCGATTAGGGTGTTGACTGCCCGTTAGTGGTAGTTCAGCCATTAGTTCTGCATCTAGACCCCAAGCAAATTGAAAAACCCAGTGCCAATCCTAGATATTTTTATGTATTCCCGCAAGACTGACACGCTTGCGATATCCGGCTCCTGGTTTATTTTGGTGGATAGTTCGGGTAAATAACGTGATAATGAATTTATTAAAATCGGAGAAGATACTGATAATAATTAAACTAATGCAAAAAAGAATAAAGTGAAAGTTTCCACTGATGAAGATTTCAAATTTTGAATTTTGGAACTAACCTTATCAAGTAGACCCAGAGGAAATACTGCTTTTTAAAATGATATACAATGAATTAAATCACCGCGATATAAGATTATAGCAGCAATCTAGAAGAAATTATATGTATATTCTCCATGTTAAAACATTCTCTCTTTGCCTCAAATTGTTAACAAACAACCCATTATTTTCTTGCCAAATTTCTTGATTACTAATAAATATATTGCAAAATTCCGAAAATCTGCATAGAAATACTTATTTCTTTTATTTATTTTTTCTAAAGACACAATTGCGAAATATTAAATATATTTTTGTTTGCCTAACTCGAAGACCATACAATCAGC
The DNA here is from genome assembly GCA_949987705.1 of Thereva unica. Taxonomy (NCBI): domain Eukaryota; kingdom Metazoa; phylum Arthropoda; class Insecta; order Diptera; family Therevidae; genus Thereva; species Thereva unica. The sequence continues at coordinate 12,419,743 of OX465285.1, forward strand.
TACTATTTTTTACGATTCGATTTATTGCTTTTAATTTTTATTTACGGAATCACTAGGATAAAATTTGGAAATATTTTTGGTTATAAATCTAAAAACACACATACAAAATAGGACTTCTACTACAAAAAAATATACAGAAAACATTTAGAGAGATAAATTGAAATATGAAAATCATTTGTTGTGCCTTTACAAAAAATTTTGTTAGCTAAGAAAGTATTTTTCTTATTATTTTTAATTAAATAACATCAACTTATTTGGACCCAATTATATATCAAAATAAATAAATAAGTTTTTTGAAAACTTTAATAATATTTGTTTTTACACGACTTGAAGTTTTTATTTTTAAATGTTGAATTTTTTATTATCAAATCCACATCGAAAAAATCAAAAATAATAAAGTTGTTATTTTGAGAGGAGCTCAAAAAGAAAATAAACTTAATTACAAAACGCTTATTAATCGATTCTAAATTTCAATATATTTTGTTTTTTTAATTTTAAATAGTCGATTTTTATTTAATATTAAGATTTCTAAGAGAAAAAAGTTATGTGGATACAAAACCGTTTCAATCCACACACACAATAACGAAATTAAATTTAATCATCGTCATCATCATAATCATCATCATCACAATGGAATTATTTCATACATATTTATACATATATATAAAAATAATCAAACTAGAATTAACTTAATGAAATAAAGCTTAATTTGATTAAAACTTACTAATAATAAAACAATGTGTAAAAATATTTTAAAAATGAAGAGAAACGGAAACTAATCTTATAATTAAATTACTTAAAATTAAAAATTGTTTCTAGACTCCTTTTTCATAATTTGTTGTATGTTTTTTTACTTATTTAGGATTGTTTTTTTTTGGAAGTGGCTTATCGGACGCAAAGTCGACGAGGAATTGACGAGAGTCGACGACAGAGTTGACGAGAGTCGACCGAGTTGACGATAGAGTCAGCTAACTTTCTTTCTGACTCTTCCGTCAACTCGGTCGACTCTGTCGTCAACTCGGTCGACTCTCGTCAACTCTGTCGTCGACTATGCGACCGATAAAACACTTCCTTTTTTTATATTTCTTTACTTCGATAAAAGCTTCTAAATCACTTGTTGCTCGCACCAGTTTTAATTTTCACAGGAAATAAATAAATAAAATAATAATTAAAAACAATAAATTTAATTGAAAATTAGTTAATATAAGATCTACTGGCTTCGATGGAAGAATAACTCTCATTTGAGTTTGTTTGTTTGATTTTTTAAATTGTCTTATAAAGAATTAATCTGTTGCCTTGTTGAAATGTTTATCTAGACGTGTTATAGCTTATATTTTTAAGTATTATCCTGTTCTTACTTAATATATAAGAAATATTGTAGAAAAACAGAATAATAATTAATGCATTTAAATAAAAACAAAATGTGAACAAATGTGAATTTTTTTAAATAAAAAATTTGTTATTTTAATTTCATTGCTTATGTTTTTTACGTTTTTGTTCTTCTTTTGCAGGAAGAAATACTTTTTGTTTTATTAAATATTTTTTACTTTCCACCAAATTAAATTTAAATTCATATTTTTAATGTATCTAAAAATGAATTTTAATTATACTTCGATAGGAAAGCTGAAGGTGTGACAGAAACGAAATTTACGATTGATTTAGAATATTTGTTACGATTGACTTTCAATAATGAAATTTTTTTACTCTTTTAATTTTGAGTTTTTTGTGTATATTGAAAGAATAGAGCGCGCGCAAATAATATTAATTTGCCGAAGTTGATAAGAGCGATTTATTTTATAAAAAGAAAAAAAAATTTTTTTTTTTTTGAATTAAGTTTTTTGAAAACTTGGTGCCATTCAACTACACTATTATTGATAGGCGGCGATAGTAGTAAACTCATGATACGCCTGGCTTTAAGCTAAATGATAATTTCGGTCGTGAATTATTTTTGCCTAAAATCATTTTTTGTTCTTCTTTAATACGTTTTTCCTGTTCCTTACGCATTTTTTGCCTTTCTTCATCCATTTGTCTTTGCTCTTCGATTATTGCTAATCGCTCTTCCGCCTAGTAAAAGAAAAAAAAGAAGAAGTTTATAGTATATTACAATAATGTATTATATAGTTGAAGCTGTTAATTTGTCCGGAAAGTTCGTTCGTGGCGTTTTCCAATAAATACCACTGAGTGATATCTGCACCATGACTTGTACGACAAAACGAACTGGTAGTACAAAGGTTGACACCTGGGCTTAGACTATCTCATAAAAAAAAGCCTGGAACACCGTCCAAACCAATCAACATCTATACTGGACTCTGACAGGGGGCGTTCTGGCATGACTTCTTTTCTACCTGGCCTTGGTGGAAGTGTTCTGAAATTTGGTAGTGACAGTAAGGCAGACAATCCCCCAAAAGTCTACCCAATTACTGGCCTGTGCAGACGACATTGACCTCATTGGTAGAATATCAGCAGCTGTACAGGACGTTTTCACCCAGATGGAGCAGTGGCGGCACGAAAGCTTGAATTGCATATTGGCAAAACTAAGTATATGATGGACCTGCCTGCAAGAACACCGAATCACCACAACCAAAGTGAAGGAACAATGTTTGATCTAGTGAAACCATTTAACTACCTTGTGTTAATAGAAACAGCCGACAATAGTATGGAGAGTGTATTGCACTACTGTTAAAAGCCACCAAAGCCTACTATAGTCTGTCAAGGCTCTTCAAATATAAGTATCTCACCATAACGTTTAAGCTTTTACTCACATATGCATTCGAAAGTACCCCAACCTCTTAGGTATGTTCGAGATGAAAGTCCTTCGAAGAATTCGATTCTGGAGACTCTACAACGACGAGATCTACGAGCGCTATTGCGACATAGGTGTCATGAAGCAAATAAAGCTCGTAAGAGCGACCTCCGCTGAAAGGTAGCCCGGGTGTGGCAGCATACAGTGATATTTGGGATCATTAGTTAGACAAAGATGCGATCAACAGACACTGATCGAAGAAGAAATACAAAAACGTCAACTACGGTGGTTTGGACACATTTATCGAATGGATGATAACCATTTGCCACGTAAACTTCTTTGGCGAGACCGTCCGGCAGACTGGAGAATTCAGTGATCGGCACCGAAAAAACCCTGACTAACGAATATCGAGAGCGACTTAAAGAATCAACGATTATCAGTTATCAAGCGTCGATACGTTGCCCAAAATCGTCGAGAATGGAAACTAATCGTGAATGGAACTCGGACCAGCTAACGGATCAAAGAAGAAGGAGAAGAAGTAAGTAAGTACAAGCATTCATAACAATAAATCTAGAGTCTAAATATAGGCGTCATTTTTTTATAGAACACTATAGAGCTAAAAACAGTCTGGACGGAAATACAAGGCGGCGCCATGCAATTTTACTTCACCGGCCGCGATACCCCTGCGACAGAGATGTTAATTTTGGCGATCGAACAAGAGCTCGGTTTCTTTTTCATGTTTGTATAGACTTTATATCATTGGCTGCAGGACCAGATGGTATACTGACAGAAACCTTAAAAAATTATGGAGAGAAATTATGCCATAGCTTATGGAGAAGCAGAAAGGTGATGGAAGAGTGGCTTCTAGGCACAAATATTCTAGTCCATAAAAAGGTGTATTAATCAACTGCAAAAACTACAGAGCAATCACGTTGTTAAACATAGCTTTTAAAGTAGGGTCTATACGTTAAGTTTACAAAACGGGCGGCTGTGTATAGGTTTTCGATAGACGACCAAAAAATCGTAGGAGGGGGTGGGAACTCTTTTGCAATCAACAGTTCCGAGGTCTATAGATTTATTCCTTAAATATTTAGATAGTCTCCGTCCTAGTTTCAGGAGAGAATCTCTAGATGAAGTTAATTAAAGGTCTCGGTGCTCTAACCAGAGGCGTGGAGGACTCAAGAGGATCTGTGAGTTCAATGGCCAGTGGACTATCTACTATTAGAGGCAGAGAGGTTGCTACGAAGACAGGCATAGAGATCGAATCTGTCACTGGAACTTCCTTGGCCGAGGGACCATCTAATGTCGAGGAGATTGATACCGAGGTTTAGAGGTCGACTCAGGCACTAGAACATAAGTTGAGGAACTCGAGATGGCACCTTGCCAGGAGATTTCGATTGAAGATTTTGGAGATTTCGACTATTCTTACGACTTTTGCAACGCGCTTTACGACCTGGAGTAGCTTAATGGTATAGCAAGCTTGTAAAACAATACCATTAACAAATATGAAAACCCTATTCCTTGAATACAACCACAAACTTTCCTGGACAACCAAATCTAATATAAATACAAAAAATACTTACAAGTTTCTTTTGTGCCTCCTCAATTTTACGATTATTTTCGGCCAAAATTTGTTCAAGTTCTTCACGCTTTTTCTTTTCTTCCTCCTATAAAATTAGTAATACAAAATAAGACCACGAATTTTCTTTTTTCAAAACAAAATGTATTAACAATGATTATTTTTTTCAAAAAAAAAATCCGTGTTCTTATAAATATATATTCAATAAAAAATCATATATATATATCAGAGAGAAAGAAAAATACCACATAATATAAAAGCCAAAAAAAAATGTTTGCTATTATTTACTCGTTTTTTTGCGTTTTTAATTCAAATTTTTTCTTTCCCTCTCGATTTGTTTATTTATCCTGTTGGTAAAAAGAAAGTTAGAAAATTAAAAATCAATGAAATTAAAATCTTTTTTTTTGTTTTCTTTTTTTTTTTAAATATATATAATATTTTATATAAAATTAAAAAATAATAAAAAAATTAAATTTAAGAATAATACCTGATGTCGCTGAACATACTTTTTAAGAAATTTTTATTTATTGTGGGAGAAGAAGAATCCTTTACTTAACCGCGCCTTCAATCAATCACAAAATATCTTTTTTAAAAATAAAAACGATGAACTTTATGAGTAAAAATTATTTGTCATTGACTTGTCGTTCTAACTATATTTTATCATGTTTTTTCTATTTTCAGATGTATGAAATTTTTGGTGTGTTATTTTGTTATAAAAGAAAATTGAAAAACAAGAATTTCAGGTTTCACAGTATTTTTTTTTTTTCTAAAAAGCTTGAAATATTATTATATTGTTAGTATTATGACTACTATCTAATCTGTTCTTATAAGCCCTCAGGAAAAATTCTTAAGCCTTCTACATTTGAATACATACTATGAATAGGAGTACTGTCATCACCGTCACTCGACAAGTCGTTTTAGTTGAAGAAATGACTTTTCAGTTGAATCACGACTTTCGGTACAGAGGTCTAAATTTAACTTAGCAATTCTACTTTAGGCCCCTGTGCTGAAAGTCGTAATTAGACTGAAAGGTAATTTTCTTCAACTCAAACCACTTGTCACGAAACACGACTAGACTTTCAGCACAGGGACCCTGGTATTTTCGTTTGTGACTGACTTGACTACGAGGAACGATGTCGATACCTACAAACGTATCGAGGAAAATGTCACTTCACACGACAATTATAATACGACAATTAGAATAAGGCTGATAAGTACTAGATATAGTTCATAGTAGCTGACACTATTCATAGATACATAGATACAGTCGGGCATCTTAACCGCTTAGGCTAATGACTTCCTGGCGGGACCATCAGAGCTCAAAATAGAACTGTGCGGCACTATGAGAAAGCCAAGAGGCTGGAGCTTCTACTAAGCCATTGACACTTGGGTTTCCTTAGGGCCAACGCCAAGTTTATAAAGTCTAGGCCGAATAGATGATTTATTGGGGAAAGTATGAACGTAAGTATGAATTGAAGTGTAAAGCTATCACCTATAGGGCCCTAACTCATAAGGACGCCATGGTGACGACGCCAGGTACGTATCCAAACAATTCGTATTGAAATGTATGGCAGCTAACTCACTTTGTGACGGTTTGGCAACGTCGCCAATTTGGAAGAATAGCCACGACCAACGGCTCCATGTATGGAGTCTGGATACTCTGGCGTGCTGGCGAAGCTGCTAGTAGAATGTCACGAGTTGTACTGCACATCACTCACTCAGTATCCAAGCGTCGCCGTTGTGGACGTTCGGCTCAGTATTTGTGTTAGAAAATGAGTTTCGATACATAAAGATTTATTGTCGATATTTAAAACTCTACTCAGCGACCTTCGATTGCCTGTGGTAGGTATAACCAAGTTGACGGCAACGGCACCATGGCGTCCTTATGAGTTAGAGCACAAAGACTTTCTCCGAATAACTTTGTGTCGTTCCTGTTCGTCCATCATCAGGAAAATGAAATAATCATCTAATGCGACGTTGAGAAAAAGTTTTACAAGTATGTGTTCCGGCCCACCAAAGATAATTAATAAAGAACTCTTCGATTTAGAGTCGCTATTACAAGTCGTTATCGGGTCGTCAAAGCGATTTGCCGTTCCGTTTCCAGCATTCCGTTTTCGTTTTTTACAGATCGATCTCGTTTCAATATCAATCTTGTATCGAAGTCTTCTCGCCTTGGTGTCTCGCCTTTGCCCAAACCCTTGCTAAATTTTTTCCAAAAAGATTAACGAATGGAGGGCCCTGACAACGCGTGTTTCTGAACTTCTACCTCCCTCTTCTTGATGAAACGAATCATATCTGGCGACGAGACATGGCTGTACGGGTGTGGTACGCGAACAAACCAACAGCCTTCGTAATGATGCCTCGAAAATTAGCCGAAACAGTTTTCTTTGATTATTGTGGTGTAATGCAGTCCAAATTCCTTCCAAAGGGACAAATCCATGGGCCATCGCTGGGCAAGGATTTTTGATCAAAAATTGGTCAAATGTTGTCGACTGATAGGCTCAACATTAAATTTGCATCTTAGAGAATGGCGGTTCGAGTCAATTGATGCCATAACAGAAAATTAACTGAAGGCCATACCTCAATCAGCTCGGGTCATAAAATAGAAGACTGGTTTACACGCTGACATAATTTTATTGCTCTCGATGGGGCCCGAAACCAGCTACTGGACCACCTATCCACTTGGAGAAGAGAGCCCTAGACGACCGGGCAATGCTGAAATACACTCCAAACGCTGGAGGTCCACAAGTCGACTCAAATGGTCACCAGGGAATTGCTGATTTATAGGTAGGTAGGTGAAGAGCTGCCTCCAGTGCGACCGCAGGCTCAATTAGAGCTTGGTGGTTCAAATCGGATCAGATCCGTTCAAATCGATTTAAATCGATGGGTTTTTGGTCAGGTGTGACGGATGCCTAGAGCCATCCTGTGGAAATTAGGAAGTCTTTCAGTGATCTGATCCCCAAATCTGGAGATTTTTTTTAAGTCTCCAGAACGTAACTGCCTAGTGTGCGCAGCCTGGCTTTGTCTAAAGCCGGGCATTTACACAGGAAGTGAATAAATGTTTCTTTCTCGTTCGTCTCCCCGCAGATACGGCAGCAAATGTTGAACGGGAGGCTCAATTTGGCAGCGTGGTCTCCTATGGGCCAATGTTCGGTGATGATTGCTGTGAGTCTGGCATTATCTCGTCAGGATCTGTTTAAGAGGCGCATTGTGTAGGTTCTAAGTTCATTGTTTAGCAGGCCTTCGGGATCACCAACACTTCTGCGTACACCTGAAGGTGATAGAACAGTGTGAACTAGATAAATTATTGCCCGACGCCCTCTAACGTCTTGGAGCCGTCGGTGAATGTTCGTACATAGAATTTCCGTAGGACATCTCCGTTTCTCCACTTTACTCAGATGTAGTGGAAAGAATTTTAGAACAAGGCCGTCCTGAATACAGGAGACTGCGCTCTAACTTACTTCCTATGTAGGATTGGCGGACCTAACTTGAAGACGTTCTCTATGACTGTTGTCTGAACGGACTTTGCTCGATCAGAAAAGTCTAAGCAGTGACAATCCTTTTTTTTGTGGTAAGATGAAGCTTAGGAGTCACCCTTGTTTTTGAGCTTGTTTAAGCAACTTGGTTAGGGAAAGCCTCTTTGTACAATCAATTTTTTTCGTATAGAGTGCAATGCCAAACAGCAGATCTAGTTGGAAGATAGTTACAGGTAGTTGTAGTGCCACTTAGTAACTTGCAAAGCGTAATAGAATGTCGCGGTTTTATGGAGCTTCTAGAGTGGCCATATAAGATCTTAATGAACTCTCATTGGAACAGCTGAGACGTAGAGTTTATTTTATGCGGTCTCTTTCTGTAAAAGGCAGGATATCTCGGAATGCTTCCATTATCTTAAATAAAAATCGTAGGAAGTGCTCCCTACTTTTAGAATTGAACTTTTTCTCGCATATACCTTTTTTGCATGGTCTGCTTTAATGATTTTGATTACAAAAAGAAACATTTGTACATTATTTAAAATAAACTACCTACCAAACCTTTCCCAATATTAGAGCACGACTGTGAAACCTGAAATTCAGAACGCAAATGACAATCTTCAGTAAATTAATTCCAAAAAGAAAACTCTAAAAACGCAAGAACAATGACATCCTTAAAAAATTGAAAATGCATAAATCTGTAAGAATGAAATTTTAAAAAAACGCTTTCAGAAGCATCACGGGATAAAAAAAATAAGAAATCTCATTTCGAGCAATCCATGTGAAGGCTCTGGACAAAGGGGAAATCTCCACCATTCATGATACGCCACCAAAAACCAGCGAAGCCTCGAACAAAATTTTATTTTTGTGAAATAACGTACACAGTGGTGACGTGTTGCCTCCTGAAATGTTCCGTATGTTTTGCTAAAAAGTTCTTTTTTAGCTAGTGGGCAGCCAACTATATAACTTCCGCAACTCGGCCCTAATAAAAAGGCCACCAATTTGTAGAACTGGGGGTACTTTTTGTTTTTTTTTAACAGATTTATATATAGGGGAATTTTTTTTTTAGTATTTCTTTTTCAAATGTAAAAATGGACTGATATTGATTTGGGATATAAGGGATGAGGGTCAGGTCTCTTAATGCGATAACCTACCTCGCGTCTCCTTTCTTCCTCACGAATCTGCTCACGTCTTTTTTCCAGCTCTAGCATCATTTCTCTTTCCATTTGTTTTTTGGCCGCTTCAACTCTACGATTAACTTCTAGCTCAATTTCTTCCTTTCGTTTCTCTAGTTCCTCCTCTACCCGCTTCTTAACCAGCAGCTCGATTCTTTTGGCTGCCTCTTCTTCAATTATCTTAAAAAGTAAATAAACTATTGAGTACATCTCACTTCATTTGCAGATAATAAAACCTTTTGTTCAGCTTCCTTTTGTCTCCTTTGGCGCTCCATTTCTGCCAGTCTTTCAACTTCATCCAGCTTCTTGATTCGCATCTTCTTCCTGTGTCGCCTGGTCTCATTTTCACTGGACAAGGAGCTGTTCGTTGAGGAAACCGACAGCGACCGCTTTCTGGATGTTATGAAATATAAGTTATTTGGAGTTATTGCGAAACATATTTAACATCAATTTACCTGGATTTAGAGTTCCTATCGTGGCTGCGATCACGATGCTTGCTATGCGAGTGCGACCGCCTTTCGGATCTGTCGCGAGATTTGCTCTTACGTTTGTGTTTACTTTTATGGTGGCGTCTTTTTGATGGCGATCGACTGCGCGACCTTGATTTACCCATTTTTTCTAATTTATATGAAAACAGCTTAATTTTATTATTTAAAAGGCGATGTCGCCCTTTTATTATAGTTTTTTCAATTTTTATGACAGATACTTTATGCACCAATGGTGACGACGGCCGCTGTCAAATTAGATGAAAATTTTTTGGTTGGGATTTTATGCATTTTTAGGTTGGTAGTTGTTATGTTATGAGTGGTCGAAATCACAGCTAAAGAAGGTGTTTTCTAAATGTTGACAGAGAGATGGCACTGTATAAACGTTTTACGATAGATTATCTAATTTTAATAAACGTATGTATTTTTTTTCTATTTATATTTAAATTTAAAATGTATATTCTATATTAAAACATGAAAACGTATCATTGGTGAACTATACGTGCAGAAATATTTGCAAACGTGCAAAGTTGTTAAAAATTACTACGAAAGTGCCCTCAAGTATTCAAGGTGTTAAACTAACTTTGACATGGGGACCTTCTTGTTTTTAATAACGGTGAAAAACGTTGGAGAAAAGGACATTCTATAACTAGGAATTAACATTAACAATCTATTTTATAGTCTTTTTAGGTGAGTTTTAATCTAAACATCAATTTTTCTCACAACACTGAATATTCCAGCAACCCACTGCAACAACTGGGATATCCTGGGATATCAGGTCACGCGCAAAACAGAGTCCGCAGGGGGTCCGCCGAGACCGCTAAAGGAGCAATAAGTAAGTAAGGTGTTGGGATAGCCAATGTTAGTAGTCTTAAGTTCGTTGGATGAACCTTCACAAGAAACTGTAGGATCAGAATGCAACTTGAAGAAGCCCTGTCCGCCATTTAAAGCAATCACAGAATCAACTCCATTTTAAGTAAGAAAAGGTATGGGGATCTCGCGAATGTATGGTTTTACTGTTAAGATCTCTCATTAGGGCTAATATTGAGTATGCAAGGTCATTATCTTTTGATACATCGAAGATCTTGCAAAAAATTGCTACCACCTTCCTTGGATCTTATAGGTTCAACTCTACAAGGTTCATTCACCCCTTACAGGTTCAAATAGACAACAACTTTCCCGACACTTAATCATTCTTCCCCTTCGTCCCCTTTGGAAAAAATAATGATGAAATACTTCGAGATTTTCGAACTCTGCAATTCAAATGAAGTGGCTATGGCGGATTCAGCTGGACAACTCTGAGATCTCACCCTTCTTGAAAATTTTGGGGCAAAAACAAATTCCTAGGGAAGAAATATTCTCCCTTATCAAGGAGAAAAATAATGTCTTTCCTCCTGGAGTCCAAATAGTGGCTGCCGACGCTTCGAAATAGTGCCTACTTCAAAACAAAGTAAGAATTGGAATCACTTTCATCAATGATGACTGGGACCTAATGTATCGATCCTTTTGGTGCATGTCCATCTTGTCGACTGAGATTTTCGCCATAAAACTAGCCTTGGAAAATGCTTGACTACTCAACTGTAGGAAAATCGCGACTTTCACTGACAGCTTAAACGGTTTTATACCGCTCTTAGGGGTAGGAAAGGAACTTGAGTATATTGAGTTAGTGTGGGTACCATTGGCATCTCGGAGAATGAAAAGGAGGATCTACTCGCGGACAGGGCGAGAACAATTGGGAAGTTTTTTGCCAAGGATGTCGTTTTGAATGGACTAGACTTGATCGTGGATCCTCTAGATCGAAAGGAATATTATTTGCTAGCATATCTCCTTTCCAAATCTATTCGTATGGTTTTATTAGGCTTTTAACCATGCACATGTATGAATGATGGCGCACGTCTTTCATATTGGCATCTTATTCCGGATGAAAACTGTAGTACCTGTAGCAGCAAGAGGCCCATAAGAGACCACGTTATCTAGTTGGGCATCCCTTAAAACGTCTGAGCTGCGGAAAGACGAACTATAGGGAAACACTTATTCACTTCCTTGTGTAAATGTCTGGCTCTACCGGCTGGAGTGGAGATCAGGGGCCGGTTCGTGTATGGCGAACGACGATAATCGAACGAAAAGAAATTGAAGTCAAAAAATTTTGTCGACGAAAATTTTAGCGTTCGCATAGGTCGAAAGAAAATTGTTCGTGTCCGAATGCAAAAACTCGATAACCCAAGAGCTTTCGAGTGCCTTTCGTCGGCTTCAGACGAAAATTTTCAATTTTTTCGACTTACGCGAACCCGAGACGAAAAAAATTTTCGTTTTCGACATACACGAACCGGCCCCAGATCACTGCGGGCTGATAATCAGATCACTGATGGATTAATCCATCACACCCGACCAAATCCAGCTTCACTAGTTGTGGCAACAAAATATCGTGCCAAAGCGGCAATCGGGTCGCCGGTCACCCTGGATGTAGCCTTATATCTACCTACCTACCTACTACACACTCGCACGCACTTCGCATAAGGACATCTTGACAGAAACAAGAAATGTCATCACCTACCCATCAGCTTAAGAAAAACACAGTACCTTGAAGGAAAGTAACAATTATAATCCTTAGAGGGACTTCTAACAATCTTCTTAGTGGTATCACAAAAGATGGAAAGAAACGATTTCAACTAGTCATCCACATGAAGGAACAGGCTGGCAACAGAGAGGGATTGAATACCCTATGGAAACCGCAACTAGCCTTATTATCAGGCAGTTTTGACCAACAGTTCAACCCAGGGTATCAACGAAGATGAGCGACAAAATTTCGACCATTCCCCACATTCAGAAATGTCAACAAGTTGAATATAATCAGCAACTAGGATCCGATCCTGGACTGTTGCAACTGCTCCCTGCGCCAGTCCCGATTTCGAGCCAGTATCACCAGTAGCAGTTTGTGATCCTAAAGCTTAGAGCATCCTGGTCTACGCCTTCGTTCCAATGGAGAACCCTACACCATCTAGGTCGGTGCCTCTCGAAACCAGCTTTAATGTGTCTGGACTTCTGAAGATGCCAATTTGGCAGCTTGCGGCCAGATCGTTAATCCTATAAAACTCCCACTGTTATGACTGTGAAAGGAAACAAACCAGAGCCACAATCGATTTTCCTTACAGTTGTTTCAGATCTAGAGGTGATTTTGTAAACCTTTTCTTAGAGGACTTGGTAGAGGGTGGAAATGAGAGATAACTATGGGATGAAATGGGAGATTTCTTCAAGCGCTCTCACTGGTTACCTAAAAGTCTTCACCGAAAACTTATCCCAGAACCTGAACGAAGCTGCCTCCTTTACCTAGTTACCTACAGCCAAGGACGTGCGAGTATTAAGAACAAGATCAAGAGTGCAAGATCAAGACAATTTTTATCATCACTAACTAAAAACCTGAATTTTGTTCACTTAAGGTCGATCCGCAAACATTCGTGACGTGACGGCGACTTCAGTGCAGTACCTGTGCGACAAATACCTGAAGAGTCCATCTGGGACGAGCCCACTCTCTCCACGCTAAATTCCATGATGCACTTGAGATCACAAAACTAAAATGTCAGATGCCAATAAACATTGAGCACTAATACGCGGAAAAAGGCGATGCTAAGTGAATGTCAGTGAAAAATTCATCACGGAAGCCACTGATACGGAAAGCATCGGCCCCGTGACGTTACGGATATGTGTGATAGGCTTTTATCCGTATTCGTGCCACTTTCCTTGGCGATTTAGACGCCCTTTATTGTACGGCTCTGCATACGGCCTTAAGCATTCTTTGATAGGGGTTCCAATATTTAAGTTAGTAAGAGATATATGTATCACAAGTAGTCGTTGATAAGGCAGATTATTTTTATCGTCAAATTAACTCTCAAAATTTCCCTTTATCCCCTCTACCATTTTAAAAACACCTACTTAAATCCCAAATTTTATTTCCTCAAATAAATCAACAATGGGTTTCCACTAGCACCCTTCTAAAACAATATTTCACACCTCTAAGCCAGCAGCACTTAAATCAGCACACAGCAATCATCAGTCACAATCAGCAGCAGTACAACCACTAGATCCGCCTCCTCTATTACTACCCCCCAGAAAAAAGGGAGCACCGCGCCGCAGTTTTAGGTGAGATCCATCACATTTAACAGTTCTTAACTATCCGGGGGCGACTGACTACTATACACTGTAAATTTATGCACCCCCAACACAAAGGGGTGGACCACCCGGTAAGTCGCGTGTACAACCGCCCTGGACGCACGTAAGCCTCTCTCTATCGTCCTGATAAGCATCAAGGATTAAAGCGTGCGCGCCCCTCCAGGCAGCGGGCAACTATTAATCGAATAGAGGAGGACGAACGGATTCTAATCGCCGGGTTTTCACCCAAAAAATTTTCACCGTAAATTTAAAAAAAAAAAATAAAAAAAAAATTTTGTAGTGGAAACCGGAGAGAAACTTGAAGATTGTGTGGATGCGATGTAGTTCGAGTAGAGGGTCTTAACGGTCGAGGACATACGTCATGGGACGTGTAGAGGGTGTCACACCCCTTCCGGTATACCCGGTTTTCCCTTTTTTCACTGTGATTTATCACTCCGTCTGGGAGATGATGAATAAATTTTGATCTGCTGCGGTCCTCCCTAACGCGTAGGCTTACATACGCGGGGATGACTTTTGACATCTTTTTCAATTTTCGAAACGGATTAGATAAGAGCCCGGCCCCGGGTGGGGTGAGAGATTACAACCTGAATACATGAATACGTAATTCCGGGCCAGAATGTCCTACTACCAATTTCGCGATAGGATTTCCTTGGCACATCCACACCCAGGATGATGGATACCATGCCGCCACAAGGGTGCGAAGGAATTGGGAATTTTCATTTTAAAACGGGTGAAATTTGTTCCACAATTTCGGGGAATATTTTTTTTTTTTGAAAAAGCGGAAACCGAGTGAATGTTTAAAGTGTGATTTTTCGATTTATTTTGTTGAAATTAAATTTTGAGATGCTGTCAAAACAGACACCAGATTCCTGTTATTACGGCTTAAGGTTACACCAGACATGGATGATGACCTCCTCCTCTCTCTCGCGATCAGCAATCTCCTTAAATTATCGCAATTATGTGGCTTCCGGCTGGGCACCGCATTTCCCAGCTTCTTACGTCGGCGCATAACCTTTGACACAGTCCTCGACCTAATTACTGCCCTTCCATCTGGGCGGTCTTTAATTTAATAACAGCAACCGACCATCTACCTCTAGATGCATCCCTTCCGTGTCCCTTCTGTCCAGCATTATCCTTCATAGTCTTAAGGGCCCCAATCCTAAACTGATCGCGTGATTTAATTCCTCTCAGCCTGGGTGCGCGTTGCGAGTGCGGATCACGCTGCCTGCCGTGATCCGGTTCGGAGACCGTATGTCGTCGACCATCTGTGGCAGTTTTATAATTGATTGAGATTTTAATTGCGCAAAAAAGCATATTTTCATATAACACAAATTTCCCGATCACAACAGCAGCAATGCGTTGATTAAGTGCCATTTGTGTCAATTAAGTGATTACGAGAAGTTGCGTCGGCACGTGCTCCACGAATTGCCGAAACACTTGGGAGATGCTCTTAAGTTTCGTTTTTGGATTTTTAAATATTTTTTATTTGTGAAGCACGAACCGAATTTGAATTTGGTCATGGAATAAATTTGAATTTTGTTTCTTTTTTCGTTTAATGTAAATTTAATATTTTTTGGGAAAATCACCAAATCTTTTTTTACGCTGTTTTAATGATGGCTTTTATCATATTTTTATTAGGTGTGACAGTGTATCTAAATGCATAATTTGTTTTTGGATGAAGTGAACATATCGAAAAGATTTGCTTTCCATAAATAAATGCCTACAGAAGTTTGCCAAGACTTAGCTATGCTTGCAAGACTCCAAAACCAAGTCTAGCCGTGCAAGAACAATACCAAAGACTACATTAGTCTTGTCTTATTCTTGCGTTTGTTCACCGCTAATCAACATGTATACCGGTAAAAATTAAAAGTGGGCTTACCGCGGGCGAACAGCGGCCGCTTAGCTTTTTAAGGGGGATACGTCGGCTGTAGACATTTCAACCATTTTTAATTGAGGCACATACGACCTCACGACGGCCAAACTTAACCAAAAGATTTAAATGTCCAAAAACTAAGCTGTACCCGCGGTCGTTCCACGGGCAAATTTGAGTCAAAAAAGATTCTGCACCAAATGTATTGTTGAACTTGTTTTATGGAAACTTGACCACTTTTGCTATGTACAATGAATGATCCTTTCGATTTATTCTACAAGATTATCCATGCTCAAGAGGAACGAGATCGCCAGTTGTCGGTTTGTTGTTCGAGAAGAATGTGGTGCGTGTTGATTTCTATTTTAGCGAAAAATGTAAAACAGTGTCTTGATAAAAATTTTGAAATGTTCGAATTCGAAGATTTCTATGATGTTTTTCTCTATCAATACGCGGTGAGCTTTGAGTTTTGTTGGGGAGCGAAGGTCACACTTACCGAGCAAGAACACACTTACCCACATCCTAGATGTTGACTTTATATCGGGTGACCCCTGGATATTGTCTATATAAGACTAACAGAAGGAATTCGATTTAGGAACGTGAAGCGTCATAACTTTCAACAGAACGGGGGCTCTCAACTCACCTAAAGGAAGAAGAGAATTTGGGAGTAGCATTAATTGTGGGAAAAGAAAATGAAATCTTTGATTCAGCACTTCAAGCCAGTAAGTAACAAAAGTATGATTATGAAAGATTCGCATTAAAATAAGGCTACCTAAGATTATACTCATAAAAGTCCATGCTCCCAAAAGAGGCAAGACGGATGAGGAGAAAGAGGAATTCTACCAAGACTTAACAAAACTTGAGGGAGGCAGTATAAAAAGGGCAGCAGAAGAGACACTATGCTCGTTCGATCAGGACCGCAATTAAAGTAAGAAACCAGAGCCACCAGGAGTACATCGTTAGGCCCACAATTGAAAAGGACGAAGTTGTCAAGCTAAAAATAAGAACTGCAGACAGTACGAGATTGTGGCGGCTGACGCAGAGGCCATGCTCAAAATCCGAAATCAGAGATTGACACATATCTCCGCAAGGGATTATCAAATCGATCATTCACTGTAGGTAGACTAGTTTTCGTCTACAACTGGGCAATGATGGAGTGAACACATGCCAACATTTACAGCCCAACTAACAAACTCTCCAGAGAGAAACTCTTGCAAATTGTGAAATTATCTCATAAGACTCTCTTAACACCCTTCGATAGTCTCAAGAACATAACTCTTGTAATAAGATTTAAATTAAGTCTCATAGTAGTATTATTATGAGATAATAAGACTACTAGAGTTACTAAGCCTTTCATTCTCATAATGAGATAATGTTTTACTGTCAAAGGTTTTAACTCTCAAAAAAATGTCCTTATGAGTGTTAAATTGTTATGACACTTATAAAAAAGTTCTTACAATACTTCAAGTATACCCGTTCTTATAAAAATGCTCTTAGGAGACGAAAAATGTTAAAACTTTTATAGGAAGACTTTTACTAGTGGAAAAAGATTACTATCTCATAACCAGAATTTGATTCTTATAAAAAACTTAAATCACCCGGCGGCCATATCTTCGCTTATTATAGAATTTTTTAGTAAAACGAAACTCTATAAATAAAGCTAATTTTACTCAATTGAATATATGGAATATATAAAAATCAATTTTTTCAGATAATATACCAATTTGAAATAAATTATTGAGCAATATAAAAGTTTTCATTTTTTCCACAAGAAAAAAATATATTAAAATTTGATTATTTTTAAGGCGCTTTGATTTTTATCGGGGTAAAATGTTAATATTATCAGTAAAATTTTAATCGCAATAAAATTGTAGCTTATATTTTCCCTAAAAATCGAATTTTGAAGTATATAATCATAAATATCATAAATATTAAATTCTAAAGTGTTATATTTTTCAAAAAGTTTCTTTTGAGAGTTATTTAGAGCAAATAATTCTTATAAAAATTATTTTATTCTCAATAACATCGCCTTTCCATATATTGCTCCCTTTCTAACAGTTCTGGTTAGGTGAGTATAGCTCTTATAGCACCCTTATAGTTACCCTTGAAAAGAGAGCTAAGGTATTTTTATAAGACAAAAATAACTCTCATAATTGTGCCATTTAATTCTGACAATGCACTCATAAAGCACTTGTAGTGTTCTACAAGTGTAAGTTATGAGAGTGATACTCTCTTAAAAAAGTCGAATATCCTCTCATTAGACACTAGTAGAGTCTTATGAGACGAAATTTGTTACTTGGGAGAGATCCTCTCGAGTAGCCCTGCCAATCATCTTACGTCAGGTGACAAGAAGGTATCCGGGCTGAGTCCTCTGAGGAAAACCTTGCGCTTCTCTTAAAAAACTACTTCTCGAGCTAGGAAAAAATGGTCCCAGAGAGGTGCCCAAGTCCTGGAGGCTAAATACCAAAGGCCATGACAGCTTCAAATGCCAGCAAACCTAAAGAGTAGGGATTAATTAGGCCGGGTCTACACTGTTCTATGAGCATCCTCCAACGTTGGAAGTTTGATGGTAGGATGCATTGTGTGGCAGATGCTCGAACTACGGGTGTCCAATGTCAAGCGTCCAACGTTCATTCAACATTCGTATTTGGACACGTACGGGCTGATGTGGGTATTGACTTAATCGTTGGAAGCCAACATTCGAACTAAACCTTCACAGCATCGTGTAGAGTCGACTTTAGAAATATGCTGTCATGTCAAAAGATTATAACAAATCCAGGTAACCCTAGTATTGCATGTTTTGGTCTAACGTGCCCTTTGTGTACAACCTACTCTGAAACAATGAACGTAATTCTCAATATATTGGCTTCTGATCTTTATGTCACATGAAAGAAGCGGGCAGCCTGCACGATTTTTAGGTTATGAGACATGGGCCGTTGGGTGGGGCCCACATATGCAAACAGCAATACATTACACTCTACCATAGGGAAAATTATAAGGGCCATTTGACTTCACGACTGTGAAACCCAACTTCAACAGAGGTTTCGATATCCAGATCTCCGGAATGGAAAGTCTTGGGGCCTGAAAACGACTATCACAGATGGTTCCAAGTCAGAGTTAGGTGTAAGCACTTGAATTTATTTTTTTCTAATCAAATTCTGCCAATAACTTCCAAGGTAGAACTTCTGGAATGGAAGCCTTTCTAGGAATACAGATAAACCCAATCCCAAACCCAATCCTGTCATCGGATAGGTAAGCAGCTATCAAGGCGTTAGGCGTGATCTATATAATGTCCAAGCTTATAGAAACCTGTCAAAGAGAGTTCTTGTCTATGGCTAGGAGGTACAACATCACTCTTCAAAGTCTTCGTAGCAATACTGAGTAACACAAATCAAGGAGTCAGGGTAATCCCAATATCAGCTAGCGAAACGGCTATCAAGGCACAGAGCGTGGTCTACATTACGTTCCAGCTGGTCGAAATCTGTCAAAGGAAGTTTTTTTCGAGAGGAGTACAGAGTCAAAGGGAGGTGCAGGATCATTCTTCAGTGGATATCGAGTCACAAGGCCACAATATAAGGAAATCTTGAAGAACGACAAAATGCCGCTGTGCGTGTCGAAGGGAAATATCAGTATACACTTCCTTTCTATAGCAAGCTTCGGATTCCAGAAAGAGGTGCTTAACATCATGGCCTAGGACTAGGTAGACTGGCCTCTCACTACAGTAAGCAAAGATCACCGATCTCCAGATGATGCCGGAGAATGACATCGCCAGAATGGTCGGTCGATCACCGAAAGATACTGGCCAATTAAAGAACGTAGCAATGGGGGAGGAGCAAGGCAGAAAGAAAACCAAATATTTTTATCAGGGTAGTTGCTCGGTTTTGACTTAGATCAGACATCGTGCATTTGGAAACCTTGGGCGAAGTTTCAAAGCTTGAAATAGGAGATATGGTCTGGTACCTCAATATGACAGGCTGGACCTAACATATTTCCAAGCACCCTGACCAATTTCAAGTATGCGGATTCAAAATGGTACCTTTTCAGGGCCATTTGTGTTCCAATGTTAATTTCTATAGCAGATTAAACACTAGTTTCTCATTGATGACTAGTAAATATTTTATTTTTAAGACTTTGATCTCCCAACGAGTTGCATCAAGATGACCCGGAAACGCTTTTATGTCTGTTGCAACTACAAAGCAATTAACAATCATTCCCCAAACACTGATCAATCTAATGTTTCTTATCTATATAAATCCAGCCCTAAACTAGCATATCACAAAAAAACAATTTACCAACTTGATCACAGCTGATCTGTTCAGTTCTCACATAAATTTCACCTCATTCACACACACCTGTAGTCAATTTTCTTAATATAAATCAGTCTGTTTACCAAAATCTTTATTCATCCGACAAACAACAATGGACCCTTAGCTCACACCCTCTACTTCCGATTTGGTGCCACATGGACCAGGATCTCCCACAGCTAAATGGATTTATTGAAATGTCACAGGTGTTCAACGATCAAAATCTGTCCTTCATGATCTCAATGCGCTACCTAGACAGTTCTCCTTCTATTCTCCTCTCTCCATTCTTATTCTAATTGAAGGGCTTCCAAAAAGGGGTCGTCGCTGTCGTCAAAAGGGACAAATAAAACGGAGGATAGTAAATTCAGATAAAAATCCACTACACACAGGCTTTGTTGGTTCTTGTATGATATGAGATGTTCTCTGGGCTGTGATGATCGTGATGATTTCATGTTTATAAACTTCGTGTAGTTTAATATCCTGCGTTGTTGGGTATGTCCTTTTAAAATAACTATGAAACATAAAATAAAGAATGATGTCTGTTTTTGCGTCCATTGAATACAATGAGAAAATTCAATTTCCTTGACCCATGCCCATCTTGAATATAGATCGTGGGAGCATGTTTACAATTCCACAGTTAAAAAGAAAAGTCCAAGGTGTCTCTGAAAATATCTTCTATCTCCACAAAAATGTGACGAATCTGCATATCCTATCGAAAATTGCCTCGTAAATTTCTGACTAATTAGTCAAGCGTCAACAGCTCTCTGGGAAGCGCACACTAGCCAAGAATCCGAGACTTCGTTGGGAGAAAGGCCCCCAGTAAAAGAGATTGAAGAAGCGCATACACCACAAAAAAACCATATTGGTTTATCATAGAAATTTTTCGCCAAGAAAAGCAATCTTATGATCGATACACACCAAAAGAATGTGTCCGCGGAGCGATCAACATATTTCGAAGACGTAAGCCGGCACTCACTCACTCAGGCTCCACAACTACTTGAATTCGATTTGCATATCTTTGACACGGATGACAAAGGCTGGTCAGTGGTCACACGAGTATTGCCACAGAGACGACGACTTTAGTAGCCCAGGTGATCGTTCGTTCTCCTCACCAAATGCAGCTCCAACCCCTCCTGGCATCGACGAAAATGTGTGAAAATGAGGCATCAAATTCAATTTTTTATGAGTTTATAAATATTTAAAGGTAAAAATAACAAAACATCTTCGGCTTATATTAGTCGTCGTCGTTTTTTTTCTCGATCTTATCGATCGTGACGCAATCTTTGAACGTATCAAGTTGTACGATCGAAGTGATCGGGCGAGCGAGCGATGTTTGGTGGACGAACGGCGCGGACGATCCAGGGCTGGCATCGGTTTCAATCTTTTAATGACGGAAATATCTCGTATAGGTATGGGTCATTCAATTAGAGGTGTCACAACAATTTCGAAGTCGTTAAAACTTTTTTTAATCGTGATTTACGATTGTTTATCGATCGATTTTGATGAGTGAATTTGGGTAATACAAAAGAATACATTGTTTGGGTTTTTTTTTCGATTTTTTGGGGGGTGAATTCAGTCCGATTGAGTGTAATCGGATCGGGGAAATATGCAGGAGTTTAAAAATGATGTTTTATAACACTGTGATCAGTTTTGTGTTTTTTCTTGTTCAATTTCGGTTGAAGGCGCCGAGAGCAGCCAATGTGTCATATGCAAAAAGCTGGATTGATCTTTGCACTCAAGCTTAGGAGAATCGACTAATTAATTTTAGCAAACTCTCCGAAAATTTGAGATCGATGTGAATATTGATATTAGAGCAACTACATACTTGTCTAGATCATAGCCCATCGGTTTTTGTTCACTATGTATAGCTTAGCTCCTGACCTCTTGCAACTCTCTGCGACTCTCTACCGGTTGCAATTCTGAGTCGATGTCATTCA
Source organism: Thereva unica (assembly GCA_949987705.1). Taxonomy (NCBI): domain Eukaryota; kingdom Metazoa; phylum Arthropoda; class Insecta; order Diptera; family Therevidae; genus Thereva; species Thereva unica. Next base: position 12,441,470 of record OX465285.1, read on the forward strand.
GTTTGGCATCCCTAAGCTCTGGTTGTCCTGGTCTATGACATGCTTTCAACGGAGGTCAAGAAGATGGCGATAAATCTTGAAATTGTAGAAGCTGCTTCACAGCCGAGCCGTTCTATTCATGAACGAATCCTTCGAATATCTTAAGAGCAAAATGAGATACTGTAAGCTCTGTGAATAATTCGATCGGGTTAGTTTTATATTTCGGGAAAAACATTGCTATAGAGGCATGAGAATGTGAATTTCTGTGAAATAGACACAGGGGTAATGGCATATCATCTCCAGAAAGCCAAGTGCTGTCTACGACGATCAGATCTTCAACGAAGAGATCCTTGGTTAACTTTTTTGTTTGTCGTGATCAAAGCAATTGTTTTTGATAGTATATGCCATGCTCACCTTGTTGTAGTTGCCTTCTATAACGCCTGGTGAGACAATTTTGATGTGGTCGTTGATCATAGCTGGCTTAATAACCTCATGTTGGGCATCGTCTAGGCCAGGATCGGATATTTCAAATTAAATAATTGAATCTGGACTGCGGGCTTGTCTTCTTTTTTAGTAACAACAGCATATGAGCTTGAAGGAGTAGGACGAAAGATGCCACCTTTAGGGAAGAGCTGCATGGACAATGTTTAACTTTCACGTAAAAAACATTTATTACTTAAACATATGTTGTTTTTTGAATTGAGTTAAGTGATGGGCGATTTTTTGGGCCTGGGTCTACAAATTTATTGTTTGGAGAATAAAATAGGGGATCGGAGATCTTGGTTACTTTATACCTGGTGTTGGCCCCAAAGATTGCCAGGATTTTCTGAAAAATCCACGGTAAAATCCACTTTTATGATGTTAAGCCCTAACCTTAACTCTTACACAGCTTTCGAATCCACCGTTTACTTTCTGTTGTTCTGGTGAGGTGGGATCAATTTAAAAAATAGGAAAAACAAGTATCTACACATTTGTTTGTAGTAGAAGGTTTAATTAAAATTTTTTGTCATCTGATCTTAAAAGGAATTTCTAAACAAGTTTTCATCTCTTCTCCTCCTCCATTAAATTTGCAAAAATCTCTTCTTGGTGGGTATGTACGTCAAACGGGAAACCCCATTGAAAAATCATGGAAACTGAGCCGAACTTGAGAATGAAAATTCTAAATTATGAGCAGTCATAAGTCACACACTTTTGGGACTCGTGCTTGTCATTGTGGGTATCTACAATTGTATTCCTTCAACTGTTGCCGAACCAGTTCCACAACATAATCTAGGACTAGATGAGTATTGAGATGAGTGACTATTATTGTGACTATCACCGTCTGAGCCCTTCTTCTAATCAAAGTTGGCTGGGTGTTGAGTGTGTGAGAAATCAAAAGTATGCTAGAATTCTGCTCTTGTGACTTGCTATTTATACAGTCACAATTTTCATAGTCATTGTAACTGTTTGCGGATTGTTTTTAAATTGTCACTGCAAAATTAGAATAGAGCTCGCGCCATAACACAACACAAGGGAATCTCAAAATCGCTATTTGCATGCACAATGAGACTCTCAAGGTCCCACAAGTCCATTTATATTTTCAATCACAATCCCACATGCGCACTACAAATTTTCTCAAGTTGAGACTTATCATAATATTTATGATTGAGTTGTGACTTGTGACTGCTTGTAGAATACGGGTATTACACTTCTTACAGGACTGACTTCTGGGCATACAAAATTAGACTTTAGCGAATTGAACTCTAACATCCAGATTTACAACGTGTCTAAATTGAGATGGAAAGTGTCCATTTGGTAGTTTGGGCTTGACTCTATACGTTTTATGTCGTTTCCTGGGATGTAAACGCGGCTTTATATTTCCAGAGTGCTTGTGATAAGTCAGTCAGTGAATGAGTCTTATTTTACTTCTGTAGTCTACACAATGGGCCCCTTACAGTAGTATGTCCATCAGATCCTTCAGCGAATTTTCCTGTCCTGTGTAGCATCAATTGACTCGAAATGCTATCCTTGGAGTTCTGCGCTTAGCATCACAAAACTCGATCTTAAAGAAGGTTCATTCCTGAGGCATGACATCAAGGAGGAGCGAGCACACTTTATTCTCTACGCTGCGCACGATTATACTCTGAAAGCTTCCTGACCAAATCCAAGCTTTTTCATTAGTTCGCTTATGGTTAAGATCAGTGGCTCGTTTCTGTAACTTCTATCGCGCACAGTGTCTGTTAATGACGTCAAATAGAGAATTTTTGGTAGAGAACTTATCTATTGCGAGTTACACAAACGAGATACAGGCTTAGTTTCGTCAGAGTTTACAGCATCTCTCCGTTAAGCTCCTTCCACGACGAGACTTATCGTGTAAGCTGTAGTCTCCGGCTCGGAACTCCATAACGCTTATTTTTCATTCTCCGTACACTACATAAGTATATGTTGTACTTTCTATGGCATTGCTGCCTTTATTGAACTAGTAAAGTAAACAATGACGAATATGCTCTTTTGTCGGATCAATTGTTCTTCTTCGATGGGATCAATCAGATCAATTCGACACCCTGTGAGATATTTCAGAGCACACTCATTTCTTTAAGATCCGCACTAGACTGGAGTGGAATCTATCCCTAGTTGCATCTGAGAGTTTAGCCTTTATAATTTCTCTGTTCTCAATTCGTTCTTTTGGAGTTTCTTGGGCCATATCGTATAAGGCTCTGACTTTCCTCCGCCAGATTTATATCCTAATATAATTGTAGGCTGAGAAAGATCCTACGTGCAGGACCTTTAATTAAGGGAAGTTATACCTAAAAAATTAAATTCCAATTATTACTAATACTTCTAAACCCACAATTGGATTCACGATCATAAGCCTTTACTAAAAAACATATTGAATTTTTTTTCTCAAAATCAATTTTAATTAAAATTTTCAATCAGATTTTCACGGAACGAGTGTGTGTGTCTAAAATAACATGTTTCCAATTTGCCATAGTACAGTACAACCTCCCCTAGATCGGCGCTTGTGTATGTGTACTAACATGATTAACACGTCTGATTAAAATGCATAAAAATAAACGTTGATAACGAATACGCCCTGTGCAATCTCCATTCGTTAGCGAAAATTGCAATTTACCACATCATTAAATTCACTTTCTCATTACTTAACGTATTTTTTTTCATTCCCTGCATTTTTTTTTGTGTCCTGAAATGATTTGTTTTAATCTTGGGAACTATAGCTAGACACGGAGCTGGAGGAATACTGGCTCTCCCTCCTTTTTAAACATCATCAAGCCAAAGTCATTTTTGCTCCTTTAATTTACGGTGTGACACCCATCCAAACTCAAAAGTATTCTAGCGAAGACAAAAAGCGCTCATTTCCTATCCATCCATGGAATCAGCGCTTCATCAGCGTTTAAGGACAATTTTCAGGGTTTTTACGTTATTTTTTTTTCTTCTTTCTGATAGAGCAGAGTCCTCCCATTCAATCCGACCTTAGTAAGGGCGTTTTAGTATTTTTTCTTCCTTTGATACAGAGAGGAAAAAAGATACTCTCCGATCAACATCCCTTTTTCTCTAAGGATGCACTGCACAGGACCTATTATTCCCGTTCAGTCTCCGAAGGATGGATGTTCTACTCTCGGCTATTGTAAGCAGAGCTCCCATGGGAAATGAGTTGAAAAAAAAATTTGTTAATTGCAATTAACGTTTTCGCATCCTTAATTGCTCCTGTCCCGTTCATGTCAAAGCTCCTCAGAATCGAGTAATCATCGGCAGACATGCATTCGCCGGAGCCTGATGGGTGGTGGTGGCACCCGCCCCCCATTCCCCGGTGGAGAGGGAAAAAAGAGATCCTTTTATCAGGATACTTTTCCAAGAACTAATTTAGAAGATGATGATGATGATGATGAGGATATGCTTGGATGTCGTTAAAGAACAGCGCAGTGATTTCCCGTTCAAAGTATTAAATCGTTTTGTGTTTAAGTAAATTGCGATTTTTTTCATTGAAAGAAATTCGATAATTGAAATTTAAAAGTGAATTGATTTTGTAAAATTTCAATTGATTTTTTGTTGGATGGTTTTTTAACCCTTTGAAGTTTAGAAGAAAGAGTCTCAATAAATCGACTGACTTTCGGCAGATTGAAAATTGAAAGAGAATTGGCAATAAAGTTGAACTCAATTTTTTAAATGAGCAAAAATGAGGTTTGATTAGTATCAATATTTCTATACAGCGAAATAAAATGTCGCTAATGCTCGCAATCCCAAAACTGAGTCAAATGTCGAGATCCTTAAGATCTTATGCTCTGACATACTGGGGAATAACAATCTACGTTCAGAAAAAAACAGCCGATTTCATACTTCGCACAAATGTTAGAAATTTTTTATGAGTATTCACGATTGTACACTACTGCCTCAAGGAGGAAGGGCTGTTGACTATTGATTCTCTCTAAACAACCTTTCCAACTACTTTGCATCAGTCGAAGAGACACAGTATATTTGCAAGAGAAATGTCCTTATCCAGAACATTTTTGCCTTCTAACTATTCTTGGTACCTTAACATTTTTGCCTTCTAACTCGCTATGTTGGTTTTGTGCACGTCGTCTCTATAGTCATTGAGGCTAATGCGACTGTTGCTAAGGTAGCAGATGTACCTACTTTATCCTTCATTGCTATCAGTTTAGAGGTATTCCGCTGAGGTTCATTCATCGAACGTGAATAGGTACCTTCCACTTACCCAAAAGTATGTCCCATGGTCGGAGGGCACTTAACCAATATACTGAGTTTATTTTTCTCCTATTGTCCGTTCTCTCCAATGCCGCTGCCCACACTGGCGCTGAATACAATAGGACCAAACTAACCACTCTTGTGGTGAGGAGGCGACGGCTTGGCCTGGGAGCCCTCTATATTAGGCAGCATTATCGCGAGTACTGCGCCGATGGTGGAAGCTTTTTCGGCTAAGTCCGCCAAGTATACCCCGAAATTGAGTCTTCGGTCAATCATCACTCCCAAATACTTTGCTGATTAGCACTACTTCCGTTTTGTGCTCAGCTAGCATTAGATCAGCGTTCTCGAGCCACATCTTTATCGTGTTCAGACACTATAGGCCGACGGGTCTCCAGGGAGCTTGCTTGGGATGGGCACAAGCTTTTGGCGCTTCTATTGCTCAGGGAATACTCCTCCCAAGCTGTGAATACTTGGGCGAACTCATCTCGCGTTACACTGGTTGCCAGATTCTCGCTCTATACCGTATACCGACCAGCCCCGGGTCTTTTCCAACTGTGATCCTCTTCGCGTCTTCCACCATTTCTGCCTTACTTGCATCTGGGATATCTGTTTCATCTTCTACTGCAGTCAGGCTATCCATGTTCCTGTTCTGTGCGAATAGGGTCCATAATGTGACTTGCAGCATTACATGGCAGGTTGGTAGGTGATGAGTTAGATATTGTCAACCTGGACATCCTTATAAGAGTTTGGAGCCATCATTCCTAACCTGAAACAGACATGCACGTACAAAGCCAAATCGTCTGTATGGCACAGGTCAAGCAGCATTGGACGTATTAAGTAGTTAGTTGGGGGGCTACTTGGTAAAACGACACTCTCGTTTCGAATGGCCTATGCCGTTGTGGATGCATTTACCGATGCTCATGCCTGTATCGGGAGCGTCCATACCCATGTAGAATGTGCATTTATTAGCTATGCGTGCTAGTTGCGGGCAGGCGCGAATATACTTTTAAGAAAACTAACCAACTAAATTATTTTTACTCTGGCACCCACAAGATTGGCGAGAACGACTGTAGACGATCGAATTACGATGAAATCCACCGAAAACTGAAGGTATACACCTGGGACACCTGGGCTGGTGACCCCAAGCGGTGTATTCTAAACCCGTATCGCAACGCATCTAGAAAATTTCTTGGACGCAGCTGAGAGGATGTCAGGATAATAGTTAGCTCACTGGACACTGCGGTCTAAATAACTACCTATAGAGAATCAAAACGGTGATGAGAACGAAGCGAATGATTCTATCTCGTCTACTTTTGTATGGATAGTTGAAAGTGTAAGGTTTCCAATAAAATTAGTGTTAGAGTTTTAAAAAATACATAATAGGTATAGTTGGACGTCTTCTAACATTTAAGCTCTTCTCTTTTATAAAAACTCACTTTCTCGCTACAATTTCTTTCTAAACAATTTCCTAACACCTTTTTTTTCTACCCGAAAATTTTATCCTAAAATTAAATGAAGTCATCATCATATAATTAAAAATTAAAAGAAACAACCAAGCAAAAAACGCGGTCACTTCATCCATATATGCGCCTCCGACTAAAGTGTTAATTTCTATCCAAAAGCCCCTAATTACTTGCTAAGAAGCGTGTTACTAGCGAAAATCCCTTCACTTTTTCGATCTCCAATCAAGAGATCGAAAGAAGACCGCGCCGTCGTCGTCGCGCATCTGTTACACCACTTTTGAGCCTGGACCAAATCAATTTCCCATCGATTGGAAAATTATAAGATGAGGATCATTTTCTGAGGCGGAACAAAAGACCGCGAAGACATAATTTCCTCGTCTTAATTTTTTTTTTCGTCTTGTCGCCAGTCGAATTGCCGGGAGTCGTTTTCACAACCATCGAAGATAATTCCGGGGTGGAACGGTTCGTTTACAATAGCAGCAGCAACCACCGAGAAAATTAGGTGAAATTTTTCCGGCTTTTGGCCTAACTACAGGTTTTCCATTTCTGTTGATTAAAAAAGTCCAATTGAATAGGAGTAATCGGTGTTTACAGCTTGATACACGGTCAATGGGCGGCACTGGAGAACATGTTTTTTATTTCGGTGGGGTTCGTACGTACATTCTAAAAGTTTGTGCATGACGGGTTTAAATTACCATTAGACAAACAAAGTTCAGTGGAGAGGCTTTACTCTTACCTTTTCGGTATACAGGCCAGACCAGGTGTTTCCAGCCAGATTCCTCTTGCATATGTCACACGAGCACCGATAACGATCGGGTGATGTAGTGCGGGCTGATATATAACATCCGGAAAAGATTCTCTAGCCCCAACTCGGGGGAGCTTCTTTTCTGTCTATCTCTCTCTATAGAACTCCTTCTGCCAACAACATCTTTCAAACTTGACGATTATTGCTCATATCTTCACACGGCTTCGGCTAATTTGAATATATAATCAGACAACGTCGATGCCCAATGTGAAAACCCCTGTGCCGAATGGTTGAGAACGGATTTCCTACAAGACGAATCACAAAGCGACACTCCCTGTCCTGACCAGTCACATAGAATCGATACAACGTGCGGCAATAAATTAAGAATTAAGCGCACGACGCAACAGTTTGTCTAGGGTCTAATTAGCACTTTGCAATAAAAATTAAGAAACGAAAATCCCCGAAAAAGACTTTTTAAAACTTTACCGGTTGTGTTCGGCCCGTATTAATTACAAAGGCCCACCGATGGACTGGGGGCCTTCGACCATGGTCATGATAGGCCCAGGTTACGATGTTGATTGAAAATTAATCACCCTGAGACTGACCTGGAAATTCGTGATTTATTGACCTGTTAATATCCTGGCATTAAACTTTTTTTTTTTAATTATAAATTTCGAGGAGAAAAAATATTGGTATGTGTGTATTTGGTGTATGTGTGTTTGTGAAACCGGGGTCTCCATTTCAAATGGTTGATGCCATTCGCATGATTTTCGGATGAGAAGATGAAGCAATTAAGATTTTAGATTTTTGTCTTTTATGATTCACGAATTTGTCGTCCGTCTATTTTGGCTTGGTAACGGACGGAGATGGAAATGACTGAAATTATATTATTTTATTTGGTTGTAAATTTTTTGAATGAATTTGGTACCGGGTTCATTGTAAAAACAACGAACGCCAGTGGAAGGCTCCAATTATAGTTTATTAACACAAGATTTTGTGTTATATAAGATTTTTAGGTTTATACAATACTAAACTTATCAACTTTAAAACTAGCAAAATTTTCGTGCTAAAAATCTCGTGGAGATTTAAATACATAAATTACAGAATAGCCTAAGAGTTGGATATATGTCTACACATGGAACTGGTTTCATTAAGACGAACTTTATAATAGAAACTAGCTGGAACCCGGTCCGCCTCGCCGCAGCCATAAGCCAATAGTATGGCGTGCGCCAAAACAATTGGGATTTTCTATTTCTATAGTCTCAATAACAATTCAATGATCTCACTGCCACTCTTGTCGTCTTCAGATTCTATGGGGGAGTATTACTGCCCGTCAAGGAATTTGAATTACACGAAATGTTAATATGTGTGGAATTGTCATTTCCCTGCCTGCGTTGCTCATTTGCAGGGGTTGATCGAGGTATAATAGGCGAATTTGAACGAAAATCCCCTGCAAATAGTGTCAGAGCGCCTCCCATCTCGAACCAAGTCTCTGTCTTGCACAGCACTTCTACCTCGTGTCGATTTTGAACTTTCTTGTTGATTGATATTCATAAGTCGTCAATCAGTGTTCAAGCTTCATTGAAAATTTCGTCAGAAGAATCACAGTTGCGTATGCGTATAATACACTTCCCACCATGAGTGGAGACTGTTAATACATTCAATAGGCAACATACAACTATACCGCCATGCTAAATTTGTTTTCTTGGTATGGTAGAAGGAACTTGTACCACTTAAGAACTCCCAGGCACGATTCCTGCGGTCCAATCAAGAATGAGTTCAATAATTTTGTTGATTTAGTCAGACATATCCACGATTGTCAAGACAGTATTATGGCACGGGCTTGCAGTATCGAAAGTGTATGATTAACGTGGAGTACCGTCCGGAGACTGGATTTCAACACAACTATATTATTCGATTTTGGATCCCATCAACCCAGATTATCCCAGAAAATCCAAAATTAATTCTATTCAAATCTCTTTGCGAAACTGAACAAGGTTTTGCCATAGCTAGAATAAGAACTCTCTCCTGATTTCATCGGTAAGGGCTTATCAATCTTGGAAGTCGATGATAAAATAAGTAGGTACCAAGCACGCCTCATGCTCAATTGCTAACCACTTTCTTGATTAATTGCCATCTATATTCAAAAACAATACAATGAACAAATATCCTCAAAAGGCTACTTGGTTAGATGTGGATCTCATCTCCCAAAGCTCACGGGTTCCATTAACAACCGCACGCCTGGTCTCGTGTTTTTTATATACTATATTTCTCGCCTAGTTATATGATTCTTTTACAGATATCTTCCATAGTCACCAAAATGTCTCAGCCTGTGTTCTTTATCTGTGCCTGAACCACTGTGAGATCATCGTAGTTAAGCCGTAACTGTCACGGTTGCTGCACGGATCTCTCCTTTCATAGAGGCCTGTTCTGGTGCAACTTCATAGCTCCTGCACATCTAGCCATGATAAGAGCATAGTGCCACTGATTGAGAACATAAATGGGCATAAAGTTGCTCCTTTATAGTTTAGCTTTTAATATCTACTTTTGTAGGGTGGATATACATTTTCATTCTTTCTTACCGAAAATGCAATTTTAAACAAATCTTCTTCTTTATGCATGATTACATGCTGTATTTTTTAAATTAAGATATTAGATACAAACTCAACCCCTTAACGTGCCGGTTAAGTGAGTTGTAATTATGTTTTATTTTATTACCGTTTCATTACCCTTTCATTACCCTTTTATTACCACTGGTAAAAATTATGAACTTTTATTACATTTTCCAAAAATAATGTAAAAAAATGCTATTTTAAATTATTTAACACGTTTTACAGCCATTCGTAGTCAATTGTGAGAAATATGAGAAAGTGTAATATATTAATGAGAGTCACAAGAACTCGCTTATTTATATAAGTAGCTGTTATGTCTTACATGTTAAAATTTACACTGGATCTACTTTACACTCTACAACTACAATAAATAAAACCACTTAGCCTCTATTTTATCAGAATTGAATTGATTTGTATTGAAGAAACAAAAAAAAAACGAAAATGTACATGGAAGCATTTTTAAGAAGTTATACAGTAAATTAACTAATATCCAAAAACAAGCTTTAACATTTCTTTTCAAATTTAATACAAAACTTCTCCCCATAATAAAATGTACTTCAATTTTATCACCTCCAACTAACAAGCAATAATCAATACTATTGAAATTTAAAACCTTAAAATTTTCTACTAACCGCAATTTAACACTTCCATTTAACTACGAGGTGATTGTCTTCTTATTTTTCCCCCAAAACGAAGAAGGAAGCAAGCGGGTGAAAAAAGTTTCACTTTAAAAGAGTAACCCGCGCCATCCTACACGGATTCCCATCATCGTAAATAACGAATAGACCGAAAGAAGATCTAGCAACCAGATCAGCATAAATCTGGCAGCTCCAAAAAGTCTCTAATCTCATTCAAGCACCTTATTGGCATCCAAAACGAATCAATGGCAATAAAATTAATTTAAATAAAATACAAAATCCCCGGCCCCAGAAGAGGCCCGGGCCAACACCGAAACAACAAAAACAACATTCTATGTCTAACTAGATAGAAGAGATGTCGTCGGTACGACACAGTCGGGACATCGTTTTTGAGACTGAAATACGATCGACCTGCATAAACATAACTGGATGACATCGGACACTACAGAATTATATATAGTACAATATGGGAAGTGAAACCGATGTGGCAAAGGAATGCCACGGGAATGGGAATGTCGTTCGTCTATGGGGCCCCAGATGGAGAGTGCCCCATGGAAGGAACCGAGTCAGAGAAGATTAAAAAGGAAGACAAAAACCCTAAAAGATATGTCGAAGCGTGAAGAGACAAAAAGGGTCAGAGACCAAAAGCTAGTCTTCGTGTTATTTACACAAATCACTAATTGACACAAGTTAGAAAGATTAATAGCCTTACCGTAGTCGTAATGACTTTATTTGAAAGGTTGAGTGGTTTCGGGTTTTTGTTTCTAGTTGAGTTTTTTTTTGTCCAGTTTCTTTTCATTTCAGATACACGCTAACGCTTACCCGAAACAAGCCAGTGGGTCCAAGTTTGGCATCTGGGAGGAGGAGCCCAAATTTGGACGGTGGTCTAATCAAGATGATGAATTTGCGCACAGTGCAACCGAAGCCCCCGAAACGAGACATCCCACGATAGTTGAATATCAGGAATGAAGCATTTATGTAAACGGGCTAATGCACCGCCTATAACAGTAACTGGTATCCAGCAATGTACTGTTTACATTTAAAGAGAGTGTGTGTGGAGATCATGGAATTTTTTTTTGTGAGTAGAGTGAACCCAACAACTGACAGCACCTTAACGCTGCTATAAGCGGCATAAATCATAGGCTACAGATTTCCAAAAAACGATTGGCGGATCGAATCGTAAAAATGTTTTTGCCAACTCATGACGTCCGATACGCACTTCACAGGTCGGCGTTATTCCGATGAAATTCCTCAAATTACGTTGATCATCCTTCGATCATCTCATATAGTCGCGCCGCGTGCTGCCTGCTGCTGCTAACCATGATCAGTAGATTCTATTTTACTAAATCAATATCCACAGTAGATACATTCCACATATACCTATATATGTATGTATCAAGGTGTGTGCATTATCACGCCTCCTCCTCCGCCTCCTCCTGCTGCACTGCTCAGAGAGAAGATCTTAGATCCCCAACAAAATTTTTGCCTATAACGAGGGCCCCTCAATTACTACGACTGCCGCAATAAACGATCTCGATCAGATCGGATCAGACATATAAAAATCGACGGCGGCTGATCTTTGTGCTATGCATCTCCTCTTCGGACCTTTCTTATATATTTTTTTTTCACCTCCTCCTCTTCTTATTCAGTTAAATTTACCTTCGATATTGAGATGTAATCAAGTAAACTAGAATCGAAAAACTTTTGATCATGAGCCGCGCACGAAAACGGAATCTACGATGCTGTAAGTGATCTCACACCTTAGAAACTATCCGAATCTGGTCAACTGGTGTTTTTGTCCGACCGCGGGGAATGTCCATTGCTAATTGATCGTGATCGATTATTGGTATTTGATCAACGAACTCAATTTAATCTGGTGATCTGACCGATTTATTTAAGCCGGGTAAAACTGATCGTGGCAAGATCAAGAAATTCTTCATTCAGCCACAACAGCACACCACCAAACACAAAATTAAGAGAAATAAGACGACTTGTATAATATTGATCGTGACAAATTACGCACTTATATGTGTGATATACACTGTAGGTATATATGCAGGTAGATTAACCCGTGACAAGATACGGTATACGATGCATATTTTCGAGAGAGACAGACCAAATTGGAAATGACAAATATCGAAGCTTCCAGGTTGGCACCGGATTAAAAATGAGGACCCCTAGGAAAAACTCTGTGGGGCAACCGATCTGCATGCAAAATTTCTAATCGAAACAGACCGTAGCCGATATAGTTTATGGGCAACGAAGGGAAGTGCTGCTGTGATTGTTCGGCCAGTAGTCGGGACGTCCCGCTGGGAACAGTTGGAATTATCACCGGGCAAGTTTACTACGTTTCACGCCTGCCTTTTATATTTCACACGGAGATCACGAATGTCGCAATTTATTAACTACAGGAAAAAAAAATTAGATAAAACTTTTGCAATTAATGTTGTCATATTTAATATTTTCATAATTTTTTTTGTGATTTTAAAATTATAGTATATTTTTATATATTTTTGGTGGAAAAATATGGATTATGTTAATTCTGGATATGACGGAATAATACTAAAGATTAATTGTCATTGGGGTGATCGTTATACAAAATGCAGACGATTGGGAAAGATAAAGAAAACGATCAGGCGTTTATTAACCCAGCAGATGACAAAGTTCAATGTTTGGTATCTAAAACCATTCTAATTTGGGGGAGCACCGATGTGGATGAGAGAAGTGAATGCCTTCTAGAATTTCTTGTTATGAATAACCCACCTTTGTCACTACCAGTAAGAAGGAAATGCTAGATCTCACCCTCAGTAGCAGGCTACTCTCCAACAGTGTCCAAAACTGGAGTGTTCTAGACAAGGTATCGACATTGTCTCCCACATATTCGCGCCTCTCTCCTGGTTCCTAAGAAAACCAACTGGACTAAGTTTCGGGGGCTTGTGGCCTCGAAATCAAACCTGCACGCAGATCACTGATCTACCACGACAGGAAATACTGTCTCTCCTCTCAGTTGTCGCGTAAAGACCCCTGGTGGAACGGCAGACTTACTACAATGAATCGGGAAGCTAGGAGATTGTTTAGAACAGTTTCACCGTAACAGCTTACAACAAAGAGACATTGCAAAGGGATTGCCTTGGAAGAAACATTGTGAAAGCCGTCCGACTCTGCCAGAATCAACTAGTCAGCTCCTCTCAAAAGATCAAGTCAGCGATCACTTTCCAGGGTCAATTCTCCAGACCGTTTATTCCTTTTTGGTGGTGAGAGATTGGGTCCAAAAGTACCAAAGTACCAAGTTTGGCCTATTGTACTATACCCTATACCTCATATTTGTGGCTAGTGGCTGGTCGCTTACACTTGACTGTTCAAGCTTTCTTCTTTCGGCCTGTTCGAAAGGAGTTCACGGGAGTGGGCTCAGGTATGCTCCATGGACTCGCCAATTCAACTCCGTCTTTCCTTGCCTTGACCCTTACTGAGTCCAGAGCCTTAGGGCAGAGGGGCGGCGATGTGGGTCTGCTTGTTGTCCCAGTACGAGAGCAATTGCAGTTCCATCATTTTTTTATTTTTTCTTCCTCTTGGCTCCCTGGAGTATTAACCCTGGATTATATGGGAGCTGGTATTGTAAATTTTCTTCCGGGTTCAGAATTTAAGCACAGCGGCGTCTATCTACTAGACAGTGTCGGGTTCTGTTTCTTGGCTACCCGGGTTTCATGTCGCTGTCCTGCTTTTGGTCTGTAGAGGAGTTCACAAAAGCAAGGTTCGGGTGCACTCCGTTGGGCTCCACTCCGGGCCTTCTTGCCTTGGCCCTCTCCTTCTTAATTGGTCCACAAAAGTCGCGCAGCACTCGACGCGATAACTTGGCTTGGAAGACCCGATCATATTACCCCATCTCCTTCAGGATAGCTTCCAGTAAGTGGCCACCACGAGGAGGTTTTGAATGTACTTCTAACATCCGAGATAGTTACGGCACGTGCATATATAAATATTTAAATACCGTACGTGTTACTCCCCCTATCTCGCTGATGACTGACTACCCGCTCACTCCTTGGGTGTCGGGTATAATCACAGGATAATTCCAGACAGATATTTCCGGCGCCTCCCTGGGAACATCTTCGACCGGGATCATATGAAAAATGAGCAGCGACTTTTTTTCACTCAACGCGAGGAGATGGAATATCAGAAGGGCCTCGATCAGACTCTCGATAGTTTGATTCGTTTTTTTCGAGCCAGATTCAATTGGGGATCCCGACTAGCATATAGAGGAGGTGCAGATACGGCCCCTATGAGGCTAGCTAGACTGGATTTTGTTCTAAGGCCCACAAGGAGCATCTAACACCTTATCCCACCTTGAGTGGAATATAGAGGCTGAACAATTTGAGAATTTCGGCGTGTATATGTATATGTATATTTTTCTTTGTGTGGTGCCCTCTTTCGACATGCTCGAAGGTGCACCCGCCTCTAAACGCCGATTTGTAGAGGAATCAAGCACCCACAGTTCAGTTCCGACAACGTCCGAGACGCACGGAACCAAAGCGATATCCAGCAAAAGTAGCGAAGGATCCCAAAATAATCGGCGATCTGATGATGGGGACGATAACATGGAAACCGATGGTGAAGGCGCAGCGATGGTCAGAGCGAACTTGACGCATCGAGAGACTTCGAGCTGGACACAGATATCAGTAACATGTGCACGGAGGACCAGCTACTCAGCTTTGAAATATTTGGGCTAACTGATCTATCAAGCCTACCTGGTCTATTTGGTCCACCTACAGCTGTGAAGTTCAACTAGCTACTCACAGGTGGCACTCACGCTCAAAACTAATCATACAGGTGCGTGTCCCGAATAAAGCTCACACCGGAGCCTAAAACCGATGACGGTATTGGTCAGATATCGCCATAGCCCTACTACCAAGGATTTCTTGTTGATTTTGGATTTCATCTATCGGCTATACTCTGGAAACCAAAAGACATTCACTTTTTTGTTCCTGGTTAGGTCGTTGGTGACTTCTTTCAATATAATATTTATTATAAGCTTGCGTTACTAAAGCCATTTCCAGATCTATAAAATTACTACGCTTGATCGGTATACAGATTTAATACTCTCCCTCGTTTTATTCATCGCTTAACTATACAATGGCATAGTTTTGTAGTCGTTAGAAGCCATTACCTTAACTCTATATATTTTCTTCATTCCAAACAATATACAGATTTAATATAAAAAAAATACAATAATTTTTTATTGCAATCTCCTCTATCAAAAAACGACGCGGTCACTTTATCCTCCCGACTTTTTAACAAGAAACCTTTTAAGTTTTTAAATCCACTTGAAATCCTCCAGTTTCTGTGTTCATTGCATCTTGTACGAAATTGGAATTAGTTCGTTTCGCCATCTGCAAAATCTTGAGCACTTAAAGAAACTCAAACATTTCCCATTCCTTTCATATACAATAATTTTCTTAGCAAATATCTTATTCAACGTCTGACCCACTCCTGGGGTAGCCTTGTTCCAAGTTCTCCTACAAGACGAGAGAGTAAAGTGTTAATATTTGAAGAGTTAATTGCTTCCTAATTGTCCTCAATTAGCGACGATATTAATGGACAAGGATTCTGTCGAGACTTGTACAGGAGAGAGAGTGTTGTGACTTTCCTAAAATTATTCTACAACAAAAATATATTTAATCTAGAAAATCTGAAAGATCCCTTCCTATTCCGAAAGTGTGAAGAGGAGTTTGTTTAATCGCCCTGTTCGGGAAGGTGTAGATAGATGGAGAATAATTTCTAAATGGAAGGATTTTAAGAAATTTCAAAGCAATCATCGAACTCCATCAGTCCCTCTCCTGGCAGAAGACGACGACGTTGACGTTGCTGTACACGTATGTATATGTAGAAATGGTGAAGGTATATATATAGTAAGAAAGGTGAAAATTGAATAGTCATCATTGAGCTTGGGTAGGTGATACGTGGGCCTCTTAATTTCGCAAATTCATGTTGAGTGGACGACGGTGTCTCTTCCAAGACACGGGCACTGGCCATCTCCGGGTTGATGACGGGTGAAGCGGGAGATGAAAAATTGAAATCTTTCAAAAATGACGTCTTTAACACGTTCCAATTAAATTGACACCGATCTAGGCCGGAAAGTTTGTTTGAACTTGAGATGGGTTTGAAATGTGTCGGAAAAATTTAAATAAGGGCCTCCGAGAGTTTTCTGAAGGGCAACATTCAAGAGAGAGAGAGGCCTTGAACGGTGCACAATTGACACGCGCTTAAGTAAAATGTATATGTATACAATATTTTTTCTGTTGTTCCTTTAAGAAATATCGAAAAGATGTTATCGTGTGTCGATTTGCTGAGTTGTGTTTATATGAAGAAGAAGAATATGTTTTTTTATTGTTAATATGTCGCTGTCTTCCACATAAAAAATATTCTTCCTTCGACAATTGATGGGTTGAGGCCGAATAGTTAATTATATTGAAAAATGATCGGATCGAAGTTCGTTATTTTAGAGATGGCTCGTTTGAGCTCTCCGTTTGCTGTCTTCACTAGGACAACTCAGGTGAGGCCATTCTGACGGCAGCAACTAAGTATATCTAAAATCCACTTCGGCAAACTCTCTTCTTTAAGTAGAACGAGTGTTCCACCTGCGGCATGAGTGCTGTGCCAGCTGTTGAACTGTGCTGCCACCGAGAGATGCGATTGCATTTAAAATGTGACAGATTTGGATCCACCAATGTTGTCAATGGAGCACCTATTAAAAAAAGTCCGGGGGCCAATGCAGAGTAGCCCAAAGGATCACTTGATAACGCTGAAATCGGTAAATTTCTGTCTGAGCTAATAGAACACGTAATTCAGCCATAGTTAATGTTAGCCCCGATAACCAGTTTGAGGTGACCCTTTGCCGATTTCACGGCGGCTTCCAAAATGCAGGTAGATCCCCCATTAGCTGTTTCATAGTGATTGGCTTGATGCGAAAACAGCCGATGCATTGGTGGACCGTGTGCTTGCAGATATGTATTTCGCCTCGAGATGATCCAAAATCGTTGTCTGAGTTGATTTAGGAGAGCTTGGTTCCCTAGATGCAGGGTTTTGATGTGTTCGTACCGAGCCCGCAACGTAGCAAGATGATATTTCCCCAAGATGACCATAGGGAATCTTTAATCGAAATCTATGAGCTCTGCATTTCTCAGGCGTCCACTAACGTGGATGATTCCGTCGGTATCCAAAAGGGTTTGACGCTTCCAAGTTTGCTATGCCGTATGTCAAGCTGTTTGGTTTCTTGGAAAAATTTTAAGTCTTCCTTCTGAGCTAGATACACAAGTCTTTTTGTCACCTTGGAGAATTCTGTTGCATCAATATCGTCGGTGCATTGTCCCTTCGATGTTGAGTATCTAAGATTATAAAAATATTTGAGCCAAATGGCTAAATATCTGATAAGCACCTTGAAGTCCGAAAACTGCTTGATTAATGACAGGTTCGGTAACACACACCAAAGCGATGCGAGATACTTCGACCGGGGGCGGTGCTTTCATAGGTGCAAATGGTGCACTTTCACCGAGCACAACTGGGCCCTTCGAAAAAAAAGAAGCTCTACCAGACGCTTAAACGGTACGAAGCTTAAAGAAGTATCATACAGTATTGTGAAGTTAAACCTAGCACAAAAGCAAGATTGCGAAGCAAATCCTCATTAGACACAGGCTTTTATAGGTGCAAATTGTGCACTTGCACCGGGCGCAATTTCAGAAATTAAGATTTAACGAAAAATGCGCTGTTACCAGGGCAGTTTTATCTGTTTTGTTTAATTTTTTTTTGTCGGTGAGTGCACCCAGAGGCCTTGAAAAAAGGAAACATTAATGAAATAGTGTCACTCAATATCTCGGTTGCAGTTCCGATGGAGTACTAAGTTTATGTTGCTATTGTTGAACATAAGCCAGCTGCTTAGAATTCGGAGTGACGGAGTAAGATTTTATTTGAGAGAACTGATCATTTAGACTCCTTGCTCCTCCGCTATTCCACTTGTTTTTTTTGCTTGTAGTGGACACACAACTACCAAATCGTGACCACTCATTCAACAAGAATTTCATTACACTAAAATTCGATGCGTGCCTTCCTATAGCTCTATGTTCTAAAGCCCTTTTCGCGGGTCAGTGTTACTTGCCTCGTACGCTGCAGCATTCGCCGTCACGCGTTTGGCTGAACGGTGGTGGCTAAACAATGGAGGGGCTACTAGGCTACTTTCTGGAGTTCGTTTAACCGCGTAAAAATTTTGGTGTAGGATTTAGCCATATCTCAAGGCCCCCATTTATACTCAGGTCGTTTCTTCTTTTCGTTTTCGCGTTGAGAATCACCACGCACTCACCAGCCGCCAACTGTATGTGGCCTGCAGTCCAAGAAAACTTACAAATATACACATAAAGATATTGGGCATTTATCGTCGGTGTATGCCTGAAGATCTGAACTTATATTCGTGAATTTACTGCAAAAATTCACGATGTATCCGCTCGGAACGGGAGTAGGCTCGAAAACCATCCACACTTGCGTTCGCGCCTGTTCGCGGGTATACACGGCGTGAGTCTGGAGTCGCCTTGAAGTTTTCGTCTTCGCCTGTGTTTCTGTAGGGAATCATGGCTAATCTGCATGCCACGCCCTGTCAGGCGGAAGCCTGTAGTATCATACCTCAGTCAGATTGGGTAATCTGTGGCCATCGTCAGGCCGTGCGTATGGTTCCAAAATTTCGTAATGAAAATTGTGGTAGAAACCTCATAATATCAGAACGATTTTTTGGGGTTTTTTATGGGAAAAACTAGAGGCTCCGGGAAAAGCCTTCTATACTGTCGACAATCTAATTTCTTCGTATAGAGTGCAATATCGAACAGCAGCTCTAGTCGGAAGATAGTGAAGAGACACAGAGAGGTGAAGGAAGGAACTGCCACAACCAAGCCGCGATATTTAATTCCACCTACTTCCAACCATTACTATCGCGACTCTGACATCGAGAAACAACTCGCTGGGGTGTTATGCTTCCTGAAACGAGCTCAATCTCATCAACCTACCGATCACATGCGCTTTGGTGGAGCCGGGAAGTACTAAGGAAGGCTGTGGCAGGAGGAATCATGAATGTAAAGAGGGAAGAAGGTAGAAGGAAAGCTATGTAGGTTCAAACAAAATAGCGAAGAATTATAATAGGCACTCTTTGATTTAAAAAATCACAATGCTTAAACATCCTTATTCTTCTTTCAAGGCTCTACAGCCGGGATCCGGTGCTGGCCTCTCGCAATAAACAAGTAGTAACAATATACTATCTAGATTTGACTTTTCTAAATTCATAATCCGTAACATGATGGTTGACGGCTTTTAACAGCATTTCTTCACCATTTTCGCTTATCTTTAATCGTATTACTTTATTATTTTTTTTATATCTTATTGAAAAATGTTTAAAACAAAAACCGCAAAATAATTCTGCAAAAATTCAGAAGCAAATTTCAATCAAACAATCTTCTTGATTGTGACATTAATCGGCTGGTAATTCTGTGGTTGATGGCTGGCTCTGTTGTTTTGTTCCATTTTCTCTCAATTTTTTAATGAATAACCATTTTAGCCGACGTGTAACCGAGAAATTAATTGAAGCCGGAGGTCTTGGTCTTGTGGCCCTTTAGGGATAACATCTTGAAAGGCGCATAAAAAAGTTGACTATATATTTTTCAATATATATATGGATGTATATATAGTGGCAGGCGGTTGCGTGCTGTTGTGTTGAAACATCTGAAAGATCCTGAAATAGCCGATCGAGCCGAAAGGTTTTCAACCACAAGAAGAGCGGTTTATTGCGGTTTTTTGCATAAGATTTAATTTGTACCTTTTAATACACAGCAGCAGCGCAGCTGACAAGAAGAAATTCATGTTTTCTTTCTTTTTTTTAAGCATTTCGAATATTTTTATGCTTAAAGTTATATAAAAATGTTTTTTATTTGATTACGACAACGATCAGATCAATGACGATCAGTTTGACGACGGTCACCAAATGATGATTGGATAGAGCGACACTGTTTTGATGGTAAGATCAGTGATCTTCAGTCATAGTTTTTCACTGAAAATCTATGATTTGTGAATTGCATCAACTACACTAAAATCGTGATTGAATTGGCAACACCGCACAAAAAATATATAGATCATTGCCAAATCGCGATCGATCGTATCCAATTTTCAATTCTCTCTTTGGTATAGGCCCAAGACATACTTCGGTTATTTCTCATAGCATAACAAGACTTCTTCTTCTTCTTCTTCATGCAATTAATTTCTCAAAAAATACAATGAAATTATTTTTTTTTTAATAAATATTAATTATAGTCAATTTGTTATCGTCAAAAGATGAACGAGTTTCCCTGAAAGAATGACGAATGGCCAACGGTAAGAGAGAGAGAATAATATAAGAGGAAAGCTTTGATTGAGGTTTATGTGGTGCGGTTAGATTGGTACCGCCAAAGGGTGTTGATCTTCATTAATCCTGCGGTTTATACTGAAAATTAGTTCGTAGACTGATCGACGACTCTCGAGATGATCTTCATTAGCAACAAAGTTGATTATTTCATTAAAAAATTACCATCCGTTTCAAATTTGATTATTTATATGAAAAGTTGATTCATTGATATTACTTACAATTACATTCAAACCTTTTTTTTTATATAAAATAATATCAATTCACACACATACACAATGTCCAATCAATTAATATAAAAAATTCCAGATCCATTAGGATATTGTCGTATGTTTTTCCAGGTGTTGATTGATGACTGTAATTAGGATGTGGCGGCGGTAGAGGTGGTTGGAGTATAGAATCACATATCCCGGATACGGACAGATTTAGCAAACGGGGATTGATCGTGCACAAGATCATGCATGCCGAACACCCCACCCGTAAGTCATATGCAGCAGTTAATAAATTTGAAACATTATCCCGGACATGCTGGACATACGTGAGATGGGACACTGATAACCTAACTCCACAAGAGCAAGAGAAAGAGGGAGCCCGAAATTAATTGATCTGTTTCTACATATCCCCTGAACTGATCTTGCTTGATCATAAATGAACCAGACAGGTAAATATGCTCATTGGGGGAAGAG
Organism: Thereva unica; assembly: GCA_949987705.1. Taxonomy (NCBI): domain Eukaryota; kingdom Metazoa; phylum Arthropoda; class Insecta; order Diptera; family Therevidae; genus Thereva; species Thereva unica. The sequence goes on from OX465285.1 coordinate 12,462,717, forward strand.
CGTGTATCACTGGGCGATTAATGTGAGTTTGTATGCCACCATGACACTCTACTATGTATATATATGAGTATATATATAAAATTAAACGAGAATGGCACATACTACAGCCACCAGCATTCATGTTACAAGCCACATCTCATCTACAATATCCATTCGAAGAATTGCAGTTCCAGTAGCACTGCACACTGCAGCCGCGAATGCATTTGAATGTCGTTTCTGTGTCGGAGGCAGTAAATTCTTATACTTATTTTGTTGTTGTTGTTCCAAATGAATGACCAAATCGAGTCTAAAAACCCCAAGTCTGGCCCCTGGGGATGAGTGGGTGCCTCGTTTTCGAGAGAGAGTGAAGATAAAAAGGAGAAAAACTGAATTGTTAATATCCCGTGGCTACCGTGGCTCTTCTGCGCTGCACCAGGTAATGAACACTTAGACCTCCTCCTTCTATTTCACGACAGTTTGTTGTTGTCATGTAGTTAGCACTCGGAGATTTATTCTAGAAAATTGATGGCCTTTACTGGTAATCTAGACGCTCATCTTTTCTGCAGATTTTGTCCACGGTTATTTCTTAGAAATTTATGCTTTGTCGTTCTTTTGTGGCATTAATCGCATATTTAAGGTGAGATTTTAATGGAGATTTTTTTTTAATAAAAGTAAATTTGATCTGGTTTAAGGGGAAATTTTGGAATTAATTGGATGGTAAGATAAGACCATACCCTCTTGGTACAACCTAGGTGTTCAATTTGCACTTAAAAAATGTCAATTAGTTGTGAAAGTGCTGGAGGATATACTAAATTACATTAAAAGGCCTGAAAAGCTCTTGTCACCCCTCTCGATTCTAAATATTGTGACTAGTCACAGGTCACCAGCTTTTGAGACTTGCGCTTGTCATTGACAGCTTGGCTATCAGTTGTTTTGATAGTCTAAGTCCAGTTAAAAAATCTCAAATAATTCAACTCTTATGGTGAGTTTGTATGTGTGTAATGAGATAAGGCAAAGTCTGGACGACCATATAAGCAACGTATGCCAGAAAATATTGACGACGTTGTATATGATCGCCCGAGCATTTATCATCAAAGCAGGCTGTAGATCGAGTCTGCGGTTGGCAATCCAATTGTGACTGCAAAATTAGAATAGCAAAGTTGAGACTCACCAAACATCTGTGATTGCGTTGTGACTTGTGACTTCTTTTGTGATACGGATTTTAGTCTAAAGATTTTAGCTAACTTACTAATTCAGTTCTTACGCTGAATAGCTGGATACGGTCCTGGAACCTCGAAATTACCCCTTCTTTTCTTTGGTCCGGATTTTGAGCCAGTGTAATTCAGTTTTTGCATACCAACAGAGGTTTGGTCTACCTCGCTGTCATATCCCATAAAAAATACTCCAAGTAGGTTCTTATTTACCTAGAGTATGTCCCCCTGCACTGAAGCCTACCGAGTTTGTTTATTTTCAAGACATATACATATGTTGACAATAGCGGTTTTAGAACTCATTTTACACTCCCCTCGCATTGCCGCCGCTTGCATTCTGCTAAACAGCCTTGTCTCCGATCCTTATATGAACAGTGATAAGGCCATCATCGTATACAGCAGCAGTTTGAATATCATGGCAAGATGCTTGGATTGGAAGAGCCTTGACAGGCTCATTCATTCATTAATCCTTTAAGAGGGCATCTTAGTGGGCACTGTGACTTATTTTAATTGGTTTATTGTGCGAAATCCATTTTGAATGATTTTTATATAACCCAAAATCTTCTTGGGAGCACGGAAGCTATGATGGAGGAGACTCAATCTCCTTCTCGATGTAGCCTCACAGTCAGTCAGCAAGTTTTGCAAAATTACGGAAGTTGCCTCACAGAGACGATAGCTTAAATACCAGCCTTATTCCGCTTAGATGATAATCGAGCGAACAGTGGCCTGTCAGGACCTATGTTTTTCTCTTTAGCTCCCACCCCTTGAAATTTAAAAGTTTGCTCGATTTAGCTTTGTTGATTTGAAGGAATCTTTTAGCTTGATGAGCGCCCTAGCTCCTTGTGCGACTAGCCGAGTAAAAATAATTTAGTTGGTTAATTAGGAAGCGTAGGGAGCGAATGCGTCTGCCACATGGATATGCACGTTTGCGCTACATTATAAAAATCTTAAAATGGACTCGCCAGAGGTATGCACGCCTTTATTACAGATATGAATGTATTCGTAATCGATTTTCCAAACACGAGTGTGTCGTTTTACCAAGCGGTACACCAACTAAGTACTTACCACTGCAATGCTGCTTGACCTAAGATAATTAGAACCGGTCTACTGAGTATCCTAATGGCACCCAATGATTTCCCCGTTTTTAGAGCACCAATTTTTAGAGCACCAATTTTGCTTCCATTAGTTTAAAAAGTGTAAGGGTGCGGTGTTTCGTTCGTACTAATCCGTTCGTCTTTTATTGGCATGTGCCTGTAGCAGGCTGCAATTAAAAAAGTAGAATTTTTACTTAGCCATATCGTGTGCTCGTGTCATGCTAAGTGCGGACGAGTCTTATTTTTACTCAGGCCTACGACCGTATCTGTTTCGGCAGGGTACCGTGCTGTGACGTCCTCTTCAGGACTCTTTTTATTGGAGTTCCCAAAACGGGTTATTGTAGCCGAAATTTGGGTATATATGTATACCTACCAGTAGGCAGACCCAGGATCAACATCCCGAAGTGGTGAAATGCCATGGAGGAAAAAATAGTTCGATTCTACCACTTTCTTTACCCTTCTCATTGGCTAAAACATAGTTTTCGTCGTCAAATTTTACCTTCACTACTTCTCTGAAATCTTATCTCCTGTGGTTTGCACTACAACTCCCACATAATATCTAGTTCTAACGTCACGGATCATATTGGCGACTAAAGAGCGTCTCTAAGCTGAAACAAAAAAACTAAGAAAAACAAAGCTACAATTTATTTTCTTTTATGCCCTGAAGTGAAACTCTGCTACATTGATATCCAATAAAGCTCATTAAACAAAATAAAATATTACAAAGGTAAATCAAATTTTTATACGCATTTTGACATAAATTCCTTAACTCTTTCACAAAACTCGTAGAACTCTCCACATAAATCTAGAATACATTAAAAAAATATCACAAATCTTCCGATAAACCAATATTCGGCACACTTTTCATCACAAAGCATCTAACGACAGCTACAAACTAGGATTATCCCACTAGTGACTTCCTATAAAAATCCATGAGTAATTACCATAACCCGGGCATAAATAACCGCGGACTGACAGCCAGGAAAGTGTCACCTCTCGTCATCGTCGTGTCTGTCCAAATTCCCTCAAATTAGCCCTGAATGACTGCACTATAAAAATAATGCGACAAAATTCGGTGATAATTTTTCAAAAAAATGTTCACCTTCACTCCTCCATCCAGGTTGGACCCATCGTAGTTGTTGGGTTGGCTGGCTGGCGATCAGTTTCACCGGATCGGAAAAGATCACCTAGCCCCCCACCCCTTTGCCGGGTCTGACAGGTTATTATTATTATTATTATTACGAGATACCGTCGTCGTCGTGCACAGGTCTGGCCGCATAAAATAGACAGGCCGCGGCGACGGTACCTTAACGGCTTGTAGGCATTTTACTGACTTTTATAGATTTTTTACGATCGCAGGAATTACAGTGTTTAAATTGACATTTGCATAAATTAGCCGCAACGTAAAAAAGCAAGATTTATCTGAAAGTATCCTAAGACACCTCCCCGAATGCCGCCACTGCCGCCGCCGCCGCCACCGACGGTACAGGTAAGATCGGCCGGACGCATTGGCAGCAGGCGAGCAACAACGCCCTGAATAAGCATCGATATCGAGCCGACTGCGTTGACATCGTTTCAAATCGATTCGAACTCGTAAAATTGTCAATCAGAGCTCATCAATCGACGTGCGCTGGTCTGGTTTTGATGATGGCCATTCCGAGCTGTGCCTGGCCCCAAGTCCCATTGCCGGACAGATGGACCTCGGGCACGTTATTACCTGTGAGCATGTAAGCACCAAGTTGAAGATTTTATGTCCATTTAACCTGGAAAATCGCTTCAGCTTCTGATAGGAGACGCGCATGCCGAACAAATCAGGTGGACATATAATCGCAGTCTTATTGCCCATCCGGTGGGTTTATTGTATCGATCAGCACTTGGGCGGTATTCGGAGTGCGTTTTGCCTTATCTCTTTGGATCAATCAGAAACTCAACTCTGATCAAAAATTCATATCCAACAAACTTCCTGCACCCAAAACCAATTACACCTCTTCTCCCACCACCACCACCAAAAAAAAACTCAATTTAAGCCCAATTACACAATTATGAAATTACTACCTTTAATTCCTCCACAAAATCATGTCAAATCATTTAATTTAATCATAAACCAGAAACAAGACCGGTAAACCTGCGCGCGCACGCGGCTCAACTTGATCTGGACATGACCCTCTGCGCATGCGCGCATCGAACTTAATTGAAGATATACACTCGACTCAACTCAACTCGACGACTGGCTCTATACAGGAAGAAAGCTTGTCACAATCTGAATTCGATAATGGCTGGAATGCGCGCAGTTATCGTGTCATTCCGGGCTGAAAATGGTTAAAGAAATTGAGTTGAAATTTTTGTCCAGCGGTGATATTCTGTAATTGCGGGGTTTCCGTGAAACTTGTCTCCTCTCATGGATCGTTAATTTGTGGCAATTTAACGCATGCGCCTGTCTGAGAGGATTCTCCATTTCGAAATTGCGAAAATTGATATTACGGAAAGCTTAGAAACCATGAAATTAATAAGGAATTATTTATGATGGAATTGGATTAAATGGGAATTTGGCGGAACATTATTGGGTAATAGTAGGAGTAGCAAATTCTACTGGGAGTAGATAATAATTGTTTCATATCACGTCCCTCAGCGATGTGGCGAAATTTGAAATTGGACTACAAAAACCAACTGGCTCTGTATTATTCGTTTCTTCCCAGCTGAGTACTGGGATTTGTGTTTTGGTAGTAAGAACGCCATCTTTGTCGAGAATAAGTGTATGGTCCTTGTTGAGTTCAGATACAGCATATCATTATAAAGAAAAGGTATGGTAGATGCTTGCCTTGCATTATTGAAGAATTTTGAGTATCGCAGAGTACCATCATCAGTAGAGTTATGAAGTGAATTGAAGGTGACTAAGAGTTTGTCATTTATAAAAATAATAAACAGGTAAGGATATTGAATTGACCCCTGAGGGACCCCGGCAGAGATGGGATGGGGTTTAGGAATCTTTGTTTCGTTTCGTGTTTCATCGTGTAAAATGGGCCAAAGACGAGAATGAGATGGGTTTGGTCATACTTTAAGAAAGAATTGGAGTTGCGTAGGAGGACACACAAGTGTGGAAGTTTTGCCAAAACAGCGGCCATAAGGTTTCCCGACCAGTTGATTTCATGCGGTTTTATGGTTCTTTTATGATTCATTTAATGAACAGCTTGGACGGCAATCCCGTGTTAAACTTGATGTGTACGTTGTGCTTATTTAGACTAATGGTATTTCATCCCTTAGATCGTAGAACCGACTCAAATCTACTGGAAAGCTTAGGCGAAAATTAAAAATATCGCCAGCAACCAAATCCAGTGGAAATATATTGTTGATTGTCTATGTTCCTCACGGATAAGCTGAGGTTCGTCTTCTTTCTTCTTTGATCTATTAGCTGGCGGTCCAAGGGGGTCACCGCTTTTTCCATGTCGGTCGCAACGTGATTCCAGTACGCTTCTCTTTCCGATTTCATTTTCTGTCGAACTTCTTTGTTCAATCTTCGGTAATGCACACTCCACTGTGGACTCCGGTAATTGCTTTCTTGCTTAGTCTTTGAGTGGATGGCGGAAGATGCTGTTGCCAACGATCAAATTGTTTGACATTGGGAATGAAAGGAGGCGTAAGCCGTTGTCGTTAATTACTCCATGACCGAATTTGGCAACGTTCCTTCCCAGCCGGTTCGATCTGCACCAGAATGTGCGTTTAAGTCCCCCGTGAGTATGATTAATTCGGTTCGAGGTATCGTATTCAGCGTCTGTTGAAACTGATCGTAAAATTGGTCCTAACTCGTGTCTATTTGGCGCATAAACGGATACGATATGGGTCCTGATCGTTCCACCGATGGTTATAAACGCCAAACGCTAGGATATCGGATTTGGCATGTGCTGACAGTTTACACTCCATGTATAAGTTATACAATTTGTGGTTATATATAGCCATTTTCCCTTGACTATATCTGCGTTATTTATGTAGAGGTCTATCCTTTCTGCTAGAGTTGCCTGATATCTCTTCAATTCCTTGCCTAAGATCAAGGTCCATTTTTTTTAGTGGACAGGAGTAGTATAGCTGGCCACTATCAGACCAGTAAAGTTATCAGCGATGTTCAACTGAATTCGCCAGCATGAAGGGCACACCCGCGATGTACTAATCTCAAGGCCCCAACAAGATTCCAGCAAAGACTCCCTCAGCATGAAGCCCACATACTAACCTAACCCAGCGAAGTTCAATTAGTCTCACGTAGGTGGCGCTCACGGTCAAAGCTCAGTAAAGAGAAGCTCACCACCCAGGTTCTTTTCCCAAATAAAGCTGACACCCGAGTCCACAACCGATGAGTCACTGGTCTGATAACGGCTAAGCTATACTACTAACAAGAGACATATGAATCTAGATTTTACTAGAAATTGGTCTGATTTACAAATCACACCTCTGCAGGATCTTACTAGGAGCATAGTGGAGATGCCCTTCTGTCTAAGAATATATATGGTTTATTTGTTTAATAACATTGCTCGGTTTGTTGTAGTTCTCTTTTCCAATGTCGCCATTCATGTCTCTTATCACTATCTTGACCGTATCATATGCGTGGTTAGGGTATAACAGAAAGTGTCCTTGGTCTTGCCGCCGTTTTCTTCTGTCAGTATTTTGCCAGTATTTTGATTTTGTGTCTGTTCCTTTCATCTAATAGTTATTCAACTGGTGAAGTTCTGTACAAATTACGGGTGTATTCCATGTCCGAAAGTCGTTTTCAGGTTTTGCTGCCGTAGTCGTTGCCGTTTTTTTTTTTATTTATTTATTTACAGTCTACAGAGTAAGTCTCCAACAGACAGATGCCCGTAAAATAATTTACTATGACTATGAATATAACAAAATTAACAAAGACAAAAAAAACCTTAGAAAACTAATTGTTGTATTAAACACTAGGCAAAAGATGATACAATATCAATAACCAAGATTATTACCAAGAATGGACTTGAATGCATTTCTATCTAGGGTTAAATCAATTGAATCGTAAATTTTATTAAAGAGGTCAGAGCAAAACGTTACTGGTTCATGTTGGCCATAAACAGTCCTATGCTGAGAGACACACAATAGAGGTCTAGATCTTAAAGATACGCCAGGTGCATAAATATTAAAAAGAGAAAGCAATGAAGCAGATTTAATTCGGGAACATAAAACATCTCTGACAAACATTACACTAGCGATATTTCTTCTAGTTTCTAAAGTCGGAAGTCCAAGAAGCAAACATCTAGAATTATATGAAGGAATACTGTTTTGCCAACTAATTTTACGTAGAGCAAAACGAGTAAAAGACTTTTGAATAGATTCGATACGAGAGCTGTGGAAAGAGCTAAGGGGATTCCAGACCACAGATGCGTACTCTAAGTGAGAACGAACAAGAGACATGTAAAGGACTTTTAACGTAAAAGAATCTCGGAAGTCAATAGAATTTCGTTTTAGAAAACCAAGCATTTTAAATGCTTTTGAGCATACTATATCAACATGGCAAGATGAACTAAATCTATGGTCAAGATTAAGACCAAGATCACAAATAGTATCAGGAGAATCAATAATCACACCATTAATATTATAAGAATGAGAAAACGGAACAATAAGTCGATAAAAAGACATTTTTTTACATTTAAGGGGATTTAGCTCCAACCTATTAGCTTTGCACCAAGAAAAAAAGATATCAAGTTCTTTTTGAAGAATACTACAGTCGGATAAAGAAGAAATTGAAGTAAAAATCTTCATATCATCCGCAAATAATAGCGCATTGACACGAGAAAATATACTACAAGCATCATTAATAAAAATTATGAATAATAACGGACCAAGATGACTACCTTGTGGAACACCTGATTTAACTGCAAATATTCTCGACATACATGTATCAATTAGAACACACTGCTTACGGCCAATGAGATAGGAACTTATCCAATTAAGAAGAGAAGAATGAAAACCAATTGCGCGTAATTTCCTTATTAATAGTGCAATATCGACACGGTCAAAAGCTTTGACAAAATCCGTATAGATAACATCAACCTGCTTACCCTGTTCCATAGCATTAATTGTGTAGTTCTTAAACACTACCAGGTTAGTGGTAGTGGACTTCCCTTTCATAAAACCATGTTGTTCATCACATATACAATTGTTCACAACAAATTCAAGTCTGTGTTTTACCAGGCTTTCAAAACATTTAGGAACAGGTAATAACTTCGCAATACCTCTATAATTATTAATTTTATTACGACAACCCGATTTATAAAGCGGTTTAATATACGAAAATTTCCAAGAGTCAAGGAATAAACCAAACTTCAAGGACAGATTAAACACTTTGGTAAGAACATAAGAGAGGCTAGAGTAACATTTCTTTAATAATAAGTTACACATTAAGTCAGGTCCATGAAAAATGTCACCACTTAAATCCTTTAGGCATAATTCAACTTCACCCTGCTCTAATTGAATAAGACCAAGATCGACAATTGAATCTAAATCAATACACTCAGAGCTAGGACCACTATTATGATTGGACATATAGACAGATTCAAAATAATCAGCAAAAAGATCACAGCTTTCTTGCAAACTATTAGAATATAATTTTCACGAACGTTCTGAGGCTTTGCTTCTGGTCTCTTGACTGAGTTGTTTTTACGATGTCCGGTAGTTAGACCAACGCCCAACCCATCCACCAGGAGAACGGGATCCGTGAATCTTATCTTATTGGATAGGGTGGCCCAGCTAAACTCCCGCGTCACTAAGAAGGGCGGTGGTGCAGGTTGGTTATGCATTTCACTACACTTTACTTTCCATTTTAACAATAATTATACTGTGCCTTACTTTTCCATTAACTTGACGGTATCACACTATCCCATTGACTCGTAGTCAGACGATTACCGCAACCATTCTCTATCAAAATTCAACTTCTCAGTCTTCAATTTTTTCCCCAACATCTATCATCTTTCCAAAAACTTATGTACATGCGAATAAATAATATTTTGAGAAACCTCTAACAAAAAAACCGGTCATTAACTCTCTCGTAATGAACTTGCGTCAGAAAATAATATGTAAATTTTTTATTTTGATTAATTTACTAATTACCAAAAAATCGATGGTTTTTGCGCAGAAATCGAAGATCTCACCTGGAGGAGTTTTTTTCGGGAAACGACCAAAAAACCACACAAGCACCACCAAAAAACGTGATTCAAGAAGTCTCCTGCTATCTTTTGATCAATTACAAAATTTCCTGCCACAGCGTCCAGTTGTAACTCCCACGCCTTCTTGTTCTTGACCCTGAATTTTTGTTTCTGTGATCTTGCCTCGGATTACAAAAAAAAATCAAAAATTATTATTAGCATTTTTTTGTTGTATAAACACTCCCAGAAACAAATTGAAAAACGATCAATATTCATATTCAATATTCGGTATTATTAATTGATGAACGATCACTGATCTTTCAGTGCAGATATATACTTGTGACATGTGAACAGTTTCTTTATGTTTTTTTCTTAAAGAAAAGCGCTGTAAAAATAAATTAAAATAAAACATGTGAAAATATAAACAAAACTATAAATTTTTTTCTCGTCCGAAATGTAATCCCATTAAGAAAACCATTAAGAGCTAGCGTGTTTGCATTTTGGGCTATCAGCATCATTAGTGCTGATCTTTGATCTCTATCGGAGCTCTATCTCCAAATCATAAACCGTAGGATCAATAAATTTTCGAATCGGCCTCTTGTGAAATATATTCGCTAATTGAAATACAAAAATCAGCCGAAGAAAAAACCACCAGCATGGCGATCAACAAAATTGAATTGATTTAGATAGCGATCTTTTGATAAACCGATGGCAAGATCTTGCCGATCTACATCCAGATACTCTCATGCTTCGTACTTAATCCTATAATGCTGCCGCTTCGCGCTAAGAGTCTTTTGTGTTCAATATTTTATGGGCGAGACATTTACAGCGAAACGATCAATAAATGTCAGCGATCGAGCTTCCGATCGCTCCATTTAAATCCATTTTATTGACGATCAAGAAAGACTCGAAACTCGAGCAGGTTGCGTTGATGCATTGAACTGTGAATGATCTGCATCTAAGTTGACGACAGTCCATAGAGCTGATTGATATTGGGGCACATGAGCCCGCGCATGTGCATCACTCAAAATCTCATCATGCTAGAGCAGCGTCATCTCATCATCAGGTGCTCGGAGTGCATTATATCATGATAAATGATCGTGAAAGTCGCGAATCATACTGACGTCAGATTTAAGTGTAAAATTATTGCAGTTTCCATTAAGCTCGTATACGATCTGTAAATTACCTCCGCGCAAATGGTGGCTCTCTCGTGATTGGATTTCAATTAGGCTCTGGCTCTGCAACTTGGAAATTAATCAAAATCCTTGCTGGGAATTCGTGCCTGAATGCATTCATAGGGGGCTAACGACCTCACGATCGGACGTCGCTCGGTAAATGCGCGCTCCTTGCGCGCATAAAAGCTGGAAAAATATAATTAATGATTGGTCCTCGCTAGGAGATGTAGTAAAGGACGTAGCTGGGTATTTCGGGGGAAAAGAAGTAGTCCCGCAAATTGGACCAAATATAGCGACTGGGTATGGGCTGGGCTGCAGTCGGGTTACCCGAGGGTTGCAAAACACACAGCTCTCACAAGGATCAGATTTCAGTTAACCGCCATGGACCGCTGCGAGCTCAATTGAGTCCAAACAAAGGAATGGGAGGAAATTAACCGACGGGCAAGAATTTCCTCCCTTACGAAAAAGGATGAAAGAAGAAATCCTGAACGACGTCAACAGGATGGATGATTGACAGGCTCCGGGAATGTGACACACATCTGCCAATTGTCATCCTTGTCACAGATCCTGTTCAGTCCTGATAGCTGTCGATTCCAGACACTCATAAGGGTTGCATCATAGCGCATTATAATTGCACCCTTATCTTACCTCAAATTAGTAAAGCGACAGCCGTTGACCACAGAAATGCTCAGACCCCAACTATGAAGGGAAAAGGTGTAATAATATAAAACTTAACTCTAGTCACCTTAAGGCTTAAGGTAACAGCGTAGGCACACCGAAAGACGCTATCAACTCGTTATAAAAAGTGACTTAACAGAAATTCGTGGACGTTTATAGCGACATGATGTGGTGGATTCCTTGATCGGATCTCGATGGCCAGCAGAAGATAATCACAGACTAGCACCACTGGATTTTTGTGTAATTGCTCTCCGCGCGGCGGCAGCAGCAGCAGCAGTGACCGATATTACAGCTGCTCGCGGAGATGGGAAACCGAAGGGTCTTAAATGTCGACCAAGACACCGTTTCGCTTGTAATGAGGGAAAGCAAGCACACAAAATTTAACGCCTTGATCTGATCTTGGAGATTTCGATCTCGATCTCTCTCTCTCTCTAGGGGGATTGGTTGGTGATTTATTTAATTTGATTAGAAAAATGAAACCATAATTAAAAGTTTGTGGTGAGGATTGGAAATTGAAATTCAGTAACATATTTGGTAGGGGAATATCATGGAGCAATGAAGCAAAGAATGAGGCTTTTGGGAGGTTACATTTCAATTTGTTTTATTCATAATTTGAGCAAGAGTAAATGGTGTAACTCGGTATTTTATATACGGACTTCGGAGAGGCAACGAACGCTATCTTTTCCGAAATATGATGTCTTCGTTTACTTCTTGGTGATTAAGAGAAGGCGGTGTACCAGGGAGGTGAGGTTCAACAATATATGCTTCTCTCCAAGGCCAGAAAAACTCCTCCCTTTGCAACAGTTGGAATGTGGTTTTCGACGAGTTTTAGTTCCAAAAAGACTAATCAAGAGGCGTGTAAGAAAATAAAAATCAGTCAGTGCAACCGCTAGAAAAACAAGCAATTACCTGATTGGGAAAGAGCATTCCTCCGGAAGAGGCCTGTAATACTGCTGCCGAACCGATTCTAGTAGCATCAATAGGAGTAAAAGACTAAAGCTCAAAACTAAAGGTCTAAAGAAGTAGGATCCATTAAGGACAAATTAGATCCACAGTCCCTGCAGCAACTGAAGGATCCAGGCTTGGCCTTCTTACAATACCTGATACTGCAGCTTATTATGAGAGCAGAGTCTCATAGAGGCGGAGCTGTGCTGAAAAAAATAACCGCGGGGTAGTTTACCTTTGTTATAGGTGAAATCAAGCCATGCAAAGGTGCTCAATGAAGAGGACACAATCTCTTGAAATTTAGTTCTTATTGGGGACTTTCTGAACAACACACAGGATAGGAATAAAGTTATACTTAAATGTGTCGTAGCGCTGAACTTTGAATGGAAAGTTTCCAACAAAGCAGAGAAAACTCAGTCACGGAACTAACTGTGGCGGCGGATCAGGTGTCAGGGCAATTACCCACAATCTTGGATCTATAAAGGTAGGCACATATTTGGGCAAATTGATCTGTGGCTTAGAGAGGGAGCTCCTAAAAGGACTTGTTCTGCCTAAGGAAACTCAAACCAAAGCCTAACAGACGTGATTCAGACCCTGCAGGCGCTAGCTAGCTAAATTATTGTGAATTAGGGCGGTGAACCGATAAAAAAAGCAAATCGTGGAACTTAACGAGATCAGATGGCACGATGCAGGGGAACATCTCTGCCCAAACGAGCGAGTCCTTCTTATATTCTGGCAGGGATCAAACCAAAAGCCGTAGGAATGGCGTTGGCGTAATACTTCCTAAAAGAGCTAAATCCAGCCGGACTATTTTTTTGCCAGTTTCTAAGAGGACTATTACCGTGCGCCTGCGTCCCAGACGAAGAAGTACTACGATAGCCCAATGTCAAGCCGTCCACACATACTCAGTTTTAACTGCGCAGTTTAACTGTGTAAAAAACTGTACGACAAACTTAACTGAATGTATGTGAGCTAGTCAGTTCGTTGTATGGTTTTTTTTGCACAGTCTCATTAATTTTGTTGATTTGAATACATCTTTTAAATAATGGCAAATGGACGGAGCTGAGAGAATTGAACGATAAACTGTCTGACGTCTGCAGTTTCTCGGAGAAAAAGAGGGTCCAGGAGCTTAGGTCTGAGGACTGAGTGAAAATACTTCAAAACTGCACAGTTGAAACAGTTGATCGCTCAGATATGAAATCACACGTGATAAACTGCGCACTTTGACCCACCCAGAATATGAAGTGGCTGGCGTGAACCTACGGCTGTGCGACTAATTCTGGGTCACGTCCAGTGCATCTTAGCATAGCAGAGAACGTGGGTGGGACGAGTATACTACCAAATATGAAGAAGTCTTCTATCAGGACACATGGGGAAATGAGTTACTATCTCATGCAGTTCCTGAGTGAGCCTGGAGGTTAAAGGGGATATCTTCACCGCTTCAGCAGGATGGGCGATTCACTGTTCTGCCCAGAATGTCCGGACGAAAAGATGCTGGAAATTCCGACGAGGTGCGGCTAACACCGGAGAATAATCAGAAGAAGATGATGAGTGAGGATGATGTGGGGAATGTTGGAAGCGGCACTGAAAGGCACAGAAATGCTAGAAGAAATAGCAGGATTAGTTACCCTCGTAATGCAAAAGCTTAACCCGGTCAAGTGATTTGAATGAGAGTTAACAAAGAAGTGGTGTATTTAGGCTGGGCTAGAGACTCATAGGAGGCCGGAGCTTCCCAGTAGCAGTATCACAATGCTGCCAGAGACTACGGACGAAAGGACAGCAGCGGTCGGCAACAAGTGGCACTTGAGAAGAAATCTGATGGGACGACGACAATACGGAAATGTGCATTAAATTAAAACTGTCAATATAATAAGGCCATCACATACCGGCCGCTGGCAGGCCTTGATCATCTTGAGGCCAAGCATAATCAAATCACACACACTCAAAGGCTGCCAACTGGATAGGGCCTGCAGTCCAGGAAAACGAACAAAAATCTTTTTGTCTGCTGGTATTTATCGTCAGCCGGGCCTGAAGATCTGAGCTTCTATTTAATCCGAAATTTCGTTGAGGCTATGAACATTTTAGCACTTGAATTAAAAACCTGCTACGCTAACATGTCTTCGCCTGTGTGTAGGGATTCATGAGGCCACTTGCAAGCCACGGCCTATCAGACAGATGCCTCAAATCCTTATCGCTCAGTCTGACTCAGTAATGTATGGCCTTCATCGAGCCATGCCTGCCAACCTGTCCTAAAGGCCACGGCCTGCCGGCGGCCTGTAATTGAATGGGGACCTTAAAATGTGGCCTTCGTCGGATCGTAAGATCGAGCAGAGGACCCCAATTGTACTCTCTGTCTCAAGGAAAAAGAGTTTGTCTGCGATATTCTCTGTTTACTGCGCGGCATAGATAGCAGAAGGACTTCCTTGTTCGGCGTGAGCTTCATTGACCAACCAAGTGTGGCGACATTTTTTTAAGACAGACAACTAAGGCTTCACTACCTACAAACCATTCCACTTTTCTACCTTGATAAAAGAGCTTTTTTGGAAAACATTTTATTTCACTTATTGATAGCTTTCGTTAAAAAGGATAAAGAATATTAAACATTGCCAAAAATAAGTCATTTGGGGTTAGTAAATTCAACATATTTAGGTGTCTGATATTTCATGACGATGCAGATTCCAATTATGGGCTCAATTCATGATTTGTTGAGTGTAGACCATAGTAATTTGATCTGTACAAATAACAATGGATACAAAACTTGATTTCTTATCGAATCCACTCAAGTTTAGGCCAAAAATCTTCCTTTTGTGCTCCATGTTAAGTCCACACACCAAAAAAAAAAGAACTCCACACTCCTGACCCAAAAATGCAACGTTCCTCAATGAATGGCAGTCGTCATTTTCATTCATAACAACGGGCTGTGCCCTTTCAAAGGAAGCCATAAAAACCGTTGTAATATATTCCCGTATCTACGTATGTATTGTGCATATATAAAAACCAACCGATGTCCATTCTTATTCACTATCAAAAATTTCCACCTATTCAGCTGGACAAAGGCTTAAGTGTCCGCCGCAAATCAGTTCTAGAAATTGTATTTTTATATCGACCATAAAATTGCTATCAATCAGCCCCAGATTGACAAATTCTATTAGTTTGGTCCATTCACGGTTCAATCTACGACCGGGATCGCAAATCGCGCTCAAAGGGGCAACACTTATGGCTGATCGTTAATTACCATATGAACAGGTTAAGACTCTTTAGAGGATTAGTGAATTATGACCATCACAAGGTATCAAGGGGTCAACCGTGGAGAAGGAACGGTATGCACCGCTCTATTGGATGGTTGTGTGACAACTCTTTTACAGCGCGCCTAGAGAGGAATGAAGCACGGCCAAGAAGGTCCACTGGCCACTGGCTGCATCTTAAGATGCTTTTCTTCTTTTTCGGGATGATCATAATTTTTACTCTCAAGCCCCATTCGAAGACGTTTCTTCTGTTGTATCTCTGGCCAAGAATGGATGCATTATGGATGCGTGTTAACGTGCAAGCGTGTTGTCAAAATACCTCAACGGCATGACATTTAATGGCTGTCACATGGTTAATCCCTGAGAGGAAAATGTGAAATCGGTGGACATTATGCCTAATTAAGTGTTGAAACCGAGCGCAGCCCGGCGGAATGGTGCAGCACGAGGGGCGGAGAGAGAGAGAACTAAACTTGATATTATCGGATTCAGTAATTTACATCATCGATAGATAAATCATCGGCAAATCTGTTTATAGACGATCCAACAATACGGCCTGAGAAAATGACATCCCAACAAAGGAGCCATCTCCGAAAGTTGTCAAATATTTCTGAGCAAATACAATAAACCACTGGACATATTGTATGTATGTATGTAAACGGGATAACACAACAACAAAAAAACAACGCTGAAGACTCGCGATAACACCGCCACACAGACCTTATACTTTGAGATCTGGGAATTTCTTTTAAGGTGTCAAAAACTGTGTAATCTGAAATTCATTATTCTTTTCATTTGCCATGACAAAATGGTTTTTTCCCGAGCCAGAGGAGACGAAAATCGGTAAATGCCGTCGATGTATTGCAAAAAACATAAAAATCGAATAAAAAATAAAGTAACATCGATCATTTTATGTTTAATAATTTTTCGAAAAATATGGCTTTTACCTTTTTCTTGATTACAAAATTCCGCGTTTTTTCCTCGTGGATTTAATGTACGACGCAAAAATCCTTTGGCGGGGCTTATGTAACAATAGATTCATGGGTATGAATTCGTGGAAATTTGGAATGTTTCGGAAATAGTTAACATGTGACTACAGTGTATGCTGATCAGTAGCTACTTCTTTTCTTACCGTAGAATTTACAAAGTGGTGATCTAGAGATCTTTGGACTAGCAAACCTTCAACCAAGCTTGAACCCCTCTCAATAAACCGTCAAAAGACATACGACATTTCTAAACATGGGTGGGAACCTGCAGAGGCGTCGCCCTTGAGTCCAATCAGTTTGCCTGGTTCCATACGAGCGTACACACAACACGACAAAAGTCGGCAGCAAAGGGGGTTTATGGAGAAGAGGGTGAGAGAGGACGACGGAATGGATACAATTTCCATCCCCCTTTTTTTCATAAACCACTTTTGCAAACGACTTTTGTCGTGTCGTGTGTATGCTCGTGTGGAATCACCCTTTCTAATAGAATGAACATGCATTGAGACGGGAAGGGGTGTGCAGTGAAGTATTGGGGCAACAGCTATGTACAAATAAATAGTTGGTCTAACAAAAATTTAGATCCCAACTGAGGTTTTTCTTTCTAAAGTTCAGACCTCCGAAAAAGAGTAACAATGATTTGTCCACTTGTCCACCAATGTGACGTGAGTGATGGACTCCATCTCTATAGCCCTGGGAATCTTCGACTAATGGCAAAGAACAATAAACTTAAATTTTCCAACTGACCTAATCGAGTTAATCAAAATGTTGAAAGAAGGAGTGTACTCTAATAGGCAAATTCACTGTAATACTGTGCAAGTTCGAGCAAATTGGTGTCAATTTTACCCTCAGTTCTCATACTTTTTCAAAATCAAGACTGAGTTCCCCAACAGAACATGAAAGCTCGCTCAAAAGAGAGTGATCAACTTGAATAATGCAATTTCATTCCAGGGAGCTTTCGAATTTCTAACTTCTGGCGAAAAAGCTGCGACAATTTCAAGCCCGAACTGAACATGCCCTGTGGATTGAAATGACCTTTTTGAACTGAGGTCGATGAAGCTGGGGTGTTATATGGGGTAGAAACCTTCAAGTCATCAAAAACTAGCTTAATGGCAACGAAAATTACGGAAGGAAGCTAATACCAGGTAGATCAAGGGCGACAACAGAGAAAGGAAGGAGTAGGATTCTGCGAACTGCACCAAATTCGTCCTTGGCGTCTAGGGAAATTGGAACGGATGGCAGAGTAAATGCAAGTTTTAAAAGCGCCCACAAAATCTACGTCCTTGCCGACTATTATTGTCTAGACATAAGGAACAACTCCTAGAAACGCTCGAGTTAACATGGTCTGGAAGGAACAGTGGATCTAAGTTATCTTTTTAGACGAAAAATGGTTCTGCTTTGATGGACCGAACAAATACCGATATTATTTCTATGATTTACGGAAGGAAGTTGAGCAAACGACTAGGAGGAATCATGATGTACGGAGCCATTACAGTTTAACTGCCAGTGAAGATAAATTCATCGACGGAATCCAGACAGAAGTACGGTACCTGGGACATGTTAGAAGAAGTTAAGCCAGTGGTGGAACAAATAAAGGAAGGATAACTATGTATTTTCCAACAAGACATGCAGTATCTCACATCGCTAGGGTAGTTAAGCAGTGGTTTAGAGCGGCCAATAACATAGTCGAACTGGAGTAGACATCGACGTTTCGGGATCGTCACAAAACTGCAAAAAGGACAGCTTAGGATGAAATTCCACTAGATTTAATTCAAAAGCTGTACAGGGAATAGAATATATCATACCAAATATTAATATTGAATTTAGATTTCAAAATTTATGTTTCTCTCATTTTTCTTACCTTCTCTTGCTTAGTTTTCAGAATGGTTCCAGAAATTGAAGGTGAGGTCAAACTTTTGTCGCAGTTTCCTTCCATTTTTTATTTCTTAGATTATTAGTAAAAATTGGTAGCAAAATCATCAACCCGGAATTCTACCAAATTTATTAAGTACACCCCAGCTTACATGGTTCCCCTTTTTCTATCTGAGGTCCCCATGAGGCAAGCCATACTGCGTCATGTAGACCTCAGATGGACTGCTCAAGGGCCATTCATCCACGAGGGGCCGTGCTTCTGAAACAAACACATTTTTTGGGCAATGAGATGCAATAAGTGGAGAGTTTCCAACTTCGGTGGAGACTTTTGTGCTTCTCCTTTTGAACTGTGAGCAGGAAATACATCTACTCTGCCAAATAAAAATGAAACACAAAAGCTGTTTCTTTCGCTGTTTCTCCATGCCTCATTGTGTTCCCTCAAGCCCTCTTTCACGCGGTGCCTCTTTTGCACCACCGAGTATAGGGAGCACAAAGGGCATTTAAAGCCTTGCCTTATTCACGTATCATTAGGAATGAGGGTGGTGACCCGGTGAGGAAAAATGAATGCCATCCTCACTAGAAAAGGAGGCCGACAAATTTCAGAATTTTGGTGTCAACATCTGAGTCATAATAACTGCGGCCTTGTCGAAAGCTTTATATTTTGGTTTCCTTTTACAATTGCATTATCGCCCATTCCAAACTCGAGTGTAGTTTTACCAAGCGGTCCCCACGCTGAGTACTAATTACAGCCTATGCTGCTTGACCTTAAGAATCGTTGGAAAACCGATGTGTTGAGTATGCTAAATGATCCCCTTTGCAGTCATCAACTTAATTGAAGGAATAATATAGTGCATGGCAACAAAAACTTGAACTTTGTATGAGTAAGACTAAAGTTTAAGGGTGAAAAGGGCTTTCCAAATCCGTAAGGCAGTGGGAGTGTCCCATGTCATTTGTAATGAAGTTTGCCTCATAGGACCATGATAGTCTGAGAAGCTAAACTTCACTTTAGTATCGCTGAATATTTTATGGGGTTCTTATGAAGAACCTACTGGGAAATCTTGCTATCGGCATGCCCCCATTTGCCCACATGAGTCATGCCTCCTTGAAATTTTAGTCGGCTGTATAATTATTTTTGATATTGCAAACGCGCTGTGTGGCTGCGAGGTGTCATGTATCAGAGTCCTAGGACAATGTACTAGACGAAAGAGCCGGAAATGACTAGATCCCTGATTCGTAGCTCGTCATATTGATCTTGAAACTCCGTCTAATTCTATCTATTCTTTTCTTTCTTTCTCGAGCTAAGTTTATTTGCAGACACTGTTCCATGGCGTAGTACCATGACGAACTGGCAATACAAAGAATAATTCTGTTAAGCTTAGGCCAACTTAAAATCCCAGATAATAGGGTACAGATTACCACGTAAAAACAACCCTTATATTATTCTTTTTTCACGTGTTACTTCGCTCTAAACAAGGCACCTACACCCAACATCCCGAAGCCAAAGTAACCGAAACTTTTAAAAAATCCCAACTTTAAAAACTACCTTTAAACCCTCCCTCCTCTCACCTACACTATTTCATGCACTCTCTGACTAATTAACAATGCATTCATTTATTTTTATTTATTTTTTCTTAACTCGCATATGAAGGTCGAGAATTCGCTACCGGCTAAACATTCCATCCCTTTTGGCTGGATAATAATTATCACCTTAGCTAGACACTCCGGAAGCATTCTGCCAAGGAAGGAACCTGTTCTATCCTTTTGCTGAAGTATGTTGACTGTATTATTATTGTCTATATAGAAATTGTTGTTGTTTTTGTTGATGTATTCATTTCGTGAGAAATCTAGCCTAAAGTCTTGTGCTTATGTCAACTATTTCATATAAAAAAGGAAAGAATTTTCACACCTCTAGAAACACACATAAAATCATGCCTAGTAAGTTAGGGATGCATTTTGAGAGGAGTCGTTCTTCCTCGTCGACATGAAGGGACGAATTTTAGAAAAAAAGGATCCCCAGGGGCTATTTGGTATTTGATGAAATGTCTCCAGGGGAATTGTCTTTCGTTTATGCTCTGTTGTTAATTGTTGAATTTTATATTATATAAAATATTATTTTTTCTGCTTGTGATGCAAACAGGTAAGACTAGGAAAGGAAATGCATGAGCATATCTTTTTCGTTGAACATTTTTTGAACATAATATTGTTTGGGCTAAACATGGCAAGAAGTTGAAACAAGCAGATTTTGAAACAAGGCGTGTGGCTGATAGTGTACAGAACGATTACACGCATGGTGCTTCAATTGTTTCTGATTAAATCGTAAAAAAAGATGAATTCGGTCACTTTTTCTGGTCTCCTTTCGACTCTCTGTCTAGGGTTATCTCAGTGAGGATGCAATGGACTGTCCCACTATTCCTTAGCTCCAATTTTTCTAGTAATAGCAAGTACTTGTTTGAAGAGAATCACCCTTTTTTCCTCTATCTAATGGAGTCCTAACTCTTCCTCTCCTCCTTCTCTTTTCACGACCATATCGGACCTATTTTGGTTCAGAATCGTTTCTATTCGATTTCGTATAACCCAAGACTTATCCCAGGCGTAGCTGTCTTAAAAGGGATCTTCCATCAGGATCTCATTAGTTTCTTCCGACTTCTCCACTATCCTCACGGTTTCACTATGTACGCGTCCAATGTTGACGATTTATGGATGGCAAGGCGACGGGCAGGAAGCCCAGAAGTAAAGAAACAGATCGAGACAGCCGCCATTCTGCCCAAAGTGTCTGGGGCAACCAGAAGGCCAAGGTAAGGAACGCCGGACAGGATTTCGTAGCCCCACGGAGCATATCCGAGTCCGCTTTCTTGAACTCTTTCCTGACAGACTGAAGGCAAGACTGCGGTCAAGAGCTTGTAATCGTGTGCAGACCCTAGGCTGAGTGCCCTCAAAGGCCAACCTCGGATTTGCCATACAAAAAAAAATTAAAATCGTACTAAACACTGCCATTACAAACGTCGTCCCAGCAGGTAGTACTCCGGCCCTCAAGACGGGAGCTGGCTCGCTGGATGGGTCATGGGAGTGAGACTCCGGAGGTCCTACCTTAAATTCATGCATCACCACTTCGTGAACGAGTGAATCCCTCTACGGAAGGAGGCTCAGAAGCCTTGGAGAGAACCGTGATGGTAACTAAACACAAAAGTTTAGCTGGGGACCATCTTCAGCCGCTATGACATTCTGTCGCTCCTTTATTCGCATATCAGACAGAGCACCTCACACAGGCACATCTGTTTCCCACAGCAACACAAGATTCTAGCCAACAGGTATTTTAATTCTTTACACCTTTTAACAACCAAACATTTAACAGTTACAAACTCCAATTACAGGTATTCCAACAGTTAATAACTTAAATGTACTTCAACCAACGGTACACACATGCAATATACTCAAACCAAATTCAATCTGAAAGAGAATCAAAAATTTTCAAAATTCTTATATAAAGCTGAACTGAACGAAGAGCTAAAGTATACATTTGAAAAAAACTTTAAATAAAAATCGGTGTGGAAAAAACCCACCCTGGTACCACGACGTTTTTTTTCTTACAATAGCCTTTACCGGACCTTTATAGACCTTTAAGGTGAACCCTTCAGGCAATTCTGAATCCAGAGTCGGGCTAGGGGGACTATCTGGCAATGTTGGTTCTATTATCCAACCAGCTCCAGCCTTCCAATTTTTTATGAAGAACTAATACTTTTAAATACCAAATACCTGGGATTCCGTTTCTTAGTGTTTACAGATGGGTAGTATGAGGTATGTGAAATGTTCCTAGAGGTGAACTCGGTTCCTGTAGATTCCTAAATGTTTCCTTCAGGTGACCATAGCCCAAAGCGGCTAGTTCATCCAGGTGATATGGGGGTTTACGGCTCCGACCTTACTACTTCCCACTTCCACGCAGGAACTCGGACTTTCAGTATTGACTCTGCCACTTTTTAAACCCGTTGGATATATCCTGTTATTTCGAAAACTTTCTGCCTACCTTTATTTCTTCTCTTCTTGGAAAAATCTCAGTGTTTTTCGTTTTTTTATAGTTATTTAATCCCCGTATACATGTAGCATTTTTCCTGGACTCAACATCCTATTTGTGAACGCGGGCTTCCGTTACAAGCCTGCAAAGCCTAAGTTGGCCGTGATCACCATGGTAGTGGTGCGTTGTTCAACAAAATCCTACTCGAAGAGTCAAGTCAAGTCGGTTGGTCCCAATACCGTACCGAAAGAAGAAGAAGAATCCATGGAAACTATTTCCGAAGTCTACTTACCTCAGATGAAGAGCATTCTCGAGAAGAAGTTCCTGAACGACTATCTTTTTCATCGTCGTTTGTTTCTTCATTTCTCTTTTCCTGCCCTAGTTAGTCTCCCAGGCAGCTGGGTTTTCGCAACTTATTGGCTGATTGAAGGCCTTTCTAGCCTCTTTCATCAGTTTTTACAGGTTCCTGCAATACCAGGGTGTAGTGTTACATTGGAGAGCATGACGTCCAAAAAAATGTTCTGTTTCGTAGGACATGCAGCAGATATTCGGTGCCTTTGGCAGAGTCTCCTTGAAGCTCGTATCCAAATTTTAGTGTGGTCCGGAGCTCGTGTTGTTTTAATTTTTGATTTATAGGCAACCTCAAATGAAATTGATCTGTGAAGTGGCATTACCTGCTATTGGATGCTCCAGAGAGTTACTCTTTTCACCATCTGGCTGTGGCATCGATGAATTTATTTTCGTCTAGCATCGACAAAGATCGGTTCAGTTAATCTGTTCGCGATAGTTAGATTGTTGCAAACCACAAATTCTACTAGACCTGCTCTTTACGGCGGAGTAAGTGCGTTTACAATACAAATTTTTGTTAAGAACATGGTTAGGCCAAAATTCTGGATTTACTAAACGCAATTTTGGTCTAGTGTTGGTGCTTATTCATGTCGAATTTCAGTTCAAAATCACAATTATTCATTTGATTCAGTTTTTACGTTGTACAAGATTTTCAATTCTGAATTGTTTCTGCTGGTTTAGCTCGATCATGTTGTTTGACGCATGATCGTCATCAATAGAGTTTTTTAGATAAACAAAATACTTCAATAGACATGCATCACTGCTCCAATATTTTTCCACAACTCTTAAATAAACACCAAAATTCCCAGGTAAAAAAAATAATCAAAAAACCAAATATCACCTGCCGCCGATCGTGTCAATCATAATTGCACTCAGGGTGTAAAAGTTTGGACCGTTGATTCCCGAAAAATGTTTAGTCATCGAAAATAACAAACCCTCAAGCCACCACCACCACCACTGCCGAAACTGTTAAATCAATGACTTTGTTACACCTGAAAGAGATCAAAATCGCACCTTTACTTAATTGCAACAAGGTAAGGCGAGAATGAAAAAAAAAATACAAGAAATTATCCAGGATATCTCTACCACCGACCTACATTATCCTGCGAGCACGCATATAAATATAGACCTGAAAGTCATATCCTGCTGCTGCTGCTGCTGGGGTGGGGGTGGTTTTATGTAAAACGAACGAACGAACGAAATTCCCAACAATTTCCATGTCACCCGAACGCACACCGAGCACAATGCAAGGGTGAAAGTCGAGGACTAAAAGGTGACAACAATTTCCCGTCTTACCGGAAAAATGTAATCCAGAGTCACCGCCCGGAGAGGCCCCATTTTTCGCGCTGAGCGGTTGAAGTTTTCATCAAGTTTTTTTTCTACCTTCTATATTTTTTTTTTTATTTTTTTTTGGTGCCTGTCGAACTCGAATTGGCATTAGCACATAGCAACCTTCGTCACGGCTGCCTCTCAGGTGGGGGTGTGCTATACCTTAAAACTTTCTTAGGGGCTGGATGGATGGTGTCGTACCTGACACTGGGTGGTGAGAGTTGATGTGGGCGGCGGAAAAGTAGGAAAAGCGATTTTTTTTTCGTCGATTCAAGGAAAATGGAGGAAAGTTTCTCTGGTTTAGCACATACCAACGCAGGACACACCAAACTTTTGGGAAAGGACCTGAAGGGTTGGAAATTGTTGTTGTTGTTGTTGTTTATGGTGTTTACGGTGTCGATACTCTGTATTCGGAGACGACACATGATGGGAAGAAAAATGAAAACGTAAAAGGTGTCACGTGATGACAAATGGCTTTAATCGACTCAATTGTGTGTCACGTGACAGACGATAAATTACACTAATGCACCCCCCATAATCGAATTTCACTTTCCGCCGATTTTTATAACTTTTTTTTTTCTGGTGTGTACGGTGTCAGGTGAATATATACAGGAAATATACCTGGATTTGTGGTTGAGCTCGGTTTTGGTATGGTTTGGTACGGCACGGCGCGGCGGCGGCACAGCGTGAAATTAAATTCCGCTCGGGTGAAAGACGTTCGATTTTTCATTATGACTTAAGACAAAAACGCAATTAAGATCCGAAGATGCTCGGGGGCATGTCAAAAGAATGAAGATTATCTGGACTTACCGTTCAAGGAATCTGCACACCCGGATTGAACAGGTGAAAATCGGTAGCAATGCAGCTACCTGATTGTTTGTGTACAGCCTCATCTCACGATACCGGGCCCTGCGAATTCCTTCCCCGCCCACCGATAAAATCGGTTGCCAGCAAGTCTGAGAGAGCTGGGCGAGCTCGGCTCGGCACAACTAATGTTGCCCAATTTCGTAGACCAGGTGATTAATTGCACCTTTGAACCAGCCCCGGGTAGCCGGCTGGGCTGGTGCGCTGGTTCACTGCGGTGCGGTGCAAAGCGGTTACCTGACGGGATTTCTCCACATCCAAAAACGGAATCTCAATTTCTAGGTAATTAACGAGCGCTAATTTGTTGCCCGTGGACGGATTGAGTTGTCCCTTGGGATCCCCGAACGAGCGCAGAAGCGATTTATGGAGATCTCTCGCGCAGTCAGTCAGAAATATCTAGACCTCTACCACAGCCCAGACGATGGATAAAACTCCGAATGAAAGAAGACGCAACGTATTTAGTTTGGCGATAAATTGAACCTGGGTCTCCGCCGAAAGGTGGAGTATCTGGGGAGCACCATTTTTTTCTGTTTTGCTGGAGATGAGGCGAAGATCTCGTTTCGAGAGAATAAGCTTACCGACGCTTGTGCTTGTGGGCGCGATGAGTTATTACTAAAAATTTCTCATAAATGAGGTGAACGGACAAAAACGAAAAACTGATGATGGCTAGTGATGAAGGAGATTGATGATTGGCTTAATGAGGGACACGATTTAAATCATTTCCTGTCATGATGGTGTACATCTCGCTCTCGTCTCGCGAATGCCACTTCGGTTTTGGTGTGATACAGAACTCATTTTCAAGTGGCACTGATTTACTGAATTTTAATTGAATTTTGCATTTCATGATGATGACTAGTCGCTTAATGAAATTCTCTACATCCAGACAAGAAAAAAAATATAGATGGCAGCGCAATTGTCCAAGGTGAAAAGATATTGAAAGATTGAACAATTTCTCACCTTTATATTATGGTGAAGGAATTTCTTTAGAGCGACATTAGGGATGGCATTTGAGAAATAAGTATGCGTCAATTATGGTTTGATTGGTTGGATTTAATTTCCGCATTTAACTGTACTAGGGGCGAAATTTCACCACCATTTGTAATGGACTGGTTGTTGTAGTCTGGCCAAATCTTTCTAACTTTCGTAGCTTTCTATCTGCACAGTGCTATTAAAAAGAAGTGGATGCCAAAGCAAAAATAAAAGATGGCCTTACAACGGGCGAACACCGGTCAAGTTTGAAACATACTCCTTCCTTAGCCATGTGGCGATCATCAGGTTGTTTGTCGAACTGTAGGGTCGTACCTATATGGCGGTGGTACGATGGCCTTGCCGTTCTAATAAAAAATAAAGAGCATTCAACGATGGTACATATGCAAATAATGATAAAATAAATGGTCGCATGTATAAACATAGAAAACATTTTTTTTTCTTATTTACAACTTTTTATTATGTTTTTGCCAGACTAGAAGAGATTGTTGTTAGAGCAAAACTATAAAAATTGGAGAGAAAAGAGTATGTAAGAAAAACTTCCAACTTCCAACAACCGGTTTCTCACTAAAATATAAAACAACACTAACAAGCACAATTGCGGTGCCTTCACAAACTGACCACAGGCGAGCCTGTTTCTCTTGTGCATCGATAGTATGATAATTTAAAGGCTGATTGTACATAACGAAAATGATCCAGGACCGCACTCCACAATACTTTGGTGTAGATTATTTTTTTTAGCTCAAATTTGCCGTCGTATGCCCGTGTGTACAGCTCAGTACTTGGCAATTTAAATCTTTTGGTCAAGTTTAGCCGTCGTGGGCCCGTATGTGCTTTCGTTAAAAATGGTTAAAAACTCTACGACTATCATATGCCCGTTGAAAAATTAAGCGGCCAATGTTCGCCAGTTCAAAGGCCATTTGTTATTTTTAGTCGGGTAGCGATATCTCTATTGGTCATCCAGAGTTGATTCTACATATCAATCACCCAGTTTGGCCAAGTCATCTGCTCTTTCGTTGCCTTTCATATTCCTGTAACCCTGTACCCACAAAAGAGTGATGTTGTATCTCTCAGCCAAAGAAAAATTATGTTTCAACCGGCGCACAGCGAAACTTTGAAACTCATCATTCCTGCTTAAGGGCCCTGCAACTTGTGTTTTGCCTGGTGATCAAGTCAGGTGGTATCCGATCGTGATCAGAGGGTCCTTAACAGAAAGCTCCGTTACTACAAGTGCCATTATTTGCATATATTAAATAGTTTGGGTTTGCTATATTCTTTTTCAAGATCAAACCGTCACACGACAGAGTCGTATATCAGAACTGTTATAATCACTGTTGCGTAGGGCCAACGTGTCATATGGAAATTTAAACACCATTTCCTTGGGAAGATCTCCTTACTACGATAAAAGTTATGATGGTCTTCGTTGCCAGTTGCCTCTTCGATATTGACCTTCCAATTCTGCTTTTGGTTGACCATTCTACTCGTGAAAAAGCATTAACTTTGCCTTTGTGGGTCAACGAAGAACCAATCACTTGCTTACACTTTCAAGAACCAGTTCCAAAAATTTTCCAGATTCTAAGATTAACATGTCTTTGCAGAGGCGACTGCTTCTATCCTGAGGTTCTCAAATCTTTTTAATTTCTCATATATAGCCATAAGCCACAGCAATGGCGAGAGAAGTCCTTTCTGGGGTGTTCCACGACTCATCGTTTGCTGTTGCCTAAGCTACTGGGATGATTCTGTTTTACAACATGCGAAGTGTCTACTGAGTAATATCATTGTAGATGCCAAATTCCGCTAGGGCCAGCTGAAGAGCTTCGGTTGTTGAAAGCGTTTTTTTGTTCAGGAAGGCTTACAACCTTTTGTATTCCTGGGAAATCTGCCGTAAGCATTATTTCGTGTAGATAATTGTCCATTAGTTTGTACTAGGTAGAAAACACTACGGAGCCACTTAAAGATAGGTGTAGCGTACGCCCTAGGGCTTCTTGCTAGACCTATAATCCTTTGCTCTTTCATACCCGCTTCTGAAAGCAGGTCGAAATGAAGAACATTTGACCCTCCTATAGTGCAGAGGGCGGGACTGGTATCAGTAGTGCAGGAAATTCTGATAGATTGACATCAATGCTATGGAATATAGCACCTATAATGTTGTCCACCTTTGATACGTTTGAGGTCACTTCTTCATAAGGATTGAAGTGGGCATTCATGACAAGCTTCAAGGTTTCTCTCACGTACCACCTCCGCGCCTGCATAAGTACGCAATAATCATTGCAACTCTAGAGTGTTGACCGTTTGCTCAAGTGTCGTACTCGATTTGGCTGTATGTTTTCCTTTTAGGTTGGCCTAGGATCAGGAGATTAATTTCTTCACCCAGTTTGTCGAAGTCTACCTTAGTTTTAAGTAAGTCAGAGCAGATGTTCATCGATTGAAAATTCGCACCACTTACAGTGCTTAGATGACCAATCAAGTCGCCTGGCTTTATGCTCCTCTGTAGTCGTAATGCATCGAAGAGAGCCTATTTTAAAATTTTGATATACGGATGGCTTACGATTGTTATGCGGCTTCAGTGGGATTTGCTGTTACTTGCTGTACCTGAAATACTTACCCAAAGCAAATCGCCTAGGGTTAAGACGCCTGGCTATCATCCCAGAGGTTCGTGCTTCGATTCCTTGCGACATGATCGCCCATCGCCTTTCCACTTTTCCCACTCTAATAATATTTCTTCTTTCTTATCTTCCGTTTCTACAACAACCCGTGTCGTTTCTTATATCCTCGTCTGAATGAACAATAAGCGAATAAAACATTTTCTTTCCGATCTCCGAGGTCAACGTTCTGTCGCAGTATTATTGGATTGGACCAGGACGAGTTAAAAGGGCATTGGTAGTTCATTCATTCTTCTTTCTACTACTCTTTGGGCAAGAGGCTGTTCGACACTGCACTAAATGATAGAACCACCCACAATGGCGAACTGTACTGCTTCGATGTTTAGTTTTGTTCTGCAGCTTTAGGATGTATGGTATTTAGGAGGCACGGCATGTAAGAGGTATCAACTCTTACTTTCCTTGTAGTAGCTCTTTCGATAGCAAGTGTAAGGTGCTAGCAAAGGCACCCTAGATTATTTTTTTTGTAAAAATAGAACGGCGTTCATCTTTTTGGTGCTAAGTGAAGCAGGCTGCTTATCGCGCAGGATAGAAAAGGGATATATTATTATTATTATTATTTATTGGATAGAGTACACAAGATTACAATCTTTTAGAGTACAAAGCAAAACGGTAAATAATCCATAAATTCTTACAACTAGTTTAATATAGAGAAGTGAAGAAAGAAAAGAAAGAAGTATGAGATTAAGAAAATACGATAGAGCTAGGTAAGCTAAGAACAGTAGAGTAGTAGTACTACTGCGAAGGTGGAAGAGAGCTTAGAAATAGAGAAGCCTGCTTTTTGAACATTGTGGCTGTGCTGATTTTTTGGATAGATATAGGAAGTCTATTCCAAAGTCTAATCGCATGCACAAAGAAAGAACGACTGCCAACCATGGAACGATGAAAAGGGATAAGCAACTTACATGATCTCAAGGACTGCATCGGGACAAGGAAATCAGAGAGGTAGCAAGGACGCTTAGAGTAAAATATTTTATATAGGAGAGTTAGTGCCATGACATTGAGAAAATGAAAGAGCCCACATCCGAGTAGTGAATTTTGCACGCCTGACACATGATCGGATCTACAATATATACAAGAGGAGGAGGCTACGAATTTTGAGTTTGAACTTTTGAGTGTGGTTTGAGTTCCCGAATATGACTACGCAAGGGCTGCAGATTGTCTGACTGAACCAAGGGGGTGTTTTATGCTGCCGGAAACACAGCCGTGGTGTTAGAAGTTCGGTGGAGGATTCAGTGTATTAAGTGCGGTGAAATTTTGTCAGAGTTGCTCAATGAGTCCATTTTAAGAACAAATAACGTAATCACGAATAACTTTAAGAAGGTTTTGCACTTTGTGCAGCCTAGTTAAGGCGGTTTTCGGGATCCCGGGCCGGATAAATGAGTTGAGTTCAAGGCGGAGGCTTATGAAGGACTTGGCTGATTGCTGAGATGGCATCAACTAAGAAAGCCCAGGCACTAGAATGTCTTTTCAGAAGTTTAGACCCCAATTTAGACTCAGGTTCAGAAGTTTAGACCCTCAACTAAAACGACTAATTCAAGATTATTCTTGCCGCTTTAATCAAGCATTAGTACGAGTCACTATTGATTGAATTGGGGTTAACGATCATACCGACAAGATCTGGCACGTGCTTATCCAACGATATCAAAGCCATAGCAGTAAGTACCGTCAACAGTTAAGCTTGTGGGATGAGAAGTGCCTTGTCTTCCCCGATCCCAACACCGCAAAATTGATATTTGCAATTCAGTTGATAGATCGCCAGTTGAAGCAGTGGGATCGTCATGCTTCAGAGTCGCCGGTCAAAATTGCTAAACATCTCGAATGAAGATTATGACGAGGAGAAACTATCGGAAATATAATATCGATCAAATTTTGAATACTAATGAGTTAGTCACACAAAAAGACTGAAAACATTTTGTGTCAAGTAGATCAGGTGTGATATCCCGGTCTGCTCGAAAAGGTGTCAGCTACACGCTTTCGGTTGTTGTAAAATGTCACCCACTGAAAAGATATAATATTACAATAAATTGAATTCTCGTGTCAAATATAAATAATTAAATGCACGCATGCACAAACCGCAATAAAAATATCTTCGCCTCCCATTTAGGGCTTATCACTTTGGCTCACTTTTCATTAAAATATCAACCAAGCCTCTCTCTCTGCGGCTGGACTGGACTGGACTGGACTGACAGACATGACATGACACTGGATATACTATAAGGCATATCATCGTAGGCATATTTTAATCAAGAAGGCACAACAAATTGAGAAGAGAGGCCCCCATAATAAATACGGGCATATGTGATCATCACCCACTTTAATAAAAATCTTCTAACCATACCGCTTTTGTCAAGATGACATCTATATTTTTATTACATTATTTATAACCTTTCAGGCCCATAAAAAAAGTTGTTTATAAAAATGTTACTTTTCATCGACCCGTTTATCTAAATGTTTACTTATATCGCATTTAAGAGCCTAACACTAATTTATTCCAGCTCTTCTGCATTTTATCTGTCAGTCGTTTGTCTTATGGTAATGAAATCGCTTCTTGATGCCAGCTAATGCATCATGGCTTGGTATGGATGATGGTAGACGGACACAAGAAGACAGTATATCTGGACAGGTAGATATCGAGAAGGTATCGCTCACGAGTGACCAATCGATTTTTATACTCAAAATGTTAAAATATAAAAAATATGCTGGCCGCCGCCGCCGCCGTACCGCCAACGAGCTGTATAATAAATAAATTTTTAAAAGTTATGCTATAGACCTTCTTCGCACGTTTTTTTTTGTGAGGTCTTTTTTTGGCGGATTAAGCGCGACGTGGATATGCAGCGTGATTTTTGGGGACTTTCTTAAAATATTCAAATTTATAGAGATTTCCAGCTGGCCAGGCCTAATATATGTAGGTTTACTCAAAATAACACTTAAAATCCGATTTTTATGAGAGGCTTGACTCATTCAGGGCTTGTCTTTAGTAATTTCTAGCCCGAAATATGAGGGAAATTAATAAAAGTCCAACACCAATTCGGAATGCCCCCCTGAAGTATACCAGACATCGAACATGATAAATAAATTTATAACTCTGCCGCGCACGCGTTCTTAGAGTTTTGTGACCTCAAGCCAAGCATTTTGCCATTTTCACCATCAGAACGTGCAAAATGTATAAAAATCATGTTAAAACTAAATTTCATTATTTTTTTTTGCATATACAATATATTTCCCAACGTAAACCATCTTACGAAATTTTCACTCTTCAGCTCTATTGAAAAAAACCTTGTAAGCCCGAAAAATGATTTTCGTTCCATCTCTGTTTTTCGCTTGAAACACGTAAAAAATTCTTGTTTCTCGTATCAAATCGTGGGAAATTGAGCCAAAATGCTTGAAAAGCCGGTAGTGAACTGGTGTTGCTTAAGAGAATGCAGGCATATAGTATGATCGGTTGCAACATAGGTCAACGACATAATATTGTTCAACCGAAATTTATTTATTAGAAAAATAAATTGCTTCCTTGACCAAATTAGCTTCTAGCGAGCTCGAGATGAGCATATTAGGAAAAACCTTCGGGTATGAAAAAAATTTACAAATATTCAAGCGCGGTCAATCATCTCTCTTGGCGCTGTCATGCGCGTGTTGGAAGTTAGAAAAAATATATTTATGTTTCAAGATTCACGACTTCTCAAGTGTTATCAGAAAAGCTTCTTGATTTTGATTAATTAGTGGGTTACTTTCGTTACTCTCTTCTGAAGCATATCTGGAACGAAATAAAATTTGGCAACCTCGAGAATCTTTCAATTAAATATAGGAACAAGGCCGCAGTATATGCTCTTCTATGCTGGACCTATAATACCGGAAACACCGCTTAAACAGTCTCAGCAGGTTGCCTAACAACATTTGTCGCTCAGACTAATTTGGACAAGCAAAGCCGCTTCGAAACGCTATTTCTTCCTACCGTCGGAACAGTGACAAAAATTACCAAAGAACAAGTACAAAGTACAAAGAGGCGATCTGAAACTTGTCGGTGAAGTCATCATTTGCATCGATGTCTTGAGTCACCGTTGGATTGGAACAGCCCGTTCAAAGCCTTATCGGTACTATCACAGCAATTGTTCCACCGAAATAACCGCTTTCCTTTATTCACATTAAATCTGAGTTTTACCCGCTCAGCTCATTCGGCCTACCTACAGCCCTTTTAGGCGTAGTCTATGTACAAAGAATCCGTTCATAAACAAAACAACTCTACTGCCGATAAATCTTCTGCAGTCTGTATTTCTGGTCTTTTACAACATCCGAGTTCATCTCCTACATCATCGCCCGTATTCTTTATAATCCCAAACCTAACATTTTCAACCGAATTAAGCTTGCTACATTGTGCCATGACATGACTAATGACTTGAAGGATTGGTAGTACAAAGTGTTATCTTAAGCTTTGATTTCTCCTATAAAAATATATAACTTAAAAAGTACTAAAAAGTACGCTTTTATTTCAAAATGAACTAAAACTCATATACCAGTAAGACATTATTTTGGAACCAGGACCTTTCAAATGATGCCCCAGTACAAATTACCATCGTGTAAGGGACAAATGTACTACTTCGTGTAAGTCCTACTCCTCCATATACTACTCCAGATGAATCTAGCTACTCCTCAACTCCTTCCTTCGAACCAAATTTACTACTAGACATTGTGCAATAACGGGCTGTTAATGCGAAGCGTGATTCCTAAGCTTGGACTTTTACATAAAAATATTAGTTGAATGCTGAAGAACTGTTTGTCGAGGGTGTCGGTAAGACTGTAAAACCTATTAAGCATGAGCTATTAGACAGTGCCTGGCGAAAGAGGGCAGAAACGGATTTAGCTCCATCGACCCCAGAAGTTCTTTATTGAACAAAGGTAGTAATCAGGTATCTGGGTAACTTCAATAAGGTAGGCCTGCTGTCTCTTAGGTAGAGTAGACATTTCTAGGTAATCCTCTTTAATTTTTTTTTGGAAAGTGTCTTGACATACATTGAACATAAGTTCATTTGTTTGAACATTATCTCCTTAGCTGTTTGAGTGCCGTGGACAGTTACTACTGCTCGTACCGTGGGCACTGGCATAGGAGGCACCTAAGGCTCAGTCTTTCGCGATTTGCTCCTTTTCTCTGCATTTCAGACATAATTCCTTCCTGTCCTTAATGTCGGCGTCATTCTTTGCTATATTCCCGAACGTAGCATCTCCTTAGCGCTGCCCGCCCCCTTATTCGACAGATAACCCATTCTATGCGGGCCTTTCCCACTACTAACGCTCTTTTCGCTAGTTCTACTTTTTATGGTGGTTTTTTTGCATGCCACCATATGCTTTCCTCAGCCGAATGTTGTGTTCCTGCACTTTAAACAGACCTAACTGGTTTTGAAATGCCTCGCAATCTTTTTGGAAGTGATCTTGCCAAGGTCCCTGACCTCGATCGCTACTTGGTTGGTGCTTGCCCTTACCGGCGCTGTTCCGAGTAATGATTTAACGTTTTGCTGGAGGTCCGGACAACTTCGTCTCAACCAAATGGTGTCCCTTTTGCGTTAGCTGCCGCGTCCCCAAGGTCCCTTAAGGAAGTGGACGATCTTACCTTCCTCAGGATATACGTGTAGAATATCCCGCTTGCTGCTGAGGTTTTATAATGTTTCCTGGATGCTTCTTTTCTTTTTTTCGCTTTTCATCTTCTTCTTCCGCTCTAACTTAGTCTAGACATGCCCATCATTTTCCTTCTCCGAGGGCCCTCTTCCAATTTCACTGGGTGCTCTCTCTGACCTTTTTTCGCCACTCTCTTTAAGGATCGAAATGTGCACGTGTAAATCATTGACTCTTTAACCGATTATTACTAAGCACAAAAACCACATTTAACCAGACCAGCCCATAAACAAGATATTTTAAATAAACTATTCAATAATTATTCATAATTACAGTCGCATAAAAAACAACTTTCGTCCAATATACAAATCCAGAAAAACACCACAATACAACCGCCATTCACTCTAAGCTCGATAATTTCCTTATTATTTATGAAACGTCCGCAGTTTTCCCACAGCCTAAGCATAAATATTTAAATTTCACTTTATTATCACCGAGCCAAAAAAAACACAAAAAATAAATTAATAATAAAAAATTATCCTATAGTAATGTGAGTCTGCGCGCAAAAAAACCGGCCATTTTACACTTTCCCTGAAATTAAATGGTGGCCGGCCGGCCGGGCCGTGCGGCGTATGAGAATTTTTCTGATCGTTTTCTCGTGGTTTTATCGCCGGACGAAATTTTTCAGACTTTTATCGCCGCGTAATTAATTCTTGGGCCTTTCTTTCTTTATGGCCACCATCGTGAATGCCTATCAAATTGTTTATTTGCCTTTTTGGGCAGTTAATGAAAATTTCGATCGTGTGTTTTTCTTCTTAATTATTATTATTGATGGAATATTGATTTGTGGAAGTTTCTTTGATGAAACAAAAAAGTGTGAAAATGGAGTAAAAATTTGAGGTGCATTTTTTCATAGTGCAGTGTGTGGTGATCCACGGTGAATCATTTTTCGATGCAAATTCACATATTCCCTCCCCCAGTGCCAAAAAAGGTCTGCGGACTGCGGGACTTTGAAGTCTGCTCCTGCTCTTTTCAAACATGCTGTACATACCGTACTAAGTGCGTTGAAGTAGTATGTGTCATAGAAGGAATGATCACCATAGATATTGCGGCGGGGAGTAGAAGCTTTTACGATGCGGAATTTGTGGAGGAGCTCAAGGGTGTGCACGGACGGTAGGTGCCTGTTTTGGCTCTGCTGTGCACCCCTTCGCGGATTCCGTTTATGAAGTCAGGCCGACGTTATGCTTTAAAGCTGAAAGGCCCTCACGCAAAAGATTTGGGGAGTTTAATCAGCAGCATAAGCCTGAAACTACCGTCTGAGTGCTGCCCCTAGCGGTATCTCCGGTATTAAAGCCCCCATTCACACACAGGCGAATACAACTCGTTTATTTACAATAGAAACTTGAAAAGTTCTTACATGGTGCTGACCATTCAGAAAGGGCCGCTCCAGAAATTCCCTAAAACCGCGAAATATGCAAAGGGGCACCCCTTGGGATAATTTTGGCCAATTTTCCGAAAGTGCTCCGATGTGAATGAATGGGGCATCGTTTCATAAGTGCAATTGGTGTACTTGCCCCGGTCGCAATTTAAGAACTTTAAATTTAACTCTTTGGCGCAAAAAATCCAGACCTCCGTGGACACAGGTGGAAGTTATTTGAAGCCAAAATCCTAAACAATTCGAGGCTTAAAGAGCCAGATACTGGCAAAGAAGAACCAGAAGAGATAGAAGCTAGATAACAGATCCAGTTAATTAGGAAGATAGGAAGAGTGCCCGGTTAAAGACACACAGAAGCGACAAGCAAGGGATTTTTGGAAGAATTCTGCTCACCTTTTGATCTGACGCACATATGGGTACTTATGTAACCTGCCACCTTTCTTACAAACGAAGTCGACACTGGATGGGATGGGCTGCTCATGTGAATACCGCTTCAAAGGACTCTTTTTTTAAGGGTCATGTTGATGACGCCACACCGTCTTAACAGCTTGTCAGTTGGTGTTTTTAAGCAGTAGCAATTCGAAACTGAGTCCAGACCCTCATCGGTGTCTCCCTGGCATGGTTTGATGAAAGATTTTCATCACTCCAGTACTGAGGAAAATGTCCTCCGTTGAGTGTATGGCGATCTCGGCGAAGGGAGCTGGCATAGCAGTATTAGATAAAGAAGAACTTAAGAAGAAAAGATATTTTTTTTATATAAAAAAGCCAAGCTTAGGAGTAACCCTTTATACTACCAGTCCGTCATGTCGTTTAGTTCATGGTTCAATGTCTAGTAGTAAGCTTGGTTTGAAGAATAGAGGATAATAGAAAAGGTTAGAGGGAGTCTGGAGGGTGTAGAAGAAAATGACGATGAACCTCACGATTGAACTCTAAGGTGTTGTACGAGTTTGGAAATATTGACTGCGGGAGATTATTCCACAATCGAGTTGTTCTATTCATAAACGAATTTCTAGACCGTATTGTGCGCGAACGGGGGCTGTAGGGTATGGGGGTGAGCCGGGCGGGCTAGTCTTGTGTTGCGGGAAAAATATTGCCGTGCAGGCCTGAATAGTGGTAATAGTAATAGCGATAAAGATATAGTAATAGCGATAAAGTATGGAGAGAGCTGCTACATTCCTACGGTGGCTTAAGGTATCTATGGAGGCGCGAAAGGGATCATCACCAATGAGTTTGAGGGCACGATTTTGCACCTTGTCGAGACAAGCCAAGTTGGTTTTTGGGGCGCCTGCCCAGATGTACAAGTTGTATTCAAGGCGGGGCCGAATATAGGATTTGTAGATTATAGCCAAGGAGGAACTTGCATCTCTTGAGAAATCCAAGGCATTGGGAGGCTTGTTTGGTGATTTGGAATTTGTGATCATTCCATCGCAGATCCTCCGTTAAGGACAACATCCCCTAGGATGTTGAAAGTCAGCCGTTAGATTCTCTTTATCCACTGAGATAGGAGGAAGGTCGATACAATTTTTGTTGGAGATCAGACAGTACTTCATTTTCGTGGCATTGAATTCGACGCGGTTCATTTCGCCCCAATGAAGAATAGATTTGATATCCCGGTTGATCGAAGTGGACATCAGTTGACGGTGGTAAAGACAAGGTCTGGCACGTGGTTGTCTTATATTGTCGAAGGAGTAAGAGAAATTCAAAGTACCGTCATCAGCGAAACAGTGAAGTGGGTTGGAGGGGATTGACATCAGATCATTAATAAAGGTTAGAAAAAGTGCGGGTGAGCGAATTGACCCCTGGGGAACTTCAGCCGAAATGGCATGGGGTTGGATTCAAAGCCACCCAATACTACCTTGATTGAACGGCCTGAAAGAAAGCTCTTAATCCAGTTCCTTAGAACTAAGTGTATACCAATAGCTTGGAGCTTATTCAACAAAGCAGGGTGCCATACTCTGTCAAAAGCCTTTGAGATATCTAGAGCAACCAGACCAGACTCACCAAAGCTGTGAATGCGTTGGTTGATACGCTCGGGTAAACGCACAAGCTGATCGCCAGTAGACCGTTTTGGTCTGAAGCCGTTGTGCCTGTCGTGTATAATTTGGTTGGATTCTAGATATTTCATCAGCTTTTTACTGATTATTGTCTCCATGATTTTAGAGAGAACAGAAGTAATTGCTATTGGGCGGTAGTTTAAGGGGTCCCTGACTTCACCTTTTTTTGGGATTGGCTGAACATGAGCTAGTTTCCAAACGGCAAAACGTTTGCGCAGGGGTTTAGCCAAAGGTGAGGCACATTGTTTAAGTACCATAGGGGGGATTTTGTCGGGGCCAGTGGATTTATTAACGTCGAGCTCTTTGAGGCACCTAAATACCTTGCGAGTCCTGAAGTGAACCCAGTGCATTGAGTGGGTCGTATTCTCGAGAGTGGGGGTGACATAGCAGCATAGGTGTTGAGGAACAAGTAATGGCTACTTATTTCGTCTCCATATGATGAGTTTAAAGAAGGCATCAAGGATTAGGAGTTTTTGTCCTTAAGTACTTGGGTACTCCTTAACACAATACTCAAGTACACTTTCTTTTACTTCTATCCCGAACACATCATCACTCACCCAAAACTAGTCGAAAAGCCCAACTCCTTCTGACACCACATCTCGACTATATTTTATCAAAATCTTCTTTTTCCCGTCCCCACATTAATTACCAAAAACAGAAGAGAAATAAAAAAGTCCATTTTTAAATATATTTAAAAACCAAACAACTTAATTCCCACAAAAAAACGACGAAGAGACACCATCAAATTCCATATTTTACATCGGGACATAATCTCACCCTGAAGATGAGTTGCTTTCATATTGGACAGGAATTTCGGGATGATATCACCGATCATATCATCTTCAGATTGAGGCATACACACACAGCGACCACAAGAAAAAAAAACGCACCGAAAATAAAATTAAAGAAAAAATCTAATTCGATACATAAAAAATGGTGAGGGAATTAAAAAATAACAAATGGGAATAATTTAACATAAAATTAACATTTGGAGTGTGTGTAAACGGGAAGGAATGTGCTAGATCGCGGCTGTGGCTTTGGAGAGCCCCATCGGGGGGCGGAGGACGAGTCGATCGGCTGGTGATCTATGCAACCACCGGTGACTGTGCACCAGCCTCGCGCGCATATCCCATTACGTCGATGGATGGTGTAAAGCAGCAGAAGGTGAGCCCCCAACAAATGGGCAAATTTATGATATCGATATGTGGATAAAACGGATATAAATTATGTTCTCAACATGCAGTTAATTGCTGAATGATCACCTGTTTGCCTAAGATGTTCCGTATCAGCCAGCGTATCAGTCCGCCCCCCTCCTTCGGCACCGGAGTGAAGCCTGTCTCGCGCCCTGGCCTCGAGGTGTTCATTTGGGAAATTAAGTTAGCCACGGGTATCCGCGCCGAGACCTTATGGAGTTATCTCAAAGACAAGGAGAGTAATTTATGAATTTTCTATTAAGATATCCATCGTCGAGCCCCGAGCTAGCGATCTTCAAAAAGCTGCGCGCGCAGCCAACATCATCAAGCCAGAACAGCTCAGCACCGATTTGACCGTAGCTGGAGCACATTTGTCTCAAACGAAATTTAGTGGATGGATAAAGCTGTATATATATCCTAACGGGCTTCACACTTTCACGGATTAGGTGTCAACGACTGAGGATACCCTCCCTAGGTCCATAGGTGTCTCGCATTAAATCTAATTAATTTTCTTCCCC
Organism: Thereva unica; assembly: GCA_949987705.1. NCBI lineage: Eukaryota > Metazoa > Arthropoda > Insecta > Diptera > Therevidae > Thereva > Thereva unica. The sequence goes on from OX465285.1 coordinate 12,502,045, forward strand.
CCGCAACCACCACCAACAAAAGAACAAGAACAAGGGCCTAGTGTTCTTGGACGCCCTTCAATGTATATCTCTCTCCCGACACATAGAACCGAGTAGGTGATATCCCAGCCATTTGTTATGATAATATCAGTCTCCGAAGGCTGGATATCTCTTTCGGATCAAGCTGGTTATTAATGGGGACTCGGCTAGTTACTGTGTTGTCTAGAGTGTGTGATGTCTTCATTCAGGCCCAAGCAGGGTTGGGCCTTCTTCAAAATATTAATTCGGAGCCTCCTTCGGGCACTAATTAGTCAGAATTTATATCACGTTGATCCAAGCTTTTCACTTTGCAATAAATTAGGAGCTTGTTTCTGGGATTGAAGAAATTAATTGACGTGAAAGGTGAGAAATGAACAAGGTGTAAAAAAAAACGAAAAACATTTTCTAGATTTTTATTTACATGGGAAAATATTTGAAATTGGTTTTTTCGAGAAAACAGATTTTTTTTAATTAAAAATTCAATTTATTTTTTGAGGATAGTCGGGCCACAATGTTTTTGGGATATCATCACTTGGTACGAGTCGAAAGTGCCATCAGAAGTCTTTTCAAGTATGATTTGTAATTTTTGATTGTAGGAGTTTTTAGGATATGATCAACGCCGGAGTGTTTTTGCGCCCGGTGCAGTATGCTATATTGCGCCCCTCTACTTCTTCTTCTTCTTATTTAATCTCTCATGGGACATAGGGCGCAATTTTCGCTGTGAAGTACAATGGTCAAAGACACAATCAATAGATTATTTATTTATTTATTTTTCTGAAATAGCGCCCGGTGCAAGTACACCATTCGCTCCTATCAAAGCGCCTCTGGGCATGATTACCACTAATGCACAAAAAATTTCCGCCATCGTCTGGTCCTAAGTCCATGGTGTGAAAGGAGGAGGGTGATCGATCTGCCGAATTGACCGAAGAAGAAGAAACCGCATTTATTAAAGCGGCACTGACAGCAGCGTACCCCTTGCGGGGACTTCCCGTTCGAACCGCCAGCTAACGGATCAAAAAAGAAAGAAGTCCTCTGTTCAGCAAGTGAACCAGGGTTTTGATCCGTCTCAAAGGATCAGAATGTGGCAGTAACAAATATCTAAAATGCTGTGTAAAAATATAGCTCAAGCATTCCCAGCACCAGCACTGTCCCTACTGGCAACACTATTGGATGGCTGGTGTTGAAACTGACGTCTGGTGAACTGTATTCGTCCGCCAATACGAATCAGGGTCATCGTTCGTTAAAAATACGGTCCAGCTGGAGATCTTGCTTTGTAGTTTAACAATTCCTTACTTTCCTCGCTGAACAGCCATTTCGGACCTTGCCACTAGATTTCCAAGAACCCAAATCTGCCGGATTGTCCTTGGAAACCCAAATCTGCCAATTTGTCCTTTGAAAAGACATGCCTTCTTTTGTACTGGGAATGGGGTCCAAAATCTCAGTGGTTCTATTTTAGACGAAATTTTACCAACTACGACGAACTTGGCTTTCATGACCTGGTCAACGAATATAACTAGCAGAAGGCATAACATAACTCAAATCTAGGTAGTGACACTTCTTTTAGTGGTACGACTGCGGTTTGTGCCGTTTTCCATACGCATCGATGGTTAGGCATACGGAAATCGATAATATATTAGCTATGATGCGTCGTTGAATCGAAATGTTTTCCATTGCAGAAATCTCGTCTACAAATATTTGCCATTTGTGCGATATTTCGTAAGGCAATTGTTCGTCTCAACCGAGTTTCATCAGCCAAAGTTGTTGGAACAAAATTTTGAGAGAGTCCAATGGATCGAAGACGCTTCATTTAATTTTTTTCATTTTGAGAGCTGCCCTGTGGGGAACCCATGCTCGAGTTACATCAAAGTTGTCCTCCACTTTTATGGTGGATCGACTGTCGATCGGTTCGAACTGAATAGGCTAGACGAAAACGGGCCAATAGCAAAAGAGATGTCCGCTCTCCCTTCAAATGTTGCTCAGGTTCGATCAAATCGGCACCTTTGAGGAGATGTTAATGATTAGAGAATACTTCCGGGGAATTTTTCCTATTTTCTTCACCAAAGTGTCTCAAAACTCCAGTCACCACGAAATCGGCTGACGCTGTGCCGTACGTGATTATTGTAAGTCTGTAAAGTTGCAATTGGGTGATCCACTGAGCTTCTTTGAACCAGGAGCCGTGGACTTCATCCTACGGTTGGAAGGTTTCTTGGAAGCGCTCCTACGGGATCAAAGACGCGACGACGACACTGGACAAGTAATTGCTGAAGCAACAATTTTTAGATGAGTGCTAGCTAACAGGCATTAGGGTTTTCACCTCCACTCCAGTTATCGATCACCTCTTTGTTTTTGACATCAACTTGGACAAATATTTAGGAGGGTTAACTAGGGAAAAGATCGAGTGTTAGTCAGTGAAACGACTTTAAAAAATATGTTGTCACAATTCCTTGATTGTAAGCCAATAAGTTGTCGGACTCAACAACGAATTCTATAACTATAAAATTTTGCAATGATTAAAGGACATTCTGTAACCAAATACACCAAAACTTCTCAACACAAGAAACTGGAAGCAAGCTGCAGACCTGTGAAACGTCTGGAGGAAGGAGCTGAAGAAGTTTAAGGGTCGAATTGGGCAGTAAAGCCTCGAACAACAAAAAGGAATTGTTGTAATTGCAAATCTCATCTTTTAAAAGTGTTTTATTTCAACACATTTTTAAACACATTTAAGTGTTTTCAAAGTGTCTACAATGTTAATCAAATGGGTAACGTCAAAATAAAACACTCTAAGTGTTTTAAAATAAAACACTTTAAGTGTCTTAAAATAAAACACTTTTAAAAGTTCAGATTGGCTGTGATTGGGCGATACTTGGAGGCACTTTCAAGTTTTCATCAACAGACAACCTATGTATATCGAATCCTAAAAATTCGCTAGAAAGAGAGAATTACAAATGAAAAATTTTGGTGCCGTATGGGCCAAGAAAGGGTCGATAACGAAATTTGGCGAAGGAAATGGAATGGAATAGTCATTCACACGCGCCGCGAAAAAAGAGCCTAACCACACATGCCCTTGACTGGAATCCGCAAGGAACCCATCGAGTTGGAAGACCTATAGCGACGTAGAGGAAATAAGGTCACACAAACTGGGAGATTGCTGTCGAAGCTGAGAGCTGTAGCACAAAACAAAATCCGCATTAGGTCCCACGAGGGAATAAAGCAGAATACAAATGAAGAAGATAAGTAAGGGTAGATGTTGTTAGTGGTTTAGGTATGGTATGGGCATGAGAGTTTCCAAGAGTCGGAGAAGTATGATAGATCAAAGGGTCTGCACAGAGGCGTAGTTAAAGGTGAGGCGCATTTTTTTAGAGCTATAGGGTGTATATTAGCAGGACCAGAGGATATTTTGACCTCAAGCTCTTACAGAATATTTACAAATCGCAAGTCCAGCTTCATTACATATGCTATATCATCATCATCATCATTATGGTTGGCGCTGCAGGCCTCCTCAAAACTCTTCTTCCAATCCACCGTTCTTACTCTTTTGCGCTTTACTCTTTTAGATGGTAACTCTATTTCTATTCAACTAGGTCTTCGTTGCGTTCTTCTTTCTTCTGGCGTTTGGAGGAACAGTATTTTTAGGGGCCACTGTTTCAGGCACTCTCATTACATAGCGTAGGTTTGAAATCTTGATGCTTTTGATTATGTTAGGTTCTTCATATTTGGTATAACTGGCCAAGAAAATTCGGACCTACCGGGCGTGAGCGAAAGCAGCATTCAGCCTCGACATCCTGGTTATTATTTTTCAAGCAAAGGTGTAAGCTATATTGGCCAGGACCTATGAAAATTTAAGAAGGACCTACACTAACAAGTGGATTTAATCCTATCTTACAGCGAACCCACAATCAGATCGATAAAGTCCCATATAAAAAAAAAAAAAAAAATGATAAAGCCAAATTAATTTGAGTTTCTCAAGGGGCTTTGATGAGATTGTACCCTCAACGGGTCACTTCTGTTTGGTTCTTGACTAACAGAGCCTCTTAGCCAGAGGGGTTTCTGACTCTGCTTACATCATCCGGAATCCATCCATCCATCTATCAATCTGGTGAAAAAACCTAAGACGATCGAACTCTGATAAAGCATATCGAGAACATCAAGTCCGCACCTGTTCTAGTTACTTGATGCGGAGTTATCGATTTATTTGATTAAGAACTTCGTTACTGGCCCTTATATCAAGGTAGTATTGAATGGCGTTGAATCTGAAGCCCGCAAGCTCTCTGCTGGTGTACCACAGGGTTCAATGTGAGCACCCGACCATTTCCTAATTTTTCTAAACGACCAACTTTTAACCTTCTCTAACCCCACTTCACAGCTTTATTGCTGATGCTACTCTGTATTGCTCCAATGGATTCAATAATGTAAGACCAGCAGGTGCCAGATATTTTCTGCATGATCGTAAATTCCCGTCTACTTCAATAAACAAGGAGATCGATCGAACTCTTGAGTTGAGTCGGGTCGAGTTCAACGACTCCAAAACTGTTTCTCTAATGGGACGTGAACTTCCTTCCGTTTTTGAGGATCGCGTGAAATTCACTTCATCCTAGGCCTTACATCTCATCGTCCGTCTTAATACATGATAAACCCGTGAAGGAAAGAACAGGAACATCAAATCGAAATTTTCTACTTAAAACAAACCAAAACCCTCCAAAAAAAAACCCAATCAAAACCAAACAACGCCGTTCACATCATAACGTCTTCCGTAATATATGATACGCTCGAATTGTCCAAGGGGTCAATAGCCATAGGTCGTTGAGTTAAATCTAGTAAAAGTCGGACTTCCCTGTCGCTAATTTCGCCACCGCTAGCTAATTAAAGGGACCGCTACTAGACCATTACCGGTCGTTGGACATCGACAGATAGCCAGAAGTCAGAACTCCTGCTCTGCATACGTACAGATATAAAACGAGCTGGGGGAATGGGAATATTTGTACATCATGGAATGGAGCAGTCACTGAAGCCGTAACAAAATTTTCAGTTCCGTAGAGCGCAGTTAGCGCAGATAATACATCCGGTTCCGGTTAGGCCCATTTCTGAGTCATTAATGCCGGTCTTCTTCCCCCCGCCGGCCGGGGGCTTGCGATACATATTCACCCACTTTCCCGGGTCGTGCATAAGTACACAAGTAATTAATTACAACGAGACGCACTACACCCGCTGACAGTGGATGGGATATGCATCCCGTGTAGGGGAGGGCTGGAGATCTCCACCCCCCGGCCGAAGAGCAGCAGCAGCACATCCTTGGATCGTTCTCATCTAGTCTTCTGGACTCTAGGCAAGGGATGCTGCTGTAGTGGAGCCATACATCAAAGTAATCGACGAGTTCCCTCGACGACAGTGTACGTTATGCACAGGCAGCGACCAGGGAGCAAACTTCCGTCCATGGATGCTTCTAGGATGGCCAAGAGAGTCCTCCGCTTACGTCATCCCCTCGAGATTGATTAGCTTCGGCATGAAAAGCCCCCACTTAATCACGATTAAGTGCGATCAGGAAGCAGATTTAGCCCTAAAACCTCTTCGGGCTGAAATCCGAGGCCTGCGGGGGTGCTCCAGCGCCAACTTGACTCCCAATTAGATTTGCGAAGCTCAAAATCAGCAGAATCGAGCCAGATTCGAGCTCTACATTCCTTGGATGCACCTAGGCGGCACAGGTGAGAGCCCCTGGTTAAGCTGTATAACGACTGCCATAATGACTACCGTTGCAGCGGTCACTAACCCCATTGACCTCATCGTCTGGCGATTTCGGAGCGCGATCCAAGGGCGATGCTATCCGGCGTCAAGAATGGCGCGCGGTGAAAATGTGTTTTCGCGAAAAGTGTCGCAATGGTGTGGACCGACCCCGCACAGGCCAGACAAGAGAGAGCGCGAGCTGTCCCCGAAAATGTGTCACTACTGTGTGACAGGTGTCTGTGGCGCTGCTGCGGCGGGGGCGCGCGGGCGGCGACCGCGTCAAGGGAACATTTTTAATGAAAGGCACCGACAGGCCGTGTTTGATTACTTTTCGACGTGCACTGTTTGCTCAAATGTGGTGCCAAGTGTCGTGTCTCATTCGAAATGAGGCTAAGCCTGGTCCAAAAAAAACCCCACACACACTACACACACATGGCAATATTATTTTCGACTTGTTTTCGGGCTCCGCGCCGCGCGTTTTTGTCGCTTTGCAGCGATCTTTTGTGCGTTTTTTCGGCGGAGGGGGTGGGGGAGTTTTTCGCGCCACTTTTTGTTCCGCCATACTTCGGCGGAATTTCTGCAGCAATCTTCTTTGCGGGGGAGAATTTTGTTTATTTCTTTTCAGGGCGGAGTCTTTATCACAAGGGTAATATCTTTTGTGATAAAAATTTGGAACTTGCTTTTAGATATCGACGCTTGATTGGTGGGTGGTGATGGCTTTTGAGCAATTAGAAACTGTTTCTTTTTGCTTTTTGGGCTTGGAAGATGGAAAATTTTCCTACAAAATGTCTGAAGGTCTATTTTTGGGGGCTTTTGCAGAAAAATACACTGGATAAAACTGGTTAATTATAGTAGGGAATGAATATAAGCAAATTGATTGGGTAAAATAAATAAAATGGTTTCTACGAATTTCTTACTAGGAAAAGTGAATTTTTCTCCTCCAAGTTTGAAGTATTCATATTCGTCCACCATTTTCTTGGTCTGCCTACACGAATGTAAAAGAAAGAATTAGTTGATATGATCAGCCAAGGCCCTAGAAAGTGCACTCTTTTAAAGTGGGTATCAAGGGCTGCATGGTAGTAGGTAGTTTCGAATTATCGTGAACTATCTCCTCTGGGCACTGAATGAACTTAGTTGTTCAAATATCGAAAACCCAGGCATGGCACCGCGGAGCTCCACTCTTAGTAATCCCTTCACAACTAGTTGGGAGTGGCGGCAGTAAGAGGTTTGTACCTAAGTAGTGCAAGCAACTAAAACATAAAAATGCCCAATAGAGAAACAATTACATATCTAAGAGAATTTTGGCAATATTGTAAAGGAAGGTGTCCTTAGGGTATGGTTGGAGCTAATAGAGGGGGAGAGGCTGCAAAAGTCCCTTTTTCCAGTTTTTCATTAATAACTCGAAAGCTACGCCCTAGAGATACTAAATTAATCTACATGAAATTCTCTACATGCACTTTTTCGCTAAGATCAATACTTAAGGAGATATGGAGGCGGGTTGGGAGGGGGGTGGTGGTACATTAAAAAAAAATTGTTGTTAAAAATCAAGTTGTCTGACGATAAGATGAGTTCAGGTATAAATAGGGCGATTCTGCGGAACCCTTTAATATAAATTCATTAAGTTTATGACTCCTTCCTACTCAGGCAAAATGAATAACACCGCCATCTGTATATCATTGGAGGAGTTCGCTGGAGGTGTTTTTGCAAGTGAAGAGCGGGGGTATCACGGGGCAAACAAAAGATCCACGAGATGGAGGTATGATTCATGATCATCCCCCTTTTCAAAAGTTGAATTTACTCAAGTCGCTGTCAACTAGTGTTGGGAGTTTGTAAGAGGTGCCTCTTTTTTCTTTTGAGCCAGTACAATGTCAAATGAGGTGACAAAAACAAAAGTAAAGGTAAAGTAGCAAAATAAAAACCAAGCAGTAGGAACTGTCTCTCTAGCTCGTATCACCCCTCGTCTCATTTCTCTCGATACACTAGTAGGACATTGTTTTTGAAGCGGGATATTTCACAAAATTAGGACCTCAGTACAATTTACCATATTGTAAGGGACAAATGTACTGCCTCGTGTAAGTCCAGCTCAACTATACTGTCAATGTCAAACTGCTACTAAGCCCTGTCTATACGGTCGGCGTTTGGCTTTTTTGCACCCGGTGAAGTATGCCATATTGCGCCCCCACAGCTCTTCATTTTTTTGATGAGATACAATGGAAAACACTCTGTGGAGTTCCTTTAATATATGAAAACGAAGGTACGTGAACACTTTCATTTTTTTCTGAAATTGCGCCCGGTGCAAATGCACCAATTGCACTTATGAAAGCGCCGCCTCGCGTTTTCATTAAGATATTCTACGCTGTCCTGTTTGTTCGCGCTTTAGCTTCACAAAACTCTCCCCCTAATGCTGTTTAGAATGCTACAGGGTGTTTTTCGGTATTACCTGCACTTCTCTAACTATTTCCAGCACAATCCTGTACTCAGAAAATCTATAGAACTATAAACTCGAATCATATTAATAGCGATCCCTATGTCGTTCTCCAAGCCTTCAAATTTCAAGGGATAATAATTTCTACTTTAGAATTTTGCACAGAGAAAACTAGTCTATCTAAACTGTCGTTCTGGATATAGAAGCCGCTTTCAATAACTTCAGAACAGAGGCGATCCAGGTCTTTCGCTCCGAGTTAGGGATCCATAATAGTACGACTGGTATAAATTACAAATCAAGAACTATGGTACCCTGCCGGCCAAGAAAGGATACACGATGAAATCAGACTAACGAAATAGAAGTGGAACTGCACCTTGCGAAAGAATCGTCTAGTCTCTACATTAAGGGCTGGAGCTGAGTTCTTATACTTTAACGTCTCTAAAACTGGAATGTGGTCTTGGCCACTCGCAACTGTTGTCTCCACCGATTCTGAGCCGTTGTTATCCATTTTTGGCATTCTTAAGGTCCTGGTCAACACCATCTTTCCAGGGGGTGTGAGTCTCCCTCGTTGTTGCTGATCTTATCGTAAAAACAGCGTTGTTAATAAAGTTTAAAATCTATGGTATATGCCGATGGCATCGTCTTCCTAGAGGAGCAACCAGAGTTGGGGTTTAGAGACCCAGATGTCGACTAGCAGTAGCTTAAGGCAGATATTGTTTAGTTTTCAAGGGGTCAAAACGCTCTAAAAGCAATTCGTTCATGTACAGTGAAATCAAAGCTTGTAAGATGCACCTATTCCCTAAACTCCCTTGCATCCATTAACAGAGTTATTCTGAAGTGGGTAATAGGCCTAGCCGAAAATTGTGCCTACACCCCGCTTATCGGTCCAGAGCGTTTATGTGATCCGACACACGAAAGAGACTTTTTAAAAAGGGGGGAACGCTTGTTTACTGTCCTTAAGTTTCGAGTATAAGACAAGCCAAGAAATTGATTCGTCTTGCTCGAGAAAAGGCTAAGAAACTTCTTAAGCTTAGAAAACCTGTCCCAGGACGTGCTCTTGTCAGCTAAAAAGGAAGATTAAAATTGATACCGACATATGCAGTTGTTGTCAGGTTGAAACAGAAACCGCAAAAAATGCCTTCTGCAATTATGTTGCACTTGAGAGATGCATTTGAGTAGAAATTATCACTTCACCAACAAAAAAGACTAAGGCAATAATGAAGTCACTTAGACTCGTCATGGACTACTTAAGCCCAAAGAATGTGAAATTTAATAAACAACCAAACCAAGTAAAAAAAAAAGATTCAAATAGAACAGATTCTTTTCTTCAGCCTGTATCAAATCCATTTACAAAAATCTCTTCAGCCAGTCGGTGTGCGTCTTTCATAACCACTTAGTCTTCATACCTCAGCTTGGGGTTAATCTGGTCACAATTACTCACACCAGGGAAAAATTTCTATCGCCATCAGTGGCCCGTGCTAGCCTTTATATCATTTTCTGGTCAATGGATTCATGACGGATGAGTCTTGTCGTCATCTTTTGTCCAGCCGCGATTGAAGCAGTTGCTGCAGTGTCAGGAAAACACAAAGATTTTCGCTGCTTCAATGTGATATTATATAAAACCGACACCTTTCATGGAATTCTTCGCCCTTTAATTAAAAAAGCCGCAACGTGCATCGGTACGAAATCCCCTTCGGATAGCAAGTAGTGATTAAGAGGATCCTGAAGATCACAGTTGGAACACATGCGGACAAACGAAATCGGAATCGATGTAATAGTGAAACCCTTTGGTCTATTTGTTCCCTTCTCGCTGGGATGGTTGGATGGTTGGTCCAGGCCTCGGGGAATATCCAGTGATAATATAAGCAAAACATGACGTTAAGTAAATAAACAAACACCGATCTTGCAGCTAGTTGTGCGCCCAAAAGGGTTTCGGCCTTAGATTTCGCAATAGCGCAAGAAAGTCCCATGACCGAAATCCGATACAACTGGGAAGAACTGTCCCCAAAGGCAGGGATTTGGTTGCGTGACACTCATACGGCTCGGTTCAGGTTCGATTGTTTTCCCATTTTCTACCTCGTGGTCGGGATCGGAGGGCGATTTGGTGTAGCTGCTTAAGGTTTCGGAAGCTGTGGTTTTTCCATCGAGGATGTTGCTTACTACTTACCTTTACCTTCAGGCGGTTAATGGCGAAGTGAAAAGCCCCCTCTTGCATCGGATATGTCAACGCGCCGTGAGAGTCTTAACTCATCCATTTATCATGTCTTTCCCATTCGATACAGTTTTAATTGTAACCGACTTTTGTCTCCCGGGGACGAGCAGTGCAGTTCATTTTTTTAGCATTTCTCTGGGCGCTTAGGGGCTGCGTGTAATGGGAACATAATCAAATCCCAATTAGGGGATTCCCGGGCTTTGTGCGGCTTTGGTACAAAATCCATTTGACATTTTGTTTTTGGAGAAATGTAACCGTTGCGAATTTTTCAAGCAGAACTTTTGATATGGTAAGGAAATGTCATGAGGATCTCGGCCAGTAGGGTGAAATGCGGAATGATTTATTTTTGTTTTCATTGAGGGTAGTACAGCTATTGGTATACAAGAAAAAACAAGATTCGGGTGTCTTTGTGCAATCAGACGGTCATGCTTTTGGGAAGATCATCATCATCATGTCTAGTAGTGAGCTTAGTTTGAAGGAGAGACGAGGCTAGGGAGGGTTTGGATAGGTGTCAAGTGGCTGCTGAAACTTATAGTGATAAATTTTACAGTAGTACTCTAGGTTGTTGCACAAGTTTGAAAATACTCACTGTGGCAGATAGTCGAGTTGTTTTATTTAAAAAAGAAATTCAAGACCGTAGTGAAAAGGAAGGACTGCATACATTGCAACGTTGGCTCAATGAGTCTATAGAGTTCGATGGTGCGGTGTCATGATTCGTGTCTAGTCACGCCAAGGTTGTTTCTGAGGCGTCAAGCTAGACAATCGATGTAATGTTCTAGGCAGGCGAATGTATGATTTGTGGGGCAACTATGTATTACCTGAACTACTAGCTGAAAAGGGAGCTTGTATCTTCTAAGAAATCCTAGACATTGTAATGGTTTTTTGGCAATTTCTAATGTCTGTCGTTACTCCATCGCAGATGGCCATAACAATTTTCCTAGTGTTGGAGAGTGCTGTATATAGCTGTGTCCATACGTCTCCTTCGCCCAACAATTCGATTCGATCCAGGGTCGTCCAAGCTGCAACTGGCAGTAGGCCAAGAGCTACGTTTAATTTTTCAGTGGGGGTTGTACACTAAGCTTTCGTTTCTTCGAGGCATGTGCAAGCACTGGTTTAATCACTGCTCTTTAGAACCAACGAATCTTGTGGGGCTTCCACCTACAACTCTTTCCGAGAGTTTATTTACTGGGATAAAAAGTTATGCTGACCTTTTTATTCTCTTTTCGTTGTTGAGCCACCAAATCAGCCTTTGCTGCAAAATAGAGCGAATGCAGTTTCTCAGAATGTGCATGGCAGTCTCATATTTATCCGGACATAATCGACAGTGGTGTCATTTTCAACTAACTCGCAGCTAATATATAAAACTTCCCTGTAATATAGTTAGTGCCACAAGCCATCTTAGGGATCCCGCTGCATGTTCAGGATGTCCTTGTTCGGTTCGCTACTCAGCAGCTTCATCTTAGATGCCTTACACATGCGACAGCATCTCTCTTTCATCTCCGATCAATTTCTTAACGTGTTTTCTTTAACAGTCCTTTACGGATAGCAGAGTGCAGTTTCAGTTCCCAGACCTCAGAAGACCAGACCAGACCGAAGTTGACCTCTGCTAATCCAGGTTGCCAAGCTTCTCGTTCGTATTAATACTTATTCGTCATCTAGCTGAGGCCTGCTTTTCACACCTGTTTCGTTTTTGGACATACTCCAACTCCAATTCTATCGTATCGCTAGTCGCTTTTAGTGGCGAAATGTAGTGTCGTGGAGACGATTGGCGAAATTGTAATCAGTCCTGCAGCCAAGATAATGGCAGAAGTAATTATAAAAGACAAAACGAAAGCAACTTTTGACCGCGTTCCAGTTTCAAATAATACAGTTTATAGATGAATCATTGATGGGTAGTCTCTCCTCTTGAGCCAGTCTCAGAGGTTCTCTATAATGTTGTGGGCTGGAGACACCGATGACCGTTCTAGCACTTTCCACTACCTACATATATTTGTACCGGTTTATTGAAAAGAGTTACTAAGAAAGCTCGCTGTTAGTTTTAAGGGAAGTGATTATTAACTGGTGAGGTCAAACTTTTGTCGCAGCGATCCTATTTTTTTTTACATATTGCTACCTGCACGCTAGATATGAGCGAGATTCATTTTTAATCGGGAATGGTCTGACCAACTAGAAGTACCTCAGAGTGGATGATCTCCTTTTACTTTCACCATACTTACAACATCACCTTTTTCGACGTCATTCCTGGATTCGCAAGCACTAAGTATTAAGACTTCCTACTGCCATCTCAGAGGTCGGTGGTTCGAATCCACTACGCATCATGGTCCACCGTCTTTCCATCTTTCCCAACTAGTTACTTTCCTTTATTCTTGTCTATCTTATCTTTACAAAAAAATCTAACCCTTTCGCTTGCCAGCCCTTCAGTTGCCGAAGTCAGCTTACTATGGTTGTTTTCAATATGTTTCAGCAGTGCATCACAGACGTTATTTCGGAAAACTTTCCAACCACTGTAGTCCTACATTTCGATGTACAATCGAACTGAGTAGTTTCAAACGAGCATTTAGTGATATCGCTGCGATCAGTGATTCGTGACTTATTTGCAATTGACGCCATCTATTCGGGAAACGACTCGAACTTTTTCCCAGAACTAATATTAAATTTATTTAATCTGTTGAACGCATTCCTAAAAATTCCATATTTCGCATTAAAAATTAAGTTATTGATCGAACAAAAGAAATAAAAATATGATTTAGAAAACGAACCCAAAAAAGGTTTTTTCCTACCCACAAAACACAATAAACATAAAAAACCCCAAAGCGTTGATAATTACCAAATCTCCACAAAGGCAGCATAATCCACACCAAATTAGTCTGAAGAAAAAAAATCTATATTGTTTTAATTATGAATAGATGAAGATCTCCTGAAGAATGGATAATCGTTACCTGTCCCTTAATTATGAATAAAAAATCAATTTCGCGTCCATTGCTTGAACCTGGGACCGCCATTAATTGTTCTGATTAATATTATTTAAAATCGCTCCCTAAAACCGTTTCGGCCAACACCTTCTCGATCGTTTGTCGTGTGCTTTTAATACGATCATCACACTAAAGACTTTCTGTCGGAGCTGTCCGATCTCGCATTTGCATAAATTCTGGTGTGTCCGTTTCCCTTCCCAAAAAATAAAAAAAAAATAAAACCAAATTTACAAAAGGCTAGAAAAATCACATTTCGAAGATTTATCACAGAAGTGAGACCGCGACACCGTTGGAAATTTCGTATTTCAGATCTGGGCATTAAGGTATCACGAGGAGAAATCTCCTCACCGATTTCCGATATGCTGATAAGTATCTGGCCGGCAATTTAGAAAATTGAGATGTCGCATGTCGGTCCAGGTGTTGAATTGCTCTCGTGTACGGTTAATATTTATCCTAACCTACTAATTTATTGATTCCACTCTGATAAAGAAGACGTCCGAAGAGTTATAAGAGTTATCCATTTTAGCCCGGGCATAAATCTTCACCCGGCCAGAGGCCTATGCGCGCTTTGACACTATACCCATAATCCTCCGAAGAATGCTGAAGATTCAGGTCTTACCTGTGAGATGCACAACACACGTAGGCAGATGAGGCAGCATCTAGAAATATATTTTATTTTATTTTACACATTTTTTTTCTTTCTCTCGATCTCTACTATCCATAGAAATATGAGGCTTGGATAAGCAGCCATAAGCCGCCGCCGCTGCGGGACCAGCTTCCTTCCGAGCGGCCGACCAGCAAGCAATACGCGCGCTCGTGTACAGTCAAAATCAACAAAATTATTCCCCAACAAATTTTCAGATACGGTCCGACTCAATTATCATCAATTCACACCTCCGCGGGACCTCGCTAGGTGCCTTCGAGCAGCCACGGTGATTGCCTAAAACACAGAAACCTACTCTGCGGCCGCATTCGTGTAACAAGGCAAGGTGCAGGTTGAAAAATTGTTCTTATCGGACGATTCTCACTTGACCACTTAATTGCCGGGAAATTAATTGCCCGCCCGATAGGCTGCTTGCTTGGGCCGATGTTGTTTCTCTCGTTCGGTACTTTTTCTTCTTCTGTTTATGACTGCGGCATCTCTGGCCCCGTGTGTTTACTACCTCCAAGACAAATTTTCGGCAAAAGAGTTGCAGAGTTCCACGGTGGTGAGAGGTGAGCTTTGAAGGTAACAACAACACAAAACCGGAAAACAGGTAACTGGACAGATATAGGTGGGGTCGTAAATGGCTCGGCAATCAGAATCCGGAGAGTCTTTTTGTTTCATTGCATTTCGGTTTATTTTTCCCGTTTAATTTGGATGTCAAAATTGCCGGTGGTGGGGGGCGCAGTGGGTTGATTTTTATTGCAAGGGAATTATTTATTTAAATGAAGCGCGTGTGTTGTGGATGGTGGAGGTGGTGGCGGCTGGTTTTGATGGGAAACTAATGATCACGACTGAGGGGCTAATGGATGTTGGTACACCTTTGTGTGGATAGCAATTAAATATATGAGAAAATTAATCGGTTGTTTGATTTTTCGATAGTGTGTGATTTTATTTTCTGTGGGAGTGATTAGGCCAGGGTCTATACTGAATAACACTTGTGCTAATCAAAAATGCAAAAGTCAAGAAGCTGGTAGATATTATACTATGGAGGTCTAGATCTTCAATGCTACTACAACAGAATAAACTCTCTTTTAAGCGCGACAGAAACTTGCTGGAGGAGAAATTCTCCTTAGTTTGCGACTCCACTATGACTGAGGTAGACGAACTCTACAAAAATCCCCTCCATTTTCGATGGATATTGCCAAACTGCAGGTTTAGATTTAGAACAACCTAAGCATGTAACGGAGGCCTATCCCCCATGAAAAGTCGGTCTTTGACACTTTGAACGTCCATACTCGTGCAGCGACCAAACCCCCTCGACTAATCCGGAGGTTAATCTACACACAAATCCACCCCGTAAACAGCTACCTACTGTAATATACTAAAATTTTGGAAAATTTTCAGGAATGTAGTAAGCGGGGAAAAAACATGAGAAGGCAGTTAGTAAAAAGGCAGTGCTGGATTGTATTTGGTGGAGGACGAAGCATAACGTTTTGGAGAAAAATAGGAAAAACAGTTTTGGCCGGTTGGCAAAATATTGGGATGGCAACATAGTTTGGGATGAAATCCCCTAATCAAAAGAAAAATCAATAAACAAATTGGGAAGAAAAAAACATCCAGAGGCAGCGGACACCTGGTGTTATCCGAAGGACAATCTTTCAAACTGCTCTATTTTTATCGTGGGACCTAGTCAGTCTGTGAAGAAGTAGGTACTAAAGCTGTGGAACCCTTCAGTAAGAAGACCTGCAACAGCACGAAACCGAAGTAACAGTAACAATGGAAATCTGATAGAGGTATGATAGCGTGGTGGGAGTAGTAAGGGACCGGAATTGGTGGACAATACAGGCTGGTGGTTAGTTAGTAATATAGAGAGAAAAAAGAAAGGTAGTGAAAAGAAGAACCCGGGAAGAAATATATAGCGTTCCGTTTTTATCTGGGACTGCTGCCGAGGGGTTTTGCGTGTATGCAAAGGAAAGCGCCGTGGTACCAGGGCGGGTTTTTCTTTCATTTTTTTAGGTATTGAATGTTGATGTATGAAAAAAACAACAACAAAACAAACACAAAACACCACAATTGCCCCCAACATTAATTAACTTGTGTTTGACCTGATTGTCATTGCTTTCTGAGTTACGTAGTTTGATTGATTGATTAAAATAATGTGTTTGAGCATATATGGTGTTTTTTATGGTCTCAACGCGGATGATCTTGTTATTCACCGACGATACAGGTATATCTAGGATGAAGGGCTAAGGCCACATTATTAGGGCGCAGCAGCGGCTCTCCCTGAATATCTGTTACAGGTACCCTGGTTCCTCCCTGAGTTGCTCCGCGCTGACCCCTCGAACTAGGACAAGTATTTGCTTGGTGGTAGAAGGTGCAGATGTGTGGGGTGCACGCGACTTTAGATCAAGGTTTTGTGATCAGATCTCCCTACCCAGGTGATCATGAACCCTCCCATTGGTCGTCTCATTGCACGGGGCTTCTAACTCGCGGCATATCTGGCACCAGGTCAATGATAGTGAGTTCATAGTTATTTGTAGTAGTTGCGAGGACAGCTATGGCGACTGGGCCTTTTAAAAGATGATAATAGAAGAAATCGGTGTCTTCATTCGATAACAGTCTTATAGAGTTGTGTTCTCTTCCCATATTATGAGGAGGAAAAAGGGTCAAAAATGGTCAAACTCTCTCTCTGGACATTCATGAGAAGTAAATGATGTAGCTGTTAGATTAGGACTTGTGCCTTATTCTGCAGTTTCGACTCAATCCGAGTCCAAGAGATTAGGTCAGAAAATTAGGATTCTGCTAGCTCAAAGGCACCGAAGCAAGAGGAGGGTCAGCAAGAGCAGAGATTCTAGCAGAAACACAGTTGATAACTCCAACAATATATCGACTTCAGTGTAGCCTTTGAAGCGGATTTTTCAACTTCGTAATGGAGCGATGCCACCCAATCTGTCATGCTGCGATCGACTGTACTGCGAAGGACATTCATTGCGCCCTTGATAGGTTACTCACTATATTGACAACATCCGTTGCCGATCTAGCCTTCCTGAAGCAGAATTGCTTTTCCGACAAGCCACCTTCACTCTAGGTGCTTGGGAGTATTCTGTTATATTTGTATATATGTGTGCGAATAGTATGCCCAGGATGTTTAGAAGTATGCCACGATGTGGATTCGAACCATAGACCTCTGCGGTGGTAGTCAGGCGTCTTAATCCTTAGGCTAGCCAAGGCCAGCAAATGGCAATTCTTATTTTCCCTTTGGAAGGAAATACATAATTATAACATAGGTCGATTTTGCACTTGAGATTTAGAAATAGTCCTCAATCGCATATTTTATTAGTTACGCCTTATGCAACATTCATAGAGATGGTAGAGCCCTTAGGGGACAAAGGTCTTACCCTAGCCTGGAATTGGCCAACTTAAAATTGTTGAAATAATACAAGTAGAGACCATAAATTCTGTTTGTAAAAAACAGCATCAACTACGGGCTGTTAAATAATATAATTTGTGGGTTTAAAAACCAGTAGTCGACTCACAAACGCCCAGTAGTTCCTTCTTAATATCAACAATGGTAGACCGTAATTAAAGTATCTTGGTGTGACAATAGCGTGTCTTCTAATCTCGTATCAAATAACTTTGAAATTATTTTATGAAAATTTCTTCCCAGCCACGAAACTCCAACCACTTTTAAACTACATAATTACAACGTTCAACCATCACCGGAAAGAACGTCCCTCCCTCCACACCATCATGCAAATCATTTTCGAAAATCTCTTAATTACAACCTCTCGAAAAATAGTAAAAGTCTTTCCTAGTGAATTTCTCCAACCCCATCCCTCGCTACACACTCACCTCCGAGGGATGAATGCCAAAATCCATAATTTGACCACTCGAGCCGTGCTTAATGACACTCGAGAGTGAAATTATACCAACTGACAGAATCAAATGCAAATCAGGAGTGCTCATAACTCCCTTCGGCGGGGCATACCCTACTTAGGAATCGAGCAACCGCCGCGGATATTTCGCGTCCACCTTTACTACTATCAACCGGATTTTCCACTAGGGTCTGGGGAATATCAAACCAAACTAAAAAAACGGAATCAAGATCGTGGGAAACTCTCATTTGGCGGTTTCGATTCGTGTCCTTGTTGCAACTGTTAACATGCAACGCGCTTTAACTACATACAATTCGAGGGATGAAAACTGAGGTGTATACACGTATAAAGCATGCACGGATCTAGGGGGAAATCGCTTGATAGGATGAAAGCCAGTCAGGATACACACAGGGGTGTTGATAGTTAGTTATACCTGGTCAAAAGCAACCCAGAGACCGATGGAATCTGTGCTCGGAAGAAAATTATAAATGTCGGTCGTCGTCGTCTCAGTCACGCAATTGTTTTAGGGTGTAACGCGATGACCATACTATCAGCAGGGGTAGGAGTGATTTTCGATACTTATCTCGAAGGATACTGTGTAATGTGATTTCTTACCCTTGTGGTTTCCAAATTTCCGTGAGAATTTCGATGTGGCATGGAAATGCTCGAGGGAGATCGAAATCAAAAGTCAAATGTGGGGAAATTAATGGAAATTAACATTTAGGGAAAAGTGCGTTTCGGTGTGGATTGGAGAGGAAGTTGCATTTGTAGCTGGTTTGTCGTAGAAATATGGTTTGGAGTTTATGAGTTTTTAAGAGTGTTAAGTAGTGCTTAACGGGTTTGTGGATGGTTTTGATGATTTTGTTGGTCAAAAAGGAGGCTAGGATAGATCAGCATAAGACAATGGGTTCGGCATCCACAGCTTAAATGAGAACACTAACGGCAATAGACGAATTATGTACTTAGAAATTCCTTGATGGAGCCACTGACACTCAAATACACTATGTGTTGATAGGCTACCACCATCTTTCCCCAACAGGAATAAGAGGCCTCCTCGACTAATGTTGAATGCCTCCTAGGAGAGGAATTAATACCTCCGAAATGTCTCCCTTTGCCATGACTTTAACATTAGCATGTCATTGGAGGAGAGGCCTCCTTCTGACCTACAAAAAAGCCTAAAGAGAGTACTTCTATAAAACTCCCAATAGAGTTCAGTTGGAGTACTCCCGTAAAACTAGCTGTAGACTAAAATTGGAGATCTCGTCTTAAATACCAAGGTGGTATGCAATGGAGGTCTCCCTTTTGCTTTCAATTATTTCATCGCAGAATGACGCAATCCGCATAAAGCAGAAGTCCGTGTACTCTCAAGCACGCAATAGTAAAAGAGCAGAAAAGGAACTCATAACGCAACGAAACATAAACTCAGTCCACAGTATAGACTCTCTAATCAACGACTGAAATCCTATTTGGGATGGCTCCTTTATTCATCCTCTAGGGAGGTCTCCCAAATTTCGGGTCGGGTCTGATGACAATATAAACGTATCAAATTTTTAACTTTTATTCAAGCTGCTAAGATACTCTAAAACCGGTTTATATCATAGAATAGCTTTGCATCGAACAGGAAAACTTACATTAGCGGAAGATGAACTCAGTGATCAATGACAAAGTCGTGAAGACGAAGATGACGAATGTTAGACAACTTGTAAAAACACCCTCACTGGTGTTTCTGATTCCATTTTAAGCTGAAAATAGATACGTGCGTTGCGAGCATTGCGTACAGCAGTTCCACGGAATGCGAGGAATTTTTGCGAAATAAATAAAACAACAACGGTTTGAGATGTCAAATTGATTCATGCTTTATTTTCAAGCTACATTCATGCCGTTAAGTATGGACAAGGACATCGTCCAGTGGCCGCCTCGATTGTGTTTGCCGTGGTGTATACGCTGGGTTAATTTCAACTTCAACTACTTTTTTCTCTAAAAAATTTGTAGTTAACCAATATTGTTTTGCCTAAATTAGAAAGTTTGGGCAATTAGAAATTGCTCGGCCAATATTCTGCGGTGGGGTTTTGTTCCACAATTTGCCATCCTTCGACTGTATAAAATCACCATGTATAGGGCACCATCACTAGGAACGGCTGCAGCGTCCAAAGTTTCATTATGTAACACTTCCATATCAATGTTGTCTTCGCCGTCAGTTACCTCCATTTCAATTTCATTTTCGGAGTCGGAAGCTACCTCGTCGTCACATCACATCCTCGTCCACATCATCTGCATCACTTTCATTGCATAAAAACTGTGCGATTTTTTCATCGATAGCCTGTTGATCGGCCATATTGACATTGCGGTCAAAAGGACTGATGTTCACCTTCCAAATATAATTTTTTTCAAAGGCCCTCATGACCCCACCTTTATACACTATTTCTTTGTTTTTGTTTTTCATATGGAAAACAAAGTAGCTCCTTTGTACTACAAGCTCGTCATGGGGTTAAGGTAAAAGGAGTCTGAAAAACACTAAAAGAGGAACCGCTGAAGTTTGCGGTTCAACTCTTGAAATTCCTAGACTGTAGTGTGACCGAAGAGTAACCTACAGGCTGTAAAGATGTGTCAGACGGGCTAGTCTTGTTGAATGTCGAACAGTCGAAAAGATAGTAGAAAGAAGAATTTGAGGATTCGATGGTAAGTAGAAGAACGAACGATCATAGCCCTGCATATGGAATTGAACCACACACATTTTGGATGAAAGTCGAGCACCAAAACACCTATGGTACCTAGTTGTTTCTGTAGAAAATATGCCATGAAAAGTAGAGCAAGATTTTCATTGAAACAGTTACGAACAGCAGCATTTTGCAAAGGCTGGAACATTAGTTCGAGTCTGTCAATAGTGATCAAAGGAAGATTGTTTCAGGTTTTATTAGAAAAAAATTTGGCTGCGTTGAAGTAGACACGATTCTTGACTTAACAGCTAGGCCCAAGCAAAACTGAGCTACTGCTGGGTCACAAGCCAAAGATTGTTCTGTTGATGTGCTGTACATAACCTTAGTATGTCCAATCCGCACGTACGGTTTGCTGATGTAGTCGAAGGATTCAGAGATCGACAACAATTATGGGCAACAGGAGCCATAAGAAGTGCCTCACGAACGCCCTGAGATATTTTTTGATGCCTGCAGTGTCCCCAAAACACTGTGATCATAGCGACCTGCTAACCGAGGTTGTGGTTGCAACAACCATAAGTTACAATTCCTCTTGATCATAGTTTCTCAACCTTATTTTGCCCACGTTTATTTTCTAGAGCCCCCCCCCCAAAATTTTTAATTTCACTTTAGACTATATTTTTTTAACCTGTCACACGTCTTCACTGTGTCATCTCAACGGCCCCTAATTTTCCCTGGGTCTTCTATTGCCCCCCAGGAAGTCTCAAACACCCACAAGGGGGCGTTACCGCCCACGTTGAGACACGATGCTCTAGAACTAGATAGACATTAAGGAAGGACTTCACCGTACTGGTGATCCTGAAGCTCTGTCAAAAAAAGCACGTCGAACCTGCACAACGCAGCAATGGACTTTTCTTATATAGCCAAGCCTCTATAAGAGCTCTATGCTCGGTGATGATGCGCGCAATCTAGTGAAGGAATACAGAGTTCCACTACGAGATAGGTTTGGACGAAGATGTAACACGACTCTCGTCTGCGTTTCTGGTTTTTCCTATACCCATGAACATGGTCGGGTTTCCCTCTTTTGCGCCCGGTGCAGTTTTCCTTATTGCGCCCCCATCAGCTGTTAATTTTTGATCGCAATGACGGACAATGGAAAAACACACAAACGCTCTGTGGAGTTCCTTTAATAAATGAAAATGAAGGCATTGTTTTTCTCAAATTGCGCCCGGTGCCACCCCTCCCTTTGTCCAATCAAGATTTGCTTCGTGATCTTGCTTTTGTGCTGAGGTTACTTGCGCTTTAACTTCACAAAACTCTTCCGCTAATGATGTTTAATACTCCAGGATGTTTTTCTGGGTTAGCTGCACTTCCCTAACTATTTCCAGCACAATTCTAGGCTCCGAAAATCTATAGTGCTATACACTCGAATCTCAATAATAGAGGTCTCTATGTCGTTCTCTAAGCCTTCATATTTCAGGCGATCCAGGTGTTTCTCGCCGTATTACGGATCTATATTAGTATTACTAGTACGAATTACTACAAATCAAGAACTATGGTAGTGTGCCAGGCAAGAAAGGATAGACGACAAAATCCGGTGAATGAAATGGAATTGGATTGGTCACAACTTGTAGAAGACAATGGGAAAAGGCACAGACACTCTGTACAGTTCCTTTAATATATGACAATGAAGGCACGGGAACACTTTATCATTTTTTCTCTCTTAAAATCTTAATTTCTGAAATTGCGCCCTGTGTAAGTGCAGAATTTGCACCTACGAAAGCGCCGCCTCGGCCAATCAAGGAAAAGAAGTCGACTACTTATTTAAGCAGGTAGCCTCACTCTAGTATTTGAAGATTAAAATGGCTAGAAGCCCAATAGACGGAATCAAAAACGCTATAGAGGTGTGCATGCCCTTCTTACAAAAATGAATTTATTCATTCCAAATGCAAATGTCATTTTGTTAAGTGGTCCCCCAACTTAATACTAACTACGCCCGATGCTGCTTGACTTAGAGAATCGAACGAGAACCGGTCTATTGAGAACGCTAATGGCACCCTTTATGGTCTTCGTTCTATACAATTTCTAAAAGATCCAATTTTGCTCCTTTTAGTCTAGAGAAAGTGTGAGCGTACAATGCTTCTTTTGGACTATTCAGTGCATATTTTATTCGTAGCGGGCTGCATATGCAAAAGTAAAACTATTACTCAGACGTTTCTTTACTGTTTTGGGAGTCATGCAGGCTTTTTGACGCTGTGCTTGCCTGTTTCAAGCTAAGAACGGTTCAATGTCATTTTTGCTCAGACTGCCAAGCTAGATTCCATAATCTTACTTAGGTACAACAAGGAGTATTCTACTAAGACAAATACTACTGGTGTTTTCACTACATTATTGTTCAAAGATCTGCTCTTGTGGACATGATCTTAATCAGGTGAGACTTCACTATTGGCCATTGGCTTTGCTCTAATAGATTAACATCAAAAGATTGTGTTAATATATATTTCTTTGAAGGATTTTAAGTAAGACTAGTCTAAAGCTACTTAAATGGTATTCATGTACCAAAATTTTTGATTTATCTTAAATCATCACATAACCACACGTTACAGTTCCTTCAAACAAAACAAATTCCTTTTCTAGTAGATATTACCTTCTCACTACACACCCACACCATACAAAAAACAGAAGAAATTCCATAACTTTCGCAGAAACTAATTGACACTACACACATTCACTAAATCAGAAAAAAGGTGTCCAAAAGGATAGCGCACACACCACCACCAAAAAAAAAAATAGCAACAAAATTGAAAAAAGGATCTTATTCCTTCAGATAAAAAGTAGATTCAAACTAAGCCGATTCCTTGAAAAGGGAAATAGTAATCACATATATGCAAAGGATCCAATGATATCCTTTTGATTCGTCCTTTCTTTCCGCCATAAGCCTTCAATACGGCACCATGAAAGGACAGATTAGGGCTTTTCTCTTATTCATCCCCGAACAGAATGAGAGAGTATCTCTGCGTAAAGAACTCCTGGGAGTAATAGGATTCAGCTGATGGGGGCGCAACACAGCACAAAAAAAATATAAAATAGAAAGGAGAACAAGAAGAAGAAGATGTGGAAAAAAAATGGAGGCGCAAAAAAAATTGGAACGAACTAAAAAGGAAAAATATTTCTTCTAGGAAAATTGGAAAATTTGAATCATCTCCATTTGGCAGGTAGAGCAGGTATAGAGAGAGAGAGTCAGGTTTGGCAATGTTCATTGTGCAGGGGTGGGGATGAAAGGTGAACGTCTTATCGCACTGCGGCTGGCTGTTTGTTAGGTTCTAGGGTGGAGATGGAGAGCTGCCCAAGTGCCACCACAAAGTGTGGATCTTATGTGGAACTAATTACGAGCTTAATTAGCTAAGTCCATTAATTAAGTTAATCCTTGATTGTACCTGGATAATTAATCATCCTCCTCTGGACTGCCTGCTGAGTGCTGAGGAGCACCGGTGTGCGGTGCACTGTGAGAGGAGCGCGCTGCAAAGAGGCACCGGCTTGTCTGCTTTGGATTCGGATGAGCCTTTTCGCCTAAATAGCGAATTCCTGGACGAGGCATATCCTCTCCTTTGTTCTTTCTTGGCCAGTTTTTCCTAACCAATTTTTTTTGTTTTTTGTTTTTCATGCTGCACCAGCCTAAGAGGCTCCTCTCGGCCATTGAGGGGTGCCGCCTTTCATATCTCTCTATGGATCGATGGTTCTTGGTAGACAGACTGACTACACCCTTCAGGTCGGGGTTTTTTAATAGAGTTCTTTTTTACAAAAAAAAAAAAAAACGAAAAAAAGAAACGACCAGAGAGGTAAGAATTCTTTTCAGGCCAGGTGGATTGAGGCAGGCAGGTAAGCGAAGCGAAGGTGTGCATTGTTAGTTTTAAATTAATTTGAGTTCAGCTTGAATGGACAATTTCGCGGTGCTGGTGGTATATAGGAATAGTCAAAAACGTTATGATGTTGGCCTCACGCCAGTCATCCAAGTCCCACGCTATCAATACGAATTAGAAATCGCCTCATTACCCCTAAGAGGCCGGTCTCCGATCGGGGGGCACGGTAGGTCCCCCACTGTTTGCTTTAAGAAACTAAAGTAAATCGCGTTATATAACAACGAGTTAACAAGACGTCATCCCATAGAGATCGGGATCCCGCATAGTGTCACTGTTGACATATCATGTCGGCTTACCGCTGCTGCCGCTCTGTTGCTTCTATATAACATCGTGAATCCTTCCTCCATCTAGCGGCCTCGTCCGTCGTCGCGTCGCGTCTATATGCTACTTTCACAGGGGGCGCATACGAGCGTGCATTTATGGGTCATGACAATGGACGTCAAATAAAATTAGTGAGGACTGGATTCAATTCTACCAAAAATTTGTTGTTTGTGTGTCGCGTTGTGCCAAGAAGGATAATGTGTGTATACGCTATTCCGAATCTTGTTTGTTTACGTGTGTAACAAAACAGGAGCGGAAGAACGGATGATAGACGATGACGACGACGACGATGACGACAACGACGTCGGACGGCTCTTTTGGCGCTATCTGCTTGGATGTGAGGTTATCTTGTTGCAGGGCGAGATCGCATCCTATTGAAATTGGACAGGGAATCATTTGATTTCAATCTTTGTAAAGTTTGTTTTGATTTCGGATGCGGTTTGATTGGGTTAAATCGGTGGGTAAATATTTGTGATATTAAAAGGGAGGGCTCTCTGTAGCATTGTATTGTAGATGATGCTAATTGGGTTTGATGATATGATGATCTTTACGCAACGATGGACATCTTTAGCCCATTTTCGTTTAAGGACTTTATCGCTTGATATATGTATGCCAAGATCCTCATCAGAGCAGCTGCGCTCACGACTAGGGAGCCCATTCCCGTATTAAAATCTAAAGATCCGCGGGATTTGCGGTTCTGCAAAAACATTATAAAATTTGTTTTAGGTATAGTTATGTTCATGAATTTATGAAATAAGAGCGTAACAAACTAATGAGTCAGTACAAATAATGTATTCAGGACAATGTATTCAGTCATGTCACAGTGTTTGTTATCGAACTCTTCCGAAACATGTCGACCGATTTTTATGAAATTTTCTGTGTATATTTGGTCTGTAATCCGTAAGCTGGCGGTCCGAGCAAGACATCCCCGTAAAGGATACGCTGTTGTCGGTGCCACTTTAAAAAATACGGTTTTTTGCCTAGTTTCTTCGGTTTCCCGATTCTGGTGAATTCGGCAGGTCGACCACCCTGCTCCTTTCACACTCTGGACTTGGGACCAGACCACGGCGAAGTTGTGTATATTTGGTAGGTCTTAAAATAGGTCGTAGGCTATTTTTTATACCCTCAACCAAAAAGAAAACATGAAAAATCTAAAAAATTGGTAATTTTCACTTCAACTTAGATTGATTTGCGTCATGACGTACCTATTGTTTGCAGCTTTGCAGCAAATGTAAAATTGTAATTCAATTGAATCATTCCATTTAATGACAATTTCAAATTTTCGCAGTTTAGACCAGTGCAGATACGCTTTTGAAAAGCCAAAACCTAGAAAAATTCTTAGCAGTATATGGAAGGTGGGAAAATTTAGGATAAATGCTACTTAAACAAGGAAAAATCGAGAGCACCGCAGCAGATGACCGGAAAGGGAGCGGGGAGCCAAAATGTGAGTTTTAGGGGGTTAAACGTGTTTTTTTGCGATTTCTGAGAAAAGTAGACCTCCTATCGAAAATCGTTAAATGTAAACCTTGTAGATAATTAAAAGATCTAGAGCTTTTGTTCAAACCATTTTTCGACATAACCTCAAAAAATGGAGAAAAACGTCAAAAACCGAGTTTTTCGTTTATCATTTTTATCTTTCACAAAAATGATCCAATTTTAATGAAATTTGAGGAAAATGTAGATTTTCATGTTTCGAAAAGGCCCAATTTTTTTCAAAGCGATTGGTTGTGTAGTTTTGTTTTTATAACCTTAATTTAAAAAAAAGGCCCCATTTTCAATCAAAAAACTTGGCGAACGAATTTTTGATTTTGAATATTTTGAAGACGGGTTTTTTTTTCGTTGAATCCTCTACTTTAAGATGGTGTAAAAAAATGATAGTGTCACAATAGAAAAACATCGAAAAACCAAATTTTTTTTTTCTCAAAAATTATCTGCACTGGTCTAGTTGTCAAACAAACGCTATTGAAAGTAAATTGAAATGCAATACTAATATAGTATATACTCAATATACCGTTAGATCCATGGCGGCGGTCTCAAAAGGGCAAATTATCACTTTCTTCACAAACCTAATAAGGCATCCTGCCGGCTTAACCAGTTAATAATAGGGTACCAAATATCCGCTTAGGTCGGGTCTTCACCTAGCAGTCGGTGCACCTCCTTCTAATCTTGGTAATGTGGTAGTGTTGGCGTCACGGCCTTTGTCGGCTGGTTATCTCACTTGTTTCAGGAGGCATAACACTCCAACAAGACGGTTGTTGACCGCTAGCTCTGACTCTGACCCGGGTGCTTCAAAAATGAACTCCTACAACATCCAAGAGTGAAAACGCGAGTCTAACTGCCTCCTCCTCATGCATCCACCAGATTATCTTTACCTTTCATATTCTTTATTTTCTATCTTCAGATCAAGCTTACTACTAGACATTGCACCATGAGTTGAACATTAAGACGGTACAAAAGGTGATTCCTGAGCTTGACCATGTCACATTAAAAAAAAACCCTCGACATCGGTATCAAATGAAAGGGTATGATAAGTAGAATACAATAAGCAATGTACCTAGTGTACTCAATATACCGTTAGATCCATGGCGGGCGTCTCAATTGACCCAGGTCTGGTCTTAAGACCCATGCATCCGTTCTTTGAGACACTTCAACTTAGTATAATTCATATCTCGAAAAATACCAAGACAATGGATGGTTTTTATTGGCTACTATTCGCTTTTATGGGTGGCGTACCGGGTCTCAGCTAGTACAATATAATTACCCGCTAGGATAATCTCCGTACGATCATATGCACGTGGGGAATCCCCTGTCATAGGCTTAGGGTAACTTGCCATTTACTTTGTTTCCATGTGAGTATACGTTGAGTTTACAGAAAGCTTTTTCCCTCAAGTTAACTCGATGCTGTTTCCTGTTCTGCGAAGTAGTGACAGATCAATGATTTTTGCCCCTGTGCTGAAAGTCGAGTTGTCACGATACAACAAGTCCGTTGAGTTGAAGAAAGTGCAAGTTCTACTCTAGGCCTATGCGCTGAAAGTCGTAATCCGACGGAAGCGTCGATTTCTTCAACTCAGACGACTTGTCACGAAATACGACTCGAATTTCAGCACAGGGGCCTTTAGGTCGTGCCTCCGTTCGTATATGTGCAGTAAACACACTTAAACATACACATATGCAAAAAGCCAGCTTAATTCGGCGTGTTTCGTGGAACTTTCTTGAATTTAACGCAACCTTAATCAAACCCGCGTTTCCATTGGCGCTTACTCCTGAGTTAGCCCACTGTGAACGATACATGGAAACTCAGTAATTAATCACGTTAGGTTACACGCACATAAATATACTTAAACTATTTTGTGCTACTGCTGTATTGCTTAGGCCAGTTTCACACGTGCCAACAGCCAAACAACAAAAATCTGTTGTCATCGTTCATTACCTTTTGAACTTTGAAGAAAAGTCGCATGGGCTTTCACACGAGTTAAATGTTCCAACCAACTGCACGTCAGACTTCTTTAGCTTATTGTTGTTGTTTTTAATATTAATTCTCCTTTCTGCTATTTCTCTTTCTCTTTTCTTCCAGACAGAAAAAACACCAACAACGCAGCTGGCAAAAAGTCGACTCGGAAATTCAATGAAAGAGTTGGTTCAAAAAACCTGCCCACCCTTTCGTCCTCTCTCACCCTCTTCTCTACGAACGCCGTTTTCAGTCGACTTTTGTTGGTTGGCTGTTGGGTCGTTTGAAACTGGCCTTAGTAGGCAAATATCTTCAACTAATCCTGATTCCAGACGAGCGCACACACGACACGACAAAAGTCGGCTGCAAAAATGGATTATGGAGAAGAGGGAGATAGAGGACGATGGAAAGGACACAATTTCTATGTCCTATCTCACCCTCTTCCTCATAAACCACCTTTAAAGCCGACTTCTGTCGTGTCGTATGGTATCATCCTAACGAATTTAAATATTTTGTGCAGTGTAAGGACCTTCGCATATGAGTAGACAAATTTGCAATCCCAATTTCAAACTGATTTCCTTTGTCCACAAACGAGCAGAACTGATTTTGGATCAAGCGATGTTCTGTGCCCACGTAGTTTTTAGTCACGAGGTTGTGACAAAATGACAAGTAGTTCAGATGAAGTGCAACCACGCAACTTCAAAGGCTGATTCCACACGAGCGTACACACGACACGACAAAAGTCGGCTGCAAATGTGGTTTATGGAGAAGAGGGTGAGACGAGAGAGAGGGATGGAAATTGTGCCCATTCCATTGTCCTCTTTCACCCTCTTCTATGTGAACTACCTTTTCATCCGACTTTTGTCGTGTCGTGTGGAGTAACCTAAACCGGCTTTCTGCTGGCAAAACTAGTTTCAAATCGGTTTCGTTTCTGTCGACCCGTGTACGCAGGCAAGATCACGAAACAGTTGTGAATGCAAATGAGTCGACTCGTGTTCGGAAGGCCTAAATCTATTTTTATTAATACTTTGCAATATTGTTAGTATTTCTTTATTAAGTCCCGGTTTTTATAACAGCTGATTCTACTGCTCAAATCCCGCGAATATCGTGGATCCCGCATGTCTAGTCCCGCAATACTGATCACGCAAAAATCCTCAGGGATTGGATTCCCTCCCTACTCACGACCATATTTGCATGTGAATTGGCCTTAAAAATTTCTAGAGCATAAAATCTCCTCCACAGAGGTAGTAACAGTCCTAACAAAGTATCACAGGTCTGTGATTGCACAAAACGAAAAAAAAAAGCAAAGGCCATATTCCTTGCTGGTTTATAATCCTCAAGTTCTTTGAACACACTCTCTGAAATGATTTGCTGTGACAGACGATATGGTCCCCGCCAAGTCCAAGGCGGCAAATTTTATGATAAAACACGTTCCGCAATTTGCTATGATCCATAAACCAGTCCAGCCTCTCAGGTGAGATCTGGCTGACTGGAGCTTACTACGTGCTCCTAATGTGGGTGCTAATTTTTGTGCCATTTCATCCTACAGAGCGCAGCGCAACTTCAGACCATTTTTACTCCATCAGACGTGTGTATTAAATAAAGGTAAGAAAGTTTCCTGGAGGCACATCGAAGCCACGAATAATGAGCTGCGGGTTTCTTACCTGTTTTTTTTTTCATTTTTCACCTGCCAAGCATTTTAATTATCGATTTGCTCTCTGTTAGCAGAGGTTTTACACTGTAATCAACACGTTACAAATGGAACACGAACTGGAAAATATTTTTGCAAGAAAGAAAACCGCGCGTTCTTGGAAAAATAGCTACCGAGCGACCAGAGCGAAACGTTGGACAATTTTTCCCTTCATTAGAACTAAATGTCTTGACTTAATTTAGCGGAAAATTAACGCCCTTTTAAATGGTCCCAAACAGTACCTAAAGTGGCTTAGTGTGGCATCTTTTTTATTTATTTAATGGAGGTTGAACCGTCTACGTTTGCTGAAGGAATTTGCTACACCAGCCAGAGCCAGTGGAACCGAAACTTTAGTGGGAATTATGCACTAGTTTGAATTTTTTTTCCAATAGGTTTTTGTAAAGGTTTGAGTGTTAACCTTGAGGGATTTAATTGACGTAAAATAGAGGCCAACTACTTGGGTTAAATATAACAAGGCGGTTTGTGGAGTATCTAGGATGGTGGAAAGGAGAACTTGCTCCAGATTTAGAAGTTCTGTTGATTCGCTTTAACATATCTGTGATGTACCCAATTATGTTTCTTGGACATTGCGAGTCGAGTTGAGGTTTTGATGTTGATCGGGTAAGATCGTGTTCTACTAGGTTTTATGTATCCATTTACAGTTCTTGCTTTCTTCCAATTAATCATGATCGTTAGTGATCGCAGTGATCCCAACACTATCTGACGGCGACAAGAATAAATCAGGGCTCCAACACTATTCAAAATAAATGCGACGATCACCCCAGATCATTGTTTACGGACACCATGTTCCAGAATTTGAATACTATATTTTCGCATTCTCCATGAATGTTCTCAGCTTATGTTATCGGTCTTGCGCAACGGATACTAAATTCTCTGGGCCAGAGACTATGTAAAGAGGTGTTTCCATAATTGTGTTACATGTCTTTGTTGGAAGAAACAGACAGATCCTATCAAAGCTGGTGGGTCAATAACCACACAAGACTCATCCTCGCTAGTCGACCATGCGATTATACTGATCACTTGGACATTAGAGCAAGCTGCTGTAATAAGGGAAGACATACAAAAGATATCTTCTCAACTTTGTGCGTTTGCGTATCAGCTTGAAGTGATGGGAGATTTTAAAACCTCCATCTTGAATGCAGCACTCCGCCAATCCACATCGTTCCAAGGAGCATGTAAAAGGGAGTTTTTGGATAACATAACTTATTTCGTAAGATTAAAAAAAGAATTCGTTTTGACCGCACGCTACATTGTGAGGGGAGCCGCCTAAACCCTGCGTTTCCAGGGTATCGAATGTCATTTCATCTCGTCATCGTCTCCTACGAATAACTCAATTCTTGACCTCCGTGCCGTTTATCCGACGATATCATGTTTTTTTTTGTATACAGCAGTGCTAAGCTCAGGAATCACTCTTTTTACTACCAGTTCGTTGGTGCAATACGTAGAAGCAACCTTAGTACGGGGGAATAGGTTAAGGGTTATGAGGGCTCGCCGTCACGTCACGCCTAAGATGTTTAGGGATTCTTGATTTTATTAGATTCTTGCTTCCCCAGTCTTCAATGAGTTTAATGTCGTTATTAGTAGAGTTGGACATTAGTTCAGTTCACGGTCATCAAGACAAGACCTGGCACGTGTCTTGTCTTGTATCGAAGGTGTAAGAGTAATACATTAGGTACCGTCGTCAGCGAAGCGGGCTGGAGGGATTGAAAGTAGATCATTTATAAAGAAAAGAAGTAGGGACGGTGGGCCTCGCAGAGATGGGGTCAGATTCAGATATAACGCCATCCAATACTACCTTAAGTAAGTGAACGGCCGGAAAGGAAACTTTCAATCCACTTTGTATACGTGAGTCAATTCCACCAGCTTTGAGTTGAGCTAACAGGGCTGAAATCTAGCAAAAGCCTTGGAGATATCCAAAGCAAGTGGTTCAAAGGAGAATTTTGTAGAACCGTACCTTGGCTCACCAATCTTTCAAGAGAAGATTGCTGCACCAAGTTGTTGGCTCAAGAATTGGATCCGAAGATATTGTTGGTCACCACTAGAACCTAGCCCAGACCCACCGCAAGTTAGGAAGGCTAAGGCAGGCATTGGCATTGCAGACGTCGGTCCACCCGACCCCGCATATTGTAACGGTCGGTCGGAAAAATTATTTTTTTGGGAAATTTATCTTGAAATCACCTTGTAGGTAATGGGAAATTTATTGTAAATCACTTTGTAGGAAAAGGAAAAATTTTAAACAAGGTATGCGAGAGAAAAAAAAGGATAAAATTAGTCAGGAAAGATTGGTCAGTAAAAATTAGTCAGGAAAATTAGTCAGGAAAAATTAGTGAGGAAAAAAGTGAGTCAGGAAAGGAAAAATTTTGGGAGATTGGTCAATTGGAGGAGAGAAGAAAAAGTGGGCTGATAGAGAAAACATTCTTTTCTTTTGGTCCGAAAACTTCCTTTGAGTTCGGAAATCTCTCGAATAAATAGCCGGTCTGAAAAAGAATTAAAAACAAACGGATTGTAATTCTGATTTAAAAGTGTTGCGTTATTTTAAAATCCCTAAACACATATTGGGAACAAACTAATTACCGAGCTCGGAAGGGACGTGACCCGAAACATATTTCTTTACGAAGGCCAAGGATAGAAGTTGCTGTCTGAACGAGGTTGTGAAGAATTGTGGCAATAGTTGTCTGGTTTTGGAGTTCCGTGGTCCCTATGCTGGAGGCCCCCTCTAAGTAGTCACTAACATCAATTTATGCAAGGCTCTGGAGTGGCTGTACAATTTTGAGACCTGTGTTCCCCTGGAGGACAAGGTTTTGGTCAGTGCCACCCGGTCTATTAACCTGGAATTAGTTAGTCAAGTCTAATTGCTGTTGTGTCTGGCGATCATGGAAATTTAGGAACGTAGGCGAAAATCTAATTTACGGCGATTATCAAGATTTGTTGAAATATAAAAAGAACAGTCGGAAGGAAGCGCTAGTGTTCCTGCTAAGTTACCGGTGGAGAGTGCTATCATTCAGAGTAACCTTATTTATAATTGGATCGGTAGCTGGGTATAGTAACCACTGCAGACTTTGGAGGTATCATATCACATTTTATTGTTATTTCCCATTTTTTCTGTTTGTTCGATGGTTGATTATTAAGTATTCTTAAACTTTTTTATATTGATTTTTTTAAATAATTGTAGTCACCCTATTTCCATATTCTATTTACAGACGTGTAATTATTAACAATTTTTCTTATATTGTATTTATATTGTTAAAAAAACAACGTGTTGGCCAAAACGACGTTTTTGTTGTATTCTAAATGAGATTAACAGGCATTTGATTTTGGTGTTTTTTTTGTCGGATTTATGTAATTTTTTATTGTCTGACTTATGTTATCAATGTGTGTTGTTGAAGTAAATATGGAATTTTTTGATTGAGTACACGTCTTTGGTCAGAATGGGGTGGTAAAGTTTCCATTAAAACTTTTCAGGATGGTTGGGGCGGAATGTGTTTCTTTCAGGGTTCTCAAGTAGTGCTTTTCCTTGTCAGCTGATAGTCATCCATACTATGGGCTGGCAAGGGAACGGACTGCAGTGATACGGCTCAAGCCAGTTCGGGAGCAGGATGGAAACCCAAGATGCAGTTGCACAGACACAGGTAAGTGGTGAACCAACCGCGGTAAGCCCCGGCCACACACCCCACGACCCCTCCGGCGAGCTAGATAACTCCGTGTGGCCGGCGTAGGAGTTCCGGAATTTTGTTTCCTTTCTTATGTATGGTATTGGCTCCTTGGTCATGCTTTTCCGGGCTTATGGATAAGGGGGTAATACCTCGCATAAGTGGCGCCCAATATTTTATCGCGCCATTATGCTGTTACAATATCAGAAGCGATCCCGGCCGCTAACCGGGAACGATGGTCCGAAGGCAGAAGAAAGAAGCGCGAGCACCGAGAAGGACCGTAGACGCCCGCTGGTAGGGTCTTTAGATAAGTACCTGCTTTTTGTTTAGATTCTTCTTCTTGGGGTGACGACTTTCAGCAAAGTTTATTTAGCGGTTGCGGTCACTTTCGTTTCTTGTTATATTGGACAGAGTGAGTTCCCACGATGGGGAGTGCCATCGTACAGACAAGGTGTCGAGCCTAGGTGGTACCGCTTGGGTCTTCCCATACAACGACCATTCCGACAAGCAGCCCTTAACTAGTTCTAGGGTTGGACTCTTCGGGTACCCTAATCCGAGGCCACATAACAAAGTGAGGTGTATTTGATTAAGGCTGCTTTCGGTATCGTCAAATGATCGTCAATTAACTGCGTCGGCTGCAAAAATGACTGATGCCGTTTGCAGAAGTGACTAGTTTTACAGCGAATTTGATGATTTCGACCACCTGACATTAAAATGATTGCAAGATGGCAGTGCGAATGTGTATTGCCGAACGTTTGGCAATAGTCTATTTGCATTTCCGAACTCTTGATTGTAATACCGAACGAATGACTATCGTCTACTG
This sequence comes from Thereva unica, assembly GCA_949987705.1. NCBI lineage: Eukaryota > Metazoa > Arthropoda > Insecta > Diptera > Therevidae > Thereva > Thereva unica. The sequence continues at coordinate 12,536,438 of OX465285.1, forward strand.
CTCTGCAAATGACATTTCCGAACGCAGCCTAAGACGATAGGCTGGAAAGAAGGCTAATTAAAACTGGAGGTATGCAGAGTTTGGGTATTAGATAACAACCACCTTCTTGGCCATGCGTCTATTGGCATATCCTGTTCCACCTTCGATTGGGGTGGTTTTTTCTCTCCGCCGACTCCCATTAGCCAGCACTCCTGGTAGAGGTATGACCATGCCAGAAATCTGTGTCCACTCGCCCCACGAGGAGGGTGTAGTCGCACTACCAACAGTTTAACTCAGTTCTGGCAAAGAGCACAAAGCAGCGTTTTAGCCCCCCTGGGTACCTGTTGGTTGGCAAGCCTGGTTGGCTAGTTAATAAAAATTAAAATTTAGGTTAGGCTAGGTTGAATTAGCTGCAGAGCTGCCCCCAGGGGTTTTGATACCACAACTTCGCGTACCTTAAGTTCGATGGTGGTTTGGTTGACTTTTACGGATGTGTTAGGCTATTCTATGGAGTTTAAGAAGCTTGTCACTGATCTGACATCCAGTTTAAAGATCCCTTTTAACTTTTCCAAACGTAAATGTGTAGTGTGCGTAGCAAGTATTCCATCTCGTCGGTCTCCCCGCAGCTGCGGTAATATTCGTTTCTTTGCTGCCACAGAAAGTTTAGAAAGGCTTGCTACCAAGAGTCTAAAAATACTAGTCTGTTGACAGAAACTGGTGACTAGCAAGTCATACGGCGACTCTCTATTTCACTAAGAAAAGCACCGTTGGTCATTTTCTCATCAACACTTTAGCAGCAACTTTATTGGAACTACCAAAACGTACAGGTAGGTATATGCGCTGAACAAAAACAAAGGTCCCAAAATTTAGGGGAGGAAATTTACAGAAGGCCTTATTCTATGACCTGTGATCGCGAAATCATAATTGGGACATAAATGGTAGTTGGGCTAGGTTTCAGAGGTTGACCACAGAAGAAAATTTAACTGAGCAAAATAAAGTAGTGGATTAGGATAGAGAATTTAAATAAAAAATTCATAAGCAATAATTCACATTAGTGGTAGTTAACAAAGATCTGCGTTTGAGTTAAAATCACAACTCTAATATTGTTGAACCATTTAACCTGTCCTAACCCCTCGAATACTCTTTCGATCTTAGACTATTGTTAAACATACGATCATGATAAAACCAATGACAACGATCACGCTGCATTGTGAGCATAAAGGGTGCCGTATTAGCATATACATAGTTTTACATAGACCAAAAAAGTTATCTGTTGATATTCTCATTCATCCACTTTTTTGCTAGAATAAACAAAATGAGTCCCCTCTATTCAATATGATGTAGTAAACAAAACCTCCTGAAAAATAGGGCAAAAACAAATCCAAACAAATTAAATTAATCTCGCATCTCTTCCACTCAAGTAGCCACACTAAAAATAAAAAGTTTTTTCCCTCCTTTATAAATTACCTGCAACCTAAAACCGAATCTTAATAAAACAAAATTTATAAAGTAGAAAAGGCTATGAAAAAAACAACCGTCTTGCCACAATAAAATTTCCCACCCAAATGGCCATCTCTTGAATTTCGAACGCATCTACTGAAAATTTGATCTCGTGTCTTACCCAGTCATAACCGACTTGTTATGATGCCAATAAAATTGGACAAAAAATGCCCAAAGATAGTCACCCACAATAAATTCGAAATTTAACTACTCATCAAAAGAGAGTTGAATGGTCCCCCCCGAACTACTACTACTATGTCCCAAAAAGGAACAGACAGTTAGATGCCCCGTCTCTTCTATCGGATCCGAGTGAAAAGAAAACGACATTTTTACAACAGTAACCGCAGTAAGCCAAGTAACGATGGTGCTAAGAGGAAAGCGCTAACACGAACCGAAACGGTTCCAGGAACGACTTGTTAACGGATAAAGAATAAAGGCCCAGCACATCACCAGTCAATTATCACCGAAATAATATTTCGGTTTCGGATATAACAGAAACGATATTCCCGTCGTTTCGATGTTTTTTTTTGGTGGCCAGGAGGGGGCAGGGCGATAATGGTCGAAAGTGCAGTTATATCATAGTTCGATATACGACCGCAGGTCTAACGATCGACGACGTGAACGGAAAAGAATATAACCAGAATATCGGAAATTTATCTAAACATTAAGTAGAGGGCCATAACTTGTCTTCTTAGTATCCAGTCGGTCGAATTTCGTTTGTGATTGGAACCTCCGGACTGATCTGCCGGCTGTTGCGAGAGGCACACCATAAACAAGTTAAGTCGCTTATTAGATGGGGATGAGAGGCTTTTGTGGACACCGGCACGATCGCGACTCGACTTTCTGGATCACCCAAAAACTGGCCAAAAAATATTCCTTTATCTAAGGAATTGGTTATAAATCACCTAATTAGCTGCAATTACAACATCCACTCGGGAACGTGATCCCTCACTAAATACCAAGATAAGGACATGCTACGTGATCGCACCGATCCTCGGGAGTGCCTATCGGTTGATAAATTCGCTATTAGGTTGCAGCAACACGCGCATGCCTCCTTAATATCGAAATTGACTGCCTCAAGTTATTCGCGTGTCGCGCCAGTCGTTAAAGGCGTCGAGCGAGAGCACACGACGCTCTCACAGCAGCATTAAGATATCATTGGTATGCATAAGACGTTCCCGAAGAGCCCCGTCCATATCGTAAATAATTTCTCGTACTGCATCCCAAGTTGGTACCTTCATTCTCGAATGCTGACTTGACAAATCGCCACCAGACCGAGATGCCGGTGATCACGTCGTCTTTTTTCAATATTATTTTTCTTCGGTTTCCTTAATTTTAAGACGCATCCACGACTTATCTCCATGGAAAAATTCAACTTCGGGATGCTGAACTTATGGCCATTTTCACACCTTATACACAATTGAGGTTATGGATGGCTGCTTTGCCTGCTAAATGACTTCGATTCGATCATATGAAACGAGTATCGGCCGGTCGATCTCGCCTGGTCGATGCATAGCTAAATGTATTCTACCTTGGGAAGCAGAATACGCCGCCGACCAATACTGACATTTTTGCCGATTCATGGTGCCGAGAGTTTTGACATGATCACCGCGCGCAGCCCCATAAGCATTCGATGCCGCCGCCGCCGCTGATCATTCTAGGATCGAGGGTCAGCGATGTGAGAGAAATCGGGAATGTTGAGGAGGTGATTAAGGAATGTTATTAGTCTCGAAAACTTCCATCAATCTTGCATTTAACAGATAGAGAGAGAAGGAGCGAGGAAGAAAATAAAAGAAGCAACTATCGATCCCCATATCTAATCACAGCTCGATCTTTATCCTATACACGAAAAAAAATCCCCAGCAAGATCAGGGAGGAATGAACAGTAAAAAAAACGACAACCCGAGAAATCTTCTCACCTTCAATCCAAGCTTCTTTCGAGAGATATCTCTATCCAAAGCCGAGACGTACTGGCGCAGACTGATCCAGTAACTTGCGCCTTGTGCACCTTCTCCCGATCTGCCCGTCTCTGTTTGATTAATCACACACACGATAGCCGACAAAAACCAACACCAGTTGTTTACACAAGTGATCGTACCTTAAATTGTTCGATCGTTCTACAAAGTGTCGGTATCTTATGTGATCATCGGAATTAATGCAACACCAGTCGCCCGGCCGCCGCCTGTGAAGCCCCGGACCGATGTCATTCCTCCACGCATTTTCGGACAGTCACTATTTAGGCTCAATTAAAAATTTCTAAACATAATCTGTCACGAGTAATGACTGATTAAAACGATGCCCCAATTCAGATTAGTTTACACGGTGTCACGATCACCTTTTTTCAGCTTCATTTTCTAACTCAGTTTTTTTTGGCGGTGGTGTGATGAATGTGGTGCCGCAGATGAAAGATGGGTAATTGATCAAAATTGAAATCGTTAAATGGGTGAGTTTTGTGTGGCAATTTTCTTTTTTTCGTTGGATGAACAGGAGGTGACGAACTGGTGACGAAGAGATGCCAGGGGGTGCAAGGGGCGAATCTGTTTGTTTCTATAATTAAGAGAACAAATTTACACCTGTTTCGGCGAAATGACAGCAACATTAAATACAGTCCACATGTTGTTATGACTTGTTAAGAATATATATAGGTTGAAATTGATATAAGGCTGCTAGGCACTGCGTTAATGATTCAAGGGACGCGCTATGTCTTGACGGTGTCAACCTATGTATGACACAGCGGTAAAGAATAAAGGTTGAACTACAATGAATGCCGCGATCGGTTACTAAATTCGATGGAAATTAATTACGTTTTATTAAGAAAATTGTTTCTATGAATTTGGCAATTGAAATGGTGGTTTCAGTGCCGACCAATGTCAAGATATGTGGAAAATATTAATGTAAACATTTTTTATTTCGTATTGACTAATGCAGGAATAATTCGGAAGTTGTTAAAAACCTGAGATGAAGCTAGTTCTAGAAGCCATGCGATCGTAGTTTATTCAGCACGATCCATTGAACACTGATCTTGGTGAGTGCTTTGGAGATATAGTTCTATCCGTTTCGAACCTTAAGTATTAAGTTGCTTAATAAGTTGCTTAAAAATAGTATTCATCGAAACCTTACTGATCGTTAGGTCCCTGATTCGTGATCATAGTCACCGGTTCAAGCCCGTCAACAGATATTGCCATTTTGTGCCATTGGTTGATAAAAGAAATGTTTGAGTAATCGTATAATCATCTGGTATGACCCATTATACCGAAATCAAAAGGTTTTCATAATTGGTACCAAATTGAAATCACTTCCTTGGGTGATGTATCAAAGTAGATATCGTCTTTAAGGCTGTAGAAGAAGATGTATTGTCTTGGTGATCTACATCTACTAATCGTTCACTATTGGTGATCATTTGAAGTCGGTTTGGATTGCCGAAGGGCCTGTTTTCCTTTCCTACTATGTTAAAGATCTACGTGTATCTTTGAGATAACCGAAGGGTTCACATCAAAACCATGAGACCTAAACCTGTTGTTTGTCACTAACAATACTTCTTCGTACGGAGACATTGTGACATCTTTAGCCATATAGTAGCCGATACAAAATTGAGACCACTGTAGTCTGTATCGATCGTTGACCAGCTTTTTAGCGGTATTGGGCGGTGCAGACAGAACAAAGGACGCGACCGGTTTGGAAGCATTGCTGATCCTTCTACAGGAGATTGTCTAAGGATTTTCCCTTAAATATTCTTTATTTCTTCTGGCATAGTTTCAGGGGAAAAGCGCAAAATTAAAATATTTCGCGGTCTTAGGGTACCGTTACTAGGTTGGTGCAGGTTACCGAAGACCCACTATCCGAGAGTCCAGCAATGTTGAAAAATAAGTTAGATGTCGGATCAGATTCTAGGACCCGGGTAAAAGTCTGTGGTGGAGTCGTGCATACTTGTGGTGGGAGAGTGCGTACTTTGTGGCATGCCTATTTGTTAGCTATGCATGCTAGCAGTTGGCGCGAGCGTGCTAATAATAAAATTAACCAATAAATTATCTTTAATCGGGGATAGAGTTAAAGTTCATTAGAAATGAAAGGGCGGGGACTGACAAGCTCACAAAGGAGTTCATTGGGACAGCCTAACGTTTGCGACGCTTTCCACAGGTGTTTGAGTGGTTAAGAGCCAGCATAAAGCCAGTCCCCAACGATGGACTCCTCCGGGTATTATGGAAAAGCCTACGGGACTACCACATCAAGAGGAGCAGAGGCTGGAGGCTCCTATTGCACCTCCTTACATTTAAGACTGCAGAAGGTGGGGCCAAGGTTTCACTGGAGAAGGAGGAAGAAGTAGCACCAGGGTTAAGAATTATTGAGTCCAAATCATCGACGGTATCCAAGACCGTGCGTGGAGAACCCAAGATGAGAGCTCGTGCAATCTAGTCACAAGAGAACTCGAGCTTTTAGCAAAAGAGGCCAGTGTGTCAGACAACTGAACAAGCCGAAAAATCACGGATTGGATATCGTCGGACAGGGCTTGAACTTGTGAGGGTGAGGTCTTACCCGAGAAGGAAATTAACCGATAAATAACATATGCATGATCAGTTTCAATCACCTCGGATCATAAGCATGATCAGTTTCATCAGCTTTAACACATGGCAGAGCTTACTGTCAGAAAACTCTTTGCAAGTAGATACTCTAGGAGCTGAGGACTTGCATCAGTTCGAGTGAAAAGTTCCATCACAAGCAATGTCACTTCGAACGATCTCGGATGAGCAGTACTTGTAGCAATGGTGACCCTCCATTAAAACACAAAAAAGACCACAGAAAATAGAAAAGGTAGAACGCAAAAAAGAAGCAAAATGATCTAGGTCGCAAAAATGAAAAGGCAATGGACCATCCCGAGAAGAGGATTCGAACCGCGGACCTCTCGAATGGTAGCCGGGAGGCTACCTACCGAAGCCTGACATCGATATATAAATCTCCCTTATGTAGACCTGTATTAAGATCATTTATTTAATAGTATTTTCTACTTAACACCTAAAAGGTTTATTCCAATTCGAATCCTTTATACCAAAAAAACCCCAAATAAAACTGTCCCCACACACAATGATAAAAAAAAGATAATTTTCTGTGTTAACAAATAATATAAAGTGGCCTGGCATCAGCGTGCATAAAAATGGCCCTAAGTGTATACTACTGGGAGCAGGGATCCAATAAATTACGCCCCTAACAAAGTGGTTTTAACCACCATTTCATAGAGTTGACGCTGATTCACTTTCGCCCAGGGAATTATTATTTATCGATATTAAAATTTTGCGCGCACACACAATAACGAAAATCTGAAAACGTCATTAAATTCGACCGTTTCTGGTGCACATGAAAGAAGAGTATTTCACATGCCAATATGGCACAGCGGACCAACCATCTATAGTGGGATTGTACGTACAGTAAAGCGCAGCAGAGTAAGTAATCAGGGGATGGGGTTGAGAGCGCCCCGGTCCCAGCAGCCAGCCTCTCTCTAAATTGTAAAGCTGTCGAGGGTGAATTCAAAATTCGAAAATGAAATATGCTCTTGATGGCCCGAAAGTGTGTCCATTAAAATTTATTCCATTTTCCCAAGCCCATCCCCTCGGTGCAGCACCACCACCACCACGGGGGAAACATAGCATATTCCCGGCATATTTCGACATATGACAAAAATAGTTGGGAGCGAGGATGATGAAGGATTTTTGCTGACAAATATTTGTCCAGGGATGCCCTAGTGCTAGACGAATGCATGAGATATGCCGGATTGATAAATGTGCGGCATCAAGGTGAACCCCGGCCAACGGATGCTGTGTTTTAGTAAATTGTCCCAGAAATATGTGTGTGGAAACCGGCGGGGGGGAACTCGGTGCCATCGGGGGATGAATGCAATTTTGTTGAATTTTTGAAAATGTTGGTATAGTGGCAAGCCGACCGTTCCTACCCCTATTTATACTATTTAATATGGTCAATGATTAATGGCACACGCAATATTATTAATTTGCCCTCGGCTTGTGGAAATTTATTAAAGTGTCATGTTCGAGGATGGATTTTATATATCATCGGTGGCCATGCTCGTCCCCATGTTTATCCCATCTATCTATCTACATACAACACATAAGCCAGGACTCTCATCGCATAAAGGCAAATATTTCCATCGAGGGTGGTTTAATCAAGTTTTTCACGATAATATAAATTGCGAATTTATCCAATTTATCCCGGAATCTAAATTTATGATTTGAGAGGCTTTTCATCACAAAAACCAACCGAAGTCGGCTTAAGCCACATTAATAACCCGGGGTGTGCATGTCATGGGTGTGTTGTGATAATTGTGACAAACTGCTCATAAAATTGTCAAAGGGAAAAACAATCCTCGACCGAGTCCCAGCTGGAAGAAATTCGAAAAAAAAACAATAAAATTTTCTTTCCTTGTTGTTGCAAAAACTACCCAAAAATTACCTCAAGGATACTAATAAAGAAAAAAGGACCTGCAAGGTATCCGCTGCAGGAGTCTTAATGATTCGACGTTGACGTGGAATAAATCGTTGCCGCAATTAAGTTAGTCGCTGGAAGATTCTGCGCCCAGCCTAGGAGGTTGTGAGCAAAACAAATTTTCACGCAGAGTATCCTGCTGTGAAAAGATCCTGTGAAATCCTTGAAATTACTGACTGGCCTATGACCATTGCGATTTGTTTAATTTGTGTGAAATAGTTTCTCGTGATGGTGGAAATGGTGTAAAAATGCAAAATTCATGCTGAGAATGCACTTTTGGGGGTCCATGGGTGAAACAGATGCGTGCATTTTGGTATTTTGAAACCATTTTTTTTTTGTTCGAGGAACTTTGAAGGTGTGACTGTTAGGTGTTTGATGGAAGAAAAAAGTAAGCTTAAGTCTAGTAGAAGACGGATGCTGTAGATGCAAAATTAAGAATGTGGGCGAAATCCAATCAGATCGTTAAAATACTAGTTCACCTTTCATTCGAACTTTTGGTTGTTATATAAGTTCGGGAATACTGCCTGTGGAAGGCTTTCAAGTCGAAATTGTCGAGCTTTTCTAGTTATAAACGAATTTCTAGACCGTGCGCAAGAATAATGTCTGTAGCAAATCAGGGCTGGCACTTAGGGTTTTTGCGCCCGGTGCCGTATGCCATATTGCGCCCCATCAGCTCTATGTTTTTTGATCGCATTGAAAGAAAAACACCCAATTTCTGTAATAGATGAAAATGAAATCATAGGAACACTTTTTTAGTTTTTTTGTAACGATTTTCTAAAATTGCACCCGGTGCAGGTGCACCATTAGCACCTATGAAAGCGCCGCTCTTGTAGCGAATAAGCCGAGAGGGCTAGTCTTATTTATTTATTTGAGTCTTGATATTTACTTTATACAGAAGGTTATTTAGTTTAGTGAGACACTCATTGTGTTAAAAGCGGTTAAATTTTACCAGCGCTGCTATGTCCTGTGGTGGCTTTGTCTTGATGAGTTTATGGAACAGCCCATGGAACCATCACCAATAAATTTGACTACTAGGACCCTAAGCGTAAGGGTGTTTATTTCAGTAAAGACTCGACGGAAGCCCAAAAGATCAATGAAGAGCCTTGTCGAACTTGAGATTTGGTTTGCTGGCGTTTGGCGATTTGGTTGGAATATGTAGTCAGGTTGAGTTTGGCAGGTTAATGTACTTAAACATGGAATTTAGGTTCAAAGATTTGTACACTTGTTTTTTTAATGTGGAAGACTGGAGGCTCAGGAAAAGCCCTTTATGCTGTCGAAAATCTATGTATAGAGAATGTATAGAGCGCAATGTCGAACAGCAGCTCTAGTCGGCAAGGAAGGAACTGCCACAACCTACCCGCGATATTTTGATTCCACCTACTACCAACCATTAGTATCGCGTCTCTGACATCGGGGCATCGATAAACAACTCGCTGGAGTGTTATGCCTCCTGAAACGAGTTGAATCTCATCAACCAACCGATGGCCTGCTGTTTGGTGGAGCGGGGAAATGCTAAAGAAGGCTATGACAGTGGGAATCAGGAATGTAAAGAGGGAGGAAGAAAGAAGGAAAGTTATGAAGGTGGGAAAGTGGACAAGGGGAAAGACCGTGGGCTGCCGGGACTCGAACCCGGGACCTCTGCGATGGTAGTCAGACGCATTACTGCTTAGGCTACCTAGGCCCTGCCGGTTGATTTGCAAAGCAGCCTCAGGCATGGCTAAAACCTCCGCTTGGTATACATTGCAGTGATCGGGTAGTCGGAAAGAGACTTTAATCCCAAGCTCTGGGGGAAAGACTCCTCCCACTTGAACTTGTGCTTCGAGCCATCGATAAAGAAGTTTATGGCATCCTGAGTACTATGTGGTCTCACAACGTAAAGGGACCCATTGAAGCGGGCAAATTACTTCGCCGTCGCCTAGGCTTGAGCTCATTATCCTGGCGGTAAGCATTTGAGTGGCGCCTCGATCATCAATTTCGCTAATACCAGGGTGAGGGTAATGCGGGAGTACGTTGTTGTCAAAGAATGCCGCTAATGTATACTTCTTCACCTCGAGTGATTTTTCAATGGTTGCAACCTGCCTGCAGCTTCCGCGGATCTGCCCTATATAAAGGCACCAAAGACAGCAAGGCATTATGCCTAAAATATGAAGAAAAGTGGCATACCGCCAAAGACAGCGATCTAAATATCTGTTATCCCAGGAAGTAAGGAACAGCAACAGTCCCAACAGCACGAGTTGTAGTAAGTGTCCACTAGGAGGTAGTGTCACTCAAACGGGGAAGGATATAAGGTTCTTACAACTAAACTTGATTAACTGTCAGGCGACACAAGATCAGTTCGCACAGATTGAGTACGAAGAGGTAATCGACATCGCGGTTTTTAAGTGAGCAGTACAAGGACATCCACGACGTACGGCAAGCCATCCGAAAAATGGTTTCGTATGGGCAAGGATAGGAGGTGTAAATGTCTGAGTTTGACAACGGCATTTGGAACTTGTTCTATTGTAGATCCTGGCTTATCGTTCCTCTGAAGTCTTTAAAGTACACCACTAGTCTCTTCGTCTCTCTGCGTGCCGTGTTGATATAAATTTTACTGCCTGATCATTTCCATCGTATCTCTTATAACTTTCTATTCACTTCATGGCAACTCTGTTTGTTGATGTGAGAATGCTTTAAAAATCGATAAATCGCTTTATAAGGTTCAATTTCTTTCTACACGAAATTGAGGGCTGCCTGGTTGACATTTTATAGATTGCCGATTACCGTCTGTCTTTACTTTCCTTCTTAGTAGTATAGCTATGACGGTAAGAGTTCGGAAACGTAATTGGTTTCGGCCTCGAGTGTGGATGTGGTCTGCGGTGTGAGTGAGCGCCACCTGTGTGAAATTAGTTGAACTTGGCTGTGTCTTGGATGAGCTTTCGGGCGGAAGAATTTTGTTGGAGCTCTCTGTGCTCTGTCTTTTCTTTTTTTATGGGTATGTAGGGACCATTAGGATTGTCGTTTCGACCTATCGAGCAAGGTCGGGCAAAATATAGAGAGCTTCCTCCTAGCTGTTGCGGAACAGTGATAGAGAACGTGAAAGCTAGTATTATCCTATTCGAGGCAAAGTCTACAGGTTGTGTTTTCCGCCGTTTCATTCGTCATAAGTGGTCATAATGCGATTAATCCTAAAAGGGTCCTAACGTCCTTTCTATGCTCTCCACAGATCTTGGTACCTAGACATGGCTAGGTGACGTATGGATTTGCGTACGTTGGTTGCACTTAGATTTCGAACTTGCAGCTGTCTGGTCACAAAAATTAAAGCTTCATATCTAGAAAGCTCTTTTAGAAATGCGATCACTACATAAAAGTGCATCGAAATTCCTTCTTCTTACCATAGAAAATGCGATTTTTTTTCATGAGCCTCAAATTGAAAACTACTAAAAAATTAAACATTTATTTGCCATCTGCAGACAGACGAGAGCCGCCACAGCACGAAGCCCATTTACGCATGGAGAGGCATCCAGCCATCAGAACCCACCCATCTTCCACTCTCGTTCCCCGTAGTGAGATATGTCACGTCCATCAAGCGCCGACTTCAGCTGAGTCTGCTGCGGATAACATCCAAGATTGCCCCATCCGAGCACGGGCGGCACGGGTGAGCCGCGAGCGTGTGGGTGGAAAGAGGCCATCACCGAACAGGAAATTAACGTCATGCACCGCACGTCGAGCCAACCGTAAAAAAGTGCTAAAATCCGCGGCGGCGACTTAAATTAGATTTTCGGTTATTACAGGCTGCACTTGCGGGCGGCGTCCCCTACACCCCCGGGTAACCGCAGCAGCCGCACGCAATCACTGCGAATCAGTATCTCCCCCGAAAGCGGAAAGGTGGCAAATTACCGGGTTCAGGTGGCCACCCCAAGAGGTCGCAGCTAATGGGACCGTTCACGTTTCCATGTCTTACGTAATTGCGTACTAATGACCCGGGGTCCGGTACCGGTGCTATATCAAAATAACCGTCACCGCCCAGGCGCTTAATGGTCGGAGGGTGTTGATATGCGTTTCGAATTTCAAGTCCTTAAGAGGGACAAGCTGTCGTGCCGAGAGAGGCTACTAGACAAGGTCAGTACACATGTCCGGGTCCTTGAGGAGCGCCCCATCGACTCCGGGCTTGAGGATAATTTGTTGTGACTGAAATGCACACACGGCGACGATGCGATGAGCCGCTCGAGTCGTTAAGTGGACGGGGACACGTGCTGCAGCCAGAAGTATCAAAACAGATCATCGGCCGCGTCCTCATCTCGGGGTGCCGCTCTTGTGCATGGGGGTGGTTTGTTGTTTTATGTCCATTTTTGTTTGTCCTTATATGGGATGGATGCGTCTACCTCCATCCTGCAAGCGGCATCTCCTCTGCACCACCAGGACATGCCCCGCGCTCATGTGACTACTGACTACTGGTGGTGCACTCTGTCGGGATGGCTCGGTCTGTCTGTTCAATTTGTTTGCGGCTGTGTTGAGAACTTTGTGGTAATGACAGCTCGTTTATGGCGTCATGTTACAGGATGTCTGCGTGTATATATTTTCGTGCTTCAAGGATATGATGTTGTGTATGCTGGTCATTTGAAGTTTGAGTTTTTGACTTAATTTTCAGGCATAAATGTGACTTGGCTGTGCAGGGGATGAGGAGGAGATGGTAAATAAAAATGCTCGGATTGATGATTTCTTGTTTGTTTTTAATCATGTTTTGCCACTTTTGTTTGTGATGCAATATTGCGTAATTCTAGTTGCATGCGTACCAGGTGCGCTCGAAGTTCAAAAGGACTTCATTCGAAATCTGAAAGAAAAAAGAAAATAAATGTTAAAAAGTTGAAAGAGAATTGTTGAGTTGAGTTAAGTTGAATATAGTTGAAAAATACAGAGTTTGGTTATCGGCAGTAAGTTTATATTAGGCCTGGGAAAAAGTTTGTGGAGTTTTTTGAAGTAACAATTCAACTTTTAAGATCAACCGTACGTGGCCGTGGAAGCAGCTAGATAGCTGATCGAGCCCCGTAACCCTGAATTGTGTAGCGAGCTTTATCGAAACAACCTTTCTCATAAAAGAAGCAGAGGCCGAAGGCTTCAAGTTTCGGAAAATAATAGTTGTCACGGACCATGAACCATTAACCAGAATAAGGAATATGCCGCCAACATCAGCTAGCCGTATGCTACGTTACGCCAACTGTTTGTCCGGATTCACCTACCGGCATTACCTATGCGAATTAACTATCCAGATTCCCAGTGGAAAGCCCCCCAAAGAACAAGCTGCAGAACATATCCTACATAAACCAGCTAGATATGATTCCCATCACTAGAGAAAAGAGACAGCGAGGGACAGAGAGCGCTAACAGTACTTTATGGCTTTAAGAAACGGCGATCAACTACCATCCGGCGATTCGCCAGTAGCTTTTTCCATACAAGACGGAGTTATATTTGAAGCATCCTACACACTCTCAGTTTGATCTGCGCAGTTGAACTGTGTAAAAAAAAACTTTACGTTTTACGATAAACTGAACTGAAAGTGTGTGGGTTCGTCAGTTTGTTGGACGGGTTTTTTGCTCAGTCTCGTCAGTTTTGTTGACTTGAGCACATCTTTTTAATAATGGCAGATGGACGGAACTGAGAGAACTGAACGATAAACTGTCTGACCTGCACAGGTTATCGGAGAAAAAGACGGTTCCGAAGCTCAGGTCTGATAACTGAGTGAAAATAGTTAAAAATTGCACAGTTCATCCAGTTTAACGCTCAGACATAACGTCACACGTGATAAACTAAACTACGCAGTTTAACTGAAAGTGTATGGGCCGCTTAATAGATTATGGGTGATGATCCCTCAAACCTTGCGTGCAAGCATTTTAAAAGAGCCACATTCGGCACATTTAGGCATCACAAAAATGAAAGGCCTAGCTCTCAGCTACGTCTGGTGGCGCGGCATCGGCAAGGATGTTGAGGATCTGTGCCCTGATTAAGGACAATGATTCCAATGCCCAATTCATTCATGGACGTATTCAGACGTATGTGGCCACAATAAAGAAGGGATTAAGGAAGCTGATGCACTGAGTCTTCTAGATCACCGAAAACCAATGAAAAGAAAGAATATAAACCGAGAAAATTAAAGAATTTCGTTTCGAGGACCCGGTCCAAGTCAGATCATGTGCCAACAAGTGCTGTAAATGGAAATTAGGCCGCTTAAAGTACAGGGTCGAGCTACTACACTATTAAACCTGAATCGACAATAAGCTGCACCGTATCCACGTAAATCAATTCGGACCAACTAGGGGCGCTGGAGCAAACAAAGAATACCATACCTAGATACAATAATCGACAGTGAACAGATAGACAACCCCTAGCATTAATGACACCAACCCACAAGTCAACCTAGGGGAAACCATCACTGTTCGGTCACCGGGCAAAGCGCAAGGAAGGCCCAGGAAACAGAAAATACCATGCCAGAGACCACTCCAGTAACAAGCCCGTGTCTGTCTTCAGACTCAGGGTTACACCTCTCGGCAAGAAACCGTATGCCGCCAGATCATTTCCTATACAAGGTTCGAGGGCTCGCTCAGGCGGATGATAGTGCCATGACTCCTTCTGGAGAGCAGTGGGCACAGACGTGCAACGAATAATCAGCGTTAATATAATTCAAGTGTTATATACACGTTTATCAGAAATAGAACTAACATATTATTAATAAACTAAATGCATTAAATCAGTGGTTTCCCAACACTATGACACTGCGCCCCCCTGTTACATAAAAAACCCTTGGGTCCACCTCAATAAAATATGTAAATTCGCATAATCGATGCAGTGCGCCATCTAGACCTTCGGTATTTCAACATTGAATAACTCCGTCATTTTTTAGCCGATTTTGACAAATGAGCAAGATTTATATAGGATATTCTCTACCATTTATTTCAAATCAGTTTTCGTATACAATGTCGGCTGCTTTCGGGCGCTGTAGCATCTAATTCGGCTCGTATGTTAGCTTTGAGTTCGTCAACGATATTCGGCTTGCTAGCATAAACTTTACTTTTAGAAACTAATCGAAGTGACAAGGTTCGCCCCGTCTTTTTGTAAAAAGGCTCGTCATGCCTTTTCCCCGCGTTTTCGGACACACGAAGTGTACCAGTATCGTGCGTCGTCGATGGTTTCTCGAACTTGGAAGAAAAATGGTCCGATGATAGTTTTTGAACACACTTCGACCCAAACAGTGACTTTCTCTTCGTGCAGTGTTGTTTCGTGAAGATCTTGCTTCATAATCCTCTTTATAGTCGTTCCACCCACGTTTAGCTCCTGAGATCGGCGACGATACGACACATTTGACGACACTCTCTATTACCGCTTCAACAACTACATTGGAGTGTCGCTGACGCCATCGAATAGGACGTGGTGAGGACAGTGCTTGAGCAGATAATCCTAAGCAACAAATGTCTAGCCAGCTTGCAGAGTCCATTCAAGCGGTCATCTCTAAAAATAAGAGAACTAAGGGCTGTCGAGAGTAAAATAGATACAAAGAGCGGTCTCGGTACTTGCAAACTCGATTCTTCATAAAAAGATAGAAGACTAAAATCTCATCATTTACTCTATAAGGTAGAAGCAGTGAGTTATTTCAAAAAGCCCGACCTCGAGCAGACAATTATTTACACAGCATTATTTTACCGACAAACCCAATGTCTCTCATTAACAACATTTATACAACACAAATCAACTCCAAGCTGATGACTAGAACAAATGCACAGCGTCAACTTATTCCAAGTCCAAATAAGTCAACCGTGTCCACCGGTTTTAATTGCGCCAAGTGACACCAATTGAATTGTAGTTTGGATTTCTGTTTATTCAAGTAATCTTATAGACCTAACTACAATATGATGTTTTGATTGCCCTGTTTCAAATGTGTCGTCACAAGTCTATTACCCACAAAAACTATGGTCACGTCTTCACATTAAACTCTTTTTCTAAAACTTCTAAACGATCCCTTTTCTAAAGAAGTGTGCGATCAGGTGTAATAAACCGGATTAAATGTTGTCACAGTGACAGGTAGTCACAACTGTCGTTTGGGAATTTAATAACGTGTAATCTGCGTAAGAAGAATTTTATTATATGGCGACAACAACAACAAATTTACAACGAGGAGATTATAAATTTTTGAAATGTTTGTGTAAATTTTCCAATTAAATTAATACTCACAGCTGATGTCGATTACATATTAAAAAAGGGAGGGGAAATGACAAAGGTGCACCTTTTTTGAAAGGTGGCTAAAATTTTTGCAATTATCTTGTCAGCATCCATGGAATGGTAGCACCTAAAACCACTCAATTTTGTCACCCACTTCTGTTTTGTGTCTCAACGTGTGCGATCTGAAAATCCTCTACAAGACTTCTTACAGCTTTTACCTAATAAACTCCGAAAAAAAAACCCAAACAGACACACTTTTTTTGGAAAGGTGTATTTTATGGTCCAATAAAATATTTTTATCAAGTGACAAACCGCTGCGGACCACAAGCAGACGAGTAGCGCCTTTCGGGCAATGTTAATTAATTTTAATACCCCAACAACTGTGTCCCCGCCTAGGGTCGGAATATTTTCAAATTTGGAAAAAATAATCATAAAATCAGAAAAAAAATCAGATTTTAATGTCAAGCTTTTAGAATGATTTATTTGTAGTTGTTTTTAGGATCTAACCCCGTCCATTTGATGCCCGTGTGTTGGGAGTAATTAAAGTCCAGAAACCGCTTAGGCCTAAAGTGTCATCTCGTGCTGGGCTCAGAATAAAATTACACCCACTGTGGGATCGGGAGATTGACTTCTAGGAGATTCATGTGTTTTGGCTTTAATCGTTTTTCAAAATCATAATCATAAAAATTTTGATTTTCTTTTTCGGTTTTTTTGGAGAGAAGATGGATTATGGAGGTCATGTTTGATGGTGTGCTTTGGGAGATATTTCATCGCTAAAATATATCAGTCGTAAAAAGTTTAAAACTAAGAGTGGATTGTCGGATTTTTTATTGAGATGGGCTTTAGTAAAGTAGGCCAATGGTTCGATTGTGGGTTCTAGTTTGATTTTTTGTTTAGATCTGCTTAGTTTGGTTTGGTTAGTGTATAACATTCAGAAATTAAAACGTATGGTCCGTCGCTACCTTCTTGTTTTACACTCCAGGCACCTTTTTACCTGTCCTGTATACCAGATTAAAAGACTAGTTTGCCAACACAGAGATCCATGGTTCGTTTCCACGTAGCGGCCTAGTTCTTTCTCTCTTTATCCTTTTCCTGCTGATCGCGCTGTACTCTAAAATAAAACAGTCGACTGTACAAAGAGGCTTAGTTCTGAACTGCAAAGTGCCCCCAGGTTGAAATTATCCTTTAAAAATGCGGTTTTGACGCCACAACTCGTACACCAACTATGGTGTATGTTTTAAGCCATCCTTTTAAGGAATGCAAGTTCCTCTTTCAGGCAGAAATCCAGCCTACAATATGCAAATCGTGCATTCGATCCGCCTCGAATACGACTTCCATAGCATAACTGAACAAGAGATGAAACAGCACTGTTGTGGCACATTTTATGATTCATTAAACTACAGTAGAAATGCACTAGCCTTTTCAAAATTTTAAGACTATTACCGTAGTTACTTCCTGCCTGCACGAGCACTGCCACTGGGTTCACTCCCAAGCAGTTTAGTCCATCCTTTGCGCGCGCAATACGGTCGAAAATTCGTCTATAAACAGTCCTTCCGCATTTTGCATCTCCGAATTCGTATACCATGATAGAATTTAAACGTTAGGTTCAGAGATATCTATTCGAGCACCAGCCAGCCCCGAAACCGATCCTTTTCTCTACTAATCAAACGTAGTATTAGACATTGTATCTACCTATTGCACTTACGAACTTTACCAACGGTTATTCCTACGCTTGATTTTTTATAAACCTCTAATATTGGATTTTATTCGCGAATATCTGGATTCAAGTTTACGAGAAAATCGAGGATTATCCCTTTTGATGTTTAAGGCCTGTTTGTCACCTACATCCTAATAATATTCGTCAATTAGTTAAATCGAAATATGAAGATACAATAAAAATCATTCAAGTGTGTTTTTGGAAAATTTTGCAGCAAAGATTACATTATGGTACGAACGATCTTTGGATTAGATCTTGTCTTCGAACGTTCAGGCCCCGGATTCCCTCAGTCTGAGAGCACTGCACAAGGCCAGATTTTAATGTGATGGTCCGGAGGGAGCAAGTGAATGAGAAGATCAAGATTATTCGTTCGGTTGGCATGTTCTTATAGTCACTGTTGCCACTGTCGGCGGCGTCCTCTAGAACCTTACAGCCTAGTGACATTATAGCTCCTGTGCTCAACCACGGCTACCCTCCCAGCGAGCCATATGTGAAATTTGGACTGACCACAGCTTTCTACAATGGCAGATTCATCTTTGGCTTGATATCCCATCTCTTGCCGAAGGTCTTTTTACAGGTTTAGGAAGCTATGCAGGTTTTTTTACTCTTTCATAGATATCCGACTTACACTTGATTTTTAGGTCCAATATTTAACCTAAAGATTTCACCGTGGACGATAAACTGAATATGTGTGTGCAGGTTGAAGGTGGGAATATTTCCCTTTCCGGTTAATAGCATCAGTTTTGCCCGACTAGGTCGGGTTTTTTTTCTTGTTCATTGATAATCTTTGAGTAGATAAATCGAAAGGCCCACGAAAATTATAAGTTCCCATAAAGCACATGCCACAATACATTAGGTGCAGATTCTTTCGTTGGCTCAAATTTGTCGTCGTATGCCCATCGTCTATTATACAGGTCAGTACTTGGCTATTTAATTCTTTTTGGGCAAGTTTGGCCGTTGTAAGGCCGATTGTGCTCTCATTCAAATTCGTTAAAAATTCTACGGCCATCAATGCCCTTTAAAAGCCAAACGGCCAGCATTCGCCCGTTGTAAGGTCATTTTTTATTTTTACTCGAACTAGAAAAAATCAGTAGGAAAATTCAAAACCTTTTTCGCCAACAGTAAATAGCTAAAGTCTCGAGCAATATATCGAAAGACAACGTTTATGACTATATGAGACACTAATTCGTCGTCGCCGAGCGCATGCCAGTAGACAGAGCAGCTAAGGTCTTAACTGTGATCTTTGAAGGAGAAATACCTGCAGATGCGGAGACACTACTTCACATACCAACTAGAGATCTTTAGCCAGGAATCTAGAAGGCTGGAGGAAAAGATTAAAAGGGGGCAAGGCTCGAGTTGGGCCGTAGCGCCATTGGAAGTAGAAGATTCGTCAGAATTTGAGGAATATAGAATGTATCGATAAATATGTATATGCTTCTTTTCTGGTTTGACTCCTGTAAAAATATGCTCAAAAGATAGAGAGCGATTGGTTCTCACTATTTGAGAAGTCTTTAACAGCTACTATAAGTACTCTTCCTCCTCTTGTTAGACTGATAGAACTGAAGCCTCGATCGCACCTGTAGATTATCCAGCTGGTGTCCAAGGGGTCTTTATTTAGAAATGTACCATTTAACCAGATTTCGGTGTACATTGTAAGGACAAAATTTAGAGTCAATAAAGAGATTATTAAGTTTGGTTCCCATACCACTGCAGTTGTGATAAAGGATTCTTACGACCTCGGGTAGATTAGATTTTGGTCGATGAGTCGAGATGGTAATGGTACCGGCCATTGGATCATATCTATTTGTCTTAGTATGGCTTTTTTGCAGCTGAGACACATGTCGTGATCTTACATGAACAGCATAAGTGGAGAGATCCTTGCTAACATTTTGATGGCTTATTTGGTAAAGCGCCTAGGTATCATGCCCATTACCAAAAAAACATCAACTCAGAGCACGATACTACCAGCAGTAGAAAGACCCGTCTTGTTGGATTGATATGATAAGGCTACTTCTGGTTTTACCATTTGTCAGGTTTGTTATGTATCTAGGCAAGGAACAGCCTTACTTTGCCAAAAACAAAACTCCGTAGACTCTCAGTTGAATTCGTCAAGATTAAATTTTTTTTTACTACCAGGGGGTTGTTGCAGGTTATTGGTGCGTCTTTCAAAAGAATCAACTGATTTCCGTGTGATCTTTACAATCGAAAACTAAGGTTGTGACTATATGTCATTGATGTCACCCAAGGAACAACCGCTGACGATCATGCGGCCACGTGAAAATTCTGAATGCAAAGTTAATAGTCTAGATTTATTATTTTTTTCAATATGAGTTGTTTTTTAAAATAAAATGTCTCTCCAAAGTATTATTCCTTACAGAAACCTCTATTTTCTATAAAAACTGCTAATTCATCGCTGATAGCTTTATCACCTGGACTACCATTGCGTCACATAACTCTTTTGTCTACCGCGACAGGATCCCAAATTGTCTGGGCCAACCCTATTCTGCTAAAAACCTATTGTGATTCTGTGACACATAAACGTCGTGCAATATGCAGATTTGCCACATGATAAATATAAATAAAATTTAATATTTAACGTCACAGAATACACATCCTGAAGCTTTTAATAATAAAAAAACGTTAAGCATTTTTTTCGTCGTCGTTTTTATCTTTGATAAAACATACTCCATTTTTTTCTGTGTATCCAATATCTACTCTTCCAAGAAATTTTTAAAATTAGAAAAACTGGAAAATTTCGCAATACAATAACTCGTCGGCGACCAATTATACAAAAGTTACCGCCCATCAGTGTGATATAAGTTATGAGCATCGTCTTCTATCAGAGTTCTTAAGAGTCAGGCGAAAATTATTGTTATTAAATATTTATAAAATCGCAAAATTTATGAGAAAAAATTAACATCGAAGAATAAATGTGTTTAGAGGGGAACAAAATTATTCGCTATCAATCAGGTGGAGGTGTTCAGAAAACCATTAAAATATCATCAGAACAACAACAAATAAAAGTTTTTTTTACTACTATATCGTTTTTTCGACTATTGTACTCTTTTTTATGTATCGATATTAAAAAATATCGATTTTTTTTGTGTATATAGATACTATGTATATATTTATGTATATATTACGAAACGCCATTTTCCCCCTGGTGGACTTTAGCTGAGATTCGGCATGAGAAAAACAAAAAAAAATTCACACACCATTTTCAAAATCAAAATTCGACACGATCACAAGATCGATCGATCGATCGTGCGATGCTCAACCCTTTATCGAGTCACAAATACACCTGATCTCGGCTTTTGTCATTGTAAACAGGTACACATTTCTGTCAATAAATTTAATTTTTAAAGTTAGACCATCATTATCCTTTGTTATGAAAATCACCAAAATAGAAAAAAAAAATGGCTTCTCTCCGTGGATACCAAATTTTTCTCGCCTTGGGATTTTTCGATTTCGGAAGATTTTTACAAAAATTTTTACCCATGATTTAAAAAAATGCTTAAAACTACACGAGTGTGTGTGTGTGTGCTGTGTTTTATTTTTTTTATCATTTTTATTTTTTTGAATAAAGGAAAATTAATAATTTTTCATAATCGATGTCAACTTTCATTATCAAAAAAAAAAAAAAAAAATGTGACGTGATGAAATCATCGAAGTAATTTTATTTTTGTTTATCTTTTTTCTTTTTGTTTATCATTATTTATTTTCGACATTATCTCTGAAATTTTCAAAATACAAAATGGAGAAAAAAAATAAAAAAAATTATGCAGAATTAAATGGCGGCCTGATCACACACATAGTAACTCCTCTGTCCATAATCAAGAAAAATTTCGCGTGTTGTTCGAGTCTCTAATCATGATCGATATACGCATATTTTCTGCCTTTGACTCTTTCTATTGGTGGTGCTGGCCGTACAGGTCAACCTGAAGATTAAGAACTATTGTTAAAAAAAATATGGCTGATTTTTGTTGTTGTAAGCTATTTAAAAAAAATAAATAAACTGTTAATAGACAAACTATTAACAACTCGCATAATGTCGGATTTCCTTAATCGGAATGCGCACGCGCGCAGCATTATTTTTATTTATCTATATGTCTATTGTTTATCCAGTGAATAGATATATGCCTTTTTTTTGGGGGAAAACAAAAAACCCAGAAAATAATTAAGCGTAAATTATAGACACATATTCCTTGGAGTGTACGACAATCTTTTGGTGTAACATAGTACTAGATAATATACGGCCTGTCCCGTATTCAATAGAGGCTAAATTCCAATAAGGAACAGTTTAAGATTTGGTTAGTGTTTTCCTATATTGCCTTCGAATTCAAAGAAATTCTTATAAATTTTGCAAGAATTAAAAGGTCGCAATTTGTGAAGATGGTGGATGACAATGGTTTCGATTTTAAGATGATGCAGTAAAAGGGTATTTGGCAATTGAGAGGATTACTTAAAGCTGATTGTTCAAGAGTTCCTCAATAAATCTAAAATATGAACGTTACCGAAAATGAAGAAGTCTGATTGCAATGGCTGGTTCCACATGAACGTACACACGACACGACAATAGTCGGCTGCATAAGTGGTATTTGGAGAAAAGGGTGAGATGGGAATTGTGTCCATTCCATCAGGACTATTCCATTCTAGGACGTCGCCCTCTTCTTCATAAACTTTTTTTGCAGCCGACTCTTGTCGTGTGGAATCAGGCAAAATCTTGCAGGCAAGTGGGATGGTTTTTGTACTTAATCATGGTTCTTCTTCTTCTTTGATCCGTTAGCTGCTGTCGGTGCCGCTAGATCTCGCTATTCACAATTCGTTTCCATTCTTGCCGGTTTTTGGCGACGTCTCCAGCCTCGGTAACTGATAGTCGTTGATTCTTTAGGTCATCCTCGATATTCTTTAGCCAGATTTTCGGTGCCGATCGCTAGATTCTCCAGCCTGCGGGACGGTCTCGCCGGAGAAGTTTACGTGGCAAGCGGTCATCATTCATTCGGCAAACATGTCCAATTCACCGTAGTCGACGTTTTTGAATTTCTTCCTTGATCGGTGTCTGCTGATCGCATCTTTGTCTGACTGTCTCGTTTCGACGGCGATCGTGTAGTGAGGCTCAGAGGATCTGGCTCAAGCATCGCATTTGAAAGACCTCGAGCTTCCAGTCCAGTTTAAGCAGTGTCCACGTTTCAGATCCATAAAGAAGAATTCGTCTGGTCCCAAGCCCAGGATGTGAAAGGAGGAAGGTGGTCAATCTGCCGAATTGACCAGAGAAACTAGGCAAGACACCGCACGGATACACGAACTAACTATTCACGACATAATGCTACTGCTAATCGTGGTAAATATTAGGATGCAGTTTAAAGCATCTTCGTAACCTCGGTAGCCTACAGTTTTAAACGGCTGACTGCCATACCAGAATCCGTGGTTTAAATCTTCCACTCCCTTGCAACTTCTCCCATATAGATAGCCATGGCTAGTTCCAGTAAGGCGGAGTTTTGCAAAGTAAACCGAGTAAAAATACCTTTCCATCGTGGTGGAATGAAAGTGTCTCGAAACTCTGGAAGTTGAAAAGAGAGA
The DNA here is from genome assembly GCA_949987705.1 of Thereva unica. Taxonomy (NCBI): domain Eukaryota; kingdom Metazoa; phylum Arthropoda; class Insecta; order Diptera; family Therevidae; genus Thereva; species Thereva unica. Next base: position 12,559,890 of record OX465285.1, read on the forward strand.
TTTTAAATAGATGCTACAAACAAGATCTTTGGCAGACTTACAAAGACTGCCCCAATCTAGGCTGGCACTTGAATTTTTGGCGCCCGGTGCAGTATACCATATTGTGATCCCATCAGCTGTTTTTTTTATAGCAGTGAAAGGCAATGGAAAAAGAAGCAAGCACTCTGTGCAGTGCCTTTAATATATGAAAATGAAGGCACGGGAACACTTTTTCGATTTGTTTTTTGAAGTGCCCCGTCCAATTGTGCCTTGGGCAAAAGCACCATATACACCTATGAAAGCGCCGCCCCTGGCCTCAAGCTCACAAAAGCCTTTGCTTCAGCAAAGAGAGATACATACTTGCAATCTATCGAGAGCCCAGGAGAATTTGCTAGACTATGCAAGATATTCTACAAAGGACACTCCAGTTCTTCCTTTATAAAAAGGAGAACGGAGATTGGGAAGATCCACTAGCGGTGTTCATAGAGCGCTTGACAAAGAGTATGCAAGTTTCCGTCTCAGGCATGAAAATCTAAAAATGCGAAAACGCATCGGCACCGACCGCTCCAAACGTGAGCGTCGTTTTACAGATCGGCCTCCAACTAAGAACTAACGACGCCAAATGCTGCTTGACCTAAGTATTCGAACAAGAACTGGTCTGCTGAGTATGCTAATCGCACCTTTATGGTTGTAATTGTCCGTGTTCCTTGTCTCCTATACAATTTGTTGAAGCTCCAATTTTTCTTAGTGCGTCTTTTATTGCCGCGTACCTGTAGCAGGCTGAATTTGGACAAGTAGACTTGTTGCCAGACCGTGCCTATTTCAGGCTAAGAATGAATGAGTCTTAAATGAGACGAATGGGCAAAAACTTAAAAGCAGCAACAGGGGCAGCAGAAAGACCGCTAATAGACTAGAATAGACTAGTTCAATCAGGATTGTAGAACCGCAATTGGAGAAACAAATTGGAGCAGCCCGACAAGAGAAGAAATAGAAGTATTCAATCTAAAAAGAAGAACTGCAGACAAGAAGTGCAGAAATAAGACGAGAGCATATCTGATCTAGAATTTTTTTTCGATTAGATCTAACTCAAGAGGACGGGCTGGCACCAAGTTTCCACCTCGCCCTAGAATGAATGATAAAGAAAACGCCGAAATAGACCAGTAGGCAGCCCCAGGAGAAGATGGAGTAACTCTGTGACGGTTAACGCAGAGGCAATCTTCTACATTCGGAACTGCAGAAATACTGCAGGGTACCTCAAAATTTGGAGAAATGCTGCGAAGAGTTCAAGGCTCGATTTTGACTGTAGTCACTGGACGAACGGCGTTTCTTCATTTAATGGACTTTGAGTAATGTTTCGTAAGATGTTTCTTCTATATTGTTTTTTTTATTTCGAAATCATATTGATTCTCCTTTGCTCTTCTGCACACTCCTAGATGAATTACCTCATTGAAATTCCACCATAAAAATCAAACTTACATAACAGAATCCACTAGTTCCACTTTAGGATCAATAAAAAATACTCCCGAAAAAATATATTTTATCACACAGCAGCAGAGAAAAACGGGAAGGAAAAACTACCCACTAGAGCACCTTTTTGCATAGCATCATTCTCTACTTCCTCTCGATATGAGCAAATTCTCCCACATAAAGTACACTTTCAACCGAAGAAAGCATCTGTACATCCTTAATTTTCGTACCAAACGACCATAAATTGTTATCTTTATGGAAGGATTCAGGAAATGTCCTGAAGCTATTCAGATTACGTCCTCGCACCTTGCACGGTATACTAGCAGCACTCAAGAAATAATCACCAAGAACATCTGCCATTAGGACCAACCCCGTTACGGCGAGAGAGCGAGATTCGAGAATCATATAGAAAAGGACCTGGAAGCAGAAGACTATGCCGGGCTCAGGTGGGCGGAAGAAATTGAGAGGTTTACAACTTCACTGTGTTTTTTTTTATTATTTTTTTTTCTTCCTTCAAATTTACTCCTATTACTATGATGGTGTTATAGCATAGCGTGAATTATGCTTTTTTTGCGCCAGAGATCGCCGTGACCCGGTGGAAACTTAAGGAACTTTTTCGCTTCAAGGAATAAGAAAATTCAGCGGCACTGCCGTTGGATGCCGATGGGTCGAGGGGGGGGATGGTTTATGAACGCTTCAAGGGCTGAGGCAATCCCATTATCTGCGTTTTAAAATAATGACTTTACAGTACCTGACCTTCTTCTGTGCATATGTAAGAGTGCAGCAGCAGGAATAATCCTTTCAGCCGCCATACTGTCGACCCCCAACCCACCAGCTCCATGCTGCCTGCATTCAGACCAAGTGATCTGGCCTCGATGTAGCGTTCACGGTTTTTGCATGTCTAAAACCAAAGTTAGAAAACGTGTGCACCAGCAGCAGCAGCAGCAGCAGCAGCTCCAAGCTCCTCCGTTGGAGTTTGGTGCGCCTTCTGTAGTTAACTTGCATCCATAGCCACCGGGTGCATCCCTTGGCTGGGGTCGCCTCACGTTCAGCCAGGTAATACACAGCACAGGACTCGTGCCGTGAGAGAGAAAGATGGAGGACGGAGAACGGCACTCCAAACATGAAATGCATTCTTAAGTAGTTCTCCAGTGAAACAATCTTCGCCTCCATTGAATGGGAGGTGTAGGTGCATGGACTGAGAGGCCTTGCATATAGATAGGCCCCTAAAATACCTGAAGCACTTCAGTTCGCCGCATGAGCCTTCTCTATTCATATTCAGGTGAGTTACATGTGTAAATATTCTGAAACATTGAAAAGGGTTAAGAATTGTGGAATATGCAAGCAGAACGCTTTCATTACTGGCACACAATCTAGCAAATGAATGAATGGATGATGCTGGTCCAACGCCGCCCCCGACCACCGCCATCTTCCCAGAAGATGCTTAAGTTCTGAATGTTAAAGTCGAGTGTGGAAGGGTGAAAAATAAACTTTGTTTGACTAAAAGGAAACTTCTAAGGCGATGAAAAATTGTGGTAATTAATATTAAAAGAACCCCGGTCCAACGCCTTTGTTTGATACTCAAGCTTACTGGGAGGTGACGACGTGGCCAAAGTAAAATATTAATTTTAAATATTTATTTACTTATGGAAAAGTAATTTACTGTTATTTATTACGAGGACATAGAAAAACATTTATTAGAAAAGTTAGAAATTGCTTGTGACCTGAAATTGGAGCCCTTGTGTGGGGGTGCGAAATATGCGGTTGAATGAAGGTAAACAAAAGTGGATAAAAGGTTGGTTGAGTTTGCACCAAGAGAAATACACCCACTGCCAAAATAAAATTGCCTGTAAACACTCTTTTGTACAAACTTTTACTTGAGTTTTAGAACTTTTGTACCAAATCCTTGAAATCAATAAATTTGTTGCACTTAGTAAGTCTTCAGTCCACGTGAAACTGCATCTCCTGCAGTCAATATTTTTTTATCCTTTCAAGGCTTTGACTTAATAATTCGTCACTTTAATCCTCGCTGGAAAATTGTGCACTGTAATCTAATTGTAAGATAACGAAAACTTGAGAATGTCCATCGTCCCACAAAAAGCCTTCTTCAAAGTGCATCCTGTGTGTTAAGATAAGGGGCTGAGCATAAACCCAAGAAAATTAGTAAAAGTTTCACCAGAAGAACGAAACTGATTCTTCAAGCTCACTAACAAAATCGGAAAACAATTATATTTTCAGAAGAAGTCAAATAGCTACAGATCACCCTAAAGTTTAAATCAAAGACAGAGCTGTGCCTGGCCAGTGTTTATTGAGTGTGCAGCATGCAGCAATAAAAGGCGGCTAAATCGTCAAGGAAAGTGCGTCGAATAAGGATAAAAGTCAACCCACACATATCCGTAACGGCATGGCACCGAAGCTTTTCATGTCAGTGGCTTCCGTGATATGTTTTTCACTGACATTCACACAGCACCGTCTTTTTCCGTATCGGTGACAGTGATGTTCAATGACATCCGGCATTTTAGTTTTGAAATTTGGACAGTAGTCTCAAATGTATCATGGAATTTAACGTGAAGAGAGTGTGTTCGACCCAGGTGGATTTTTCAGTCAGTGGTCGCACGGAAATAAGTTTTAAAGTATTTCAAATAAACTATTTAAATTTCTGTTGATTTCTTTTGAAAAATTTCATTTAAAAAAATATATCCCGGACGTGAATAAATTAAAAAAATACAGGTGGCAGCGTATTTTTTGTGTTTTTCACGGACGACTGAAGAGTAAGTACTGAGATCGTCGGTGCCCCACTGCATCGGATGTCAGGGAGCATATCGCTTGCGAAATGGTTGGAAGTAGGTGGAATAAAAATATTGCGGCTAGGTTGTGGCAGCTTCTTCCTACTTCTCTGTCTCTTTCTAGTCTCTATCTTCAGGCTAGAGCTGCTGTTCGACATTCTATACGAAAAAAATAGATTGTCGAACAATACAAAGGGGCTTTCCCTAAGCCTCTAGTCTATCAAATAAAAAAAAATGGGATTATATCGCACCGATAAGTTCTTTTCACTATGCCCCCGGTACCGATACTGCACTGAAGCTTTAGTTTTAACCCTCCTACCTCGGTTGCTCTCAGTTATCGTGATTTCTCCAGTATTGACTGAGACCGACTCGTCCAAAGATGCCTTTGTCTGCTTTTGGCTAACATTTTTACTACAGCTGACGTCGATGACAAGATCACGGCATTTATCAGTATGTTCCTTGAGCTGTTGGATAAATATGTACATACCTCTGCGAAGTAAAATATTAACCTGAAACCTTAAACCAACATTCCTTATCTAACCATTCGGCGGCCCCGCCCATACCCCCTTCACTCCTGCATCTAATGGCTTCAGCTTTCGTTGTGTGGTCTCCCTCGAAGTACTCACTGCCCTAAATTCTATCAAATCTAAAGCGACTGGTAGTGATAGCATCACGCCTAGGTTTCTAAATATGCTCATCCCATGTATGTTGCCTATCTTAACCCACATATCTTCAACTTCTGCTTCTTCAGTATTTAAACTTCCCTCGTCTTGGAAGCTTGCTGTAATTATACCAATGCCCAAATGTCTATCTCCTGCTTGCCCTTCTGATTTTCGGCCTATTAGTATTCTTCCATTTCTGTCAAAGGTTCTTGAAAAGTTGATAGCAACTCAAATCCTTGATTATTGTGATTGACTTCGACACGTACATATCTGGCAGTCTGGATTTCGCAAGCATCACAGATGCGAAACCGTCCACAAAGTTACAACTGATATCCGAAAGGATCTCGACGTTCACCATATTTACTGCCTATTGCTGCTTGACTTCTCTAAAGCCTTTAATCACATCAATCACTCTCAACTTTCCTCTCGTGTCCATTCTCCTTATGCTATCAGACTATTGCAAAGCCTTTTAACCAACTACTCTCAGAAAGCTATATTTGGTGGTTGTAGTTTTTCGATACCTCCACTTTGTACTGGCGTACCCCAAGGATCCATTCTGGTACCTCTTTTATTCAGCATATGTACGCTGATGATGTGCAACTTTATATCGCAGCTCCCAATGATCAAATTCATAGAAGTGTGGAAGAGCTTGCTACGCCGTGTCTCTTCCTGGTCGATCCTAAACTTACTTCAACTTAACTAACTGTTAAGCATAAGAAGAAGATTCTACTATAAAGTCGTGAGATTCGGTCTTTGAAGAGACAGCAAGTCCAAAATAGTGGACAAATAGAGCTAGAGCTACTTTTTCGTATTGGTCCAGCTAGGCTCATGAACGTATAGTTTTCACATATAGTCCGGAATTGATATTCTTTAAATTGAAAAAGTACGATTTCACTACAATAAAGATTCCAGACACTTACGAACGAACTAGCAGATCCAGGTTACCAGAAGTCTGGCAACATTGATGCCTTACTCTAAAATAATAAGATATCCGCCGAGACTCAGAGCACAGTCCTGTGGCAATCAACACTAGTCTTGGATGGAAAGTTTTTCACCAGCAAGACTCCTCCTCGTTCAAACAACTGCACGATAAAAATAACACCAATGAAGATATAAGCATTCAATTTTGGGAAGAAAAGAAGCTTTCTAAAATGCCACAACTGACAAGCAGAACATAGAAGCTAAGAGCCTGTCCGAATCCAAGTCTTCCTCTTTTTATGACAGTTGTCGACGTCACATCGATCTTAGTTCTGTCCGAATTCATGCAAATTTATGTCATTTCGTTCACGTCATGGTGCAATGTCTAGTAGTAAGCTTAGCCCAAGCGTAGAAAAATAATATGATAAGTTAAGCTGCTGACAGAATTTCGCTCAAACGCGGTGCGGACATTGACAGATAGAGTAAAGTGTGTGTATTGCAATGCGAACTAACGAGATGTGTCCCAGCAGGAAAATCAGTAATTACTGAACACAGTAATAGGTATTTTCTTGCAAGAATCAGTATGGTCATCCTCACGTATTACAATGTAATGCAAAAAGTAGTAAATCAACCTTTAAATCGATATTTCGAACATTTATTCTTTTATTTTCTCTCTGTTTTGTTTGCCCATTTGACCCATTTCCTTTGGAGCTTGTTTGATCTTCTTTTCAATTGGGTGCGGGATTTCGTCATTCTACGTCTTTCGTCGATTACCGTCCTAGGACATCACAATGGAAATGTAATCGATTCCGTAACGCAAAAGGTAATGCAAAGAATTTTTCGGGTGGATTACAACTTCGATGCCACAACCATTACTTTTCCTGCTGGGGTCTTGGGCACTACGCACACACCGCGTAAGTTGCTTTATTTTCTACTTCTTGCGCGTTGCCGCCAAAGTCTAGTAATAACAAGTCTTTCATCTTCATACAAAAATTTCCGACCGTTGATTGTGTGCGTGCATATATGAACATCACTGCTGAGCAAAACTCAACGCATACTTCGTGAACTCGGCGAGACAAAGCCAGATTCTCTCTTTACGATAAAGTATGAAGAACAGAAAAGGAAAAAAAATTGAATCAGTTTTTTTATTTCATAAATCAAAACAAACGAGCAAATATGCACCAATACAACCCCATATAAACTCATAAAATTTTCCGACTTATGGTTGTATTCCAGCGCGTATAAAAATGTTGCATTCTCTTTCTGGTAGCCTGACATCGTCATTTGAAAAACTTGTGCATGCAGCTGTTCGCCTTTCACTCATTAACCATATGAAGATGAAAGACTTGTTAATTTCTAGACTTTGGTTGCCGCGCGGTCCAGTGTAAAAAAGTTGTTTGTGTGTTGTGTTTTGAGTCGTGTTTTGGTGTTGGTGGGCATTTTGTTTATGTTTTGAATCGTGTGCTGGTGATGGGGATAAGAAATTTGTTGAATTTCATAATTATTTCGAAATTGTGGTGATGAAATTAGTACCTAGAACAAATCCAAGTCCTGTAGGATAGAAAATTAATACGCAAATCATACAGCTTTTTCAATTTATTTCGTATCACGTCCACTTGCCACTTTGATTTTTAGGTTGTGTCAAAGTCTGAACGCGACACCAGCACGGCGACTTTGTGTCAGTGAAAAATCCGCGCACACCGCGAAGCCAATGTCCGCACCGCATTTGAGCGAAATTCTGTCACCAGCTTTAAGGGTAGTCTGAAGGATACATGAGGAGAAGGTAGTTGGCACTGCTTTTGCATTCTTGGTATCAACACTTGAGTTCATTTTTTACGGCTCTGCACATTCTTAACGCACTGTAAAATATGAAAATGTTCAGGTATGGTAATGCTTTCAGCATATTTTCAAAATATATCGGATTTTGAAATCGAAGATTTTATCTAATACCGATAATGATTATCTTTGATCTTTTCACCGCCAGCGTTTAAAATGACAATTCCTACCTTGGCGCCTAATCTGGGTTACAAACAAAACTCTCTATAATCATTTTTATGACATTAAACTCAACCTAAACATCCCCCACATATTATCTTGGTGGCATCTTAACCGAGATTTACCAACTCGCAAATACAAACGAATTTTCTCATTTTTTTTCTGTGTTGCATTACTTTCGCAAAGGAAACTGCAGAGGAGGGAATCAAGAATAATAGACTTTAATTGAGTAATAAGCCAACAATGGCGAATGCATCGTCTCAGGGTAATTAGTTGATTGGTTTAATTGTGTGTGCGCGCATTCCTTAATAATAACAAGAAGTCGCGGGGCGACGTTTGTGGTATGAATACACATAGTTACAAATACATTCATATGCATGGGTTCATCTTTTAGTATATAAAACGCCGCTTAAAACAACCAGAAAATTAAGGGATGCTGCTGCTAAAGTGACTGTCGAATACGGAGGAGAGTTGTATGCCACCCAGCCAAACAGAAGTGTATAGCCGCATCCTGAATGTGTTTTCTATATAGTTTCTACCAGAAGGGAATTAATGGATTTCGTCTTGGAAAATCGTCGCTGGCACACGCCCTTTCCTAGTTTCTCGAAATTTTCATCAAGGCTAAGAAAATGAGGACGAGAGCTACTCTACTACACATCATCCACAAGAGGAGATAATTCGCTCGCTTCGAACATGTTGAATAGTGATTAGTGGTGTGGTGGATGATAGATGGAGGAGATATTGTGCATAAGGGGTCGTCCATAAGTTGCGTGAGGTGATTTTTGCGATTTTTCGCCCCCTCCCCCCCCCCCTTTGGTGAGATATCGTGAGATTCAGTGTTACTTGGCTCGTACTCTGCAGCATTCGACGAGTCGCGCATTTGGCTAGCCGTTAGAGGCTAAACAATCGAGTAATTTTTTTGCGTAGGATTTACCCATATCTTAAGGCCCCAATTTACACACAGTTCGACGGCAGGCCGTGACCTTGAGGCCAAGTATTACTATACGCTGACCGGCCGCCAACTGTATGGCCTGAAGGTCAAGAATGCCAACAATTCAAGAAAGCTGACAAAAATCGACATTTATCGTCAGTTCGGGCCTGAACTTCTATTCACTCTCGAGCCATGAATTGACGGCAAGAATTCACGCCGTATCCACTCGTAACGGAAAGCAAGGCGCGAGCTAAGCGTGAAAACAATCCACACTCGCGTTCGCGCGTTTGCGGGTGTTCATGGCGTGAGACTGGAGCCGCCATCAAGCTTTCGTTGAGGCCATGAACATTTTCAACTTCCCAGTAGGAAGTTATTGTAATCGGTCCGAAAATCGAAATCGAAATTTTCAACGTATTTTCATTTTTCAAGGTCTCAAAAGCATTTGAAACAAAAATTTGAGAGGAAGTATGTGTGTATGTGTGCGTACGTATATGGTCATTTTTTCCTGCACGATATCGCGCGAACCAAAAAAGATAATGACTTCGTTAAGGTACATATCGTTCGAAGCGTATTAATGGAAATATGATCTGAAAACATTTTTATAAAATTTGGTCGAGCCGTTTTTTGGTTAAAAGGACATAAGTGATTTTTGTACCGGCACGATATCGTCCCAACCACAAAAGATATCGATTTACAATTTTTATAATATTCGGTCGAGCCGTTTTTGTGTTTAAACGACATAAGTGATTTTTATACCTGCACGATATCGCGCAAACCATAAAAGATATCAACTACAGTGCCTTTCGAAGAATATTAGCCAAAATATGATCTGAGAGGCTTTCATAAAATTCTGTCGAACCGTTTTTTGTTTAAACGACGTTTGCGGTTTTTGTACTTGCATGATACCGCGAACCAAAAACTATATCGACTACTTTGAGGTGTCGAAAGAAGAATATTAACGAAAAAATGCCGTGAAAAAAATTTCATAACATTCGGTCGGGCCTTTTTTGTTTAAATGGAAAACCTTCGGACCTTAAATTGATAAGTTTTGCTAATATCTAATAAACTCGATGGAATGAGACCCGTTCTAAACGAAGTGATCTTTTTTTTAATTCTGCACAGCGGTAGCCTTGCAACTTGTCAAAATCCGACAATCTTTAAAAATAGTGCAAAAATTTCGTGACCCTTTACAAACATCACGAACTTTACAAACCTTGGACCAGGGTTACCGTTCTACTACATATGTAGTGATTTTACTACCTTTTTAGGAAAAAATGATAATCTGCTACACTACTACATCAAGTTATCATTCTACTACCTTTTTTCGATAATTCTATTTTTTTTTATTTATGGATAAATCGATCGCAGCCTTAGAATAACTACGTTGATTATGGCACTTCAATGTAATTACGGCAATAAAATGAATACTTTTAATCTAACAACGTGGGGTAGTTACGGCTGGACCGATTTTTATGATTTTTTTATTTTTCGTATTTGCCTACGCGCCGAATAACAGAATAACTATTAAAACATCGGATATATTTCACTTAAGAAAACGGCTTATTCGATGATATTACGATATGTTAGTTGCAATGAGGTGATTTGGCGTATTGCTGGTGATTGGTGATTCTCATTCATGAGCGTCATCCCACTGTTGTATATTTGGCGGTACATGTTGAGAACGGTCGACGATTTTTTTTAATCCATCGAATGGTTGCACAACGCGCTGAAACACCTCCAACGACACCTTTGACCAGTTTCTTTTCGATTTGTTAAAGCGACCCGTTTGTACGAACATTGCTCTACTCTGAGATGCCCCGTTATTACACTTGGAACGCTTCATCGAAGAATAAAAACGCCAGAAGCAAGGCGATGCGGTTCCTGATCATCCGGATGTGAGTTCTACTCTTGGTGGCATTTGCAGAGTTCATCCGAAGAGTGACGAATGCTTCTACTTGCCTCAAGTCGTCGACTCTGTGACGCTTTATGAAGAAACGACAGCTGACACAAACACGCGAGTTACCTTGCTAAAACAATTCATCTGCCAAAGATTGCTTTAAGCAATTGCTGACTTTCGGTAATGGCCGTGTTCCTGTCTACGAATCGAACGGTTAACCCTCTGAAACTTAATCAACTTAATCATTTCCGCCGAATTTTCTCAATTCAATTTCCGATTCGTTCTGCATTCAGCATGTCACAAGGCCAATCCTTGAATTTGCTACTTCTTTTTTCAAAAAAGTAGTAGATTTTACTATTCTCAAAATTCATCTTGCGGCAACATTGCCTTGGCCTAGCACTTTTTGACGGGGAATTGTATTGAATTGAAAGTTTTGGAGTTTCCAAATGAAGTCATTCTCTTTCCAGTTTCATGCTCAATACGAATTCGCTTTAGTGTAGCGAATGAGGTACGAAGGAAGTGTTCGGGAAAAAAAACGCTAACGCTAACGTTCAGGGAAATTTGTTATTCTCTAGAAAAATCTTTTATATTAACCACTATTATAGTAATTTGAGCTAGCTTCTCTCAGGATTACTTTGTCACCATTTACGTGACTGTCAACAGTCAATTTCCCACTAGTGCTAAACGTATTACTATTTTGTAAGAAAACAGTTTACTCCGTCTACGTTCATCATACTGGGAAGTTGAGATCGTGTGGACCGAAGGGGTCAAACCCACATCCCAACTAGTGGTATGAATAAACCTGCTATGCAAAGCAGTCGTTTTCGCCAGTGTATCTGAAGGGAATCATGATTTCATCTGCAGGTCACGGCCTGTCAGGCGGATACCTGAAGTATCATCCCTCAGTTAGACTGAGTCAAGCTTAGTCGTACCGGCAGACTGTAAGTGATATTTGCCGAGCCCCCCTCTCTTCCACGTGAGATTTGGTGAGATTCGGCTCGACCCCCCCCCCCCCACCTAAAACGCCTTACGTAATTTATGGACGACCCCTAAGACTCCGGCTGGCTTAAAAATTCACAAGGAGATCGAAAATATTCCTTAACGAGTTTTTAGTGTTAATTCCTCATATCATCCAAGAAGTGCCGGTGACTCTAAAAGGTGACGATCATCGCTGCTTCGCCTCCACTGATGTGATCACATTGAATGACAGTAAATCAAGCTTAAGTGACGGTCTGGAGAACACGACATTTTTTCAACCTTTAAAATTCACTCAAAAAATCAAAAATCAAAATCCGAGAAAAAAAATAAAAAAATTGTGGGAAAATGTAGAGTTTACGGGCCCCGAAATTGAGATGTTTTTTGGTTTTTGATCTCTTCCGTTAGTTGTGATGCGACAATGATTAACTGCGGAGCTTTGTAGTTTCTTTTCTTCGGCATATATAAGATATATCCTAAAACCCAGTGGAGCTGCACACTTTGGGCTGACTTTTGTTAGAAACAGACACAGGAGAAAAATTGACTTTCGTGTCATTTGGATTAGACAACAGGCGACAACAAAGCGACATCCATTCACATGCAGATAAGACAGAAGAGATGACACTTGAGCAACTTAATCTCCATGTTGCACGGCTGGAGTCTGCCTGGCCCGATATCAGCGAGGGTGGTGGAAGCGGATTTTCATCTCAGAGCTGGAGGAGACTTTACGCACCTCCTGTCTAGGCTAAAGATAACAAAGTGAATATTGATTACCCTGTGCCTGTCAAAAGCAGATTTGGATGAAAAATATATTTAACAAAACCTGAACGAAAAAAAAAACGAAGTGATGCTACAAATCCGCCCCATTGCGGTGCCCCCGCCGAAGTCGAGCTGCCGGCTAATCGCATAACGACGCATTGAATATGCGGTGAGTGAAGTGAGGTCAATAAATCCACGGAGCGAAAAGTCGTTAAATTATTTCCTGGGGGTCATGTTGTCCTCCTCCATGGAGGAGGAAATTATTTAATGGTTCGCACATGACTGGGCACATATCTGCTGGAGGTCGCTGCTTCTGTCCCACTATGTACTACTCCGCAGGGCGAGCGAGCGCGCGGGTGGATTGGGTTCTGCCGAAAGTGTGAAAGTGTTAATGGCAGATTTTCCACCCTCCTGTCTTCCCTATTCAACTTATACTTAAAAAAACGAAAGAAGCGGAAAGACACCGATTTACTACCCTAAACCCAGCAGCCAAATCGCTGTCATACTTTGTTACCACCACTGAGCTGCTGCTGGGGCTTCTTCTTCCTCTACTAGGAGAAGCTTCATAAATTTTCCAGATCCAGCAAATTGCAGCATCCCTTCCCGTATCCATCGACAAGGGTTGTCCTGTTCCCGGGGTACACACCATCCTCAAATGCTCATCTCAAAAATTATTTTAAAATTTGAAATTAATTGCACGAAAATAATGAATGGCGGTGGCTTCTGCTGCTTTATTGGCATTTTATGGCATTTTTATTAGCAATCAGGATTCGCTGAGCAGAAATCTCAGATGGTTTTTGCCGAACTCCCTGCAACCGAAGATCAAGCAACACCCGCATAAATATAATCTATATACTCCCCACAAAAATCATCATTATCAATCATTTACTATAATTTTCACTTGTGAAATTTGTTTATGGATTTCGGGGCAGCCCCCGTCATTATAGGCACAATTTATGGTAATATAGCGCCACTATTAAAATCAGTCTACACACGGCAGCGCTTTTTCGATATCGTAAATTTCCTCTAATTGGACTACTTTTAGTCTTCTGAACCCATTTCCATGCCGAACCAGATTTGTTCGATAGTAATTTATCTATTCCCGTGGTCTTTTGAATATTTGGAAGCTTTCGTCGGGTTTTTTTCCCGGTGGATCAGCGCATCAATTTAATACCCATTTACTGATCACATAAAATTTGTAAATTTTTCGGCGTTTTTTTACTATAATCCAAATTTTGTTTTTTTTTCTACCACATTTTAATACGCGGTTTGTTTCATTGGAGTTAAATTGTGCTTTTAATCTAATGATGGTGATAACGTTTGGTTTTTATTGTGATAATATATGTGAGAATTTTTTTTAAAATTGGTTTATTCAGATCAGAAAAAGCGGTGTTGATTTTGTTTTCTTTTTTTAGGGGAAAGATAATAGGTCAAAGCCCGTCGATTGTATCAGAGAGTGTAACGTAGAACAGCAAGCACTAGTCTCCACCTAATCCTGATAGTTGCGTTTTTGGCTTAGCTGGCTGGGGTATTAAGGATATCGACTTTGCGAAATCGAAGCCCCGTTTCAAAAATTTTTAGTTTTGATTTTTGTGCCAATTGTTTTAGTGTAAACTTCTACAACAACGAGAATTTCACAACGGAAGGTCACGACATGATGGACTAGTAGTACGAAGAGTGACGACTCCTAAGCTTGCACTGTCACAAAAAGAAGACAACGATTTGTGGACCCATAGCCAGCATAAGGTTCAACTATAAACAATCTGACCCTAGGCTGCAATCGAAGTACCAGAACCAAAGAAAACATTCAATGGGTTGAAACTAGCGTACCTACGAGAAAATCCGCGCCAGTTCATGCAAAGGACCATTAGCTTTGTAGCTACCAAGAACGACGTTGCACCGAATTTTAAACATGCATCCTTTTAAGATCCAATTGGTGCAGGATCTTAATTCAGATGACTATAGAGAGACTATTTCCATTTAAATGGGTTTATGTCAACAAGCAAAATTGCCGATATTGAAGCACCATCAAGCCCTACGCAGTCAAAAAAGTAACCATTTGGGCCATTCTATCCACGATTGGAACAATCGGACCGTTTTTCTTTGAAAATTTCGCGATGAGAATGTCACTTGATGATCATTCTCAGAGCCAGCTCTGGGGTCGTCGTCTTCTTCTTCTTTGACACGTTAGCTGGTGGTCCAAGCGATTTTTGCACGATTTTCATGGTGGCTCTCGCTCTATGAAATGTGGCGACATGTTTTTGGAGCCACGTGGACATATTCGCTTATAATGTGGCGGTAAAAATGACCAGGGCTGGCCCTAGCCCTAGCCCATATTCAGGGTAGAACGAGATTATCTTTATGCGCCCTTTGGTTCATGCGTTCACATGACATAAATTGTATTTTCGGTTGTCTAAGAATAGAGATTTTTTGAGCACTGCCGAGGGAGTCTTGGTGGGATCGAGGTTTATCAGGACAAGCTTTATATTGGAACCAGTGTTCATTTCCTTAGGGGACTATCTACGACCCTCCCTGTGTTTTGCTACCCTTTTTTTGGGATGGCCCGAAGGATTTTGATGTTGAGATTTTTTTTTTTTTTTTATGTGAAAGACTAGAGTCACAGGAAACGCCCTTTATACTGTGTCGACAATCTATTTTCTTCATATAGAATGCAATGTCGAACAGCAGCTCTAGTCGGGGAAGAAAGGAACTGTTACAACCTACCAGCGATATTTTGCAGTCCACCTACTCCCAACCATTACTGGCGACTTTGTCATCGGGGCATCGAGAAACAACTCGCTGGAGTGTTATGCCTCCTGAAACGAGTTGAATCTCAACAACCAACCGATGACATGCGCTTTTTGGTGAAGCGGGGGAAGGGCTAAGGAAGGCTATGACAGAGGGAATCAGGAATGTAAAGAGGGAAGAAGAAAGAAGGAAAGTTATGTAGGTGGGAAAGTGGAAAAGGCGAAGGACCGTGGGGCTGGCCGGTATTCGAACCCGGGACCTCTGGGATAGTAGCCAGACGCCTTACTCCCTAGGCTACCGAGGCCCCTAGATGGTTGGGAGAGTGACGTTAAAGGCGAATCTTCTTACCACTAGTCCACAAACTGCAGTGGTAACCATTCTGACGCCGCCGGGAAGTACCCAATCACAACATAGTTGCCGATCAGTCACGTGGCTATGATGGAGGCTGTGGAAGTGATGGTCAGTTTCCCCGGGCGCGCAACAACCCTAGTAACCTGGGCTGTTCTGAGTTCTGATCCAAGTTGTACTAGTTGTATCGTGGTCAGGAGAGTCTCAGGTTAGACAGTCGCACGCAAGCCCATTCTGACACTTTGTGCCATTTAGTAGAAGGTCGACTTTGGAGACATTCTAGGCTTCTTTATCGGTTCGTCAGACTCTTTTTCTGAAGGCATTTCAAATCGTATGACCAGAGCTTGAAACGCTTGTGACACAATCTTCACTATTTTAAGATCTAATGATATACGCTAGGTAGAAGTACTTTCATTGTTGGGATGCGTGTTGGTGCGGGGCGATCAATATCATTTGACAATGTCTTTTAACTGTTTTATATGTGGATTTTAGTAGATCGCCGAGGCATATGATGTGATGGTCCTCGCGATCATGGTGTATGTCTAGTAACCGACAGGTTTCAATCACGAAAAATGGAAGGACGCTATTCAGGCTTAGGAAAAATATTTGTGTTGTGAACGGTGAACTCATTTTGTCATTATCGTTATTATTAAATCTGCTACCTTTAATGGTCCTCTCGCATTTGTGTGTTAATTTTTTAAGTGAAAGATGAGTCACACTCCGGTCGTACTATCACTGAAAACTCTGATGAAATTCTTGAAAAATCCCAGCAAGATAGGCATGCCAGCAGTAACGATATTGATATGGAGCTAGGTGTTGATCATAAAACTGTTTTGAATCGCGAAAAACATGATATATCGAATTAAAATGGGCTGTTGAAACACCATGAAATCGATCCATATATCATACCCGGGGATGAAAAACGGGTTACGTACGACATGAATGGCAAGTCGTCACAGGAGTTCGCGAAGCCAGGATTGACGTCGAAAAAGATAATGGTGTATATATGGGAGAGTGGAAAGGAATCGTCCAGTAAGAGGTACTTTCAGGTGGTACGATTGTTTCTCTAGTCTACACACATGATAACACACTTCTTTCCAAAAGAAGCCTGGCCGAACTACTTGAATCAGTTTTTCAATCAGAAATTTCAAAAGTTCGTCACCGATGGCTTCATGGCTCTATCAGAGAATGAACTACTTTTCACACTGTAAGAAAACAAGGATTCGTGAATGCTAGGCGTTATTCAATGTTCAGTTCATAAGTTTTGTATGTAATATATGCACGTAACTAAAATGACATTTTGCTTCTATGTGGCCTGACGAAACTTCCAGTAGTTACTTGAAAATTTATTACGATTTTTATATTTTCACAAAACAAAACATTTTTCTCTCCAATGAAACACTGCAAGTCCTTCACGAATCTGATTAAAAACTGCTCATTTCGAATGCAGCAGAACTCGTCGCATGTCATAACTCAAAAATTCGCCTCGCACTGAAGATCCTGAAATACAAATCAATTAAAAACTGCCGAATTTAGCAACCGGGCTGACGACCACCAGCCCAAAGTCAAAGCCACCCAAAATATGATATTATTAGCGACGATATTAATTGCTGCTGGCGGCAGCCGCTAACGACTCAGCTTCAGGTGAAAAAGCAAAAACAAACCCGAAAAAAGCATCACACTTAAGCGCTCGTATCTTGTGGCAAAGGTGTCACTAATTCCCCCATTCAGGTGGTGATCTCACGGGGAGATTTATTATACGCGACTGGTTGGTTTCGGGTTCTATTATTATCAGTAACCGATTATTTATACCGAAAAATCGGTGGGCTTCTGTTATTTGTGAGCAGGTGATATTCTTTTCACACTTGCTTGGTCCGGCATAATCCTGCTAAATAATCTTGGCGAGGTGTTTTCACTAATTTCTGGCCTCGGCGATGAGTGTCGAGTCGACGTAACCCCAGAAACCAGTTGGTTAGCGCGTTTTCGATCAACCCGGACCAATCATAACCGTTTAGCCAACGGCATTGATTACCTCCATCTTTGAAAGGTCAAGACCAGAATTTTGAATTTTTTTTTATTTTTAATTTTTTTTCTGAAACCGGCACTTCCCAAAAGTAATAAACTCCGATAGGTGCCAGAAGATTGAGGCTCTTTCCACATCGGCTCTAAAGGTGCCCCTTTTGGCGAAGGCACTTGATGCACTTGTTGTACTACATACATACATACATATACACAAATTTCTCGAGAGATTGTAAAAATTTTGTTTGAACGGTGTGCAGCACAGTAATTAACGTCGATACCACCTGTGGCTTCTGAAGTTACCCCTTTTACAGCCTCCTGCCTACCTGTGTGCAAACCTTATTTTATTTGAGGGTGAGCTGTAAAACTGCATTTTATGACGGCTCGCGTTATCGGGCCAATTTTCTGAGACCTGGCCGATATATGTTTCTGCATAAGTTGCAAATCAAAACAGGTGGAAAGGAGGCAGTCCCCGGGGGTTGGAAAAACAAAGATAAAATTTACCTTATCTTGGCTATTTGCACTCGGTAGCAATTGGAAGACCTGCTTAATGCGCAGAAAGGTGTCTCGTGTTTAGCTGGGTATTAGCTGGCTTCTGGGTGAGGCTTATTTGAGTTTTTTTTTTGTTATTTTTGCCGGGAAGGAAAATAAACCTTAATTAATGCAGTATTAATCAACAGTGGTTTATTGGAAGTGGCTACTGCTAGTACACCGCAGTAAATGTGTAATCAGTGCTTATACAAATATGTTTATTGAAATGTTGTTAAGGAAATTGTGTGATAATTGTACAATTGTAAAAGGTTGTTTATAGTTTTCGTGACTGATGTTTCTGGAATTTAATTACGTTCGGCTTAGAAGTCCTAAATATTTTGAAGAAAAAGGGTTTTCAACTAATCCTGAAGATTGCGACCTTCCTAGATATAGAAGACACTTTCAATAACATAACGTATATAGCTATCATAGTATCACTGACGGAGTTAGAGGTGGAGGACAGTTCAACCGATGGATAGCCATCATGTAGCAAATCAGAGAGATTCATGCGGATGTTGGAAGCTTTAAAATTTATCAGTGGAGGAATGCTGTGGGCTTCTTGTAATAGACAAAATCCTCAGTAAACTAAAGGAAGAAGGAACTAAAGCGATGGCCTATGTTTACAGCCTACTAATTTGTTTAGTTTCTGGTAAATATCTAAACGTAATAAGCGAGATTATGGAAACAGCTCTGAACAGGCTTAGCAGATAGCCATAGGCTGTGTTATGTATGCTAATCCTGAAAAAGCAACACTGATGCGCTACTTAGATGTTATACTTGACTCTAAACTGAACTGGAGAGTCAATACTGAGAAAAGGATCAGAGGGTCTATACTTATGCGTGTACACAGCTAATGTACGTCCTATCATCATAAATTGAATAATAGTTTGGTGGCCAACAGTTATGAAGGAGTACAAACTAGGAAGGAGTGCCTGACCAACGCTCATTGCGGGAAACGAAGTGGAAAGTGTAACGAATTCGGAAAAAGGCCGATCCACACTTATCCGCAACCCCGCGGCGTGGTTGCTTTCCGTGTCAGTGGCTTCCGTGATAATTTTTTCACTGAGATTCATACAGCACCCCTTCCAATATCAGTGCTCAATGTTCAATGGCATCTGGCATTTTAGTTTTCATACGCTTCAGCAGTTCCCGCTATGAGCAAGATATACACTCTGTCAAATCAGGCGGCCAAAGCAAAAAAGATGCTGGTCGGGAACAGGAGAATATATCGATGGTCCCTGTCTTAGCCTCACCGACACACAATACGAGCATCAAACGAATCTGTCATCTGCACTAGGGATATGTGTAAAATGGGGTGTGCGGTATATTGTCGATGTTGGGTCGGGTCATACCTCGAAATTAGTCTAGAAAATGTTGCTGGAAAAACTGTCGGATCGTACAGGTCGACCCGGTAAAGGACTATAGAAGATGACCTCTCCGCAACGAGTCTGGTGAAAGACTCAATTTGGCCTGGTGGAGCGGGTTACTTTATAGCTGGAAAGCTCGTAGGAGTAAGAAGCTTTAAAGCTTCGAAGTGAAGCTTTGAAATGTTGGAGGTTGACACCACCCACAATTAACATTATACAAAAATCATCGAACATCAAACAAAAACAACAAAAATAACATTCATACAAAAATCATGAGAACGGGAAAAGCCCACAATTAACATCATATAAAAATTATTTTGGAAGAACGGGAAAAGGAAATAAAATCACTGTGATCGACGATCACCACCACCACCACCATGAGAACACCGTTCCAGCATCCATAGGACCCTTTATCAGCCAAAGTTCTCAGTTGGAGATAAGAGACGCAGCCGACAACATTGTCACTCGAGCATTTTGAATTCATCCAAGTTTTTTTTACTCTTTACTATACACCTTTGAATTTATAAGTAATCATTTAAAATCGAAATTAACGAGTTATATAAATAAAGAATTAAATAAGGAACTACGCGTTGTGCTTTTAAACCCGAAGATCACGTCACTAATGTTCATAGGGAACATCAATTAAGGACATCACTCACCTGGCCCAATCATTGTGGATACCTCAAAATAAACATTGGTCCTTCGAGCCGGATATTACCCATTCCCCGAGATCCCAGGTTTGTGATAATTTTGTAAAATTACACTCATTAGTAAAGAATTTAAATTATATTTCTAAACATATAAAATTGGTGTTGAAAGTGTGCATTATCTCAGTTCATATTAAAGAAAGTAAGTGTATTTGGTAGTGGGACGCTGCAGTGATCATTAAATTTCGTACGATATACATACATATGTACATAAATGTACCTTGAAATATTCGGCAAAGCATTCATCTGACAGTGTAACGGTCACAAACGGAAACCGAATTTTACAATTTATGGGACTTAGTTAATTATTATTACAATACCCTAGTAATGTGTATTCTTGAAAGGTGTGTTCCTCCGGTCATAATTTGCTAATACCATAATTATTTCGCGTCTAACTGAAAGAAAAGGAAATTTTATGTACAAACATTTGCTCATTGCTATTCTAGCTTATACACATGCGGAATGTGCAACAGTTATGTGTCAAGACAAAAAAAGGTTGTCGAAAATATTTCTATCCCGTTGCTTGTGTTAACTGATATCCAGTATCAGCTGTGTGAGTCAGACTCTAAGACAGCCGTTAGAGGTTATTATATTATGTGATACCCCGTATCAGTGATTGAATTTTTGACAATTCCATTCTGTTTTAAAGAAGTAACTGTCGCAAATTCAACGTCTTACCGTTGCTTTATTACGTATATTCGATATCAATTGTTTGCGTTAGAAATTTCAAGGAAGTTATTTAAAAGGAAATTAATGGTTTTGAGACTTTAGTCAAATTTTCGGGTGATAATTTTGGCTAAATAATAAAAATTTGGAAGTTTGTTTTGAGTATTATTGTGCTAGTGTTTTGCTTATTCTTAAGGTTATTATGCAGTGAAAACTTATTGTTGTTAGTGTGGATGTTTTCGCTGATAATATAATTTATTAGCATTATGAAATGAAAATTATTACAGTTTTATGTGGAATTCTTGCAGTTTTATGTCGAATACACAATACAGAGCCCTAATGCATCCTAGTAGAATTTTCTTGTAGTTAGACTCCGAATAAAACTAATTTTCTTTGTTATTCTGATGAGATTAATTGAATATTTAGGTTGAATATCAAATGCAGAATCAATTAGGTGTGCAATTCCGTAGCTATAATCTGAAGATATTTCGAATTCCTATTGTCAAGATTAGAGGGCAACCTTGTTAATTGTATATAACTGTGCAGTGTTTAAAGAGGATTATTATAGATTATCGCATGCACTATTACTGTCGCAAGATTGCGATATTCTAAGGAGATTACCATCTTCAGGGTACAGTTCCATTATATACATGTGGCTGCAACTGTTAATTTATCAGACCACCTTTTGTTAATACTCATTTTAAGGTGTTTGTTGTTCAATATTCGTCACTCTCATATCCCATTCTCCCTGAGATTATCAAATGGCACAAAGCGTAGTTGATCTAATAAAGACCCAGTGGAGCATTGTTGGTCAGTTAAGACAGCTGTGGTCTAATTATAAGAAGTCCCCAAAGGATCGTTTAACCCAGGGCTACATACAAGGAAGGGTCAAGGAATTAGAGCGTCTATGGAGCATGTACATCGCGAATGATCAGCGACTTGTAATATCTGCAAATGATGAGGAGAAAAAGGCTTTGGATTATTTTGTAAATGAGGAGTACAGTTCCTCAGAAGAACTATATTCAGAGTATCACGGCATTCTACTAGAACACCTAATCTCCGTGTCTAGCCCCACTTCCCAAATTGTAGCACCCATACCCTCCACTTCACATCAATCAAAGGAAGTACCCATGTCACACAAAGAGGCAAGGGAACCACAACCCATTAACCGTCCAGCGACTAGTCTTCGATCCGAGCACAATCTTTCAGATAGTGGTGAGGACGACCCGCCACTGACCTATGATGGACCCCTCACACCACCATCAGGCTCAGGTAGGCAATATGACCCGATAAAGTTACCTCGGATAAAATTATCCACTTTCAACGGGGATTATCGAGATTGGATGTCTTTCCGCGACCTCTTCTGCTCGCTTGTGCATAACAACGAAACCATCCCCCCCGTTCAGAAGTTACATTATTTAAAATCCTGTCTAAGTGGAGATGCATTGAACCTCATTCGCCACTTAACCACCGTCAATGCCAATTACGATATAGCTTGGAGTCTCATAAGTCAAAGGTATCAAAATGATCGAGCTTTGATCAATGCCGAAATTGGCACCCTTCTGTCGCAACCTGTCATACAGAGCGAAAACCCCCATCAAATCCGTAAAATGTTAGATACCAGCAACGAATGTCTGGCTTCACTGCGAGGTTTACAAGTCGATGTGGAGCATTGGGGCCCCATAATCGTTTATGTACTAACGAATAGATTGCCTCACGAAACCCGAACCCTATGGGAACAGTCATTAGGTCACTCAACCAGTTATCCAACAACAGAAAGATTATTCTCCTTTCTCGATAGTCGCTTTCGAGCCCTAGAAGCAGTTGCTTCGGGAAAACCTCTACGAACGTTTTCAAAACCCAAGGCGTTAAGCACCCAGACCGAAAGACAAACTCGAATGTTCCACATAACCTCAACCCTGAAGTGCCCACAGTGCGGCGAGCCTCATGCCCTACGAAAGTGTCGCCGATTCAAGCAACTAACCCCCCAAGAAAGGGCGGACTCTGTCAGCAAAAAGCGACTATGCTACAATTGTCTGGCCACAAGTCACATGGTTAGCGCGTGCCCTAGTGCCCAATCTTGTTTTAAATGTCAGAAGAGACACAACACTCTCTTGCACGTCGAGCGAGAACCGAATCTTCACAGTGCCAACACATCTCGTGCTGCACCACCCCCTACTAGTGTCAGCTCACCTCGCGCTGCGCCACTAGATCCCACAAGTTCTACGTCCGACGTACATTCATTTTTTTTGTTTAAACCTAAACAAACCCTTCTTGGCACGGCTATGATAAAAGTGCAATCCCAGGATGGTGGCTGGGTAAGGCTAAGGGCCTTAGTAGATCCCGGGAGTCATTCTACATTCATCTCGAATGCAGCATTGCAACTCTTGAGGTTGAAACGAATTCCTATAGACGTCACGATCTACTCCATACAAGAAATACCAGCGGGCAAGGTCACATCGGTCGTTAATCTAAAGATTTCCTCCACCACCGATCACTCAAAAATTATTCAGACAGATGCCATGGTCGTACGCTCCGTGACAAAACTTATGCCTACGGATCGAGTGAAATTTGATCATTGGCCCCATATCAAGAACCTGCATTTAGCAGACCCCACATTCCACTACCCTGGACACATTGATGTCCTCCTCGGAGTCGATGTGTATGCGAAGGCCATTGAAGGCGAGGTAATAGAAGGGCCAGTGGGTACACCAGTCGCGCAGAAAACATGTTTCGGTTATGTTATCTTCGGTGAGCTCTATCAACCCCGACCTAAGCTTCCAAGGCCTGAGGAGACTGTGATCAGTTTACACGCGTGTTGTGCGGTTAATGATACATTAAAACAATTCTGGGAATTAGAGGAGGTACCAGAACAGAGAGAACTATCCGCTGACGAGCTTTTATGTGAAAACATCTTCGCCACCACACATCAGCGTGACCCAGAGGGGCGTTACATTGTGCGCCTGCCGTTCCGGCCTCTGCCGCCTCGTGAACTCAGATTCGGCGCCTCACGCCCGATGGCAATTAAGCGCCTCGAGCAGTTGGAACATAGACTGTCCAGAAATCCCAAGCTGTACGAAGCATATTCCGCGTGTATGGAAGAGTACCTCTCTCTGGGACATATGCGAAGGCTTACTCCCGAAGAGCTCAATACTCCGTCAACTGACCACTGTTATTTACCTCATCACGGGGTCATCAAGGAAGAGAGTGTAACGACGAAACTCCGCATTGTATTCGATGCATCGAGTCGCACCGCCAACGGTTTTTCGTTAAATGAACGTCTGCTTACCGGTCCCACCTTGCAAGTCAACATCTTCTCCCTTCTGTTGGAGTGGCGTCACAAAAAATTTGTGTTCAACGGGGATATCGAAAAAATGTACCGACAGATCAAGGTATTCCCGAAAGACGCCAATTACCAAAGGTTAGTATGGCGTAAGGATCCAGAGTTAGCCGTCGAAGACTACTGCTTGTTGACGGTCACCTTTGGTACATCGAGTGCACCATTCACTGCAATCCGCACGATTCATCAGTTAGCTCGTGATGAGAAGCAGAATTACCCTAAGGCAGCAAAGATTCTTTTAACAGATGTATATGTGGATGATGTATATTCAGGGGCAGACGATCTTGAGGAAGCCATTCGGTTACAAGAAGAACTAATTAATATCTTGCGAAAGGGAAAATTCGAATTGCGAAAGTGGACGGCGAATGACCCGAGACTACTGCACCATATTCCGGAGCAGTGTCGATTACTAGATCCTTCCCTTGTTTCCGTACCGAACCCGTTCATGGTCAAGGCCTTAGGTATATATTGGCAGCCAAGCTCAGATTCATATAAGTTTCGTATTAGCTATGAGCCCACATTACCACCATATACCAAAAGGAAGATCTTATCAGCGATTGCTAAACTTTATGACCCTTTGGGATGGCTCGCTCCGTTAGTTATTGTCGCTAAAATTCTGCTACAAAGGCTGTGGCAATCTGGTGTATCCTGGGACGAACCCATATCTCATGATCTAAGCTCTGACTGGGATAACAATTCAAAAACGCTTCCTTTGATTGAGAAGATTTCTCTACCCCGTTGGTTGCAAATGTCACCAACCTCTTCCATTCAACTTCACGGATTTTGCGACGCTTCCGAGCGTGCAATGGCAGCAGTCGTTTACGCCAGGGTTGACAATTGGGGAATGGTCCACACCTTCCTTCTTTGTGCAAAGACAAAGGTAGCCCCGTTGCAACCGGTAACACTACCCCGGTTAGAGCTGTGCGGAGCAGTGCTGCTCTCCAAACTACTTCGCACTGTCAAATGCAGCTTCCCCAATTTAGTGGAGAAGACGGTAGCATGGAGCGATTCAACCATCGTGCTGGCTTGGATAAAAAAGCCCCCAACCATGTTCAAAACTTTTGTACGCAACCGTGTCGCTGAAATACTACGAAACACTGAGGCGGTGCCTTGGCGCTACGTACCGTCTGAATCGAACCCCGCAGACCAAGCAAGCCGAGGAACCTCCGCCCACAAATTCACATCAGACATGTTATGGTTTCAAGGACCTTCTTGGCTCCGAGAAGACCCATCAACCTGGCCTATGCAAAAACGACCAGGGGGTAGACTCACAAGATCCGCCTTACCGTATAATCAGCGTCATCCAATCATCCTCCCCTCGGCCAATCACTTTGTAAAGTTACTTATCAAACAAACACATCTTATTACACTACATGGCGGTCCTACTCTCATGCTCGCGACTTTACGACAACAATTTTGGGTAATAAGAGCACGACATCTGATTAGACAATGTGTACACCAATGTGTACAATGTTTTCGACAGGCCGGCCGCACTCAGAACCAATTAATGGCCAATCTCCCATCTGAACGAGTTACCATCAGCAAACCGTTCACTTATGTTGGTGTTGACTATACGGGCCACATGAGTATTCGTACATGGAAGGGGCGCAGTGCACGTACCTACAAGGGATATATATGTGTCTTCGTATGCTTCTGTACCAAGGCTATACATTTAGAGGTGGTAAGTGATTGTACCACAGCCGCATTTTTAGCCGCCTTTCGGCGATTTGTAGCCCGACGAGGATTATCCCGAACAGTCTTCTCTGACTGTGGGACCAACTTCGTGGGAGCCAAAAGAGAATTAGATCATGATTTAAGAGTATCTTTGCTCAATGCTTGTCGTGCCACCGCGGAAATTTTTAGTAATCAAGGTGTCGAATGGAAGTTCATACCTCCTGCATCACCCCATTTCGGCGGACTCTGGGAGGCCGGAGTGAAGTCACTCAAGTATCACGTAAAGCGAATCCTGGGAAATGTGGTGCTAACTTATGAGGAACTATCGACGGTCACCGCTCAAATCGAGGCATGTCTCAATTCGCGACCGCTTTGCCCGATGTTAGATTCCTCGGATGACTTATCTTGTTTAACCCCTGCCCATTTCTTAATTGGTAGATCACTCTTACTTCCCCCTGAAAGAGATTATTCCAACACCCCTATGAATGCATTACAAAGATGGAAATTGCTTCAGAAACTCCAGCAAGATTTTTGGCAAAAGTGGAGTTCAGAATACTTGTCGAGACTCCAGCAAAGACCAAAATGGAACACTCCTTCTAAGAATATCGGAATCGGTGATATCGTACTGATTAAAGACGAGAGACTACCACCTCTCAAATGGATGCTTGGCCGAGTGACGGCAACTCACCCGGGTAGTGACGGGCTAGTACGTGTGGTAACACTGCGCACGCAGACAGGAGAACTGCAGCGCCCTATAACCAAATTATGCATCTTACCATGTTTAGAACCAACTAAGGAGCTCCCAGCTCCCCCAACACACAATATGAACTAAATAGATCCTCGAGCACACGAATGAAAGGGTATAAATTAATGTTAAGGTTTTATATAAAAATTGGGTGTAACTTTACATAATTATTAACAATATTCCTCCTCCACATTAGTCCTATCATGCACGTCCCCGCAGCAAGGTTAAATCCCTCCAACCACTCACAAGAAGAGGACGATGACGACAAGTGCACCGGACCATTAACGTGATGTTGCAAGAAATGTTGAAATCCGGGGATTTCAAGGCGGCCCAGGAAATGTTGGAGTTTGACACCACCCACAATTAACATCATACAAAAATCATCGAACATCAAACAAAAACAACAAAAATAACATTCATACAAAAATCATGAGAACGGAAAAAGCCCACAATTAACATCATATAAAAATTATTTTGGAAGAACGGGAAAAGGAAATAAAATCACTGTGATCGACGATCACCACCACCACCACCATGAGAACACCGTTCCAGCATCCATAGGACCCTTTATCAGCCAAAGTTCTCAGTTGGAGATAAGAGACGCAGCCGACAACATTGTCACTCGAGCATTTTGAATTCATCCAAGTTTTTTTTACTCTTTACTATACACCTTTGAATTTATAAGTAATCATTTAAAATCGAAATTAACGAGTTATATAAATAAAGAATTAAATAAGGAACTACGCGTTGTGCTTTTAAACCCGAAGATCACGTCACTAATGTTCATAGGGAACATCAATTAAGGACATCACTCACCTGGCCCAATCATTGTGGATACCTCAAAATAAACACAAAGAGAGAATCACCTCTCTTTGGTCTGGTGGTTGGATATTAATTTTTCTAAAGATTTTTTGGGAGAGGGATTATTAGTAATAGGAGCTTTATATGGCAGCATTACGGCGACGTGGAAAATTATCCGACAGCTTCGAGGTGAGCTCAGGAGTACGACAAGGATGCCTACTCTCGCCTTTACTATTTCTTATAGTAATAAATGACATCCTTGTCGGCGCTCTAGATAGTAGAACAGGCGGCATACAATGGGGTTTGTTAGACCGCCTTAAGGATCTCGACTACGCAGATGATATCTGTTTGCTGGCCCACAGACACCAGGACCTCAAAAACATGATTAACAATTTGGCAACAGAAAGTAGTCCAGCAGGCTTAAGGCTAAATCCAACTAAAACTAAAGAAATGCGGATAAATGCAAACACCATTGAACGGACTGCGCTGAATAACCGTGACGTGGAACTGGTCGATAAATTCTGCTACCTCGGTAGTATTATTACCGAAAATGGCGGTGCAGAAGAAGATGTCAGTTCCAGAATAAATAAAGCACGAGGCGCATATGCATGCCTGTTCCGCATATGGAGATCTCAACTAACACCAAATTGCGGCTGTTCAACTCCAACGTGAAGGCAGTACTTTTGTACGGTTGCGAAACATGGAAAGTCACCCAATTCATCACAGGGCGCCTACAAGTCTTCGTCAACAGATGCCTGCGTCGTATCCTAAAAATCCGCTGGCAGGATAGAATTTCAAACGAAGAACTATGGCGCCGTGCCGGCCAAGAAAGGATAGACGACCAAATCAGACGAAGGAAATGGAATTGGGTTGGCCACACCTTGCGACGCGAAAACGAAAATCTAGCCAAACAGGCCCTCGACTGGAATCCGCAAGGATCCCGTCGAGTCGGAAGACCTAGGACAACATGGAGGAGAACCCTACTAGCAGAAGCCGCAACAACTGGGAGATCCTGGTCGGAGCTGAGAGCTGTCGCGCAAAACAGAGTCCGCTGGAGGGCAACTGTTTCCGCCCTATGCCCCATGAGGGATTAAAGGAGCACAATGATGAAAAAAAAAAAATGATGATTATTAGTAATGAATCGCCGCTCGTTGCACGGTGACGCTGTTTATTCTGAATGGATCTTCGGCAATCCCTACCGGAAAGGACAGGAACGAGTGTAGTAGGTGATAGGAAGCACACCCTTCAAAGCCTACCAAGCCAAGGTGTAAAGTTGTAGTGTTTAACTCTCGTCTCCTCTGATCATTGGGTGCACCTAACTGTAAAAAGCCTTATCTTAATATTCTCTTTCATTGCCATACTCACGCGCTTCTCTATGGGACTATTTACACGGTTCGCTCCCAGAAACGTTCCTGACGAGCTTTGAGGAAGAAGTCTGATGGTACCTCAATCATCCCCAATTGCCAATCATCTACAATCTTCGTCAGGAACGTTCCTGGAAGCGAACCGTCTCGGACGATAAGCGTTTCTATCCTGTGCCGTCTCTTAACGAGGCTAAAGAATTATTGGGATGCCGTAGAAAGTATTGAAAGTATTGCAGGACACTTCAGGACACGACATCATTTATGGATGATAGAAACTGCAGGCTTTTGAGGAAGATGAGTCCGCCCTTTTTGTTTTCTGTGAGTTGCCTGCGATAGATCGAACAGTCAAGTCTAAGCCAGAAGCTACTAGGCAGATGACCGTCAATTATGAGGTATAGGAGCGTAGGAAAATAGAGTGAAGTGGCCGCGGTACCTCACCAAAGAAGAAGAAGAAACTAATTCAACACTTTTTCGGCTATTGAGAATTGATTTGATTAAGTAATTTTTATGATTCATTATAATCATTTATACAGCTTAAATTAACACAAAAAAATGCAATCTTTAATCAATCAACGACATAAAGCCGCATAAAAGCCCATAAGCTAAACAACAAGTGTTTAATACGATTTCCATCATGATTTACAAAACCAATGCCTTATTGATGCAACATCGATTCTTTTGGTTGTTTTTTACAAAACAGAGTTTATTAACATTTCACACAAAAATTCAAATTCCCTTTTGTCACTTTAGAAACTGACAAATGACAGTAGTCATAATGTTCCTCCTCGGAGTCTTTCAAACTATTTCTTTCAATTCGGTGATATTTGAAACTTCATTATTTACCTGGAAAAAAACGTAAACAACAAAAAACCGCAACTATTGTTCTTAAATTCGAGTCGAGCCCGCAGGCAAAAAATCGCATTGTTGTGTTATTATCAACAATTCTTATTCATAAGCAATCAAAAAAAGCTTTATTTTTACAATTTCGAGAGTGAGGAAAAAGCGCGCCTTTTAAAATCATCCAGTAGCCGCAAAGCCATTGTTAATTATATCACCTGCATACATTATCTTAAATCTAGTTATGCTACTCGTATTCAGGCCCGGCTGAAAGAAAAATCATAGACAATTAATAACGCTCTTGCGAAAAAAAACACGGTCGCTTTGTCCCATGGAAGATTGTGTGTAGTCAATTTAATTATGCTCGATCACGGCGCGCCGAATAAAAAGTTGCCCGTTCGCCGGTCGTCGTCGTCGTGGTCGTCGAAATGCCGCGCGAAATTATTTATTTGCCGGCGATAAATCAGGCTCCAACGAGAGCAGTGCTGCCTTCTATCGGGCGATAAATTACAATTTAGCTACCACCGAAAAAATCGGCCAACTGGTGCGCCGAAGATGAATGGTGAGAAGCGGCAGGGTTCTCTGGTCATCCGGAGGTGCATTTGGGGCCCCTAAACAGGCACCGTGTGATAACCCTGCAGGGTCATAATTTTTCGGCAAGTGCGTACTTAACTGTCGCTACAGGGCTGCTGGGTTTCTGCGCAGCGTCAGGTTAGCGGCGACTCCCAGACTCTATATATGCCCGGGTTAGCCAGGTTAGCCGAGAGCCTGTCATAGGTAGCTGCTGGGCTACAGACTAGGTAGCGCGATTCCACTCATTTGTGAGTGTCAATTTGATTTACGATATTCCGGCCAGGCGGCTTCTTACATTGAAACAGATTGCAGCCAAGGCAACCAGAACGGAATCGACACGTCCCGAAAAGGATATCCTCGCGGTGTGCAGCATGCCCGCGAGAGTGTATTCCCTCAGAGTTAAGATTTCACGACATCAAAGCTGTACACGGTTGCGGTTTAGGGGGCCCCTAGTTCTGGGTGCATCTGAGAGTTAAGTAAACGATACCAAAACACGTAACTGACACTGATTTACGGGAGATATGGACGGTGAGCTTGCAACTGATACCCCGCCGAGAGGTTGGCCAGTGTGAAAATTGCGCCCGCAGTGGCCTTCTTCCCCAGGTTACACCTCGGCACCCAGACCAGATGGAACCAACCGTGCACACACGAGAACATATCGCCGGTAAATTGATTACGCAAGAGCCACGGCAGATGCGACCGACTATCAGCTTACTGCACTCTCGTTGCACAACACAAGCGATCTATGAAGCATCATATCTTCACCTGCTGCTGCATTACCAGCCAGAATTGACGTCACCATTATTCCTTCAAGAAATTCGAGAAAAAAAAACAAACAATCCCAACATCCTTGTCCAGAAGTGCTAGAAATCCTTGAAACTCAAATAAAAACGAAAATTTTTATATTCCCATGAATCTTGTGGACCGGCGAGAGCCGAAAACCAAACACGAGTCCTTTTACAAAAGGGGCCTATTACCACTCTCCTTAAGGGTCATTAAAATTCATTTGCAGTCCACACGAAGTCCATGGCCGGCCATGGAGAGCTACACCGAAAATTCTGGGCTTCCTTATGTGGAGCCCGAAAGAAAACACTTCCAGACCGAATCGAGTGTGATTTCAGAGCGCACACTTGGGAGAGAAATTTATCTTAACTTGAGAAAAATACACTATGAGACTTGTGGCCACTGGTTTCCTGTCAGAAAGGTGCTAGAGCCATGCCCAGTGACCAAATCAAACATTTCGAAAAATCCACACTACAAAAAAAACCGAAGGTAAGAAGAAGTGCGGTTGGGTGCCGATTGGGGTTTGTTTGTTCTGGCTACGGAAGTACTTACACTGCATACACACCAACAAAAAAAATAGTGGGTCGAGTTTGGTTATAAAAAAATAGTCGAGTATCCTTGAGGTGTTCGCGGACGACGGCCTAAATTCAAATAGGGTGTTGATATGAAGAGCACCCTATGCACATGCAATTTCAATGTTTGCTATATGCAATCCGACAATAGATTTTGTTTTTATGGGGAAATCTAAGCTTAGGAGCCACCCTTCGTACTATCAATATGTGCGTACGTCATGGTACCATGTCTGCTGGTAATCTCGGACAATAGGAAACAATAGATGATTTAGATGGAGTCTGTTGGGTGCTGTAAAATATGGCTATGAATCCTGAGAATGAACTTTTGAATGCTGTACGATTTCGGAAATACTGACTGTAGAAGGCTGTTCCAAAGTCGAGTTGTGGCAAAGTGGTATTTAAATTGAAATTGTGCGCATCGAAATGGCAAGCAGCGCAGCGTATCTCGTAAGTTATTCAATATCTTATATCTATTACTAACAAGATCTATTTACCATCTACCACTCAAAAATTAAACTTGAAGCCTCGGAGACTAGTGGTAATCAAGTGATGCCACGCCACTTGCCAGATGCCACACCATCGCCACCCCACTTCAATGTGCGCTAGTTCATTTGATTTTACGGGAATCAATTTTTCCACTTTCCATTAGATCGCCACGCCGCTGCCACTTCACTGCCACACCGCTTTAGTGGGTGTCCCGCCTGAGGAACTTCGGGGTGAACCATGAGATTTCACAGAAGGGAAGGGGGCTATATTTCTGCGATGGCTTAATGAATCAATGGTGCGGACATGAGTAACTTGATTGAGAACGACCAGCTTTACCAAGAGCAATTTGACAGTCCCAAACTAATTTAGACTTGATTCTTGGCCGCTTGGCTATCGGAGAAAATAAAGATCCGTTTATTAAAGTAAGCCCTTCTTAAGTTCTTATGAATGCATGATAGTATAGCGTACACCTCTGCTTGGAAGACAGTTGCTAGAGTGCTTAAGCTTATCGCCCTGCTGAATCTGGGGCTTTCACTCCCGCGGTAACGATCATTTTCTGCTGAAAGGAATCAGAATCGTTTAGTCCTACGCTTTCGCACCAGCTGCCTACTGCAGATGCCTTGCCATGACTCCTTCAGTTTCGATACTGTAACTTTTGTGACGACATAGTCAGCGTAACTTTGGGCGAAAAAGCCACAGCGTGGTGGTGGCGGTCAGTGTACTTGCCGCCTGGTACGCATGCTTATAGGAGCTTAGTGGTTGGCGTTGAAGATAAGTTTCCCTTATCACTCTATCGACAATTTTCTCCATTGTCTTCAAGACAAAAGACGAGAGACTTATCAGCCTAAAAAGCTTAGCCGAGGCGTACTCCGAACGCCCTGGCTAGAGTATAAATGTTATGCGCGAAGGAAGCCCTGAATATTATGCATAGTAAGGGAGTGACTAGATCGCAGCCTTCCTGTTTATGATTTGACACTTGAGATCTGTCATTTTTGCCCAGCATTTAACTGCAGGCGCCATCTATTGGAAAATAAAATATGCCCACTGTAACAAAACTAAAAAAAAAATTGGCTGATCCACAGGCAGCCGTCGGGATTATCAGAAGTAGCCTCGGCAAAGTGTTTTGCTTTCTGAAGCAGCTGAATCCCTGTAACCAACCGTCGAAGGCTGTGACTTCGGTCGTTAGTACCTGACTACCAAAGAAGGGGGAGTACCATGATTTTTGAGAGATGCACTTATTCCACTTGCATAAATATAAATTTAAGTCTATTAAATCCTACATAACGACATAATTATACGCTCAAATCAACTCTACAAATAAAAACGTTCTGATACTCACCTTTGTGCCCTCTATGCACGTCACAAAAAAACAACATTGAAATCCATCAAAAGCACTATTTTCCAATTCATTCGAACATAACCACCCTAATTGCAGCTTACAAGACCGCAAAATGCTAAAATCATTCAAAACCTCGCCCCACTTGTCATCGGTTAACGAACGACTTTATAAAACCCGTGTGTAGTTGAAAGGGTCTCAGGGCAGCCCTCTAATAGACGGGGGAAAGCCACTTTAATTGAATGAAATGAAAACGCTCTCCGCCCTTTTGTCATCGCTAAAACAACTGTTAAGGGACGAGACGCGAATTTATCCATATTTTTTTAAACAAATGACTCCATCCTACGCCATCTGGCGGCCATCATACACACACAAAACTGAAACTCATCCAAATTGTTGTAATTAGGGCGAAAAACAACCTCGGCGCAACCCTGTTGTTGTTGGAACTCGTGTCCTTGTCAACATGCGAGAGAGATGTTTGCTGACCGACCTTACTACTACTGCCAAAGGAGATTGATTGACTCGACTTGACACATCGTTGACTTTCAAGCTGGATTTGATTCCATCGGGGGGTGGGTTGGCAGCGGCGACTCGCGCGACAGAACGGGGGTGACAGCGATTAAGGGTTTGTAGGTTAATACCGGGTTTAATTCGATGATTGATCCTTAATAGTGTTAGGTTACCCTCTTTTTAGGCGGATATAGTTTTCAAAAAATTCACAGAACCTGGGACAATTTAAACGTGTCTCCCGTGCGCGACAGGCTACAACACGCCTTTTGTGGCGCGACAAGCATTCTTCTGCCACCAAGAGGCTCTCTCCCATCGAGCCCTTCTTCCTCAACGAGACGAATTCATTTGCCTAATGGAGATGCACTTAATTTGCCTCGAAAGCTGCGAGTGAATTGCAAAATGAACTGAGGGGGAAGGTAGACCCACGTTCATTTTTTTTAGAGTAAATTTGCTAGAACAACAGATCTTCTGGCGGCCGTGTCAAAAGTACTTCAAGTGTCTCATAAAAAGGTTCGTGCGGTATGGTACCGGTGATGGCACCTATACAGCGGCTCGCCTGCACCAACCGAACTCGACCCGACTCTAGGTTAGCTGCAGTTCAGCATGACACACACGGGATGCAATGACTGCACTGAATTACAATGAATTTTTACACAGAAGCCATCAATGCTAATATCTACTGCACTCGAAGTCTGAAGAGGTTATGATGCGGATGACTTGACGTTTCCATTCCAGTGTGGCTCCAGTGGGGCACTTTGAAATTCAAATTTTCGTGTTTTAAGAGATTGACGACGGCGATAAGTGATGGGCCACATGTGAAGAAAAAAGTGCCAAAAATAAATTTCGTAGTGAATAATTGCTGCCCATTTGGGATTTAAAAAATTTAATCTTTGGAATGTAGTAATTTGTAAAAACTGCATAAAACAAAAATTCGAAAATGAAAAAAACTTGATCTTAAAAGGACAACTAATATGATCTTTAACAACTTCTTTTTTGTGAAAGACAACACCAACGCCAACACGCAATTTTATTCCATCGGTTTCCATCCAATACTAATCCAATACTGAATGCTGACTTCGATGATTGAAAAGGAGATGCTACCACGCTTCATATGCTTACAAACCATTACAGGAAATCACTGTGAAGATAGAAGACAAAACGGTAAGAATATAATATAGCTGAACAAAGACTAAGTGTAATCGAACCATGAACCTCAGGGATGGTAGCCGGCGCTTTAACCTATTTTTGCCGTGCCCTGCACGATGAATAAAAGAAATTCGCTTCATTTACTCCACAGAATTCATGCACGGGTCCAGCGTTATCTTTTGATTCACTGGATACATTGCTCGCCACAAACGTAATAAAATGGTCAAACCTTGGGAAAAAATAGCTGAGTTCGGACCTATCGAGAAGTATGAAGGGATGATTGGACCAAGTAGAGCAACGTCAACTATCAAAGTATATAGGAGGTGGTTGATTACCGTAGGGTATAGGTAGCTTCGATTTAAATCGGACTATGGGCCGAAGGTGTACGTACAGAACAAGATGTGGCGTTCCACAGGGATCGGTCCTGGGCCCTTTGCAGTTAAGCACATTGCGACTGATATTTTACAGGTAGCCATAATAAGGCATTCCGCCGGCTTTACCGCTTATTAATAAGGTACCAAACTTTCAGTTGGAGAGACCATGACAGGGAGCTCGCTATCGAACACAAATAAAGCGTTTGAGCCGAGCATCGAATGCAAAATGGTCCCAATTCGACCAAAAGATATGAGAAAGTGATTTTTAAACATGTCGTTAAAACCTAGCTGAAAACATCGAATTGAAATTTTCTACTCCACCCGTCGGATTCTTCAGACAGCACTTCCTTCGACTACCACACCTGTTCCGATCGATGACGCATGGCCTGGTTGAACCGCACTTCCGATCTTACAAATGGATTTGTGTTTTGCCTGCCTGTTGAGTTTTTTGACACGGAATCCGTTTGCTGCCTGCAAGATGGAAAAAATATGTGGCTCGTGATTGACAATATTTCGAAGAATAAATAAACAAGCATATTTCCACAATCTTCTTCTTCGATGGCTCTACAGCCCAATTCGAGTCTTGGTCTCCATCAGCTTCTTCTTCCCGACGTCTCTCCGCTCCGCAGCATGTCGCCAGGTTCTTGTATTGAGCAGTTTTCCAGCCTCGGCCTTCACGCTGTCTTCCCACCTTGGTCGTGGTTTGCCAATTGGTCTTTTGCCATCAGCTAGTAGATACAGGGCTTTTTTGGCCTCCTTGAGTCATCCATTTTTTGGACATGACCGGCCCAACGTAAACGCAGTAGCTTGGCATGTGTCGATAGTTTACATTCTTTGTATAGATCATACAATTCGTGATTGTGAAAATCTCGAAGTTTGTGATCCCGCAACTAAGAAAATTCATTACGTCCTTGAGGTGGTTTAGTGAAAAAAAAACGACACTTTACCATCAAGGCCTAAGGATTTGGGCTACCAACAGCTAACCTAACCCAACAGTGGCAAAATACCGGCTTGTCAACCTCTTTGCTATGGCTAAGAAGAAGGAAGAAAGCAAGAAAGAATTTTAGAAAAAGGTTTAACGAGAACCGCCGAAGAATTCTTCTTATTTTGGTGAGGTTTTGGGCCCAAACGTACCACTAGCTTGGCCTATTGTATTACAGCCCTGTACCTCACATTTGTAGACCATACCGCTTGCCTAGAGGCATGTCTCATAGACCACCGTGCCTCTGCCATGGTGATCTCGGCTAACTGAGGCTTCTTGAGTTCCTTACGCCAATGCAGTCGTACCTACATTCGGGGTGTGGGAAAGGAGTACACGAAAGCGTAGCTCGGGTATGTTCCATGTTCCACCTCAATTCCACTTCGGCGCTTCTTGGCTTGGTGCCCTGATGGGTCCAGAAACTTAGAACACAGCGGCGCATGACTGAGTATGCTTGTTATTCCGGTAGGAGGGTGATTGAGGGGCTCCTTCTGTGATCCTCGCTCCTCTGAAGGGTCCTGAACCGTCAAAGACTTTTTTCTCTTGACTTTCACATAACAAAATTACTATACTAGTCCAAAAAAAAACTAAGGTAACTCTGCAATTGCAATTTAGTTGAAATAAAGTGATCCCACCAAACCTCAATAAGGAAAATACTTAGTCCACAAAATGACCTAAGCACTCAGCCCTTTTCCTCGCACATAATTGCACCTAACCTAAACCTTATTGACTCGAGTTAAATTAGTACTCGTCGTCATTTAGCTGACATTTCAAGCAAATCCTTAATACCGTTGTCATATCCTTAATCCATGAATGAAACTTGCATACTAACATGGCAGCAATCAAAACCGCCCAGTTCTGTTGCTGCTTGCTCTACCTCTCGCGTATATGTGACACCACCTTTCATGCCAGGTGAAATTGCCTCAAAATACATTTCATCCCGGGCATATATTCACCGTGTTTAATGGTAATCTTAATTTATGGCGTTTTAAAGATCGCATAAACATTTTGGATACTGCACCGTATTGCACGTTAATGGGGCCCCATTGAGGGAGCGAGAGGAGTCCCACCATCCAGGAGCCAGAGACAGAGTGAAGGGCCTCTATACCAGCCAGTCAGCCATTTAAGCCCCCAAAGAATGACAGTCGGCGGCGTCTCTCGACCCAACCTTATACAATTTTCAAATTTTCTGTATGTTTTCTTTGCACATCGAAAACTGGCGGAAAGTAAAGGATTCTGTGTGTCTGTTTTTGCGATGAAGAAAACTCACCTTAGCGCCAAGTCACGACTTTCCATTTGTCTCACGCGCCACAGAGCAACAGCCAAGGTGCACGAAGCCACAGCGGCATGATGAAGTGATAACTGCAGTGAATAATGATCACCAGTGCTCAGTGCTCGGCTACACAGCAGAGATATACCACAGCCCAGGATCCATGTTCTTTCTCCCCAAACGCGAAACCCTCCCACGTGGAGGTAAAAACATTTACCTTCATTTACCTTCGTAGCTGCCACTTCTTACCATAATTTAATATTTACCTTTTTTTCAATAGTTGTTGTTGCTGTTGTTGTTGTTGGTGTACATATTCGATCTCCCCAACCGGACGCGGCGATACGATACTCTCATGCAATCTGGCAATCGCCATTGAACAACACCTTCCAATTCCAATTCATTCAGGAATTCGACAGTCATTGATCGATGGGTGGACGGACGCGTCTTTCTGGTGCGAGATTTCCGAAAATTACCAGGTAAGACCGGGCCAAAATTCGAAAATTGCATGTTGCCGGCCAATTTCCATTCAGGTCATCCGTCTTAAACAGGATAATTATGATTGTTAACCCTTTCGGAGGCGTAATTTACCGACTTTTAAGCGGTGGCGCATGCGTGAGAAACTCACTTTTCGGCAGCTTTAAAGAGAAGATCTCTGTCCTGGATATTATTTTCTAACAGTAGCCCAAGTGGTCAATGGCAGTCACGTCATTCGGAACGTATTCCATTATTTATTTTTTTTCTTGCGTTTTCAAAACCAAATTTAGGTGTTAAATCATTTGCCGAAATGTGGCAAATTGAGTGAATGTTTTTTCAGTGTTGAATGGTAATGAGTGTGGGAAAGTGTGTGGTGAACAATTTCACGTATTTCCTTCCACTTTTTTTCCACCAATTAACTATGGTTAACGTTGATTTTTAATTCTAATGATTGTGGATAATCAGAATTTTAATAAACAGTTCCGTTATCGCAACTGAATTAACTGCGGATAATTTCATTTTGTTGGATGAATGAATTTGTGAAGGTTACTGCAGTTGCGCTGTTCCGTTCCAAGGACATACAATGCGCGTTTTAATAATTAGTTTTATTTTAATCGTGGAAATAGAAAAAAATAATGCTTAACCAGGAAGTTCTATTTACTTTTAAAATAAAAGAAAAAAAAGGTTTTTGAATAGCTGCCTAGTCTTGCTATAACAAGCTCTTGATTGTATTCAAGATAAAATACATAACTGATACTTTTAAATTTGCATTCAATCTTTTTTAGTATTATTTAAGGCTTAGTTCTTTTGTATTTATCGTAAAAATTTATTTGCCCTGAATTGATCAACATCTTCAGTTGTGTATCATATGGTTGCTTCTTCGCCAAATAATTTTTAACAATTGGTGAATTGGTGATTTTCCGAAAATTTTCCTTTTTTGTTTTTGCATTTTTCATCACAATTTATTTTTATCAAACATTTTCCACGAGCTTTTACTTGAACTTCGAACAATATCTGCCAAATATAGTATTAGGCTGATAATATTGTTAGTGAGTTATTCGTCAACAAATTTCGTACAAGTGTTAACCGGCGGGGAAAGTATCGCTGTCGTTCTACGAAATCGAAGAATTGCCCTTCTACAAATTTGGGTCGTTGCCGAAATACTGAAGAGTCTTGGCTAATAAAACTAGGCCTTGTTACCCGTTGTACGAGGACGAGGTTTCGATGAGCCAATCGTCAAAAAACGATACTTTATTGAGAAAACCTCACCATGGTAATCTCAGGCGAGATTCAATTGCTTTGAAGACTCAGGGTTTGTACACAAATGACATTGCGTTGAGGATAGGTAGGTAGGTCAATGGCTGCCGCCAGTGCGCTTGAGGAACAATTAGCGCTTGGTGCTCCGTTTTGTTACCACAACTCGTGTACTTTGGTTGTGTGGTCGGGTGTGACGGATGCCTATAGCCATCTTGTGAAATTTAGGAAGCTTAACAGTGATCTGATCTCCATTCTTCTTTTAAGTCTTCCAAAAAGTAACTGCCTAGAGTTCGCTGCCTGGCTTTAGCTAAATCCGAGCTCTTACACAAGAAATGAACAAGTGTTTCTCTCACGTTCGTCTCCCCGCAGCTCCCACAACAGACGTTGAACGGGATGCCCAACTTGATAGTGTTTTTTTTTTGTGATACGATGAAGCTTAGGAGTCACCCTTTGTACTATTAGTCCGTCATGTCGTTCGAGTCATGATGCAATGTATAGTAGTAAGCTTGATCTGAAGGATAGAATAGAAAGGGTAGGTTAGGGGTCTGGAGGGTGCATGAACCTTGCGTTTGAACTCAAAGATGTTATATGAGCTCGAAAACACCGACTGCGGAAGAGAGTTCCACAACCGAGTTGTTCTATTTATAAACGAACGGCTAAACCGTAATGTGCGTGAAGGGGAGGGCTGCAGGGTGAAGGGGTGAGCCGAGTTGGCTAGTCTTGTGTTGCGAAAAAAAAGTTGCCGTGTAGGCAGGAGGTTCTTTATTTCAGTGGAGCATTCGCTGTAATAATAGCGATAAAACTTGCTGAGTGCAGCTACATTCCTACGGTGGCTTAAAGGGTCGATGGAGGAGCAAACAGTGCTATCACCAATGAGTTTGATGGCGCGATTTTGCACCTTGTCCAGCCAAGCCAAGGTGGTTTTAGGAGCGCCCGCCCAGATATACGAGTTGTATTCAAGGTGGGCTCGAATGTAGGACTTGTAGATTGTGGCTAGAGCAGCTGGCTGAAGGAGGAACTTGCATCTCTTAAGGAATCCGAGGCATTGATACGCTTGTTTGGCAATTTGGAATATGTGACCATTCCATTGCATATCATTAGGTAGAGTCATTCCCAGGATGTTAAGAGATGGGTCAGGTGTTAGGTTATCCTTGTCCACTAAAATAGAGGGAAAGTCGGTACAGGTTTTGGTGGAGATAAGGCTGTACTTTGTTTTTGATGCGTTAAATTCGACCCGATTCTTGCGGCCCCAGTCAAGAATGAGCTCGATGTCCGCGTTAAGAGAGCTGGAATGAGTTCGCGGTCTAAGAGACAAGGTCTGGCACTTGCTTGTCTAGCGTTGGCGTAAGAGTAACGCCGATACTGTCGTCGGCGAAACTGTGGAGTGGGTCGGAGGGGATTGAGAGCAGATCGTTAATAAATATTAGAAAGAGAGCAGGTGAGAGGATCGATCCTTGGGGAACGCCGGCCGAGATCGGGTGTGGGTTGGATTCGACGCCATCCAATACTACCTTAATTGAACGGCTGGAAAGAAAGCTCTCAATCCAGTTCATAAGAGTTGAGTCGATACCAATAGCTTGGAGTTTAGACAACAAAGCGGGATGCCGGATGGAGTTTAGACAGCAGATGCGGGTGTCGTCTCCTATGAGGCAATGTTCCGTGATAATTGCCGTGATTCTGGCAATATTTCGTCGGGATCTGTTGAAGAGGCCCATTGTTTTTTCTTTGTTATAAGTCGGCCAAGTCGACTTAGAAATACCGAAGGTCTCCTGTGCTCTTCATTTTAGGCTGTCTAGCAGCAGGTGATAGTCAAAAAATCTCGGTCTTCGAGCCCTGGAGAGAGACTTGTTGTTTAGCTAAGTAGTCGGCTCTCCTCTATGTTCCTAAAACCGCTAACCCAGACGAGAGTCACGCTATCCTTTATACATAGCATACTTAGCTCGGCTCTACATGGCTGCACTAACTTCGAACGCATCATTACTGAACCCATAGCTTCTATGGAGGTTTGGCTGTCTATGGAAATGCTAATACTACATCCTTGTGTAGGTTCTAAGATCATTGTCTGACCAAAAAGCCGTGTTTCCATTAAAGAGGGGCCTACTCTGCTGGCATTCTAACCGACGTCTGATAATCCTCATACACGGCTTGTCGAAGTTCAGACTGCCAGGACTGGTATGCACAATGCAAGCATTTGCTCTACGTTTAATTCCTTGAGAACCGATAAATTGATCCACAATTTCTCTCCACTTAAAGCAGAATAACCTACGTAAACGAAGCGCCCCACGGGACGGAGACTCTATTTTTATTACTAGGTGGAGCGGAAGAAGATTCAGTAGAGATTCGAATTTTACACATGGCAAATGAGATGTAAAATCATTATCTCAACCTCAGCTCTAGATTTTAGCTGAGGTAATATTGTACCAAGCGCCTTATGCATGACTGTTTCGCATACGGAGATCAACGGAGATCTCAATGAACACCAAATTGTGGCCGTTCAATTCCAACGTTAAGGCAGTTCTTTTGTATGGTTCCGAAACATGGAAAGTCATCCATTCCGTAGGTCAGTACACTGGATTACGTAGGTCAAGCAGCATTGGACGTGGTTTGTACTTAGTTGGGGGACCGCCTGGGAAAATGAAAATCGCGTCTGGAATGTCGATTACGAATACATTCACATATGTAACACAGGCGTGCAAATATCTGGCTGGTGCAATCTAACGATTTTCATGCTTGAAGCGGGAGCGAGCTGTCGATCCTGTGGAGCAGCTTCCAAAACAGCGAAGCACTAGTTGTGTGATTGTGAGGCTACAAGAAGAGGGCGATTGAGTCTTCTCCATCGCTTCTCCATCCTAAATAAAATTTTAGGTTATATTAAAAGCCTTAACGTCGAAGGTTTTTAATGACAGGGTTGGAACAATAGACCAAATAGGTTGAGTGCCTGCACAGGCGCCCCTTCAAAAAAAATGTCACAGTTTAGTACCAATCCCTTAACACTAATAAATTACGATATATTAACGATAAAACCTAATTCAAAATTAATCAAAAAATCTCGCAAATAACCCAAATTTCAAAATCTCACAATAATTCCACTGCCGTCACTCAGTCTACTACTATTGTGCAGGGGTAAGAAACAATTTTTCTGGCTTTTACTCAAATTATAAAAAAAATCCAAAAAAAAAACCAAAAAAAAAAATATCTTCAGAAGAGGAACCATAAATTCCTTATTGCCTCATAAATTAAGCTAAGACCTGCAAACCATCGCCAGGATGACAAGGCAGCAAGCGAAAAAAATCGAGGACGACGAAGAAAAAAATCTCAGGACGACCTAAAAAAAAGGAAGAGATTTCTCTTATCACAAAACGGAGCCAAGAAGAACAGGAAAAAATACCATTAAACGCCCCGCGGTTACCAAAAATTTTTTAATTTACAGTCAGTAATAAAACCTCCTCGAGCCTCCTTCTGTGAGGAGGGAAAAGGTCTTCGCAGGGCACCGAGGATGGAAAAAAACATAACGAATCCCTCCTGAAGGTTCATTTCCATCAAAGCAGACAAATCGGCGCTTGGATTTTTAGGTGCAGAAGGAGGCGTCTTGCGGACTCGCTGGCCGAAGGAGTAGTCGTCTTGCAGGGCGTCCTGGTGTCTACCTACGGCGATCCTCGCTAGCGAACTGGACAGATTATTATTAATGAAATGCAACCTTTATATATTTGGCTCAGGTGTGCTTAGGTGGGTACCTCTTCTGTGACAGGGAGTTCGGGCAAGGATTATTGATTGTCCTGGGAGATTGGAATGAAAAAAAGGACTTTTTAGGATGGTTTGATTGTTTTTTGAATTGTTGATTAGTTTTAAACTTAAGAAAGCTGCGTTTTTAGTAAACTAAAAATATTTTCATAAAATCGCTACAGCACAAACTTTTCTCTGCCACAAACCGAAAAAGGACGATTTATGCGAATTAGAAAAAAAAAAGGATAAACTAACCATGACAGACAGGACAGAGCACCAGTACGTGTTTGTGTGTGACAGAGCGGCGCATTCAGAGGAGTGAAAAATTCTAAGAAATACCGGAAAACTAGGTACAGAGCGACAGGACTAAGGGATCATACCGGGAGATTTATTATCCTTGCAGGGTTTCTCAGGAATTGCACACACATTCTCTGTACGCGATACAGCATAGGACAAATACTGAGATTTAAGGATTCGATTTCAGAATTCACCGGTGGTGCTCCTTACAAAAGGACTCTTTTTGCTGTTGTTGTTGTTGTTGCTCACATAGTCTCCTTGCAGTCTCTACTATATGCCATGGATTCTACAGGTATGACAGAAAAACAAAATTGGTTTTAAGTTAATCCTTAAGGTGGTAGTGGTGTTAGCCGAAGCAAGAAAAAAATCCTTCTTCATTTTCAGTGTATGGATAGCAGATCGTGAAGGTAGATAATGCGTGGGACAATAATTACGAATTTGACAGGATTTGGCTTGAAGCGTGTGTGTGGCATTTTTCTGTTCTGGTAATTGCACTAATCCCGAGCTAAATGATGGATTAGGATTGTAAATCTATATTTTTTTTATATATGTATGTATATTTTTAAATATATGCGCATAAAATAAGAATCAATCTCAATAACATTGTTGAGAACTGTTGTAACACCATAAATAAATAAACATAGTTTTTTTGTGTGTATATTAAGAATAACCAAATATGAGCATTTGTGTTAAAATAAAGTCGTCAAGTATAATGTTGTCTTTTTGTAACAAAAAAAAAACAAACTAATAAGAGGAAACACTTCTCACATCTCTATTAGTATCCAAAATTTATTGACCATTAATCTGATGTAGGTATTGATACTGTTGAGTTATTGGGATCTCACCTACAGCATCTCACCTGAAAATTTCGTAATTGCTTGCTTTTTCCATAACATTTTTTCTTCTTCAGCATAAAATTTATTGACCAACAAACTCTTAATATAGAAACAACAACACAAATCAAAATCAAACAAAAAAACCTC
This sequence comes from Thereva unica, assembly GCA_949987705.1. Taxonomy (NCBI): domain Eukaryota; kingdom Metazoa; phylum Arthropoda; class Insecta; order Diptera; family Therevidae; genus Thereva; species Thereva unica. The sequence continues at coordinate 12,604,169 of OX465285.1, forward strand.
GAGAAAAACTTCCTCGATTTTATTAAAAATATTATCTGCCCAAAATGGGAAATTTTATTGATTATTGATTAAGGAATAATTTTTGGTGTTTTTCCATATTTATTTAATTTTTTTTTTTCATCTTATTAATGTTCTTAATGAGTTTTTTTCTCTATCATGTGAAATTCTTATCAAAACAAAGAAAAATATTTTTTTTCTGTCACCAAACACCAAAAAGTGTAAAGATGGCGGGGAAATAAACAGACTAAAGATTTTGTTTTGTTGTTTCTGTGTCTTAATCACTTGAAATAATATAAATTTTCACGCAATTCACACATATGTTTGTGTGGCAAAAGGTGTAAATTGTTAATAAAGATTAAAATAGAAGAATTGTTAACGTCACGAGACTTTTTTTTAATAAGTGTACAATTCAATTCCACCGGGTCTGGTAAAGAAACTATGGCGGAAATGCTTTTTTAGAAAAAATTTTTTTTTATTTAATTTTTTATTTACTAATTATTATTGGTCGTTCCCCGTTTATAATTAGTTAGTTATTCATTAAAGAAAATGGTTGCTGCAGGAATGGTTTTAATTTTGTGTGTAAAGGTGGATTGGTATTTTGACATTTTTGCACCATATCTGATATATGGAAAATTTGCAGCTGATGAACTTTTAACCTTGGTCGTTTTTGGTTTTTGTTACCAAATTTTCAATTATTGAATGATTTTTGTCATTAATATTGTCATGTACTGACACTATTGTCACTGCACTGACAGGACCTAATACTGCAGAGAGAAGCCAGAAGTGCTTGAGTGCAAATTCGATCATCTTATCAGTGGCGTAGCGTGGATTTGTACCACCCGGGGCGAACCATAAATTTGCTGCCCCCTACTTTCGAATTGATTCTTTTAATCAATGAATCAAAACCCAACTTGAATTTCAAGTAATTTTCAATCCAAGAATTCAAGGCATCATGTAAACGCAATGAATTATATGTAACTAATGAATGTTCGGTATAGTGCGCGCCAAAATAAATGGGAATTTTACGCGCAGGTGAGGAAATTACAACTCCACATACATTAACATTCCGTGTATGGATAAAATTCAAGCGCACATGCATTTTAATTTCCCTTTTGAAACTCGTTTACCGGGAACAACACTCCACCATAGCATCTAACCAGGACAAGAGTCGCGTAGTGAGACGGATTGAATTGTGATTGAAAATATAAATGAGCGGGTGATTTGAGGCTTTAAACGAACGGAATGACGAGGTGCACTTTTCTTTTCGAATCTACTTTCGTGGTGAGAATTTGAGACTTTCACTGCGCATTAACAAATCGATTTTGAGATTTCCAATTGTTTTGGCGCAGGCTATATCCGTGCTTCAAGGTTGGCCTAAATTATAAACTTTAACAAACCCAGAGAGCTGGAATCAGTAATTTCTCTCTGTAATTTATTTCAGTCTGTCTTTAGATAGAAAGCCTCGTAGACGCGCAAGCTTAAGCTTAAACTCTTCTCTGTTCCAATATCTGGAGGTTTCATTTCCCATCATCCTAGCACAATACTATTACAGGCGATTTTAACGACAAATGTGGTAGCTGTTGGAGCCCTTCTCAAACTTCAGCATTTACAGCCCGCGTCATAAAAGAAGGGAATCTTAATATCGCTGTTTCCATGCACATTGAGAGTCTCATACAAGAGAGCAACGTCACTCTGTTTGTATAAAAACGAACGAACGAACTTACAACAAAACTACAATTCAACTGAAAATAAACAATTGAATCAATTTTTCACCACAATCTAACCGACTGATTTATTCACAATTTGGCAATCCGCTGTCAACTGCCAATGCACACCTATCGTGTTTCATATGCGCTAGTCCAGAAATAAGAACAAACCCAAATGAAAAGTAACGCAGAAGTAAAGTAGACGTAACTTCCACTGAAGCAGATGTAACATTCACTTACTTTCAAATTGGTCACTCTCATACAGGGCCGGCATTTGGCTTTTTTGCGCCCGGTGCAGCATGCCATATACATATTGCGCCCCCTTCATTGTTGTTCATTTTTTTGATGGCAGTAAAGGAAAATGAAAGACGACGCAAACACTGAGAATTGAGAATGAAGGCACAGAATTTTTCTTTCACTTTTTTTAAAATTGCGCCCTGTCCAATTGCGCCCTGTCCAATTGCGCCCAGTGCAAATACACCAGTTGCAAGTATGAAAGCGCACCCTTGCCTTTGTCCAATCAGGATTTGCTTCGCGATCTTGCTTTTGTGCTGAGTTTACTTACGCTTAAAGTTCACAAAACTCTCCCGCTAATGCTGAGTAATGCTCTCCGATGATTTTCATTATGAGCTGCACTTCCTTAACTATTTCCAGCACTAATAATACTATAAACTCGAATCTCCATAACGGAGATCTCTATGTCGTTCTCCAATCCTTTATATTTCGAAGGATAATAGATGGTCACTGCACTGCATGTATTGGTTTCTACGTTAGAGTCTTACATAACAAAGCAGTCCACTTAACAGCCTTACTGGACATAGAAGCCGCTTTCAAAAACTTCAGAACAGAGGTGTTTCTCGCCGAAGTAGTGATCTATAATCGACTAATTTGAATTACAAATCATGACCTATGGCACCGTGACCAGCCAAGAAAGGATAGACGACAAAATCAGGCGAACTAAATAAAATTGCATTGGTCACACCTTGCAGAAGACAATGGTAAAACGCACAGAAGATGCATTCCGTGTAATATATAACAATGGGATCACTTTTTCAATTTTTTTTTAAATCTTAATTTCTGAAATTGCGCCCGGTGCAAGTGCACCATTTTCACCTATGAAAGCGCCGCCCTTGCTCTCATACATTTATATGGAATGGTACCTAACTTCACCTCACTTCACTTCCCTTCCCATTTGGGTTTGGCCTGTAGACACCATCAGCCAGGACATCGTGCTGGATGTGGCAATGGTTAGGGCTTCATGTTGCCGGCAAGATCTCTAGCTCTGTCCAGTTTGGCCGCCGCCCCCAACAACTACGCCGCCCGGGGCAATGGCCCCCTCGGCACCCCCCACGCTACGCCACTGCATCTTATCATCTCTTGCCTTAAACTGCGCTGTACTTGCTGAGTTATCGGATCGGCAAAATTGCTTATGAGGACAATTGCGCCATCTAGACCTTCGGTATTTCCATATTGAATAACTCTGACATTTTTTAGCCAATTTCGACAAATGTACTCGATTATGAAACGCCATTTAGTACCATTTTAGCTATGATTCAATACATACCGAAAGACCGCGCTGAAGTAGTAGCGTTTCAGATTGAAAACAGTCTTTCAATGGCAGTACAAGTTCCCGGGACATGATTTGGAGTGGCTTCCTCGTTCTCCGGATTTAACGACTTTTTTCTGTGGGTTTTTTTAAAAAGTAGAGTTTATACCAGCAAGCCGAAGACCATTGACGAACTCAAAGCTAACATACAAGCCGAAAAAGCAACTAACGCCGAATTACTGGCCATTGTTATGCAGGATGGTCGAAGCTACTTTTTAACCAAGGAGGAGGTTATCAATTATTGTATAGTGAATGTAAGTGATAATTTAATTGTATTCAAAAACTGATTTGGAATAAATAGTAGAGAGTATCCTAAATAAATCTTGGTCATTTTTAAAAATCGACTATAAAATGTGTAAGTTATTCAAAGTTGAAATACCGAAGGTCTAGATGGCGCACCCCATATTTACAAAAATCATTGAAGGCGATTTTCTTGAAACACAAATTTGAACTTACGCTGTTCTGGCTGTGCATATACAAGCCCCAACACCTTGTAAATAGTACTTCGTTCCGAAGTCTGACTTTAAATTCGACAAAAAATACAGCATATCTTAACTGAAGAATTTAGTTCTATTCTAAGTTAACACCCCTTCAAAGTAGGTACGTCCGAATTTCAGCCAGCCTATCAAACACCATGTCCTGCATAATATCGTTGGAATAGGCACACTTCCAGCCACTCGAAATATACAAGTGAATCTATAGAAACATTTAAGGTAAATAAAACTGAATTAGAAAAAATATAATAATACTGGATACTGGCCTGATTTCGTCCACTGATACCCAAGCAGGACTACACTGATTGTAGGAGATAAATTAAACGGCACCATCAAATACAATTAAACGGCGTAAACTATTTTTGCTATAGGGTGGGTCATCTGTTCGTTTCCGTTTGAAATGCATGTTATTTCGGCAGTTGACAGCACTGACACGCTTGATGTTCCTAAATATGTAGTTTTAAAGGTGGCGTAAACGTTTCAACAGTTCGTTAATGAGGTGTTACAGAACAGTTACGTATGTAAATCGCATCTCAGCAGAAGATAGCGCCGCTCATCACCATACGAATGTTGCAGCTTGGGCCCCTTTTTCACACACAATATTGTCTACGAATTCATCGAATAACTAGAACTACTCGACTCTGGAACAATTTTCTCCACTAAATTTTTCTGAACTTCTAAAACACCTAAGAGTTCAAGCGCAAGGTTCGCATCTTCCTTCTTCAGTATCCTCCAAACTCTACCCGTTCTTTAATCTAAGCGCAGGACTCAACTCCAAGATGTGGATTGCAAAGGGTAGGTTGTCCTCTGTTTTTCAGACTGAAATGCATGCCATTGAGACTTACATAGGTTAGGTTCAACTTTGAGAAAGATGTGAAACATTAGAATCATTTCGTACAGTTTTCTTCCAATATACCTGCTTTGACGTACACCAGAGCCTGATCAGGAAAAATAGCGTCACGATCTGCTGCATCTCCGACCACTGGAGTTTTTTTAAGGACAATGAGACTGCAGGCAAGCTCGCGAGGGAGAGATCTGAGACGCTGGTTCATGGCACAGAAACCTCTCTAATGGTATCTCATGGCCCACCTTCAAATCCTGGATAGAAGATAACTAGAAGTTAAGGGACTGAATCTAAACGTTTTGGGAACCAGTCCCTTAGACAGGCTAAATAACTAATAAGACTATTTACCTTAAGGGGTGTTATCACTCTAAACAGGACGGACCGTAGTTTGTTGGTGGGATATCTGATTGTACGTGCCATGCAGGGCTGCGATATCATCTCCAGAACCTAGGACTAGCAGGAGACAGAATGCCGACTTTACATGTAAGCCGGCGAGCCTTCCATATATGTTCTCCGTCAGTGTCCAGTTTCGATACACAATCCTAACTTGGTTGCGATGTTAACCATATATACTACGTATACATAATGACTTGAATAGTTAAGATGAGATTGAGCTGAATTTTGGACTCGCGACAAAACACAGAGATGCCGGCTGTCAACTAAATTCAATTACTAACTAATTTTAACTCAACCCAGGTAGCAGAGCTGAGTTCAGTCGACTCGTGTCTACATGTAGTTGGACTCGGGTACAACCAGGGTTCAACTCAACATCTAACTAATAGGTTACCCTCTACTCAAGCCATCGCAGCACTCTTTCCTGGGTCGAGTTGATATTCCGCCTCATATACGCGGGTTGAGTTGTAATTGGATTGAAGTGACATTTGTTTGGTTTGTTTACCATCCGTGAAGTCCCTCTTCGGTGTTAGCTTTGTGTGCGGTGTTTTTGCATGCAAAGGAATAAAAAGTTATTTCGTTGTGAGTTTTTACGTGTTTATAAATGAGAATTTCACCCAAAAATTTGAGGTTATGTTTTGATTTCAGTTCAACTCTATTCAACCGAAAGTGAACTCAGCCCGACAGCATGTACGGTAGTCGAAATTTCAACTTAACCTCGACTCAACTTTTCAACCTACTCATAAATGGGGTAAGAGTGGCGTTGCTGGCTTTTGGGGACTTGCGGCTTTCATTTCGTATGTAAACGGCGATTTTGAGTTTCCCTTCTTTTATGGTGCGACCTTTACTGAAACTTATAGCTCCGTGAACCTGTATATTTCCACAGAAGTATTCAGCTTCCTGGAGTACATAACGTAAATAGAGCGTGCAGCTTCCACTGTGTACCTTCCTCGTCTCTCTCACATTCATACATATCTCCACTCAATTTAATATAATTTATCTACTCCGGAATTTTCATCAGTTTCTGCATTTAATTTTCGCACCAATTCCGAAATCACTTCACCTTTTGAATTGAAAGGTACGAAAAAAGGCGTTCTTTTTTCTCCTTCTCTTCTTATTTCATTTTTAATCGCGCAATTTTCTTCAGGGCCCACGCTACTGTACAATCCCAGAAATTAAAATCTCATCTTTCCTCTTATTACAGCGGCATGGCAGTCAGTCCTCTGCTCTGTGCTCTGGGAAGATCTTATCATTATTGATTCCATCAAAATGCGAAATTATCATTTTAATGCAGCCCCGCGAAGCCAATTTTAAGTCACCAGTCAGCAATTTTTCAGCCCAGCAATGGATGGTTGCATCCCAGGTAGTTTCCAGGTTGGCTCTCTGGCTACCGGCAGTAAATTAATACATCAAAAAAAAAAAAGTAAAGCAGAAAATTCCAACTTCTCTCGGCGCACCCAGTCTACAATTTCGCTGTCAAATGAGTAATCACAGAACAACTCAGTCGCTAGGTACGCAGGTAAAAATCCCCCTTCTTCCGGCAGCCGGAAGTATTTAAAAGCGCAGAATATTCATTAACCTGGCGATGTGAAGGGGAGGGAGTCATGATCTGCTAGAAGACTTGAACAGTTTTTTTGTACCACGAAAGGGCAACCCTGGGTTTGTTTGTGTGAGTGTATATGGAATTTTGTTTATGGGGGAGGCGGTTAAGGGGTCCAAATTTGTCTCCAGGCTGTTCTCCGTGTTTCAGGTACACCACCACCACCCACCAGGCACCGGGACTCTCATCGATGATTGCCCATAAATTGCTTAATAGTTTCTGGTGGCATGTGCCATATCGACTTCCAATTGTCTGACGTTATGGCTTTTGTCCAATTATTCCATTAGAGGGACCCGATTCGAGGTCGGGATGCGTGTGTGCACAGCTTTTCCCAGCCGGGTCCCAGGGGGAAGGCCATTAGTGTTGCTGCTTTACGAGCAAATAAACCCCGGAACATCCCAATTCATTACCGATTTCAGTTCCCGTCGATAACAATCGAACGATTCTAGTCGCTCTCTGATTTGCCCGCGCCATGTTCTCCCCGGGAAGAGTTTTCTTTTCGTCGAACGCACCCGACAACGACGACGACATTCACATAGTGTCGACCGGTGTAATGATACCGGGGCGGACTACGAAGCCCCAGGATTCGGGAAAGGCTTAATGGCCGCCGATAATTAACCATAATTTAACTGGGAAATTGCGAATTTGTCCAGGATTAAGGGTCATAATGCCCGGTCCTATATGGGAATCTGATCGGAATGACCATCATCACCCCATAAGGATCCTACCAGAACGGGCTCATCAAGTAATTAAATCAGTGGCCGAGGGCAACCCTTCCCAGAGGGTGCAACGTCCTGCAAGAGGATAAACCCTTGGATTTTTTATCTGCCTCAATCATCCCTCTGCACTTAATCAAATTAAAACGAGTCCCGGCCAGGATTCGACGTCAGGAATTCACTCGAGCGCATGAACTTTAGGACCTTGAATTTTACGTACATTTTTCGTGTTTAATCCACATCACGAAAGGACCTTCAATCAACCATGTGACGACTGACGTGCAGGAGTAGCGCAAACGGTAGTTGTACAATCCGGAACTGCAGTAGTCCTAGTCATCGGAGATTGCGCCAGTCGCTTGTGTGTCTCTCTGTATGTCGTCTGCACAGGACCCTCACAGGATTCAAACACCACCTGGGGTAAAGGACCACAACCCAGGATGTGTAACTTTCAGGACCCTTTTCCAAGTACTTTTGCGTTGGGGGATATCCTTGCTGCCATCGAGTGCAGCTGCAAGCTTTGATTGCGGATTTTTTTCATTTCAATTTTTTTTGGGAAAAATTAGAGGAAAATATTATCGAGAAGGAAGAAGGAAGGGGAGTTTTGTTTACACGACCACACCGACAGCATCATACTAAATTCTGGTGTATATGAATTGTAATTTTGCAAGGGTAAGCAAGGATCTGAGATTCAAGTGGATCTGGTTTTGATGTCCGTGACGTCATCATATCGAATTCTGATTTTTCACGCTGTCATCCTTAAATTTCATTTTATGACAATGCATGATGGCGAGGAGAATTTTTGTTGAGGGTAGTCCTTGTTTGTTGTTGTTGTTGTTAGTGGTGGTGGAATCAATCTGAAAATGTGTTTTTATTTTTGTTGCTTTAACCAGCGAATTTTTGGCTGTGATGTAAGAGAGGCTGAAGTTGTGTGACTAATTTTATATCTTGTTTACCATAAAATATCATATGAAAATGGTTTCAATTAAAAAATGGTGTATGTATTAACCATACCTTCTGTGCTGTTTCAACCTATCGACTTCGAATACTACTACACATTATCTCTCATAGAGTCGAATCAATTTTTTCATAGACCGAGTATATGCGCCAAAGCAGCCTTCGAAAGAGTTTGGAACCATTGGCTAAATTTCAAGCCATTGGTATTGATCCAGCAGCCCTGAAAAACTGGGTCGAGAGTTTTATTTCCAGCCGCTCAATTAAAGTAGTATTGGATGATATCAAACGTTAGCTCTACACCATATTTATCGGTATACCACAGGGGTCAATTTTATCACCTGTTCCTTTTCAAGCTTCTTTGTGTCAACCAGTTTCACACCCTTCTTAATGACAGTACCTAAGGTACTCATACGCCCTCGAATATGCAAGACAATCGAAAGACTCCTGACTTAACGCCGGGAACTATTGTCTGATTCAATCAACTCAGCTCAATGTCCGCTCATTCTTGATTGGAACTGTCAGAATCATCCCGAGTTCAACACCTCCAAAACGAAGTATGTATTGTCTAATTTTCAACAAGCTGGAACCAGGTTCACCTCGCTGAACCTATAAGCCAAGAGTACGGCGTGCGCCAAAACAATTGGGAATCTCAAAATCAATATTTTCATGGGCAGTGAGAGTCTCAAATTCCATCATGAAAGTACATTCGAAAAGAAAAGTCTCACTCCGTTGATCCTCATTTATATTCTCAATTACAATTCAACGGTCTCACTGCCATTCTTGTCGTGGTAAGAAGCTATGGGGAAATGTTTTTGCATGTAAACGAATTTCAAAGTAAAATAAAAGATAGCCTTACAACGGGAGAACGCCGACCACGATTGAATCATACTTTTTGGCCATGTGCCGAGCATCAGAAGGTATGGCCGTACATCACACGTACCCGTTAAACGTTAACACACGTACGTGTTAATTTCAATTTCTGTGGTAAATTTTAGGGTTTCAAATTTGCCATCGTATGCCCGTTTTTGGTCAATTTTGGCCGTGGTAAGCCCTTATGTGCCATCATGTGTCCCTTAAAAAGCCAAGCGGCCGGTGATCGCCCGTTGTAAGGTCATCTTTTATTTTTACTCAGGTAGAGTTTAATTAATTTGGTAGATTGAGTGATGAATGTCTAATTTTGTGACACAGAGACTGACAGATTTGGCGATTGGTGCTGGGGAAACACAGATCACAGTCATTCACTTGGAATCGAATAAGCTCCTGAAAATAGGCCTTCCCTTAGTACCACACCGTTCTTCTACACATAAGTGAAAAGCCAAAAAAAATATGCCACTACGTAGAATCGAACTTGGAATATCTAAAATGGTAGTAGGAACCCATAGGATCTGGTTTAAAATTGAAGAAATAAATCAACTCATGAGTACAAGAATACGAAGGGCTCGAAGATTAGTCTCGCAGTGCTACTTCCCACTGAAAGCCACGGTGGGCAGGTTCTGGAACGGCACAAATTTATTATTTAAAGCTCTCCAAAATTCACGCTTAAATATTAGTTTCTATATTCTCCATTAAAATTTAAGATATCCCCAGCACAACCAAAAGTACCTTTTAATGCTCATACTTTCACCCAAAATACCCTTGATGTTGTCATTCCTTCTTCTTTCCATAGCATCCAGAAAAATCTTATTCCTGACCGCCACTAGATCTACAATATCAAACGTAAAGTAGCCAGGAACGTCGTTACCTTACCTTGCATGGCTTCCACACGTCTGAATGCATACTATCCCACTTGCATGCGCCACTATATTCCCCCCCCCCCACCCCCAGAATGGCATCGTCCCAGATGCGAATCATAAAAAATTCTTCGTCATATTCAAATGCCCCAAGACACGACAAGGTAGAGGGATGAAAAAAAAAGAGTTGGGCACATGTTTGCCAGCACAACGATCCTGAACACTCCCTAAGTAGCTGCGAGATTTCAAGAGGAGAAAGGAGCCCTTCAAGTGCTTTAAGGGATGTCTGTGCACTTAGAGGGAAGACGAACATTTTCCCAAACTGAAATAAGTGCATCGAGACGTGCATCGCATCGGGCACCAACCACCTTATATGCGGAATGCACTTACCATCGGCGTGTGTGTGTGTTCCACGTAAACTCAAGCTCCGCGCGGGACACGCTACACTGCCGCCCTGAGTAAACTTATTTTTCACATAGGTATAGATTGTTCGCCAATAGAGACTAGCCGGGAATAAGGGTGAATTATCGGTTTCAGCCAGGACACAAGGTCCTGTTTGCGGTGCCGTACTGCGTAATAGTTCGCGTTTTAGCCGGGATTGTCTCGATGGCGGGACAGGGTGAAGCCGGTGAGTAGTGGTTAATGATTTTATGAGTTTATAAGGAGATCGTCATTCACTTCGGGGCCATATGGCTTTGCATAAAACATGATTCCATCAAAAATGTATATAGGCGAACGCCGGGAATCATATGCACGCCGCTGCTCCGTTGGCGATGGTTCGTTGAGATTCTTTTGATCCAATCGTAAAATTTACAGCACCTCGTTATATATGGACAAAATAGGAATTCCTGGCCTCCTCCTGCTCTGGCTGTGTGTGCAGTAGGAAATTTCATAATATTTCGACAAAAAGTTTGTTTTATGACCGAAACTAGAAAAAAATAATCTGGGGAATATCTAACCTTAGGCCAAGTCGGCGGTGGTTTGTCTTCTGTAATAAGATGCAGCCGACAACAAATTGATTGATCGTAAAACCATGTTAGTGGATGTTATTAAATTTAGATTGAATATAAATTGAATATTCTATAGGGGAGGAGGGATAGCCACGACAGAGATGGGTTTTCTGTTTAAAAGCGCAACGAAATATTTGAAGGAAAAAATTAATATGGAGAATCCATGATTATGATGTTAATACGAAATTTTGGAAAAGAAGGGTGCGTCGATCTTGTTAATTAATTGGAAATGAAAATGATAATGATAGTGAAGGGAAATAAAACTTAATCCATACAAAATGAGAATACATATTTAAATTATAGAGCTTAAGTTAAGACTGAAGCTTAATAAATTTAAATTTCTTATTTCTTGTTCAATTGTATACATTTAAGTTTTTGTTACTCACTGCACAGACTTCTGTTTTTACCGTTCCCAAGTAAAAATAAAATTGAGCTTACAGCGGGCGAACAGCGGCCGCTTGACCTTTTAAGGGGATATGATGGCCGTAGAAATTTTAACCATTTTTAATGAGAGCACATATGACCTCACGACGGCTTAATCAAACTTAATCAAAAGATTTAAATGGCCAAGAACTAAGTAAGCTGTACACGCGGGCATTCCACGGCAAATTTGAGAAAAAAAATACTGGTGCGATCATGGGACCCCCGCCAGGAACGAAATTCCTTACGATTTTTCTACAACTGCGAATAGAACTCCAAATAAAATCTGTATACTTTAATTATTATTTTTGCTTGAACGGGTTGTGAAGAAAATGATAATCTCCCCCTTGAGATGGCCGCCATAGATCTAACGATATAGCCTATTGCATTCTACTTATGATGCCCGTTCATTTGATAACCATGTTGGGTTGTGAAGAAAACGGAACCCGAGCTCTTGAGATGGCCGCCATGGACCTAATGATAAATTGAGTATACTATATTGCTTATCGTGTTCTACTTATCATACCCTTTCATTTGATGTCCATGTCGACGGGTTGTGAAGGAAATGGTAATCCGTTGAGATGAACGCCATGGTTCTAACGATATATTGAGTATACTATATTGCTTATTGCATTCTACTTATCATACCCTTTCATTTGATACCCATGTCGAAGAGGTTTTGACGAAAATGGTAATCTGCCCTCTTGAGATGGCCGCCATGGATCTAACGACATAGCCTACTGTATTCTACTTATGATGCCTTTCCATTTGACACCGGTGTCAAGTCGCTACATTTTTTTACACACAAGATACAAGATACAGGTGAAGCTAATATAAAGCGTTTAAAGACACACAGAGAGAGATTCCATTCATTTCAATAAGAAAGCATAAGCATCTATCCTCGATAATCACAATTTCTTCCTACAGCTATCGGTGCAAATTGGTTCCAATTTCTACTGGGATCGATACTCGCACGCATACACAGAATATCGCATTTTCTTACGTGACGATTTCTTCCAACTCACACTACCCGCAAACCGCGTTAAGAAACTTCGTTCCAAAAAATCTGCACCAAATGTATTGTTAAATTTGTTTTATGGTAACTTGGTCATTTTCGTTACGTACCTACAATGAATGGTCCTTTCTATTTATCCTACAAGATTATCAATGTGTAAAAAGAAATGAGCTCACCAACCATCGGTTTTTGTGTGTATGTGTGTTGTACGGCCGTCCTGCCACCAGCCTCCTGATGCTCTTCACATGGCCGAGGACTATGTGTCAATCAAGTTTGACTTTCGCCCGTTTTAAAGCCATATTTTATTTTTACTAGGGTCATCTATACATCCAAGTCGACGAAATTTTTGTGTGGACTTTTCATCACCACACACTTTTATTTTTCAGCATGTTGTACAGATAAAATTGTATAGAAGTCTGGGTTAAGTTGCTAAGTCGGTATTGTTTTCGTGTGGACTGACCATTATACATTAAATGCAACAGTTTATAAGATTTGTCATACAAACCATCTTTGCACTACTAGAACTAAAATCGGGATCACAACGCATCCGCTCACGTTAGGGATAAATCTGTGGATCCAACGACCCTTGACAGACTAGTCCCACTTCATTTATAACTCTCTTACGGACTCGCAGCATCTGCAGCCGCACCTTTTTGACTTCGCTCTACTATATTCTGGCTCATAGAGACGCAAACCTTCCCTCGACAGAATGTCTGCCTATGCCGCTATCACGCACGCCGCATCATTGGACGTGATCCTGTACGCGCAACACGTGCTTAGCCTATACCTCCGCGGCTCTCCATCTCCTACTGTTTGTAGTCCTGGGATGGTAGCACGTAAGTTGTTTCAATCGACCTCCCCATATAAAAGTTCAAGTGTTACAAAAAAAAAATATGAGTGTGCTTAAGACCACACTTTAGAAGTAAAACTTTTGTGCCCAACGGCTAGTAATATGCAATAGATATAGTGGAAAGTCGGTCGGATCTATAGTACGCTTGAGAAAATTCAGGCCAACGACAGATGCAGGAAGAATAGTGACGAATCTACTGACGGACTTGATGCAAATACTATTTGAAAATATCAACATTTATGAATTCCTATTTACATTAAAACCTAAAAGTAACCGAGTAAAAATAATTTTTATTGGCTAATTTTCTTAAAAGCATACATGCGGTGCATCTAGTACGTATAGCATTGAGTGCGCATCCCACACGGGTATGCACGCTTCCGCCACAGGCATGGATACTACCGCCACAGGCACGAAAATCTAAACATTCGCCTCATGGAAGTAAGCTGGTGACATATGCAAGCGTACATGCATTGCATTCAGAGGTTCATAAAATTGCATGGTTTTTTCCGTCCCGGCTTTCACACATAGCCCGAAAATCTAAGCAACGAGTGCATGCAAGGTGCATGTGTTTGTTGTGCATACTTGTGTGTGCTATTTCGGCATTGCGGCATTACAGAAAAAGTTAAAAGTAGTCCGACCTTTGCGTGGCATGCATTCCATTCATGGAACATTCCGTCAGGTGGCATTTGAATACACACACTTCTATATTATTTATCAACGAATTGAACGCATGTACGCTTGGATATGTCACCAGCGGTATGCATGCTCCGTTCCCGCTACATTCATGATCATTAATAATTGCATCCGCATCGGCATAGACTATTCCAAACCCAGGTATTGTTTTACCAAGCAGTCCGCCAACCACATACAATGAAGCTTTACCTACGCGAGCCGCTTTACCTACGCGAACGGGAGCCAGTCTATTTGAGTATGGTATTGGCACCCTTTATGGCCACCTAGCCAATTACCTGATTACTTCGTCCCATACAATCTTTTAGGGAGCCAATTAATTTTAAAGGGAGCAAAAAGATATGCAATCAACCTTTTTTCAAATTCTTCTTTCTATGCGTAGTTGAAAATAATTTATTTTGGCTGATTAAACCGAATTCGAAGCATAAAGCTGAAAAAACATTTTTTACAAACCTTTATATTTTCAGTCGATGTAGGGATAGTTTCAGCCCTTTACTATTATCCCTTATCATAATATTTCCTTTGTTATAAATCAACCACTTTTGAATATAAATATTGCAAAAAATGTATTTTATTGGATTGTTTTTGATTGTAATTAAAATTATCGCGAAAATCGTTTAAAAAAGGGAGTTTTTAAGCATATTTAAAGGTGACATGCATATTTTAAGACTGTGGGACCCCGATTTTCGTAATCAGCACCCCAAAAAACATATCAGGAACGGTTTTCACAACAGTGAAATGTTTTGACATAAACGATTCTTCGATTTGTGCAAATTAAAAAAATTGTAATTTAAAAAGGGGAAAGGTCCAGCACATCTCACCAAAGGGGAAGTGGGTGCCAATTTTAAACAACAGCACCTCACACATTTAATTCACCACTCCCTTTTGGTATTCTAAACACCCAAACCACCGCCGAAAATTCTTGTCGCATATGCCGCTTCCAACATGTCAGTCATCTCCAAAGTGTCCGCGGCATAAGCCCAGCCAGTGACCAAACCACAAGAAAAATTTGAAATAATTCACCTCTACAGAATGGTGAATTTGTATTCCTATAATGAGCTAACGTAGCTAACATGCCAGAAAATCTATGCAGTAAGGCAGAGTGTATTTTAACTGTTGCACACACAGCCCCGAGTGTAATCGTCCCTTGTACCCCGTCCGCCCCTTTTCCCATCGTTATACGAAAGTTCTGACGATTTTTCATGTGTGAGAGCGTTACGCGAATGAAATTGATTCACTCTCATGTAAATTTTTTTAAGCAAACGTCCCTAAAGAAGTTTTACTTCAAAAATTTGTATCAAGAGGTCGATTGAAACAACTTACGTGCTACCACCCCTATTTAATGCTGCTGCCACATTGGCGATGGGTATAAAAGGACTGAACTAACCACCAAAAGGAGGCAGCGACTCGGTCTAGTGATCCCTACATTGGGCAGCATTCTTGTGACTGCTTCACAAATCGCTGATGCTTTGTCGGCGCGTCAGACTAGCTTTAGCCCAACTTTTTCTAACCAGATTTTTATTTCCCAGATCGCTTGGTTCGCATACCGCTCACTGTCATCTGGGCCTTTTCTACGACAATTGCCCTGATGTCATCCGTGAGCCCGATCGCCACAGCTTCCTTTAGAAGGCGAAGCCCCAACATATCATTGTACATTGCGATCCACAGGAGAGCGTCCAGGACGAAATCCTCCATGTCCATCTTCCATCTTCCGAATCACAATGAAGCCACCTACCTTAAGGTAGTCGGCTACTACTCATACTAAACATGTACTTTGGTGCACCTAGCTTGATCAACGCCTCGATTATTTTGCTCCACCTCGCTGAGTTGAAAGCATTTTTTCCGTCGAGGTTTATGAATGCGCAGCAGTGATTTATCTCTATGGCAGCTATTGCTATGCCCACCACCATGTTGACTGCATTAGTCGTCGACCGTGCCCTTCTAAAGTCGAATTGCTAATCCGACAGCCCCGAAAAGTTTTGCTGTAAACATACTAAGGGCGAAAATAGTTCCCACAGCGACTGGCAAAAACGAATAGAACACACAGCTTTTCTATGAGTATGAAGGGTGCAGCACAATATGCAGACCACTCGACGACGAGGTCGCCGAGCGTGGCGACTCAATCAATCCAAGTTCTATTTCGTAGCCGTCGCCCCTCAAAGTTGCCTGGGCAGGGCGGTGTGACATGGGATTGTGTTGCTATTCTCGTATGTTCCTGTGCGCGTGTGTAGCATTCGGATGTCGAAGATGATTATTCTTGTGTGTGCTTTTTAATTTGTGTGCACCGTCGCCGTCGCCCTTAGTATGTTTACAGCATTTGACTGTGCAACTAAGAAGACATATCGGTCTGTAGGACTATGGGTCCCCTAGAGGCTTGTTCAGCTTCGATAGGAGCACGAGCCTCTGTTGTCTCCATCGCTCTATCAAGATCCCCTCTCTCAGGCACGCTATGAAAACTTCATCAAACCTGTTTGGCGCATCTTTACTCCTAGCTTAGCCGCTACGCTTGGTATGCCATCCATTCCAGGGGTCTTATTGATGGCTATCTTTTTTGCAGCCTCCAGAATCTCTTCTGCGGTCACTACGAGTACCTCTTCTGATTAGGTAAAGTTATGTGGAAACAGGACATCACCTTGCTTTTATTCGAAATGGAAAGTTTGAACTGTGTTGTGCAGTTTGGCTACAACTTGAATCAAATAGAAAATCCTGTTTTTGTGTTTGGGTGTAAATATTGGACTAGCTGCGGCATGTCCAAACCTTTGGCAGCGCATACATTGCAGGATGTCTGCTTTTTTATTTATTTTCTACCAAGTTACAACATGGAAGTTGAGATACCTAATATTTTTTAGGTTATCCAACCGACTGTCGGGAGTCAATTGGACTAAGAATATCGGGAGCTGCCTCTTAGTAGTACGCGAATAAGTTGTACTAAATTTTTTAACCGCGGGGGTAAGTGAAGAATTAAACTACTTTAAATTCCAATATATGATCGTTTCTTAGATGGTACCACCATGTACTCGTACTCCAATATTTGTATAGCTTGGGCCACTTCTCGATCTTAGATCACTGCCTCTAATACTTGGTTGAAGGGGATGCAGGTAGCGGGCAAAACTGTTTTTTCTCAGAGTCCATCAATATGTCTGATCTGGACAGGGATTCGGATATCTTTACTTGGCTTGTCACATAAGCTATAGTTATCTTATATATTCGTTTCATTTGTGCCCTAATTATTGGGATGCCGAATTCGGTCAAGGCTTTCGTTCTTTCTGGAGTTTTTGTTATTTTTTGGTTAAACTGCAATGTGCTCTCGGTGCACGATAATAACAATATAGTGATACGACTTGGAGTACATTCGTAGGGTGAATAGGTTCCACAGATGACAGTATTCTATCAACAAAAAATGGTTTATTTTTTTTCCGAGAATACACATATGAGACACAGATAATCCTTCCGTATAAACCAGATTCTCATAATGATCAAATTTTTGCTAACTACCATTCTCATTCAAGCTGTGGTTGCCAACATATTGTCTGTATTCAGGATTTTGTGTGAATTTAGCGTTCAAATTGCCTAGAATGATTTTTACTCATCCCAGATAATTGCTTCAAATTTAAATTAATTTGAAGCTACTTTTAGTAACCTAGGTCAACCTTTTCTACTGCGACATACATACCCCATTCAATGTCAATGCCAGTCTACCAATTATGTGGGATAGAATGATTGAGACATGTATATATGTTCCACTGTGGGAGTTGAAGTCGATTTGAACTTAAAAAAAGCATGGTTTTTACACACCAGTATGGCCTATTGTTATACCTTCTATCAATATAGATATAAAACCCTTTGTTATTCCATAAAAAGACACATTAAATTTTGTTCGTCATCATGTTTGGTACTTAACCTTTTTTTAAATGTTCAAATAACAAATTTAAAATAGATCGTCTTGCTTTACAAGTACACCTACGTCAGATTTGAGAATTTATATACCTAAAAGTTAAAAAATTTTAATAATAAAAAGAACGAGTCTTTTTTTATCGAAATTTCAAATACTTACCTACCATCACCACTTTGTTACGTAAATTAAATTGTGCGATCATAGCTCTAAATTTGAGAACATAAGTGGTAAGGGGGTGTAGGATAGTAGGTACTACTGCGACATATTTCAAGTTATGAATTGTATCTCATCCTAAAACTCCTCGAAACAACATTTAGAACGCCATAGCCCTTCTTCCTCTTAAATGAGGAGTATGTACGACCCAGAAATATTCACCTCACATCATATAGCCTCTTGTGAATACTTCATATGAATGGCGGTTTATTTTTGCTAGTTACATCCCCTTTCAAGCTTTATTTGACATACAAAATCGACAATTAAACCAACCAAACCAACCAAAAAATAAGTTTGGGCTGAGGCAAAAAGAGTGCCTTTCGTCAATGGTATTAAAATTTAATGTGGTTTTTGCGAGCTTACCTATATTTCTTTAACAAAAATACGTTTTCAAAAGAAAGAGATTTGTAGCAATTATTTTCCATCTTTCGAAATGGGACTATATATTTTTGGTTCATTGTTTGGTGGTATTGGAATTAGTTTTGTATGCCAAACATTATTAGAATTGATTGAATTAAAAAGTTTGTTTGGTAATAAAATGAAAAAGACAAATTTTAATGGACTCAATTTACTAAATTTTCTGCAGAATTCACTAGTACATATCTTAGTCTGTCGTTCTTTAATCATTTCAATGCGTAGATGTTAAAATAAAAATTCCTAGAATAAAAATTTACTGTGTAAGTAAAATCAATGTGAGTATTGTTACACCTACGGCAAATCTTTAATAGAGATTCTTCTTTGGCTTTCATTAACGACATTTTGTACGTGCGACAATGGAAACGATTCATCAAAATCCAATTGGTCTACGCATTAGTTATTGGATGTAACAGAGACCCAATTTTTTTTTTTTGGAATCGTAGTATTGTTTGTTGGGAGCAAGTATTTTTAAAATTTAAGTTCGACACTGAATTTTGTAATACTCTTTAAACCTTTTGTTTTAAGTTCCAATTGAAATAATAAACAAACACTAAATGTGTAAAAACTATTGTGAATTAGGTTTATCAGTAAAAACGTTTACCAAAACCTGATTTGTCACAACACAAAAACTTATTGCTTAATCGCCCTCTAAGAAATGATATACATATGTATGTACCTATAAGTATCTAAAGATTTTTTGGAAAATGAAATGAAAAAGGGTGAGCAATTTACAAGTTCAAAAATATATTTCCTTAATATTAAATCCTTAGAATTTACATCAAGAAGACCAAAATAATCAGAATTAGAAATACGTATATAGTGAATTCGGTCTTGATTCTACTGCTGTGAAATTATTTCTAAGCTACTTATGGGGCCAGTTCGTGTATGTCGAAAACGAAAATTTTTTTTCGTCTCGGGTTCGTGTAGGTCGAAAATTGAAAATTTTCGTCTAAAGCCGACGAAAGGCACTCGAAAGGTCTTGGGTCATCGAGTTTTTGCATTAGGACCTTTGAATAGAGAAGACGAGGAAGTGCAATTTATTAAACACGGGGAAGCATTTTGGCAACACTAATGCATAGCATTCTTTACGTATTTGTGTCTAACCCGGACAGTGGCTGTGTTATATTTATTCAAAAACCGGGAGGCATATCGTTTCTCAGCAATCATCTCGGTGAGAACGCTTCACTTGGCTAAATGTTTGAAGCAGACCCTTCGCAAAACTTGAACAAATTTCACTACGCCTATGTTCGGGTTAGACAATGTATTTTGTTGTTGCGGTTAAAGTCAATGTATTTTGTTGTTGTGGTTAAAGTGGAGGGAGAGAATTAGAGAGAAAATTTCTTGATCCCAAGTGCTTCCCTAAAATCCGTGTACATGTATACGCTATTTTCGGTTCCTTATCTTCTCTATTCAAAGATTAGGACACGAACAATTTTCTTTCGACCTATGCGAACGCTAAAGTTTTCGTCGACAAAATTTTTCGACTTCAATTTTTTTTCGTACGATTATGGTCGTTCGCCATACACGAACCGGGCCCCTGGTCTTTTTCAAATCGTTAAAATCCAGGATAAATTTTCTGGGTCAATTTTTGTACTTTGTGGTGTTCCACAAGGCTCTATTCTAGGTCCCTTGCTGTTTAGCATTTATAATAATGAGCTTTGTTTGGTAATTAAGAAACCCCCTCTTTACTTATTTGCTTGATGTGCAAATCTACATATGAATACAAAGCATTCTAGTTGATTCAACCTTTGAGTGTATTCGTAGACTTAACGATGATTTGAGTAGTGTTTCTGATTGGACTTTCACCAATAAACTGCTCCTGAATCCCATGAAATCTTAATGTATGGTTTTTAGTAAGACTCCCGGTAAATGATATCATCTTGCCTTATGTTGACTCAGCCAGAAAGTCAGTGTTGAGTTTTATTCCAAATTTGATTGTTGGGTATGAGAAAATATGGAAGCTGCTCTCGCCGTTTTGCCTATAGGATGATAAAATCACACTATATGCATCCAGCTTATAGGATTCTACCTTTGCAAACTATGGCTCATACTACGAATTTTCGGGGCCCACTGTGTCTCAATTCGATGTCCGAGTAAGTATACAACCATTGAACCTGAGTTGAACGATGATAATGCCGACTACATTTCATTATTTTCTTCTAAGATGATTGTATATGAAGATGACAGTATATAAGAAGTGGAAATAGAAGAGATAGAGATATATAATCGACAAAATTTTATCATAGCTTGGGGCCCAACGATTATGCCTACGGGGGACACCATGTAAAAAACGCCCCTAGCACTCTACCTCAGACGTGGTGCGGAAACGAATGCAGCACGTTGCCAAGACTTCTCAGCCTTATAACTCGAAATGTATTGGTTCTACGTAAAATTCTGTATGGTACACTTTTATGCAGATTTTTCGAATGAACAAAATTTACGTATACCCGATAATTTACGAGATATTGGCGAAAAACTGATTTTTGTGACCTTTGATCTCTAATATCTCAAGACGCGGACACGAGATTATATGAGATTTTTGACACACCATGTAGAATGCCAAAAAAAGGTTCATACCATTTTTTAGCTTATTACTACGCATTCCGATGTTGCCCTTCATATTGAAGTAGAAGGCGTAACGAGAGATCCATAATCGAAAAAAGTGGTACAAATTCTCACTTTGAAGTGTTAACTAAAGGTTTTGGCCCAAGTTAATCAACAGTAAAAAAAATCGATAGTCCCCTTTTTCCCGAGCTAAAACGATCTGACAACAGCATACAAAGAACGGTCATGGTTCCCAATGATGTTTCGCCTCAGTTAAAGTAGCCAAATTACATTTAAACATTTAAAAAAATATTGGATCCGTACCTCTGGGATTGTAGATAGGTAGGTAGGAGCGGCTGGGACAAAACTGGCACCGAGGTTTTGTAGCCGCACTCTTGAGCAAGTTTTGCATAAGAAAGGCAACAAACTAGAAATTTTTTTAGATCCAGCCAGTAAGGCAGAGCCGGACACCCGTAGAGTAAATGTTCGATTGTCGCATCGTTCTGTTACATTTCCCTGCTGTGACACTGGGTGCTGTACGGAATTCTCAATCTGGCTGCATTATGCCCAATTGCTACGATTCTGGCGATTTCCTTACGAGGCAACCCTAAAAGTTCGGCGATCTCTGATTGCTTATAACAAGGCTAAATCTACCTAGCCTTGACTCATGAAGATAGGTTCCATCTGGAGCCAGCTACTGAGCAAAAGTACATGAAGATATCTCTCTAGCACGTACCGGTTTGTCCGCGAGAGTTCCCCACATTCGGGCCAATTCACCTGTCTTCTTGTTTCGCTCGATGTTCCAATAATCCGGTACCGGCTTAATCCAGGACAACTCCCCGGCCTTGTATACGACTGTATGTATTGCTACGCTGGCTTGAAAGATTGCCAGAAATTACCTGGTAGCACTTTTGGAAATTAAGCGTGGAGGAAAACCTTCAGTCCTCACATCAGAACTTGATTTGGATCCGTATATCTTGCCGAAAATCTAGTTACAGGCATAGAAAGCTATACTGGCCTTCATTGTTCTTTCTTCGATATTGAGCCTACAGTTCAGCTTTGGTTCCAGAATAAGACCCAAGTACTTGCTGATTGCTATAGGCTCTGTACTCGACCGTTGATTGAAGGTAGAATAAAAGTGAGTCTGTCTCTTCCGGTCCGGACGGGTTGGACAACGCGCTAACCTGTTCTTCTTCTTTCTTCTTCGATCTGTTAGCTGGCAATTCGTGCGGTGCTGCTGGGTCTCGAACTCCATTCACGATTCGTTTCAATTCTTGACGATTAGTCAGGTTTTCTTCGGTGCCGATCGCATAATCCTCCCTCCAGTCTGGCGGAGGGTCTCGACAGAGAACGATCGAAAGGAGACTAATGTCGCGATAATTCTTGCATTCCGGACTGTCCCCTTTCTGTAAAATTGGCACAACGATTGCTTTCTTCCACCCCGACGGGACACGATCCGAATGAATGTGTGTTATGAGGACGTGGAGTTGTCCTGATAAGACATCAAATCCGGCTTTGATCATATCGACGGTTACTTGATCTATTCCTGGCGTTTTCAATTTTTCAGCGATGTTATTGCCGTTTTCAATTGTTGGTTAGGTTGTTTGATAAATCGGCGGTTCGGGTGCTGGACTTTGTGGCGAATGGTCGTTGTGCAGCTGGTGGAAAATTTCTCTCTATCGCTGCAGGCGCCCCCAAGAAGTCACGAAAGTTCTATCCGATTTTTGATGTTGTCGTTTGGTGACGTTGTTTTGGACGCCTGGTGCAGCGTCCGATACTCGTGCCTTGATACCGCTTCTTCCATGACGGCCAGAACGTTATTCCAGTACGCTTCTCGTTCCGTTTTCTTTTTCTGCCGAACTTCATTGTTCAATCGTCAATATTGCTCGAACTCTACTTGTTTCATTCGTTTTCGCGGATCAACGAGGTTCAGACAGCGAGCGCCGCGAATTTGTTGGACAATGCCATTTGAAACTCTCGATCAATGGTCGGGTCGGGTGCCATAGGCACGCCCAATTCTGCTTGGCTGATGGTGGCACCGCTTTCTTCGCTTTTTGTAATCGCACCTGTAATTTTGCAAGATAATGGTCTGAATCGCAATCGGGCCCACGCATTGCACATATGTACGTCTGAGCGTCGATCGGAACCTTGCGTTGATCAAAACGTATTCTAACATCGTCCAGTCGTTGCTGGATGGATTTTGCCAGGTGAGTTGGTACTTGAGTGGAAGGCCGAAGATGCTGTTGCCAACTATCAAATTGTGGAAGTGTGACTAACATGTTAACCTTTAGACTATTAGACAAGTACAGGACCAAATTTGTATTTATGGCTATGTTTTGTTTCAATATTGTTCGTTACAAAAATAACTAAAAATCAACAAACCTCACCGAAAACCACGCCACAAACCAATGGGGATTGCCATTCTTTCGTAAAAATGCATACCTTGGAAGCATTCACTATAAGAGAAGATACATAGATACTGTCTCATATACCTACTATCACGCCACAAACTAAAAGCTGTCCTTGCTCAATTATTTCAAGGTGTTTTCCATATACCAATCTACCTATCTGTTCACTTCATTCGGGCATTACAAAACGCACGTGTCCAAACACCAAAATGCCAATAACTTAAATATTAAACTAAAAACATTTTCTTTCCATTTCGTCTCTCGTCTGTCTGTCTGTGAGTTGGTATCAACAAAATACACGAAACAAAAAGTCCACAAAAATGATTTTACACGAAAATTTTGACGGTTTTTATCGAACATTTCGGATTTTACGTTTTGTGTACTCTAATGTGGTGATGAATATTCATAAGGATGAGTCCCAATCCCGTTGCCACTTTGGCACCTTATTTACGGGCCGATCTCGCAGGGGGTTTATCTGCGCGGCCTGAGGAGATGAGCTGTGAAAGCTCATATTTAAATTAGATTAAAATGTGTGTGTTTTTTCCTATCGATACGAACCTCGATTCTATAATTTTTTTGGCTAATATTTAATTTTTATTCGATTTTTTTTCGGTGTTGGGAAAATGATGATATCACGAGACAAGATTTGATTTAGAAGGAGTGACAACGTTTGTGGAGAAGAAATTAGTTTTTTGTTTTGTTTATGGGTGTTTAAACATTCGTTGATGATCATTTTTATAATTAACCTTTTTTTTATTAGGTTCACAAAAGTGTCACAATGTGTTTTTAATGGGTTTGCCGCGCAGCGCTGTGGTTTTGCTTGTTTGATGTATTGGAAGTTTTGGGACAGTCTTATCTTGAGAGCAATTCAAATTGATAAACGTCGTCCTTTTAATCTTGAATATCTAAATCTAGATCTTCAGAAATATTTTGCATGAATAGTCGAACTACTGGAGCATATCTTCGCCTATATCGAAAATCCTGCCAAGATTATTTGAATTGAATTATGCAATAGAATAAAAAATGACAAACAACCTATATCCTTCTACCCTCAGGAGAGGATAGCCCCAAGCATGGAGCCCCAAAAATATACAATCGCCTTCAGTGCATAAATACAAACGCTTCCTGAGATCGTCATGATGTAATCAGTCATAATTTCTTGCGGTCTGAAACACGTTTAAGATTGCCATTTGGTATTATTTGGTCATTAGTTAAAAATGTTATCTTTTAAGATAGAGTCAAGTCGAAAATATAAAAATCTTGAATCTTGATGCTATTAGATATTTTCATTGGATCGAACTCAACCAATATTGGAGCCTTCGCCGAAAATGTGCTTGCTGGCGTACGCATGACTAAACAAATATGCTTCACATAATTTCTAATTGTTCTCTTTAGATACAGAGAGTATCCATGTTGCTGCGTCTAGAGACAAGCGGTATTTGGTGCAATGAGAGACAAGTGTATAAAAACCTAAATAAATTGGCAAAATTATTAACTATCATACCCAAACAAGCTGAAGAATATATTCATTCACATACTACGTATACACGATTAGTTAAGTTGTGGTTGAGTTGAATTTTCGACTCGCGTCACAAATCACAGCTAAAACACAAAGATGCTGCTGTCAAGTAAATTCAATTACTGAACTCGCGTCTATATGCATTATTTCAACTTTTATTTCAACTCAACCGAGGTAGCAGAGATGAATCGATTTCAGCCGACCTTGCTCCGCCCGACTCGCGTGTACATGTAGTTGGACTCAGGTTCAACCTGCGTTGAACTCATCACGTGTACGAGTCGACGAAGTTAATTGAACTAAAGTAAGTCCAAAGTTAACTGAATGAATACTTCTGCCACATCGATAAATACCTGCCTATTTTCGCACAAACACACGCAGATATGTTGAAGAAGTTACAAACACTAAAACGTTGCGCTTCGGAAGCGGATTTCATGATCAACACAACATGTACAAAACTGGAAGTCTACAAATCGCAAAATTTGCAGTTTTGCACCTATAGGTACGCTATTAATTAAAGGTGTTAACGAGATGGATAAGAACATGCACAGTATGATTTGTGGTTCAGTAAGAACAGCTGATGTAAACAATAAGGCTCACGAAACCGTATTAACATGCGCAGGAGTCATGCCGCGTATAAAGAGTTTTAGAGCCTACGCTAGGTTAGGTGTAGAGCTGTTGTTAATAAAACCGAGGCTTTATTAGCGCGACTCTATGAAGCCTATCGCTGCGCCAACCCCTGGTCTTTTATGTCTTCCAGAACGTAATTACCTAGAGAAGGCTTGCCACGTAAACTTGCGGGGCCGGGGTCTAAAATATGATGGGGGGACCCTTTAAAGAGATTGAAATATCAAAAAGAATTGTAACTAAAACAAATGTTTAATGCTTTTTAAAACCTGTGGTTAGAATAAGTTCATTCAGAAGCTCAGAACAAAGGGTTGGTTCTTGATTCTTTCCCTAATAGGCCTAAAGCTACACAGTGCAGTCTTGGAAGGAAAAGGTCGAAGGCTGCTGGCTAATAGTGATACGGGATCGGTGCTCGATTCTTTACTCATCTACAAATCGCAAAGTTTGTAGGTTTTGCACTTATAGCTACGTGTATAGGTATAGAAAGACGTACAAATTTCTGTGTAATAAAAGAGCTCCAATTTTCGTTTGGTACGTAAACGAGCATTTTTAGATTTGCATTTATATCCCATGTAGTATTTACAATCTGTCCCAAGCCGAAATCGAGTAATGCATACGTTAAGGCTTCGCCTACGATAATATAGGTGTAGATCAACCCTTCGTTGAAAGTTATCAGTAATGCCAAAATGGATTAGCAGATTTGCCCAAATTCACACATTCTTTTATTCTTTCGTGAGAGAAAGTGTCAGAAGAAGTACTCATCGATGCTTAAAGAATCGAGTACTTTTGAATAAGTAAGAGGTAATTATTCTCTATTATTGTATTAATTCTGTAATTTTTTTTTTGATTCTATTCATCGGTACTTTCTTGAGGTTTAGGACGCAGGGATATACGGTTTATAACTTTTTGGATTTCAACCTTTTCTTGGGGCCCGGGGCAATTTGTCCCAGTTGCCCCCATTATGACGTCCATTGCTCTTCCTACGCCAAGTCGTCCTAGAGATAAGATAGGTCTCCAAAAAGGTCCACCTTTAGCTGGGTTAAAGCAGACGATTGTCAAAAATAGCGTTTTTGACTCCGGCTATTGGGCAGCTAAGCATCTCTAACCCCGATCCCCTAAGAGGGGCTTCTTCGTTGGCTACGTAGTTGATCCATCTATGGCCATATTTCCCGAAACCACACTAGAATCACGTTACGTTTTCTATCGTGCCTTTCTAGCTCAATTCTGCTCACTATGTCGCTCCACTAACTTGGAGCAATCCTCGTGTAGATACGAGATTCATTCCCTGGCAGGCCTATAGGATCGTTGGTACCTCAGATCAAAAGATACTAGCGGGCGTTGGACGGTTCCAAGACAGAACTGTTGCCTTGCGCGACGTCCTCGGATGTTTTTTGGAGTATTTGCTAAATATCCGTAGATCAAACTTTTTCAGAACGTCTATCTCTTGCCGAAGGTCTTTTTACAGTCGTAGAAACCTATGCAGAACTTATTTTACGCAACTTATTTTGGCCACGAAAAGTTGGGAGCTTATGCTTCCAGCAGGAGTTCGATTAATCGTCATCATCGTGTACAATATCGTTTTGATGGTAGCTTTCATTAGTTCAGCTGAAACAATGCGCTATTAGTTAGTTTTATTTCACAATTACTAGCCTGGTTTCATCTTCACTCGGAGCATGAGTGTTGTCCCGGCCTCGAATTGAGCTGTCGAAAGCCGCTCAAAAAGTGATCCAGCGCTTCAGTGGTAGATCAATAGTTGTTACAAGACGATCTGCAGCGTCTTTAATATTATTGTACTGAAGTGTATACAGTTTTGTTTGCTTCATATTTGCTCTTTTAAGCTTGGAAATGTCTCATAACACCTGTTTCTTCATGCATAGTCTCTGATCCTATGCAAAGCAGAAGAACTCTTAAGAAAATGTTCGGTTGCCTCTCTGGGTTATTCGCTCGTACAGCTATGGTTGTGGGTGCTAATTCTAAATTTGGCAGGATGTTATCCAATTCAGGATCTGATCATCAGTGTACTGTGATCAATACGACATTTCGTCCATCTTTTGGCAGGATACTATTAGCACACCTTCGTTGAAAAAATGGAGTAGACCGGCGGCAGATCCAGAGCCTAATGGTGCTAAATTAAATGACATCCTCCCGGAATTCAACCCAATCGAGGGAGCAATTTCGATGTCAAAATCGGATCTTAGGTGCAGTGCCGACGTATTGACATGAAATTCTTTCATGATCAATGATTTTTTGATTTTGATCGACGATATTTTTTTGCTGTGATCAGTTCTCAATGTAACATTAACATGGTTATAGTATAATGTTCCTGAAGAATCGCCCTTTATAACCTGGCCAAGGAAGGCAGCGTTATTCTTGTCAGGCTGGAAATCTTTTAATTTCCTTGGTATGTGCACCTCAAATCCTGGATTTAAGTTGATCGTCGTTGTCTTCTAGTCCGGTTTGCCATCTACTATTTTGATAGAGCGCGTAGTTTAGTAGTCGCAGTTGGTAGTCGAACTCTGGGCATGAGTAGGTAACTATTAAATAAGCATGAATATATTAGCTACTGCATAGCATAAAAATGATCTTATTTAAAAAAATTTTAGAGTGCTGCAACTGATCATTCGCCATTACTATATATATAGATCTACAAACTCTATGATCAAACTACAAAATCTTATAAGTGTAAATAAAATTAATCAACTTACTCTATTGAAAAACGTAGGTTTCAAAGAAATTTGTCAAAACGACAGTAACCGCCGGAGATGTCATTATCGCCTTTAATCCCATTGTATAATATCAATTGTATTGTATAACGTATCACCATTGAACTTGGTGAAGGTCAGGAAGAATTCAAAGAAGTTTCGAAAAATGTCCCAGAATCAAAATTTTCGTTTGTGTCTTACTCTCTCTACACGTGCCACGGCCAATAAAAGGGGCACCAGCTCAGATCCTGAATGTAACCCGAAAAATTTGGGTTTTACGTATTTGAATGGGTTGAAGAATGTTGTGAGGCAGGTGGAAGTGGCTTTTGTTAAGGAAATTGAAATTTTTGGGAAATTTTCATGGGTAGTAAATTTTTGAAAATATTTAATAGTTAGTTTTTGATTGTTAAACAAAATTATTGTTCCTTGCCTGGCGATAGTATTGTGGTTTTTGTTAAAACTAGATCGTGGCATTAAAATAGAGATTTTAGGTAGTAAGCTGAAATTCAATGCTTAAATTTCACTTTCAAGATCAGGTTTGTTTTAGAATTTTAGGAAGGATGTGAGAAAAGAGAACGAGGTAAAATTTGTATTCTCTGTTTGAATGGTCACGACCCTAGTTACTTGATATCATTGTGCTTTGGTGATTTTTATTGCCTTCGACTTGGCGATTGCTTGTGATGCTCTTACTGGCTTGTCATGCCAAATATTGTAATAAGAATAGAAAGTTCTATACTGAAATTCAACATGCAGAGTTCTTCACAACGGAAACTTTTGAAGTAAACTCCGAGGTACCACAAGGATGTTTATTTTCGCCACTACTTTTCAACATTAAAAAGTGGCATACAATTGGGTCTGTACCATCGTTTAAAAAATGTCAACTGCACAGATGATAGATTTTTACACAATTGCATAGGTTGATTGAGTGAAAATTTTCGCAAAAACAACAATCAGATAAATCAGTTGCGCAACTCAGAAACTTTTTTGCATATACATACCTAATAATATCGAAAAACTCGAAATCCTCTGCGTAAAAAACTTTGACATATTCATTAATCTGATAAGTATGCTTGAAAAAAAAACGATAAGTTGCAAGATTATCGCTGACTTGCAAAGCACCTTTTGCAATTTAATTTTGAAAAGTGAAAATACTTGCCGCGTTGCTTTTTTTTGAATAAACATGCACACGCTCGACTTGCGCAATCATGAAATTAGGATTAGGAAGGCCCGATAATCGGCTTGCATGGCTCACCGGCATCAGGACTTGAAGTACATGGTATCTACAGAATTTAGCTAGAGCAAATAGCTCGGTTGGTTTGAGGGTAATCTGATGAAAAATAAAGAGAAATGCTTAAGTGGATTAGCCGAGGTGTAGTGCTGGTTGACAAATTATACTATCTCGTTAGTGTTATTACCAAAAATGGTGAAACAGAAGATGTCACCTCCGAAATAAATGAAGCGTGACAGGCATTCTCACAAGTGCTCCGCATATCCATCCTAATGCAGATCTAAATTGCGATTGTTCTCAACTCCAGGCGATTGCTAGGCATGTAAGATCACCAAATACATTACAAGACAGCTTAAAATTTTCATCAGAAGATGCCAACAGCGTTTCTTAAAAAACATCCTTGCAAGATTATTTAAACATTTGACTGCCGTGCCCTAACGATATAGAAGATAGAAAGGATAGACGGCGGAAATGAAATTGGTTTGGTAACACCTTCCGACGCAACAATCGAATCCTACTTCAGCCTTCGACTTCAGCGCATAAGAAACCCGTCGGGTCGGAATATCTAAATTAACTTCGAGAAGAAGCTTTCTGTGGGAGCAAGGGAGATATCCCAGAAATAACTGAGAGCTGTCGTCCTCAAAATAGAGTCCTTTTGGGAAGCAGCTCTTTGGGCGCATTCGGCAATTAAAGAAGATTGTAGGACAAGGAAGATACCGCCATGGAGTTTCTGGAAAAAAGTAGAATCAGGGTTCTACTTAGGTATTATTAAAACATGAGTACAAATCATTGTTGTTCCTATGCAATGTGTACAGATGTAGTCTATAGGTATGCTATGTACAGGATCTTAGGTGAATGTTACTTTGCGTTTCCTTTTTGCAGTTGGTTATACTTAATACACCCATTTCTTAATCATTTCATGCCTGTTTTTAGGTAGGCGAATACCATTGAAAATCCTGCCTAGTATACTTTTATTAGACATTGGTTCAACATATGTCAAATTTTATGTGTGAAGCTATAGTAATCTCGTAATACATTCATTCAAACTCTTGGTTTTCTCTAATTACGCTAATTACTGAACTCGACCCAGCTCTGCTACCTGGGATGAGTTGATATGCACATAGATGCGAGTTCAGTAGTTGAGTAGTTGAATTTAGTTGACAGTAGCATTTCTGTGTTTTGTTTGTAATTTATGACGCAAGTCAAAAATTCAACTCAACCTTAACTTAACTATTCAACTTATCATATATAAGTAGTAATTGTAGATCGAGCGGCTGCCATTTGAACCAATTGCATTCTTAAGTCGCCAAATATCCGGACGTCTATACCGCATGACGGTCGTGTGTCGGACGTCACACGGAGAGAGAGTAAACAAGTAAAATTCTACCAGTTCTCCAGCACCTGGAGTTTATTTTTACGCGGACACGGTGCGGATATGTGTCCTGGACTTTATCGGTCCCTGGCCCACTGATTTGAAGGCCAGACCGCCCAAAAAATTCAGTAATATTTTTAGAGATTAATCAATTAGAAGAGCACGTTTGTGAGTGTAAAGTCACGGCAAACGACGAAACCCTGCTCCTTGCTTGCTTTCGGAGAACAGTGACAGAAAACGCTACACTCATTCTCTTAAAAGTAAAGCCTAAAGCCAGAGAAAATGTGTGTAAGTCTGCGTTCGATATATTTCATCGGGATACGAACGCTAAGGACATCTGTACAAAATTTATGAATAGATTTTTGACCGATACAGTGCCAGAATCCTGTCTGGCCAGGACGTACAATCCTTTCATTGCTTTCGAGGTTCATTGGGTGCTGAATGCTTACCTAAATAAGAGTAGACCTAGATATAGGTAATCTTCATCGAGTTTCTGGCTTTAATGTCAAAGGTTTGTTTCCTTCAATATCGAAGAAAGCCGCTAGAGCAATTTCTTTGGTTTTTTGCATACCTTATAGCTTGCCGACCAACATATGATTTTTTCTTGGTAACTCTAAACAAATAAGACTACTCATAATATTAACTCTTCTTCTAGTTCTTTTTTGCATAAATAATTGTACCTGTTTGAGAAGAAAATTTGGCAAGGTTTATTCCCTTTTTGTGTATGCGAAAAAGCCGTCGGTTTTCTTTCTTTCCAGATCTGAGATCTCGTGGCGTTTGTCTCATGGATTTTTTTCGAGTCTCGAACATCTATAATGCTCTATCTAGCAGGTCTTCTTAAACCTTCAATGATTTAACCAGAGTCAAGAACAATTTTGATGTTCTGGCTGTTGTACTTATTAGTGTTAAAAACACTATCGACAGTTCTACTTATATTTCTTGTTAATTTTTGGGTAATTTGATATTTATAGTAACTGTGTTTTTTGTATTGTGCAATAAACGACATTAAAAAGTAAAATTGTTATAATTAATGTCATTGGCAGGTTTTTACTTTGGTAGGTATACTTAAATTAACTTTCTTTTCAACAGTAACCACCGACGGAATAAGTTTAACCCGATAAACTCATTAAATTTATCAGAAATCATGACAAACTTATTCTTCTTTAGTCTTTGCCGTCCCCTCGACTTATAATTATCAAATCGCAAATACTTAATTATTTCACGAAAAAAATTCCGACTCAATGTTAGAGATAGGACTTCCCTAATTAATTGACCGCAACTAATCTAGCTCTAATTTCTGTGCTCCAATTGCACCACGTATGAATATAAAGCAGTGATGAATGCTTCTAATTCTTTTACCGTCAAAGACCAATCGTTGTCTTATAATTTTGGATGTGTTTCCTCTCTAGTACAACCCATAATATGCATGTATGTTTAATCATTTCCTTAGATATCATTAGGTACCTATGACATGTTTGATCAACGTTATGGCCCTTAGTCCGATTCAAACAGCCGAACGAATGTCGAATTCTCGTGTTGTACTAACAACTGTCGTAAACCCTTTGCCATTCAATTTCCTTCGAAAAATCCATCAAAACAACAGAAAATTTTCAGTTACAATGTCGTCATTTCGTGTTCACAATTTACGATCAAATCAGCTTTAGATTGAAGAATCGAATTTTCGTACTAGGAGCCCATATTTTGCATGACTACAGTAAAAAGCCAGAATTGCTTAAGTGGAAATTTGACTATTTTGAGTTTATTGCATTTTTGTTTTCAGTATTTTATTCTTAATCATTGTTACAATTATTCTTGTCTTAAACCAAGCTGTACTTGCTGAGCTATTGGACCGCCAAAATTGGTTCTGCGCACAATTTGAGGGCGATTTTCCCGAAACACATATTTTGGACTAAAGCACGACTGGCTGTGTACTGCAGATGTGGGGTTGGTCCTTGACGATCTTTCAAGTCATTTTGGCATTCAAACTTATCAGCGCGGTTCCACCAATTTCGATCATTGTCCAGGCTGTACCATCGAGAGAAACATATGGACTAGTTATTTTAAATGTTCTCTCTAAATTCAACTCATTAGTAATACCTCTTCGTTATTACTATGGTTTTGTTGATGTAGCTGACGGTTAGGGGTCGCAATACCGGACCATTTTTTGAAACCAGTATATTTGGTACCGACCTTAAATAAATATCCATAGTTCTATATTCTTCCGTCATATCGATCTTAAATTTCAGTTCAGGTCGATCCACATATATCCCTAACGGCATGCTACCGACGCTTTCCGTGTCAGTGGCTTCCGGGATGGATTTTTTACTGACATTTACACAGCGCCGCCTTTTCCGTAAAAATACTCAATTTTCAATCAATGGCATCTTTTTTGTTTTGAAACTTGGGCAATGGTCACAAGAGCATCACGAAATTTAGCTCGAAGACGAAAACAATTTTTTGTGGTTTTTATGGACACCTGAACCAGTACTGAGAACTTCGGTGTACCACTGTGTCAGATGTATGGGAATTTGCTTCTTTGGAATAACATCGTACCGATATTTTTTACTGATGCGCCGGTGGTACACTGAAGTCGCCGTCAGGTCACGGAGATGCGTGGATCGACCTTTATCGGAAAAAAACGTGGCGAAATTTTTCGATTTTATACGATTGTTATTACATGGTTATACAGAGAGTATTTGCTAAGTTTACAAAGCGGCCGACTAGTGATAGGTTCTGGTTAAACGATTTAGTCAGTACGGTTTAGACAGTAGAACCAATGGGTTACAGGGTTACATAGGAATAATAAAAGAGGTTGTTTTATAGATAAAACAATTCTAATAATTTCTTCAGCGGCACTGAAGAGGAATCGTCATTCGTGTCCTCGTCTGGAGGAACAGAAACATCATGTGTGGATTCTGAATCTGGAACCTTAATCGTTACTGATCTTGTTAACCTCTACAATATGTTTTCTCATCTCATCTTAAAAAGGCGTCAGGGTATTCATTCGCTGAATCAAAATATGTTTTCGGATTATGCAGATAATTTAACGTCAACCTACGTTCCTTATTCTTACGTTTCAAAAAGATGAAAAGCCCACGAGCTGCTACTGACTCATGTTGCATAGCTTCTAATATTTGGTATATAAACAAAGTGGCGTCAGAAGTTATTAAGTTAGCGTTTCTTTTGCATAGCTCTTCGACAGTTGGTTTTAAGTATTTCAAAATATCCTGCTGAGATCAGCCAGCCGCTTGAATTCGTATTCAGATATTTGCAGATCCATTTTTAAATCTTTCCAATCTATTTTAAATCTATTTGGCGCGGATTTTATGTTATTAAAACTTGATAAATATAAAATTTCGAAAATACCGTATATCTTGGTTTTTGGGAAATTAATAGGGGTATTTAGAACTCCTTTATTGCGGTATATT
The DNA here is from genome assembly GCA_949987705.1 of Thereva unica. Taxonomy (NCBI): domain Eukaryota; kingdom Metazoa; phylum Arthropoda; class Insecta; order Diptera; family Therevidae; genus Thereva; species Thereva unica. The sequence continues at coordinate 12,638,547 of OX465285.1, forward strand.
CGAAATCTAGAAACCCGGCTTGCGACCCCTACTGACGGCCAGCTATGGGACATGATACCTCAGTGCCGTCCTCGTTTTTAATCTTGCCTTCCTGCTAATCGTAGGTTCATGTTATCTGTAAAACTCGTGGTTCCTTGAGCAATAAAATTCGTATGCAATGAACAAAGGGTATACATTATTAACAGGTAGTAAGTATGTAAATCATATTACTTTGAGCTAGATTAGTCATGAGTAGAGATCTATGGAAGCAGTATCTTGTGACTCTTCATATGAAAAAACTTAAGTAATTTATACATTCGGATAGAAAGTGTCGATGCAACATAATTGTGATGGTCCTAGTTGTAAAAATATGTTAAGGCTGACGGATTATCGGACGACTATTTTTTTCCAATCCTACTTTATAATTTTTCTACATATTACAAAATTATACAGAGTTACATATTTCAATTTTAAGAGATCATTATCACATTTTCTGTTATAAATGATTGGACTACTTGGAGTTTATAAACCAGTTTAAAAACTATCAATCAGACAGCCCAACCCTAAAAAGATATAAAAAAAAATGTTTTGCCACCTAAAATTTCAAAAAAAAAAAAAAACACAAGCCAATTTGTAAAATTTATCGAAAAAACATAGACTAGTAGTCTCCATCTAATTTTAGTCCAGAAAGTCTAATTTTAGTCTGGCACGCGCCGGAATTTATTACTTTTCAATATTAATAATAAATTTGCATAACGCATAATAAATAAGGGATGACTTCACTTGTTCTGTAATCCAACAAATAGTAGAAACAAAAAATAAAATAAAAAAATAATAAAAGTAAAACGATTACCTTTAAGCAGTAGTAATACATACAGTATATATCACAGCCCATATTGAAGGACGCACACAAGAAATTTTCAAAAAAAAAAAAAAAAATATCACCAGAAAAAAAACATCAAATTTCCTTTTCCCAAAAAACCAAAAAAGGAAAACCAACAACAGCAAATATTGTAGAGAAAAAAACACTTTTCCTTTTCACTTTTAAGATATTTTTCTTTAATGATGTCTTAAATTTCCTCGACAAAATTTTTTGTATTTTTTTTTTGTATTTTTTTTTTAAATTTTTGTATTTTTATATTAAATAACTTTTTGTTTTTTTTTGTTTTGTGTTCCATTGACATAATATTAACTTCAGTTCATTTTTTTTTGTTAATTTCATTTTATTTTTTCATTTTTTTTTTATAATTATCTTTTTCTTTTTTTTTATTTATATTTATTAATTGAACAAAAAAAATAAAAATAGTTTTTATCACACGATTTTATCCTCGCTTTCATTTTTTTTATATATAATAAAGTTTTATGTGTAACTTTATATACTTGTGTTTTTTTTGTTGTTTTTGTTTTTTTATTTATTTTTTACTTCATATTTTTCATCTAACTTAAATTTTTTTTTTACTTCATCGAGTTTTCTTTATTGTTTTTCTTTAAAACGAAAATTATTTCATATTTTTGTTTTTTTTTTATAGTAAATTTATGTTCAATAATAATAATTAATAATAATAATAATAATAAAAATAAAGAGGGGGGGAAATAATAATAATAAAAAAAATTCTTATAATTAAAAAAAAGGGCTTAAGAACTTAAAAACGATTTCAAGGGGTAAGGTAGGGGGTTTTTGTGGGGGTTGTTGTAGTTTTTGTGTTTTTTTTTGTTTTTTAGGGTGGTTATAGGACGAACAGGATTTTTTTTGGATAATGCGGGGGTATATTTATATATGTATATATATAAAGGGTGGGTGTTTGTTTTTGTGTGGTGGAAATATAATTACATAGAATTTTAAGAATATGGAATTTTTGTTTGGTTTTTTTCATATTTTTTTGGAATGGTAGTAAAAGTTGTTTTTTTTAGGGAAAAAGGAACAGGGAAATGTTTTTGTTTTTTATATAATATTTACAAAGTGGAGATATCCATGAGTCCAGCCGTATCATGTAATCCAGCTAACCCTACAGCTGCAGCTGCAGCGGCGGCAGCAGCAGCAGCTGCCGCACTACCAACATACCCATGATGTGTTGTTGAAACTGGTGAATTAGATGTGGTGTGTCTTCCGCCACCACCACCATAACTAGCTAATAGGCCGCTACCAGAGCTACCATCGTTGGTACTACAATTAATTGAAGACGATTGACTATGAGAATGATGTTGAGCTTGTTGTTGATGATGCGATTGTTGCTGCTGCTGCTGTTGTTGCTGCTGATGATGCTGGTGATGATGATGATGAGACGTTGGGGTAGATGACGGTGGTGCTCCAAACGAGGCCATTTCTCACATATGTGCCAGCGGTGCCATGGCGCGCATTGACTGTTGCTGATGCTGTTGCTGCAGATCAGGCGACACACTACTTTGGTAATGCATTAAATTTCTTTGATGTTCAGCAGCAGCTGCCGCTGCTGCGGCTGTTGCCTGCATACCATCCGGTATGTGATACATATTTATCAGATGATTTAAATCCGATGAGCTGGTTTGCTGTGAGCCATATTCCCGCTTCATAATTAAATTATTATTTGTTGTTGAGCCTTGCGATGTATGCATCGGCCCCGGCGATACTGGCTCTGACTTAATACTGGAATCACTAGGACTGTGACTTTGGCAGGATAATTGTGAACCAGGCTGTGCTAAACTGTAAGGTGATCCAGGCTGCTGCTGAAGGCTACTATACGGGGAACCAGGCTGCTGCAGGCTACCATATGGTGATGTTTGACCACCCGATACAGTACCATACATCCCATAACCACTGGCCGCGGCAGCATTCATATATGAATTTAACGATCCAGCATTATGCATTTGTCCCATATCATATCGGTGGTAATTGCCCATATATGCGCTATGTTGATTCTGATACGCTGCTGCTGATGGATCATGCATCATATAACCATTCGGCATATAACCATTCGGTGCCATTTGATACATATCACGATTAACAGCTGCTGCTTGCTGAACAGCTGATATTGATGATGAATTTCGTATACCGTTGGGATCTGTCGATTGAAGTATTGAGCCTACACCTAACGGATATTTCTCTTTATTTTTTGTTAATGTTTTAGTCTTACGTCTTGGCCTATATTTATAATCTGGATGCTCTTTCATATGTACAGCACGTAATCGTTTTGCTTCATCGATGAATGGCCGCTTTTCAGCTTCTGATAGATCTTTCCATTGTGCACCTAAACGTTTTGATATCTCCGAATTATGCATTTTTGGATTGTCCGATGCCATTTTTCGCCGTTGACCTCTTGACCATACCATAAAGGCATTCATCGGTCTCTTGACACGATCAACATTTTGATTTTTACTAGTTGAATTATTATTATTAACATTACCGGTCATACCTGAATGATGATGATGCGATTGATTTGTTGGTGATGTCATATGATGACCATTACCGCCGGTTAATGAATTATTATTTTGATTTTGTGCTTGATTTGGACTAAGACCGCTCGAACTATGCAATGGTGAACCGTGAGTATTTAATTGCTGTTGTTGTTGTTGCTGTTGTTGTTGTTGCTGCTGTTGCATGCTATTGCTGCCGTTACTGCCACTACCACCACCGCCTCCACCAGATAAGCTATTACCTAATGTTGTTTGACCATTATTACCGCTACCAGATGTGATATGTGATGCCATCGATGAATGATGATGATGATGATGCGATGCTAGCTGGGATTGTGTTAGCTGTGATTGGCCTAAATTCATCATTCCAAGTGGTCCTAGAGCGCTGTATGGTGATGTTGTATGACCATGCAGGGCTGTTGCATGATGCGGGGGCATTGTTGCATGCAATATACCCCCCTTCATATCAGCTTCCATTGTTAACATATCGTCGGCTGTTGATGTTGTTGATACTGCTGTTGCAATTGGTGTTGTACCTGTTGGTATACCTGATGATAATGATGATCCTGGTAGTGTTGCTGCTGATGGTGGAGTTGTATATTGATGATGATAGTGTATATCCCTGTACGTAAACAGTTTGAATGGTGTTTTATTTACTTTATTTATTTATATTTATTTTTTTATACACACACACACACAAAGTTTATTTTGTTTTTTCGAATTTGATTTTTAAAAGTTTAAATAAAAGTTCTTATATGTTGTTTGTTGTTGTTGTTGTAATTTTGTTAGTAGTAATAATAATAGTGGTAAATTCACAAGCAAACAACAAGCACTAAAAACTGTTATTGTTATTTGTATTATTATTAATATTATTATTAGTTGTTACAATCGAATACACTGGGGCTGATTTTGTGGAGGAAAACATGCTTATTGTTGTCATTATTTTAGGCTCTTTTAAAGCTTATGTATTATTCGAATTTTCGATTCTATCGTTTCTGTTTTTCTTGTTTTACTTGTTTTTAAACTACCTAAACACAGAATTAATAAATAATTATTATTATTAATATAATAATTGTCAAAGAAATAACATAACAAAAAACATTTTTTTCGCGCGTTTCACAACACTATTTTTTTGTATTACAATTATTATTTATATTATTAGTATTATTATTAAGTTTAATTAGTAATTGTTGTTGATAGTAAACACATAACTATAGCACATAATCCATTATTTTTCTTATTCGTTATTTTGTGTGAAATAAATAAATAAATAATTTTTGTTTCTTTATCAATTTTGTTTTTATCTTTCTTCTTTCGATATTATCTTTTTAAAATTTTAGATAAATATTGCCACCACATAACACATAACACATAAAACAATTTTTATATGACTTCAAATTTTCGAAAAGGGTCCTTCTTTTATTGTTTTATAATTTGAACAATTTTTGCAAATACACTATATATTTTTTTTAAGATATTGTTTGTTTTTATCTTAATAAACATTTTTTGTACATGTTTTTTTGTGGATTTGTTAATATAAATTGAAAATTCTAATGTTTTTTAGATTCGTGAGATTCTTTTATCGATATTTGTACACTATTTTAGTAAATAATGATTATATTCTTTTGTTTTAAGGGGACGAGCTAACGAAACTATTATAACAATCCTTGTTTGTAATATTTGTATTATTATTAAACCCTAATAGTTATAATAATAGAACGAAATAGAGGAAGTATACATTTATGTATTATACAAAAATAAACAAATAGAAATGAAGATCAGAGCACGTGAAAAACCGCACAAATTTTGTATATATGTAAAAACAATATATTGCCTTCTTTTTTTATTATTATTAAATAAAAAGAGGGTTGTATTTTCTTGTAGTATAAACTCTCTTCCCTTACTTATTTATTTTTCTAATTTTTTTGTTTATATGATTATTTATTAACTTTATTATTTTTCTTTCCTTTTATTATCATACATTCATCAAATAACAATATCTTTTTTTGGCTAGTCACTTGAGATTTTATTTATTTATTTATTTTATTATTGGCATTATTATTAGTATTATAACACTTTTTACTTATTTTTCTTTCACACCTTTCTTTCATTTATTATTATTAATAATCAGAAAAATAATCATTATATCATAATAATATCATTGAACATGTTTTTTTTGGTTTCAATCAATCAAAAGCTGTGATTATTTTGTGGTTGATTGTTATTAATCATTAAATAACACAAATTTATTATGTTATTATTTTTATTATTACTTTTATAAACTCGCGTCGCGGCGATACACATTTTTTTCTGTTTGTTTTAACAATTCTTCCTTTTTTGTTTATATTTATACTTTTTAGTAAAATAAAATAATGATTGTTTGAAAATTATTATAACAATTCACACTTATTCATTCATTTTTCCCCGTCTTATAAAGCACAAATATTTTGTTTCGTGTTTAACGCGATTTTTATTATTATTTTTTTTAGATATTAACCAAAAATTTTATTTCATTTTTTTTATATTTTTTATTAAAATAAATAAAAACTTTTATTTGAGTGTGAAATTTAATATTTTATATTTTATTTATTTTATTATTATTAACTTTTTCCTCCTTTCTGTATTTTTATTAATAAATATTATTTTTCTTTCCACAAAAAGTCAAGAAACGACGAACGATGGCAAGAGCGACACAGAAAATACCTCCACACAGTACTGAATTGAGCACCTTTCTGTTTCCAGTAAACGTTTGTGAAACCTGTTCGAGGTGCCTACCGAAAAAATTTCCAACCAACGTTGTGTAGTATGTTTCCCCCCCGAAAAAAAATATAAAAACCGATGAGAGGAAAAAAGAAGAAGAAGAAGCAGAAGAATTACACAAAACCAAAACCAAAAAAAAAAAATATAACATACTATAACAACAACAACAACACCAACAAAATATAAAACCCCGACGACGAAGAAGAAGAAGACGAAAAAACAAAAACAAGAAGAAGAAAGAGAGAAGAAAACTACCTCTAAATATGAGAGAGAATCAGAAGACGATGGATTGATGATATTATGGGTAGGATGAAACAAAAAAAATATATATATATGTATGTATACTATACCAAAGAGTAGAGTATAGTGTCGAGTCGAGTACAACCCCAACCATACCATATGATATACCTACAGAATGCGCCGAACACCACCAATACCATCAAAGAAACACACCATCTAAGAGATATTCGTATAAATACATACCAATGGTACAACAACAAAATACCATAGGGGTTCACACAAAATCTTCATATGGTATAAACTATACCATACCATCAAAAAAATATCAATTTTATACACGCATATTACTCTAAAAGTGATCATGTAAAAGTTATACGCAAAGAGACAACCGAGAGAGGTACCCAGCAAACATCATCTCGAAGTTTAGAGTGCTTCGAAAAATTCTCGAACAGGAAGAGAGCGAGAAAGAAATACTTTGAAATAAAATTACGGTAATATTTCGTTTTTACGAAAAAAAATCGAAATTTTAAAAGAAGAGAACCGCGTACAATACTAAAAGTAAAATTCGCCTTTAAAAGGTTTCGAGAATTTTTCGTTTTGGCAAAAAAAACGAAAGAAACTCGAATCGCTTTTGCGATTCGACCTAGCGGTCCTTTTCGTTCTTTTTTACTTCGATTTCAATTCGAAAACGGCTTCGAGATCGCAATTGTAGTTCATTTTAACGATTAGCTTTCGATTCGATCTCAAATCATAATGTTTGCTGGGTAGGTACTAAATTTTGTTTAAACACACATTCATATACACATATATATATATACGTATAAGGTTAAGTAAGCCCCCTCCCAAAGTACACAATACCAGTATAGAGAGCATAACACAGTTCAACAAGCGCGCCTTGGGTTCATGCATATTTTTTGGAAAGTATACCCTAAAAATATCACTGTATACTGTATCCTATACAAACACAACCATAAAAAGTTATGAAGATCGGTAAAGTTCGTATCAACTTCGGTATTATGGATGGAAAGTATGTTACTCGTGTTTTTCTCGATATTACTGTTTTACCATTTTAACCATATTCCAACAACATATAGTGGTGAAAAAAGAGGGGTTTTATGGTATATGTATCGGAGAATCAAACCAAAATAAAAAAAAGGTTTCATATATTTGGATATGTGTGCGATGATAACCCGCACGAAAAGCATGTTTCACGCCTTTGAACCGTAAAACCTAAGGAGATATCTACAACTATATATATTTTATAACGGAGCATAAGAGTTGGTGGGTTAACTACACCATCGTAATAGTAAAACTCCCCCCAATTCACACACAAACATAGAATATATTCCATAAACTCTCTTTCTGTTTTCCTTTACTATAAAAATATGAAGTAAAAACCGTTTTTCCCTCTACACAAGCAATACACTAACGAAAATCTTACAAATACAAATATACAAATCAAACACCTGAAATTTACTGTTATCACCACAAATGGGTTTGGTCATGCGCACAGTTGGTCCAACAATCAAACCGTTTCAGACCAATGAAGGTGAGGCAAAAAGGCGCAAGAACCTACAATCAAGGGGGTGGAGCCAAAATATCGGCGAAGTCGGGTTTTTCGGTGGGTAACACACAAACGAGAAAATATACACACGGGTTTTTCGTGCTCCCCCACTTCTCTACTACTAATAAAATTATATCTTTTTTTTGTTGTTGTTTTTTCGAGTTTGGAGTGGGGAGGAGAATATGATGAAGAAGGAAGGTTTTATTTTTGCTTTATTTTTTTATTTTTATTTTATTTTTTTCGCAATTTTTCATTTTCCGTTTTACTCTCTACTATACTCTTACACACTTTTACTACAAAATTCTGTGTTGCCATATTCTGTGCAATTTATAAAATTTTTATAGCACACACATCTGCTTTGCTTCGTTCATCATCAACCCTCTCTCAAGCCAGAGAAAAAAAATAATAAAAATAAAAATAAAAAAGAGCGTAGAACGTATAAATTTTTTTTTTGGTTGTTGGTTAGGTTTGTGTGTTAAAGCCGGGTGCATCATAAGGTATCACCACAAGCCGGTAGAAAATATTCGTAAGGGGTTGTGTGCGCTGTGTTATAACTCGATAAATTAGGGGTAGCGCGGTGATGGAAAAGATTTACAATAATAAATTTAGTTGTTTTTACGTTTTCTTATTAAATAAAATATAAGTTTGCCATAAAATTATTAAGTTGCCATAAAATTATTAAATGATGTTTTATAATATTTAGAGAAAGCGGGTGTGAATGTTAAATATAGTAAAAGTGTATTTTGACAACCACCCCCTTAAACTATAAATTATTATAGGAAATAACTATAGTGCATAAACTATAAAAAAAAAATACTGTCATAACAACGAAAATGCATAGTTTTTTCATAGTGTAGTAAAATCATTTCAATGTGAGAATGTTGCCATAAAGCGCAAGGTTTTTTTTTGAAATATACATAGGGAGGGTTTGTTTACCCCCCAAAAAAATGTACATACATATACAAGTATAGTGGTGATTTGTGGCTTTTATGGTTACTGATTGCGTTACGAATTGATTACTGTCGATACCCACAATTAAATACTCGTAGTATTAATTTTTTTATAGGAGAAAAAAAATAGGGGTAGTTGTAAGTAGGGAAAAATTATATATATATATATATATAAATTATTTTTCCTTATGCAGGTATATGATTATTATGGTGATGATGTTTATGGTTGATGGTGATAGGGTTTTTTTGAAATATTTCAAAACAAAATTTTTTTTGATATTTCCCTGGGGAAGAGAGTGAATAAGAAGATAAAATTAACTAAACCAAATAAATAATAAAAATAAAAAGTGGGGGAATTTTCTACCATAAACCACCAGATACAACAACAACAACAAAAATCATAGGCGTTGTTGCATTGTTACGATTCTTTCGATTATTTTTCTGTTGCCATTTTTTTTGTTGTTGTATATCGCCCTATCCTCCCCCTATATATCTAGATATTTGTGTGGTTTTTGTACCAGATTTTTTTTCTGCTTGTGTTATTGTTGTTACCATCGTTTTGTTGTTGATACAATTTTTTTTCTTCTTTTTTTTTTTTAGAAAATATATCAAAGCTAGTACCCGTGACGAAGGAAACGCGCCATAACACCATCGTCAGTCAACCACTGTCTGGGCTGGTTAGTTACCGTTTTATTCCGTGGTTTATTATCTAGTCTAGTCATTTTTCTGAGAGAATGAATTTATAATGAAGTAATATTTTTTTTTGTGCTGTTTGTTTGAGTAGTACTCTTTCACCTGTGGTTCTTCTACATCGGGGGGTTTTGTTTGTGTCGTTTTTAGTTGCTGTAAAATTTAAAAAAATAAAAGTTGGAACTTGGACAAATTTTTAAAGAAAAGTGATTTTTTTTACTGACAAAAAAAAAAGAAAAAAAAAATATTATGTATGACGTACTGGTGTACTAGTACACAAGAAGTACATAATTCAACAGTTCATTCACGTGGGTGACCATCAGCTAAGATTGTTCAATTCATAAATTCATATTCGAAGCGCGCGGGGGGTATTTTTGGTTGGATCTAGTGTTTTGATTCACAATCATTCTCACTTTCAACTTGTTTACTACTTGTGTTTTTTTATAGGACACATTATATTTTTTTATGGCAAAACTAATATTGTTAAATTAACTATTTTTTTTTAAATTTTTATAAAATATTTGTGCTTTTATAAAAGTGTTATAATAGTAATAATAATAAAAATAATAAAAAAATAAATAAAGTTAAAAAAAATTCCCTAACTACTACATACATAGATATAAAAACATTTTTCTTCTTAAATATTAATTCTTACAATCTCAACACATTTTAGAATACTATACAAAAAAAATTATCAGGAAATTGTGTGTGATCTCAGATGTTGTTTAAAGTGGTTTTTTTGAATTATTATTAATAATTTTATTTTAATATTTTTTTCTTCTTTATCATTTCATATCTTTTGTGTGTTTAATAATAAATAATAAAGGAATTTCTATTGTTAATACTTATATGTGAAAATTATTTTTTTTTTCTAGTTTTCTAGTATTAAAATTTATATAAAAAAAATAAAAAATTTATGGAAATAAAAAATGGAGTTTTAAAATATTTTATTATTTCTTTTGTTGTCCGCCTGAGAGTTAGAATTAAAAAAAATCCGAAATCTTGTTAGCATTTTTCTATTGTATAATAACTAGACAGGCAGACAGTAATGTTCTTCTTGTCTTCAATATATAACTAGTCGTTTACATTGTTAAGAGATTGTTTGGTTTATGTGAGAATAAGAGCAACCGATTTTGTGGTTTGATTTATTTGTTGAGATTATGTTGCCGACGGTAATTTATTTCCTTTTTTGTGTATGAAAAGGATTTTTAAAATTTAATATGATTTTTTAGGCAGATTTATGCTTTATGAGTACTTTAGGTGTGAATAGTGAATTTTAGAGATACGCAATTTTTTTGTGTGTGTTGTCAAGAGGTGGAGTTGGACTATATTATCTATAAGAAGATTATTATAATAGTTGGTTTTTTTAAAATTTAAAATCAGGTTAGATTAACGCGAAAATGTTTAAGACATTACCTAAAGATGTTTTCTTTGGTGGTGATATTTGTAAAAAACAATCAAAAAATTATTTTCACATTTTTCAAAGCTTATCATATTATTTTTTTCTTGTATGTTTGATAACTAAACTTAAGAAACACCTTTTGTAATCTGTTAGGCTGGTAGGTCATTTAGCTTATGGGTGGGATCGTCCACAAGACCCACTCATTGGTTCCGCTGGTTGTGCTGAAAGTCGAGTCGCCCGTCACTCGGGGCTCGGGGCCATGTTTCGTCACAAGTCGTTTGAGTTGGAAAAAGTGACGTTTCAGTCGAATCCGACTTTCAGTACAGAAGCTTAAAATCAACTTAGAATTCTCGCTCTAGGCCCCTGTGCTGAAAGTCGTCTTCAACTCAAACGACTTGTCACGAATCACGACTCGACTTTCAGCACATGGACCAATGCTAAAAAGGTAGAGTTTAGTGGAGTATATTTTTTATGTGATAACGTCAAGTTTAGGAACCACCGTTTGTACTACTAGTCTGTCATGTCGTTCAAGTTATGGTGCAATGCCTAGTAGAAAGGTTGATTGGAAAGATTGAGAAGAAAGGAAAGGGTAGGGGTCTGGAGAGTGTGCGTGTAGATATCGATGAACCTTGCGTTTGAATTGAATTGAATGTAGAAAAAAAAACAGCATCGAAAACTGGACTTATTATAAATGAAAGTTAAACGAAGCATATGTGTGGTGGGATATAATATAGAATCCGTAAAGTAAACGAGTTCACCTAATGAGGTACTGAAATTAATAAAACATAACGACAGAAGATTTCTGCTAGCGAAGAAAACACTGCAGTATGTGTTGAAATGTTTTAAATCAAAAATAATAAGCAGAAGTATAAAATTAAAGTTATACAAAACAGTGGTGGTAGCACGTAAGTTGTTTCAATCGCCCTCTTCATTCCTCTTCACAATTTTTGTATGAAGAGGTCGATTGAAACAACTTACGTGCTACCATTCCAGTAATAAAACTAATATTCATGTACGGATCGGAAGCATTGACGTTTACTAGCTATGATGAGCAAGTTTTTATACATACGACAGAAAATCTTCCGCAGGACCACAGAGGCAGTAAATGAAAATGGTATCTGGATAGGACGATAATACTACTAGACTCGCATTTTCGCTGGGTGCAGCTAGGGTCCCTATGAGACTATCTCCATTCCCTCATGTGGACCTCATGAACATTGGCCTATAAGACCGACAAAGGGTAAGGATACCTTGCCTCATAGGAATACCTCATGTGGTCCCTGTGAGGAAAAATGATAGCATCCCGATCCCTAGTGGAAGATAGAGGCTCAGCAATTTGAGAATTTCGGCGTGGATATGTGAGTAATAATTGCGGCAGTTTCGAAAGGTTTATATGGTTAAACCAAGCGGTCCCCTAACTGAGTACTATTCATGTCTAATGCGGCTTGACCTCCGTAATCGAACGAGAACCGGTCTATTGAGTATGGAAAATGACACCAACATAATTGCCTGAAATCAATGCCGGAGGATCGTGTTGGGCACAGGTGGGCCAGACAAACATACCTCCTCCTCCGAAATTGTAATTTGGTAACAACCTTTCTTAAAAATGAAAGAAGGTAAGTCACTTCATTGTAAATCGGAAGAGGGCCGGCGATGTACCGAACAATATGTGGTGTCCTGGGGCCTCTCTTCCTTGCGACGCGAAAACGAAATTCTAGACAAACAGGCCCTTGACTGCAATCCGCAAGGATCCCGTCGAGTCGGAAGATCTAGAACAACGTGGAGGAGAACCCTACTAGCAGAAGCCGCAACAACTGTGAGATCCTGGTCGGAGCTGAGAACTGTCGCGCAAAGCAGATTCCGCTGGAGGGCAACTGTTTCCGCCTTGTGTCTCATGAGGGATTAAAGGAGCGCAATGAATGAATGAATGATGAGGCCTCTCTTGTACATCACCATGTATAATGATGTATGTACCTTGGAAAACGTAGTGTCCGTAAGGATTAAGGTATGGGAACAGATCATTAACTCACAGTCCGCCTTGGGAGTGATAATTGACCAGAGGCTTACTTTTACAACACACTTGGAGTGCATTGCAAATAAGCTTCCGCTAAATAGCAAATGTGCAGCATTTCTAAGAACGTGGAATAATACCCAGAGAGAGACACAGGCGAGAGAAGGCATGGGTCCCTATAATCCAGAATATGATAGAGGGAAGACAAATTCATTGCGGCGGCAGTTGACGCACACTGCAAGTCTCTATCGTAATGGCAAAGCAAGTCATACGAGCTTGTTGCGAATTGGTGAACCCTCAAACTTATCCCAAACGTTATGAAGGAGTGCGGGAAGTGAGTCACAGCCTCACCTAGTTCTTGAGTGGAAACGGACGATGTAGAAAAGACCTCCATCGTTTCGAGTGCTAATCCAATCTCCGTTTCATTTGTAATGATACGAGCTATACCTGACATAACCAACGCATTAAGATCTTACGCCTACGACTAATAGAACATGTCAGTTGTCATCGACTGCAACGGAATCGATTCACTACAATCGTGAACTAATACTTTTTCGATTTGAAGTTCGCTGCTTGATCGATTATGAATAGGAGAAGAATAAATAATGTTATCTAGCTGAGATAAGTAGAAAGATGAAAGGCTACGCTGTGGAGTGGAACCGAACCAAGTACCTGGTAGTTCTGCGCCTTAGCTCCTAGGTTACCGAAACTAAAAAGCTCTTTGACAAGGTAGTGTAATATTTCTGCGACAACTGAACGAGTCTATAGATAAGCAAAAGATATACATACATGACGCTCCTAAAATCCCTCAACCCTGTTTTGCGTGACAGGTCTCAGCTCTGACCAGGATCTCCCAGTTATTGCAGCCTCAGCAGCTGTATTGTTGCAGCTAATACGGTTCCCTCCCCGTTGTTCTAGGTCTTCCAACTCTACGGGCTCCTTGTGGATTCCAGTGAAAGGCCTGTTTAGATAGATTCTTGTTTTCGCGTCGCAAGGTATGACCAATCCAATTCCATTTCCTTCGACGGATTTGGTCGTCTATCCTTTGTTGGCCGGCACGGCGCCATAGTTTTCATTTGAAATTCTATCTCGACAGCGGAGTTTTAGGATATCCTTTTTGCATTTGTAATCGCCCTATTATAGGCGGTTATTATCTGTAGTTTACTCTTGTTGAAAACTTCCCATAGACCTAAAAATTGATATAAATCGTAAAAATATAACTTCAAAAGAAATGTCAAAAGTCTCGATCATTCGGGCTTGCGCTAGAAAAACTATTCAAGATCAAAGGTAAAAAACGGTTTTCACGTACAAGACCCGTCGAAATGCATAGTTAGGTTAGGATAGGTTAGGCGAAAGGTTGCGACCTGAGTCTCCATTAGCGCTCTGGCGCGACGTTTCGATGCGACAGTCTCGTGTACCTAAATATCGACGGTTATTTGATCATCGAATGACGAATGGTATTGAATGTTGTCTGCGCCGTATGTCTGTGGAGTTAAGGAAGCAATCAATCAGTGCTCTGACCTCCTTTAAGTCTTCCAAGAGGCCTCTTTTAAGTTTTCCAGGACGTACCTGCCTGATATGCGAAGTCTGGTTTTAACTAGCTGGTTTGCCGTACAGTGCATAACTAAACTACTTGAAGTTATTAGGAAGAGCTCTTACGAAATAAGGAAATTTTGCACGATCACTCATGGCTCCAGGAAATTAGCTAATATTGCATAATTTTTAGGAAAACATTTTTTTCAAGGTTGTGAAACTAAAAGAAATATATATTAGTCCGTCCATTAACAACAAAAACATCCATTTACGTAATGAAATATTGCAATGTCCCATTTTGAAACTTCTGTGTTCGGTTCATTATGTTTTACATGAAACAACAGCAACAACAACGGTCCAAATAAGATGGATTAAGGCTAAAACTTTTAAAGTAGTAAAATCGAAATAGACAAGCAATAAAACATATCTGAACAAAATACCAAACATTCTTGGGCTTCGGTAATATTGTTCCAAAATGGCCATAAAACAAAATCCAAAAAAGGAAATTATAATACGAAAAAATTTTTGCTCAAGACCTCACACAAAGCCCAAACCAATATCAATTTACCGCCACTAATAACTCCCAGAACATAATTTCACTGTATTTATTTTGTTTAACTGCCAATAAATCAGATCTAAACTTCCTCCAATCTGTCACCTGATTAAACATTCTGTTCAATTAGTGGAATGACAAAACTAAAGCCCATAAAAGTTCGGCTTTGTTTTTTATTTTGTTGCAGAGACAAAAACCGCGATGAGACAAAAACCATTTCTTTACTACCGGCAAAATGATGATGGGGACCAAAAAAAAAGTATTCTTTCAGCAGTCCAAGGCAGCAACAAAGACCCCCTTTTGATAGACACACAGGTAATCAATTTCCCAAAAAAATAAAAAACAGGTGAATAAAAATGACGAATTTCTTTTCAAAATAACAAGATTTGCTAGTTTAATGCCTTCTTAGTGTGATAGAAGACGACTTCAGTCGCCGTGATTTATGTCCGACTGTATGTTTTGTTTGCCACATCGGGCTTGAGTAGTAAACATTGCATAATAATAATTCAAGGAATGCCTGCCACTAAAATATGCTTCAGATAGGGTCAGGTGAACACATACCTACAACAACAACACAACAGCCAGAAACAGTCAAAAAATTAATTATTAACTTTGATTTAGTGCCGACATCTATGGTGACAATGAACTAGTGATTAATCACTGGAGACAATCAATATAAAAATAGGATTCGGAATTATGTTTTTTTTAATTTATAGGCATAATTTTAATAATGATTATTATATCCTGGGGAAATCCTGAACGAAATGATGAATGCTTAGATGCTAATGGAGTTGCGTATCAGTTGCTATATTCGTCATCGAGCTGCCACACTTTTTAAAGAAGAACTTAATGTAGTAACCATCATCTAGGAATCCCTACTTCATATATCTTGTTCTAGAGAAAGAACCGAGGACGAGGCACAACTAGCGGGTGTCGCATGTTGTGAAACTCCTCCACGAGATGCCTGCCATTCTCTTCGCCTTATACAACGGCCTTACCGGATCTCAGCTTTACATGAATTACAATATGATTTCAAAGAATAAATTCGTCGTCAAAAGTGGCAACTTCACATCAAGTAGGGTCTTTGACATTAAAAATGGTCTGCAAAAAGGTGCAGTGAACACGCCGCTCTTATTTAATATCTTTACGAGTGACCTAATAAGTTCACTCCCGTACGCACTAGTGTATGCGGATGACCTGATCGTGTACAGAACGGGGCCGAAGATTGGAGTGATCCACACGCTCTTACAACGTGACATCGAAACAATCGAACGGTATAGTGATAATTGGAAGTTGAAGATCAATTTTAGCAAATGTGAATCGATCCTTTTCCGGACCCTTCTAAACAAAGCCCCTTGCATGAGAAAAAAATTTGAATTGAAATACCTAGGGCTTTGGATGGACCAATACCTATATTTCAATAGAAATGTAAGTGCTGCTCTTACCAAGGCAAACAAGGCGTTTCATGACCAAGACTTTTTTACAGCAGACATCTAACAGTGGCGGTTCCTCTTTGGAAGCAAAGGAAGCACTGCTTCCTTTGACCAAATAGGCAACTTCCTAAAAAAATAAATTTAAATATATCAAGATTAATCACAAGAAAAATCTTAATATATTTCCTGCTCTGGAAACACTAAAGCCACGGTCATGATATGAGCGGTGAGCGGCAGAGTGACAATACTAAAGTGCAGCTCTCTGCTAATTCGAAATTTTAAATTTTTTTGGTGCCGCTCTTATCGTGGCCGAGGCCTTACACAACATGGGGAAGCTGTAATATCTCCAGCTTATTTGGCCCAGAAAATCAGTGTGAAACCTCCACACATTCACTTTAATTGAACTAACACTCACGCAAAGGTTTGCGTTACTACAGCACCCTCAGAAGCTGAGCTAAACGCAGCTTCTTCGGAACCCAACAGCGGGATAAAACAAGAGAAATTTTCTGTATGCACTATATTCTCTTCGTTTTCTGCTAATCTGTTCTGGCTTCGAGCAATATTACATTTTCTCTTAAAATTTTGCTTCGAAATTTTGTTTTTGACTCTTCTTAAAATATGAATTTTCGTTTGTATATGAAGAGCGATATTCCAAAACGTACTAAGTCAATTTTTGTTTAATTTTAATATTGTATTGCTTTCCAATCTATGACGTAGTAGTTATGCATTCACATAAACATTTATCACAAATCATACTCATTCCGATGTATAATGGGTCATACAAATGAATTTTCCATCAATTTCAATAGCTAGTATTCATATTGAATTTTTTAATGTTTTTTTTATATTAAAAATAAAGATTTGAAAAATACTATTCTTTCTTTTGTTGGACTGAACTTTCTGAGGACTGAAAACATTTACCATAGTATCATAATTTTACTATGAAATTTTATTTCAAAATGTACTAAGTAATTGACTTAGTACATTATGAAAATGTACCACCATAAATAAAACCATTTTTTTCATATAAAATGTAGCAAATTTATTTATATTTTTATAAATAATAGTTTCTTTTATCGGTTTTTTGAGAAAGGAAATAATATTACAGCCCTTTAGGCGAGAGTGAAAGTGATATTCAGTTTTTTTTTATTTCCCACTAATTACATCATAAGAACTTAGCACGTTTTGGAATATCGCTCTTCATATTGAGTCAAGAAAAAAGAGATCTAGGATAGGTGAAGCTTCTCTTTATATATTGTTGATTCTAATTGGAAAACAGAGGGTTGTGTTGAATATAAGCTGTAATTTTGTAGCTTCCATTATATTTTTTATGATTCCCTTTAAAGATGAATTAAAGGGATAGAGAATATTTTTATGAATTCTATGAGCACGGGTTGCCTAAGAGTTTTTTTTTGCAAGAAGAATGTAATGATTGTAAGCGTGGGTGTAGGGGGTGTATGCGAGGTATGCAGGGTGTTATCATTACTACTTTTTTTAGATTTTGAACCATAATTATGGATTTGTATGAAAAATTAAATGAGGTGAAAGTAGTATTTGCAGTTTTTCAACCGCTTTTTCTTTGGAGGCTTTAATTATCCACAGAATCTGAAAAAAGGCGCAAAACGCCCACTACCAGCGAAAATATTTCGAAAAAAATAACGAAAAAATGCGATTAGATTTTTTTCACTTTTTGGAAGTTTAAACAAATTTTCTTGAAAATATAACTTTGGAACCAAAACACTAAAACTTAGCTAGCAGTTTTTTAAGTTTTTTTTTGAGGTTGTGTACAGATAAAAATTTCATATTGTAGTCGCTGATCCTGATAGCCAATATCATAACGAACGCCTCTATTCCTTTTGCTTTTTTCGGACCTACACATGCCGAGATATACGCATCTATAATTAGAAAGAACGACCAAAATTATAAAATTTTCACAAAATGGTCGATAGCTTGGTTGCTAGAGCTAAAAATTAGCCATTTCGTATAGTTTCGATGTAACTAACATGTTCCAAACGAATTTTTTTAGACTGCAAACAATTCCTTATGTTTTGCTTAGCTGACTCCAATATATGGTATTTTTCAGTTTTTTTAGTTAAAGGCTTAGATACTTTTATCGTCCACCTTGCGCATTGCTTCCCTTATCCTGAACCTTACGAACCGCCACTGACATCTAAGCCCATGGGTCAAGGTGATCTGCTACCAAGCCTTGGTCAGACCAATGTTAAATTATGGTTGTCCGGTATGGTTCAACATATCTCCTTCTTACATATAAAAGCTTCGGGTTTTTGAAAGACTTGATGCTTAAGGGCGTGCTTATTTGGTACTTTTCGACAAAACTCAGGTGAAAAAGTACTAAAAAAGGACGAAAAAGAGCCAATTTCACCATTAAAATTGCTAATAACTTCAAAAGTAAAGGTCGTAGTATAATAGTTGTTAGACATTATTCATAGGAAATTGTCCAAGCATATTGGTTAATCACGTATTTTTTGGAGAAAAGGGTGGTTGAAATGGAAATTGTAGGGCAAAAAAAACAAAATTTCGTCTTTGATGACTCATAACTCCGGATGTTGGTAGGTTGACCCCTTAACTTTTACAGATTTAGATAGGTGGGAGTATTCTGCTTGATGTGTTATTCAGTAAAATAACTAATAAGGTGACAAAAATACAGGGTAATATGTAAACCTCTACCAAAAAAACTTCAAAACGCCCTAGCGGGTAAACCGTTACGATTCCCCCCCGCCCCCATCCATACGATTTTTTGTTCGTCTATCCAAGGCCTATCCACAGCCAAGCGGTTGGACACTTTAGCTGATACACCCTGTATATGTAGATCAAGTGATAACAGATCTATGGAGTGTAACAGAGAGGGAAACCCAACCTGCACTTGAAGGAATGCGTAGACTATAACCCGCAGAGCTTAATGATACCAAATTGAATGATAACAGATCAGCATCGGGACCGGTTAAGACAATAAAGATGCTTTTGTTTGCCTTGGGCTAACATGTTTACAGCGACTAACGTCAATAACAATATCGCTGCATTCGACAGTATGTCCCTTGATCTGTTTGATGAAAGCATCAGCCATGCCTTACTGCGGAAATTAAATCCCTGATTGTTGAAAGGGACTTGCTTTTCCAAAAAGTCAACAGTGATTCTGCTAGAAGGTCTTATAAGCATAAGAACATAGTTGCAGCTTGATCCTTCCCTCTCATTGAAAACAGTATGGAATAATTTTCGCCATGTGGGTATTCATTTTAAAAAAGAAGTCACTGTCCTCAACCTCAGTTTTGAAACCCGAAGCTACCATTTCTTATTCACTGGACCCGACCAATACCCCCATCATTCACTCATCTGATAGCTTCAGCTTCCGTTGCGTGGACTCGCTTGATGTGCTCAGTGCCGTAAATTCTGTTAAATCTAAAGCGACTAGTAGTGAAGTAGTGATAAAATGTCGCCAAGGTTTCTAAATTTGCTCATTCCATGTCTGCAATTTGTCTTAACTTATATTTTAAAACCCTTGCCCCACAGTATCTAAGTTCCCTCGTCTTGCAAACTTGCTGTAATTATACCAATACCCAAATGCCTATCTCCTGCTTGTCGTTCTGGTTTTTGGCCTATCAGCATTCTTTAATTTCTGGCTAAAGTTCTTGAAAAACTAATAGCAACTCAAATCCTTGATCGACTTCGACTCATAAATGTGTGGCACTCTGGCTTTCGCAAGCATCTGAGATGCGAAACCGCGCTCCTCAAAGTTACAACTGATATCCGAAGCTTTCTCGACGTTCACACTACAAAAAAAACTTGGTGGTAGTAGTTCCTCGATAGATCCACTTCGTGCTGGCGTATCCCAAGGTTCCATTCTGGGTCCTCTGTTATTCATCATCTTGATAAACGATCTTCATTCGGTAGTAACACATTCTAAGATTCATATGTACGCTGATAATGTGCAACTTTATATCTCAGCGCCCAATAATCAAATTCAATGATGTGTGGAGGTGCTTGCTGATGACCTACGCCATGTTTCTTTCTTCGAAGTTCCATTGCATCTCTCATTCTACCACTGCTCGTCCTGAAATCTCCGTTATCGCTTTAATGAGGCCCATTTAGTCAGTGTTGAGAAGGTAAGAAAACTAGGAGTTATCTTGAATGCCAAAATGACCTGCTGCAATCATGCCAGTTCAACCATTCGTAAAAGATACTGGCAACTGTCGAAACTTTGCGCTTTGCTCAGTAGGACTGTCCGTATGTACTTTTAGTGAAGGCACTTATTTCACCTCTTCTAATGCTTAGCCTGTCTATTTTTCCTGCTCGTGACTCCTCCTGCGCCCGTAAACTTTAAATTGCCTTGCCTAACAATTGCGAGAGGTCAGGACCACATCCCGCTTGTAGAGCAGTCAAAGAAGAAGACTGCACTGCAAGATCACTCGAGTATGCTTATATAGAAGATTGCAACAAATGCATATCTCTATTTACAGCATAACAGATTTCATAAACAAAATATTTATAAACCTTCGCTTCGACATTGAAATGTAAATATCAGCATCCTTCTACCCCCAAATTATTACATCATACTAATAGAGTTAAAAATACAACTCCAACGATAGTCCTGTTTTCGTTCTTCCTTGACTTCTTATGAAATCTACCCTTTCGAATTACAACATGCCCCAAAAAGAAAACATAAAAAATACCTTAAAAATATCAAACTTGCTGCATAACTCCTCAAGCATACTAATGTAATCACCTTGAAAATGTTATCAACCATATGCACAACAAATGGCAAACTCAATCCAGCATGCGAACTTCACCAAACAACTACGGCACAAGTCAGCCAGTCGTGCCACTGTCTAGAGTAGTAGCAGTAGTAGTAGTGGTATATATGTACCAAGCACTCGTCTGAGTCTCAGGAGGCGCAGCGACTTCCAAATGCCACCCTTTTATCTCATCAGGATTCAGGACCAAGGACTCCGGGACAGGAGCACATAATTGAATTTCATTTTTAATTACTCAACGTTCATGCAATGTTGTGCATTTAAGGAAATTACTCTTAAGACATATGTAATTAGCGATCCTTTTAGAGAGACCCAACTCTTTAGTTGTACCGGTGTGCATGGGTGGTGGCGGGGTGTAAGGTTAAAGGAAAAATGCTCTCCGTTTTTTCTTAGAAGAGTCAGCGAGTCCTTTTTGTTAAGAAGGAAATGAATGTTTTAATGGAAATACTTATAAAAATGGATTGATGGAGTGAGAGATTTTCTTCTTTACAAAATGTTTCAAATATAAGGTTTTTTTTGGTAATATCCTTGAAGGATACTTTCATTGCCAAGCTGTAGGTGTAATTACCTGTGTTGTTTTGTTTGCTATTCTAGAGGCTAAATTAGGTTTCTTCCATTGATTGTCAAGGCGCATCTGAATGATTGTAAATACATAAATATGTTTTCTTAAATTTTTTGTAAACCTTTATTGATGAAGGCGGATCAAAAGGGGTACCCAAAAACGATCCTTTAAAACTATTTTTGTATAATTTTTGTAATTGAAAATTCGACTTTATGCGTTTAAAATTCGTTTTTATAATCAATTGTTTATGTTTTAAGCTGTTCTATTAACAAAGTCTTTTTTTTTGTTCTTGCAATTGAACGTTATGTTTATTGAAGGTTATAAGCGATCCTATCGAAAAAAAACTTTAGAACATCATTCCCACTCAACATAAAAGTGGAATTTTTCTGGAAATATTCTGAAAAGACTCCCTCACAACACTCTTTTCCCCTTTACCCCTTTCAACAAGAGAGTAAATTTTCACAAAGTGTGTTGAAGGGCACCGTTTTGCAATCACACTACTGAAAACTCCTGTACGTAAGTATAGGGCAGTTTGCCTAGTCCGACTTTAGATCCAGACTGTCATATTCAGGTATTGGGGCTTATTCTGAGAGTCACTGATGCGAATCACTCGCATGACAATTGCATGATTGTTGCATCACGACTAAAAACTTCCACTTAAACGAAGTTAACTCACTTCATTCCACTCTGGGAACGTCCCATGAAACTGACGGTTGGCAAATTTAAATGAGAGATGTCTCTTGAGTCGACTCGGGGAATACCATTCATTGAGAGTCACGTCACTTGCAATGTCACATGATTGTCAGAATAAGGCCCATTTCAAATCGGTCTCGTTTCTATCGACCAATGTATGGATTCCTAGTTCCGATCGCGGGCAAGATCACGAAACAGTTGCCTATGGAACTAAGATTGCCTATGAAACTTCAAGAGAACATACTAAAATGGGCCTAGACCCTCTACATCTTGGGAATGATACATCTATGATTGTGTTTTTGCAGTCCTAGTGGATTATAAGCTATAAAAAGTTCCTACAAGAGGTGTTGAAAAGTTTGTCAGTAAAGTAGTAGACACGTAAGCTTGTCTTCAACCATACAGATCCTTAGCCAAGTTATAATACGACGTAGTGTTGAAAAGATGTCGCAAGACTCGACGAAAGTGTGACCAATATCTTAAACATTTTGTTTATAATAGGATAATGACAGCTGTTGCAATAATTGAAGCCGAACGTCAATAGCCGTTTCAAATAACTATGTTCGTTCCTTTTATTTAATTTTTTTCATTTTAAAGTGTTCAGTTCCATTTCCATCTGGCACTTCAAGGAAATCCTTATATTAGATTGCCAATGACAATGCTTTGTTGACATCTCCGCTGCTATTAGTCATATGTGGTGTGTCAAGGTGCGACGTGTTGTTGAAGATATAAGTTCGTCAGACCTTTTCACGCATTTTCGGATATATAAAGTGCGCCAAAGTCCAACGATAGCGTGCGCAGTTGACGGTTTCTCCAGATCAGTGATCTTCTCCTCATGCACTGGTGTTTTGGTAATGACTTGTGGGTTCTCTGTTCCCCAAGTTCGGCAGTTTGTTTATTGACTCCGCCATATAGTGTAAAATGAGCTTCGTCCGTCAATATTTTTTGTCTCAAAAATCTAGCTCGTCATCGTTAATTATTGGAATAATGACGATAACCACATTTACGTGAAAAAATCGAGTTGAAAAGTCCCGTGTGAAACGCCGTCTCCTAGTCGATAAAAACCTATTCGTGAAAAACTCGAATCGAATAGTCGCCGTTTGAACGTAGCTGAAGAGTTGAAGATCTTGCTTCATAATCGTCCTTCGGCGGCAATACGACACATTTATATTAACGGAAACACGCTATATTTCTTAGCGCTTCAACAGCTTCATTGGAGCGTCGCGGAAGCGGGCTGATTGAACGCTGGCGAGTAGCTACAGACCTGTACTCAACAAAAATTTTCACCAAACAACGAATTATGTTGTCTGAAGGCACCGAATTTCTCGTATAGTTTTTACGATAAGCAAAGCAAGTTAAGCGGTACAATTTCCGCGTGTTCTTTCGGTGTGTATTGACTCTTAGCTAAAATGGTTCTGAATGACGCTTCAGAATCGTGTATATTTGTCGAAATCGACTAAAAAATGTCAAAGTTGTTCAATGTCGAAATACCGAAGGTCTAGATGGCGATGAGATGTAATGATAAAAAAAGACACAAGAAAATTTAAAAATGAGCCAAAAAAGTCAAAAAGATAAAATCATCCCCAGTTTGGAAACCGCTCATCTATAGGAACAGTGCAAGGGCCAACTAATGTTCTGCCTAAACTCAGTTCTCAAAGAACTCTCCAGAGGAGCAGGGACACCAGAATAAATGGCGAGCAGTAATGACCCCTTCAACCGAGACAATATGCAGATCCAGACAGTCGCCGATTTGCCCTAAGTTTCTGGAACCACCATAGCTCCGTCCTATGATCGGCGAATATGGCACAATGTAGGAGAACGTGCTCTGCGTCCTTCTCGACATCTGCGCAAGCCGGTCACAGTGTTGAGGCGATTGCTAGAATGGTAGAGGTCCATGTCTCCATGCAGGAGAACTACGTAAGGCTGCAAATCTCTTCCCAAAATTCCGTCAGGATGACCCATCTCTCCGCGTTTGGAATAAATCTGTAACGAACGCTACAGACCCAGGCACATTGCCGTTTTGCCCTAAGTTTCTGGACCCACCAAACAGCCATGAGATTCCCACAGACCGAAGAGGAGTCTGCGGTCAGGAACCCGGGAAGCGCCACTTAACCGTGTTCACCCTGGAATGGTAGATTGTTCAATAAGACTCGACTCGAATAATCAAGTCTAAGCGACAATCTACTAGCCTGGCTGCTGAACATGTTAAAGCGGTTTGGCCCCAAAAAAATGAGCTTTATGGGGGTAGTAAAATAGGCAAAGTGAGTGGCCGTACTAGTTTGAAACCACTACCTCACCAAAAGAAGAAGGTCGATCCATCATTTTGTTAAAAATTAGTTCGTACTATGCCGAAACCGAAACAGATTGAAGTCGTGCAGAAAAATAAGCGGTTTCCTTACAAGGATTAAAACTAATAATATGTATATAATCTTTAAAAGTATAGTATAATTGTTAAACCTTTGATTCAAGTATGTGTTCGAATTTAATTGAGTAAATTTAAAATCTGTAAGTCTGAGTATTTTTTGAACCATAAATTGCAAAAAACATAGTCTAAGGCGCAAGTACATCATGCTTAATAGCCGCCTCTGAACTCGTACAATAGTTTCATATTTTTTATAAATTATTTTAAGTAAAATTAAAAAAAAAATCTCCCAAAAGAATCATCAAAAATCGACAAAAGAATCATCAATAATTTCTTTCTGCATTCGTCATGCTTCTATAAAAATCTTATCCGCTTTCAAAAACTATTTTTAAAACTTCTTAATTATTTAAATTTTCTTATAATTTATTTTTTTTACTATTAGCAAAAAAACAAAAACCTTTTCTGATTGCCAAAATGAATAAAACATGAAAACATAAATCACCAAAAAACAAGACAAAACGAGCATAAATTCGTCAAGATAATAAAATCCACAATTCCCACAGCGTCGTTAAATTGTTAATAATAATTAATTTCGTAATAAAACCATCATTAACCACTTAAGATTAGAAGTTATGAAAAAATGTTTACCTTTCACCATTTTCAATTGGTTTCCTGAGGTGGGAGCTGGGATTCCTGGAAATCGTGTACTGCAGCAAATATTTGGCAAGGAGGCTCTCGGCCACGGATTCTGCATAGTCCGGAAATGGAAACATCCTTGACATTTTTCGGTTATTTTATTCTGAAATAGCAACAAGAAATCCTTTTTAGTTAAATAAACACGTTTTTATTATTTAAATACTATTCATGAAATGAAATGAAAAAGAGAATGGAGTACACACGTGCCTTTTTCTCTTCAACCAACTACAAAAAAAACCTTTCTTTAGAACTGCCGCCTTTCTTTAAGGTATGAATACCTTTTTCATTCCCTTTATTATTAATTGAATAACTCTTCAACAATTAATATTGTTTAAAATTTAAATAAAACATATTTATTATAATAAAAATTCAGAAAGAAGAGCTGCGAGACAAAAGGCAGATTACGCGTGCGCTTTGCTGGTCCCAAAAAAATTTGTTCTCCTTCTCGTTAATGGAGTCAAGCGTGCAGCCTTGCAGATCTGCAAAAGGCGAACAAGTTGTTGCTGGGTGTACTAAAACGGGGCCGAATTGTTTCTCCCTTGCACAAATGCAGACTATTAGTAAATTGTGCGAGAACAAAGGAGAAAGTTGGACAATTCGAAGTTGTGGGAAAATGCAACAAATTTTTTGAATTAATTGTGCGCATGTGAGGTAACAACAGGGTGATGCGGAAGTGCGAAGGTTTTTGTATTAATAAAGAGTTAGAAGAATGCGTTTTTAATAAGAGGAATTGTTACTTGAATAATATTTTGTTATTTTATGTATTATCAATCATTTTAAAACATTTTGTAGATGTTGAATAAAGGATGTATTGTTTGACCAATAAGACTGATTGCTGGTTCTTTCAGGTAAATTGAAAGACACTTCTTAATTATGAATTCCTTTACCTTTTCCTATCTTTCAGAGAATTTCACAAGTTCCCGGAAGAATCGTCAACGAAGTAGTCCTTCAATCTCCTTTCCTTTTAAAAAGGATTTAACACTATTCCTACCGGGACCGGTCAAATGACCGTTTTTAAATTTTCAATTGGAATTTTCTACATTCAACGTAAGCGAATCGCCTTTAAACTTTATGACTTTTCGTCATATACAATGTGTGAATAAATTGAATAAAAGAAAATATATTTTTATACTGGTAAGCTGGCTATTATTCGCTGGTCTGCATTAAATATTGAAAAATATAAGTTGTGAAAGACCGGTCATTTGACCGGCCGTGGTAGGAATAGGTATATGTGAAGTGTCGGTAGCAGTGGCGTAGCGTGGATTTGTGCCACCCGGGGCGAACCATAAATTTGCTGCCCCCTACTTTCGAATTGATTCTTTTAATCAATGAATCAAAACCCAACTTGAATTTCAAGTAATTTTCAATCCAAGAAGGCATCATGTAAACGCAATGAATCATATGTAACTAATGAATGTTCGGTATAGTGCGCGCCAAAATAAATGGGAATTTTACGCGCAGGCGAATCAATGACAACTCCCACATACATTAACATTCCGTGTATGGATAAAACTCAAGCGCATATGCATTTTAATTTCCCTTTTGAAACTCGTTTACCGGGAACAACACTCCACCATAGCATCTGACCAGGACAAGAGTCGTAGTGAGACGGATTGAATTTTTGGTTGAAAATATAAATGAGCGGGTGATTTGGGGTTTTAAACGAACGGAATGACGAGGTGCACTTTTCTTTTCGAAGCTACTTTCGTGGAGAAGATTTGAGGCTTTCACTGCGCATCAAAAAAATCGATTTTGAGATTTCCAATTGTTTTGGCGCAGGCTATATCCGTCCTTCAAGGTTGGGCTGAATTATAAACTTTAACAAACCCAGAGAGCTTGAATCAGTAATTTCTCTCTGTAATTTATTTCAGTCTGTCTTTAGATAGAAAGCCTCGTTGACGCCCGAGCTTAAGCTTAAACACTTCTCTGTCCAATATCTGGAGGTTTCATTTCCCATCATCGTAGCCCAATACTATTAAAGGGGATTTTAAGGACAAATCCGGCAGCTGTTGGAGCCCTTCTCAAACTTCAGCATTTACAGCCAGCGTCATAAAAGAAGGGAATCTTAAAATCGCTGTTTCCATGCGCATTGAGAGTCTCATACAATATGCTCATTTATATTTTCAGTTAGCTGACTTGACCGTCATTGTCCTGTCCAAATTTCAATAGATTTGTTTGTCTGCATTCTGTATTTCCAATTAATAAGACGTTTCATTCTCAACTCTAATATGGGCAACTAGAGAAATTATGCCCTGCAAATAATCGAAAGAATTACGCCAAATAATTTACTAATAGAACAGGGGTTGTCTTCCATCACAGGCGTACGCTTTTTTGATAATCCGTCAAATAGGAGAGTTTGGTTGGATAATTTTGATGCATCAACTTTATAGTCCAGAAATAAGACCAAACTTAAATGAAAAGTAACGCAGAAGTAAAGTAGACGTAACTTCCACTGAAGTAGATGTAACATCCACTTACTACCATCCATATTGGTCACTCTCATAATAAGCCGGCGTTTGGCGTTTTTGCGCCCGGTGAATATACATATTGCGCCCATATACATATTGCGCCCCCTTCATTTTTGTTCATTTTTTGATGGCAGTAAAGGAAAATGAAAGAAGACACAAACACTCATTTTAAATGAAGGCACGGAATTATTCCTTCACTTTTTTGAAATTGCGCCCTGTCCAATTGCGCCCAGTACAAATATACCAGTTGCACCTATGAAAGCGCGCCCTTGCCTTTGTCCAATCAGGATTTACTTCGCGATCTTGCTTTTGTGCTGAGTTTACTTACGCTTTAAATTCATAAAACTCTCCCGCTAATGCTGATTAATGCTCTCCGATGATTTTCATTGTAAGCTGCACTTCCTTAACTATTTCCAGCACTAATAATGCTACAAACTGGAATCTCCATAACGAAGTCGTGCTCCAATCCTTTATATTTCGAAGGATAATAGATTTTCACTGCACTGCATATATTGGTTTCTACGGTAGAGTCTTGCATAACAAAGCAGTCCACTTAACAGCCTTACTGGACATAGAAGCCGCTTTCAAAAACTTCAGAACAGAGACGATCTAGGTGTTTCTCGCCGAAGTAGTGATCTATAATAGTACGACTCAAATCATGACCTATGGCACCGTGCCAGCCAAGAAAGGAAAGACCACAAAATCAGGCGAACTAAATGAAATTGCATTGGCCACACCTTGCAGAAGGCAATGGTAAAACGCACAGAAGGTGCATTTCGTGTAATATATGACAATTGGATCACTTTTTCAATTTTTTTTAAATCTTAATTTCTGAAATTGCGCCCGGTGCAAGTGCACCATTTTCACTTATGAAAGCGCCGTCCTGGCTCTCATACATTTATATGGAATGGTACCTAACTTCACATGACTTCCCTTCCCATTTAGGTTTGGCCTATAGACACCATCAGCCAGGACATCGTGCTGGAAGTGGCAATGGTTAGGGCCTGATTTTACCAGCAGCATCTCTAACTCGATCCAGTTTGGCCGCCGCCCCCAACATCTACGCCGCCCGGGGCAATGGCCCCCTCGGCACCCCCCACGCTACGCCACTGGTCGGTAGGAATAGTGTTAAAGATAAATGTTATCCTTTATTGTCGCATTATGTTTCTACTGTGAAGTTCTAGTGGGTTAAGTTCTAGTGTTTTAAGTACATTGTAATGCTGTTACACTCTTCAACATAGTCACAACAATTTCTGTAGAGTTTCAAGCAATCCAGCGTGATTTGCTATTTACAAATTTGGTATACTTTTGAGATTACTTTTATTCTTTTAATTATTAACAATCAAATTCTGGTGGCTTGCGAGATGGGGTCCTCAAGTTTGTGTTTCAGTGGTCATCATAGTAGTATCACACAGCGGAGGACTAGAGTTTACTTTTATACGCTGCCGACCATCATTGTAACAGTATGTTATAAAGGTCTGTCCACTTCAGCCAGTCAAACTACAATAAAGATGTGAGAAAGTCAAAAAGGTAATTTATTTTCAATTTTCAGATAGTTGATAGATTGTTCTTACAGTTAGCATGCATCAAAGGAAATAAAAAATTAACACCCGCAGTCCGCCCTTTCGATCACTGTACAAAATAGAATTACGTTTCTAAATAAAACGATCAGCCCCAATAACTCATACCCCCTAAACTATCCTATTTTCTTCTATCTTTCAAACTAAGCTTATTGCGACTATATACAGACCTGTGATTTAGGGTAATTCCTAAACTTAGAACTGCAAAAGTTCAAGGCAACAAACTCAAGTCGAATTATAATGATGATAAGGCCATGAAAAGCTAGGCAAGGAAGTTTCAAGTACTATGAAGACAAAGGCTGGTTGAATTTGATGATCAAATGAAAACCTATTTTAGGCATCGGATCTAATATACAAGACACAACCCTTTAGATAGTATGTAGCTTCAGCGGTCTTTTTCCTCTATGAGTGAAGTATCAGACCCAGGGGAAACTCATGCTCCTCGAAGTAAAGCCTGAAGATGGGGTCCTCTGGGGTAATCTAGGGGCAATGTCAGGTGATCTACATAACCAATGTTCTTACCAGCTTTCTACTCCGCTCCAAGAATACTCCAATTGTGGTTTTCGAAACACCATAGGAAAAACCGCTTGACCTTCTTAAACAAGCTGATGGATGCATTAATATCTGATTCCGAAATTTGCTGAAAATATTGCCATAGTTTGTCTGCGCAAGGAATGTTGTTTTCCGTTGCATTTAAATCTTTGGAACTTGATTCAGAATACCCAATACTCATCAAGAGTACGTTGCCAGTCCCAAACTAATTTGGAGTTAGTCATATGTATCCTTTTCGCTTTGATTAGTGCTTAGCCACTAAAGAAGGCGAAGATCCACTTTGTAGGGAAAGCCTTTCTTGAGTTTTCGTAGCATGTCAAAAAGGCCTTAAGTCACTGGCTTGAAGCACAGCAACTAAGACCCCAGGCGCATTGTTCTAATTTACCTTCTCTGCTTTGGAGCCATCAGTGTAGCTTGCGGTTCCGTAGAGAAAAGATAACCCAGAATATCGCATCTCGTGTGTTTACGGAAGAATGAAATTCGATATTATTTCCGACAACTGGAATTCGTTTCATAATAATAAGAAATACTGGGGCATTCAGTTTCAGAGCACTCCTTATTCCTCTATCTAAAATAAAGCGTTGCCAATTTGAGTAGTATCTAGTGCTAATCAGCCGGGCTTTACGGATCCAAAGGCACCGCGACAGACCAAAGAGATCGATATGCTCTCGCCATATTATCCCTGAAATGCTCGTTTCTTGATGTATTGTACCAGGAAATACCACGTTAAGGCGTATGGTCTGTGTTTGAATGCATTGGGTAGCGTATTACTTAGTGCAAACCCCAACAAAACAGAGAGACCCCTGCCGATGCTATTACGATACTATTAGATAACAAACGTTTGTCGGGATTGACGGAACCAAATTGCTACACCTTTCACAACTTGGCAAATACTTGGGTGCCAAACTTCAGCACATGGACATTAATAGACCAACACATTATTATCTCTAAGATACTGAAGGGTGGAAACGAAAGTACACGGATACTTGCAAGATAGAGGATAGACGTTCTGGTCTTCCAGTCTCCCCCACAGTGGCTTTTTAGCATTGTGTCGTTGGGATGGATCTGCTTTAATTAGTTGCTAATACATCCAGCGTTTTTTGCTTCAGCCTGAACTTGCCGTGTGTGGCTTTCAGTATTGTTCCCACCTTCATCCACACGTCATACTTCATCAAGTGACCTAGAATGTTCTCCGGTTTCTTTCGCGACTCGGCTATCTCTACCAGCTCTGCTCTATGATCAGCGAATCTCACGCAATGAAAGAGACCGCACCAGTCACCAGTACAAATTGTGTGCCTTGAATTATCAACTATGAAGGATTAGAAAGTATGAATATTTATATAAGCTGAAGGTTTTTACCGGAGGATCAGGGGACTATCTTACTCATACTGTGTTGTTGGTTTGCTGCGACCTCGAATCGATTAATTCCAGCGGCAATCTCAAGACGAACGTGTTCAAACAGTCTGACATACAATAATCTATGCTAAAGCGGCATAGGCAAAATCGTGGTCTTTCAAGCGACTTATATGAACCAATTGCATTGTACTCATCGGTCCACAACCAGTTTGGTGAAGAGGGTCTTGCCGATCCGATCTGGATGCAAAAAAACGATCGCTGGAGGTCGTACCTGGATTGGCCAACTTTAAGCGGTTCGATCCTGTGTCGTCTCTTAACGCAGCAAAGCAAATGTTGAGCTGCAGCAGATATGATGTTAGGAAGCTTGTTGGCTTGATGTCAAGACTCTTGTTGGCCACAGTAGTTGGCTTGATGACAGGACCCTTTTTGGGATGAATGTCGTCTCTTCACGGTGCTAAGGTCTGTCGGGGCGGGGTAGGAAGGATGTCACGACAGTAGTTGGCTGCACTTGCTGGCATGATCTCAAGACACTTGCTGGCTTGATGTCAGGATACTTGTTGGCTTGAAGTTAAAGCACCTGTTGCCCCAGGAAACTTGTTGGCTTGAGAAGACACTTGCAGGCTACACTTGTTGCCCTGACTTCAGGATATCTACTTTTTGGCTTGATTACTGCATATGTCCTGCATTACCTACCACTTATGGAGGTTAGTGAGGGTGGCGGACAGGCAGGCTTTGCTTTGAGGAGGATGATACTGCCTTTCGAAATCTAAGGAACAAACTTAGCAGCTTATGAATCTGTTCAAGCGGTCTAGTCTACAAATATGGGATGTAGGGGTGTAGTAGAATAGGCCAAGTGCCGTGAAGCACTATACCTCACCAAAGAAGAAGAAGAACAAAATAGGGGATAATAAGAGTGCAGTAGGTTCAAATAGCGACTACAATGCTTGTAGATCTGATAGATACCTTATTAAAAAAAAAGATAAATAAATTAGCACTAAAAGCTACTTCTTGGCATATATACATGCTTTACCTGTTCCTGTGGCCTTAACAATGCTCACAAGACTAACTTCTCCACAATTTTAGTCATGATCGTAGCCATAGGTGTGGTTCTTATTATATTTCCAGCAAGAATGTAGCATTTTCGTGAATTATAAAAGTAAATAACGGGAATTAAAAACTATGAATTTTAATATCCCCCATGAATATTAAATCCTTTTAAATGTTCTTCAACCAAACTCACATAAATCTCTTAAAACTTTCCATATCTACAAAAAAAATTCAAAATTCACACTTTATATTATTAAAACCCATCAAAAACCATCTTCTTCAATATACATATTTATTAAACAAACCTTAAATTTTATTATAAAAAGAAAAAAATGCTCATATCATCCTTAACTTTCCCTTAAGAAACTCCTACATAAATTCCCGAAACCATATATACAAAAGTTTACACATGGTTCAATCCTCCTTTGAATTACCGAAAATTTCATAACACCTGTCCCAGTAAACAGCGAGTCAACAATGCATCTCTCTAGACAACAATTCACTTCCCAGTTGAATGAACTCAACAACATCATCATCAACAGGTGTTTATACTGAAAAAGTTTTGCTATATAGCGAGAGAGGAGCCTCCAGAGAATCAACAATAACAACAACAACAACAACAGCCAAGTTCGAAGCACTCGGTGCTATGTTGAACAGAACAACAAACTAGGCAGGCGCCTACTCATTCAGACAAAATTCAATCCAACCCACATTCAATCTGAATGGCAATCTGAATACCGCACCGATGTCTCCCGATACAAGCACGTAACACACACGTCACAAAAGAGGCCCAGAAATCGACTAACAGAGAGAGAGTGAGAGAGATTATGATGAATTTATGCAAAACCCCAGCAAACATTATGATTTGAGATCGAATCGAAAGCTAATCGTTAAAATGACTACAATTGCGATCTCGAAGCCGTTTTCGAATTGAAATCGAAGTAAAAAAGAACGAAAAGGACCGCTAGGTCGAATCGCAAAAGCGATTCGAGTTTCTTTCGTTTTTTTCGCCAAAACGAAAAATTCTCGAAACCTTTTAAAGGCGAATTTTACTTTTAGTATTGTACGCGGTTCTCTTCTTTTAAAATTTCGATTTTTTTTCGTAAAAACGAAATATTACCGTAATTTTATTTCCAAAGTATTTCTTTCTCGCTCTCTTCCTGTTCGAGAATTTTTCGAAGCACTCTAAACTTCGAGATGATGTTTGCTGGGACAAATTGAAAACGGTGCGGTATCAAAAGACGAAGCAAAATGCCTTGGTCATGGTATTTAGGGGCGGCTGGCCAAAAAAGTACAAAGGCCTTATACCACAACCTCAAGGTGGACACGAATTTTTTTTTTTTTTTTGTTACAATGGAAATTGACCGAATCAAGGTAGAAAAATTGCCAAAACACAATAGCGACGTCGTCTTCGTCGTCGTTGTCGTCTATGAGCCACACAACATCAACAAATCAAGAGGAAACCCCCTCAAGACCCACAACCCCTCGTCCCGATGGCGATATTGTACTGTGGTATGGTCGGGGCTTTGTGCTCGTCAAGAGATCCTCTCGCTCTCTCTATTCAAGCTCCGCTTCAATTGGCATAACCTCAAAATGTGAAAGAAGTCAAGGCCATTCAATGTTTCTCTCCAATTGTTCCGGCATTGAAATCTGGGCACCCAGAAATAGACATCACTCAGTCAACTGTAATCCCTTTCAGACATCCTTGCGGCGGCATATTTCCGTCCCAGTTTTTCTCTATTTAAACCTAAAAAAACCCGCCGCCACGAGCACAACTTTTAGGACCAGCCCAGCTCATTCTCTCCCTTTGATCCTTTTTCCAGCGCGAACAATTGACTCGAATGAAAGTCACCTTTCATAGCCGGTGTCTAGCACTGTGTTTGCCCTACATCGGCACAGGCTGAATAGCTGAATAGCAGTGGACTCAATGAAAACGCATTTTCCACCATTCCACATAATAAAAGCGAGGAAGTAATCTGCCAATGAATTACACAAAAAAAAAGAAAAATAAAAGAAAACAGCACAAAAATGAAAAAAAAAAAATGAAAAAAAAATGGCGTTCTTGTGTAGAGTACGTGTTTACACTCCTATCGAGTCGATGCTCGCCATTCAGAAGTGCGCGCCTTTGTCCAACGGACAAAAGACCGCTTTTTGCCGGCTTTTGAACATAACCTACAAAAATAACAAGGACTTTTCAATTATGACAACAATCGGCACGCGGGTATCACTTTCGGTTGTTTGTCCAAGTTTTTACACGTCTTTTACGCGCGATTACCGCGCTGCTTTTATGGACAATCGATTGACGCCCATCGATATTGGCCATCCATCCGCGCCAAGGTATGTATGAGCGCCATTCACATATAGGTAGGTGATAATCCCAACAACAACAACAACAAAAACGGTAAATATAATGCTCGTGTGTCCATTGATGATTGGAAAATTTCACCTCTTTTTTTCGCAGGTGTGGCAACAACAACAACAACAACGATTGTTGGTTGGTAGTGTGTGAAGTCTTCTTTAGTTGCGCGCGATCAAGTTACAAACTGAGGCTTGGCGCCAAACATTTGCGTCTCTTAAAGAAGGTGCAAAGTGTACCTTTTTACGAACACATCGTTTTCTTTCTTTCTGTCTTCTTCTTCTTGTTTTTGTTGTTGTCTGCAGTTTTAATTTCTTTTCACTCAATCCAGTCTTTTGCATATTTTTCGTGGGTTTCGTCGCATTGTTGTCGAACACCTACTCCTCCTCTCAAGATGCGTACTTCGGTTGCTCTGGGCATATTTTAAATAATTCCTAAAAGAGTATAACTGATGATTGGACATCTATGCCGGCTGATTTTCTAAGTAGCAGTAGCAAATATGGAGATTTGTGCTTCAGACATTGAGTAATTGTCGAATGGTTATAGTGCAGTTTGGATGACAAAAGTTTTGTGTAATTTGTCTCATTGGGAGTAATGATGAAAAAACTACTGCATTATGTTTGTGTTCACAAGATCGTTTAACTCGATCGAAGTACAACCATACAAAACTACAACAAATTCTTTTGTGGTACTCATTGAACTCTAAACTCTCATGTCGTTAGCCTCTACTAGATTAAGGTGTCCCACTACCATCACAGAAAAGCTGTCACCAACAGAACGGAAGTACATAATTTACAACTGGTGACGCCTGAAAGTATTTGATCGTGTATTTTTCGTAATCCATGCAACGATGAAACACTCTTGTTACTTTGGAATATTTTCGTGTTCTATACTGATCACAAACCACAAGGAGCGAACGAACCCCTCTACAGACCAAACATTTGGGTCTAATTTCTCAGTTTAAAGCCGGCTCTACACAATGCGGTAAACGTTTCATTCGAATGTTGGCTTCCACCGAATGAGTCAGCACCGACTACAGCCCGAACATATCTAAATACGAACGTTGGACGCTTGACATTGAACACTCGCAATTCGAGCTTTGGCAACACTGTGCATCCTACCATTAAGCGTCCAACTATTGAGAGTGCTCATAGCATCGTGTAGAGCCGAATTTAGACAGACTTCTTTAGACCAGATTTGTGTGTGTTACGTTGCGTAAATTACTTGTCGCGCTCACTAACAACTAACAATATGGACTTAGTCACATTCGACCTGTCTACATAAGCTCAGACTCAATAAAGTGACAATGATTTGAAATCGCAGAAAGAGCACCCCAGCAATGGCTCCCTGGTAAAATTAGTGCTAACACACCTACCATTTGCCTCTCGTCAGCTTTGGTGTGAAACTAGTAAAGGTATTCCCACGCTTTATATACTTCTTTACGTAGGTGTTCAATTTCTTGTCTCATCTTGGTATTCGCGTAACAAAACGAGCCAAGAAACAAGAAAAACTTCTGGCCATTGATCATTAAAGAAGACTGCAATGAGTGATCACGATCATGCCTTGGTTGCCAAGCCCAAATTTTCCAAATAATAGATTTGATCATATTCATATGGACACAGTGGGATCCCTACCGTCTCGCCTTAACGATAGTAGATATATTCGTGGGAGGGCCTGAGGCATAAACAGTTCAGGACATCTCCGCTTCAGCAGTGGAAAAAGCTCGTCACTGCACTCGTCCCACGCTCGGTGTACCTCTTGAGATCACAACTGATCAAGGTACACAGTTCGAATCGAAACTGTACAATGAAGTTGCCAAATTACTTGGTACTCCTCGAAAGCCTACCATCATTAGAAAATGTGACGGTCACATGGTTCTACAGGTAACTAAAAACAGCCTTAATGGCAAGAGACAACACTATCATTGGATAGAAGGCTTGCCCTTTGTCATTTCAGACATTCGAACAGAAATCAAGACACACTTACAATTAGTGTTGAGTAGGACACGATTATAAAATGATTGTAACAGGTGCCTCGTTTTTTTTGAGCCAATACAAAGTCATTCTTCAAATGAGGCAAGGTGCTATTAGCTGAGACTCATTAGGACTGATAAAGTACAATCAAAAGTGCTGCTAGCTACTCGCAACTACCCTTGTTCTTGTTTTTGGGCAGTTACGCATAAAATTTCTACCAAGCTTTAACTACTCAACCATAGATGGCTTTTCCTTTTTGAAGGTTAGGTTTATGTATCTTTTAGATATGTAGGAGCGCATTTTCTAAAGTAGAAATGTAGCAAGAAATATGGTTATTGATGTCTCTCCAGTACAAAACTTGACTCCCTCAAGAATGTGAGAAATGTCTCTCCAGTTCGTATACACAATCTCACCTCGGCTCAGTTCAATTTGGATAATTTTACTACCGTAAAATAATTAAGAAAAATATTTGTCCATTACGTAATTTACAACCACACCTCACCTCGTTTATTTCAATACACGCTCGTACACCAGTTGGACATTAGTTTTGAACCGAGCATTTAAAAAATTGAGGCCTCAATACAATTTACCATTATGTACGGGACAAATGTACTGCCTCGTGTAAGTCTGGCTCAACTCTACTTACAATGATCACAAGCCAAGCTCGTCTGAGATTTCTTCTTCTTCGATGGCTCTATATCCCAATTCCTGGCCTCCATTAGCTTCTTCCTTCAGACGTCTTTCTGATCCGCAGCTTGCTTCCAGTTTCTAAAAAACCCGAAACCACCCACCTCGATTTCCATCATAACTGATTAAATCCAATAATAAATCATGACCGTGCCCGATCAATTTGACAACCAGTTCAAAGGAATGTCTACGTGCCAGTAGTTGACCGTGTTTTCTTTCGAACCTCCATATGAGGGCCCAAGTAATCAAACGATTATGAAAACACTTTTTCATCAAATTGAACGGCTCAACCAAGTCGATATCGGTCGACAGGCTAAAGCCGGCCTTCGGTTAGGACTGCGACAGCCAAGCCAAGTCGTCTACAGCTGTGGGGGAGTATGTGACGACTGCGTAGGACTGAGTTTAAGGGTTAAGATCTGGACATCAAAGTTGTAGTAGAGTTTTGGTTTCATGTATTCAGATAAGTTTTCTGCCAACCTCTATAGCAGAGCGCGCAGTCTATTACTGAAAACGTCTTCCCAGACTAGCAATCCATCCTTCATAGCTTCAAGGAATTGCCTGTTGTATAGATAAGGTGGCCGCAGGTCTAAAATTTCTTTTATTCTCTGGAACACGGCCAAGAGGTGAGGGTGCTTTTTACTAAGCCACAAAATCTCGGATCCATAAAAGATCAAATCTTGTGATCAAAATCTCGGATCACAAGATCACTGATCTCTACTTGCGTTTGAAGGGCCTTGGCCAGACTATAACCGGTTTTCTTGGTTTGTAGCAATCCGAAATCTAGTTATTAGCCAACGCTCCGCTCCGTCTGTTACTCTTATATAGACCAGAGTTACCAGGGGTCACCAAATGTGTAGTCAAAATCTTCGAGGAGGTTGATGTAGGATTCGGTAGAATAGGTGTCGATCTTCGATCGTACTAATATTTGGCGTTTCACAGAACTTATCGCTTTTGTCTACTTACACCATCCAAGGTTACTATTGATACCATTTGACCCCAAGATGGGGCCAAAGCTCGACTTGGGCTGTAGCGCCCACTGTATAGATAGATTGCTTGGCGAATTAAAGATCAATCATTTTTAGCAAGCGCATAGTGCTCCACCAAGATAATACTTTAGAATTTCGGGATTAGCTAAAAAAAACAATTGAGTTCAACTGGACATCTTTAAGTTTTAGAACATAGTTCACAGATTTTGTAATACCTCCAACATATTTCAGTGTCAGAAAGTGTAAATAATTCGCACACAACTAATTTCATATAAAAAAATCAATCCTTCAAAAGTTTTGATCCTTTCAGCTTTGGAATAAAAACTGTGCATAAAAAATAATACCACTTAAAACCGACTACTTAAAAAATTTTCGGAAAAGAATAAACCTTAAAGGACTACACACACACTAAAAAAAATGCGCCAAATATTTTCTTTTCCTTTTTTCCAAATTCCATTCTCACGATCCAACAAAAAAAATCACTAAGAAAAAATTCACCAAAAAAAACAAAAAACAAAAAACGTCATGTCCTTCGTCGTGACAGGTAAAAAAAATTAGTGAAGGATCTTCGCAAGGATCATTGCAATTGCACAAAAACAGGTTCTCCGCACACCGAATGCATCGGAACGAGTTTATAGCAAAAATGAAATTCCTTGAACCATTCGTTTATTTTTTTTCTGTTATCCTTTTCCTATGTGCATATATCCCCTAAAGGACAAAAGATTGACACTGAGCAAGAAACTGAGCATTTGTGCAACCATAAAGGATCGCACTGCTCAATGGGGCACGATCATTAAGGGAAACAATTTTTCCTAGGAGGCAGGATTTATAGAAGAACACTGCCAAAAGCGAATCCTTGTCAGGTGTTCTCCCATTAATGATCCTTAAGGCCTGAATATCATAATTGCTTGTTAATTTATCTTCGTTATCACAGCTGGGATCCATCCCTTTTTTTGTGTGTGTGTGTAGAAGATTGAAATAAAGAAGTTGCGATCGCCGGACTCGCTAGACTGTATGGCGCACAATGTTTAAAGAAAGGGTTTCAGGATTTTCTCGGTTAAGTAGAAGGGGGTATGTTCTGGGTGCAAGTATAATTAATCCTTAAAAAGTGATCGCGGCTCTTTTTAGTGACGATCTTGTGTCCTTAGCCTGACAAAACACTCACCGATCATTTCGCAATTTTTCATAATTTAAAATGCTGATCATGTTCCGCTCATGATCGTACAATGCATGCAAGTCGCGTCCTGTTATAATCAATCCCTTTAAGGACCTTCCAGGGGCCAGTTTAAAAAGATGTCGAGGACGATGTGAAGAAAAAACATTTCGAGAGAAGGGCGCAGAATATCGCCACGAACAAGTTCTTCCAGTTTGTGAAAAGTTATCGAAATGAAATTATCGCGAGGCGAATGGTCTCGCGTTTTGACGGTTTTAATATTCTTGTTTGTTAGTGGATAAAATATAGCACCGGTTTCTCCTGCGAGACCGTGTGTGCTTGAAGGGTGAAAACGAAGGATTTGCGACGGTTCGATGAGTCTTTAAAGAACATTTTCGCCAAGGGGTAAGAGATGACGCGGATTTGATATGGTCCCGATGTTGATATATAAATACGTCGCTGGTAACTACACTACTTGAATTGAAGAAAAAAAAATGGCGCGCTCTTCTTCGAGGGTTGTACAAAAAAAAATAATCTCAAAATCCTCACAGGGCTCCTCGATCCTCCTACCTTCTAGCTGTGCAAGCACAGACGAACAAGATGAAAAAAAACTAATAATAATCTCTGCCCAGGTGTTCACATAGATTCTCAAGGTGGAATATCCTTAAGCTGTTCCCATCTTATAAGCAGGGGAGGATTTAAGAGGCAAAAAAAAATTCGTTTTTTTCCACCTAGGCCCGATGAAGATCACGTGCTGGTGGCGGTGCTCTACATCGATCTTCCTATGATCTCGCCCGTTAATGCGGATGGCTGAGTGCATAGTCGATTTCTCATAGGTTCGGCACGAACTCATTTCACAGCAAGACATTTTCGGTGTTTTATTTTTTATATAGTATAAAAAATTGCTAGCAGCGGGCGGTCTTCTAGATGAGTGACAGGCTTCTGTTTTACGGACTTCACGGGGGTTTCGTGAGCCAGGGGGATCGTCGATTCTTTTAATCACACCAGGGGTCTGTGGAGTGTTTTCGGGAAATTACTGGGTGTACTTGTGAGAACGGTGGTTGCAGTCGCAGTGCCAAATTTGATCTGGGGATGGTTTTTTTTTGATCATATGAAATTCAGCAAATACTGTTTTAGCTGAATATGATTTCGGGTCTAATCTAAATTATTTGGATTTAAACAAACATTCTGCAAGTGGTAAATCATATTTATTCTTCTCTTAACTATGATAAATTGACTGATCAGGTATTTCCGCGGTAATCAAAGCTCTCGATCAGGTGATCGCCACTCATCATTCTACTCAGTAAAACCGATTATTTTTGTTTCCTCATATCTCTCTTCGGTGGCAATAGATCTAATCCATGATTACAATTAGGGGCCCACTTTTGGTTTATATTTGTTCGGGTGATCTTTACCACTATTTATACAAATTGGATTTTGTCTTTTTTTCTGTCTCTTTTCGCAAAAAAAATTGAGCTTAGAAACTAGGATTGTCAATATCACGATCAAGGCTCATTTACGCTACGATTTACCTTTTATTGGTGATAAGATCAGGCGGCTCTAACCCTTTGAATTCATACTTAGGCCAACTTATATATTATCTCTCTCTGGTCTACAATTTGAATGATAGGAACCGTTCATTAGATGATGTTGGTGGCCAATACTGCTTCGGTGATCGAACTAGAATCGTTATATTTATCCTTTTGGGGCGCCATGGCCTGGTGACTTTAATAAAGCCCACAGAAACGGCTACCTTTGGACCGATGGAATCCGGTAATCTTGCGGGCCAATGCAAATCGCAAAAATTAAGTATATGGTGAGTGTCGAGGGAGTTAGACCCCGGGTTTCTAGTCCCAAGTCCAGGGTCTGAAACTTGGAGGTTGGTCGACCTGCCGAATTGACCAGAATCTGGAAACCGAAGAAACTAGGTAAGAGACATGGATATACGAACTAACTATTTACGAAATAATGCTACTGCATCCGGAGCAGCCCTTGCGGCAGCGCTGGGGAGCAGCGATGCTGGAGTGAAGTGAGATACTGGCCGAAGACCAAATTATTCACATCGAAAATGGAACAGGGCATCACGTCGGTCAAAAGGAATTCATAGCAATGGAATTATCGAAATGTAAGATATCAGTTGTGGCTATCGAAACTACGACTTACGGGATTCGGCCGGGAAGGAACGATTGGCAAATTCGGACATGAAATAATTAACGATATCGTCTTACGCCCTATTTCATTCGCAGCATCAAGCAATTTGAACGTTGGCAACAGCATCTTTCCCCATCCACTGAAACAACAACTCACCTGGCGAAACTCATCCGATCACGACTCGGCGATCGGTTAGACTATGTTTTGATCAACGCAAGATTCCGATCGAAGCTCAAGACGTACGTGCGATGCGTGCGCTCGATTGCGGATCGCACCATTATCTTGTTCAAGCGAAATTACAGATGCGATTACAAAGAGATAAGAAAACGGGGTCACATCCAGTCAATTGGGCGTGATCAAATGGCATTATCCAACAAATTCGCAGCGCTTGCAATATCGGACGATATCGATGTAGAAAAAAGGCAATTGTCAGAGTTCATTGTGGGATTGCAATGAAGTGGTGTCCGTAAACGGACGCAGCCATGGATCTCGGTCTGGATCTCGCCGATCAGCGGAAATCAATGAAACACGTCGATTTCGAGCAATATCGACGATTGAACAAAGAAGTTCGACAGAGAATGAAGTTGTAACGAGAAGCGTGCTGGAACAACGTTGCGGCCGACATGGAAGAACCGGGACGTCGAGGCACGAGCACCGGACGTTGTACCAGACCATCCGGCAAACATCAAAAAATCGGATGAAACTTTCGCGACCAATCCTCATGGGCTCCTGCATCTGTGGAGAGAATACCAGCTATACAACCACGATCCGCCAGAAAGTCCGTGTCCCCGTGGGCATGGAAGAAAGCGATCGTTATGCCAATTTTGAAGAAAGGCGACAGTCGGAGTAATTTAAAGTATTTACGAAAATCATACAATCGAGGCTACAGAATCATCCGAAAAGATAAAGCGGGATTTAGACCACATTGAGGATGCATTGATAAAATATTCGTCGGCTAATGGAAGCAAGAATTCGTTGCGGCAAACGAACTGTCGTCGTTTTCA
The DNA here is from genome assembly GCA_949987705.1 of Thereva unica. NCBI lineage: Eukaryota > Metazoa > Arthropoda > Insecta > Diptera > Therevidae > Thereva > Thereva unica. The sequence continues at coordinate 12,681,444 of OX465285.1, forward strand.
TCGACATTGGTTTTCGAAGCGACTTATCCGAGGAATACCCCAGGTGTCCGACAAGGAGACGTCTTCGCCGACATGGATGCCGAAGCAGCAGACATCTTTTACGGCATTTCCTGCATCGGTCCCAAGTCTTAGACAGGCTAAAGCTCTAATTCCTTTGGTTCTTGGTGGGATATGTGACTGACTCTGTGGGCTGCAGACCACTTTCACAACCTAGGATTACCTACTTCAGAAGAGAGAATGACGATTTTGCATAGAATACCATACTCTGACCTGGGTTAGAAGAAGAACGATTATCAGAAAGCTGAGCAGTATTCAGATTCGGTCTTTTCCAATTCTAGACCTTCTTGCCTTCCTCTGGACTGCCGAAGGTCTTTTCTTTTAGTGAGGTATGCGTACAATAGGCTTAAATTTGCCGCAGTGCCCCCATAACCAAGCTTAGAAATCACCTTTTGTACTACCAGTGCATAATATCAAGGTCATGGTGCAATATCTAGTAGTAAGCTTGATTAGACGAGCAAAATAAAGCAGGATAGAGTAGCTTAATATTTTGAGGATGTTTGAGAGATGTCGATGAGCCTTACGATTGAACTCAAAGAAGCTGTAGAAGTTTGAAATATTGACCCATAGTCAAGAAGGACGTTCTAGACCGAAGTAGCCGGTCTCGCTAAAGCCTGAATCAAATCTGATGTGCCGTACCGTAGCCGTACATACCCTAACATATAAACATCAGTGTTTATATGGCACGGAACTAAATTGACTTAATGAACTTGCATATGTTCGTTCGTTAGGGTACATACGAGTACGTAGAGAGACTCAGGTGATTTGCTGTCATTTCAGAGGTCCATTTTTTTTTATATGAAAAAACCAAGCTTAGGTGTAACCCTTTACACTACCAGTCCGTCATGTAATTCAGTTCATGGTGCAATGTCTAGTAGTAAGCTTGGTTTGAAGAATAGAGGAGAATAGGAAAGGTTAGAGGAGGTCTGGAGGGTGTAGAAGAAAATGACGATGAACCTCACGTTTGAACTCTAAGGTGTTGTACGAGTTCGGAATTACTAACTGCGGGAGATTATTCCACAGTCGAGTTGTTCTATTCATAAACGAACTTCTAAACCGTATTGTGCGTGAACGAGGGGGCTGTAGGGTATGGGGGTGAGCCGAGCGGGCTAGTCTTGTGTTGCGGGAAAAGTATTGCCGTGCAGGCAGGAGGTCCTGAATTTCAGTGGAACAGTCGCCATGGTAATAGCGATAAAGTATGGAGAGGGCTGCTACATTCCTACGGTGGCTTAAGGTGTCTATGGAGGCGCGAAAGGGGCCATCACCAATGAGTTTGAAGGCACGATTTTGCACCTTGTCGAGACAAGCCAAGGTGGTTTTTGGGGCGCCTGCCCAGATATGCGAGTTGTATTCGAGGCGCGGCCGAATGTAGGATTTGTATATTGTAGCCAATGCGGCTGGCTGGAGGAGGAACTTGCATCTCTTGAGAAACCCAAGGCATTGGGAGGCTTGTTTGGCGATTTGGAATATATGATCATTCCATCGCAGATGCTCCGTTAAAGTTACCCCTAGGATGTTGAGAGTTGAGTCAGCCGTTAGATTCTCTTTATCCACTGAGATAGGAGGAAGGTCGGTACAATTTTTGTTGGAGATCAGACAGTGCTTCGTTTTTGTGGCATTGAATTCGACGCGGTTCATTTCGCCTCAATGAAGAATCGATTCGATATCCCGGTTGATCGAAGTCGACATCAGTTGACGGTGGTGAAGACAAGGTCTGGCACGTGCTTGTCTTATATTGTCGAAGGAGTAAGAGAAATTCAGAGTACCGTCATCAGCGAAGCAGTGAAGTGGGTTGGAGGGGATTGAGAGCAGATCATTAATGAAGATTAGAAAAAGTGCGGGTGAGAGAATTGACCCCTGAGGAACTCCGGCCGAAATGACGTGGGGGTTCGATTCGACGCCATCCAATACTACCTTGATTGAACGGCCTGAAAGAAAGCTCTTAATCCAGTTCCTTAGAACTAAGTGTATACCAATAGCTTGGAGTTTATTCAACAGAGCTGGGTGCCATACTCTGTCAAAAGCCTTTGATATATCTACAGCAACCAGGCTAGACTCGCCAAATCTGTGAATGCTTTGGTTGATACGCTCGGTTAAACACACAAGCAGATCGCCAGTAGACCGTTTAGATCTGAAGCCGTATTGCCTGTCGTGTATAATTTGGTTGGATTCTAGATATTTCATCAGCTTTTTATTGATTATTGTCTCCATGATTTTGGAGGGAACAGAAGTAATTGCTATTGGGCGGTAGTTTAAGGGGTCGCTGGCTTCACCTTTTTTTGGGATTGGCTGAACATGAGCTAGTTTCCAAGAGTCGGGATAAACTCCGGAGAAGTAAGACAGGGCAAAAAGTTTGCGCAGAGGTTTAGCCAAAGGTGAGGCACATTTTTTAAGTACCATAGGGGGGATTTTGTCGGGACCAGTGGATTTATTGGCGTCGAGTTCTTTGAGACACCTAAACACCTCGCGAGTCCTGAAGTGAACAATGGTTCGATTCCACTCCACGACGTAGTCCTTCTTCATCCACTGGCACCACGAAGAAAACTTTCTTTCTTTCTTGTTTGTAGATAATCCATTCTCTTATGAGCAATTAAGAATTTCCCTCGCAATCACTGCAGTCATCATTCTGTCGTGGTAGTATTCGATGGGAACCGGTGGTATATGAAGCCTTTAGTACCTCTATTCATGATGAGTTGAACTCAGGTTGAACCCGAGTCCAACTACATGTAGACGCGAGTCGAGTTGAGTTAGGGTCGAGTGAAATGGATTCAGCTCCAGCTTCAGATTTACCTGGGTTGAGTTGAAATTATGCATATAGACTTGAGTTCTGTAGTTGAGTAGTCGAATTTAGTTGACAGCAGCATCTCTGTGTTTTGTTTGTGATTTGTGAAGCGAGTCAAAAATTCAGCTCAACCTCAACTCAACTGTTCAACTTATCATGTAGATATACGTAGTACTTGTATTGGCGTTAGTAGTTCTTCTACTCATCTCTTACATCTGAGCTCTAATCCATCTTATAAAATGGGCTTGCGCGGTTAGGAGGACTGATAGAATACAAAAATTGCGGATTTAGACCGAAAAAACCTACTGGCGACCTTCTTGTGAGCCTAACAGAACATTTTCACCAAAGTATGCATTGCTTCGGCAAGCCTGGGTAGTTACTCTAGATATTTCCAAGGTTTTGAACAGAGTACCGCAGTTGTTGGTATCGACTAAGTTCTAAAGAACTGGATTTAGAGTTATCTTTCTAGACTCTTAATCAAGGTAGAATTGGATATCATCGAATCCAAACCCCACAGCGTCATTGTCGGTATTCGCCAAGGGTCAGTTCTAGCACCAACTGTTTTTCTACTTTTTGATAAACCACCTACTCGGAATCCCCTCCAACGTTACTCTTACGTCTTCAACATCTACTTAAGCTTCTAAGACCCCCTAAAATATACTTTTTTCTGTCCTTCAAACTAAGCTTACTACTATAGACTTGAAGCTTACTACTCTGACATACAAACATGGCGGACTGGTCATGGAAGGTGTGACTCCTAAATTTCACTTTTCGGCAAACAACTGAGAATCAAGAGTTAAAAATATCTTTAATGTTAATCACCACAAAGCCAGATTTATTTTTATTCCCTTAAAAATATTGTCGAGAAATTTTTCCATATTTTTCCTGACCCAACAAAAATCTTCAAAAAACTCGAAAAATGTCTCATCTTCATCCTTCTTCAAAAAACCTCGCACCACTCCGAGTGCCACAGAAGACTCTCTGGTATTTCCTTCATTTTGATCTAATTACGTACTCGAGGCACGAAACTCTTTTTCATAATTCCATGTCGTGGTGTCGGTTTCATCACGTCCCGAAAGAGTTCCGCCATAATGGGGCCCCCACAAGACCATCCATCACCAACCGGAGCCGGACGACAAGTACAAATTACAAGAAAATATTCATCCAGAATCGGGCTCCGCTCTGCGCTCTCAGCAATCCTCCAAGACTAAGACAATCCCCATCGTGGTGCCCGCCGGGGCTCGAGTGACCAGCAGAAGGCGGTCAATAGTCGATCGTTTATTTTAGCGCGGCGTTGCTTAAATGACCAATTACGTGCAGACCAATGGAAGCAGCTGCCCTGATCTCTCAAGACGTTCAAAATGGCCCCAATCTCGAATCTACCGCAATCCGCAGAGGTGTGCAGGTTTTCTTAATTTGTTTCTTCGGTCTTCTTGGTCTCTCGCGTCCGTCTCCGTCGCCGTCCCCCCTCGGGGCCCCACAACATTTCGCTGATGTTGCACTTTCTTTGGGTTGAGATTCCCAGTCACACCACATCATCATAGTCCCGGGTTAGTCTAATCTGCTCGCATTCCCTCGGGCTCTTTTGTCCCGCAGAGCGGGGGCAGTGCCGGGGGAGGACTCGAGTAATCACCATGCCGCTGGCATCTTATCAGCCGGTCAGCATCTTGGGAGATGTGTCCCACAAAGGCGGCAGCATTCGCCGCATGGAAATAAAAAGGAGCTGGGGGCAGCCTCCGCAAATTGACACTAAACGGCTCACGTAAATGCGATGATCGCCCATAATTGGAGACGCCAACAATGGGCGCCAATTTTCTGATTAAATTGTCTTTCAAGCCGGAACTCGTTTATCGTGTGGAGCGATTGTGTCATCTACACCAATTGGTCTCGAGTTGCTGATACGGCGGATGGGGCCTTAATGAATTCGGCCCGGCTATCATCGGCACAAATGCGGCATTGTTCCCTCCCCATCTTGAAGCCCGTAACCACTGCCTCTTAAGAAGGATGCCGAAATGCAAAAACGAGCAAAAAGGCGAAAAGACTGCTGAATCCGAGGTTTCCGAGGCGAGCAAGGAATGAAAAAAAGGGAGCATGGCAGAAATCTGCTCTGCTCGCTTCATTTATCTGGACCAAGTCCACATACACCATTGCACAGGCTCCAGTGAGCTGTCACGGAATATAACTGACAGACAGGACGCATCCGTTGAAATTTTTCTGATAGGAACGTCAGATTTCCAGTACATTACCGCATTACATGGCTGTCGGCGGGACCTAGTCATGCATGCAAGGACGAACTGCTGCCAGGGGAGAATAACTGAGTTTCCCAGACCCAGTTTCAGCTATGGCAGAGCGGAAAGACAACAGCATCCTTCTATACTGGCAAACGGAAGTTAATTTTGACAGACATACAGACACGTGACTTCTATATAAGCGAAAATCGAGAAAACAAATCGGGGGTGGGCGCGAGGGAGCAGAGAAAATTGTTTAGGGGTTGATAATGGTATATCGCAAGCAAATAGAGAAAAAATGGGATTTTTTTTTAAAGTATGCAGAAATTTGATTGGGTTTCAAGTGTTTTTACTCAAATTTCAAGAAGAAGGAGTAGCAGGACCCATCGACTGCAGTATAACTATGACAGCGCGTCACCCAATTCGTCATTTCAATTTTTGTAGGCTGATTGAGATATGACTTACCAGCTCCTTCATCGAATGCACTTTTAAGTCCTGAATTCACTCGAAACCTTTTCCTGGGAGTCGTACTTCTAGCAAAAACAGCCACTCACAAATAGGAGAAGGAATCCATATCTGGTGAGTAAGGTGCTTGGTCGATGGAATTCGACGAGTCTTTGATCAAAAACTGTTGCAAAATGAAGGCTTTTTGTGATGGTGCATTATCGTGGTGCAAATCTAGTCGTTTTCAATGCCCCAAAGAAACTTCAAGTGGCCCAACTGTAGCGCCATTTAAGAAGAAGATTCAGTCTGTGTCTTTTTAGAAGGCATTTGAAATCCACAACACCAAAGAAAACTGTAAGCATGACTTTGATTAGAACGAATTTGACGCAGCTTTTTCAGTGATCATTTATTTTCAGCCATTTTGTGAAAGAGTAGATCGCAGAACAAAGCCCCATGGTTCTATTATTGATTGCAGTGCAGCAAGCTACAGTCCGAAAGAGGGAAGATAAGATAGAAAGGTATCTATAGGTGAAGGAAACGGAATAACGAAGGAGCATTCCGCGCGCTGTGGAGTCGAATCATGGACATCTGGAACGGTAGTCGGGCGCCTTATACCCTAGCCTAGACCAACCTAGGATTCCCGAAACTCGTCCTTGCGGAAAATACACCACACCAAAGGCCATACATTAGTTATCCTCCAAAAAATGATTGGTTTGTTTTATTACTAGCACGCACGCGCCCGCAGCTAGCACGCGTAGCGCATAATTAAGCATGCCACAAAAGTACGCACTCTCCCGCCACTGGCATGTATGCTTCCGCTACAGGCACGAAAATCCAAAAATTCAGACATGAAAATTGGTAAACACGTCCGCTTTGATATAAATTGTTCCAAACGCGAGTGTTGTTTTAACAAGCAGTTCCCCAGCTAAGCACTAACCACGTCCAATGCTGCTTGACTTACGAAATCGAACCAGAGCTCTTCTACTGAGTAAGTTATGGGCACGCTTTATGGTCACCACGATAATTTCGGGCAAGTTTCATTTTTATTCGGGAACTTCGGCATAACCGCTGCACTAAAGCTGAGAATGAATGGGCACCGGGGATGTCGGTTTTCACCGAGGAGATTTTACAATTGTCCGTATTTTACAAAGACTACTAGAAGCTGGAGTGCTATTTAATTGCCTAGCCGCGTAGACTGTGGTCGGACCTACACCTCGACATGGCTCGCGAAAGACTATTAAATAAATACCTCAACACGTCTACACCTTGACAGCTAAATCTCCTAGGACCAGAGAAGGAGACGTCCATAGAAGCATGGTACAATAACACAAGGAAAGCTCATGAACGGCTGTGCTTCCATCTTGAAAAGCTGTTACGCTTTTTACATTAGAAACACCCTGAGTGTCGTCAGGAGCAAACCTTTTTCCCTTGTGAGTTAAGATCTAAGTAACGTCACGGGACTTTTATCAGCTTACCTTGTAATTATTGTACCATGCCCGGGAGCAGTCCGCTAAAAACTGCCCTTGAAATGATTACCGAGTTTATTTTATAGCCGGGCAGTAGAGCTCTTCTTCGACGAACTGCAAGGAAGCTTTCAGAGAGAAGAATGAAACCTCTGTTGGGCCTGGAGCTTTTATGATTGCTACGTGAGATTTTGGAGAGGTATTCCACTAGTGACGAATTGTGGTTCGTTACAAGACCAATATTAAGCCCTTTTCGTGAGCACATAAGATAAGCCACCTAATTTTTCGGTTGTAGCAGGAGAGGAGACACAACTTCACCCATCGAAATAGAGAACTTCGGCCAAAAATCGAAAATACTGAAGGAAAAGATTAGAGGAGGCCGAAGCCGTTAGGTAGAATTGGGCCATAGTGCTATGGGTAGGAGAAGATATACCCAAAGGCAAATTTTTCCTACAGAACCAGTTTTTGCCGTAACTGAAATCGTAAGTTTTTTTTATGTGTAAGTCTAAGCTCAGGTGTCACCCTTTGTACTACCAGTCCGTCATGTCATACACGTCAAGATCAGATGTCTGGTAGTAAGCTTAGCTCGAAGGATAAAGAAAGGATAAAATAGATTAAAGGGAGTCAGATAGATAGATTAATGAAGAGATGGACATGAACCTTGCGTTTGAACTCTTCTATGCTTTATGAGCTCGGGAATACTGACTGTGGGAGGTTGTTCCACATTTGAAATTGTTCTCGAAAAGAACGAATTTCTACACTGATGTGTGCGCGAAAATAAGGGCTGTAGATAGTGAAGATGAGCCGAAAGGACTAGTCTTGTGTTGCGGGAAAAACATTGCCGTGAAGGCAGGAGGATATATTTTCGGTGGAACAGTCGTTATGGCAGATGCGGTAGAATTTCACCAGAACCGCTACATTCCTGCGGTGGCTTAATGAATCAATTGTGGAGCAAATGGCGACGTCGCCAATGAGTTGGAGGGCGCGGTTTTGCACCTTGTCCAGCCACGCTAATGTGGTACTCGGTGCCTCTACCTAGAGATATGAGTTGAATTCGAGGCCGGGCTAAATGTAGGATTTGTAGATATCGCCCTAGCCAGTGGATTTGGCAATGAAAAACCTCTTGCTCAAACGAAACACCCAAAGGCAAATTTTTCCTACAGGTCCAGGGCCCTTACAAAAACCCCAAAAGGGGCTTGACAATAAAATTACGTTTCGCTCATACTGAAATTTTACCCACAGGACCATCTTTTGCCTTAACTAAACCCCAAAAATGGGTTCGGTAACAAAACCACCTATTGCTCCAACTTAAACCGAACTCGTTTTTGCTTTAACAACATAAGCAAATTTTTCCTACAGAAACAGCATTTGCCCTGACTAAAACTGCAAATTGGATTTGGGGTACTTCCCCTTAACTTGCCTACTATGTCAATTCCCCCCCCCCCCAATTCCTTAAATTTTTTGTGGAGATCCCATATCAAAACACAGAAAGTTACTCCACCGCGACTAAAAAAGTTTCACTTAAAAAATTGCTAACAACGGGCGAACAACGGCCGTGATTGAGACATAGTCCTCTTGCTTTCCAGCAAAACTAAGAACTCTCCGTGTATTTATTGATGAAAACATCATGAAATCCGGAGTTCATATGCTCGAATTCGAACATTTCAAGACATTTATCAACGCTCTGCAATATTTTTTTTATTTTTTTATTGTTTTATTTTCTTCAAGCGGTTAAATAATAAAATTTTCCACTAAACTACGTACCACTCCACTTCACATACAATAAACCGATGACTGGTGAACTAATTCTCTTCCGTATCGGTAGTCTTTAAGAATGATAATTCAAAGGTCGGTTGTACATAACAAAAATGTTATGCCCTTGTCCTTATATGGCCGTCGTATGCCCGTGTGTTGTGTATAGCTCAGTACTCGGCCATATTTAATCTTTTGATCAAGTTTTGGACCGCCAATCTTGAGAAGTATGTGTTTCTGTTAAAACTGGTTAAAAACTCTATGGCCATCATATGTCCCTTAAAAACGCAAATGGCCAGTGTTCGCCCGTTGTAAGGGAATTTTTTTATTTTTACTCGGGATCTTAGCTAAAAACAATAATCTAATATTAACTTCGAAAAAAATTCAATAATTTCCACCATAAAACAAACAAACTGAACACTTCTTCACTAATTAAAATAAAAACGCACAACGCTATATCTACAATCCAACCTAACCAACCAAGCAAAAAAACGACTTTACCTTCTAAGACAAACTACCATAAATAACTGCAAGTTGAATTTCCCTCAAGTAATAAATTCCTAACCACCCCTTGTCAGCAGGGTGCAATATTTGACTAAACGTACAACACCTAGAAACCATATAACGAGGCATAAATTATCGCACCTATACTCTAGGTCATAAATTTCCTGATTTTATGAGTTTAGTATATCCTTGCCCCAAGGAACCAGCACCACCGGTGTGCGCACACAGTCAGTCTGCATATGACGACGCTTAAATGATATATAAGGGAATGAACCAGTTTTACGCGGAGTATATTCAGGATCAGGGATTCGGCGGCGGAATTCGTTTCGCATTTCATAAGATCGCGTGTAATCGAAATTCGATATATAGTACGCATTTTATATCACACGAGAAAACAGGAACAACAATACTACTAGTCCTTGTTTTTTTTTTTTGTAATACCATTGCAATGGGGTGGTCCTTTTATACAGGATTGATTTCATTCTCGTCATTCGCGCGAGACACGTCTCTTAAAGTGTCTCAAAAGGAGTCCTACAGTTGCTCATTTCTGTCTTCACGTTTTCTGGGTGCTGCTGGGTGAGGAGAGAAATATTAACGCAGACACGTTTTTGCGAAAATATATCTGTATATAGCCTTGTTTGGCCATAAATCTTCTTCCACCAAAGTTGAAATAAAAATAAAACGAACGTTTCAGCTTAAGACGGGGCCATTATGAGCACAGCACAGGGCAATAAAAATCTCTCGAGGACATTAAAATGTTTTACAATCCCCTAAGAGATTGAGACTGGATGAAATTTTTCAGGCGAAACGGAATCTTCAGGAGGTCACACAAGAGTCGAGAAGAAGTCTTGGCCCAGCCAGACCCGATGGGGCCAAAATTGACAACTCTCTAAACAAAATCCCCGGCCGGGCACAGCAGTTGTAAAATTTTATATGGCGTTGTGTCTTCTTGATAGTTTAACTGCTTTTAGCGAAGGCACACTAGGTAGGTGATCCTTGATACCAAGATCCACTTTGACACGGCACAAATCCATTTAGGGTGAAACCGTTTGCCGAGAAGACCTCTACCAGGCTTAGGCTACGTCGTGTCGGTTGCATCTCTCGTTTTGGACATTTATGGAATCGCGTTCTTGATTTGTGAGTCGTCCAACAACTGTCTTAGGAGGGGGATTAGACCAGATTTTACGACTCTTTGTTAAACATCAACGGGGATACGTTCACGCACAGTTTTTGACGATTTTGATGCGCGATCTTTATTAGGAAAAATTTGGACATGCTTGATGGATTTCTTTGTTAATATATTATTGAAAAAAACCAAAAACAATATCACCACAACTCCAATAGTTTCACGTGTAATCTGACATCAGTTCCAAGGTGTGAATCATAACCCCTTGATGTGTTTCGGGGTGTAATCCATTCATATTTCACCTTAGTCGGTAACATACCAAAAAAGTTTTAAATTTCTTTAGAATTCCTTTCCGAATCTCGTATATGTAACTTGTCACTCTTATATATCGCTTTGAATGGCCAAATGGCACCTACAAACTCCAAACTTTACCTGAAGTGCACCTTAAAACTTCCGCCCTCCCGGCCCCCCGTACCCCGGTTTCTATACAAGAATTTCTCGTCTTTCCTCTGCTCGTAAAGATTCATTCAACGTCTGCAATTGCTTCCTTTATTATCGAAAACTTTCAATTACTTTAGGAATATATGCATGCATGTTGTATGTATGTGTGTGTATGCGATGAAACTTAAGACATCAACTTCGAACTTTGCTCCGGGGTCTTAAGCAGTTTTTGGTTAAAGTTTTGGCATCTTTAAGAATTTTTTAACTAAAAATTTAATAAAAAAAAAAACAACGAAAATGCACAAAATGCAGAATTCTTTCCCACGCAAAACTGCAATCTCTCATAATCACCACCACCAGAAACTCAATCCTGACTTCACCTTCAATCCGCATTTATAATCCTTAAAACTCCGCAACTAACCCAACAACAAAACCCCCCCAAAAAAAAAACAGCCAAAAATTCTGCCCAATACCAATTCTCTCCCATTCAACCCTCTTCAGACTATATCAAGCAGGAAAAAAAATATTTGGACCACGAAGCAGGAAAACGCTTCTCGTGTTACTTATAATCAGCAATCGGCAATCAGGACATGCCAGAGAAACAGGATCACAAAAAAAACAGTATACCATCCAACACACATCGGCTGTCAGAGGACAAGAAAAGGATCTTGGGGAGGAAAAATGTTAAGTGAAATACGCTCAGAGCTCAGGTGATTGCCGCCGATCGGATGCTGTAATTTCAGAAGATTCAGATTTCGCTCCATGACGGTGTAATTACTGGGCGGACCGAGTTTCCTTTCACAGCAATTTACCTCCTAGTGCAGATCCTTTTTTTTGTCTTGATCGGAATTAGAACAAGGATCTTAGGTTCCGTGATCTTTTGGGATGCAGAAACAAGAGAATGGATTGGGTAATTGCAATTTGAGTAAAACAGAAGGAGAGCAATTTTGATTTTTTTTGTAGATCAGTGGGAAAATATCAGGTTTTGAAAAGGGAGGATCGGGATGATCCTGTTTCGATTTGAGGATATGGGATTATAGTAACAGGATTTTAGATAATAAGAGAAAGATATGTGAATTGGTTTTAAGTAAAAGATAGTAGCTTCTTAATAGCTAGTTACCAAATTCTGCTGCTGCGACGATCCAAGTCGATAATGCAGTTTTGAATTAATTTGGTAATGTTTCGACATTACCATAATATAACTTCGTTTAAAATGATATCGCCTTCCTTTCAAGTACTCTTCCTTTCAAGTCGATCGTTGTAGGACACTGGCGATTTAGGGAGCATGTGCCGAGGTATACAGAACACATTGCTGCAGCTAAGGAAAAAGCAAGTGTGAAAGCCGAACATTACCAAATTGATGGATTAGTTAAATGCCAAGGCAATTTCATCTGTCTAAATCTGTCGTCAATATGCAGGCAAAACATAGTGCCTCAAGCCGGAGTCGATGCTGTGACTATACAGGAATGGTCACGTAAGCATCTATTGCATAGTGGGTCAAGACCAAATAAAAGAGTTCCAAGATTAAGCTGACGTTCAAAGCTGGTCTCTCTCGGTATTTTCTGCACTGACGACTGGGACTATAGATGCCTTACTAAACCTCCCTCCGTTTCACTTAGCAGTGAAGAAGAAGGCTCTGGCTGGGGCTGCTTTCCTTTAATCTAGAAGACATTGTGGATCACCTACCGATTCTCGAGGAAATAAACCTGGAGTTAATGCTCGCATCGTCCGATACCATGCGTGCCATTCTGCCATTGACGATCAGAGGTCGGTCACAATGTCACCATGGCAAGTCTTTTTTAACGAAAACCACTCACCAATCCCAAGCTGAGGTGCTTGTCATGCAGGTGTGTGACCAGACTTGTATTAATAGAGCTTCACATATCTGTAAGGTTATCATTTTTCTTCGTCACGAAGAGGCTTTGCTTTGCTTTGCTTTAGGCGATATCCTGGATACCCCACCCAGCGGCGACCGTCCGATCGACCAGTGCCCTCGGATCTCGAAGCCCTCCGTTCAACGAAGAGGAGCTGATAGCGGCCGCTCGCTCGATGCGTAACCGGAAGGTCTAGATGGTCTTCCAGCTGAAATATTGAAGACAGTAGCTTCCAGCCACCCTTCTCTTACCTGAAGACGGACAGTTTCCCTGCTGCCTAGAAGATCGCGAGATTTGTACTGATCGGCAATTGAGGAGGGTCGGCAGACACGGCGGCGCCTTACAGACCCTTGTGTATGTTGGACACGATGGCTTCAAGAGGACATACAGGCGACGGGAGACCTGGCCGGCAGACAGTTCGGCTTCCGACCGGGCCTTTCTACAATTAATGCGGTCTAACAGGTAGCTGTTGTAACTGTTCCCGACACGTGTGTTTGCTGGCCACTCTAGACGTAAAGAACAACTTAAACTCCGTTAGCAGGATACTGGGGGACAACCTGAATGTGAACTTCATAGAATACGAAACCGACGATGGCTTGCGAAGGAGGGAGGTAACATCTGGGGCCGCCCAGCGCTCCATTCTGGAACCCGACATTTGGAACACATCTTACGACGGGCGTCTGCGTCTAGACATGCCCGAGGGTTTTTTCCTGGTTGGATACACAGACGAAGTCGCGGTGATCATCACTGCGAGAGATGTCGAAGCCGCGCAGAAGCGCCTCAACCAGACAAGGCGTGGAATCTCCTCCTGGATAGATGACTGCGGGCTTTAGGTTGCAGCTCAGAAAACGTAGATCGTAAAATACTCACGAAAAAGCGCATCAACACGTGACAATCGAATCCGCGAGGGTCGTAAGGTATGTACATCGGAGTGATGCTTGATAACAAGCTGTCCTTCCGGGTGCATGTACTGCGGCGGCGGTGATAGCGTTGCTTAGCAGGATCATGGCGATCTTGCTCTACGGAGCAGAGGTGTGGGCCAACTCGCTGTAGGATGAAAAAAACCGCAAGCTCATGGCCGTAGTACAAAGACCAGGAGCTCTCCGTGTCACGTACTCCTACCGCACGGTCTTCAAGCCGGCCGAAGTCATTCCGATTGAGCTGCTCCCCCGAGAGAGACAGTCCGTCCGTAGAGAGAGTAGGAGGATGGCGTAACGCGAAGCAGCGAGGACTAACAGGGCCATCACCATGGAGCTCTGGCAAACGCGCTGGGAGTGTAATTGGACAGTCCGTCTGATCGAACAGCTGAACACCTGGGTGGATCGGGAGTTCGGTGATTACTACCATACCCAATTTTAGACAGGTCACGGTCTTTTCCTTGCGTACCTGGAAAAAATGAGCAACATCGCCGATGTCGCGTAGGAATGCATTAGGTGGGAGATCGAGCGAAGCGCGATGGAGGAGGAGCTCGGAAGCATGACACCCGTCACAATTGTTGGGATAAAGCTCCGAATTTCATACGAGATACATATTCCTTCTTGAGCTAGCGGCGCCGGATACAATCTACAAGTACATCGAGAGCAACTCAGTTATATGGGCTGGCTCCTAAAAAATCTTCCTAGCGTGAATTGACAAAGTACAAAACCGCTCATTAAGCCAACGTAGACCACTCAGCTCATTGCCATACCCTACAGGCCCCCGTTTCGAGTACACTATACAGTCTAGAAGCTCATTTAAGAATAGAAAAAATCGGCTGTGGAACAACCTCCCATAGTGAATATTTCCGAATTCGTATAACATCTTAAAGTTTAAACCTAAGGTTCGCCGACATCTTCTCCGACACCCCACAGACCCTATTTTCCTTCGAACTAAGCTTGTACTACTAGAGATTGCTCCACGGCCTGAACGACATGAATGAATTTTCGCTAGATGGGTTGCTCTAAGAAAAAAAATCCAATTACCTGCATTCAAAATGTTTTTATTGTAATGGGCATAGATTGGACTTTGGAGAACGTATTATTCCACCCAAAAGACCTTACCTAATTCTTTGAACAAACCGCTTTTTACACAAAAATCATATAAAAAACTTTAATCTTGCACCATAAAAGAAATTTGTCCGTTTCCAGTCACTTACTTAAAATTATCGATCAACAAGATCACTCTAAAATACCAAGCTACTGCCAAGCCAAGATCACTAAAATCTCCCTTCACTGCTGCCTGTCTTGCATGCAACTAACTGCAATCGACTTTGAGCAGCCAATTTCGAAAAATGACAATAAAATGCAATAAAATCCCTGAAATAAAATCACGAAAGAAATGCATTAAAAATATCCGAAGAGGAAAAAACGATCAGAATTTAACGATCGCGTTGCGTTCTTCATTGATCAATAAATCACTAAAATTAATGATGGAAAACTTCTCGTCAGAGTTCCTCCCCTCGGGCGAATTTCGGGTACTTATGTCGTTCCGTGTGATTTATTAACTCAATTCCGCCGAAAGATTTGTCCGATTTGAAGGATTTAAAACATATTCGATCGCTGCTACGTAAGAACGGAATTAATTAGGATTTTCCACAACTACACAAAAATTCCATCCTGAGCACGAATTTACGACCCCATCGACTCCACTCCACTCACGGTCTCTACTCACTCTCGGCCCATCATCTCCGTCTGCTGAAATCACACACGTTTCCCCGTGCGGTTAATCTCTGGCGATGTTTAAGGGTGAACATATTTTGTTTCTTCATGAAATTATAAACCGAGAAAAATATTTTGAGGAGTAAAGATAAAAAATGATGCCACTATCAAAGCCACCCCTAAAGAATGGAAGATAAAATTGATGTACGAGCAGCCAGACCCTCTAATGACTCTTCGTTATGTGCTACGAGAGAGCGAGAGAGAGAACTGCCGAAACCAGCCCCCAATGCTGTGTCTAATGCACTTCAATTAATCTTGGGCCAAATTTCATGCTCATCACGACCATTGCACACACAAAGTGTAATCCAGGGAGTATAACCCTAACTAAACTTAAAAAAGACGCAATTCATCGATCAATGTTGAAAAAAATGTTTTCCACCACCTCCAACCCCATTGGGAGAGGTGCAAGTCATTTTATTTGAAATTGTTTCCTTTAGTTTGCTCCGAGAAATTTTCGGTGGGGGTTGGAAGAAGTCTGATATGGTAAAACGCATAGCTCTTATTTTTTACAGTTTACACCAACATGTTCCCAAATGAGGACCTAAATACTAAAAAGGTTGCAATCTTGGATAACGAAGATCTTCTTAAGAAGAAACTGTAAAAGAAATCGTTGAAAACATGACTCTGTTTTTGTACGGTGAGGCAGAGGACATTCAATTCCAATTCGCTTGTAGGTAGAGTACAACCTAATATCGATAGGCGAAGGGCTGCCTTCAACAGTGTCGGCAGATGGTGTTGGGCCCGGGTGGGTAGTCAGACAAAAACATCTCTTCCTCCGAAACTGTTATTTGGTAACAACCTTCCCTAAAAATGAAGGAAGGTAGGTCAATTCCTTGTCAATTGGAAGATGGGCCGACGGTGTTCAGAACAGCAAGTGGTGTCCTAGGACCTCTCCGGTGGGTCATGATGTATGGAGGATAGACCTCGACGAGATCGAGTTAAGCGCGAACGAAGTTGTCGAAGCTATTAAAGCATGGCCTGAAAGCGCTGGTTTGCCGTTTGCTGAGCACAAAGCTGTAACTGAATACATCAGCAACCTGGGAAAACAATTATCCGTAACAGATTAACAGATTAATCACTCACTAGTGATGAGCAAGACTGTTCTTGCACATTTAGCAAGAAAAGCAAGACCAAGACAATATAGGACAAGGCAAGACGAGACTGCAAAATCAAGATAACAAGACTTTTTGCGCAACACTAAGTGCCAAAAGTCTTGCAGTGATCAGCGAAAAGTCTTGTCTTCCACGTTTAGCAAGACCAAGACAAGTCTGCAAGACTTTCTGCAAGACTTTTTGCAAGACTTCTTGCAAGACTTTTTGCAGGACCTTTTGATCATCGCTGCAAGACTTTTGGCACTTTGTGATATGCCAAAAGTCTTGCTATCTTAATCTTTCACTCTTCTGTAGTCCTGTCTTGTCTGATCTAGCTTTGGTTTTGCTAAATATGCAAGCAAAGCCAAAGCTGTAAGACCAGTCTTGCTCATCACTATCACTCACAGCTGGCCTTAAGATACCTGGGAGTGATGATCGACCAGAGGCTTAGTTTTAAAACACAATTGTAGCGTTTGGCGGATAAAGTCTCCGCTATTTGTGCGGCACATCCGAAAATGCTGTCCAAAGTGTGGGCCTAAACCAATCCGTCGCCTCGTGTTGGCGAGGATGGTTAGCTCAGTCTAGCTTTACGCAGTAGCAAGAGTAGCATACAGACCAAAGTTGGAAACAGATTCGTGCGTGCGTACAGTGCCTGCGGTTTATGCGGCGAATTTTCGCTGACAGTTGCGTTGGGTTCCTTCTAGTCTTTTACAAATAACCAAAAAATTTAAGTGACGGTGCATGAGTCTGTTGTATGTGCTTGTGTTTGGGCCTATGGTGAAAGCACCAATAAGGAAAAATTGGAAGTAGATCAACTTTTATGTTGCGTGCGTTTCGTTTACGTAGCTATATGTCAGTTTGCTTTTGAATGTAAGCCTATTATATCAACGTGCGAATCTATCTGTCTCCAGCTTAAGCGTCCTTCATTCGTGCTGCGCAAACATGGCCATATCCAATGATGTGGCGTGCGTGATAGCGGGATTTTACCCATAGGATACTGGCGAAATAAAGCGGGCGCGTCTATGATTCAGAATATGTTGGATGACGCATTGCGAGTCTGTAACGTATTGGCAAGGCAAGTTGAGAATCGGTGGACCCTCAGACTTATGCCAAACGTGGATATATGGGTTATGAAGGAGTGTGGGGAAGTGAGTTACGACCTCGTGCAGCTCTTAAGTGAAAATGGAGGATAAAGACGATTGCTCAGCGCTGCGACTGGTATTACTAGGTATCCAGGGTAATGTAGAGAACGTTTTCTTTTACTGTGTGAGATTACGAACATTCTTCATGTCACACGCTTATTTATTCTCAAATTGCGGGTGGGTATTTTATTCATCCGGAATTTTCCGGGTGGGTAGTGCTACCCGGCGTACCCATATTATTCGCCGACTATGGCCTTCACTACGACCGGAAACCCAATTAGCCTTTAATAATAACAGGATTACTTGCCCTCCAGCTGGAATCGTTACTAGCACAAAGTAGTTTAACTGTGAGCTCTAGTTTTCTAAATAAAAATATGTGTTATGCAATCCTGGGTTAAAACTGGGATAATCTAGGTTCATGTTTATGATATAATTCCGATCCTCGTTGACGTTTACAACTCATAGTGTATTGGTAAGAGGTAGCGAATTTGCTTTCTGCTACTTTTTTTATGTGAAAGACCAGAGTGTCAGGAAAGGCCCTTTGTACTGTCGACAATCTATTTTCTTCGTATAGAGTGCAATGTCGAACAGCAGCTCCAGTCGGGATGGAAGGAACTGCCTCAACCTACCTGCGAAATTTTTAGTCCACCTACCCATGGTATGCAGAAACAAAGTTATGTAAAAGACTGTATATCGTATACGGTGTTTTAGTGCTGACGTCACGTGGGGGACACTTCCCATATAAAATCGAAGCTGTTGTTGTTGTTTCTGCATTAGGGCTGACGACACCAGGCGCCCATTTTTTACGGTATTCGAAGCTGTCGTCTCTTTTACATTACCTTCTGTTTCTGTATACCGTGCTCCCAACCATTACTATCGCGACTCTAACATCGGGGCATCGAGAACCAACTCGCTGGAGGGTTGTAGCTCCTGAAACGAGTTGAATCTCAGCAACCAACCGATGACATGCGCTTTGGTTGAGCGGGGAAGGGCTAAGGAAGGCTATGACAGGAGGATCAGGAATGTAAAGAGGGGAGAAGAAAGAAGAAAAGTTATGAAGGTGGGAAAATAGAAAAGGTGAAGGACTGTGGGATGGCCGGGATTCGAACCCGGGACCTCTGCGATGGTAGCCAGTCGCCTCGTTCCGAGGCTACCGAGGCCCCCATCTGCTTGCGGCAGATTTAAATGCAATTAAACTGTGAATATTATGAGTTATTTCAAATTTTGTCAAGAGTTAGAAGAACATTTAAACTTTTCTGTGAAATTCTTATTAAACATACCAGAGAGACTCGTAAAAGCGATCATAATTTGAAAGAAGCATCAACAACTGCTTTAATCAGCTTGAAACATCAAGTAGTTCATATGTTAGTGCCATTTGACCTTTCAGCAAGTGGTCACTTTAACACTTTCATCCATCAGAAAAGTGAACGACAAATAAATCCCACAACCTCGAATAGCAAGCAAAAAAAATTTGCACTAAGTAACCACCAGACAATCTCAAGGTACATACCAATTACTCTGCTATCACTTTAGATCTTAATGGAAGAAGTTTAACTTGCCACAAAAGAAGGCTCGCCTAAGTACACACACTTTTCAGCCATTCACTCCAGTTAGATACGTGGCCATGGAGATTTCGCCCCCACCCTCGTCCCCCCTCCTTCCATCTCCTTTTTTTTATTTATTTTCTGACCAAAGTAGAAAAAAAGTAATTTAAAAGCAATCTAAGAAGGATCCATTTTGTTTATATCAAGCGAAGAGGCTCGTACGCCAACCCAGACCCACATGTAGGTCCCCGCGTTGCGTTACTTATATCCTATCCCCTACCTACTAGACTGATGTGGCTGCCCTCTTTGCGGATAGCAGGGATTGGATTGGATATAAAGTATAGAGATATACACCAGCCCGTTTGCCGTCCACGTTGAGGGTCCAGCTTCATGGTCCCTTTATCTATAGATATGTAATCCAAAACCTACCCTTCGTTGCTCGGTAGCTGAATGTTGTTGTTGGTGTTGCTGTTAGTGTTTTTGTAGTTGTTGTTGTTGTTGCTGGTGCTGCTGCTGCTACTGCTGCTGTCCACTTACTCGATGCTGGAGCTGATTTTCTCATCCTCTTAGAAATTGGAAAGACGATGGAGCCCCTGGATCCCTGCTGCTGCTGGTGGTAGAGCGCTGATGCTGTGTACACGCCTGGACTAACTGGGGTAGACCAGTGGAGCTGGCTATCTATACATATCTCTAAGTACGGATATACAAGACTCTACTTAACATGGCGCTGCTGTTGCCTGTTTCTGTTGTTGGTGTTGTTGTTGTTGCTGCTGTTGCTGTAATATAACGGAACGATGCCAACGAACACACGCACACCAATGCTACGGGCATGTAGCCGCTTGCCCGTCCCAACAAAAAACATGCCCTTAGTTAAAGGGGGGCTCCATCGTGGAAACACCCACACTTAGCCGGGCTCTTACTCCACATAAACACCTCATGATGGACGGCAAAGGCGATCGATAAAAGGTCACGTGGTCCTGTTGAGAGGGCTGCTAAAATGTATAAAAAGCATTTTCCACCCCTACCACTGCCCCAAAAACCTCCTCATGGTTGGCTGATGCTGATGATGGAGCTAACCAACCCTTCTTAGTTTTGCTGCTGCTGCTGCTTCCCTTCTAAGCAGAATTGAACACAGTTCGCCCTTTCGGTTGCGTAGGACTAAGTTCAAATCTGGAATAATGGGGTTTGAGGACACTTTCTGGTGTAGCTTTAGGAGAATGGTTTAAAAAAACGAGTTTTGACCAAAAGTTTAGATAAAATTTTTGGAAGGAGAATGATTTGATGAAAGTTTCATAATTTCTTGTTAGATTTTGATACACGCAAATATTTGTTAGGGAAACTTAAGGTGGTTTGATGGGATTTGTTTTTTGGCTTAGTTGTTTTGTGGCGCCAGCAAACCGTATACAAATGGGGCATAAATGGGTTTCTACTAAAATCAAAAACTTCTAAGCCCAATAGGAAGTTTTATACGGAGAATGTTCAAAGGAGCAGAACAAGAAACTGATCATGTCATAAAACTTGAGTCCATCAAAAATTATATTGCACCTCACTAAACGACAATATCGCAGTAATCTTCACGTAATATTTGGACTCTTATCATACGAAGGCCTTGTTACATACTTCTGTGCCTTCTGTTACTACTGCATTATTTTATCTGTACTACAAAATAAAATACATACCAAGATCTACGCTTAAGGTCGTAAACATTAACCTAAATCGTCAGTGTGAGGAAAGATCATTAAGATTCAGCCAAAAGAGAAGAGGACCAAGTATAGAGCCTTGCGGAACTCCAAGGGACACAGGTAGGAACGAGGATACAACATTGTTAATGTGAACACATTGAAACCTATTAGAGAGAAGAGAAGCGAAGAGTTGAATGGCAGAAGAAAAAAAGAGTTGGCTAATTTTGGAAAGCCGAAGCGAGTGAACCACAGAGTCAAATGCCTTAGAGAAATCTTAAAGAACCAGTACGGCAATGTCGAGCGCAAAACGCAAATCTATCGTTACCTTTAATACTGCCGTTTCACAACTGTGGGATCTATGGAAGCCAGACTGGTATTTAAGAAGAAGGTTGTAGGACTCAAGATATCGTAGTACTTGTATTTAGAGGATTCAGGCTTGGTAAGAAAGGGAAGAACACTGAATACTTTTATGTAAAGGAATCACTTTTCCAAAGCGACGGAACTTGAGAAGGCAGTAATTGAAGATATGCATGATAGTTTCTGCGATTAGCGGCGAGAGAAGCTTAAGAAAACGGGAAGATAGATTATCCCAGCCAATGCTGTTTGAAGAGATGGAAAGAAATATCTCGAGAACTTCAAGTGTGTCAGTAAAGTAGAAGTAGACTCAGATGGAGATTGAATAAAAGACGCGTTAAGGAGGTTTACATCAGCATCAAACGGGATGACTACAGGAGCATGGATGCCCAGCGAATGAAAATTAGATCAGAGATTTTTAGAATTTATAGTGGGATCAAGCTTGTGGGAGTAATACGTTCACGTTTTTCAGACTGCGCCTTACTACTGTTGATAAGGTTGCGGAGCAGTTTGACAGAATGACAAGTTTATCGGCCTTTAATGCTTTGTCGTTTCATGGCCAAGTCTTTTTTTCCCATTCTACTAACTAGGAATACTAATTAGGAACTTTTTCCGAACTCCTACAATATTCAAAAGTACAAACGCAAGGTTTCTTCGTCACCTCCTTCAACACCCTCCAGACCCCTCATAACCTCAAACCTCCTCTACCCTTCAAACTGAGTTTACAACTAGACATTGCCCCATAACGTGACCAACGACACGTCGGACCAGTAGTACAATGGTGATTCCTGAGTTTACAACTGAAACATAAAAAATCGTTGATCCTCCTCCAGGAGTGGAACACGTAGCTTCAGCGTAGGCACAGCAAAATAGTACTCGGTCCCTGTACTGTCTCCTCACTGTTACTTACAAATAATCTTGGTAGTCCTGGACGATTCGACATTCTGTATGCTGGCAATGCTCAGAGAGAAGAGAACAAATCGCAGAGGACCTATTCTTATTAGTACAGACGTAACTTATATGGTCGGCACCTATTTCCAGGATAACCATTTCTCAGGTGTCTAAAGCATGTATAGAAAACGGAGAGACACCTTCCAATAGCAATTGACACTTTGTAGACACCAGCTCAACACCAGGACTTTGTTGCATATGGCTGATTCCACACGAGCGTACACACGACACGACAAGAGTCGGCTGCAAAAGTGGTTTTAGTAGAAGAGGGTGAGAGAGAGCGATGCGATATAGCGATACATCAAACCAATCTTCCGTTTTCAAGTCCGGCATAAATTAAAAAATATGAGTGGCAAAGTATTTTTGTATTTCTCACGGATGCCTGAAGTGTACTGAGAACGTCGGTGCCCCACTGCGTCGTATGTGTTAGAACATGTCGAATTTGTTCCATGCAATTTCATTTTGACGATATTTTTTTTTCACTGATGGTCCCGTTTCTGCACTGAAGGCGCCGTCACGTCACGGATATGTGTGGATCAGTTTTCACTGTAGGCACAATATATTCGTGTGGAATCTTATGCCACTGTATACTTTTAAAACGTTCGAGTAAAAGAGATGTGGAATATCCTTCAGTTGTTCGGATAAATTGGAGATAAATATATTGAACAATAGTGGGCCTAGATGACTGCCTTGGGGGACACCGAAAGTTACGTCGATTTTCTTTGAACAAAAAATCCTTGAAATCTAAACAACCTGAGTTCTTCCGTTAAGGTATGATCTTATCCATTCCATGGTAGCACTTGATATTCCAAATTTGAAAGTTTTGTTACATTGTCAACGACTTTGCTGAATTCGGTATAAAAAGCATCACTTTGATGACCGTTCTCTATACCACATAACAATTTAATCCATTTATTTATACCAGGGCCACCTGTTTTCTGATGAACCCACTATTTCCAAGGAGACTGCGTAACGAACATGTCTGGGACTACCATTTGGGAATTAAAGACCCGTGTTCAGGAGTATTTCCAAGACTTCTTCAGATGATTCTGTCTACCTACTGTTTTGTAGTGCTACTTAGAAATATGATAAGATCGACCAATTCGGCTAGCCCTCTATATGTTGGCAATGTTCTTCGGAAATTAGGTAGGGCAGACGAAATTGCGAAGGACCTAACCTCTGTGCTTAAATCTTTCACTTAAAAAAAGAATCGCGTTTAGTGAAACATTTAAAAAAAAAGATCGATGGAACATTAAACATTAGGTATTAAGTTAAAAGGAAAGGGAACAACAATAAACCAAGAAATTTATTAAAACCCCGTCTCTTCCACTTTTTCAATCTGTTTTCGAAATCTCCAAGACTCCCCAAAGACATACATCTACAACAGCTCCAGTCCCCTTAAATCAGGCCGCCCAGCCTGCTGTCTCCAATCAATTCGGATTTTCACCAACCGCTGAGTATCCAATTAAAAACCAAAAATTAAACGTCAAGCAAACTGCACACAAGATCAAGTCCACTCACAGTGTAACCTTCTATTTCAGGTGATGCCCGGGAATCAAGCATTTCGGACTTCCTCCATTATTTAGTTGTTGTTGTCTAGAAGGACTCTTTTATTATACCACAAAAACCAAACAAACACTCGCCCAGGGTGTCCTTGTTATCCTGCTGTGGTTTTTCCATTACAGATTTTTTCTATACATACGCTTGTAGTCGATTTATTAAAAAAAAGGAAAAAACGTTGATGGAATGCTTTTTCCCGCTTTTCTCTTATTTTCTGGGTGCTGCTGGTTTTTCTGCACAAAATTTTCTTAAAGAGCTGTGTGATGTCCTCCTCCATGCTGGATGTTCAAGCCACACACAAGCATACCTACGTATAAATATAGTTTCGTCCTGTTTTCTTATGCTTTTCTCGTTACATGATAAGATGTATGGGCCTTCAGATGTTGATGATTTTTTCTCCTCGAGCAGCCTTTTAATGTGCGATAGTAAATTCCGTAGAAAATGGAGGAAAAAAAATGAAGGTCCTTGCCGGAGAAAAAATAAGGACATAGAGAAAAATAAAGTATGGAAACAGAACTTTTGCTACTGATGGTTGACAGGCTCGTACTCGTGAAACTAGGGCCTGGTTTATCCCGCTGGAGCCTACACTCAACATCGGCACTCACACATACAATGCACACATAAACACGACAAATAAATGATGGAGTTGGTGAATGAAAGGCATCGGGCTCGTGGGAAGTGTCCTCACCCCTTCGCCTCCTAGAATGGTTGATTAATTTTTCAGGAATTCAATTTTCCTTCCTTCAATCACACAAACAGAAGCCACCCTCGAAATGGATGGTTACTGAGGCCACCATGCTACCACGTATACCAAGAGAACACCAGCCATAAATGGCAGAAGGGCAGGGGCAGCACTAGGGCCATATAAATATATACACATACATACACTCCCCAGTTTTGGTATGGAAGACTGTAGGTCGAAGGCATTTCTAGGTCGTCTCAAGCATCCTGGAGGTTGGAGCTCCAAAAAGTAAACTGCTCGCCAGCCAAATTGCGCAAACACAAAAAATTAAAAGGAAACACGAAATTGTGAATATTTTATGATCCTTGAAACGCAGGCAAACAAATCTGAGGCTCAGGACTCATGTGAGACACACGCAAAATGCCACAGCCCGAAATCGTATATTACCAAACCACTTCAGGCACTCTCCTTCAGAGAACGCACAAAAGGGTATAAGGACTAAGTCCTGCTGACGCGCCAATATCCTTCGGGGTATGCATGTATATGGCGTGTATCAAAAATTCTTCAATTACCAACCCACGGCGGCGGTGATGTTGCAAATCATAAGCGGGATGTATGAAAGTTTTGAAAAAATAATGAAAGATCCTGGATTGGGGTATTTACCGCCGAGCGTAAACCTCATTCTGTCCAGTCAATTAACTTCGAGCCCTTTGAGAATTTCGGTAAACATTGACTGCTGTTGCTGATTCTGGTGCCCGGGTTGGGTTTACTTACGCGTCCGAGTAATAAGGGTTAAAGCCTGATTAATAATTTTTTTTTTGCTGGTTGAGGGCTGCAACTGCTTTTTCAATTGCTGAGTAAATTTTTAATCGGGGTGAAATTTGTCATTTTTAATTGAGACCTCGTTATAATGTTTTTGGAACAGTCATGCATAATACAATGGAGCTTAATCCATTCGATATGTGGAGCTGTTTCATACTAGCAGCTAGTACGATTGTGGGTGTATGCACTGCTTGTAAAGATTGCAGTAAAAACCCATTTAAGCTGATGCATGGTTTTGTTTGGACAAGGGGTATGGTAAGCCTATTTTGATAGTTACCAAGAACTACTTTTTGGTACTAACCTTTTCCAATTTCTGGTATAGACTTCAGACGTTCTTTCGAAATCTGCTTCGATCAAGTGCTGTTTAAGTGAATACTTTATGTAATTGAACATTTCCATGGGTTATGAGCGAACGTCGCTTGAAAAACAAAATATGAATCCTGGTAGAAATCAAGAAAGACTCACCTAGCAAAAATATTTTCAACTTCATTTTTCGGACGTCTCTTCGGAAAGATTAAGCGATAGCAATTACGATTCGTCTATAGCAGTGGTTCCCAAACTTTATTTCGTACGGAACCTTTCCACAATGTATAAAATTTGGCGGAACCCAACGATGATAAAATAAAATAATATATGATATATATGTATATATTTATCCTTTAATATATTTTAAAACTCTTTTATTAGCTCGCTATCTTGTCTGTCTGTTTGTCCGGTACATATCTTGCAATCGATTTTTTGAATACTTCCGATCACCCTGAAATTTTGCACACAACTTCAGCTCCGATGACAATGCAATATGGTATACTCATTATACCGTTAGATCCATGGCGGCCGTCTCAAGAGAGCGGATTACCATTTTCCTCACAAGCCCCTTGACATGGGAATATAGAATGGCGGCTAAAATGTTACGCGGCGTGACGTAGACTAAATTTCAAGGAAGAAGGGCCACTCGCACTTTCTGATTAGCAAGAACGCGTTAACGGCCGGCGCAACGCCAGTGAGTCTGCGAATGTATTTGCGCTTCGGCGCTGGTGACACGGAACCCTAAAATTTTTTCGTGGAACCCTAAGGTTCCGCGCAACCCACTTTGGGAATCACTGGTCTATAGTCTGGAACAAAGTTCGTTGTGATTTCCGATAGATGACGTAAGTTGCATATAAGTCAAGAACAGCTGATCGCAGCGCCACCACTAAACGATAGTTTGAAAGGTGACAGTTCAAGTATAAACATGAAAATTGATGTCTAGTGGTACAAGAGTGGTTTGTGTTTAAAAATTGGGAGAAATAATGTGAAAGACGAGCCGTTCTTTGTTTGTCGAATCACTGAAAAATTTTTGCAAATTAAGCATGTCTGCAGTTTCGATATTGGTATGAAGCGAGGCCTTGACCATAACATTGTTTTGAAAGAATTAGGCAAATGTGGATATAAAAAGAAGATCGATGTATGGGTTCCACATGAGTCTAGCGCGAAAAACACGATAGGCCGAATAGCCAACTGCGATACGCTGCTGAAACACAATGAAATCGACTTATTTCTGAAACGTCTCATAACCGGTGATGACAAATGGATCACGTACAACAACCGAAATCGTTAATGATTGAGGAGAACGGTTGGTAAGCCATCACATGCGGATTGACGCCAAAAAAGTTAGTACTCTGTGTGTGGAGCTACTGGTAGGTGATCGCCCACTATAAGGTACTTCCAGTTGGTCCAGACCATTTTTTCTCATTTCTACTGTGGACAACCAGAGAGATGATGTCTGATAATGGGTGATAGTTTGGTTGGGATGTTTTGATGTATCCACCGTTTAGTCTATAGACAAAACTCTGTGACTATCACTTGTTCCAAACTTGGCAGAACTTCCTCAATGGAATTAAGCTGGGCTCAAAAGAAGCTTTGTGAATTCATATAAATTGATGTAGTATTTCAACCAGAAATCATAAAAGTTCTTCGTCGATTGTGACTCTACCCGGAGAACGGTGAAGCATTGTCAATAATAATGGAACATATTAGTAGTATAGCTATACCGTTACGAGACCAATGACATCATCGGTTGTGAGCTCGAGTGTGAGTTTTACCTGTGTCAAGAACCTGTGTGGTGAGCTTTTTACGCTGAATTTTGGATGTGAGCGCCACCTTTGTGAAACTAGTGTAACTTCGCTGTAGGGTGTATTTGGTGTAATTCGGCTGCCTTGGGTGGAATCTCGTGGAGAATTTGATGTAGCTTCCAAAACTTGGATAGAGGGAGTGGCAACCTTTTTTATCATTCCAATTGTAATGATCAAAGCTTGAGTACGGCTAGTCCGATTTTAGGATTTTCACGGCATGATTCAGTATTTTCTTAGGCGTGTTTACTTCGCCATCTCCGCAAATAATCGGTCCTAATTGCCGCTTGACTAACAGACAAGACAAAGGTTCCAGGTGATGAATGTTTGCCAATTTGGAGATCCTCGCCAGGAACCGCGATATTTCAAATAATGAACATCCTAGCCTGGGTTAAGACACAGTAACACCATTCCAGGTATCCATAGCTCGATTCAATGCAATCGTCCTTCAATGCAATGGTCCTTCATGTTTTCATAAGTTTGGTATGATGTGAAATAAAGCCGGCTATAATCGTTGGCAGTTTTTTCGTTCTTCTCTCTATTACTTTCGACGGTTTTTTGCTTAGACTCTAAATTGAACAGTATACTCAGAGGAGAGGTGAAGAGCCCAACAGCGGCCAACCTCTGAGCTCTAGTCTTTCGCTTACTTATAGTCTTTCGCTTACTTATCGACATAGTTGTGGCATCACGTTACATAAAATATATCGAAGTAAAAACGGGTCGCAAAAATTGAATTTAACTTTTTTTAGTATCTGGTCCATACTCCATCAATTATTCTTACTCTCACACTAATTTCAATATTCCGTCAGCTACCCCCTCTCTAATCCACAAACTAATGCCAAAACACCCCATCAATGTAATATGAATTTTTCTTCCACATATTTCACTTCGGAGGCAGTTATATCTTACCATGTCATCATTCTCTATTGAACATTCCAGGATTATCCCTGGTGATCCCATCCTGTCAAATATCCATCATCATCTTCCCATATCGCATCGTTCATAGCCCAGCCAAGGGAAGGGTATCTATATATTCTAGGAGGCTATCATCCGGAGTGATATTTTCGAACCTAATATCCATCGCCTCCACAACACTTGCATATCGTCCCAAGGAAGAAGCACGAAGGAAGAGAATTCACATCATCGCACGTTATCATCCGCATATACACTTGATATCCTTACCACCCGCCATCATTGTATCCACTGTGAACACTATAAAACTACCCCCCGAAAAAAAAGACACTTTTATTATTGTAGTTCTCCAAAACACTGAACTTTGCCGGGGTGTGAGCAGAATTAAGGTTCAGTGAGTGGACAAGCCACCGAGAAATCAAATCAATCCCTTCCACTTGAAATGTCAAATTTTTTGACATATACACGAGACTAATGACGTGTTTGTTTATTTGTTCTTGGGGTTTGGTTTTATTTATTTTTAAGGGTAGTTAGGCACAATTCTGATACATTCAGCCCCTCGTGAGGGTGGGTTTGCGATATTTTTTTTCGGCTGTGGTTGCCTGCATATGAATGGCAGTCCTGCCGCTAGGGGGTTGTCAAGAAGGGAATTTCGTTAAACTTTCGTAACAATTTTCCTGTGGTTAAGGGGTGGTAAGGTGATAGTCCGGAAAATTTAATAATTCCATTACGGCGTGCACGTCAGCTCCCAAGAGCTGTATTTTGACTTTTGTGGGTCTGTTTGATTCCCAATGGATTCGGTGTCGAGAGTGTGGGTGGATTCGGCAGACTTTTGCTGCTGGGGATGGACTGACTATTGGGCAATGCTGTTAGCAGAAGAAACATTAGCAGGAGAGTATCAATAGCTACAGTTGAATGTTTGTTCACTTTTCACGTGCTTGCATTAATAACTGCACTCTGAAATCCTGTACCAGTTTCTATTGTTTAGCAGACAGGGATGATTTTTTTTGGGTGAATTTTAGGCAAACTGTACTGTGGTTCTGCATAGGGCCTTGTTCGAGCTTCATGTAACTAACCACCGGGGCCACCTGTCTGCATGTGTGGCTGGAAGAGAATAGCAGAGAGAGAGAGCCCTTCCTTGGTTTGGTCAAACATGAAAATGTGGACGGGAAGTTCAACGGAACTTGGTAGACAGAATTGGCCAAAACGATGGACAGCACTGGGTTTTGTTTTCTGCTTGTATGCGGAGCCCCGGTATCAGTAGACACACAAGGATTGTTCACAATCATAATTTAAAGTTTGATATCCGTATGATAGTCATGATAGTTTGTATAGTGTGCGATATGAAGAGGAGACTAGAAAAGTTGTTCTGCGAAACTTTGTTTGACAGATACAATTGGGGGTTTTTGGGTGGTTTTGTTTATAATTGAGATTTGAGGTAAACAAGTTTTTACTTTAAGAAAAATAAGTTAAGTATAGTTTTTAATTTTAAATTTGCATATTTTTTGGTGTAGTACAAGAATTTATAATTGCGGATTTTTGATATTAGGCAAGCAGGTTTTAAACAAAATTTATCACAAATGCGCACCTTATTTCATCCCATCTCCCTAAAGGAATGTCAACATAACATTCAAACTCAAGCCGGGACGTTCAGATTACATCTTGGCTAAATCTTTCAGGGCGAAAAGTCTGTCGTTTTCCGTGAAGATAATGGAGAAGATTTTCGATAGGGTGATTGATAAAGAAAACCTCCCCAACTGCTATCAATATCGAGAGAGCCTTCGACAATGCCAACTTTGATACTATAGCTAAAGCTCTAAGTAGACCAAGTCCAAATAATCTTACTTTCGACCCCGTCTCGAATTTGTTTGAACTGCCCTAATGGGGCTCCACCAGGTGCAAAAGCGCGCTCGGTGTTACTGCGTTTTAGTTATAAACAACTCGACTCAACCCCCTCAAGGCAAAGTGTCTTATAAGATCTTTAGCCTGTCTAAGACCTGGGATTAACTCCCAATAGGCAAGGTTTAGCCCCTTAATCTACTTTTCTACCAAGGACTTGGAGGTGGATCAAGAGATGCCACAGAAGGGTTCTGGGCCCTGGACCAATGTATCAGACCCCTCCCACACGAGGCTGTCTGCGGCCTCATTCCCCTCGATACCCCAATATCCGGGGAACCAGCAGAGCGAGACCTTATTTTTTCTGGTCAGGCTCTGGAGTACGCCAAAACATCCTCCAACTATTTTGGGAGAAAACTTCCACGTTGAGAGTGCCTTGTTGGCACCTTGGCTATTAGAAGAGACTTTAATGTTGGCGTCTTTCAGACCTTTCTCAATGTTGACCCCACCGTCTGGAAAACAGAGGATCACTTACATTGCAATCGAGACCTTGGAGTCGCGTCCTGTGACACCAGCCCCTAAGCCATGTTCCATCTTCGACCCGTAGGTAAACCAACCATATGGTCGGATACGTGGTCATTGAAAATATTTGGGATGTTGTTAAGGATATCCATGTGTCCTTTGGTTGTATAGGGCCAATTAAATGATATCTGAAGTATCATGGCACTCATGGCGGCGGATTTCCATATGAAGACATGCGGGGTCAATCCAATAATTGCCTTCATCGTAGCTGTGTGACAGGTCCGCATAGCTCAGGTAATGGAGAGGCAAGCAAGCCGTTGAAGTTTGCTGCACTTGAGGATCGACGTAACCTGATGACTGGTTTAGCGATCGCATTGCACATCCAGTACATTAATTGTGGTGTAAGACCTCATGTCTTACCCAGAACACTGGTGACGTAGTCCAGTTGAGCGTTCCAGTTCAGTCTCTTGTAGTGATGAGCAAACACAAGAACGATACTTGGTGTTGCGAGTAAGGTCAAGTCTTGGTGTTGGTCTGGGCCTTGCGGGTATAGCTAAGTCTTGGTCTTGTTCTTGGTCTCGCTAAATGTGCAAGACCAAGACAAGACTGCAAGACCAAGACCATTTTTGCTCATAACTAGGCTCCTTTAAGGATTAGCGGAAAAATGATTTGAAAAGATTTTCATATAATTCGGTCAAGCCGTTTTTTTTTGTTTAAACGGCAATTCTCTAGAAAAATCATGAGCATCTCTTAGGATTACTTTCGCACCAGATCTGCTTCTATTTAATCAATTTTCCATATTACCATTTTCTCAGAAGTCTGTTGGAAGTTGATCGTATGAAATGGTTAAACCCACAAACCAACTAGTTAAAATCTATGGTAAGAATAAGTTCATTCAGAACTTCAGAACGAACGGTCGGTTCTTGATTTCCGAATTGACCTAAGGTTACATAGTGCAGCCTAGAGCGGAAGAGGTCTTAGGCTACTGCATGCTTGAAGTTGTAACGCAAGGACATGCGGGTTTTAACTTTTTGGTGCTCAATCCATTTTTGGGAGCCCCTCTGAACAGGGGCCCGGGGCAATTTGTCCCAGTTGCCCCCCCCCCCCTATTGAAGCGGGCCTACCCTTATACGACAATGTCTCATTTATGAATATCTGTATATTCTGGGAATATCTCTTCTTAGGAAGCACATTGTTCTCTTTATTGTGTGTATACCAAGTGAAATGATACAGGTCTCTCTCCAGTGTGTTCCATCTTTGGTTGGCTAGCTGGAGGAGATAGTCTCTCCGTGACTCCGCTTATAAGGCTGCCAAGTATTTCGTTCTTCGAGCCCGGAAAGTGGCTAGATATTCGGGGTTCTCCTCAAAGTATCTACATATGAGGTCCAAGAGCTTCTTTTCTTGTTATTAAATGTCTCTCTTATTCGTACTTTCTTTTTCTATGTTCAAAAGAAGTTTTCTTGTTGTCCACAAAACAATGACTAAATGTTTCCATGATCAATTCTTTGATACTTGGAGTAAGAACGATACTGCCAAACTACATTCCCTTGTACCTAGACGAAAACATCGCTCCATTTACACCAATTCCAAGAAGGCAAAGTTCACCGTTCAAAATATATTCCAATAATTACAAATTTGACTTTGAGATTCCAAATCAAGAAACTCAAAAGGGATTTCACGAATTCCAGCTCCATCTGTCGCAGCACTTTTGGGAGGGTGACTGTATGCGATCTGCAAGGACTCCTCAACCCTAGTTCATACATCAACAATCCAACACGTCGTAAAATCAAATTTTATATTCCTTGTGAGCCTCCTCTGATTCGTGTCGTGGGGCTGAAATTTTCCGTTTTGAATATTAAACTTGCGAATAATAAAGGGGTTCCGTGTGTCGTCTTCCCGTGCACGCGTGTTAATGTATGCTGGTCTTAAGGAGATCGTAAAATAGTTATTAAGGAATTTAATAAACGGAAGCTGAAATTAATAAAAATTACGAAATTAAAATGTTTCTCACAGAACAACAGCGAAAAAAATGTCGCATTAAACGCAGTTTCACCTTTACTTTTTTGTTAGGATTACTCTTTTTTTGTGTAGAAGTTGTGTAATAAAACCTGGAAGAGACTCTTGGCAATATAA
Source organism: Thereva unica (assembly GCA_949987705.1). Lineage (NCBI taxonomy): Eukaryota > Metazoa > Arthropoda > Insecta > Diptera > Therevidae > Thereva > Thereva unica. Next base: position 12,714,150 of record OX465285.1, read on the forward strand.
TTCTCAAAGGTGGAGTAGTTCTTAGACAGAGGCACCACAGCAGAAAAAAAACTTCCTTTCGGATGGACCTAGTTAAAAGTTTTATGATAAGTGTCGTTTTCAGTGACGAGGGATTGACGTCAGATTAACATAAGGTCTTAATAGAGATTTAATGGGGTGATAATTGTAACCTAAGATTTGATTAGGATGCAGAGAGTAACGAACACACAATACGAGAAACACTGTGTCACAACGGCAACCATGGAGATAGATATAGGTGTCAAATTCTTCACCTTGAGTGAATCCCATGTGGATCTTTAATAAGGAACTTCCGAGATAATGCGGTGTTTGATTTCATCTGGTTTACCACTGAAGATGTTACAGAAAGTTGTTTTTCTCATGCTTTGTGAATGGCCATAATGAAAAAAAGGAAACCACAAAACTTATGGCTTTGAGAGCAAAGTTGATACATTGTCGACAAAAAAACAAATATTGTTTAAGTGGTGGCATAATATTTCCTGGTGAGTAGTTATATGAGTTAAGGATGCGTTTTAGGGGTTCTTGAATGTTTTTTTGGAGATCATTTAAAATTCAGTGGTTAAATAATTTTGCATTGAAATTTTTTGTTCGAAGCCAGCAGCAGCATTATCACACTGGCATCCAAAATGTTGAAGTATATGACGGTGATCTTATCAGTACTTACAAAGAGATCCTCTTCAGTGTGTTCTAGAGGAAATTCCTACTACGAAAAATTGGCTCAATTTATGAGGGAGCACGATTGGCGATTCAAGGACCAGATATATGAATTGTATTACGAAAGGGCTTCTAGTAGAGAATAAAACTGAGCAAATTCAGGTAGGGGGCGGAAAGTCCAAGGTAGACTCTACTAGAAAAATGTCGAATGCAAGGACGCTGTGATCAGAGGGATGCTAAATTCGATCGAACAATAAGGCATTCAACGGCTTGACCGATTCATAATAGGGAACCAAAATTCCGCTTAGGTCATGACAGTAGGCAGTTATATTGGGCTGCGTGAAAATTTTGTCTCTTTGCAATGTACTCCTACAACGAATTCTTAGTTCCTACAATAAAATGCATACCAAATAATACCGAAAAAACTCGGTCACAAGACCGTTAAGAAACACGTCTCAAACTCAGAATGGAGCCAGGGGCTCAGTTCCAAGAGCAAGAATATATTTTGGATGATCCTGCGAGTAAGTACGATTAGAGCCCTGTCATACCCGAACTCCCAGAACTCATCCCCTAAGGCGACAATTTCTTTTGCTGGTTACGATTTTGTTCGAAAGGTCCTCTTTCCATTTCATTCATTTCAACTTGCAATTTCATGTACTGAGCAACTGTAAGAGATTCTAGAAAGCTTATAGCACCAGTATAGCCGTCACTTTATACAAAAAAAGTCCAAACATATTTAAAAAAAGCCAGCTGGAGATTTTTCAGCTATTAGTAGCTATAAACTTCTTCTTTTTCGATGGCTCTATAGGCCAATTCGAGCCTTGGCCTCCATCAGCTTATTCCTCCAGACGTCTCTCTTCTTCGGACATGGCTGGCCAACGTAAATGCAGCAGTTTGGCATGTGTCGAAAGTTGCTCGTCGTAACATTCACTGGCTATGCCTGTGCGTTTGTAACCTACAGTTTCTTTCGTGACATCTGTCAGTATAGTCTTTAGTCTTATGCATTTTCCCTCGACTGTGTCTGTATTATTTATGTTAGGACCTATTCTTTATGCCAGAGTTGCCTGATCGATGCACATTGAATTTCTTTTGTTTGTTGTTTCTTTTCCTTGAGTGGACAGTCAACATCTGAATCTAGCTTTAACTTGGAACTAGTCCGATTTACAATTCGCACACTTCGACAGGGTCTTTTTTTTTATGTGAAAGACTAGAGTCTCAGGAAAGGCCCTTTATACTGTCGACAATCTATATTCTTCGTATAGAGTGCAATGTTGAACAGCGGCTCTAGTCGGGGAGGAAGGAACTGCCACAACCTACCCGTGATACTTTTAGTCCCAACCCCAACCTCCCAACCTACTTCCAACCATTATTACTTGGAGGAAACTGCCCTTCTCTCTGTGATCTTACCATTATCATATTTCAGGTGTTAATACAATTGCGCGCAGTTTAGCCAACGACGACAACCACTTGAAGGTCGTGATAGGAGATTGGGAGTGAGAGATGGGAAACTTCATATCTGTGAATCCGCTATGAGGTAGTACTTCCTCCGCCTGCGGCGCCAAAGACATTTCAAGCCACTACGAAAAATATCCTCGGTACTTTTCCCACACCTTAAGTATGTCATCGATACTAGTAGCTATAGTACCATTTCCTTTTTTAGCATGGTGCAGCTGGGCTGTATTTTTCATTATCTAGTTCTATCTCTTTGTAGCTCTCAGCATCTTTATTGCAGTAGTTTTGTTTAAGTGCACTGATTATATTTCTGCAATAGTTTTTTTCGCCGTCATTTTTTTAGCAAGGCAGTGATCGGTGTTCAAATTCGCTCCTCGGAAGCTTCTTATATCATACTACTATTATGCTGAGTTGTAACTAGAATATGGCCAGTGAGTGTGGTGTATGGTTTTATGACCACCATGTCTTCTGCATTATCTTATGTCCAGAACAGGTTCTAGCTATTGTTAAACTTTTCTTCTTTTTCTTCGATGGCTCTACAGCCCAATTCGAGCCTTGGCCTCCATCAGGTACTTCCTCCAGACGTCTCTCCCTCGCTTGTCTCCAGTTTCTTGTGTTGAGCAGTTGTGCTGCATCGGCCTTAACATTATCTTCCCACCTTAACCGTGCGTTTATTTGCAGCCCCATATGTTTTGCTCCATCTTCTAATTCTGTGAATGTTTCTCTAAGATATGACAGTGATCTTGCAAGGCAGTTTATATCGTCGGCATATCCTGCCAACTGTTTGGATTTGTTAAGCAGGGTTGCGTTCGCATCAATGTTAACCTTGCGAATTACTCCTTCTAGGCAGAGATTAAATAGCATGGGTGCCAGCCCATCGCCCTGCTTTAAGCCTTGCTTGACTGGGAAGGATTCCGTCAATTCTCCGTGTATTCTGACTGCACATCTTGTATTTTCCATTGTCATGTTTGTTAATTTTATTATCTTTAGGGGGATGTTTAGGTCCAGCATTGCTGCATACATTTGCCCCCTGTCGATGCTGTCGTATTCTTGTTTAAAGTCGATGAAAAGTTGATATACATCAATGTTGTATTCCCAGCATTTCGGAGGATTTACTTTATTGTAAAAACTTGATCCATTGTTGACCTAATTATTCTGAAATTGCTTTTGGGGTTGTCGAATTCAGTTATTCACGTCATGGTGCAATGTCTAACTCAAAGCATAGAAAAAGGATAGGGTAGGTGAGGAGCAGTGTGAACGAAATATGACATCAGCTGGAAAGTAGGATCAAGTAGTTAAGAGAGACCAACACCGGAGCCAAATACGTAAGTTATAGAAATACGTAAGTTATAGTTTAAAAAATCACTTAATCAGTTCCATGACTACAAAAACAAGCTTCTGTTCCTAGTACTAAAAAGATAAAATTAGCCTTGAAAAACAATTTATGTACATTTAAAAATAAAAAAATCACCCACAAATTGCCTTCCTCCTTGAAAACCCTGTTTCCTTGCAATCAACTTGTTGTTGTTGCTATTATTATTGCTATAATTGCCCCCCATTTAAATTGCAGAATTCGCACACGGATGCATTTCTTGAATCCTCTTAGGACTCAACTTTTTTGTTTCACCCAAAAATTAGCCACTCCTCGACACATATTACGCATTCATATACAAAAGCGTTCAAGTGATTGATTTCCGCCTATCCCTACACTCATTTGCCGAGAATGGTATATACCGCAAGGAATGCCAAAAAAATAACGTTTCCATTGCAGTACGACAGGGCAAAAACACACACACACACTCCTACAATCATAGGGGATAATGGATGCAACTGCAAGGAAGAATCCTGACAACTCATTCGCAAGTGATGTTTTAAATGATGAAAATTGAAAATCAGCTCCCCGAAATGCATCAACATCACGTCAACAATAGCACGAAAGGATCTCCCTCTAGAGGATGCACCGGATGGGGGAGCTGTTCACGCCGTGGGAGGACTAAAAAGGGTTGATAAAGAGTCATACATGCACGAAATTAAAAGAAATGCACTCAAGAACAAGAATTTCATCTCCAGGAAGATGCGATATGAGAAGAGTGACAATCTACCTTGTACTGTCGAACTGTTACTTTCCACGTCCACGTCTCTAGAAAAATGAAGAACTGCTACTCTTGTAATGGCGGCGCTCTACGTCACAATTTCTCCAGTTAGCTCAAGAATTCATTGCACAGTCCAAGGGCTGTGTTCCACTATGACGTGTTTTTCTGCTGCTTCATAAAATGATGAAAATATTTGAGGACCATCCACAAGGGTAGGCACTCGCCCGTCGTTCGCTCTGCGCTCCAGATCTTATATGATCGCTTTAGGACGAACAATGGCGGGCCTTTTTGGCCGATTAAAAAAATTTCATCCAAGTGAAAGGACTTCAGGACTCGCTCTCTGCCGTCAGTACGAATTCCAGGATTTCATTGTCTCGCTTCAATTTTTAAACTTGCGAAAAAAAAGGAAATCTGAACATGTGCGCTTAGAACAGGAGCGCCTACAATTGCATGTGGGCGGCGACGGTGGGTGGGTATGTAATTTGGAAAAATGATTTCAATTAGTTGATTGCATGATCCTTGTAAGGACCTTTTTTTGTATGTCTCATTCTGATTTGATTTTAATCAAAAATTCTAATGTCTTTTGTTGACGGCAGACAGATTAAAAGAGACCGTCTCCTTGCACAGACATTATACCCACCCAAGCAGGGCACAATATTTTCCAGTGACGAATCAGTCCAGCAGCGTTCAATTGGACATATTCAAAAACATTTCGACTCGATTTTTGTAAATTTACGACACAGTTTCAGGAAATGACGAACTCTTAACACCTATTGCAGGTAAAGCGTCATTCCCCTCGGCTCACACTCTAAACGAATTTCACTGATTTCATGGCCGAAGATCCGTTGATTAATAAGGCCCCGGGGCAGAACGAATTTGACAAATCACTGTTCGGCCTCTTTTTCAATGCTGCCGCCGACTGTTTGCTCTGCCGTCAACATCATTACCCTTCGCATGCCTTCCATCTCTTTATCCTCCGTCACGGCATACGTTTACAGGTGATTTACCACCAATTCTTTTTTTACAGGTACCTACACCGGATTCCAATGTGCACCTCGATGCCGATCTCTTCATAAATTAATGTCAATCATGATTCGGTCGTTCGTCTTTAGGCATTTTCTTAATGTAATTAATTTTGTTTTCTAGGGAAATTTTTTTTGGTACATTTTTCACCTGGGAAATATGTAAAAAAGTTTTATTTTAAGATAGAAAAGTGTCCATTTTTAGGAATTTATAAAAATATACTAGCGGCGATGCCGAGATCAAACATTGAAGATGTAGAAATATTAATAAGTCTCTTTACTTCTTCTTTTTTCTCTGAGGGGGCGTCGGTTACACTGCACAACAAAAAAAATTTTTTTAAATGTTTCCTTGACTTAATGAATCAATTCTCACTAATTTTGGGTTGATAAAAACGAATATGACAAAGAAAAATTTTTATTAGCTCTAGTTTCTATGATATACAAATAGGTGAAAATTGTTCATTTTTAACGATTAAGAGAAATCGGATATATTAGTAAATAAGCTAAAACAACATTAACATTGGTAATCGTTCCTTTTTATTGATAGTTACATCCTAAATTGATGAAAGAACACTTGAGAATAAATTGGTAGCTTAATGAGATCGCTTTCTTTTGGCTTTCCTCTTGTATGTGAGTTCTGGAGCATCCCTACACACAAACCAGTAGTAATCCGCAAGCATTGCTTCATTCCAGCGGCCCTGATATCTCCGTTCCACGATAGAAACGTGGCGAAACATGGAAAGTCACCCAATTCATCACAGGGCGCCTACAAGTCTTCATCAACAGATGCCTTCGTCGTATCCTAAAAATCCGCTGGCAAGATAGAATTTCAAACGAAGAACTATGGCGCCGTGCCGGCCAAGAAAGGATAGACGACCAAATCAGGTGAAGGAAATGGAATTGGGTTGGCCACACCTTGCGACGCGAAAACGAAAATCTAGCCAAACAGGCCCTTGACTGGAATCCGCAAGGTTCCCGTTGAGTAGGAAGACCTAGAACAACGTGGAGGAGAACCCTACTAGAAGAAGCCGCAACAACTGGGAGATCCTGGTCGGAGCTAAGAGCTGTCGCGCAAAACAGAGTCCGTTGGAGGGCAACTGTTTCCGCCCTATGTCCCATGAGGGATTAAAGGAGTTCAAAGAAAGAAGAAGAAGATTTAAAAGCCTGACCTTCTCGCTTCATGCCTTTCACAAAATTTTTCATTAAACCCAGCTTGATATGTAGGGGTGGAAGAAGAACATCTTTTGGATCCACGAGAGGGCAACGACATTTTTTTCACTAGAGTTAAGATTTCTTTCAGGCCAATCTGCTTGAATATAATGTGATTTCCTATCTCTACTGTCCCACATACACAAAAAACAACAGTATTTAGTATACCCTAATTGCATTCCTAAGAGTACTGCAATGACTTTTAGATCGCCACAGATTTTCCACTTATCTTCACGAGCAAAAAAGCCTTAGCGTTAACAAACTTCGTGTTTACGTATTAATATATAAGATTTTGACCGTTGGCAGTGGTGCCAACCTCCAAACACAAATGTTCCCCAAACTGAAAATTTAGATTATAAAGAATATATTATAAAATGTCACTGTATCTTCAAAACAAGAGCTAAGCGGCAATTTTTATGGTGATTTTTGAATTCAGCAGGTGGAAGTACATAAGAATCAGCTATTTTCGAGTCCGAAACATTTTCATTGTTGTGCAGTGTTATTTGCGTTTTCAAACAAACAGGGTAAAGTTGCTCGCTTATGGGGACTTCGTACTCTCACTGTGTATGGAAACACCGATGTTAAGATTCCTTCTTTTTATAGGCAGACAACTGATAGTCACAGGAATAGTCACAAGCGCTCAATGAAAAGTACGATTCACTAACGCTGTTCACTTATAACTGGTCGGGAGCTGGATATGTGACTTTGGTGAAATTGCCCCCAGACCATCGGGCTCTAAATGCTGGAGATCCATATCTGATACGATCAGTTTCAATTAGTTCCTTCTTCTACCATTTCGCAATACACTACTATTGTACTACTAGTACTATTTGCGGTGCTGCAGGAAAGATGTGAAGACATTCCTTGGCTTGATTACTGGACACTGCAATCTAAATTTTCACGCATGGAGGATTAAAAGGGCGCGGATTACAATATCTAGGCATTGTTTCGAAGAGAAAGAGTTTTCCATTCATGCTCTTCATCACTGCCTGGCGCTAGTAAGGAAAAGCGTCTCATTGTTTGGCGCAACTCTGCTCGAATAGATATGACAAGTTCGTAAGCAGTAGAGTTGAGCCGGACTTACATGAGGCAGTACATTTGTCCCTTACAGGATGGTAAATTATACTGAGGCCTAAATTTTTTGCAATATTTCGGTTCGAAAATAATGCCCTACTAGTATGAGTGTGTATCGAGATAGATGAGTCGAGGTGTGATTATAAATACGTAGTGGAGAGATGTAGGTTTCTTCTTCTTTTGGCAGTACAATTTCGAAGTTTCAATGTGGACAGAAAGATTGTAAAATATAGATATACTTCTTGGAGGCATACGTTTTTTACTATATTACTCTTACTCTGAGGCAGCTAAATGCATATTAGAATCAAACTCGTGGAAAAAACTTTTCGTTTCTTTCTTGAATTTGCCTGTTTCTGTCATTTGGGCCTTACAATGGCACATCGCCTCATTTGAAGTATGACAAGTACTGGCTCAAAAGAAACAAGAGGCAAAATTTATGTGAGTACTGGTAACAACGTTGTCTTATATGGACAACAACAGTTATGAGCTCAAGCTTAGATGGTTGGATTTGAAGATCCTTGACAGAGTATGTTTTGCTGTTGGTTTTAGATACCGTGGCTTTGAATGTAGGGGAAGGCCTACCTAATCTGGGAGATAGCATCATATACAGGCCTTAATGGTTATCATTGATGTCAATATCGTTACCGAGATCGGAAGCCTAGGGAGGCTACCACCGTGGAGGTCTGTGGTTCGAATCCACTTTGCGGCATGGCCCTTCACCATTCCATTTTTCCCCTTAGATAACTTGTCTTCCCTATCCTTGCGGAATATTTTCTGCTTTTCTCATGCCATTGCCTCTAGGAAGCAATCTCCTATTCGATCACCAAAGTCAGCGCTCTGTTATGGTGTAGTAGTATTGGATTGGGAGCGAGTGTTGGCGTTGTCAATTATTTCACTCTTGTTTCTACTATCTTACTTCTTTTTCTTTGGTATACACTCCGGAGCATTTGATTAGCCCCACTTGAAATTTTGGTCTTATTCTTCTTGTAGTGACTGTATGTGCATAGTATTTTTTCCCCCTTCCTTTTGTTTTCCGACACGATGTTTGACAGCCAAGAACTCAAAATCTGACAGTTAGAAAAACGATAAATTCAAATTTTGTTTTTTTCGCTCTTTGAAACAGGAGCACTTGATTATCCCCAGCATTGCCTTTTGCTTGAAAATAATTGAAATAGTAATAAAACGAATAATGTAATCTTTTTTAATGTTTTTTGTTAATATTTTGAATGTCCTCCATTGTTTCGTATAATTTCAAAAAGTCTATTTGGTAGAGAATCATATAAACTTTGTAGATAATTTAATGGGATATGCTCAAAAGCATCTTCAATTGCTGTTATAAGCCCTTCTCTATTCTGGAACTGTCTTCCATCCGCATAAATTGTTCGTGACAACCATCCCCATAAGTTCTCAATTATGTTGAGGTCGGGAGAAACAGCTGGCCACTCTAGAACCTCAATATTGTTGTCTGCGAACCATTGCTTAACACACCTGGCTGTGTGAATGGGCGCGTTATCCTGCTGAAGGATCCATCGTTGGCCATCGAACATTTCTTGAAAGTTCATTTTCTGGACTTCTAAAAGTTCAATATAATCTGCTGAGGTCTGCCGACCTTCCAGAACAACCAAATCAATGGCACCATGGAATGAAATTGCAGCCCATACCATGATGGAACCAACAGCGGAATGACGGCGAGACAAAAACCGCTCAGATTTCCTCAAATCATGGAAGTAAAAGCGAAAGCCATCGGGTCCATCCAAATTAAATTTCTTTTCATCCGAAAATATTACCTGACGCCATTCTTCTTTCCAATTTAAATGAGATCGGCAATACTCTAACCTAGCAGTCTTATGACGTGGAAGTAATTGTGGCTTTTTCACAAGTTTCTTTCGCTTCAGATGCGGACACTGTTTAATTACTCTGCGTACTGTCCAGATACTGGCTGAAGTTTCAATTTTATCCTTTATTTTGCGAGCGGACAAGGCAGAATTCGACGCTTCGCGTAAAATTAACCTTCGTTCTCGTTCTGTTGTTGATCTTGCTGTGCGTCCTGGTCGGTTTTTGCCATAATTTTCCGGATCTTTTAGAAAATTGTTGATTGTCTTATGATCTTGACCAATTTTGCGTGCAATTTCTCGATTAGAATAATTCTCCTAATTTCTTCCTTACTTAATGTTTTACCTCGACCCATTTTCTTAAAATGCAAATTGACAATTTGAAAACTCCAAAAAATAAACAGAAACAATTAAAAAAGCACAACTTCAATTATTTCTAACAATTTTACAATGTCAAAGTTCAAAATGCATTGATGGGGATAATCAAGTGCTCCTGTTTCAAAGAGTGAAAAAAACAAAATTTGAATTTACCGTTTTTCTAACCGTCAGATTTTGAATTCTTGGCTGTCAAACATCGTGTCGGAAAACAAAAGGAAGGGGAAAAAAATACTATACACATACAGTCACTACAAGAAGAATAAGGCCAAAATTTCAAGTGGGGCTAATCAAATGCTCCGGAGTGTATATGCAACATGGTGCGAATCGCATTAAAACACAAAATCCTCAGTTTAACTTCTTCTTCGCTCTTCGGCAACTCTTTTTTTGTGTGATAGTCTAAGCTGAGGTGTCATCCTTTGTATTACTACTCTGTGAACTGTGCCTTTGTATTTGTCTTCGCGTATCTGTGTTTTTTTTAATAAGAAATGCTGTATTGCTCTGTACTTTCTTATGTTCATTTTCCAATCAAATGTTCTAATTTTTGCGAGTCCGGTCCCCCAACTAAGTACTAATCACTTCTAATGCTGCTTGACCTAAGGAATCGAACGAGAACTGGTCTACTGAGTATGTTAATGGCACTCTTTATGACCACGAAGATAATTCTTCGTTTTTTTTCGTTCTATATAATTTTTAAAAGCCCCAATTTCAGGTTAAGAACGGATAAGCCTTAAGCCTAACGTATGGCCGTTGGCCTTTCTGTCCGTTTCATTGCAGGTTAGGAAAGATGTATCGAACTGTGGCCTGATACATAGCGTTTTTATGCGCAAAACATCGACAAGATTATGATTCAAATCGAAATTGAGACCCCAACACGTTCGTGTTGTCACCAGACTTAAAAAGTGGCCGCGGTCTGATCTTGTCTGATATATGGTCTATTTGACTGCAAGTGGCTCATTCAAAATATTCTCACTTGCTGTTGTAGCTATTCTTACACGCAAGACAAGTATACTCACAAAGACCAAGTTCTTATTTGCTGCCAGCTCTCCAGCTCTAAGAATGGTTGTCCATTGTCCTTATTTAGGATTGTCGTTTAAACTGTGGGTGTAAACGTACTGCAAGGGTTACTAGCTCCAGACTTGGCCTTTTAAAATCATATCTGGATCGGGTATTAGAATCTCTTCAACTATTTCGACCAATTCTTTTTATTTTTTGGTGAAATATGAGTGCATGGGGTTGACATCGAAAGTTAGGCACTGTCGTACCGATCGAAGCTTCTTGAAGAGACAGGACCGCTTATTGGGTGTTTCGATTTAAACGCCTTTTAACGACACATCTAGGCTCGAAATAGGTTTATTATTGCAAACTGGAGATATCAAATTCTGAGCGAGTATTGTTGAATTTTTAAAGAAAGCCTAGGTTAAGTCCTTAAGCAACTTCAACTTTTTCATTAATCGTAATCCATCAACAAAAGCAAAAATTCCCAGTCACATCCAATTGCACTCAATTGTCCTCATTTATAATGTTCCCAAGCCACTCGATTGCCCTTTAATCGCGCCATAAAACAAGACAAAAACTCAAATACGCATGCATAAAAAAAGTGCATTTCCATAATAACACATGCACAACAACAGAACTGCACTATTCTCATATGTTTGCAGCTAATAGAAATGTTATGGCCCCTAAATTGTTTATCTTTCCCCCTAAAAAGAGGGAAAATCACAGAAAAAAAGGGGAAAAGTTATGACACAGTAACAACTTTCATTAGCGGTGAGGTCCTTAGAGAATTTCTTACACATACAGGATACAACAAAAAAGACAAGACATCCAGGAGAAAGGAAACAAGTTTTTCAGTTGATTAGAGATCGACGATTGTACAAGAATCTACTATATATGCACGAGTAGCAGCAGCATACAGCGACATAGTAGCGAAAAAGGACGCGGCGGCAACATTATCAGTTCCCTTTTGTATATGGATCATGTGAGGTCCTTAATCCTGCCTTGGTGTATACCCTCGAAGGAGTTGAGAGAATTTTTGATGGATTGACCGTGATAATTGTTTGAAAGTCAGATAAATTTTCTACCTTGAACCTGTATGGATATATGGAACTGCAAATTGAGCACATGGGGAGGTCCTTTATTAATCAGAAGGATAGAAAAAAAACTACACGTCGTCTAATATGTCTTGTTGTCCTGAATCCTTAGGAGTTTTTTTTTGCTCGTTTTCATTTCTTCGTCCTTTTACAATGGCGAAATTGAATTAAGTCACACACGGGTGACATACACTCCTCAGAAAGGTGACAATTATATTTTGAGTAACTGAAAGGATACTCGAACCTGTCAATCATACTTAAAGGAACTGGTAAATTTTTGACTTCAAGGACCTGGTCTGATATGAGTGGCTGTGTATATGAGGAATTTTTTCTTCGTCGTTTTTTTGGTGTTGCAAAGACGAAAGGGGTTCACTTTCTAATGAAAAGGGGGCTTTTGGTAATTTTTGTATCGTTTGCAACAGGATATGGTCGGCGAAGAGAGAGTTGATGGATCAATATTTCTTAAATGTTATCTTAAGTATTTAAATTAGGTTTTTTCTTGTTTTAAAATTTTAAAAGAAGTTTTTAGTAGGGAAACAATTTCAGCTTAGCCCTAGGAGACCCTCAATAGCTCAGTCGTAAACGGTTTGTTACAGATACCTGGCGACCTCCGGTTCTAATTTGCCTTACCAAGGTACTGCAGATCTCTGCCCGGGCAGACCAGATCAAACCCGCGAAGGCAAGTCAACAAGCAGCAGAATCCTTTGTCGCTTGGCCAGCAAACCCGATAAGGAAAGACCAAGTGTCGAAGGAAGATTTCGTCAAAATCCAGGATGGCATTCCTTGGCAAAACTGGTCATTCAGAACTTTAACCCCAGAGCGGTTCAGAGGGGCACCAACCACTAAACGCCAACGATCTGTGGAGGAGCAGAGGAGCAGCCATAATCCAGTTCCGAAAAAGTCTGAGACGCATAGAGCCAAAGCGATATCCTTCACAGAACTAGCGAAGGAATGCAAAATAATCGGCATCCTGAACAAGAACGACGAAAATGGGAAGATCGGTGGGTGCAAATCGCCTTCGCTAAAGTCGCTATGGAGGTCCTGAGGAATAACCCGGGACCTTCCCCTCATCCCGAGTAGAAGTATGGCGTTACAACGGGCGAATACCAAAAGTGATTGAAACATAGTTCTCGGCCATGTGAAGGGCATCAAAAGGATGGTTCCAGAACAGTATGGCCGTGAAACACACACACAAAACGGTTAAAAATTCTACCGCCACCATATCCCCTTTAAAGAGCCAAGTGGCCGGTGTTCGCCCGCTCTAAGGGGGGGGGGGGGGGCATGATTTCGTTTGAGATAACTGATAATTGGAACTCATTGCCCCTACTCTATTCCACTCCCGGGTCAGTGTTACTTGACTCGTACGCTGCAGAATTCGTTGAGACGCACGTTTGGCTGGCCGATGGCGGCTAAACAATCGAGGGAGCACTGTGTAGCTTTCTGGAGTTCGCATAACCACGCAAAAATTTGTGCGTAGGATTTAGCCAGATATTAAGGCCCCCCTTTATACACAGGTCTCCGGCAGGCCGTAGCCTGAAGTTTTCGCCTTGAGGCCAAGTATCACCACACTCATCAGACGGCAAGAAAACTTTTAAAAATCTTTGTGTTTAGGCATGTAGCGACAGTTCGTGCCTGAAGATCTAAACTTCTATTCACTCTCAAGCCGTGATTTCACGGCAAGAATTCACGCCGTATCCACTCGGAACGGAAAGCAGCACGCGCGCTAGACGCAAACACCATTCACACTCACGTTCGCGCTTGTTCGCGGATGTTCTCGGCGTGAGTCTGTAGCTGCCTTGAAGTTTTCAATTAAGGCCATGAACATTTCTGCACTTGAATTAACATCCTGCTATGCTAAGCTGCCGTCTTCGCCTGTGTATCTGTAGGGAATCATTACTTCACCTGCATGTCACGGTCTGTCAGGCGGAAACTTGAAGTATCATCCCTCAGTCAGACTGAGTAATCTGTGGCCTTCGTCGGGTCGTGCCGGCCGACCTAATCTGAAAGGTCAATAACTACCGGCGCCAAGAAACATGTTTTACTTAATTTAACCCAGTTTTCCCCTCTCCAAACGTGAGATTAGGTGAGATTCGGCTCGATCCCCTCCACCCTCCTAAACGCCTCACGTAATTAATGGACGACCCCTAATCGCATCTCCATTTTTGCTCGAACAACATAATGGTCCAATCCGCAATCGGCGTCGGCAATGAGCGTCGATCGGAACCTTGCGTTGATCAAAACGTAGTCTGAAATCGCCGAGTCGTTGCCGGTTGTATTTCGTGAGTTGGCGTTTGAATGGATGGCGGAAGATGCTGGTACCAACGATCAAATTGTTTGACGCTGCGAATGAAAGCAGACGTAAGCCGATGCCCGAATTTGCCCATAGTTTCTTCCCCCCTGAATGTGCATTAAAATCCCCCGCGAGTACGATCAATTCTGTTAGAGGTATCGTATCCAGCGTCTGTTAAAGCTGATCGTAGAATTCGTCCTTGTTGGCATCCGAGCTGATCCGCGCACAAACGGATACGATATGGGTCTTGGTCGTTCCATCGATGGTTATAACCGTAAACGCTCGAATAACGGTTGGAATGCGATAACGCTGCTGACAGTCCATTGGCCGATCATAAACCCGACGCCGGCATCTCGTTTCTCACCACGGTAATAGTAAAATGTCATGGTTTCGCCGATTGTTGGCGGGGCGATTGTCAATGTCCCGGATCCGGTAAGTCGTAGTTCCGATAACGCAGCAACTGATAGTTTGTATTTCGATAATTCCATTGCTATCATTTCCTTTTGACCAAAATGATGTCCTGCTCGTACATTCCCCGCGCCGAATTGAATTTCCATTTTCGGTGTGACTAATTTGGGTCTTCGGCCAGTAACTATCTTCTTATGGGTCGCGCCAAAAGAGTTGATGCCGAGAAAGTCGCGTTTTCCATGCGCAGTAGAATCCCCGCATGCCGTTCCCGTCCCTTTGCCTAGTCGCAACAAATTTCGAAGGGGAAATTTGAAAATACATAAGCGCATTTCTTATCGATATGTGCGCAATTTTTATTTGTGTGCAGCTTTAATTTCCCCAGCTGCGCGCTCCGGCATCAACTCTTTTGGCGCGACCTCTACCAGCATCCCTAGTTGCTTCGGTTTCCTGATTCTGGTCAGTACGGCAGGTCGACCACCCTCCTCCTTTCACACCCTGGACTTGGGACCAGACGACAGCGGAGTAGCTGCCTAGTTCTCATAACTACACTAACCTTCTGTCAACCTCCTAAAAAATGTCCATCAATCTTTTTTTGTGGCAATTTACTTTTCCTAATTGATTAATTACGCAAGACAATAGTCTCAAATTATCTTAAATATCGTCTTCACCAAAAAAGCGAACTCTAAACGTCCCAAAACTGTAATTCTTCTCACCCATGAACTCGAATTAAGAGAAATACGTTTCTTATACTAATTAAAACTTTACATTTCTAAATTTGCAGGTAGCTCTCAAACGAGCAGCATAAGTAGAACACAATCAGCACCTGACAGATAGCTTCAATCCAGCAAGTCATAGCCCGGCCTCAAGCAATTATTTTATACGGAACTGCTCATCTCCAGCTGATTACCATACGGTTAGACGTGGTCAGGCCTTTATGACTTCATTACGGATTCCCGAGATTTTCCATTCGAGAAGAAAAGCCTCCTCTCGACCTGAACGCCCTAAAAGAAAGAACTCAATCAGTCAACCGAGAAATGAATGACTTCAAGGTAGGAATCAGAAACAAAAAAATAGACGTGAACCAAAAAAAAACTCCGAAAGCCTAGAGAGAAACGAACCTATGGAAACTTGAGAAACTTATGGCGGAGCACACGGAACCAACTGCCGTTTTGGCGTAGGGAGCGTGAGGGGAGCGTGAATTTGAGTACTCACCCAAGTAATAACAAAAATTGAAATTAATGAAATATCACCTGTCTGACAGCTCCATTGACAGGCGAAGGCGAGATTATGTCATTAATAACGTCAAAACCAGAGGACTGAGGTGTGAGGTGCCCGGGCCTGATCCAAATGGACACCGACAGCAGCACAGCAACGTCTCGCGAGCCTCTCTGACTGGCCGGCCAGCCGAGGCAGTCAATCGTCAAATGGAGGAATCCAGGCACGTCATTAGAGTCAGCCATCAATTTACATTAAAACGCAATTACGTGTCGGCGGAATATCGCGCGCATTGCGGCATTCCTTAAGACACAACCGCAAGACATCAGAATGATGGACATACGGCAGAGAGACGCGGCAAGCCCACGATCCACACAGCCAGCAATGATGACCAGAGAGTCGTTAGTCAAAGGAGTCTCCTCTATCACGTCCCAAGGATAATGACTTGGCAGGTTTCAGCGGTTTGTTGTTGTTGTCCACACCATCACCACCACCACCACCACACTCTCTGAACATACCCCATTCCTTTTCTGCAATGCCAACCCTTGTCCGACTGTGGAACGCATTACGCCGTGGAGAACGACTTGCAAATGTCCTTCCTGTGCCCATTCGAAGGATATTTTCTTTTCCGACTATTATTGCTGCATTATTATTGGGCAGACAGGAGGGGAGGCAAATTTATTGACGACTTCCCATGACTTCCGGGGGTATGCGATATGAACAGAGCGACCTGATGGCCCAGGAAGAGTTTGGCCATTTGGAATTGTTGCTGGCGTGGTGGGGGGAGGACTTCCTGAATTTCAGGCCATCATTTATTTGAGGTCATCTGGACTACAATGACCCCTCGACTCGGGCTCAAATGTTAATTTTGCGAGATTTTATGCGCAAATTATTTATGAGGTTTTCCACTTTTACTTTTTGATTTTTGGGGTGGATCTGGTTCTATGGAAGAGGACCAAGCTCAGGAATCGCCTTTTGAATTACCAATTTGGCATGTCGTACTGGTCTTGGTGTAATTTCTAGCTGAAAGCTTAATCCGAAGGAAGAAGGATATCATAGGTTAATCGGAAGCGATTTCGGACCATATCTAGCCGAGACAAGGCGGTATACGAGACTCGACCCCTAGTCTGAAGATTTTCTTTAAGTATTCTAGAATGGTTTTAGCTATAATCGAGGACTTTCTCAGGAAGTGTACTAGTATATCTCTGTCGTTCTGTCTGCCGGTGAGGCTAGCTGCTGGGCCCCTGAAGTAGAAGCTCTACTATGGTTGGTTGGTCTTGAGAAATTTGAGACTTTTTGGGTTATTTTTTGAAGGTGCTGAGCTATCTTTGCGGGATCACTGCGGAAAGGCTACCGCTCCTGCTATCCTTGCGTTCTGGAGCACTTTTCACTCCTCAACGACTGCTTGGAATTTTGCTTTGTTGGGCTTGTCCTTCTCCGAGATGATACCAGCGGACTCATTCTCTGCAAATTTACCAAGAACGAATTGACGACGATTTTACCTTCTCTTGCGGACGGACGCTCGTGATTTCTGTTTCTCAGATGTGCCATCGTCACTGTGTGCCTGCCTTTGGAGTACTGTGGTTGGTACTCGCAAAGCCCGAGCTGGCGATTGCAGTCCTTGGAGCAAGCTGAGACTCTCCCGAGGAGTCATTGAAGCCATGCATAAGGATTGGACTTACCACGCAGTGACAGAACAATTTTTGGCTTGAGACCTTATCTTTTTCCCAATCTTCTTTTAGAGGAGTGAAAAACAGTTTCTTCAGGACACGAGAGGTGTATAAATGTCTCAAAGAACTTGACGTCAATAAATCCACTGGCCCCGATAATATTCCCCCTATGGTACTCAAAAAGTGTGCCTCACCTTTGGCTAAACCTCTGCGCAAACTCTTTGCCTTGTCATATTTCTCCGGAGTTTATCCCAACTCTTGGAAACTAGCTCATGTTCAGCCCATTCCCAAAAAAGGTGAAGCCAGCGACCCTTTAAACTACCGCCCAATAGCATTAACTTCCGTTCTCTCCAAAGTTATGGAGACAATAATCAATCGAAGGTTGATGAAATATCTAGAATCTAACCAAATTATTCACGACAGGCAGTATGGCTTTAGACCAAAACGGTCTACTGGCGACCTTCTTGTATGCCTGACTGAACACATCAACCAAAGCATCCATGGCTTCGGTGAGTCTGGTCTGGTTGCTCTAGATATCTCCAAGGCCTTTGACAGAGTATGGCATCCCGCTCTGCTGTCGAAACTCCAAGCTATTGGTATCGACTCAGTTCTAAAGAACTGGATTGAGAGCTTTCTTTCTGGCCGTTCAATCAAGGTAGTATTGGATGGCGTCGAATCCAACCCTCATTCCATTTCGGCCGGCGTTCCTCAAGGGGCGATTCTCTCACCTACTCTCTTTCTTATATTTATTAATGATCTGCTCTCAATCCCCTCCAATCCACTTCATAGTTTTGCCGATGACGGTACTTTGCGTTACTCATACCCCTCCGACAACACAGGACAAGTAGGTGCCAGACCTTGTCTCTTAGAACGCGAACTCATGTCCAACTCTCTTAACGCGGACATTAAACTCATTCTTGATTGGGGCCGCAAGAATCGCGTCGAGTTCAATGAAACCAAAACCAAGTTCTGTCTATTCTCCACTAAAACCTGCACCAACCTTCCCTCCATTTCAGTGGGCGAGGATAATATAACAGCTGACCCATATCTTAACATCCTCGGCGTGACTCTATCCAACGATTTGCGATGGAATAATCACATACTCCAAGTCACCAAACAAGCGTATCAATGCCTCGGCTTCCTTAAGAGATGCAAGTTTCTCCTTCATCCAACTGCCTTGGCTACAATATACAAGTCCTACATTCGGCCACGCCTTGAATACAACTCGTATATCTGGGCAGGCGCTCCTAAAACCACCTTGGCTTGGCTAGACAAAGTGCAAAACCGCGCCATCAAACTCATTGGCGATAGCACTCTTTGCATTGATCCTCTAAGCCACCGTAGGAATGTAGCAGCGCTCAGCAAGTTTTACCGCTATTTTCATAGCGACTGCTCCACTGAAATCAAAAACCTCCTGCCTACACGGCAATTTTTCTCCCGCAACACAAGACTAGCCAACTCGGCTCACCCCTTCACCCTTCAGCCCTCCCCTTCACGCACATTACGTTTTAGCAGTTCGTTTATAAATAGAACAACTCGATTGTGGAACTCTCTTCCGCAGTCGGTGTTTCCGAGCTCATATAACATCTCAGAGTTCAAACGCAAGGTTCATCGACATCTACTCATGCACCCTCCAGACCCCTAACCTATCCTATCTCATCTTTCCTTCAGATCAAGCTTACTACTATACATTGTACCATGACTTGTAAGACATGACGGACTAGTAGTACAAAGGGTGACTCCTAAGCTTCATCTTGCCACAAAAAAAAAAAAAAAAAATGCAGGCTTTCTTTATACGGTGGAGTTTTGGATCCAGAATTAAACCCAGAAATTTCACCGTGAAAGATAGAATAGAAGTTGTGGCCATCTACATATTTCCACCTGTTCCGTGAAGATCTAAAAATATAAACAAAGCATCGAATACAACATATATATACGTAACAACTTATCTAAATTTCTCCGTCCATCCTAACAAAATGCTCCAATTACCTACTGACCTAAATTCTTGATGAATGTTGACGTGACATTTGACATTTATCATCGCAGGCGCCACCAACATCATAAATAAAAAGTACCGAGATCATGTCTCCAACAAAGGTTCTTGTATTCACTAAAAAGGGAGACAGAAAATCAACAACTACACGAGTGGCTGTATGTATCGATAGTTTTATTCAAAAAACGGGAAGAAAAACGGGGACTGAAGAAAAATTATTCTAGAAAAGGAAGTCAGGAAATCCAGAAGTGAAATCGAGCCGAAATTAGAAATCAATTTGAATAAGTGAAATCGATCCGTAATATAGAAATCAATTTGAAATTGTATAATAGTTTTGTCGAGAAAAACGCGATTTGAAATCTTGTTAGAAGTTTAAAATAAATTATAACGAATCCGAAATTTTGAGTTTCATTAAAATAAATCTTGAACTTTGAACCCACACCACCAGTGTTTACTTTGGTTACAAAGACAGCGTTCTTGCTAAAGAAACACCAATCCCAGTCAGAGGCTTGAAAGCCCACGAATGTTGCAAAAATCACAACAGAAAGTTTTGTAATAGAAGGCACCTATTGCGCAAATGTCAATGTCCTTAACAACAATCAACTGATGAGGGTCGACGAAAATAAGATTTAATTTGTTTGAATAAAAAACGGAAATTGCAGTAACCTTAAAGTGAAACCGATATCAGCATGCAGCATTTTCATCAGCAGTTCATCGCCATGCAGCAGCAGCAAAAAAACAACAAACGCAGCAGACAGTCACAAACGATATCCCGTAAATAGCTGGGCGGTGCACTTTGAATCCACTCGAACTCCGAGTGTAGCAGAGGAGAAAACAAGAACTAGATTGGATTTCTAATAAACTCTTGGTTTTTGCGCTAGACTTAAATCAGAAGCTAAGGCAGCCACATGGATAAGCCCCCGAAAACCCATCTCGGAACCTTTTATTAAGCTCTCCACAGGAGGTTTTAATCTACTCTCGAGAATGCCGGGTCCACATATAGTGGCTGGTGGATTTCAAAAGTAGTGTTGTATAAGAATCGAGGGGTTGGTTTTTGGGATCCTTATAAAGGATTCTAATCCTGGAACATTTTCACCATCATGTGGCCGTATGTATGTAGGGTAGGTATATCTCACTCCACCAGTTGGGGTATATGCTGTTCGCATAGAGGGCGGTTTAATATCCCATAAGCTTAACGCTTCTGCCACAGCCCAGGTCAGTTCAGCTCATTTCAATTGTTCGAAAGGGGAGGGGGACACTTCTCACTTTCATATACTTAATCTGGCAGAGGAATATTCTTCTCGACATTGCCAGCCAAATCCCGAATAATCTCGCTTTGATTACATAATTCCGTTCGATTGCTGATGAGTTTGCACCGTTCGAGTGCTGAACGACGACACTCCCTTCTGCACCACTATGCACTAAACAAACTTCTATAACTCTTCCCTGGTGCCTGTTGTTGTTGTTGTCGTTGTTTTGCTCCTGTTATCATTACAACAGAAAGGAAAAATTCAACAACAACAACAACGACAACAAGGACACCAAGCAGCAGATTAAACGCTTAACAGGGTGTTTTATTGTTTTGCACACACATGGCGAGATTTCAGCCATCTATCCACCCCCATACAGACGGATCCAGTCGCGGTGTATTTTATTCGGTTTTTTGCGGGCTTCGCAGCGACTATATGTATGTATGCTGAAGGAGCTCCTTCTGTCAGGATAATTAACAGGACTCGTGTACATATGAATTGGCCTTGCCCTCCCTTTTTTCGGTGTCGTGTCTGGCATGGGTGCTGTGCTCCGAGAGAGAGAGTTTATGAAAAATTAATATTTACGAGTCGAAAGTATTTTGTCATTTCTGGTAATAAACTCCGACAATTAGGACTCTTTGTGCGCTCTTGTCGAGCTTCTCGTTTGCACCCTTCGGGAGTTTTCCCTTAGATCTGCTTGTCTTGTGTTGTGCCTTTGATCCTATCGCTTTACTCCCTGTATGACAGCGCACAGGGCTCCACTCCGACGCGAGATCAAAGGATTCGTCGTAATGTTTTAATCTTCTGATTATTTTCGGATTTAAGATTCGTTTTCGCAATTTCAGCTGCTCTCGTCAGCTCTGAAAAAAGCCGGATTTTGGTGCAAAGGTGAAGGAGTCTTCCAGCCGGCAATCATCATCAGCATAATCATCAGCAGTAAAGAGGGAGGACAGCTTGGAGGTGGAGGTGTTCGTTTTTCTATTCTGGTAATGGTAATCAGGTGATTATTGCTTTTTTATGGGTTTTTGGAGTTCTCATTTGAATTTTATTTTTTTATTTTTTTGTGATTCTTTTCAAAGGTGATATAAATTGATAGAATTCAGAAAATAGGTACTAATCGATCTATGATTGTCTAAAGGCTCAAAACGAAGACTTTTGTACTCACAAATGACGTGAGATAGCTTGCACTTTAAACCTCCTATATTTTCATATTTTCTACTAAAATCTTAGTGACATTGTCCATATTATAGTCAATTGGCGACCTTGTAGTGTGCATTATAGAAAAACAGAAAACCTCTATAAAGTTTGCATCAATTCGAGGTGTAGGCTCTGAATACTTTGCATATCTCAAAGGCTTTGAAAAGTATGACATTCAGGTTCTTTTAATAAGCTTTAAGCTATTGGAATTGAATTAGATTGAGAATTTCCTTTCCGTGCATTCAATGAAGGTAATACTGAATGGCGTCAAATCAAAACCGTATCCAATTTCTGCTGGGGTTCCTCAGGAGTCAATTCTGTTACCTCCTCTATTTCAAATATTTATAGTAAAGTTACCTACTCTCAATCCCCTCCAATCTTGTCCAAATTTGTTGATGACGAGGTTCTGATCATTACTTGTCATGATCATCTATAGCACTACAGCCTATTATTGGCCTTGGCTTCCTCAAGCATTTCTCTCCATGCCGGTGGTTCCTGGCTAATGCCCTTCAATCACGCCAAAATGTTTTTCGTTCAAAAGTACCTAGAAGAATTCACTTTCAAAGTCCATGCCTCTGATCCAAACATCGAAATGGGCTCGTTCATTATTTACGAGAGGTGATTTTGGTGACCCCCCCCCCCTGGAGAGATTTGATATTTGCCTCGACCACCTCCCCACACAACGACGGGAATTTACGCCGTTTCCACTTTCAACGGAAAACAAGGAGCGAACTAGGCGAGAAAAACATCCACACTCACGTTCACGGGTGCTATCGGTTGTTCAAGCCGTGAGGCTGGAGCCGGCTTAATGGCTGGCTCAACTCGTAACATCCTAGGGGTAACTTTAAGGCGTCCATTATACGTTCATCCAAACGTCAATCAATTCCGTCACTCATGATTGATGGAAATCAAAATATGCAGGAAAATACTTTTATGCTTTCCGTTAGTCATAGCAGTAACCTATCGTCTAATGGACCCCTAACGGGGATCTGTGATTAAATTATCACAAATTTCAAATTGCCTAACAAACCTCCCAATGCCTTGGATTTCTTAAAAGATGCAAGTTCCTATTCCGGCTGCAGTCTAAAAATCCTACATTCGGCCCCTCCTTGAATACAAGCGGCAGGCCTAGAGTCAGACACCACAAACACTACCTTAGCTGGCCTCGACAAGGTGCAAAATCGTGCTATCAAACTCATTGGTACCTTTCGCGTCTCTATAGACCCTTTAAGCCATTGTAGGAATGTAGCAGCCCTCTCTATACTTTATCGCTATTACCATTGAGACTGTTCCACGGAAAGCTAGAGCCATATTTTTATTTTATTTTTGTGGCAAGATTCTATAAGCTTGTGTAATGCATTCCTTATATCTTTTCCTGGGGGTTTATTATTTTTAAGGTTCGAATCACGTCAGGAAGATTTTTGATGGAGTACTGGAAAACCATCGTCTTATATATGTACAATAGCAGTTAAAAGCATCCTGTACAATGGAATATAGTGTCGATATCACTTGCGTAAGCTAGAATTTGGTCATATTTGTAGAGGATTGCCTCATCTGAATCCCAGACCAATTTCTTCGTCAGGTGTAAGAAGAGACAAGTCAAACCTTTCCATTTTCAAAGCTCATTATAAATTATGGTTTGGACAATATACCTAACCAGTAGTTCGTGAGCCGGTCTATCTTTAGCGTTTACTATCTAAAAAGTGAGGCCGAGTTGAAATGCATGAACATAAATTTTTTTTTAAACCATCGCTATGGTATTTATAATATGAATACTGATGAGATGAGACGAAAAGCATTAATTTCATACAGACCGGAAAGTTACTCCATTTTATTATCCTTTTCAGTCCTTCAAATTAAGCCTAACTACTAGACATTTCACCATGACCTAAATGACCTAATGAACTAGTAGTATACAGAGAATACAATCCATTCACTTTTAGTTTATCACCTAGCATCAAACACTCTGTTCTCTAAAATGTACCGAATAATCAAGTAATTGCGATTTCCGAATTGCATAGTTTATAAGCTCCCTTTAACTTCAATCTCTACTACATACTCGTTGGAATTAATGGAATTAATTACAATAAATTTCCTGGAATTCCGATAGGTTGAATATTGCTTGTAGGCATATTACATGTAAGTAATTGATGAAAATTGTTACAGGATAGAACAATGATTCATTTTATAAATTCATAAATCGCTGATAGCGGTTATCGATTTCTCATGAAAAATTACTGGGGGTTTAAGAAATATTTAAACATAAAATTTGGGATTTGTGAAAATACTATAATATTATCAGATTCTACAACTAATTAACAAAAATGTTTCTTTTGCAGGAAAATTGTACAGCAAAAGTTTGTTGTGTGTGTTATTGAGGGCCGAATTGTTCGGATTAGTAAATTTTTAGTTAGTTAAAGAATTACAAAGGCCAACAAGTGGTTTTACTCCACCCGTTCCCATTCAATGCTCGCAGTAGCGAACGTGGAACCGAACAGCATATGCATATTCTCAAATTTTGCTTACATACTAAAATAGACGATAGAGCTAACTATGCCAAGGTATTCATTTTGAAGATTCGTATTGAGTACATTTCTTAAATCAGTTGTATACCCTAACCAAGACAGTTTCAACGAGAACTCTCTGGTATCTGGAAAGCAAACTGGCTGAGACTTATTTGTTTCTTTTAAGCTGATAACTTTGCTTTTCTCTGCATCACCAAAGTATGAATGGCGGGAATGAATTTGCTTATTCAACATTCCTCGAATCTATGAAGTTTAGGTCGTATGGATAGCTCAATAAGGAGTCTATGAACGTTGTTAAAGCCATAGGAACCGGCTATAGGAACTACAGATGTTCTCCGAGTAAATCACTTCGTGGTGTGAACATTAGCTTAAGAAACTTCTATAAATCCATCCTCGGCAAAAGCCACATCATAATTTGAAGATAGATTCAGAGGTAAAATCAGTCTGGCAGTTGAAACTTCTGGCGCTTGGTTACCTTCATCAAGAAAAATGTCACTTCGAACACAATATGTTCATGGTCGACTTACTGCATTTTTGTTCTCCTCGCTATTTTCCTTAATCGATACTGTGCAAGTGCAATAAAATGCTAGATGTCAAATATACTGGTCCTATAATATTCCCGTTTTGTCTTTAAAAAAGTGCAAAACATCTGCAAACAAATTGCAAAGCAGACCTGGACAGCCGCCTCTCTACCCAAAGTTTTTTTGGACCCAACAGAAAATTTGCACCACCAGTTCCCATTCAATCTAGGGGAACATTTCCATCATCCAGGTTAGCAGGGTCCCCAGAAATAAAAAAAAAATAAATAAGAGGTGGGTTCGCAATTACCCTCCTACTGGGAAAACAAGCAGACCCAGACAGCTGCCGTTCTTCCCTACTAAAGGGCAGAGTAAAAAGAGTCTGCACTCACTAAAGGACAGGGCAAGAAGGGCCGGAGTGGAATTGAGGAGGCAACGGAACTTACTAGTGCCCGCATCACATCAGCACCTTCTCTAGCTCCTATGGAAACCAACTGGTGTAAGTTTCAGCGCCTTGTGGCTTTGAATCTAGACTTGAGCTGGAGCCGCTTCTATGAGCTGTGGGTACTAGAGACGACTATCACGTAGCTCACTTTGGTTATAACCTCCTCCCATCATGCCAGCAATACTGTCTCTTCCTCCCATTGGCAATGTCCTGGGAGAATAAGGGACTTGCTGCAATGAGTAGAAAAATAGACTGCTCAATAGGGTTCAAAAGATCAATATGGAAAAAATACAAGTAAACCCATACAGCTTGCAATGTGGGCTGAGACCTGAGACGCTCCAAAACGATTGCAAGGAGGAAGCATTGTAAGACCATACATACTCTAGGCAGATGAAGCTAGACTTCAAAAGCTCCTCTCTAAGGACTCGTTAAACGGGAAGGGGATTCTTAAAAAGGAGAATGGCTAGTACCCTACCAACCAGGTAGAAAAGCGTGCCTGCTCAGTAATCACTTTTTAGGATATCCCTTGCATGTTGGGTACAGTCATCGGACCGATAATCCCGGAGTCTGTCTGAGAACATCTTCGACCGGGAAATGGTTAAATGGACAGTGATCTCCTCTCAACCCTATAATTCCCCGGGAGATGAAATTTTCGGGATACTCCTTCAGAAGTGCTTCGAGCTGATTCTCGACATCAGCTTAGAGCCAAGAACCATGGAGCTGCTGAAATCGTACAGACCTATCGATCTATCAGCTTAACCGAATTTGTTTAGAATACATGGGAAGGCTGCTGGACCTTCACATCAGGGGCAAGCTGGAGCTTCGTTTACGTTACTCTGAGTTCGCATACTCAAAGGCTAAATCAACAGAGATAGTCAGCAAAAATGAGAATGCTCTCTTTGTTAAGGAAACTGGTTTGTGTGCTTTCCTTGACATCAAGGGTGCTTTCGATAACATTGACTAAGACCATATTTCTAGGGCACAGGCTCTCAGAAACCTGATCCCCTACACAATTAATTAGATAAATGTCATGCTTGTAGGGGATGCCATTTCTTAAGCCCTGGTTCGCTACATCAAGCCTATTAAGGGCTACCCTCAAGGTGGAGTTTTGTGCCCACTGGGTTCGATGATATCGCCAATGCAGATGACCTCGTAATCATTGTCTCGGGGCGGTTTGACTCAGGGCCGGCGACAAAGATATATGTAAATTGAAAGTTCTGAAATTGCGCCCGGTGCAAGTGCACCATTTGCACCTTTGAAAGCGCCGCCCCTGTTTGACTACAGAGACAATACAGAGCTCATGAGAACAGCACTCTGAGAAGTATAAATATGGTCAATCCAAATAAGACCGTCTTGGTCTCTTTTTATAAACTTTACAAATTGGAACTAGGTCCTAGTTGTATCGCAGGTTCGTCACTTGAGTACTCAGACTCAGTAAAATATGTGAAGTTATTCGTCTTATGAGTTGCCATCGTACTTTTAAAAGAAGGGCCAATGATCACTAGAATCATGTTCTTTGGCTAATGAAATATCCAAATGTGATAAAGCACTCATAACCAGCCTCTTCCATATTAATTAAGTTAACTTTTGATAGTCTTCAGACACTTTTAACAAACCTTAGCCAGATAGATGGACCCATTCTACCTTTCATTCATAAGGATTTCGCGCCAATCCATTATTCTCATTATAAAACAATTTTTTCCCCGCACTTCCTTCAGCCATTTAAATCGTTCCTGGTTTATGTTTGAGAACAATACACCAAAGAGTACATGATTCTCGGCGATAAATCAAAAATAAATGAAAAATTTATTATATCCTCCTCGAACGAAAATGAAAGAATTCCCAGCAGAAATCCAGGAGTCTCAAGAAAGAATGCATTTAAGGAGTTGTAGTTGTTGTGTCTGTATGTGTCCCATCTCTAGACAATAATATTCCGCCATGAGCATTTCCTTATTTTCAGTGTTAAAATCCATCCCCCGGTGGTGGTTTCTCACCTTTTAACACGGGGATGATGTAAAACGCCATAAATTATCGAAATAAATAAATTATGAGCCCCGGGAGTTGTTAGTATCCGTTCTGGTTTTATATATCATGACAAAACCAGCTGTTAACACCTTTTTTTTCGTTGATATTATACCAACCAAAAACCGCTCGTGTTTTTCTTCCTTAGAGATATGTATAGGTATGTTTGTATAGATATAATCACGAAAGGGATGAACTCGCGAGCGGCGAATCTTTATTTTATTTTTTGGCTATTGTTTCGGCTCTACCCCGGAATTACTAGGACTGTTTGTTCAAAGGACCGTTTACGGATGTCCTTTCGGTCCAATAAATTATATTCGGTTTTGTTTTAGGGCAGAAAACACTCACCCCATTCCCTAAAATAGTAGAGGTGACAAACAAAAAAGCCACACACCAACTTCAGACTAGAGAGTATTTACATAAATTTTTCTTATTCAGGCTGAAGAGAGAGAGAGAGAGTCCTGTGGCATGATCTCCACCCCTTTCGTGTCCTTTTTTCTATCTATCTATATATAACGATGGTTAAGGATATGGCTAGGACTCGATGAGAGTTTTTAATGCCCAGCGATAAAGTTGTTTCGCTCCATCCGGCTGCAATGAGTTATGGTTTGTTGGTTTTTTGGCGGCATATACTACTCTATCCTCTGGCAACCAAAGGGGGCACCCGTAGGGAAAAACGAGTGCATCCTTTTTTCACAAGCCGGAGGTCTCCTGTACCCAGGCCAGCAGCCCAGTCAGCGCTGATGATTTATTGGGACAAAATTTATAGCCTCTCCAGTTTTCATGGGTATCTTTTTCTAGCCCAATCGTGACACATTCAATGTTCACATGATGCCACCGGTAGTCCTCCCTGGATTGTTGCTGAACGTTTTCCATGAGATTTTATGTAAATTACTTAAACCAGAAAATGATATCCTTAAAATATTAACTAAGGATCTGCCATAAATCTTCGGGTTTTCTGTGGGCTTGTATCCATGTAAAAACTCGTTCCTTTCTATCATTTCTTTCTCTCTCCAAAAAATTTCTAAAACAAAAACCGAAATTCTTTTACATCTCAACCGCGAACTTTCTTTTTATCCTTTCGCTGCTTTCATTCCTTATAAAACGAGAAAATTCAGGATGCCGAGAACTGGTCCAGCGTGAAAAATCCTTGGAAATTGCTCCTTTCTGTTCACTGCCCAATTATTTTATTACGTGGAATTTCTTGTTTCGCTTAATTCACCAGGATTCACCTTTGATATCATCAAAAAAAAAGCGCAGTGTTTCCCACCACCCAATCCTGTGTAATATGCAAGGAGAAAGACTACTAGATCACCCAGAAACCGTCATTACAATTCATCCCTTATCCTTAGGCATTTTCTCACTGCCACTAATCAGATCGAAACCATCGGAATTCAGGTTTCCACCATGCTTGGAATATTTTTGTGTTGTTTATCTTAAAACGAGTCCACGGCTCTGCGATATTACAACAACACAGCGACAAAGGACCTAGGTCCAAGTAGAACAATCCGCGAGCTGCCCTCGTTCAACCCCTTCGATTAATATGATATCACACCCCAAAAGATTGGTGGCTATAGTCCTGCGATGTTGCTCTCCTCTGGCGATGTTGCTGCTTTCCTCTAAGGATATTGTGTGTCCTTTTGAGTCCGCGCCGTGCAAGTTTTATGGCGGTGATTTTTCTTTCAGTTCGCGGCGATTAATTTTTCTGATGCAGTCCTTAACAAACAAAAGGATTGTGCGCCCAGGGGCCAAGATCTTGGATGCACCCAAGGGTCTCGAGGCAACTCTTGTTTGGTGTGAAAATATGGGAAGAAAGTGACCAAACGAGATTGAAATTAAAATAAACTCGCGCATTCGGAAAAAAAATTGTAATCAGATCTTAGGACTCGCGGGAATCTTTTCTCTGGAGATTTTGTTTTAGAGATTAACTATTCTATTATAGGGAATTCAAATCCCAGTTGAATTGGTTTTTTTTTTCACAGGCTTGTGGAGAAATGAAATACCTTGCGAGTACAGGCAGACGACAATTTTTTGAGCGATCAGATTAAAAATTGGCATGTCTCTAAGGGAATTTCTATGCCCGATCACAGACATACATATGGCATTTAACGTAGAAGCTTACAAAATAAAGACGACAGAAACAAAGTTCTCAGTGCTCCGATGGTTAGTCCTGGGGTGCTCACAAAACAGTACCAACACTATAGAGGAACTCGACTAAACCAACAGGTAAACTCGGACAATTAGCAGTGATAACCTCGGACAGATGCCCCCAGAGAGAGAGAGAAAGGCACTATCACCAAATCTATAGCTATTGATTATTGACAAGCTTTTAACAAAACTAACATATTCTTGCTTTGATGCACAGGGAAACACCGTGGATTTCGACATGATAATTGGAGGTTAGGACTGAATGTTTATTATATTTATACAAGGTCTCCTACGACGAGTTCTTTCCAAAGCTTATATTTGGTGCCAAGAGTAAGAACCCTAACTCTACTATACTCAAGGAAAACGGTCATCTTATCCTTACCAGGCAACAAGGAATCTAAATCGTCAAACTCTCACAATGAATCAGGAAACGGTAGGCTTTTTAGAAAATGTTAGGTATATTCCTAAGGATCACTCTAGAAAAAAGACTCAACTGGATTTTACCTGTTTATTTGTCAGAAGCTACTGAGGACAACTTGTATTTTAAGACCCAAAATCTCCTTCTGAACATTCACTACAATCATCAATCTCATAAATTAAATACACGACCCTAGCCCTGGAAAACAAGCTCAAGAATGTAATTCAAATACCTGCTCTATTGCATCCAGGGGCGGCGCTTTCATAGGTGCAAATGGTGCACTTTCACCGGAAAATCGGATGGCACAGCCCTCTATATAATGCTATAACAGTCAAGAAGCCCTAAAATTATTTTTTCAGCTACAGTGAAGACTGAAATCAAAGCTTATAAAGAGATGCATAGATTGAGATTCCATCCACGAACAGAGTTAGCCTGAAATAGATACAATGGAATGAAGGATTCAATCGAACTAAGAGACTATTATTGACGACAGTGAAATGTTTTATGTTTTATTTCTTTGCAGAGCGCAGCCATGCTTGACCAATCCAGCCCTAAATCTCTTGACAGAAATTTGAGCCTGTTTAAGCTTGTGGTCAACTATGAATGGCCAAAAATAACGCTCAATTCAGTTCTTTGTAACTAAGTCGATACCATTAACTCGAAGGTTTCTCGGCAGAGCTGGGTGATATGCTAGACTTACAAAAACAGTGCGCCCACCTGCATCCTCCGGACCTTTTTATCAAATATGTGGCCTCGTGAAGTTCACTTAGTTAGACTGAGGGAATGCGGTCGTGTACCTTAAACCCTTACGGTCAGCGCAATATATTAGACTTACTGGGCTTGAATTTACGGTTGCCACCTATCGACTAACGCGTCTCACTGTATATATATTGACCTTCAGCAAGGACATCGCCGTCGAAATTCACTCACGAAGAGAATCGTGAAGACGACTCCAAAGCGTCAAAGGTCACCAGGGCAGGGATCTATCTAGAAAACGCCATCAGTTCGCAGTCCTGGCTCCCCCGGCTCCATCTACCATCTTTCAAGCAATCCTGAAGGCCTTCCAGACAGTGAACCTCGTACCTCGTAGACAAGTGTATAACATTGTAAATTTCTTGGACAGAGCCAAGCCTTTATAAGAACCCTTAATTCAGTGGTGACGCGCACCAAGCTAATGAAGAGATGTAAATTTGAGCTAGATAGGCTTAACTTAACTTTCGTCCTGGAACCGGACATCCGAATTTAGATGGGACGGAGAAAGTCGACTAGCTAGTCTAAAACGAAACGTTCCTTCGGGACTCGGATATTGAGATAATTAGCAAAGTCCAATAGACAGAGACACACACATCCACCACAGTTGGTCAAAAAATGGTCAAGTATGTGCTGTAGAAATAAAACTTTTTAGGTATCTTCTTCTTCTTCTTTCACGGCTCTACGATCGGCATCCAGTCCTGACCGCCTTGGGTCTCCGGTCGTACTTTAATCTAACCTAATGGTTTATAGGTGGAGCTCCTAGCTTCAATTTTGATAAAAACTAAACCAACTGTTCATCCTACGCTTTATAGACTTGGTAAACTGAGAAATGAACAAAACCATTTCAGCCTTTATAACTTTCATAACAGAAAGAGAGAGAGCAAGAAGTTTGCGTTTGTCCTACAGAAACATAAATTCCAGTCAGTGTCTAGAAAAAGTGAATAGTACGCAGCTAGTTAGGATTCCACAATGGCAGACAGCTATTTTCGGAGCTGAATTGGTTTTGGGAAGTAGATTAAAACGCGCAATTCACGAGTTACGGAAAGGTGGCTCTATTTTTCGTGGCAACTCCAAGCCGCCTCAAGGTCCTACTCTATAATTCCCCAGCTTGAAAGCTAACCCATCCCCAGCGAAGTTCAACTAGTTCAGTTGCCAGGTTATTGTCCGGAATAACGTTCACACCTGAACCCACAACCGATGACGTCTCTGCGCCAGTAGGACTATTGCTATACTACTGAGAAAGTATGAAAAACATATGTCCGTGATGAGGGATGCTTGATCAAAAATATTGGGGAATACTCTTAGTATATTCAATTAAGGAGCTTTGCCTTTGGCTTAATGATTTCTTTCTTCTTTTTTTGAACATAATATTAAGTTTTTACATATTGGCAAAACTAATTAGTAAAAAGGATTTATTATAAACGTATACTTAGTTTAAGCCCGAAGTTTCTGCATAGTTTTAGAGAATGATGTCTGAAAGATTGACGCTCATGAGTGTCTAATAGTAGGTTTGTAAAATCTATTCGAATACGACGAGAAGGTATCAAAAAGCTTCTCAACCACTCATTTAATCGAAATTAAAAGGGAATCTTAATATTGAATCTCAAATGCAACAGTTACGAAAAGGTTATCCTTCTATAAGAAAGATTTCAATGTCTGGACTAGTTTTATATAAAAGACTGCAAAATGCTTCTTGCAATAAAAACAGAATCCTCGTAGAGAAGAATTTCTACAATTATCACAAACTAAGTTACTCAATGCCATCATTAATCATTAAATTTAGTTTGTGGAATAGCTTTTGTTCTTTTTTTGTTATATCTTAATTGAAATTAGTGATAGTAATTAAGTTGAGAGATTCTACCAAGATAAAAAAATCATCAAACCCGAACCCCTCTCAACCAATCCTATCCTTATTCTATCCTTTGAGGTAAGCGTATTACTAGGCATTGCACTATGACATTGCGACATGGCAGACTGGTAGCATAAAAGGATGACACCTGAGCTTAGAATTTATCTAATAGGTAAAAAACTGTGACTTTTCTAAATTTAGTTTTAAATTTTTTGGTATCTATAATATATTAAATTAATTTGAACTCTCGTATCGAGAAATTCTCTTAATTTTTGTGCAAAATTTACTTTTAACAAATATATTTATGCTAATTATAAATATTATTTACTTTTTCCACAAACATTAAAACCAGTTATTTTGTTCCAGCACAAGAACAAGCACAAAAAAGAGAAGTCACGTCCCCCATATTTACCAGATTCCCCAAAATTCCATTAACCCCCATTTTGTGCGAGAATACGTTTACTATTAAAACGAGTCGTAATTGCTTCCTTTTGTTCTAGCTCTGTGATTGGTTGTTCAGGAAATCGTTATGGCCACCCAGGATACATCCACCTTTCATCCTCTCGCTCCGCTCATTCACTTCAGGACACGACAGTTGTAGGCCCAATGTTGTTGTTGTGATTATGTAGTGTATATAGCCTAGTTCATAACTTCTTGTTGTAATATTTTGAAATTGTTTTTCTATTTTTTTTTATTATTTAGATCTAAAGGATAAAAAATAAGGAACACTTTCCTTTTTAGAGAGAAAGAGAAAGTGAAAAACAACATCCAAATTGCCGGTAAAACACAACTCAAACGCCTTTTCTAAAATAGCGGAAATAATTGCGCGCCAATTTTTCAATCCAATGGATAAAAATTTACGATGAAAAATAATGGGAGTAGAGAAAAAAAACTGGATAAAGGAGAGAAACTCTGAAATCCCATAATCAGTAGTGCAAACCTTACAGGAAAATCAAAGCAGAAGCAATCAAGTCCTTAATCTGCGCTCAAGTCTCCCCAACAGTCAAAGGTGCAGGACGGAAGGAGCAAGAAGGATGCTGCACAAGAATCTTCTGGTGGTGTTGTTTAATTTTCGAGTTACCCTGTCCTCTTTCTACAGTGTGACTGACTACTGATTTTCAGTGCACGTCAGACTCCCTTCGGAAACTTCCTTAAAACTTCAGGATACAAGAGTCTTCAAACTACAAAAAACGAGGGGTGGTGGTGGGAGAGACTGCCTGGCACTGCCTGAAAATAAACCGGCTCCATACAAAGAAAGGGAAGGAATCATCACCGTCGACGTTGTTGTCGGCTTCACCCTCCATTTGTAAATATCCCCACAGTACATAGGGGGGCGCTGAGTACTGCAAGGATGAAGAAAAAAAAACAACAAATCTCGACATAATCTCGACAGTCTGCTGGAGAGGCTCCCCCTAGTGTTTCTAAGAATTTGTGGGTTACCTGCCACCTCCCACTTTGGTATGTCCTTCTGCCAGGATAAGGACAGGAGCACGCTGCCGCAGGAATGTTATGTTCAATTTGTGTGGGTGTATCCTGACACCCACCCACCCACCTTCCCTGCCAAGGTATTCCGAAATTTACGCAATCATCTGCTAGTGATTGCAGGCTTTCGGCCCAAATCTTGTCACAAATTTTTAAGGCGAGTATCCGTTTCTATTTCCCCCCTTTTCGCTGGAGTCGTCGGCGAAGGACAACCCAAAAAAAATAAAAAAAAAAAAAGGAAAGAAAAGAAAAGAAAGCAACAAGAGAAATGGAAATTGCAAAAGCACGCAATGATGAGATCAGGAAGTAATAAAAGAATTTCCCCGTTTACCCAGGAGCGCTCCACTCAGCTCCGGATTGCAGAAGGACGAAGGAACGGCGAACGGCGGATGGCAGGACGGGCGGGGCGGCATCATTAGATCCTTGCTCGGGAGATGGATATCGCCAACCACTTGCTCGGCTCCTCTCTCTATGTTAATGGTAATTTTATGATAAATCGCGACATTTAATTTTTTAAATCAACATTTAATAACCCCCATATAACCGGCGTCCTTGCTGCTTTTTGATGTAGCATATAAAAAACGACGACGCACACAACATACCCTCTCTGCACAGGATCACAGCTAGTGGTGGGGGTAATTTCAGATTCGAAGGATATTTATGGAACACACAGTTTTATGGCAGCCTCTTTTCTGGATGATTGAATGCGTTTTTTTATAGGATCCTGTTTTCTTGATTTGGCGGAATAAATTGCAGAGGAAAAGTTTTGAGTTTTTTTTGTTTGTTTGCTAATGGAGAATGCTTGGAAAGAAATTTTAATGAATCTTTATTTTGAATTTAAAGGGATAAGATTTAGGAGAAAATATAGAAAATTCAGGCTTCATGCAGGTGGGAAACTCAGGACTTAGTCTGCAGTATTCAGTAATTGAAAGTCTGTAGCTGAATACTGCAGAATGACTGCACTCTTGAGTCATAAACAAATTTTACTGTCTGGCCGATCTGAGAGTAAAGACAACGATGAGATTAGTAAGCGATTTAATGAAAGTGTCCACAGAACTCTAAAGACAGCGACCAGCTGGATTGATGCTGGCGTGCGATGCGTGCGGCCGATCCGCGGAGAGTTATAGCTGACAGTGCTTGCGTTTTTAAACATATAACAAGCGCCGAATGCATGTTTTTGTTGTGTGTATGGTGCTTGTGTTTGGGCGTTTCAGCCTATATCGAATATGGCAATATGGAACGAGTTGAAAATAGACCAGCATTGAATGCATTCCGCTCACGCACCTGTATATCAGATCACATTTGAATGTAGGCATTTCTATAATATCTATCGTCGCACGCACCGTACCCACGCATTATCTGTCTCCAGCTTTAGTATTGTGAACAACTACCCTTTTCACGCACTCAACAAGATATGAATTCGTTTGCTAATAGAACAACTCGACTGTGGAATAATCTCTCGCAGTCAGTATTTCCGAGCTCCTACAACATCCAAGAGTTCAAACGCAGGGTTCATCACCACCTTCTTCAATACCCTCCCGTACCTTTTAACCCTTAACCTATACCCCCCCACCCCCCCCCCCCCCCCGTACTAAGCTTACTGCTAGACATTGCACCATGACGTGACAAATGACATGACGGACTAGTAGTACAAAGGGTGACTCCTAAGCTTAGCACTGCCACATAAAAAAAAAGCAATTAAGCCAGATATACGAACACGCTGGAAATTGTCAAATCATGCGAATTTGTACAAGGATTCAAAATTTTAACGAAATCAAGCCTAGAGCAGCTTTATCACATGCAAAACAAAGCGTTTTCATCCAGGAGAATCTAAAAAACTGCCAGTTCGTGTTCAAAAGAGACGATAAAGGCTGACTATCTTTGAACTCATCACACCAATGTCCGTTCGAGGTATTGGAGATAAATTCAAAGTATTTCGTATTACGGACAAAAGGAAAGAAGCTAGCTAGTCAGTCGATCAGCTAATACTAGAAACTAGTGCCAGCAATGAGCATCACAAAGCATTCAGAGCCGAAGAAAAATCACCATTCTAATGCGTTATCGCTGTTCCTGGAGGAGGGGCATGTGTAGTGAACTCAAGGCCCGACAAGCCAGTGTCAATGGGGGTTAAAATGCGAAGTAACTCGATGTGCAACTTCCTCTCATTTCCTTCCATCTACATATGTAGCAAATAGAACATCAGAAACCATAAGACAAAAAGCCCTTGGGAAACTCCGCTTCAAGGCCAGAATCATCTACCGTCAATTTTGACATATGGTGGAAAGGACCAAAGTGGCTTAAAAAGATAAACACGAAATTCTACGAGTGTGTGGAAGACTAACGAAAGCAGATTGACATTTCAACGTCACTTACCCAAAAACTATCTCATCCCATGGATCAGAGTCGTCAAATCAACCGGAGCTTTATACCACCTGCTGCCTCACAATTCGGCGGTATTTGTAAAATCTACAAAGCATCAGCTTTCCAGAGTAGTTAGAGATGCTATGTTGTTCTTGGAAGAGGGTACAAATGGAGGCGTATTGAGTTTGCCACTGGCATGCACTTTCTGTAGATTAAAGGGAGCAAAATTTAGTCTTTAAAAAATTGTGTAGGATGAAGAAAACGGGCAGTTTTCTAGGTGATCATTAAGGGTGGGTGCTAATAGCATAGTCAGTAGAACGGTTCGCGTTCGATTGCGTAGATCAAGCGGCATTGGACATGGTTACTGCTTAGCTGCAGAGTCCAATAGTCGGTTCCGAACCATTTATGACCTTACCATTGCCATGTTAGCCCCAGATCCAGTTAAAGGTGACCCGATTGGGAGTGTACTCAGGGCTCGTTAGTGAACCCAAATTAATTTGTACTCGGTCCTACCAGACTTTATTGTTATGATTGCTGCTGTCATATAACACAAAAATCAGGGTTGTTAGTGTAGACCCTTCTTTTGCTTTCATAGGTGCAGGCAAATACCGCGTACACCTGTGCCTTGAAAAACAGTAGCTGGTACTCCCAAGCTTGAATTAAACATGGGTTTTCACCCCAAATCACATCACGGCACTCACACTTGCCTTTCTGGGTTTGCCTGTTTCCGTTCGTAGTGGACTCGTGTCCACCCTGTGCTAGTATCTTAGAAAAAACCGAAAATAGCCTCTCCTGTATCTTGCTTGTGCAGATGATGAAAAAGTCGGTCATTTTTTGTCAGCAAACTCTAGTCTGCAACAGAGCAGAGAGAACAGTGTAAGAACTAACAACGCCATGGTTTTATTTTACCGGCTAATATTCAATACTACCGCGACACAACGCTAACTTAGGTGTCGAACAGAAGTTGCTTTCTTCGTTTATTATGTTTAGAAGTGACAGTAGAAGGAAGGTCTGGGAGGGAAGACAAGAAAGAAGGAAAGTTGTCTAGATCGTGGAAATGGAACGGCAAAGGATCATAGTCGGGCACCCTAATTCTTGTCTTTGCTACCAAAGCGAGCCCAAGCTTTGTTCTGTGGCATCATACTAAAGCCCAGTATGGTATCCCATCAGAAAATATAGTGCTCTAATTTATTTTTGAGCATTCCTTAAAAAGCTGATTTTTTTACTAGAAAGTGGAGCGGTACTGACTATAGGCTTCCGTAGGCTACATATGTGCAGACAGCCAGAATGCAGAATGTAACGCCATTTGTTTTATTTTGTTTAATTTTTTATGCGAAAGACTAACCCTCAGAAGTTGCGCCCATTTGTTTTAACAAGGCTTCGATTACTGGGTGCAATGTCGGATATCGAACAGGAGACCAGCTTGTTATACTTAAAAGCAATGGTAGGAAGAAGGGCTGGGAGTTTTTTGTAAAGTGGTAAAAAATTGAAAGACGAATAGAGATGTCAGCGATTGGATTCGAATCACAGACCTCCGATATGGTACCCGACTACTAGTGGCGGCCCAATTTCTGTTCCTTGGCATCATACTAAAGCCCAGATTTGTTGGCTTCACAATCTAACCGACAGGTCTACAGACACCTTCCATATTAGGTCAACAAAGTGTCCAATTTAGGTGTACGGTACCAATCGAGTTTTACCATTTAATGTCACCCCTAAGTATTTCGCTTGTTGTGAAATCTATGATCTGCAAAGGATCAATTTAGGTTATCCAGACGCGTTTTACTGGGATCGCACATAGCATTAATCTTATACTCACAACTCTCGTATGAAACAACCATACATTTGCGACATACCTACATACATTCCTTAATTGATTGAACATTTCAAGTCCGCCCATAAGAATTTCTCAAAACTACAAAGGAAAATAACCCAGAAAGCATTAAATCATGTCAAAAAATTTCCACCATACATTTCATGAATGGAGGACCTTCAGAGGTTACTTTTATTTTTTTTCCTGAATGACGTAAAATGTTACCTTACATCCCTATTCATCAGGGTGCAAGACTGCAAGTGTCGTTTCTAACAACAAAGCATCGATTCCAAGAAGTCAGGTATTAAGGGACATTTATTGTGTTTTGCTAAAACTGCCATTTTTTCACTTCTTGTTGTTGGTGTTGTGTCATTCAATATAGTATATCCCTTGAGCAATTGTGATTGCTCAGCTGTTGTTGTTGGAAATGTAGGACTCGTGTGCCTTTAAATATACAAAAAATAAAAAATAAATAAAAAATGTATGTTTAAGCCAAAATCTGACCAGGTGATCTGCTTTATTATTTAGGGCATAAATTGAAGGAAAAAAACTCAATGAAAATTGAGGCTGGTAGGGTAGGCTGGGTAGCAGCACTCTTCTGGCTGGGTTCGCGTATGTTTTATTTTATTAATAGACTGCGAGTGTTCTCGAAAACAAGCCAACAAAGCAGAGAAAATGAGGAAACAAATTGACATAACTCGACCTCCACACCCCATTCATCACCCACCATTGAACGAAGACAAAATTCTAAGCTAAAAGGACCCCCAGGAACAAAGGTCCTCTTAATTAAATCCGCCGAGAATTGTTCTGATTGCACTCGAGGGGTTGATCTTCTGACGGGAGTATTTTTATTTCGTACCCTGGTACTCGTTTTTAGCTGTTGGTGTTGTTGTTGTTGCTGTAGCTGGTGGTGGTGGGGGTTGACGGTGGTTTTCTGAAGCGTTGTTAGGAGAGCACAGGAGACACGTCAGAAATGGAGTCAGAAATGCCAACCTACTCCAAGGATTATTTATAGACGAACTGGTGTATGGATATGATATAGTATAAAACAATGTCGGCCCTATATCCTTTGGATTTTCAGACATTCAACATTGACGCAGACCAATAGCCTAGCATCATCCCTCTGGGGAAAAGTAAATTAATAATTTGATTACAGCCCGTTGGGGTTGCAGCACGGGGGCGAAACCTCACATGATTACGCACTAAATAAATTGCATCACTTTGCTCTATGACGGCCGGCGGTGATAGGGTGGAAAATAAATGTTCAATGCACACCCTGAAGGGTGTGTAATTTAATTTCGATTTCCGGTCTAATCCTATCATTTAACTTAGGCCGGTTATTGTTCATCAGAAATTTGGGGTCAATGGCGGGGCAAATTTTGACTTTTGTTGATGGAAACAATATGGACGATGAATACACACACAGACACAGTACAGACACATTTAAATCCCATTTAGCACTTCGGTTTTTTCTCAATTTCACACTTTTCAACTCTAATTGATATTTTTTTCAAAAATATCATTCATGATACACCAGACACCTCACCATCATCAACGAATCCTTAAAAGAAACCCAAAAAAGGAACAGAACTAAGTACGAAAAAAATTATATATACATACATACATATATTTAAGAAATTTCTGCCTTGGCCTTTTTGATTGATGAGAATCTCCTTCCATCCATCCACCTGTGCGAGATTCCTCTTGGCTGCTTCTGTACATCAGGAGGAGATTAATCACCCATCGTCGTCGTCATTTCTTTTCCTTTTCAGTTGATTTCCTTTCAAAGGACCGAGGAATGTGTAATCAGTTTTTACACTTATATACCTTTAACAGTCACCTCTACCAAACATACATACATACACAGGGGAAGATGAATTTAGTAAAAAAAAAATTGTGTTTTTTAAGTAAGTGGGTAGAGGGTATGAAATTTTCCAAGGGCATACCACCACACCAGCACCAATCAACCATCAAGGAAAAAGGGCAATGGTTAAAGGCAGAACGCGCAAAGACGAAGGCAACGTAACCTAACAAACGTCTTTGTATACCCAGTAGGAAACCGTGGAGTATAAAGGTCGTGCCGTGGGTTCTTACTGGAGATGAGTTCGGCTCCTTCTAATGCCTAAATTTATGTGGACATATCCA
Organism: Thereva unica; assembly: GCA_949987705.1. Lineage (NCBI taxonomy): Eukaryota > Metazoa > Arthropoda > Insecta > Diptera > Therevidae > Thereva > Thereva unica. The sequence goes on from OX465285.1 coordinate 12,754,474, forward strand.
TCACAGGATGAATCTTATCATCAATCAAAATTAGAATTCTTGATTTTTTTTACCCCCACTTTTTCCTCGCACTCTTTTTTGGACTTTTTTATTGGATAGTGGGTATGGATCCAGAATTTTGTCCTCGGGTTACGAATTGAGGTTATTTTTAGAATCAAAAATTGGTTTTTAGAGTTAAAACAATTTTTTGCTCTTAATTAATTGTGGACAGTAAATTTCTAGGTTGGCTGGACTTAATTTAAGAGAAGGCATGAGGATCTATGTTATTGGTTAGTGGCGGTCCTACATCATTTTCTAGATCAACCAATTTCACCAACCAGTCACAACCAAGCATCAGTTTTTTCGTAGCTTGAGCTCAAGGAACGTCCTCCACAAATCGAAAATATAAATAGAAAATAGAAAGGATTTAGGATAAGCCACTGGAACTTACAGGTAAGTCACTTTTTACTTCTATCAGACTGCGCGGAATCGAACCAAGGACCGGTGTGTTAACCCCTCCTAGGCCCTCGACAGATTATTCCATAAGGTATATTTAAAATACAGATTATGCCTTAGACCATCGTTTCTCAACCTTTTTAGGCCTCCAAAAAATGAAGTAAAAAATCTTGCGACCCCTTCACTATAATATTGGTTGAAAAATAAAAATCCAAGCGTTTGGAGCGATTTTCTCGGTAAAAAATCAAAAATGGGATGGAGACAACACGAAAAACAAACATATTTGGGGTTCTATCTTCTTCCGTCAAATCAGTAATAAAATTAAATTATTAAAACCGCTCCGCACTTAGCCGTAACCTTACGGCACCGATGCTTTCCATGTCAGTCGCTTCCGTGATGAAGTTTTCACTGACAATCACACAGAATCGCCTTTTCCGATTTTTCAATGCTCAAAGTTCAAGGGTATCTGTTATTACTTCTTAGTTTTGAAATGTCGAAAGAGGTAGGGGCTTTCCAAAAACTGGAAGGCGAAATAAAAGAGCTTATGGATGACAAAAATGGGCGGAATAACATGTTACTTACTTATTACCCTTATTCAATCCCTCAGGGGCCGTTAGGCGGAAACAGTTGCCCTCCAGCGGACTATTTTTTGCGCGACAGCTCTCAGCTCAGACCAGGATCTTCCAGTTGTTGCGGGGTCTGATAACAGGGTTCTCCTCCATGTTGTTCTAGGTCTTCCTACTCGACGGGCTCCTTGTAGATTCCAGCCAAGGGCCTGTTTGGCAAGATTCTCGTTTTCATTTGCACCCTCCCTAAGCCACCTCTAGCTGAAGTTACCATTTATATAGAAAATGATCAAGAATTTCTGCCACTAGTATTTAATGATTTTTTAGCCCTAATAGAACCTATATTCGTAGTAGCAGATGTTTTTTCTACTTTAACCCTTTTTTACCCCCAAACCCTATCACGAAATGGGTCCACTACCCGCAAAAATGTGATATTATAAAAAAAGCTTGAAATTACTTGAAAAGCTTATATACCAGGCGGCAGAAAGTTTGGACAACACCATTTTTTCAAGCGCCAGTTCCCCTACTTAATACCAAGGCTTGTGACATCCCCAATTCCCGCGATCGCCTCGAAATGAACAAACCACGTTTTAAGCCACACTCTCAGCTAAAGCCTCGATATTTTAAACTGGCCTGGAAAGACTAGCATAAGTTGGAGTTTGCACATCATTTAATTGTACGAAGCATTCATTGATTAAATTCGCTATACCTAGTCGAGAAGACGCTTGATGAATAAACTGGTGCCGGGGTATACGTCAGTCGTACGTCTGCAGGGCCAGCGCTTGATTTGTTTGGCGCCCGGTGCAGTATACCATATTGCGCCCCCCATCATATCTGTTCATTTTTTATAGCAGTGAATAAAAAGGCACAAACACTCTGTGAAGGCATGGGTACACTTTTTAATTCTTTTTTTTTTCGAAGTTTCAATTTTCTTAAAATCTTAATTTCCTATATTGCACCCGGTGCAACTGGACCATTTGCACCTATATGAAAGCCTATGTCCAGTCAGGATTTGCTTCGGGATCTTAATTTTCTGCTAGGTTTGCTTGAGCTTTAACTTCCACAAAACTCTCCCGCTAATGTTGCTTTTTTAGGCTTCGTACTGGTTAAGCTACTGGCCTTCGACACCACTGCCACCATTCTGCACACATCTACCAACCTCATCTAATCCAGGATGTTTTTCGGTTTTCCTCTCCAGGCAATTTTAAGCAGAATCTTGGGCTCCGCAAATCTATAGATCATAATAAAGGCTCCTATGTCGTTGCTATCATATTTCAAGGTATAATCGCTGGTCACTGAACTCCGTGTGTTAATTTGGACAAAGAAAGCGCTTTCAACAACTTCGGGGCACTTTCAACAACTGCAGAACTGTTTCTCGCCGAATTATTTATCTATAATAGCACGACTAGTGCGAAATGCAAATCAAGAACTATGACACCGTGCCCGGCCAAGGATAAGCGACGAAAACAGGCGAACGAGATTGAATTGATTTGCCACAACTTGCAAAGGACAAAGGAAAACACACACAAAGACTGTGCAGTTCCTTTGATAAATGAAAATGAAGGCACGGGAACATTGTTTCAATTTTTTTAAATGCTCCGTCCAATTGCGCCCGGTGCAAGTGCACCATTTGCACCTATGAAAGCGCCGCCCCTGTACGTCTGTACGAACCAGCCATCTTTGAGGAATAAAAAGAGTTCCATCAAAAATGGCATGCTGACACTTCACAAGGTGGTTAACCAACTTAAAGTGAATTTCCTGAATTTCGGCCATACTGACCACCTTTAAAATTACCCTACGAATCGTTTCTTCTTCTGCCTTCAGGGAATTTTTCTGATTAAGCAAGTTTAAGATAAGAAGATACAAATCTACATCGAAAGCGAGAAGCTCATCGCGTATACGCAAATTCATATTTTGCAGAGATAACGAGGTCGACTACTATTTGGAGAGGTTAAAAGTAGTGATCAGCAAAAATGGTCTTGTTTTTGCACATTTAGCAAGACCAAGAACAAGACTTAGTTAAGCTTGCAAGAACAAGAACAAGACAGATTGAACAAGAGCAAGACAAGAACAAAACTAGATTAGTCTTGTCTTGTTCTTGCGTTTGCTTATCACTAGCTAAAAGGCTTAGAGCACTGCTGGGCAATACTTGACTTTTCCAGCAAAGCTTTTTTTAAGACCTATCTCACTCGAATTAAAATCGTTTGCTTATACTCTCCCACTCGAATTTGCAATCAGGATGTAACCTTCCCCCTATGAAACTACCGGACGCTCCTGCGGCTCCCAAGAGTTGGCTTTGCTGGTCAGCTGACTATCGGATTTACTAGCTACACTCCAACAACACTAGCTCCTCTCCTACTAACTCCAACGGTTGCCCCTTTGGCTCAATTGGCTGCTATTTAGGAATCAACATTGTGAAATCGAAGTTCCGTTGTAAGAATATTTTGTTTCTATTCAATTTCGCGTGTTGTGCAGTTCCAGTTAACTAAAACAAAAAAATCAGAATAAAGAAATAGGGCTAAAATGCTTAACAAAAACACTAACCTAAGAAGTGAGCGATCGCGTATAAATTTCACCAAAAACGTTTCAAAAGTAATTCATATGAGCAAGCGAAAATGATACCAAAGTTTCCCCATCAAAATTTCCCCTACAAAAAAGCTTTCATCCAAGCGAAGACACGAACCTCATGCTTGAAAGCTAATTTTGCGAAATTATCCAAGCGAGGGTATGAGTGAAGCGGGTTTTTACTGAAATCATGGCGTCACTTTTTGTTTGTTAAAAATGCGCCAGAACCGTCATTGCTTATCTACTTGATCACTCTCCAGACCTCCTGCAACCAATCGAATTTCCTTTACCGTTCAAGCTAAGCTTACTACTAGACAATGCACTATGATCTGAACGAAATTATGGAATAGTAGAACAAAGAGTTATTCGTAGGGTTGGTTTTTACCAAATAAAAAAAAATTGCGCTGGCAAAGTTAACAAAAACACAAATGACGCTTTAGAACGACAGAGAAGTATGACAAATTAAATATTGTTGCATAGATAACAATGGACAAATCCCGATGGCTTGTACATGTTGCTCGCCATTCTCTGATTAAAGGATATTATAGTCTGGATTTGCAATGGTAGATCAACCGGAAAAGGATTGGTAAGACGACCAAGAAATATAGCTTATGAATGACGACATACGAATAGTTCGTATAAAAAATTCGAGAGAACTACTAACAAAATGTAGAGAGGACAGAATGAAGAAATTTCAAGATACTAGAATCCTACAAGGACTGAGGACTGTATCGCTATTTAAGAATAAGTAGAGCTTTTTACCATGTTTGCTAATTAGTAGATAATCTTTTTCCTGATGTAAACTCAACTTTAAAGATTACATTCTGAAACTTTTTGTTTCTTCTTTGAATTATAAATATTCATACCATTATTGTCCCCGTGAGCTCCCCCTCCATAAAAACAAAACTTTGCTATTTTGAACACACTAAAAACCAAACCAACTACCCTCTCCCTCATCACATAGATTGAATGTTTCAATTTTAACACTCAAAATTTGAGCTAAGCTGAAAAGGATTTTAATTACATTCCCATGTTAAGCCGCACACAAAATTATCGCACCCCCCCTTGTGTGCCCGATCCCCATTAAAATTTCGCCCATTAAAAACGAACCTTAGACCCAAAAATACTTCTTCAACACAACCCACAAAAATCTTTGAAAATTTCCAACCCCAAAAAGAAGAAAAAAATTATAATTTTGTGAAAAGGACCTCCACTGATTGAGTTGACGAGTGTTTCGATGTTGATAAATGTCATATGGCAGTCAACCAACCAAAGGAGGAGGTCCTCTCGGATCCTTTGGTAGAAATTTAATTTGTTGCTGGTATATTGCTCCCCGGCTCCTGTGTAAAATGTGGATGTGTAGTTGTATGTATATAGTATAGGCGAAGACTGCGAGGTTGTTGTTGATTCTGTTGCCACATTTTGCTGGTGGTCCTGTTGTTGTTGTTGCTGTTGTTGGTGTAATTTGTGCTAAAACTTTACGAGAACTGAAAATTCAAGGATTCTCATCCCTGGAAATTTTGGAAAGTTTTTTTTTTTGTAGGCTGAAAATCTCCCGCGCTTCCAAGGAGCGACAGTTTCTTTCGTCTTGAACGTGATGAGTTAAAAGTTTCGCAGCGAAGGGTGAGAGGGACCTGCTCCAACCCTCCTCCAGTAGGTTCCACAATTTTCCGAGAGTTGTGAAAGTGGTTAGATGATGGATGAGTAATCGGGGGGTGCGGCAGGGATGAAAACTTTTACATTTTCGTGGGATGGTTAATTGGAATTAATTTTAAGTAAACTTTTTAAAATGTTTCTAAGTGAATTGAGACAAAACCCAACGGGAAAAAAGAGAAACTGTCCCAACTTTTACACAACTTACGTAAGTCAAGATAATGTTAATGCCGGTGGTAGCAGGATTCACTTTAAATTCATGGCGCAGTACACCTCCCCCTCCAAACCCCGAGTTCATTTAGACAACGTCATTTTCGTACTGCATTAAGCCGGGATTAAGAGACAAAAAATACAGACGCAGAACAACCCCATAGATTATTTAATCATTGAAATGCACGCCTTACAGTAGATTTGACATCCGCAAAACTCATCCTGATCAAAGTTATCATCATCAGTTCATCAAACGTGCTGTGGAACATGGGGATGCGCTGATGCTGTTCACCCTCCACCAACCAATGCTCAATCTTAAATCTCGGCAGAAGTTAATTCAATCGTAGGGCATCCTTCCATATCATTCTATGACGCGGAGATTAGATGATTGCATCAATATGCTTCACTCAAATCCAATTATCTTGCCTGCACCCCAGCGATTGTGTGTTGAGGGTTGAAACTTCGATTTCAGTATGTTTATTTGCTTTTTCAACTGGCAACGTGCTGGGAATGACCCCTGGGTGGTGGTGGTTTGCATAATTTTGTTTTCCTTAGTCTTATTCAGCAGAAAAATTATGGCCTTATTAACTGCGTTCAAGGGAAGACGTGCTTTATTACGTGCAAATGCCGTGCTAGTTTCTTGAGTGCTTTTTAATGAGGTTGGCAGCTCCGCGGAATTTTGGGGATGTTAAGAAGGGTGTTACGTGAATATGGGTACTTATATGGCTTGGATGATTGTTTGATTTACGTAATTGGTTGTAACTATACCAAATGGCAAACGGAAGCAGCTATGTAACTATTTTTGAAGAGATTTAAGTCCTTTAAATTTATAATCGTGACGAAAGACAAAAATGAAGACAACAGTGTTTTTAGATAAAATTAAGAGAAGGAACTCAGCACTTACATAACTCGGAAGGAAATCGACCGACGACACTTAAGAAACTAGCTTTCATCCTTTACCACTAACCCCGTTTCACACGTACCCCAATCTTTACACGGTGATTGGTACTAGGATAAGACAAACTGGATTCGTTACAAGAAGCATAACATTCTGACAAAGCCCCATTACCCTCTGACCTTGATTGTTCTGGCACCAAGTTAGTCCCCAGTAGGAATTCTAGGAAGGCCGTACCGATGGAGCACTGATATAAGTAGTCATCTGGTGAGGGGTACCCCTTATTTTCTTGGTGTTCGATGAGCCCTTCTATAACCCATTACAAGAGAAAGCAGATGGTAAGGTGTAATCCAGAATTAGACCCAAACAAGTGAGAGTTTGCCCGATGAGCAGTTCTCTAAGTAATCTAAGGTAAGAACTTATGTAACTACTCTAGGAAAAGTAAAAAAGTAAGGCCTTACCTCCTATGACATCGTGTGTAAAAGTAAGAACTTCTATAAGGGATATGGTAAGGCCCACCCATTACTAATAAGTGCTCTTTTCAGTACTTCTGTAAGCTTACAGGTCCTACTGGGTCTGGTGAATCCAAGGCGGTTGAACGCTTATAGATGAGGCCACGTTGTTTTGATTTTTGTAATATTCGTGGTCTTTTTTTTTCAAAGAGTGTGGGGGCAAGCTACATGATGAACACTGCGGCCAAGCTAGGTTTTCCGGACAACTTCGATAGCCCGCAACCAAACTAACTTCAACGGTAAACTCCTTCACAATTTCAATAGTGTTCGTTCATATAAGGTGCAATATGGCCACTAATTGAATTTGGATCGATGACCATCACAGTCATACCCAGCAACATCAAAATCTTCTGAGTCCGCCCACTGGTCGACAAAAAAATCCTACAACTTCTACCTGTACCTGATATCAAGGCCTTACTCCTCTTGCTCCGGTCCAACTCACGGCCAGTCTGCCTTCTTTCTTCCTTTTTCGCCGTTCGGATATTATTTGTCAGAACGTTTTCTTCCGAGCTTTACGTTTACTTTTCCATCCTTTTTCCATCAACAAACTTTTCTAAATTCCCTAAATTTCCAGCTCACTACTAGTAAAAAATCCAGTCCTGGATCCAGTCCCCTTTCCAATTACTCTAAAATTCATATTCAAATATTATAGTGTCTAATACAAAGTGGATATTGAATCAGGGGATAGGACCGCCATTACAACAAGCTCGGCCGAAAAAAAATGGATCCAATAAGGTTTCTAACTACCGCCCAATACCAATTACTTCCTCTTCTTCTTCTTTGACAGCTCTGCAACCGGGATCCGATCCTGTGCTCTCGCAACTGCTCTTTCCACCGGCCCCGACTCTGAGCCGATGTCATCCAGTTTTGCATCCCTTTACATTGTAAAGTCCGAATTACATCCCCAAGTCAACTCACTTTGAAGCTTTTTTTTCGCACAAAAATTTGTATGCTTTTTTCTCTGTTGCCCTACATACTACATACAAAACTCTGTGCGATAAAAGAGCTTTAAAGTAAACTTTCGCGTTGACTTGGGGATGTAAATCGGGCTTAAGAAGTGAAAATTAAAAATTCTCTCAAAAATAATTAATCTAATTAGGAGCAATTGAAGTAGTTTAAAGTAATTTTTAATATAAAAACAAATTTAAAAAATTTCGAAAGCTTTTATTATGCCAAAAGCTTTTTGTGCAGCTTTTATGACGTCATGTACCAAAGCTCTACGAATTATGAAAGCTTTTATGACGTCAAAAGTAAAAGCTCATAGAATGAAAATAACAAGTTTCAAGCAAAAATTAAGATTTAAAACGTGTTTTTTATGGGATATGAAGTAGCTTTTAAACTGAAAATACGGCTCCTAGTATTGAGAGGGCATCATAGATTTTATCACCTTATATATTGTTTGGTATTTTTAAGCTCTTTACCTTGTAAATTATTTCTATTACAGTTACTTCTATTTGGAGATCATGGAGAATCCAACCTTACCCTAAAAGGGTTTGCCTTTGGTTTTTGAGACAAGAGATCTACTGGCGAACTCTTTGTATGTTTGACAGAGCAGTTCAACCAAAGCATCCATTATTAGTTTGGTGCATATGGTTGGGTTGCTCTAGATATCTTCAAAGGTTCTGAAAGAGTATAGGCCAAACCTAAATGGGAAGTGAAGTGAAGTCAACTTTGGTACCATTGCATATGAATGTATGAGAGTGACCAAAATGGAAGTAAGCGGAAGTTACATCTAATTCAGTGGAAGTAACATCTAATTCACTTCTGCGTTACTTTTCATTTAGGTTTGGCCTTATGGCGCCCTCCTCAGTTGATTAAACTCCGAAATCCTGATACTCATAATTGATGCACCTAGACCTAAGGAGGCGTGGGGTTGAACCACGCACTTCTAGGATGTTGGTGTTTTGGATAAACCACTACCTCCTACATATTGTGATTTTTTTCCTATCAGAAAGTGCCTCGGTGTGGCCTTGCACCCTCTAGATGACCTCTTCCAAATTGGACTCGCTGCAATCACACGCCTAACACAAGTTTATTTCTAGTTTAAAGCTAATTGAAATCGCGTCTATTTTTAACAATTTTTTTTCTCTTAAATTTAAACTTAAATTTTTTTATGCCTTAGAATTTCTCGTACTAATACAAGAGACACTTGAGCCAAGATGAAGAACAACCATTGAGAGTTTCCGTTCATCTTCAATCACAAGGCGGTAGACTCGATTTCAATTACCACATGAGATGGTGGTTGTTCCATAAAAGTGGCCACAAGTACATCTTTGTAAGGGTTCTTCATATTCGGTTTGAGAATCGAGATGTATAGTATATGCAGCCCTCTTAAGTGGCATAGCATCTCCTCCACCCATTGGAGACTACACATCTAAAAAAAGGAAAATCGAAACTCATACAACGCGGCCATGGGTCGGGGGCTCCCTGGAGCCACTTGCGCTTTTGTCTGCCAGTAAAAAACCTCCGCCGTGCCTCGGGTGGGTCTCATCCCGTGGGATTCGACACCCCAGCCCCTCCTGAATGGACACACTATGGTGGTGGGTGCTGATGACCAGTTTCATCTAATCGAAGCCAATTGTCGTCAATTTACGGTTGTCTTAGTCCATGGACATGAATGGACGGGACTCGGCTGGCACATGGCTCCGGATAGGGCTTATTGTCAGAGAGGAGCCTATAATCACTGGAAATGGCCAACGATAAGTGTCTTCCGTTGAAATGAGCCTCCGCTCGGCTGATATTAGCTGTACTTGATCTGGGTGATTTTTAATTGAATCCATAATTACAAGGTGCCATCGACCCCTGGCCGACGGCGGCGTCTACACCATGGATGCCCGGGGGACATACCCAGCCGAACGTATAAGTAAGTATCCACGGCAGAATTTTCTGAATGCGAACGAACGAACGAAACGGGTGTGGGGCCACGGTGGGGAGTTCGGATCTGGATTCGATGGCGGCAAATGAAATTCTGTCCGCCTCTCTTGTTTGTATCCGAAATTGGATTGGTAACCCTTAATCCGTTTATCGAAGTTCGTACACGAATGGACTTGAAAATTCTACTTCAAAATGGAGGAGCTCTGGAGAGTATGGCTGACAGGTTTATATGAAGCCTAGGCTTTTGGGTAAAAGGGTCGCCAGAGATAGCTTGGTCCTTAGGCTTTGTAAGGATTATGGGTCTCTGATGTGCTATTGACAAAGTTTTGTGTGATGATTGCGCTGGGAGGGGATTTTAAATTTTCAAGTTTTATATAAGGGAAAATGATGAGGTTGACACTTTAAGGGATAGGATAATTTTCATTATGGGGAGAAATTATGTACTTTTTTGTTGTTGTTGTATCGAAAATTCAATGAAGTGTTTTTTGTGGAACGATAATCTAGGCATGGATAATTTAATCATCATAATTTCGTTATTGGTCAAGCAGGAGCAGAGTTTAAAGGCAAGGCTCTTCGACATCTCCTTCAACATCCTCCCTACTCATCATATACCCAAGCTTATTATTTCCTCTGAACTTAATTTTTTTCCAGAAAAGTACCATATCGTAACCAACGACATGATCAACTGGTAGTGCAAACGGTGATCCCTGAGCTTACAACGGTCAAGCAAAAAATTAGGTTTGGCACAACACCAGCAACAACTAAGGAAAGGAGGCTCTGATCGAATTTGTGTTGCGCAACAATCTGACTATGGCAAACACAGTTGCTGGACCGATTTTGGTTGATACTAGATAGAGGGAAGTCTTAGTTGTTACCCTCTATAGCAGCCGAATGCTGAGAAGTATTAAACTGGAGGATCATGATTTCGGCAAAAATTGGAGAGCATAGAACCATTTTATTTGAGGTAGCCTGTGAAGCTCAACACGGGGAAGACTAAAGCGACCCAGACTCAGAATATAATCTCCAACCTCACCTCGAACTCCTCACCAGAAACGTCAGCAGCAAGAGAGGACGATGAGGATTAGCGATCTGCAGTGACAGCCCTTGATGCTTTTCAGATCGGAGATCAATATTTTTAGGAAGCACCACGTTGAAGAAAAGCTAATTCATGGGGCCACAGTTTTTATAAAAATGGCATCCATGCCTTTCAGTGACGGGACGTTCGTTTGAAGGAAGTTTTGTGGTGCCTTAAACCCCTTGATATCCTTAATGTCCACAGCTGATCTTCGTTTATTTAGCCGGATCCATCAGATGAGAGACACCAACTACAAAGAGACGAATCGGTTCAGGTGATGATTTCGTGTTGATTAGATGTGGATTTTTGGGGTGATAATGGGTAAGATCAGTTTGGCGATCAGTTATTAACATTCGAACGTATAAGTTTAGACAATTATTACTCTTACTAAGGCGTTTGGCCCTAAGTGGATTTTTATGATTCGACCGAGCTTATTTTTCAGTAGTGGAAGGTCCTAGTATCCTTTAACAAAATTAGACGAGCTACTTTTTAATTATGTTGTATATGGCATAATTTCGGGCCATGAAAAAATTTTGTAACTCCATTGTAGTGATGAGCAAGACTGTTATAGCACATTTAGCAACACCAAAGCAAGACCAAGACAAAACAGTACAAGGAACAGACAAGAGGGCAAGATTTTATTTGACATAACTGATAATTTGGAGTCCTTTCCTTTATTCGACTCGCTTTTTCCGCTTGTAGTGGACACACAAAACGTGAGCACTCACTCAGCAAGAATCTCATTACGCTAAAATTCGGCGTGTGCCTTCCTGTAGTTCTATATTCTAAGGGCCTTCTCGGGGGTTAGTATTGCTTGGCTGGTATGCTGCAGCATTCGCCGAGTCGCACGGTTGGCTGGCCGAAGGCGGCTAAACAATCGAGGGGCAACTATGCTAGGTGTTCGCATAACCGCGTAAAGATGTTTGTGTAGGATTTGCTATATCTTTAGACCCCCATTTATACACAGAGCACCGGAAGGCCGTGGCCTGAAAGTTTTCGCCTTGAGGCCAAGTATCACCCCACACTTGCCGGCCGCCAACTGTACGGGGCCTGCAGTCCAAGAAAACTGACAACAACTGTGTTTGGGCATTTATCGTGAGTTCGTGCCTGAAGATCTGAACTTCTAGTCACTCTCAAGCCTTGAATTTACGGCAAGAATACACGCCACTCGGAACGGAAAGCAAGGCGTGAAAACGATCCACACCGCGTTCACGCTTGTTCGCGGGTGTTCACGGCGTGAGTCTCGAGCCGCCCTGAGGTTTTCGTTGAGCCATGAACATTTTTGCACTTGAATTAGCAACCTGCTATTAGTCGTCTTCGCCTGTGTGTCTGTAGGGAATCGTGACTTTATCTGCATGCCACGGCCTATCAGGCGGATACCTGAAGTATCATCCTTTAGTCAGACTGAGTAATCTGTGGCCTTCATCGAGCCGTGCCGGCCGACCTGGCCTGCAAGTTAGTTTTCTCGAAATTTTACACTGTTTCTTGAAAAAAAAAAAAAATACGTGATATTCGTCGAGAGCCCCTTTCCCTAGTGCGATTGGGTGAGATTCCGCTCGACTCCCTCTCCCGAAGCGCCTCACGTAGTTAATGGACGACTCTTTTTCGCTTGGCTCAGTCAGTCTGGTTTCGCACGTGAGTAATTGTTTCGCAATCATCGAGTACGCTGGGTTGAGTCGGATCAGCGAAATCCTGGCTCACTGGTCTTTCACCTCTACTTGAATGTATTTGTCTTTTTTCTGCGTCATCGTTTCTATGTCGAATGTTTCTCACTTTTTCGAACTCTGACTCTATGTGCTACCTCTACGGTTCTATCAGAAAATCTCCTGGAAGGCGTACCGTGTTGCGGTACATTGTTTCTGGTCGTGTAGCTTTATGGTCTTGCTTGAAAACGGATCTCGCTCTCACCGTTTGCCTGCTTGCTCTAAGGGGTGGTATGTAAGTTAGTGATTCCTAATATTATTGTCATAGAAATAGTGACGACTCAAACTGATATAGCTTTGACGTCACGGTATTTTAGTTCTGGCTCGATTAGTATCTGATGACATGCCTTGTGAAGGTAGTTGAAAAATCATGTACGAAATAGATCAGGTGTCGTTATCGCGCTTAAACGTCAGTAGTCACCACAAGGTAGCCATTGCCGGTCGGGTTTCTTCGTCAAATGCAAAGGGCTGGACCATATGCCATATGTAGTAAGTATTCGAGCTCCGCCTTAGCGCTCTTCAATTTGTCATATAGTAGTCTCCTCGGTCTAGCGTATATTGATGGCCCTGGCTTGCTTTAATAAAATGCCACTTACTGGATTTCTTTCTTCTGTATAATCCGCGAATCTGCAGAACACAGGAAGAACGAGATCGTCATATTTTCGGTAACTTGAAGGAGGATATGGTCTTTGTCTTTGGGTACAGACAAGGTATCCTTTTTATTTGCGCAATCTATCTATCTCTAAATGCACCATGAAAGGAGATAAAATATTTATTTAAAAAAATCGAATTTGCATTTTTAGATGATATTCATTCAATTTTGATTATAATTAATTATTTGAATCCCAAAAACAGTTCTTCTTCAGTTTACAATTACAAATAGCCAACATCCCTGCAAGTATCCATCTATTCAACCTGTGACCGACCACACTCGTAAGTAAACAAAAAATAAAATCTAATGCAAGGAAAAACCCTCCCATTTCGTCCTTAGACGTCCTTAATCTTGATTAAATCCCTTCACAAAAGTAAACACACATTACATCAAATCCACCCATAAAAACTTAATCACTGTCCAGTTTTTTACCTTAGTTTTCAAGTCATTAAATGTAAACATCAATCAATTCCACCTTTTGTAGCTGCACCCAACTGTGTATGCAGACACATCAGGGATGATAGCAAACCAAAAGAAAAAAAAAATAAGGACGAAGTAAGTAAGTGTCCACTTAACGATTCACTTTGGGTTGAAAATCTCTTCTCAAAATTGAAAGCTTTCATTACCACTATACACCAAAGGACTTCGTTCTTCCTTTTCTGCGCTACTTTTTTTTCTTCTCTCTGTTAATAAAGAAGAAAACGACTTCATATCCTTGCACAACTGCAAAAGTAAATAGCGTCGGCGTTGATTTACCGAAAAGGGAAAATGACAAAAAAAATCATTTTTTTTTGCAAGGATACCTTGGAGGATATGAAAAAAAAAATCCGCCCAGAGAGTATTGCTTGCCCAAAATGTAAATTTGCATAGCGTCAGGGTTGTCCTTGCCAAACAGATTCCTTGATGAACACTTATACATGCATAAATATTACTATGTATCCCAAGGATGCACGCTTATGTATGCACTGCAAGGCTCTTTGGACGGTTGTAGGCACAAGAAGATAAAGGGTGCGGCCTAAAGAATTGTGACTGTAATAACAGCAGTTCATTAATATTAAAGGCTTCAGCTGCGGAGGCTATGTAGTAACTTGGCTGAAGGCAGGTAGCTCTAGCTTCAAGTTGCAAGCTGATGATTTTTTTAAAGCTTGCCTCATTCCCACCCACCACCTCAAAGAGTGAGGGAGTCGCTCCTGTAAGGATCCAGTGAATAAAATAAGCTCTTCCCTATCGCCTCGGAATCTTGTGCTTGTGTAATGGAAGGAACCTTCAAAGGCGCACTTGATGAAAAGAAATGGGACCTGACAAAGACTTTACACAATTTCCGATGCACTTTGATGCAAGAAGGATTTTATAGGCCTCTTGTATACACCTTTGCGCTTTTGTCTTCTGCCTCCGTGAGGCTTGTCTTAATTACTACTTGGTATGGAATTACCCATTTTTTTTTTTTGATTTTTGTGACACTAATTTCTTTTGGGGATTTTCTTTTATGAAATTGGATTTTCGTCATTATTAAGTAAGTAATTCGTAATAGTTTTGATGAGCATCTCAAGTGGTGGAATTGGCTCATTGTTATAGGAAAAATTGGAGCAATCAATAACTTGTAAAAATTGGCAAGATATAGACGAGATAGGTGAAGCAAATCATTGAACTTTAAACACCAGATTAATTACTTATTCGGTCTTTGATCGGTATCAAGTCGAGGCCTTCCGCAACTACTATATGTTCAGATGCCGGTTCCGAATCACTGGAATCAAATTTGGCTTCTACCAAAACTTGGGACCAGACCATGACTGCACCAACCTCGCAGTGTAAGTTTAGCCTACCTCAGTGCCATACCCGATAAATCTTACCGCATAAGACTCTCCTTTTACGCAGAGATCTAGATGTTCTGACCACCGAAATCCTGACCTGACCTGACCACCTTCTTTCCCTTCATGGCATCTATGTTTCTATCTATCTACCGTAGATCTCGCCACTGTAGAATCTTCTAAATCGCCGTCCCTCATATACGGGGAAGATCAGCAATAAGAGATTAGAGATCAGAGATGATTTTAGCTGATCACCCAAGTCTCGGATCCATATGGGAGTACTGGTGAGACATTATCTTATACAAAGCTGGAGAGTCTCCTTAGTCTGTATTTTTAACGATATTATGCTGTCACATAAGAATATTGAACACTATGTAAAAGGTCTGATTGAATATTTGGCAATCTCGATCGTCCTTTTGTCCCAAAAACTGAGGTGGACAATCGCCTTTAAGACTTTTGTCCATCTCAGCCAAGATAGAATCGTGGTAGGATTGCTCCTCCGTCAATTAGCCTTTGGGATAATTGTCCAGGACCACTGCAATGGTGATAACAGCCAGCTTGTCCCGGTATGAGAGCTCTTGCGATTTCCCCTTCTTTACTTCTAAGGTCCCTGACCATCCGGAAAAACCTCTGACCGCTATCGTTTTACCATTGCAACAGTTTGGTCTGCCACGCTAAATTTCCCCCTAGAGGATGCAGGAGTTTGTACTACCAATTTTTGCAGGGTCCAGAAATTTTGCAGGCCGCAGTACAGCGGCTGTCTGGGTCCGTTCCTTGGAGTCCCCGGTATCCTGACTACTGTCCTGCCTTCAGTATGTTGGGATGGAAGTTGTAAATGTGGGACTGGGGTGTGCTCATTGAGGCTCCTCAATTCTATTGCGGTAAAATCGGTAAAAATTTTGCCTGAGCTGCTACATTCTTGCGGTGGCTCAATGAGTCAATTGAAAAGCAAAAGTCACAATCACCAATAAGTCAAAGAGCCCGGTTTTACTTTTTGCTAAGCTCCTTTAATCCCTCAAAAAACATTGGGCGGAAAATGCATATAAAAGTCGTCCTTCGACTACCTCTTCAATTGGAGCGTAGCATTGGACTAATGAACCTGGATCCTCTCAAAAAATGGTGACCAGCTAACGAGGCTTCGTTTCCACCAAAATATAAGAACCACTCAATGTCTCCCCGCTTCTGACATCTGGTCTCACTAGCCCGCATAAAAATTAAAAATGGCCTTACAACGGGCGAATACAGGCCGCTTGACTTTTTAAGGGGCATATGATGGCCGAAGAATTTTTAACCAGTTTTGCCGTGTGTCGGCCTTGAATATAAAGGGAATGAACAGATTACAATTGTATGTTTTGTATGCATCTGATTTATTTATTGTAGGGGAACCCAATCGCATTATAATCCGTGGACTGTGTTTCAATCACGGTCGGTGTTCGCCCGTTGTAAGGCCATCTTTTATTTTTACTCGGGAAGCCCCATGCTGTTGATTCTAAACCGATTCATCTCGTTGAGGACTTCATCCAGCAGTCCATCGCAAAGCCTGTTTGTGTCCTGGTTCGAAAAGCAAAGGTCTTCGCTGTGTCGTCCTTCCGATGCATTTTTTGTCGATTAGGGTTGCTAACCCTACGCCTAACCGTTGAACCGTCTCCCAATAGATCCTCCCTCAGAAGTACCCCAGGAAGCACTGCTCGGCAGTTCTTGGGCCTCCCAAATAAAGGGGTTGGCCATGATGCAAAATCGTTCCCGCAGCTGAGGCAAGGGTAGAAGGTATTAGCTTGCTTTTGTTGCTGATAACTTAACAGCTGGCTCATTTGTTTCTCAATCGGCGAACTGCAGTCTAAATCGAAATAACTAATAAACAAAACACACGAGGATCATGCACAAAGGATATATAAATATTAAAAAATCCTTCTCACATCAAACTCCATCCCCTAAAACGCAAATTTTTCAAAGATCCAAAAAAACAAAGGACAAAGAGGACCCCCAGCCCGTTTGATGCCAAATAAAAGCCCACCCCTTTCGTGTTACAGTAGAACCATTTCCTTTTTTTTGGAAATTCAAAACTTTCGCTACAACGCGTCTTGCTTTTATAAAGTTTTCACTTTTGGCAAGGCAAAGTGTAGTTAGTCCTTTGCCTTCAGGCCCCACCCTCCGGGCCTCGCCGATGAGGCCCCGCTCACATTTTAAGCGTCATATTTATAGGGCTGATGGCTGCTCAAAGCAGGAAACTAAAAAGCTCCTGAAAGCTTTTTGTTGTTTCCATTTTTCGGCGCATTTTATCCGGACGATGTTAAACAAAGTTTTTAAGTAAAGTTTTAATTACAAATGTTTGAAAACGTGCTTACACACATACCCACAAAGCGTTTACACACACCGTTAAACAAAGGACAGAACCTGTCCGGGGGGAAAAAAACGTGGAGTCAGTACCTGGTTCTGTCGGGGTGTTTCCTATGAAGGAGGGATGTATGGATGGAGCCAACTACCCCACCCCCGTAAAGTTGCTTTGCCGATTACTACACACCAAATGGAAGGGCAATGGGACGTGGGGCTGGAGTGGCGGCGAAAGCTTTCAGGATATTGGGGCGCGCGAGTTTCTTTTGTGATATTTGGAGGGCTTTTCGTGTTTCACTCCAGAGAAGGCTGGAGTCCTTTTTGCCAGCGATCCTGGGACTTTAAATTGTACGAGAATGGAGGCTTGAAGTAGACGAAGTAAGGCTACACATCCATAGGAGTTCTCTCTAGTAGTATTTTTCAGGCCCACCCTGCTAAAAAGCTCGTTCTTGTCCTCCCTCCACCCCCCGGGGAGTCTATAGAGGACAAGGACTGAGTTTTGCAGCTTTTCATGGCACATCCTTTGTCTGCGGCGTGCTTGTGCTGCCTCTTGAACGGGGCAACTAATTAATAGTTAAATACGCGTGCTTGACGCGTGCCCTTAGAGGAGTCCTGCGATTGCGGTTGACTGTTTTAAGGCGATAAGTGGAAAAGTTTCTCATGAAAAGGACTTGCCTCACATGTCGCCGCAAGTACTTCAACTTTTGACTGAAAGCCGCCATTCAATAGACGAAATGCAGGTAATTTCTAAAGAAATGAAAAATGCTTAATTATCCTCGCATAAAAGGGTTGACTTGAAAAGCTTTTCTATTTTATTTCATTTTTTTTTATTTTTTTTAGGGTGAGGCTGCCCTTAGGTGAAAAATACGAATCTATGTGAACACCCACTTTTCCTAAATAAGTATGTCTAACTTAATTGACTACTTAATTGACTTTCTTCACCTGTGGAGCAGCTGGTGTGTGTACCGTACGTTTCTGTTTTTGGAGTTGGCAGGTGTATTTCACGGGATTATCGTGATCCTGGTAGGGGGTCGTTTAGTACCGTAAAATGTATCTGGATGGAGAGAGAGAGTAGGAAAAAAACACCCAACACGTCCCAACAACTGAAGTAGACGGGCTAATGCAAAGACTTGTAGCCACATAAACATGGCCGGGCAGGTAATTATTGGTACATCACTGACAAGATTGACAGATTCCACACCCAGAACCAATTTGAGATCGCTACAGCTTTACTCTTTGACCTGATAAATTTTTACTTGTTGTCCTAGGGTGAAGTAAATGGGGATCAAAGGTTCCATACTTCGTTCTAAGTAGGTGAGAATATTTTTTTCGTTGTTGTTTTTGTTGTTGTTGTATTGAATTGCAACTGTTAATTAGTTTCGCTTAATTAACCGAACAGTAGGAAGAATTTTAGACCAGACACTAATACTTCCAATTAATATTATCTCGACCACACTAAGCTTTGCGCGCAGCCGCTTCTTCTCTCTAAAGTCTGCGCGAAAAACTTAAGCTTAGGAGAAACCAACTCGAATATATCACCGCGCGCATTGATAGACAGTCCATCATCGGCGGAATACCGCCTCCGACAGATCAAAGCCCCAAGATCATTTCAAAAATCGATCAATCAACGTAATTGCAGATGGAGATGAGACGTTCCGAACACCTCTTGGTTGAGATTTCTCCGGCAGAGTGCCTGACGTCTCTTGTATGTGGAGGTCATCGATTGGTATCGATCGTTTATTTTTTTTATTTTTTTTATTTTTTCCTAAAAGAAAGTTACTAAGAGACTGCGGTTTCGTTGTGCCTGACTGCTTCTACAGCGCGGATGATGAGGATCTGTCCATCTTATGTGATCACAATGTTCATATACGTCGCGGCGAGTAATTTATCACTTTGCGAAGTCGCTTCAGTCGCTTTACAAGTGTCCGGCCAAATGGTTTTCAGACCTAATCAAGGCATAGAGTGATATTTAATATGATTGAAATTGGCCGCTAATACGATCATTGACTGAATTAAAGTTTTTGTTTAGATTTTTTTTTTTCTGGAGTTTGGGCTTGAAACATATTTTATATATATTATATTTATGTCAGTCAGGTGGTGGTGACGCAATCTACATACCAAAATTGAAAGAGTCGATTGTTGGCTTGGCCTGAATTCTTGGGAATTTTTTGATAGAAAAGTTTTTTGTGGTTGCAAAAAAAAAATATTTATCATTAGCATAATGCGATCTTGCTGCAATGGCAAAATCATGATATTGACATAGGAATGCATCAAAATACTAATGAAAAATATCGCACTGCCCATATTCAGGCACGGAAACATATTTACTATTTGGAATTTCAAAAATTTATGTGCAGGCTTCCAAATGCACAGAGATTGATCCTGACTAGAGCTTGACAACTGCAAGGAAATTGTTTGATTCGACTTCTTCCTGCTTACATCTGAACCAGTGGTGTACACTGAAGAGTGATCGTCCACTCACTTACAAGTGATCGTGCACCCATGGATCCTATACTCTCTAAAGAATTATCATGAACCAGACGGCCAACGAAAAGTCCTCCTTTTGGCAGGTTTCTACTAGCTTGGACGTCATGTAGACGACGCTTAGTGTCTTCGATAACATCTCTGATGTAATCCGTTTTGTGTTAAGCCAATGTGCAATTTGTGACATCAAAACCAATTTTTGTCTAAAGTTCGCTGTTTGCCGTACAGAGCAATGGTGTTCTTCTTTGCCTCCCCATCTATGTTAGACTTCGAGTTCACCTTTGGTTTCAAAAGCAAATCCAAGTACTTAGCAGATTGCAGCAGACTTAGTGCTAATCGACTGAAACCGGAAATTATACATCTGTGAGAACAACAAACTCTGTCTTTTCAATGCTAGCTGATAGTCATAGCTTGGTTGGAATACGCGCTAGCCTTTCTAGTCCCGCGCCACTCAGATGAGCACCACACCACCGCAAAGAATCCTGGGAGTAATGATCCCCGCACGTGATCACTTGGAAAGCCCTTATTATCTGTGAGGAGTCGAAAGAGGGCAGCGGTTTCTCTACTTTGCTACTTCGCTTATTTTTTCACAAAACGGAGGAGGTGAAGGTGAAGCTTGGGTTTGAGCTCTTGGATGTTGTGTGAGTTCATTTTATTAAGCAGCCGGTTCAGCCAAGCGTCGGGGTTACCGGGAGACATCTTCATGAGTGTCTCTTTAAACAAATGCGTTAACGAGCCGGCAAAGGCTGATACGCCGAAGCTACCAGGCTACCGCGTGAAGAAGAACGTGTATCGTCTGTTAGTGAAGAACCGGATTTGTTTGTCCTGTTCCCATTGGAGGTGATACCAACAGCTTTGGTTTTGTCAATCTCAACCTTATCTTCGTACTGGGTTAGTTATAACTGAGGCTGTTAAGTCATGTTGCGCCCATTCTTTAACTTTTTCCTTGACTTCAGAAAATGTGACAGGTGCACACAAAAACAGAGCTGATTCATATTTGTGTTCTTTTTCTAAGGCTTTATACCTAGTTCTTAAACTTGTTTGTTGTCATGAGCAATGTCTGAAAGCCGGGTGCCTCTTTGACTACTGATGGCATTTTTTTGCTCTCAGTATGGTATTTCTTAATTTGGGCTTAAAAGAGGAGTAGTGGTAGGGGTTAGGTAACAAAGACCTTATTGAGAAGAGAGGTATGAGAGAATGAAGCTATCTTTAGCATGCCTCTCCATACCGGTTTGTTCGGTGAGAAAGGAACTGCCAGTGATTTTCCATACACTAGTGATCAACACATAGCCCAACGTACAACGGAAACACACAAGTCTCATCACCGTGTCAAGTTGTAGATATTTAAGTGCCAATGGTAGCATTGGTAACATTGAACAGGACAGCTAACTTGTATGATTGGAGAGGAACCAGCTTGTATTTGAGGTAATATCTACGGAATTCGGCAGCTAAACCGCAAAACTTGTACAAAAAGTCACGAAGAAGAAAATCAAATCATGGATCTATTATATCACTCAATAAGTTCGTCGGATGGCTTACAGGTGGCGCCATTGCTAGTAAATCCATATCATTTTTAGATAGTAACAACTTTCAAATTTCATGACATTCTGACCATTTCTTTACAAATCACAGTGGTTTTAGTGACGCAGCTTTTCAAAGCATAGAAAATTCTGAATTTCGTGTGTTGATACAGCATTTCTTTTCAATAGGAAAAATACCGTTCAAGTAAAGCAATGGCTTGAAAGATGTTATTCGGGCTCTGCTATATCGAGAAGGGGTTTGTTGATTTTAAACCTGTTAGCACAAACCCCGTTGATACTGAAGGCTCTCTTCGGCCCAAATTCCACAGCAGTTCCAGAAAAAAAGAGTGCACAAAATCGTTTTGGAAGACCGTAAAGTGAATTTCACCATTTTGCATGAACATTAGCCCATCAGAAAACTCTGTTTGAAGTGGGTACCGCGTTTGCTCACTGTTGACCAAAAAAAACATCGTGTTGATGATTCAGAGGGCTGTTTGGAGCTGTTCAGGCGAAATCAAAAGGTGTTTTTCATGCGATGTTTTTCATGAACGAAACATGGAACCATCACCCCACTCCAGGGTCAAATTGGCAGTCAGCTGTCCTACGTATTTATTGCGTGATTATGTACCTACGTATAAATGCACCTTATTTGGATTTTAAAAATTGCAAATTCGCCAACTGAACTTTAAAATAACCTCAGTTCGTATACAATTTTCACATATTCAACTGAGGATAAAACAAACCAACTGGACTCGAACTGAAGTTGAACTATAAAGCTCACTCAAAAGAGAGTAATCAACTGAAATAGTGAAATGTTATTCTAGTGCGATTTTCCATTTCTGAATTCTGGCAAAAAGGCTGCACGAACTGCACATGAACTAGGTTTTAGCCGATGAAGCCACTTATGTGGATTGAACTGAACATTATTTTGAACTGAGCTCGGTGAAGCCGGGGCATTCGATTAGTTTTATGTATGTTAATTTTTGAAAAAAAAAAAAAAATGAAGTGAACAAATGGATTTTTTTTTCTTTTTTTTTAAAAGCTTTATATTAGCTGCACCTGTACGGTGTATGTTGCATGATGAATGTAGTATTCAAACAAATCTCGCAACTTGATTTTAATCCACTTCCATATAACGGATAAATTTCAAATTTTGCACATATGTATTGCTCGCGTGAAAGTGCAATATGACAATTTTGTAAAAAAATCATGATAGCGGTTCCAAGATGGCAGCCGAAATTTTCAATGGTGCTACCCGACATGGGTTTTAAATGAAAGGGTATGACAAGTAGAATACAATTAGCAATGTGGCGTAATTCAAAATGGCGGCCAATACAAATGGCTTCCATTTTCTTTACAACCCACTCGGTATGGATATCAAATGAAAGGGTATGAAAAAAATGAATTCAGGCGATTGATTTGCTCCGCCTATCGTACGAATTGCAGACAATACTACAAAAACCAAATTTCCACATATCAAATCAAATTATCAGTAATTTTTTTTTATTATTAAATTTGTTTTGCAAACCGGGGAAAAATCATGTCTTTATGTAGTAAATACTGTTGCCAGTATAAGTAAAATATTGCATGGTTGTGTGACAAAATTTCAAGAATCACCGAAAAAACTCCACCACATTAATAAATCAAAGATAATAATCGCATCTTTAATCCATCAACTATTCCCCGAAAAAAAAAACCACTGAGTCTATTTACCTCAAATAATGCGCCCATATAACTGATAGGTCACTACTCATTTGTGAAGTCCTTGATGGACAATAGTGTCCTCATCCAAAACTAATGACACAATGCTGCGTCAACAATTGACTTAGAATGCCACAAAAGCGAACCTCATCTGGAACTGCACTTGCAGCAGGGTAAAAATCTCGTCAAAAGCAGGAAATGACGAGCTCTCAGATAAGGGCGATGATGCACTGATATCCGTTGAATGTGTGTATATATATGTAGTCTCCTGCAGGCATCATTTATAGCAACCTATCGACCCACTTCCCATGCCATGCCACGACAACTAGTCGAGCTGAGTTCATCAATTAACTATACAGAAGTTGCGAGATGGACCTATGTATCGTGCCATGGTGTAGAAAGAGCAGCTGGAGCACCACCAAGGCAATCATCCGCGCCGATGATGATCACAATAACATCCTGAATCAAGGATAAGTCTGCAATTATAATTGATTACTATGGGCATTGAGGTTTGTGCTAAGGGTGCCCCGTTGGACCGGAGCAGGGGCACAGAGGGGCACGGACAGCAGCCAACCAGGAGACGGACATACCACGGAGTTATGTTAATTCGAGAGAGAGAATAGTTTGAGTGAAAATTTATGCTCATGGATGTGCCGCATATGATCATCGGCCCATTAATTATGGCCCCCGGAACAGAGAATGTGTCAAATGTTTATGCCTATACACTATGGGGCATGGTGACAAGTACAACCCTTAATTAAGGGGGCTTTAAGGCCAGGAGAACGAACGACTATGCCTATATTGGGTTATCGCATTAACAGGTTTTACTTTAATGAAAGCATATCGAAGAGCTGCTCGCAGGACCTTATTTACGGGCCGATGGACAAGGACAATGGCCCCACACAATTTACACTGGAAACGGGAAGGGATCTCGGGAAATTTTCTTTTGAAAATATAGTTGAAAGTTTTAAAATCGACCCTCACTCTCTCTGGCACTCTCTCCCTCTATCTCTCTCTCCCACTCAGTCTTCCTTCATTCTTTTTCCTTGATAATTTTCGTCCTTACTGTGGGCGCTGGGGTTACCTAAGAAAATTTTCGCTGTTGGCCGCTAATTTCGAAGGATTTCTTGTCCTCGCGCCGGAGACTTGAAAGTTTAATTAAATTTGTTTCTAGGAAAAAGTCACGATGTCCACAATAATTTGCATATTTCTCAGCAGTTTTTTTTTTAATTAAATCCTCTCCATGCCTCAGAATCCTGATTAATTTTATGCGACAACAACAAACAAACGAAAAAAAATCGCGCCCAAACCAATTTGTGTTGCTGTAACTACCATTGTGTCGCCTTCAGTCAGGATCCTTTAAGATTGATATCATTTCTCATCCTAACGGCTTGATATAAAATTTTATGCCCCAACCACCACCACCACCACCACCAAAAAAAACAGGGAAAGTAGATTCTATATCTGCTAGGCGGGGGATGGAAAAACGGACAGAATGTGTGTATGTGGTCATGTAATTCAACTTCCGGATGACCAATGATAATGGTGCAACATTACCGGAATTGTCCTCGAAAAAAAATTTTTTTTTTGTCATTTATGCCCCTCTCCAGTCAAAAAAAAAAGGAAAAATTGTACGAATCCTGATGACTTCTTCCTTCCCTTGCAAGGGATGTAATTTATGAAATCGCCTCAGTTGGGGCGTTTCAATTCCCTTTTTTTATGGATGGTGGTGGAATGCAAGGACAATACTTTCCTTGAAATCCCTACGGATGTCACATACAGTTCAACAGTAGATAAGGATATGGCTTTCCGTTATACGTATATATGGGATATCAAACTTATACATATACATATAGACATATAGCCCAACTGTTGGGGGTATAAATGGACATTTCAAATGACCAAAGGGACAGAAAATGGTCAGAAAGGAAAGAGTTTTATTGCGAATTTTATTTTATTGGCCGCCATAAATTTAAGCGCTGACTTATTCCTATCCTGGATCAGGAAGGATGGGGTTACATTCAACAGAGACCTGAAGGATCTGCTGAATTATTTTTCTCGTTTTTTTGCTGTATGTGTCAAACTTTATACTAGGGGGAGGGGGCAACATGGAGGAAATTTGGCGGCCCGCGAGATTCAACAAGATTTAACAAAATATTTTGTACTAGTACAATTTTGTACTAGTGCTATTTTGTACTAGTACTATTTTGTACTTGTACAAGTGAAAATGAAAAAAATAGATTCAGCTATGGGCAATGATTAAACTTCACAGCCTGCCATAAAGAATTAGTTCTTCTTTGGTATTTCCATGACGAAGTGTGCGCTAAAATAAGGGCTGTAGACTGTGCGAATGAGCAGAGCAGGCTGGTCTTATTTTACAGGAAAACCGTTCCTGTGGAGGCATTATATTATTTATTTCAATGGAGCAGTTAAATTAGTAACAGTAAAAACAGTAAAATCGGTAAAATTTTGCCAAAGCTATGGTGGTTCATTAAGTCAATTGGCGCAGTCAGAGAGCCCTTTTGCTAAGCCCCACTAAGGCATTTCTCTTAGCCTATGCTTTAATCCCCCTTTAATCCCTCATATAAGGCGAAAAAATGAATATAAAACTCGTCCTTGATGTCATCGTCTGCCTCTTCAATTAGAGTGTAGCATTGGACTACCGAACCTGGATCCTCTCAGAAACTGGCTAATGAGGCTTCGTTTCTACCAAAATATATCGTACCATATCGCACCCTCATCCTGCCATCTAGTCTCACTAACCCGAGGAAAAATAAAAAATGGACTTACAACGGGCGAATACCGGCCGCTTGACTTTTTAAGGGGCATATTATGGCCGTAGAATTTTCAGCCATTTTTAATGGGAGCACAAGCAGCCTCACGACGGCCAAACTTGATCAAAAAATTCAAAGGGCCAAGTATTGAGCTGTAAAAACGGGCAAACAACGGAAAATTTGAGCCAAAAAAAGATGCCATAAAGAATTAGCTCTCGGGGTACACCGAGTAATAAATATCCAATCAATAGCCTTTCTCTGTAATCTTCAATAAAATACAATGTCCCCTGTCGATATTGTCCCCTTCAAAGTACTCCCCATTGACAGCAACGCACTTATGCCAGCGCTGGATCCTATCCTCGAAACATTTGATTCCATCAGAGCCATCTTCGATTTTTCCATGATCTCATCTTGGGTGCTGAAACGGATTCCTCGGAGCGGTCTCTTGAGTCGATCAATAGGAAAAAGTCGCAGGTAGCCAACTCAGGTGAATTCGGTGGTTGTTGAATGGTGTTCGTTGCGTTTTTAGCCAAATGTTCATTGTGCGACGCGTGCGTTATCGTGGTGCAAGATCCACGAGTTGTTTGCCCGGTCTTTTTTTGCGAATTGCTTTACGAAAACGTCTCATAACGCCCAAATAATACTCCTTGTTGACGGTCTGGCCTTGTGGAAGGTATTCATGATACACAACACACTTGTTCCACATCTATGAATACTGGGGGCATCGCCTTTTTTTTTCGACTGAACAGTCGTGATTTTTTCAGTCGCGACTCGTTCGGTGCACGCCATTCTTTCACTTGATGTCTGGATTGCTTGTCATACTGATAAATCCACGTCTCGTCTCCGTTTGGCCTTGGAAATCATGTCTTTTGAGACGTCAACGTGATCCCTTTTTTTGGATGAAATTCAGGCCTTTCGGCACCAGCTTTGCAGCGACAGGTCTGAGGCCCAAATCATTAACCAAAATGTCTTGAACGGATCCAAAAAATATGTCCAACTCCTCTGCCATCTTTCTAATGGTCAATTTGCGACCTTCTGTCATGACCTGCCACTGCGTTCATCATCGTTCACGGACTCACGGCCACTTCTGAAACGTTCGTTTCACTGATAAACGACCGTTTTCTTCAGAGTATCGTTGCCGAAAAACTTTCCTATCATATTCAATGTGGTCGCACCATTGAAATCGTTGTTGCAAATTCAATTCCATTTTTATAATTGTACAAAATCGAAAACATGCGCAATCGCAGATGTACTCAATACGGCGTCACTTTTACAAATGTCAAGCTATCAAGGTGAAACTTAAAAAAGGAGAACCCAAATCGGGTGACTGAGACCGCCACACGGTGGTGATTCCAGGAACTTTTTGATCAAGGTAGTATTTACAAGCAAGCACACATGTTTGATCAACATCGAGCTGGTGCGTCATGTGTGCAGGAGTCTTTTTCTTTTGCTCCTTTAATCCCGCCGTGACATATTGCGAAAACAGTTGTCCTCCTTGATGTGGCCTTTTTTGGTAGGGATCTTCTCCACGTTGTTCTAGGTCTTCCAACTCGACGAGTTCCTAGCAGATTCTAGTCAAGCGCCTGTTTGGTTAGATTCTCAGTTGCACCTCGCAAGGAGTGGCCATTCCAATTCTAATTCCTTTGAATGATTTCGTCATCTAACCTTTCTTGGCCGTCACGTCGCAATGTTTCTTCATTTGTAATTTTATCTGGCCAGCCGATTTTTAGGATGCAAGCTTGAAGGCGCCTTGTAATGAACTGTGGGCGACTATCCACGCTTCGCAAGCACACAAAAGAATTGCCTAAACATTGAAGTTGCAAGTTTAAAATTTACATTACATTTCACCTGGTCTCTTAAAAATGCTCATACATCGTCTATTACCTATTTTAACTCACATTCTCAACCCCTGCTTCACGGTACCAAACTTTCCATCGAGTTTGAACCAAGTTTCAATCATACCCATTCTGCCCGTCTCCTACCTGTCCCTCCGATTTTCGGCTTATCAGTATCCTTCCATTTCTGGCAAAACTCCTTGAAAAGCTGATGGTGACTCGAGTATTTACGTATTGTGATTGTCTCAAACTTATAAATATTAATATGGCAATCTGGCTTTTGCAAAAAAACATCATAGCCTTCAACCAGGTCCTGCTTCTGCGAAAACTGACCTCACAAGCACATTTTGTTCTTTCTGCTCTTAAGCTGTTGCAAAGTTTCTCATCTAACCGCTGTCAAAAGGTGGTTAAAGTTCCTCATGTACTCTAAGTTGGAGCCCCCCAAGGCTCAATTCTTGGGCCTCTTTTGTTTAAAGGCTTACTACTACCTCTTCTAATGGCCATGCATTAGATTTCCATCTATTCCTCTCTCGATTCCTAATGGGCCCATAAGCTTGAAGCAGCGTTTAACGATTGTGTTCGCCGTTTTGACCATATTTCACCCTACTTGAACTTCGTTGTAGGTTGCTCACTAAAGGCTCGATTACATTGTTTACGAGCTATTGGCCAGGGAGTTCATTAGCTGCTAACAAACTAGCCTGGCGTCATCATGTTCACTAGCTAACTAGCAGATTGTAAATATAATCTGCCAAGAAAGTTGAAAGCCGGGTTACTCTACTCCCTACTCTCTGGCGTGTGGGCTTTTCCGCTAGTAAATTAACCGTGTGTTATCATAGTTGCCAGTGGACTAGCTGCGAGTATCTTATTAGTGGGTTTCATTAACTATAAAATGACGGAATTAGTTCGCGCTAGCTAGTTGACCACTGAGCGAGTGGAAAGTTTTTCGTGTCATCTTTACTATCGCCTTGCTGACTCGCCAGCTAGCAGTTTGTAAACTCGCTCAATGGAATTGAGCCTTAATTGACTATCGTGAGTATAGGCTTTTGCGACTATTTCATGATATCCTTTTATCTTCATCTTTCTTGATCCATTAGCTGGCGGTCCGAGCGGGACGTCTCCGCAATGCATACGCTGCTGTCGGTGTCGCTTTACAAAACACGGTTTCTGGCCTAGTTTCTTCGGGTCACCGATTCTGGTCAATTCGGCAGGTCGACCACCCTCCTCCTTTGACACCCTGGACTTAAGACCAGACGACGGCGGAATTTTGCGATATTCTACAGGAGCGCAAAACGGTTTGTGCAACTTTTGCAAATTTATCAGAAATTAAATAATTCCGCGTTTCCGCACGTCATTGGACTTTGGAACTCGCTCACTAAATTATATTGGGGTTGGCCACGCCTGCTCTATAGCATAAGGAGATGAGAATATTGCTTGAGTTTCTGAATAATTGAGATTGAGATTTTCAGTCTCCTTTCTTTAATCAGTTTCTGCAGTTCAAGCAGATGAGAAGAGAGCAGTATGAAAAAATTGCACAGCTCAAGTCCTAATTTACCTTTACTTCCTTGGATACGAAAAAAATAACTACAACAACAACAACAACACCAACAAAATCCATCCCCCCAGAAATGTTAGTATAGACACAAATGTACAGGAGCTGCTAGATGTGGATTATGAAAGCGAAATAAAAAAAAATACTACGTTAGAGATGACTCCTTCTGGCAACCAGTAAAGGATAAAATCCATTGGGCGCATTCATCTGCTAATGGGCCATGCGAGAATTCATTCCATTGCAAGAGGGAAAAAAATTACGACGAAAAAATCTCTGCCACTACTAGCAACAGAAGTACCTACAAAACCCCTCTACTACATCCCTAAAAAAAAATACCTCGTGTATCCCTGCCTAACAAGGGTAGTTTAAAAAAAAATAAAAAAAAAAAATAAAAAAAAATACTAGAGAAGAGAGCAAAATAACGTGAAATGCAGCAATTTTTAACCCACTCCAGCCACCTCCTTTATCTAGAGAACATTTTACGGTAGCTAATCTAAAGGATGCACTTTAAGGATACAAAAAATGGCGAAGAAAAAAAATCTTCCATTCCAACCCATCTCCTAGAATTACGTGAAAAAAATGTGCACTTTTTTTTCGTCGTCGTCCTAGCTTCAATCCTGCAATGCTCCTGGCACAGAGCCTTTGCCGGGAATTACGTTATTGGCTGAGCCCGTTAGAGCTACCAGAAACCCGAGTAGCAAAAAAAAAATAAAATATCAGAACCTAGCTGAGCGCTTATAATTTCGCCAACCGAGGGCGTAGACACTACATACAAAAAAAAAAAATAAATAAAAAAAAAATACAGGATATATCTAGATGTGCAAGGATACTTGAAAATTTTCCATTTTTTTAATTGGATTATCATTCGTACTCGGTCCTAAGTTGTATACTACCTCCTAAACTTCAGAGATCATTTAGAACTCCTTGAACTTGACGAGTTCCGATAAGGATTTCCATTCAAATTCGGCTCGAAAAAAACCTGACTCCTCGCCTCACTCACTCCTCCTCACAGTCTCCCCTTCTAGTTATTTAAATCATAGATCCTTGGGTGATGCCATATACTCTCTTCTTCTTCTTTTTCCTTCTTCACCATCATCATCATCATCATCAAATTTTCTTTCTTGTTCTTCTTGCTCTTATTCCTTCCTCCTCCTCCTCCTCTTCTGCTCTTCTTCTTATTCTTGCATCTCCACTCTTGTGATTATCGATAAGGATCACACTGTTATCATGTCCAAAACAATTTCTTCCCCTAATCACGTGGGTCGTCCTGTTTTCCTGAATGTTTACAGGACCGATGATTTTCATTTTCATTTTGGTAGTAGGGTGGAAAAACATCAGTTCAGGGACAGTTCGCGCTAGATTAACTGGGGTAGATAAAGTATGTAATTTTTCCTTCCATGTTTGATGTTGTAAGGATTCTGTTAGTCTTGTTGTTGTTGCTTTTTTTTGTTTTTTTTAAAGAGGACAGTTGTCAAACATGTTCTTGCAGAAAATAATTTGAATAATCAGTGATATAGAATCATGTACATGCAATGGCTTAATTCAGGGAGGAAGAAGATACCGACGAGTGTATTGATTAGACGAAACTGATTAGGGGCTGAATCTTATGTGGAGTACCTACTACGTCTGCTTATTTTTTACATTTTCGCAACGAAAAATTGAATGAAAGTACACCAGAACTTGAACTGGAGGACGCTGCAGTGGTCAGGTATCTATATTTAATGCCTCGGAGAAAATACTAGAGCCTACACTGTTCCCAATTTTTGAGCCATCTGTGTAGATACATATTGACCCAGTTGGGATAACATCATCTGTCCAGTCATCTCTGGCCGGAATGATGGTATTGAAACCTTTCTCCAAGGTCCACGAAGGTGTAGTATAGTCTAGGTTGTTCGCAGCGGTGGCGAACCTCCTAAGGATGGATGAGTCGCCATATGAATATGGAGTCCATCCAAGAGAAGCCTTTGCCCTGGCGGCCGTCCAGGCTGCCATTTACTCGGTATGTACCTATGCCCAAAGGAGTAAGATGCAATAAGACATCCAGCGCAGCTGTTGGGGTGCTTGTCATTGTACCACTGATGCACAGCTCACCTGTTCTTTGGACCCTTTCTGGTATCTTACGATACGTAATCTTCTGTAATGCAGTCCACCATACCGATAAGCCATGCATAAGTATAGGTCTGATTACGGCTGTATACAGCTAGTGAATGATGCAGAGTTTAAGGCCCCAATTGACTCCGATCGTTCTCTGGCATAAGAAGAGAGCTGTTTTGGCCTTGTTGGCTCTTTCTAAAACATTTGGCCTTCACGTTAGTTTCCTATCGAGTACGAGACCTAGAAATTTCGCATCCTCCTTTAGATGCAGTGTTTCATTGCCAAGTCTTAAAGAAGGAAAATTAGGAAGTCTTTTTTTTTTTATGTGGTAAAGTCAAGCTTAGGAATTACCCTGTGTACTACTAGTTTGACATGTCGTTCGAGTCATGGCCAGTCTCAAGTAGTAAGCTTGCTTTGAAGGATAGAGGAGAAGGGATAGGTTAGGGGTCTGGAGGGTGCGTGAGTAGATGTCTATGAACCTTGCGTTTGAACTCTGAGATGTTATATGAGCTCGGAAACACCGACTGCGGAAGAGAATTCCACACAACCGAGTTGTTCTATTTATAAACGAACTACTAAAGTGTAATGTGCGCGAAGGGGAGGGCTGAAGGGTGAAGGGGTGAGCCGAGTTGGCTAGTCTTGTGTTGCGGGAAAAAAATTGCCGTGTAGGCAGGAGGTTTCTAATTTCGGTGGAACACTCACTATGGTAATAGCGGTAAAATTTGCTAAGTGCTGCAACATTCCTACGGTGGCTTAAAGAGTCGATGGAGGAGCAAAGGGTGCTATCGCCAATGAGTTTGATGGCGCGATTTTGCACCTTGTCGAGCCAAGCCAAGGTGGTTTTTGGGGCTCCCGCCCAAATATACGAGTTGTATTCAAGGCGGGGCCGAATGTAGGACTTGTAAATTGTAGCCAGAGCAGTTTACTGGAGGAGGAACTTGCATCTCTTGAGGAATCCCAGGCATTGGAAAGCTTGTTTGGCGATTTGGAATATGGGATTGTTCCATCGCAGATCTGATGATAAGGTTACGCCTAGGATGTTAAGAGATGGGTCAGCCATTACATTCTTTTTGTCCACTGAGATAGAGGGACGGGTGGTGCAGGTTTTTGTAGAGATAAGACAGTACTTTGTTTTGGATGCGTTGAATTCGACACGATTCTTGCGGCTCCAAGCAAGAATGAGTTCAATGTCCTCTTTAATAGAATTGGACATGAGTTCACGGTCGACGGGACAAGGTCTGGCACGCGCTTGTCTTGTATTATCAAAGGTGTGGGAGTAACGCAGAGTACCGTCATCGGCGAAACTGTGAAGTGGGTTGGAGGGGATTGAGAGCAGGTCATTAATAAATATGAGAAAGAGGGTTGGTGAGAGAATAGAGCCTTGGGGGACGCCGGCTGAGATGGAATGAGGTTTTGATTCGACGCCATCCAATACTACCTTCTCTATGCTTCTTTGTAAAGAGCACCTTCAGTCTTGGCTGGCTTAACGGCTACACCCCTTGTAGTAGTCCAATGAGCAAGATTATCCATTTCTTGTTGCAATCTCTTATTGCTGAGATGTACTTGCCAGTGGGGCACCCAGACTCACTTAGTGTTATCAGCACTTCGTTGACTGTTATATTCCAAAGGAGCGGCGATAAGACCTCACCTTGTGGTGTGCCTCTTCTAACCCGTCTGACTTCTTCCGAAAGCCCCAGGCTAGACTTTATGACACTGCACCTCAGCAGCTGATCAATAACTCGGAGCACATCAACACTCAGACTCTGGAGTGAACATTGTTGAAAGCACCCTCAATATCTAAGAAAGCAGCCCACGTGAATTCCTTGAATTCAAGGGATCTTTCAATGACCGCTACCAGGGAGTGGAAGCAGTGTCTACTGATTTACCTTTCGTGTAGGCATGCTGCGAGGGAGAAAACAGTTGAGGTAACTCTTCCAGAAATGGTGAAAAAAATCCACAACTCGGTTCTGGATGATCGTCGACTGAAAGTGCGCGAGCTAGCAGACATAGTAGGCGTTTCAAAAAGTGCGGCACATCGAATATTATCTGAAAATTTGAAGATGAGAAAGCGGTATGCAAGATGGGTGCCACGTTTGCTCACACGAGCAAAAACAGTGTCGTGAAGATGTTTCAAATTATTCACTAGTCCATAGGCTGGATGAGTGATGTGGTTGCTCGGTGGCATAAAGTAAATTTCACATTTTCTAACAAATCATCAATGTAGATTTTGGGACGCGAGTGGAAAATTTAACTCAACCTTAACACAACTATTCAACTCATTATGAATACGTAGTAAATGTGACGAATCCAATAAATACATTCAGACTACATCCAGACTAGTATCTATAATAGAATACCACAAAAGTACGGTTTGGAATGCCCGATTTTCAATTTCGAGAGTGATCTAAGATTCGCATATGACAGAATGAGGTAAAACCCTTCACGATCGATCCAAATATCGGCTTAGGCCGGCTTCATCATTGCTGATATCATTGCAACAACTTCAAACGCGAATTGAGATGGTGGCACAAAAACTTGGGCTGCTCATTAATGAAGGTAAAACAAATTATATGGCCGTGCCTCACGATCTTCTTCTTCTTCTTCTTTAACGGCTCTACAGCCGGGATCCGGTCCTGGCGTCTCGCAGCTGTTCTCTCCACCGGTCCCGATTCTGAGCCGATGTCATCCAGTTTGGCATCCCTAAGCTCTGAGCGTCCTGGTCTACGCCATCTTTCCAGCGAAGGTTGGGCCTCCCTCGCTGTCGCCCCATAGGTCTTACCGCACGATCGCCTCACGATCCATCAAGATATAAAAGCAAAAATTTGAAATTGTACAATTCTTCAACCTCAAATTGGATCTTAAAAAGCACCCGACAACAACATGGAGCTAGAAATAGGCGTACTGTTACAAAAAGCAAAAAAGTCTTATCTCTATTATCATCTAACCATGACATCCAGGTCTGTGTCAGATAATGTCTTAAGAGTCCTCACCATAACACTCCGACGAGGCTGTCTCCCACTAAACTCACCGACTGCGTGTCTGGCTCAGCTGGCGGCTATTGAGTATATTGGGTTTACCCGTTACAAAAATTTGTTGTTTTCATTTTTGTAACATCAGTTGGTTTCGTGCAAATTTCTTCCTTCTGGTGTGCAACATCAACGGGTTTAAATGGATAATCCATCACCTCTTCCTTTAGCAACCTCCAGACTTATTAATCTATCTTATCTTCTATTTCTTTCTTCGAACTCGAACTCCCGAGAAAGAACACGAAAACAATTGGCTTAAAATTTCAAAAAAAATCGGAAATTAACTAAGCCAAAACGAGAAACCTTAAATTCTCCCTAAAACACAATAGGCACACTTATTCCGGTGCGTAACTCTAAAATAAATTGTTGAAAATAATATTAAGTAAAACTTTGACTCATCTCGTAAACCTTCAAGTATGATTTATCACCCCCAAAAACTCTTCTTAATAAATATCGCTGACTACGTGGAAATTACCCAAAAAAAAACATAATAATAATATACCGAGGGACTTGTGTATCATTTGATCCCTTGTAATAATTTGCGTATCCTTTACGGTTTCTGCCCAAAATACGCAAGTCATCGCCCCGAACAAACGCCCCATGTCATCGCAAGAAAATTCTCTTCTGACAGTTATGAATTTTTAATTTCGAATTTAATTACGGACGACCCGAAAGAATTCGCAACCACAAACTATCAATCATCTTGGGGTTATGCTACCCTGGGAATGTGTCCACCGCGAGACCTAGCAGGGGCTCAGCCCTCAGTTATCCACCCCCGAGCACCTCTTAGATTACAGCAGAGCCTTCAGTTGTATGCATGTAGTTGCCGGGAGTACAAGCGCACGCACACGTGTATAATAAATTTATATTGCATAAGTAAAGGGGTAAGGTAGGAAGTTTTGTGGTTTTGGGGGTGGCGAGAAATGGATATACCTATACATATACCTAGAATGGGGCCCAGAGAAGAGACTTTGCACAGCGTGGCTATGTTGCTAACTGAGGGGTGCTAAAGGGATTTTCTGGTGTTATAAACCCATATAGTCAGGCTCTGATGATCCTGAGTCCTGACAGTTATTCATCCCTTGTGGGATCTCCATGCTCTGACTGCGGTTAGAGTCCTGCTCCATGTCCATGGAAACATGGTTGCGGCTGATTATGGGTCGGCTCTGTCTCGACTGATTATATCGTAATATATTTTCCAATTTGATTGATGCTCTCCAATCTCCAGTCCGCTACTTAATTATCATTCGTCGAGCCGTACGCATGCACGTTCGCATCCGCCCATTCCCTTTCTGCCGGCAGCGGGCGAAGCCCTTCAACTCTTCGATTATTATTAAAGGGAAAACGTAAAAGGGAAAAAAAATTTAAAGTTTTCAACCCAGATGAGGTGAAAGAATCGCCGCCCTGAACGCCTGCCGCTAGCAGTACTTGGCACGTGCGGATCATTCATCGGAAGCTGCCTTTCGACCACATTACTACGGCACGGCATCTGCGGCACAGCCCCAGAAGTGCCTCGTCATCGTCACCATCAGTGCCACTTTAAGTTTTAAAGACTACGGCCGACCACCGTCAAGGAGACGGAAAGGACTCCCAGTAACCGTACCCTCAGAACCACCCACCCGAAATGGTGGAGTAGGATTTCTTGTCGACGCCACCCTGGCAACACGCAAGTGGGATGATTTAATGATTAAGGATTGCCAGTGGAGTGGGATTGAAATTTCAATTAATTGATGCCATATCTCTGCGTTGACAGATTCCCCGCTATTAATAATCGGGTGAATTCCTGCTTCCTTGGGGGTTGGGGGTGGGAACAACGGGGAGGACTTATTATTAATAAGCTGATGGCGACCGCGTTCTTCGATTTTTTTGTTTGTTGTGCGGGAGAATAAGGGTTTTGTTGCTGTTTAAGTAAATATTTGGAAGTTTGATTGGTTTTAAACGACCCTTGGGCTGGTGAAGTAGCGCAGCAGTTGTGGCTAGTTAAGCTTTGAGATTTGCTTTAAGAAATGTTCATTAAGGATAGTTCTCTACGTACACATGAACATAATCTATCGAAGATTGAACAGAAGTTCGCTTTGTCGTTTAATTGTGTTCACGGGCGAAAACGAAGGCGCTGCTTGAAATCGAAACATGAAGCTTTGGAAGTTTAATCAGGCTCCTCAACTCCTAGACTTCACGGTAGCTCGCTTTTATAATAAGAAATGAGTTTTGATAGTTTATGAGGACTGTCATTTCTTCTTGTAAGGAACTGCAATTCATTACTAATAATCCCTCTCAAAACAATGCTTTTAAAAAATAAATATTCACCCAGCAGACTAGGTGATTCTCCCCTTCAACGTTTCACTTCGCAGCTTTAAAGATTCGTACCCAGGCCAGAATTCTAACTATTAAAAACCCGCTTCACTAGGCTAAATTCAGTCTTTCATCAGACTTATTCCGAAGAGGTCATCTTCTTCTGTCCTACATCGTGTCGAGGTGTACGATCCGGCACGTTAGGAACGCACATACAACACATATACCGCATATCTGCAAGATGCTGCCGACGCCTTGTGGGGTATGTTCCGACAATGTTTCTGGCAGTATGTTGATCCGGCACGGTCAAACCGTACACACACCACATACAGACCATATACCGACCACTATCGAATACCTGTGGAATATCGCCCAGGCATTGTCGAGGTTTACTCACGCCTGGATTCCTGGACATAGGAGCCTACATGAGAACGATAAAGTTGATTATCTAACCAAGTAGGAAGCCCCTTTTATGGGCTCGGAGATTGAGATGTATGGCGACAGCGTACAACGTAGGTACAAGCTTACGCAAAGCACAGAAAACAATCTCCCACAAGATAAAGGCGATCATTAGACATTTCCAGTTTTATCGCCAAAAATATGGACTCTCTGAGAAGTAACTACTCGTGCAGTTCTTGTCTGTACTGGGGATCGAAAACCCTCGAAGATTCTCCAAACTCTCGCCGCACTAGCCGGCAGAGTATCCCGTGAACAAGGACCAGATCCCGAACCTGAGGTAGAAGAGGCTTCCACAGGGGATACAAGTGTGTGTGCCACCGCCTGTCTAAGGCCATGCATATGACAGGGAACACCATTGGCGATGCGCACCCAGGCCAAAATGACAGATGCCTACTGACTAAACTCACCCACACCTTTTCATGACGTTGAAATAAAGACCGGTATGAGCCGTAAAGGCATTTCTGCGGCCTGGCGTCATAACCATAACCCTTAAAAAGGGATCCCTCAAGGAGGTTCTTTAGAGCCAGAATAGTCTAGTCGTCTAGCTACCTAGCCGCTATCTTTCCTTGTATTTCTTTGACTTCTTCTCTTCTTGCTTCTTTGGGCTTCGAAAGCTTAAGCGTCTAATGGATGGCCTTTAGCATGTCCTACAACATCCATGCCCGTTCATGAACTGCGTGAGGTAGTAGCTCACCAAACCATGTTTTCTTATAACCCACCTCCTCCAAATACTTAAGAGCGGACTGTTAGCATGTGACCTGGTCACCTACTCAATGCTCAACTCTTATTCGAATCCATTGCGACCCTTGCAAGGCTAGCCACCATATTGAGAGAATCCTGAGGTGTGTCAGTAATCGTGGACTGTGGCGTCTTGAAGACTCTTCTTCCAGTCGTCTGAACGTCCTTTAGCATAACGTTATTCACGCCCAGATCGATAAAGTTAACTATCTAGCCAAATAGGAAGCGGGATATAGAGATGTATGGCGACCGCGTATACCCTTCTGTGACCGTTTCCAGTCTTACCCTCCAAAATAATTTTGCCACCCGAAAAGTGGCGATCCCTTCTTCCATACATCGGCTTCACGTCGTCCCGCTAGTTATTATTAGTTAGTAGGTAGTGAAACCCTTTAGCGTGGGAAACATATTCCACTCATATGCGGCGATAGAGATGTCCCAGTTCATGAGGAGAAGACTAGGATAGAGTTGTAGATCGTTGATTGATTTCGTCGTTGGAATTGCGTCGTAACGACGCTGGTCTTATTAATGTGATCGAGAAAAGAATGCGGCAAGTTCGATACAAATTCGTCCTTTTTGACATCCTGCATTCACATATCAATTCCAATCCCCATAACTCCTGTTAAACGACGGTAGGGTAAAGGAGTGGTATTAAAGGGGATCCAAATATAGAACTTATAGATTGTAGCCCGGACTGCTAGTTTAAGGAGGAACATGAATCTGTTAAGCAATCCCTGAATCTTGAATGAATTAACCGTACTTGTTTGGCTGACGTGATCACCCCATAGCATATATGATTAGCTAAAGTTGCAAGTAGAATCTAAAAAATGTGGCAACTGATAGATTCACACCGTCCACTGAGACAATACACAGCAGTTTAGGAGGGTCGAGGATTTTGTTGTTGAGTAATGAGCTCGTGATCTAAAAAATAAGACCAGGCACGTGCTTGTCTACTAATGTCGAAGGCTTAAGAAATCAGGAAAATTTGATATCCTTAGTTCTACTATTTCTATCTATGGTTGAGACTGTGATTTCACAAGAATTCCATATCGGTTTGTGGATTCATATAGTAATATGGCAGAAATTTTCAAATCACAATTATTAGGGGGATATTTAGTTTAAACAAAACTGTGAAAATGAGTCCCAGTAATCAAGAGTTAATAATAATTGCTTCCTGCATGTCCCCCAACACATTCCCCTCTCACTATCCAAATGTGCTTAACACAATATTCCTACAATTTTTAATTTATTATCTAGATATAGGTTACAGATCCTGCATATATAATCAATATCCAGGACTTTTAATTCCAGAAGCAAATCCCTCATCGGCTGACAGCTGAACAAAATTTTCAATCAACGACCTCGTCACTGGGGCTGCTGTTTTGATTGATGTGGGCGCCCCGCTGACTTGAATGATTTTTTTTCTTCTCTCAAAAATATGCCATCGGTGCTGATTTTAGTTTTATTAAATTCCTAACTCAGCTGAGTTCCTGAATTAATTTCTGGTAGTTGAGTACCGCGAATCACCACAGCAGCTTCCTGGTGAGGATAGCCCCGTCATGTTCGTGTGGCTCTGTCACATCGCACAGCGGTGGGTTGTCCATCAACGGCGAAATTCTGGACAAACAATAGATGAATCCTAAAAACCATACCAAAACTGAGAACATATCGAGTGAATTTCGCTTGGTATCCTGCACAGAACGGCTGGGGATATCCTGGATTATCTGGATTACTACTTGAGCGAAGCACTTTTAGTTCAGTTAATGGTGACACAATTTTCATTTTTTTCCGTGATTGATTAATAACGCCGCCTAATATGAAGGGATGATGACGAGTTTAGACACCCTCGATTTATCCCTTTATTTTCTATTATAAAATATAAATCTGTTGTCATATCACTTTACTTCCGTGTCGTCCCCTTTTTATTTGTCCACATATATACAAAATCGCATACATACACTTCAAGGAAACCAAACAAAAAATTAGTTGGAAGGACACACCAACACGTGCTGGGGGAATTGTCCAGTCAATAGTCCATAAAAAATATTTCTGAAATGAATAAAAAAAAATACCAAAAAATATTAAAGAAGCAAAAACCCCGCCAGATTATTTCCAGCTCATAAAAATGCCAGCGTGCTCGAATCAATTCGTCCCTTCAGGACATTGCAGCCAGCACACAGCCTCCCTCCGATCAGGGGTGAAATGCAATTTTTATTAGTGGTGAATTTGTTGTTGTCCTGTTCGGTTCTGTAAATATGGACATAAGACGAGTCCTGGCCATGGTTTTCGGTTTTTTTTCATAATTCTGAATTTTTTACCATCAAAAATCACAGCAACAACAAAAAACCCCCAGAGAAAAAACAAACCTCAGAAATGTCGATAGCTTGGGCAATCAATAAAATCCTAGTATTTTCGTTGATATCCTTTTGACCTGCATTTGATGTGCTTTGGGACATTTTGTTGCTGTCGTGTGTGTTTAATCAACAAAAAAAAAAGGAATAATAATCGATTTTTTAGTTTACTGGGTCAAAGGTGAAACT
The DNA here is from genome assembly GCA_949987705.1 of Thereva unica. Lineage (NCBI taxonomy): Eukaryota > Metazoa > Arthropoda > Insecta > Diptera > Therevidae > Thereva > Thereva unica. The sequence continues at coordinate 12,794,762 of OX465285.1, forward strand.
CGAGGAAATGCGGGCTCTTGTAGGGAAATAGTTTTTTGGAGCGAAGTATTGACGTGGGATTCATTGTTCGTACTTTGGAGTATTATGGACGTTGTTAAATGATATGGAAATGTCCTTCAAAATTTCGTTGATTGCCTTGAAATTTTGTTTCCTTTAAAAATCTTGATTGGACGATCGAAGGTATAGTTTTAAATAAGGTTGGTCTACGCCTCTCCAATGTTTTGGACGGGGCATGTAGCCAGCTCTGTTAACTTAATTCAAAGCTATTGGAATCAACATAATATCTAAAGAATTTGATTGCAAATTTTCTTTGCGACTGTTCAATCAATGTGGTACTGCCTGGGCGCGGAATCTATCACTGCCGGTGATCCACAAGGGTCAATTCTATCACTTGCTCTGTTCCTAATCTTTCTAAACGATCTACTCTCCGCCCTATTCAAAGCACTTAACAGCTTTGCTGTTGACGGTATCCTGCTTTACTCTTAAAAAAGTGAAAGGGCAAATCCATGCCGTGGAATGAATTCAAACATACATGTCACGTGGATGGTGATCATAAGACCAGTTATTTTCCTACTAACTTTCTTAATCGACTCCACTAGGAGCCGGTTAGGGCCTTTCACAATTGATCCCTCTATCGATCCAGATTCAGAATTTTTATCAACCAGTTAGACATTTGATCTACATCTTCTTTCTACCTGTATATGTTTATTCTATCAAAATGATCAAAATCAAAATGTTTTTTTGTAAGCACCAAAGCCTATGGAGTACTGGTGAGACCATCTTTTTAGTGAGCAAAAGTTGGGATGGAATGGATTGAATTTGAAAAGCTTTGACAGGTCACTATAGACTTTGTTTGTCTTTAGTCATCTTTCACTTATTTCCAGCTCCATGACGCTATAGGAAGCTATTGTTGACCCAAGTTTCGTTGACTATAAAACCAATGCCAGATCGTCTCGAACTTAGAATAGACTGTTTCGAGAGATACTGAATTGAACCATCTTTTCGGGTTCTGCTTTTTTCTTGTAAACGTGTGTACAGACGAAACGCGAGCTCGTAAAAAGTACTCCATCAAATGGCCGCTTCAAATGCTGCTTGACTTCGCTGGTCAATCGAGAAAAGGTCTATTCAGTAAGCTAAATGGCACCATGTCAAGCTTAGCTGTTGCCTTTTGTTGTACCAGTCCGCCATGTCGGTTATGGTGCAATGTCAATAGTAAGCTTGATTTGAAGTATAGCAGAGATTAGGATAGGTTAGCGGTCTAGGGCAGAATAGATGTCGATTAACCTTACATTTGAACCTTGGGCTAAACGAGGCTTAATCACTCTTAAACAGATCCCGACGAGATTTTGCCAGAATCGCGGCAATCATCACCGGCCAATGGCCCATAGGAGTCCATCCAAGTTCGGCATCCTGTTCAACGTCTGTTGGAAGCTGTTGGGAGACGAACGAGAGAGAAATGTATAAATGTCCGCTGTAGCAGTTACGTTTTGAAAGACTTGAAAGAGATCTTCAGACTAGAGAGCAGTTCACTGATTCCACTGGATAGCTTTAGGCATCCTTAACACCCAAATAAACCACCACTGAACACAAGGTACACAACAAAGCGGTGTGCCAAGCGCTAATTGGACCCCGATCACACTGGAGCCAGCCCTTCACCTACCTAGCGTTCTTACTACGGAAACACAAGTCCCACTGTGTGTTATCCGGAATTCTCAATCTGGCTGCATGTTGACATTTCTGGCGATATCCTGGCGATATCTAACATCTATTCGGCCTATGATTTAAAGATTCGGTAAAGTGAGGAATAAACAAAGGTAAGAGCGGCAGACTTCCCATATGTGCTACGGCAACACAAAGCCCAGTGGATTGTACAAAGTAAATCAACCCCACCCAGCAGGCTCTTCCATATTGCCAGACTATTCTTTTGGAAACTACTGGTTTCGGTAGAAGATAGATATTCCAGAATAGGATTTACTAGGCAGTGATATGAGTCAACATCTGAATGGGAAATAATAAATAGATCAACTGACTTCAACATTCTCTAGGCTCCTCATAGCCTCAACTTTCCCAGGAATTTATCTTTCCACTGATTTGGTTGGCGGCGTAAAATCGAACTATCACCTACTTGTGACTCCCCCTAGATAATCAACTAACGAAGATAACAAATAAGCGAGTATAAGGCGCTATATTCACGCCTAGGAACTCTTCCTGGCATTAATTTCTTGATATGGAACCTACGGCACAGCTTAGGACTGGACAAATTTCACGGAGACGACCTGGTAAACGTACATAATCCTTGATAATTAGGAATAAGACACGGGAAATGCCGACCAGAGATCAGCAATCATGAAGGTGAACGCGGGATGAAGCCAAAGTCAGCATTAGACAATATTGGTGTTCTTACTGCGGAAACACAAATCCCATTCACGGGTTTAAAAGAAATGAATGTCTCAGGTAGTTGGTGCTCCCATGAAATCTGTTTTTTCCCATTTTTTTAAGTCTGGTATTGTTTTATAAATTTCTTAAATTAGGTCTACGTCAAACCGGTCGTAGGTTACAGAAATACAGGGCGTTAGGCTTTCCTAAACTTTCTGATCAATTCCTAGATCTTCTAGTTTTTTAATCTTGTCCCTTACACTCTAAATAATCCTTGAGCTCTGTTCAAAATTTTCTTTTTAAAATTCAAGTTTATTTCCAAACCAATAATAATTACCCACCCACAAAAAAACACTAAGATCCCCTGACATAAAGCAATAAAAACGCTATAAGATCCTTCCCCTCCGACGTTTTTGCGGTATATTTTAAAAATGAGCCAAACAGGTTAACAATTCAACTTTAACGTCTGCAACATCTCGTTGATCCTTTTCCGGTAAATACACCCAAAACGGAAATTTCCCTTCAAGAATTTGCTTTGTACACACAAAATTTCCAACAAACCGAGAGGATCTACCAGGAGCTGCTGCTGCTGCTGCAAGGATGCCAAGTTCAGGATACTTTTGCCAGATATATACACACAAGGGCACTGTTACCCGCCAGGACGTTTATGCAGGGTATACAGAGAAAAAAAATGAGAGAAATGACAGGAAAAATTATTATCCGGAGCATAAATACCTTCGGTCGTAATCATCCTTCCATCTTATAGCCTCCATCTTGATTTATCCTTTTTTTTATTCTCGTTGTGATGCGGTGGTTTTTTTGCGTTTTCCTGACTAACGCAGAGTGCATCCCGGCGATTCCTTGATGGTTTCCGAACCAAAAATCTTTTTGCATCATTAGCGACCGAATTGAAGCTCACTCTCACCCTGACTGTATCCACTTTGGGTATTGGGGATTTGCTTGATGATGGCGGTTGTTGGTGGTGTTGTTGTTGTTGTTTTTTTCCTTTAACATTCTTCGTCCTTACGTATGGATGATATCCCGTGATAGTAGGAACCCTCGTTATCCCTGTCAAGGTTTTGCTCTTGGAGTTTTGCTCATCCTGTTTTGAGGAGAATATGCGGTATATATGTCGGTATACATCCGGATGTACTCCATCTGGTTTTCTGTGGGTTGAGCAATGTGCTCAAGGATCTTCAACCGCCCCTGGTGAAGGACTTCGGTGGTTGGAAAAAATTCCCTGGTAAGACCAGTGGGGTTCAAGTACGCACAGCATAAGAGGCAGTGGCTCCAATGAGCTTTCGAGAGGAGTTTTACACCCTAAATGTGACTCCTTAACAGGGAAATATGAACGAAAATTACAGGGAGCAAAATTTATTTTTTGAATTTATTAGAAAATATAAACGCTCGTAGGTTATTTTTAGAAAATGCTAAATTTAACCAATCTATTGATGCATTTTTTAAACAGTTCTAATTCATACAGTTTATTCCGGAAATCTTGAGGAAAGCCAATAACAGAAATTTGTACCTTCCGTTTGGTTTGTATTAAGCTGAAATCCATAATTTAATGACAAAATATACGTAAAAACAATGCAATTCTTTGTAACTAAGTCAATACCAAAATCTTGGACTATAGCCAACAAAGCGTGGTGCCAAAATAAATTAATAGAATATATTTGGAGGCATCTATTTAAGCGGATCCGTCTTCCTCCCTCCAAAAATTAGTTCACATCATTAGTACTAACTCTGCTATCTAGCTATATCTATTTTGGGTATTGGGGATTATTTTGATGATGACGGTCTTCTATAAAAAAAATGTCATGAACCTTACGCAAAAGAATGCCCGATACAAAAAAGTTTGTAACAATTTTTGCAACAATTAGAGGCATCTTAAGAATTTGCTATTCATTATGTGCCCACATAAGGACATGAGGACAAAAATATGTTAAAAGCTACAAAAACTAGTTCGGCAGGCCTAAGACATTGAACGCACGGACGAAGGCATTGAACGAAAATTGCGGAGCAGAAGAAAACCTCAATTCCAGAATAAATAAAGCAAGATGAGCATATGCATGCCTGTTTCGCATATGGAGATCAACGGAGATCTCAGCTAATATTACACCAAATTGCGGAGGTTCAACTCCAACGTCAAGGCAGTTCTATTGTACGGTTGCGAAACAAGGAAAGTCACCCAATTCATCACAGGACGCCTACAAGCTTTCATCAACAGATGCCTACGTCATATCCTAAAAATCCGCTGGCATGATAGAATTTCAAACGAAGAAGTATGGCGCCATACCGGCGAAGAAAGAATAGCAGATGAAATAAAGCGAAGGAAATGGTATTGGATTGGCCACTTCTTGCTAAACGAAAACGAAAATCTAACCAAACAGACCCATGACTGGAATCCTCACAGAACTCGTCGATTTGGAAGACCTAGAACAACGTCAAGGAGAGACCTATTACCAGAGGCTGCAACAGTGAGGAGATCCTGGGCGGAGCTGAGAGCTATCGCGCGCAAAGAGTCCGTTCGAAGGCAACTGTTTGCACTCTATGACCCATGAGGGATTAAAGGAGTGCGACACATGCAAGAAGTCAAATGCTCCGAACACACCCCTATAGCCCCCTATAGCAAAGCCCGCGATATGCAATGATCCTTTAAATTTTTGTATATTGATTATATGGGCCTTACCCTCGTGTAAAGAAGGGTCACACGGCTGTTTGTGGAATTGGACACGTTTACAAATTCATCGTGTAGTTGGCGAGGCATCTAAAGCCACCGTGAAATCCTTGAGCAGCAAATGTTTCATACCTTCCGAATCCCCGAGATTGTGTTTTCAGATAACGATCGACATATTACCCCCAAGGAATTCACGAAACTATTGACCGATTATGGAATCGACCACCAACTCCTAACGCGGTCTATTCCCCACAAGCCAACGCTTTCGAGCGGGTGAACCGTTCAGTTCTAGCTGCTATCCGTGCGTATTTGGGCGAGGATCATATGGATTAGGACCTCCACCTGTCCACAATTGAGTGTGCCCTCCGTAGTGTTCGCCATGGGGCCATTGACTCCTCTCCTACCAGGTACTGTTTGGATGTCCAATGATCTTGCACGGATCAACATATCCGATACTGAAAGTTCTTGGAGCTTTACGAGAAGTAGATGCGACGGTATTGCCGGCCGTGGACCGAAGGCAAGCGCTACGGGAACCACCTCACTGAGGCCTACATGAGACACGAGGAAAACTACAATCTGTGCTGCGCTGTACATTTCTCGCCCGTTCAATTGGTGTCCCCTCGGCGTTTCCTATTAACAGCAAAATCGACCGATTCAGCGCTAAACTTGACGACAAATTTAAGGAAGCTAGCGTAAGGCGAAAGCTTGGAAGTGGGCGATATGAGTTGAAGGACATGAAAGGGAAGACAATAGGCATTCGTGAGATTTTTTGCGCCGTGGTCCTTAGCTTCTGAAATCAGGCTGGCAGTAATTATGCGAATCTTTCGATATAGCAATAAGCCATTTACTATACCATCACATAATTAAGGACCCTAAAAAAGCAGTGCTTGCTACCGGAATGGTACCTGAACGCTTTTTTACATTCAATAAATAACAGCGCATTTATTACGTGTGGGGTAGAAGGAGGAGGGTCCGCCAGGTATGTAAAATTTACAAATATTGAAAAACTGGTCAATGTGCACCTTTTTTTTAATGGGTAATAACTACAGAACAAAGCGCGTAAGGGGCTTGGTGTATTTTACGAATTTTTTAACAACATTCTGAAAATATTAAAAACTTTTAGAAAAAGGGACCTAAATGATCCACTTTTTGAGTTACAGGTCAATATGTGGAAAAAAATTAATTTTTTATTCATATTTTTTACCAAAAAACCGCGTCATTTCTACATTTTCCCACCACACACTATTATTGTTATTAATGAAATGAAAGCCGCATTCCTTACGATTACAAAGATGCGCTACTTGTGACAATCGCCCGATGTTTCATTACCTTTTTATTCGGAAACATGAAACTACTTTTTTTCCCAAAAAATAAAATTCAAAACGCCATATCTCGAAAACGAAAAGAGGTACCCCCCCCCCCTTTTTGCTTTTTTTTGCGATAATTTTTTATGTACTATCTGCCATTTTCGTTTGTACCATGAGTAACGGAACACCCTGTATAGACCCTCCCTCACCCTCTTCTCTAACTACTTTTGCAGCCGACTTTTGTCGTGTCGTGTGTACGCTGGTGAGGAACCAGGCTAAGCAATACAGCAATAACACCAAATCGTCTAAGTGTAAAACTCCAAAAAACTCGTCGGATTAAGCTGGGTTTTGCATATGTGTTTGTTTAAGTGTTAGTGTAAATGTCGAGTTACCCTACTCCTACGACTGGGGATTCCCCACGTGCATCACTGTGTTTCCATGAACCGAAGTCGAGTTTTGGTTGAATAAGCAGAAAGCTTTTTCTCACACGTAAACTCGATGCTGTTTCAATGACGGCTCTGGATTGAGATAAATAATTTTACATTACGTCATCGTTGGAGTATGTGCAATAAAGGATACTCAATCACACAAGGATACTCAATAACCGGACTGGTTTCATTGAGTTTACTTGGACCTAACGAAACTTCACTTATCTTAACCCCCGTTTCCATGGGCGCCTACTCTGAGAAAACCCAGGGTAAACTGTACTAGAAAACAGTACATATAAGCGTAAAGAGATTTCCCTCGCGGCTAATATTGTGTTGTATGTCAAACGAAATACTGAATTAGTCAAACAAAGTATTCAGGTCATTTCAAATCTACGCTGGAATTTTCTTACATCGGTAGAGTTTACTCTGCTGTAACGGAGAGTAATTTCGAAATTAAAATTTATGTTACTATGTATGTAAAAAAATTCCAGCGGTACAATTCCAGCGTAGTTCAGAATTGGCCTGAATACCTTCTTTAACTGTAGTTTGTTACGCTCTTATTTCATATAATACTTCATGGAATTATGATTATAACTATTTAGAACACAATCTATGAGTTTTTTGCTGTTCCGCTAATCCCGCAGATTCGTGGAATTCTTGACCTCGATCCCGCGTCATTGGGGGGGGTGGTTGAGATTTTGATGCGGGATTGGATTCCCTAATTAAAACTCAGTTGGAGATCGCATTGGTAAAACGAGGGTTTAAAAAGGATTTACAAGGATATAAAGTTTTCGACACCGGCACAGTTGCTCTTATACCCATGTCGAAATTCTTAAATCTTTCCACTTGAGATCGGGTAGTTGTGATTTTTCCTTAAAGGGGCCAAAACGGGGCATTCCTTGTGACAAGACGCGAGTGAGAAAATGCTTTAGATACCCTGTGTGAGCCTTAAAGGGAAATCCCCACGGAATCAACACGAGGCAATGGGACTAGGCGTATAGGGCTATATATCTCTCCCCCTCCCAACCCACAAATGCTAGTAGAGTCCAACCTTATAACGAAAGAATTTGAAACCATATAACTCAACAGACAGTTGCTACATAGATAGACCCATTAACATTTTAAATTTTTACGCTTATCTGTTCACGTGCTCCACACCCACAATGGTTATGCTCCGCCGCCCAGCCCTGGAATATTTCAATCAGTTACTCTACAAGGAAAAAACTCCCAAAACTATGCTAGTAAGACGCCAAAAGTTGGTCCCCTATAGCTGAATTAATGGTGCTTCAATTCTTCATTAATTTCTTTGAAAACATTATCTAATCTTTTAACGACGTATCGTCTCTGTGTGCCGGTTATTTTTCTCTGCATACTTTTAGGCTCAAGTTTTATTATCTATTAAAATCTTCTTATGTTAATTTAATTCTGCCTTCTCTTTTCAGCTCAATTTTTTTATGATGTTGACATTTCATATCATTTATAATCGATGGATCAAATACAGCAACAGGCTTAAATGGCTGAAATCATTTGCGTGATATCATTATTTTTTACACTAACGCAACAATTTCATTGATGGAATCAAAAACCTAATTAAATTCGAAAGAGTTGTTGGGCCCTCATTAAAATGGAGTTAAATTTGACTCCGTCTCATGGAAGAAAGCCGAAGGATTATTTCTGTTAAAAATATGTAAGTAAACACCTTGGCAACATCCTGACTACATCAAGTACTTTTCAAAGCCCAATTCAGCACGGCATTAGACTGCACACGCCTCTGTTAACTTTCTAAATTTAACCGATTTACTTAGGAATTAGAATTTTGTGAATTGCGAGGCGCCTCCTTTAAAGGAACCATTCATCCCCGTTAAGAAGTATTCAAGCTGATTATTCGGAAGAGCAAGCTGACATTTCTTGGTGGCATAAAATTTCACAAGTACACACACACAATCATCGTAAATTTCACCGAAATTTCACCTCACGACGATGCGAAAATGTTGTTTTGCCTAATTCATTAAGAGGCTCGAAGAAAGTTCCAGTAAAGGTGTGTGCTACAGGGCCGAAACTAAGCGCCTAAAAGTTGATGTGGGCGACGACGATATACAACACAGAGATTCTGAACACCACACCAAAGTTCGACGCGACAAAGTAACAGGGAGGATAAACCGTATACATATAAAATGGGAGATGGCTTCAGGGATGGAGCAAACAAAGCCGCTCTAAGAATTTGTAACCATGTGCATAAATCACTCAGGATCAGGCAGTTAGTCAGAGGGCTTTAAGGGCGTCAAAACAAATGCGTCTACACAGCCCTGCCACAACAGGTTACTCACAGTAAATCATAGGATTTGCGACCCTTCTTTGCCGTTAATGTCCTGAAAGTGGGTGTCGTTGTTACCTTAAAACAAATTTCCCAAGGCTTCTTTAAGACGTCGTCGTCCCCAAGTTACTTTGCCTTTGCGCCACCCGTCGTTAAGGAGTTCCGGATAGGGAGATCCTTATATTGTCTTATATTGCAAGTTATTCTTTTGCTCCTGGCACGGCATGGTGGAGCAGGGGGTGTAACAAAACGCACACAGACACACCTTACAGCTAGAGAGATTAATGGAAGGATTATTCAATTATTTCAGACGCAACCAATGCCAGCATATACAAATATCCTTCCATGGTAAATCCCCAAAATACTGTGTTGGTTAGTATTGGGTGGCGGTTACCCTCGGACGACTTCCTGACTCTGTGTGTGCCCGCCCGGTACTATACTATCTCACCACCGGGTTCCGCCATTACAAGGGCGCAATTTTACAAATGTCTTCCGGGACGGAGGTTTCCTTCGGGCAATTTCTTGAGATTCGTCTTTTTTAGTGGAGCGGGATTTTTGGGCGGGAGGCTATCCGTTTTCAGGGCGAAACTTCTCTCTACCGTTTTTGTGTGTGTTTGGGGGTATTTCTCGGGTAGGATAGGGAGGCCTTTGTTTTGGGGAAACTTTCTCCTGCTTAGAATTAAGTAATTAGGCAAAAGTTTTGATTTATGGTGGCCGAAGTGCCTGTTGTACCTTGGTTTTCTTTTGTGATTTTACGGATGTTGGTAAGAAATGTTTCTTTTGAATTTCGCTTCGTCTTTTTTAAATAAGGTTGAAAAAAAAATTTGTTAAGGAATAATTATAAGAAAAAATTGTAAGATTAAATTAAATGTATACCTCAATGGTCTAAGCTGGACTGCACGCATAGTTAGGTATGCTGAGGGTAGTACAACCCAACAACTTCCATATCAATTTTTTAATGTACGGAGTTGTCCCAGTAAGTACCCAATAATATACACAAATTGAGTGTTTCTAGTTGCCCTTCAGTGAGGCGTCGAGTCCTAGGAACACTATGGCCTGAACTTGGACCTATTGTATTCTTAGCCTTCTCAGATTTGTAGACCAGGCTGCTAGAGAAAGTTCGACAATCTACCTAAAGATTGTTCAGCTCAAATTTTTTAGTCCAAGCTAAGTCTCGCTGACTAATCAAACCCTGATCTTCGCTATTGTTAGTACTCTGACAGAGATCATGAAGCGAAGACTCATCCTTCTTGAGGCAGATCCTGCGAATGGGGTCCTCTTGCTAGACTCCTTTCTAATGCACCTCAGTTTAAAAACTTTAAATTTACCATGCAAGATGTGAATCTGCAATGTATTTAATCAGAGTCTGATCGTTTAAGGCCTCGATTGAGTGAGAGAACCCAGTATATCAAGACTATTGGGGACATAAAAGCTATAAAAGTTCGTTGAGCTTTGATTCCTGTTACCATAAAGGCCTTTGTTATCAAAAAAGCTTTTGGTATCATAAAAGCTTTCGGAATTTCTTACATTTGACGTCATAAAAGCTTTGAAGCTTTGCTCCTTGACGTCATAAAATCTCCATAGAAAGCTTTTGGCATTATAAAAGCTTTCGAAATTTCTTAAATTTGTTTTTCTTTTTATTCAAAATTACGTCCAACGGCTTGATTTTTGATTTGTTGAATTTTAAAGACTAAATATGAGGGCGGGTCCGATAAGTATCTACTTAGCCTACAAAAGCAAAAGGTCCGCAAAGTAGGCCACTGCGGCGGCGATAAGATTTTTAAGTTTGGAAACAAAAATAAGTCGCACGAGGCCCAATCTGGAGAATAAGGTGGATGGAGTAGCAGCTCGTAACCTTTTGATATACCTACTGCCTTAGCTATCTCGCGCACCTTCAATTGGCGGTCTGCCAATACGAAATCGTGGACGTATGTCACTTTATTATCCGTTGCAGCCATTTTCGGGGCATCTGGGAGCCGCTCGTCCGACGTGCGACCACGTTGATACTCGTTAAACCAATTTTTGAGGGCTGCCATCGAAGGAGAAGAGTCACCGTACACAGCATCCAAGCTCTCTTTGATTTCGCTGCGCGATTTCCCTTCCAAAAACAAGAATCGAATCACCAACCGATTTCGTTGTTTTTCCATTTTTCTAAAATCTGCGGACACGCCCGCTTTCACACGCAATCAAAACAAAACTACGAGTCCGATTCTGCTGAAATTTTGACAGTAGCACGTACTACTAAGACGCTGGTTCACGAACATGCTCCTTCGAAGCATCTTTAATTATGTGACATTGTGTCATGTTTCAAGTTTAAGGTTGTGGAGGTAGAACCGCAGCCCAACATGACTAATCAGTTATCCTATTAACAGCCTAAGGTCCGTCTTGTTTAGAGTGATAACGCTCTTTAAGAAGTGCACAGGGCCGTGACTGGATAGCGGTCATTGGGTGAACAGCGTGCAGGCGGCCAACATAAAATGCGAGTAAATCATCGAATAAGCATAAGTGCACAACATTCAAGCTACACAATGCCAGACAAGCTATTCGTCTGCAATACCAAGCCGTAAGCCAGCTATATATTGCAAGGTTTTATGTTTTCAATCGTGTTCCACATGAGTATGGCAAATGCTTAAAATTGTGGCTCTAAACCAAAATCGCTCAAAAAAAAGTTCAGATATTCAAAGTGATTTTTGAGTGCTCCAATTGAAATTTCAAGCCAGGGAGGACAAAAACGTTCCAGGCCAAATCACTAGATGTTCTGTGTGAATAATTCTTCTCCATTATCCACCTGTCGTCCCGCTTGACCTTGGCGCTACACTCAAATTGATAAAGATTAAATTGGACAGAACTCAAAAATCACTCTGAATATCTGATTTTGAACTGGAGCCCTAATTCTTAACTTTATATGATGTTATTTGATGCGGCCAGATACCCTGGTACGGTCCTGCGAATGCAAAAGGTCTTATTAGCACTTTAGCATGTCCAAAACCTAGGCCCTAGACCTTTTCAATCAGGGGCGTGGAGATGGACCGTGTTTTTTTTTTTTTTTTTTATGTGACACACTAGAGACTTAGGGAAGGCCCCTTTGTACTGTCGACCATGTATTTTATTTTTGAAATGTCGAACAGCAGCTCTAGTCGGAAGATAGAGAGAGAAGTGAAGGAAAGAACTGTCACAACCTAGCTGCGGTATTTTTATTTCACCTACTCCCAACCATTTCGCGACTCTGACATCGGGGCATCGAGAACAACTCGCTGGAGTGTTATGCCTCCTGAAACGAGTTGAATCTCATCAACCAACCGATGACATGCGCTTGGTGGAGCGGGGAAGAGAACTAGTGAAGGCTATGACAGGAGGAATCAGGAATGCAAAGAGGGAAGAAGAAAGAAGGAAAGTTATGTAGGTGGGAAATTGGGAAAGGCTAGGACCGTGGCACCGCCGGGAATCGAACCCGGGACCTCTGGGGATTGTAGTCAGGCGCCTTACCCCTAGACTACCGAGGCCCTAACCTACCGACCCTACCGAGGTGTTGTGCTTATATCAGTCTTTTGCTCTTGAATAATTTTTCCGGTGGACGGTATTTTGTGTGCTGCTAGGTTTACTATTTTGAACAATTGGACAGACAAAGAACGATACGGTGAAGTGGAATCGAACCACGCACCTTTGGGATGGTACTCGGGTGCCTTAACCTCCAAGCTATTGTGTTTGTGGGCTACTGGCTGTAGTAACATGTGTGGCGGTGTGGATTTGCAGTTCTTTATGTGTTGCCACCATTTTCATTGGTCATGATGTTCTTTTTAACCGATAGCAAACATAATTTTGTCACATAACACTGGAAGATTTTTTATGGCCCAAACAGGATCCACGAACTAACATCCACTGTTTTATTGAGAAACAAAATTTATCCAAGTAGCAATGTAAAGTATTCACAAAGTTAAAGTGGCGTTTTCCAGCAAAATTCAACTTCCAGAATTGAACCATCATGAAAAATACTAATCCCCTCCCTAATATTTTTCAAAAATAAATTAAACAAACCATTATTACTCAAAAATAAAGGGTTAATCACCCTCTACTAGCATCAAGCAGACAGTTAACCACATACGGAGCCAAACCTAATCATCCTATCCATCAGTACCAACAATCTAGCTTTATATAAGTTCCCCTCAACTACACTATACACACAGGGCGCCATAATCAAAATAATTATAAGTCTCAACAAGCGAAGTGATTTATGCAATTTAATAAATTTTCACTGATTTTAATCGGCCATAATTATCCTTCCAGAACATACAACCAACCAGTCAACCGCACTTAAGCCACCATATACCCCCATACAGAAGAAGCGGCGATTGGCGACGTAGGAGGGCGGCAGGCACAAAATCCATCTTCCGTGGTAGATGGATGGTAGATGGGGGCCGAATGGGTGGAGTAGGCGGGAGGGTGAAATGCTGAAGTAAGTCTTCCCTTATAACAAAATACAGGAGATTTAACAGGACGACGCGGACATAAAAATTAATTTTGTGCAAACTGATGAAGACACACACACAGGATGGGGCCCATATAGTACCGGGGAGAGGGGGAAGCGCCATGATACCTCCGACATGTACCTCTACTACCAAGATGCGATAAAGGAACTTAAAGCAAGATGAACAGAAAGTAATCAAAAAGGATGTCGTTACGATGACTGGATGAGGGGATGCTACACAGGGGGACGGTGTGGAAATAACAAGGGAAAAAATTGACAATATCATCAGCTCTGAAGCCTTGCCGATTTTGATTGGTTTTTTATGGGTATTTTTTTTATGTTTCATCCCTCCTAAGAGTAGACTTCAAAGGACCAAGATGTCCTGCTTCTTAAGTCTACTTAGTCATTTATATGTACGTACATATGTTAGCAGATGATTACCTATCGTGTCTCATAATTCTCTCTATTTTTCTACCCCCACTTGCACTATATAATATATAAGTACATATATATACATCTCTTTTTCTCCCTCTACTTTCTTGCTCTATCCTAGTATATTTTTTCCGTTCCTTGTAGACATCTATTTCAGTTCATGGCGGCCATCTATCTGCAAGGATAGCTAATCGTTTTTTATTGTCGGTTTTAATCTTCTTATTCCAGGATTTGAGAAAATTGGAATTCTTTCCTTCTGGATATTCCTTCTACATTTTGTTATCATCATCATCATCGTCGTCGTCGCCGTAGTAGTAGTCGTCGTCGTCTTCTTTTCAAGGTGATTAGATTCTGTTAAAAGGATATAAACTACTTGGAGGAAAAAATTCTAGTTATAATTTTTCGTATTTTTATGTTATTACTTTTTTTTCGTTACCTCTTCTTTATAAAGGACTAATTCCCTGTATATTATAATTGTTTAAATTGTGCACTAATGGATTAGTTGGCGACAGAGCTCTTGATTTTTATAAGTATACTTTAGAAATATTAAAATGTTCATTTGCACACCAAACTGCAAGGATTTAACTAAAGAAATAATGATGCATTTGCAACAATCCACAAAGGCAAAATCTATTTAGTTAATTTAAAATACATCCGTTTCGCTCCCGCTACCGCAAAAAATATTGTTTTTCCTTCATAATATATATTTAAACATAAAATAGCTGATAAAATCTATGAAACGCCATTTATAGAATTCACTGAGTTTTCTGTTCGTAATCCCCCCAAAAATAAAAACACGTTTTGAATCATAATTCTTTAATTTTTCAGCTATTGTTTTGCACTGTTTTATTTTTATTCCCTGAGTGTTTGCTTTTGGCGTCGTAAAAGCTTTCAATATTCATTGAGCTGTAGTGCCTGGCGTCATAAAAGCTTCACGAAAAGCTCTTAAGATCATAAAAGCTTTAGCAATTTGTTTAGCTTTGGCCCCTGACGTCATAAAAGCTCTATAAAAAGCTTTTGGCATCATAAAAGCTTCCGCATTTTCTTTGATTTGTTTTATTATTCAAAGTTATTTTAAATAGCTTCAATTGTTCCAAATTAGATTAATTATATTTTTAGACATTTTTAAATTTCACTTTTTACAATACAAAGGTGACGCAAAATTGAAAACATAGGTCTTGTTGTAGAAATCTCAAAAAGTGGAAAAGGAATCGTAAAGAACACGAATTCTGCTGGGCAGGCTTCCCAAGATGCCAATCGAAGTTATCTATTGACTGCTCTAAGCATTGACCATAGCTTGTTTAAGTAGAGCAGGGTTTGTCCTATTCTACAGTTTTAGTCCGATGTGAGTCAGGGAGATTCAAAAAATGTATTGCCAGTTTTTCGAAATTAGGAGGAAAGGTCGGCCACCCAAGCCAAGTAATATCCTTGTGCAAGAGTGCAAGAGATGGGTGCAAAAGAGCACAAAACCAGGCGTGCGAGGGCCCGGATAAAGTTTTATGAAAACGTTACAATAATGGGGTTTTCATCTTAAGGCCCAATACGAGAAAAATTTAGCCAAAAAGAGGGGTAATTGCGAGAACAATAGAAGTACACCAAACCCCTATAATAACAAGATTAGAAGTGCAAAAAAGGACAACTTATGGCGGAGGACTAGTTTCTGTTATCAACAAATAGATACGAGTCATTTGTCTTCTTCTTCACTCTTGGCCACTTGGAAGGTCATAATCTGATTTTCTACCAGGAGAGTGCAATGCCTTCATTGATGTGGGTAAGTGTGCTAGCATTGATGCCAGCGACCTTCGACAATTCTGATGGAACCTTAAACAATATATCTTTAAACACTATAAATAATATCACAGCCTATAGCCAACTTTTCGCGTGATCCCCAACAAGGATAACTACCACCCACTCAGAACAATCCGGGATAATCGCTTTGAATTTCCTTTGGAACCGCAGCTCCCCAGTTTATGTCCAGCGGTTAAAGCTGCAAGATCATTTGGATCATTTGGTTCATTGTCCTCGAGTTGATAACTACCACGATTTCTACTATTATGGTTTTCAGCATTTCATACTTTAGTAAGGTCTCTTTCCTCGTATTCTATTGGGTATCCACATGGGTCCACAGAAGCCCACTCCGGCATTTATGCACGGTCGTGCAGGCTGAACCCTATAGCGTGGCAGGTAGTACATCATTTGCGTTAAAAAATTGGATTCGCCATTTTTCCTTTCACGGGCCAGAAGCATTGCTTTAGTACTGATAAGCGCCCTTGAGGACCAAACTCGTTCTGTTTCATGGAATACTCGTAATTAATATGCTAGTTAGTCAGGCCTGGGAAAATTCTAGATCACTAAATATTGCGGAGTGTTCGATGGAGTGTTCCGAATGATCGTTATTGAACGTGTTTATCGTGTGTGAAGTTGTTGTATGATTTTGGGTAAGACTCCGTTATTAAGTTTGGATGCGATCCCCACACCAAATTTGCCCCTTTTTGTTGAGTACTCATCGATTCTCAAATAATCCAGAACGCACGATTGGTGGCAGCGGTGGGATCGAGGTACATTTTTTAGTATTCTTTTGGATCTTTGCTCTTTGTATGAGTACTTTCCACCGATTCCGTTCCTCTAGCTGTAGTATAATAAGTTCATTTGGTGAAAGAAGTAATTTTGAATCTTATACATCATGGCGATCGCGAAGAAGCCGTCATTCAGCCTGATCCGCTTTATGTTTGAAGTTGTCCAAAAACGTTAACTTCCGTTCCTCATTAAAAACTCTAAAACCACTACTAATTTACAATTCTTGCATTTAAGTCATTTATCTTAAAAACTAAACCAAAATTGTTCACTTGCAACAAAAACTACACGACAAAAAAATAAATAAAAATTCACGCCAAAACTCCAAAAGAATTTAGCCAACCACTTTTAAAAGCATGACAAAAAAAAGACGGAATTTGTAAGTGCGATAAGAAATATTTTTCGTCCTGTTATAAAACTTGGTGTTATCCTTCTAAAATCCTTCTTTTCTCAGCTACTTAAAATGAATTCATAATTAGATGACACCAACCGTGCGTAAATAATTTTCAGTATTTCCATGCAGTTGAAAAGTTTTCTCGTTATAAGTTTTCCTTTTTAGTTTTGAAAGAAAAACTTTATAATGTTCAAATGTTCGAAGAAAAGTCCTTTCTCTTTCATTCTTCCTTCTTCTTCGAGGAGGAGCAGGCGAAGAAAAGTTTTTCTCATCTTTATTTTATTTTTTTTTCTGTGCCCATTCTTAACCAAGAAAGCCACGAAGAAATAAGAATAAGAAGAAGGGAGTATAAGAATGAGAATACGAAGAAAAACATCCTGGCAGCCGAAAAAGGATGAGAAAAGAGAGTTTCCTTCTTTTTGGTACCTAACTCTAACACCGCAAGAGTTAAGAAGAGGAAGTTAAAAGTATTCTTTAGGGATGCACCACACAACTTTCGAGCGGATATCTTACGCTTTTTTGGATAAAAAATGAAAAATTTTTTTCTCGTCCTTTCTGGGGAAAATATTAAGAAAAAAATTCCAACTCAGAAGGAAATAGCCATGAAAGTTGTACCCTAGCAGAAAAAAGGATGCGGTCATTATTTAAAACACCTTGAAAGGAAGTTTCACTCGAAGGAAGTTTCCCAAAAGCTAAAGGCGATAAGCTGGAGACTTTTCAAATTAATTATGATGATCCTTTTTGATATCAAAGTTTTACTCTGAAAAAACAAATTCTGTGCAATTAATTCTATGTAAGTAGAGCATCCTCGTCAATTACTGTCATTTGTTGCAATATCAAGGATCATCTCTAAAGTGTCCTCTCTGATGTCCACCAGAACAATTGTAACAGTTGTCAAGTGCAAATGTTGTTCCACTTATTTGTGTCTTTAGTGGTTGTGTAGTACATATTCTCTCTGTCCGCATACTTATACACACATACACCAACATACATACATATACCCATATGCGCCCATTTGTTTAAAGTTGGATTGAACATCCTGATTACCGCGCTGAACAACAAGACTGGAAATTTTTCAAGTGGTCTAAGTTGCCAACTATGCACTCACTCACTCTCTTAGGGCTGCTATATAGCCAGGATACAGGATACTCACATACTTCAGGCCTCTCTCTAGCCTCAATTCCAGTTGCGACTTGGTCCTGAAAAGTACTTGCTCTGTAGTTAGCACTGTTTCTATTGTATGTCAAAGGGATATCTCGAGTGGTTACAAACAACTTCTGACAGGATTTCAGCCTTTAAGTGGACCTCGACTACTGATGAAATTGTTTCGATACCGAAAGTTTGTTGTCTCAATTTTTGCTGCCCCCTCCCTCCCTTTCGTGTTCACTCAATAATATCGTGTGTATGGACATAGTTTCAATTGGTCTCGTTATATTTGAGAGAAGTTATTGCATGGGGAAAATTATTGAAAATATCGAAAATAGTGTTTTGGGGAATTTATTGAAATTTTATGGGTAAACCTATTTTCAGAAACTTACTATCAATCTGTCATGCCATTGGTTATGTTATGGTGCAATTTTAAGTAACAAGAGTAGTTCAAAGGAGTAAGTAGAGAAATGAATAGGTTATATCGATTGCCAGGGGTTCTAAACGAGTTTGTGATATTTGGATTTGTATTTCAGGATGCAGGACTTTCAGCAGCTAGGGTCCTTCGCAAACCTTGAGCTGTAAAAGATCTTTTATGTATCCCTTACAATAGAGTTTTATTCAAGACTACGGATTAGGCTACTAATCAGTCTGAGAGAATAACTCTACCAGGGTCTCTCTAATGTAGCTCTGTAATTCCAGAACACGTGTCTGTTCCTACCTGACAATATTAACACGTCTCGATATCAATTTTACCCATATTCTTCAGATGATATCTGACACAAAATGTTCTGGAAAGAGGTCACCTAAAACTCGGAGTTCAGGTTTAAAAAACTCGAGACGGCTTTGTAGCTTTTGCCCGAGCAAGATTTAATCCCTTAGAGTGCCACCTTTGACGGTCATTGGTGGAGACCTATCATTTGGCAACCGAACTTGTGAAAAACTAGTATGATTTCGGTAATTCCGAACAAAGATTCAACTTAAAACTCATTGAGTATACTTAGTTAACAGATTTAAAGTTATTTTTCGCATTTAGCATAATTGGTGGCAGCGGTGGGATTGAGTTACATTTTTGGGTCTTTTCTTGAATGCTTCCTAAACAAACTAATTCCTCGTAAGTCATAATGGGGTTTATGAGTTGGGTCATTTTGAGTTTTAAATATGAAGTTTGTCTCATTAGTCTCTGAGAGCCATATAATATCTTGTAGACTATCTTCGAAATATTTTCAGTAACTGAATTCCAATTAAGTCGTATATCTAAAGTCATCACTAGAATTCAACCTATTCTGAAAAGACATTAATTTCACGATCCGCAATTTGAAGATTTAACTCCATTCTTCTGACGAAACCCCAAACACCGTTTTTCTTCGGTTTTCGTTTTCTTCCTAGCCTCTTTGAAAGAGAATGCCTTCTGATAAAGGATGTTCTTAAAAATAGTTCTTCTATTACATAATTAACAGAGTTCAAGATTGAAACCATTTTTTTTTTTTGAAAATAAATAAGGTTTTCTTACCTTTCTCAAAAAATTGATTGAAACAGTGCTTTCAATGAGGTGCAGGGGCGGTGCTTTCATAGGTGCGAATGGTGCACTTGAACCGGGCGCAATTGGACGAGGGCGCCATAAACTTCAGGCAATCTTTAAAAAAAAAATTGAAAAAGTTTTCCCGTGAATTCAATTTCATTTATTAAAGGAATTGTGTCTTTTTCCATTGTCCTTCACTGTGAGCTGATGGGGCGCAATATAGTATACTGCACTGGGCGCAAAAACCTCAAGCGCCGGACCTGATGAGGTGTACATAAATTATAATAATTTTTGTCTTGTAAAATGTAACGACATATTACTAAAATACAATAATTTTTTATTTTCATAAAATTTCACAAAAAAAACGAAATCCTATACAATATTAAAGCTTAATACTTTAGGTGTAGGGAAAATGCATATCGATTTTTTTAAACACTTCATCAATGGCTTCAATGGCGGAAATCGTAAATGGTTTTTAATCAAGTTTTTGTATATCTAGGTATAATTTTTTTTACGAATCTATTCATGTTGAATGTGTAAAAATATTCACACTTTTCATTTCACCACTTGTGAATTGATAGTTGCAAGAATTGAAAAGATCTAAAATACCGATTGTTGTAATAAAAATATATGAAAGTTTTAATATAAGGACTCTTGAATGGGATGTTTGCGAAAAAAATTATTGTACAAATAATTGGTGTTATTTTTAAAATAAATATCAGATTAATATGCAGATTAAGGCAAACACTGCAGATTATCCGCAAATGATGAAAAATTGAAAGGTATAATTCAGGGGTGCTTATCTAATTAAATAGCTTACGCAATGATGATATCCATATGCTATATTTGTTGATAAAAGCTTTAAACCCCCTTTTTTGTAGCAAATGTAAGCTCAGGGAATAGCCTGCTACCAGCTACCAGCCTGTCATATCCTTTGTCACATCCAGGTTCAACGTATATAAAAAAATGCGAAATGTCACTAATAAGCATGTGAAGGTTAGATATACGGCCCGGCTTACACCTCTGCCGACGGTTGGGTTTTTTTGCGCCCGGTGCAGTATGCCATATTGCGCCCCATCAGCTGTTCATTTTTTATTGCAGTGAAAGACAATGGAAAAAGTCACAAAGAGATTACAACAAAAACAAAATATGTATGGAATTTGTAAAAAGTGTATAAATGATTGAAAGAAAAATTTTCTATCAATTGGGAGATTGAAGATTGATTGAATTTCTAGAAGACGTTCCGTCACTTAATTCTTTGAGTAAAATTTCTTGAATAAAATTTTGTGAAAATCTCGCTTCTACACGTTGCGAAGCAAAACTTGCCCTCTTTTTCATGCATGAGAAAGTACAGTGACACAAATTCGATCAACTTGTGTAATTTCTTGCACCCTCGGAATTTTATCGAAAAAATAAAAATAGAAAAATAAATCGTGGCAACGTTTTCAATTTTTTTCAAATTTAAAGTTTAAATTTCTTTTAAATCTTCATTACTGAAATTGCGCCCCGTCCAATTGCGCCCGGTGCAAGTGCATTATGAATTCGTCGCCCCTGCTTGGAAGGGTTTTAATTTGTTTTGGATTTTCCCTCGTTCTGGCTTTGGAAGGTGAAAATAAGTTGGTGGATACTCCCGATACTGACACTACTGCATTTTTTCACTCTATCCTGTAAATGGCTCTCAGTGTCTTCAACCTTACTTGAAACCACCGTCGACAGCGGCTTGAGTTACTTTTCGGGTCTAGCTTTTATATCAGCCTTGTTTGTATGCGACCAACCTCTGACCACGAAAAAGAATGTTGTCCGCATCTTATCAGCGAACCGTGGTAGAGATCGTGAACAATTATCAGCTTCCAGCACGCTGTTACCAATCGTGGTAAACCTGTCCGTGCTGTGCGTTCAGATGGGAGTATGCTACCTTGGTGTTAAGGTGTAAAGCGCAGACTCAATAGTCTATATTGGTATTTAGAGTGATTTTTGAGTGCTCCAATAGTAAGTTCAAGGCGAGGGAAACATATTTTTCTTATCAAAACGGTGGGATTTGTGCAAAATAGGATTCTAGGCCAAAATCAAAGTGATTTATCAATTTAGGGGCTGCGCACAGGACGGCAGCGGCGGTTGCGGGCAGAGGAGAATAAAAATTCAATATGTCAGCACTCAAAAATCGTTCTGAATACCTAAAAAAATGTTTGGCCGATTTTGATATGGAGTCCTAATTCTAAACATTTCCATTTTTTTTTATATGATGTTACCTTCAGGGTATGTGGCCCCTGACACGCAGGCACCGATACTTCCAACATTCACTTCACCTTCTCTGACATACCCCAATACGACTTGCTTTAGACTAGACTAGAGCTCATAAAGACTAGAACCCTTGTCGCTGTGTGTTTATTTGTTTATCATAAATACTCCAATCGGAAAGATGGCAAAAAGACGAATGAAAAAACTACCAACTCTCAACACGCAGGTTTACTCCACCTTTTCCCATCTAATACTACAGAGACAACCATAGATATTGACAATCGATCGATAAGCTTATTGTCCTTATGGACGAAAACAGGAGAGTTGCCGTAATAAAGGAAGACGAAAAGAAAGCATGTTATATGTATGAGAGGTGGAAAGGCAAAGGTCTATGACAACGCTTGGAATAGAACTATGAGCCTCTGGAATGATAGTCGGATGAATCTAGCACATCTAACACGCAGCTGCAAGTATGTTCTTAGCTTGTGTGCGGCTCTCATTTTTCTACACACCTACTCCGCAGGTATCTATATGAGAAAGTGATGATCTTGCTTTAGGCCTCTACTTTTGTTATAGCTTGCGCCAAAACTATTGGGAATTTTACGTGGGGAAATGACAATTCCACACACATTAACATTTCGTGTACGGATAAAATACAAGTCCACGTGCATTGTAATTTCCGCTTCAAATTTCGTTTACGGGCAACTACACTCCCCCATATTATCTGACTAGAATCACAATCAGACTGATTGAGTTGTGATTGAGAAAATAAATGAGATGGGTAATTTGGGCTTTTAAACGAAGGGGGTGACGTTGCGCATTTTTCTTTCCGAACCTACTTTCGTGGTAGGGATTTAAGACTCTGCCTGCATCACTAGAGACTCTCACTGGGCATGAAAAAGGCACTTTTAAGATTCCTAATAGTTTTGGCGCAGGCCATAGAATTCTGAATTCGCTATATCATTGAAGGATGCTTTAATAACTATGCTCTACAGTTCTAATATTAAATTGATGTTTCCGTTGGTCATCAACCCCAAGGTATCACAATAGTACGTCAGTTTCGGTGACAAATGACGAAGTGAGACAAAAATGCTAACTGAAATTTCTCACGTCGCTGAATTCGCTGTCCACAATATGGAAAGTGACAATGACAGAGACATTTCTCACTATGGTGAGATGACAACCACAATAAGTCTGAAAAGCCCTTTTGTCTCACTTCGCCAATTGTCACCGAAAGTGACAACCACAATAAGGATGACTTGAACGTATTTTTACCATTTCCACTTCGATGTTCTATGCTATTACCAAAATCGCAATAGATTTTAGCATGCACAAAAAAAATACGTCCCTCATCATTTCTCCGCAAACTTTTCAACTATCATAAAATTTACCCCAAATATTCAACCCAATCAATAATTCATCAAGCTTATCATATTTTTTTTTTCTTCTTTAACAACAAGAAAACATCAAACGATATAAATCAGTCTTTAAGAAGCACGTTTCAATATAAAAATCGTCCAAACAATGAAATGAAAATACCCCATTCTTAAGAAGCTGACGTAAGCAGGGCGCACGTGCGTTTTATTTAAAGTCCAGGTAACATCTGACATAATTTCTTCCTTCCACCGTGAAAATGAAAATAAAAAAAACCATTCCTTAAGGGTTATAACAATTTAAAGAAAAGAAAAATAATAAAAAAAAACTTGCTCCAAATCTAAGGCATATTTTTTTTTGATATATAAAAAAATTATTATAATTGCGCCACTCACCCTTAAAATTTCGTCGCAACTAGTGACGCAACATGAACGCAAGTTCAAAGTCCCAGAGAGAAGATGGTGAAAGCAAGGAGCCGAACACCGAAAAATAATATAAAAAAAAAACAAATTGAAAAAAGGACGAAAATCACAAAATCAGAGACCGACGCACTTGAACACCTGGTCGACCCCCTAGAGGGTATTTTTGTGTTTGTGATGAAGTCCTGTGTGTGCCTGTAGTAATATGACTGCCACCCCAGAAAAAAAATATGGAGATCGACACAAGTTCACCACCGAGTGTATACACACGCGCGCTCTAGATGTCAGTAATGTTAGTAGAAGGATTCATGCACAGGAGCCAGAAGAGTGTCCTTTAAAAACAGCCTCACTACCACACTAGTGAAAAGCTTCTTGGTGGCACACAGAGTGAAATTCCTGTATTTGAAAAAAAAAAAATATATATGAAAATTTTTTTTCTTCTCAACCCTCGTCCTTGTTGGTCCTTATTCGCGTTTTCTTCGCGAATAACGAGGATAAAAAATCAGCAAAAAAAAAAACTTAAGGATCTGCGCGCGCGCTTAAATGACTCTCGTTGCGTATTTTTAAGGGTTGTCAAGTAATAAGGACTCTTCTTAAATGTAGGGGAACAAGGACTTCTGTATTGGAATTATAGTATGCGTGAGGGGTGAACATGCGCACCACCTGAACGTTGTCCTTGTACCCGACTCTCACATTTTTGCAGTTCACCCATTCGACTACCGGCAACGTTCCTGATTGTTCCATTGCGCCAAGGAATCCAAGAACTCTTCTACAAGGATCTCGTCGGTGCCAGCTTTAAGGACTACCCTTATCACAAGAATGGGCATCCTTCGTGTATCAGTTTTTGGGAGCCATTTTATCTTCTTATAATTTATTTCGGCTGCTTTTGGGGGATTGTTTTTGTTGTTGTAGTTGTTTTTGTTTATTTATTTGTAATTCCCTTAAGAATTTCTGGGGTCATGGGCCGCGCTGGTAATGAGCTTCTTAAAGGATCTCTGAAATGAATAGGAATCAGTTATCCTTTTCTGAAAATTTTATCAATGTCGCCGGTCGGGCAGCTGGGTGAGAGACATTAAAGGCTAGACTTTGTTAAAGTTACAAAATTTCTATACTTTATTCTATGTTTCCTATTCCATCCCTCCAACCCCCTCCCCCTCTTTAGCTTCGGTGTGTGACAAATTATAATCCCCTTCTATGAGTATATACAACAGTCAGTGCGGGGAAATAGCGATAGAGGAGAGTTTCTTTGAAGAATATCTAACAAGGCGCCGGTATACAAAGGATAACAAAGTGAAAGGCGCACCTAATTAACACACGTCAAAAGAGGTAATAACACCTTGATTTGCTTCTAGTTCAAAGGAGTTGACAGCTTCTTGTTGACGCGAAAATGAAGAACCTTTAACCGTCAACTAAGGGAGTTTTATCATGTTTGTGTCTTTTTATGGGAGTTTGTTATGTTATTTTTTGTTGTTGCTTCTTCGATGGTGATAAAGTATGAATTATTGATCATTGTGAATGGGGAAGGTGGTTTCTTTGTTGTTATG
Source organism: Thereva unica (assembly GCA_949987705.1). NCBI lineage: Eukaryota > Metazoa > Arthropoda > Insecta > Diptera > Therevidae > Thereva > Thereva unica. The sequence continues at coordinate 12,819,975 of OX465285.1, forward strand.
GGACCTGCATTTTTTTTAATCGAACAATTGTTGAAGGACTCGCACGAAAAAATTGTAAAAAGTCAGCCAAAAATATTATGGGTATGTCTACACACTTACAGTCTATAAATTTGGCGATTCTTCACCCAAAACATGGTCGAAACCTTTTTGGAAGTGGTTCTTTTTTATGTGTAAAACCCAAAGTAGTATAGTAGTATAGCTATGGGGTATGAGTATTACTGACGTCATCGGTTATGGGCTAGGGTGTGAGCTTTATTCGGGACAAGAACCTATGAGGTGAGCTTTGGGCGTGAACACCGTTTGTGTGTATTTTTTTTTTATGTTACAGACTAGAGGCTTAGGGAAAGTCCCTTTGTACTGCCGACAATTGAACTTCGACAGACTAAACAGAACACAAACACCAGGCAGTGCCGACAAACCAAGCAGCTGCACAGATAAACAGGTAGGTTGGTGGTGATCGCCAGAGCCCGATCGACTTACGAGAGACTTTTCGTTCCGCGAGAGAGAATAAGTGTGAGGAAACGCAAGGCGGCCAGATCCAACACTACGAAGGCCTGGCAAAGGCGCTGGGAGAGCGATTCCAAGGACATGTGGAAGGGGAGTTCAGTGAGGTAGATTATTACCTGACCCAATTTTCGACAGTCTTTTTCGTGCGTGCCTCAAGAAAATGGGTAAGGTGGAGGATGCTGTTTGCTGCTACGAGAACTCTGCTTATTTCGATGCTCATCATACATTCTTCGAATATACCAGGTGGGAAGCCAAGCGAGGAGGAGGTTCTTGGAAGCACAGTTGTTGGGATTAAGCTTCGAGGCCCCATGAATGGTCAAGGGTGACATGGTTTGTCGAAGCCACCCTGAAAACAAAAAAGGCAGAGACGAAAAGTCACTGATCCTTCATCCCAGGAGATTTCTTCGCCCACACTAGAGACGCGTAAAGGGTAGGTTGGTCATACTCCCCGAAGTAATGCCCTGCGACTGCAAACGACACCGAAAAGAGTGGTGAGTTTAGTCAGTAAGAATTTAACACGACCGTTTGAGTGCGGAACCTCAGCTGTGCCTCCTGCCACAATTGATGGTGATAGGCGGTCGAACACACAACATCGTGCTTGGCTGATGAAGATTCTCACCATCCTTCACTTAAACAGAAACTTGCCTTTTCTATTGTACTACACCCCTATACCCCAAATTTGTAGGCTAGACCAGCGGTCGGCAACTTATGGCATTCGCGCCACTTGGTGACACGCGAGACGATCTGTTATGGCACTCCACACTCGAAAATCTCGTTGGCATATTCAAGTGCAACTGTTATAAGGGCATGTGCACTTGCTACTCTGACACATATGTATCAGAGTTCACTGATGCACACTGCATAAGGTATATACGCTTCCACCCGCCGCGGATACGGTTCACTCAAATCTCGTTATAAAGTTTCCCAATTCACATACAGGCCGCCGGTAGGTCGGAGCCTCATTGCTTCTTGCCTTGAGCCCGAGTTTCACCATACATTCACCGGCCGCTAACTGAATGACGCCTGCAGTCCAGGAAAAATGACAAAAATCTTCATGTCTGTGGGTATTTATCGTCAGTCCGGGCCTGAAGATCTGGCCTATTCAATTTGAAGTTATCGTTTTCATTTGAATTAACAACCTGCTACGTTAAACTGTCATATTAGCCTGTGTATGTGTAGGGAATCATGCGATCATCTGCAGGCCCCATCTTTCAGTCAGACTGAAGTAATGTGTCGCCTTGATTGGGCGGTACCTGCCGACCTGGTCTGAAAGATCACGGCCTCTACTGCTCCTCAACCCCAGCCGTGTTGAGGCAGCTTATGAAGGAACCGTCTACTGTTGTTCAATCCAGGGGTGGACCTCCAGTGGTCGTTGCATTTCATTCAAGTCCGATCGGCAAGCAAACTGCAATGTAATTGATTGATTAAGGTAGGAAAAGGAAGGTGCCTTCAGAGCCTTCATGTCAGGACAAGGCATTATATAACTGGGTGCGCCCGATACCCAGATGAGGAGAAGTTAAACGATATTGCAAAAACTACCCACCAAGGTTGTCCAGTATCCATTCAGAGGTAACAGCGACATCACTTCAAGGTTCTAGCAAGTGATCGGGATCGAATGAAGAGTTTTAGCCCGGATTACTAGTTGAAGGACTTGCATCTTTTAAAAAAATCCAGGTATTGTAATCTCCAAACCCTTATATAATAATTTTAAGATGTTTGGACCATTCAGTGCCATCTTTAGTGTAGGTAAATCTATCTTTTTTGATGAATTTTCTTTCTTGCAGGAAATCGTTGAATTCTGAACTATCATAATCCAGTCGCCTCAACATCTCCTCTTCGATAAACACAGACTTATTAACAAAATGTGCAGGAAAACTGTCAAAGCAAAAATATATCCTTGTTCCATCCCACATCCTTTTGCAATCCCACTAACAAAAATACCATTCCTTCATGCACTGAAGTGCAACTATTTTTTAAGGCTTACCATCTACTGAACCGTGACACCAACAACGCTGCATGCTGAAATGCATTCGTTAATTTTTCCATTGCATGCATTTCATCCCCATCTGTGTGCAGTAAACAAACCACTTCAGTTTGGGGATATTTTTTGCTTGACTACAGAAATCCTGGAATTTTCATATTTTGCCATGCGATGAGTAGTAGTAGCGAAGAGACGACGACGTTGATGTAACGTCGTCGTTCCAAATCCCTCCACCCTCAATGTCTTGGGGTAGTCAGGCTGGGCTGGGATTTGGGGGTTGGGCCGTTGGGGGTGTTGTGCGCCTCGCTTATACTATCTCTCAGTGTTCCATCTCATTACGCACATGCAACCCATCTCTTGGGCTGACGTTTAATCATTTCACCCGTTTGGGTAGAGGTAGTAACGGTTGGAAAGGACCCAGGACGAATTATGTATATTTGTATGTAGAGTTATGTATATATATGGTGGTAGCACATGGATATAACTAAATGGATACAGGCTTTGACATAGATTGAAGTTACACTATGACGTGGATAATGGTGATGATACCATTTCCACATAGATAAGGGGCGCTGTGGGACGGCCAAGCTGCGGATAACTCTACATCAAGGAAGTCATTAGATGTTCTCGCTGGTGACGGTGATTTATGGCTTGACAGAGATAATTTTCTGTAGGCTATGGTCATGGTTATAGAAGGATATTTCCCGGGTTTTTTTATATATTTAGTTTAGAGACTAATAGTTTAAGTTTAGTAAACAAAAAAATATTATAAAAGGGTGGATTGTGAGGTTTTCTTTAGAAATTCTTTTTCTTGTAGAAAACTTCACTATATTTCTTCACCTATCGATTTTATTTTACAGACTTTACGAAAGTTTTTCGACGCTAAAAAGTTGAAAGGACTTTTTTGTTTTTAAGAATTGTTTGGATATATTGTCTATTGATTATAGTCAACCAATCGTCCTTCCACAATTTCCTATCGTAGGAATGGATAACAGTAGCGCTGACAAGAGGGTTAGAAGAGGGTTAGATCATCTGGATGTTCTCTAGGGCATTATAACCTGGTCAAAAGGGCAAAGGCTCTGGCCATGCGGTTTTAAAAGCCTTCAGAAAAGTCGGACATTCTCATAATGTAGTCTAGAACGACTCCAAAGCCGACCTTCTGTCAAATAGCGGAAAGTGTCACAATTGGCGTACCTGCGACTAACAATCCGGAGACTTCTGAACTGCCGCGCAGTCTTTTTGTAATCACGTACTTTGCGGCAGCAACAGAAGACCCCACTGGCATTATGTTGAAAAGATATTGGTCCAAAATAAGACCCTAAAGGTTTAGGAGTGGAGAATACTCCACAAAGTACCTACATCGCATAAAATTCACAGAGATGACGTTGTCAGGATGGTGAACACTGAAATTTTTGGCAGGAGAAGCCTCTTTTAACGAGACGATGACTCTCTCCGCTACCTCAACCTTAGGCTGCTTACACACCAAACTCGACATCGACACGACATTACAAAACGTCCATCGACAAAAAATTTTTTGTCGAATCTTCGTACACACCAAATTCGACACCTCGACACCATTCGACAACCAGAACCACTCGACAAAACGAAAGTCACTGCATAAGTACTCGACGTGTAGAAAGTCGTCGTTCGACGTTTTTCCTCGTGTCGCCTTCAGTGGATATAAACTGATTTGAATGTGAAGCCCTTCGTCGGTAACGGTTTTTTTCCTTGTCGAGTTCTGTCGAGTTCTGTCGTGTCGTGTCGATGTCGAATTCAGTGTGAATAGACTCGCTTAATGATAAGAATAGATGTGTGTCGCGACAGAAAAATGTTGTCGAATTTCGTCGTGTCATGTCGATGTCGAGTTTGGTGTGTAAGCAGCCTTACCAGCTGGGGCAAGCCCTAATGCCCAGCCATGCAATACAAACAACCAAAGAAGGTGCTGTTGGCGAAACGTCGGAAAAGCAGCTCTGAGAAAACATACTTCCTCTATTGCCGCTACAGGCGGAACTGTGACCCTAAAACCACCATCGAAATCCTTATGGGGCCCGCAGCACATAAAGGCTTGCAGAATGGGAGATATAATCCCGTAGAGAGTACTCGAAAAAAGTTTTATTTAGGACAACTGGAAATACAATTTATGTGAAGTGAAAGCGTCGACCAAAGGGCGCCGAAAGACAATTTCGCTCCACCCTGAACAAGGGCTAGGGCCGGCCCTTCTCACGACGGCCAAACTTGACCAAAAGATTTAAATAACCAAGTACTGAGCTGTACAAGCGGGCATACGACGGCAAATTTGAGGCAAAAACGAATCTTTATCAAATGTAATCTTGAATGTGTTTTATGGGATCTTGATCATTTTCGTTATGTACAATGGTCCTTTTCGCCGGCTATACCGGTTTATGCTGTGAAAAATCAAATGATCCTCCGAGACATTAGGTATTTAGGTGAATAGTGTTCGCGTATCCATGCGGTTTCTTGCCTAGTTTGTCTGGTTAATTCGGCAGAGTGACCACCCTCCTCCTTTCACATCCTGGAGTTGGAACCAGCCGAAGGCGGAGACGTTGCCAAAAACCGGCAAGAATGGAAACGAATCGAGACCAAACGAGTTCGAGACCCAACGGCTCTGACAGCAGCGTATCCGTTGCGGGGACGTCCCGCTCGCACCGCTAGCTAACGGATCAAAGAAGAAGAAGGAAAAGAAAGGTATTTAGGTATCGGATCAACTATCTTTGAAACTTCCCTCCCTTAAAAATCTCCCTTTAAGAACAGGTTTCCAAATACAGAGTATCTGATGTTGGCCAGAGTACAAAAGGTATTCGGTTGTCTCAGCGTCCTGTACCTCTTTCCACAAATACGGCAGAGATTCTTGCACGGAATTCTCATTCTGGCTACATGACCCCTAATTTGCCAGTGTTCTGTAATTATCGCTCGATTCTGTCAAGAGTTCGCCCGATCTCTAATTGCTATAAGAAAGTCAAGTCGTTCTAGCTTTGCTTTGCATTGGCATGCTGAAAAGCTCCTCCTTTTGGAGCTAGCAACTTAGAGAAAGTAGATATGTACCTCCCTTTAGCACGCTGAGTCTGGTCTGGCCAATTCATCTGCCTTCACGTTTTCTCGATGTCCCTGTAATCCGGTACCCATTGAAGAGTGGCCATGTTACGCCCGGTCAGTCAAGAGAGCCTTTTGTGGCAGTTGGCTACCAGCTTGGACGTTAAATGGGTCGAGCCTAATGCCTTGGTGGTCGCTCGATTAACTGATAACAGGTTCCCCGCTTTGGGTATGACTGTACTCCTAGGCAGGCTTGAAAGATTGCCCTACCGTGGCTAGAGATGGTTTACATAAAAGGACCCTTAATCAAATTGTTGTCAACTGCCTGCTATGAGAGGGATTGTTTCATTAAAATAACCGCTCTCCTGCCTCTTTTCGGTTTTATTCCACAAAATAACATATCAACAGTTACTAAGGACAATAATTTGCATAACAAATGACTCCCATCGTCCTGCACAATTCTAATGCAAAAAATGAGCAAGTGTAAAAAACCCAAAAAATCAATCAAGGATGCAATATCATCACCACCTCCCAGGCGATAAAACCACACCCGAAAAAAATCCTTGATAGAATAAAAAAAATAACAATCGACAATCGAACTAATAAAAAACGTTAAGCCCACAAAATATCCCTTGGAGGGTTTTTGTGGATTGTTTTTTATATGGCCGAAGACAGATTTATCTCCAGCCTTGCACTACACTCTCCAGACCCTCTAAAAACAGCCAGATGCTAGCGGAGCCTCATTGTCGGCAATCAGAGAAGCTTAAGTCGTCCTAATCCTGCGGTTTATTTCGAAAGTCTCTCACTTTAACAAAGCGCAACGTTGATTCCACCACTGCCATCATCATCGTAATAACCGCCCTCCTGTCTACAGCAGGACTATAATGCAAAACCCTCCACCCCCGCACCCACCACATATCAACGCCCTTTCGGATAGTCCAATGTCAAAAATGTAGGGATAGGAGATATGGGGGGTTGAGGGCTGGGGGTGGCGGTGGGCTTTCCAGTTGCCAGCATGTGCAGCAGCTAAATCGCCCCCAAACATATTTGCAAGGATTTTGTTTGGAGATAAAATCCCTTAAAGTGGAATCTGTGTATTCTCCTCAAACACACATGTGGAAAATAATTCTATACTCGTGACTGTTCTAAGGGGCAAAAACAGCAAAGCGTGTGTGGGGGGCAAAAAGGGTTGAGAGGTCCTGATAGCTTTTAAGTGGACGACGGTTTAATGCACAAAAGTCAAATGCAAAAGCCTTTTGGGTCCTTTCGGGTGCGGATAATGTTTTTAGTTTTATGTTTTTTTTTAGTTTTTTTGCAGTTAAGCAGTTTTAAATTTGCTTTAAGTGAATTTTTCTTAATTTAAGGGGCTTTTTTAAACAACATAAATGTTTTTAGTTGCGCCATCGTCAACGTGGAAACACCACGTAGGATACACACAAACTTCAAATTTGGGCCTGTAAGGAGAGCGGTTTTAATCTTAAAGCCTCGTTGACATCCCAAAGTCAACGCGAAAGTGCACTTTGAAGCTCTTTTATCGCACAGAAATTTGGCATAAAAGGTTGTGATGATACAAGACAAGAATGAAGAAATTTTTAATGGGGTAAGTTCAAAAATATAGGAGTATGCCGCATATCGAAGTCGAGCCACGAGCCTCTGGGACGAAAGTTCGGTATATTAACCCTGAGACTACACAGGTCGGAAGGTTCAGTCGCCATGATAATGAAGATACAATTTTACTAGAGCAGTAGGTACATTCCTGCGATGGCTAAATTATTCAATAAGGAGCAAAATGTGCCATTGTCGAAGACTATGATGGCAAGGCCGAACGAAATCTCTTCATGGTAGGATTCACTGTAGGGTTTGTAGATTGCATCCCGGGCTCTGCGGCACTAATTCAGCTGAATTTACATCTCTTAAGAAATCCCAGGCACGGAATTGCTTCTTTGGCAATTTGGAATATGCCTAGGATGTCAGTCGTTAGTTCCACGAAAATAGAAGAAAGTTTGCTGTTGATAAAATGCATACTCATGGTTTTCTTTAATCGTGAGACTTTTACAACTTAAGCTGGAGCACTTAAGCAAAACGGCGCAGAATACAGAGCACACCCAAACCCTGCTTTCACAAACTCCTTACCTACGGGTCCAAGCCATGACTGCCGCTGCTCTGCCCAAAGGTTCTAGATCCACATAACAATTAAGGGTCCCATTCCGGGTTAATCTGGTGAGTTACCTACACGCAACAGGCGGAGGAGCGTCCAGGGGAGCAGGAACCTCAGACGAAGAAAAGAAAGAGCTACAATGACTCTTCTATAGGCATAACACACAAACCCAGAAATACGATGTGATGTAGACGGGCTTTTTCAGGATCTTATGCCCGCCTGAGAAAAAGTGGTGACCATAAAAGTTGCCATTCAGCTTACCTATTTAACTAGTTCTCTTTGGATTGCGCAAGTAGTGGTCAAGCAGCATAGGACATGGTTAGTACTAAGTCGGGGGTAAACTCTTGCGTTTTTAAATGGTTTTAAATTTTTCTCTACTCATTGAGTAAATTTCTGTCGATCCTGCTCATGAGTATTTAATCAAGAACTGTCCATCCCTAATTGTGATTGAGAAAAATCCTTCGATAATAACAGTTAAAAGTTTAGTCCACAGAGCTGGGCTTCAAACTGTATCAAACGACTTGGAGATATCTAGACCAACGATTCGCGGATGCAATGCATAATTCGGTTAACTAAATTTCTTGTACATGTCACGATATATATGTATATGGAGTAAACTATTCCCTTAAGGGACTATGAAACATGGCTTATAGGTGAGAGTGAATTTAGACAGTCTTGGATGCAAATGAGACTTTCAGTAAGACCATAGTCTTATACAGAAGCAGTTTAGACGTAATTTCTATAGATGCTTCAATTTGAAGAACATCCAAAGAAACTAGGAGGCTTTGCTAGTGTTTAACAATTGTATGGGTATTTCCAGTTCCATTCTATTGTCGTCTGCTATTTGTATTATTGGCCCAAGGTAGACGAGGGATTAGAGTACTATAGATTCGTGTTTCTCCAGATTGATTGTAACATCAATGAAAAGCTTTTATTTTTGTTCACCTTTTGCAATTACGCAATTACGGTAACTAAATACTAACGACATCCAATGCTGCTTGACCTCCGCAATCGAACGAGAACCGGTCTCCCCATCATTACTGCAGGTTCCTCGTAATTTTGAAATGGGGAATTTTAGGTTTATATTTGCTTAGTTTATAGATATTTTATTCCTAAATATCACCGCTCGATAACTCACTACCTTGCCAACAAAAATGATCGGCTTTTAAGGTGGTTCACAAATCGACCCAATTTTTGGTCTCTCCTTAAAACGAAAGTGCTGCTCAGCCAGGTCGTGCTGTCGATCAGAACAGATGGTAGTCGAAAGGGGCAGTGTCTCGAGAATAGCCTATATGGACCATAACGTTCCAATTCAGTGTTTCTAGGAAGGTTTTAAGAACATGAGCAATATGCGGCCGATCGTTGTCGTCCTGCAAAATCATTTTGTCACGTCTTTGCTCGAATTGTGACCATTTTCCTTTTTTTTTGCGAGCTCCTGTCATGGTTTCTAACTATAGATGTTGGGCTTGGCCGTCGATGTTGATGCTCTCCCTATGATTTTTTTCGCTTGGAATTATCGTAACGGATCCACTTTTCTTCGTCTTTCATAACATGATACAAAACCCTTCCTTCTTTACCGTCAGAGTAGCTATACCTACATACGTGGAAAAAAGTTTCCAGGATAGGCGGAGAAGGTGTGCACTGAGGCATGCCCAGACACCTGTTATTGATCTAAGCTAGGATCATGTAAGACCATGGTTTTCACATAGTGGAAGAATGGAGGGATGGGGTAAGATGGAGTAGAGGGCACTTAACGTAAGAAAGTGGCATGAAGCTTAAGAAAATTAAAATATCAGAAGAACAAATGTTGCTTGAGCGCTATATCGAACAGAGACAGAGAGCTATATTGAAGTTCAATATCCTTTCAAAATTGTCTTACGATATTAATGAAAAAGGAATTTTTATTTGATAACGCTTCGAGTTTCGGACCCTGTATTATATTGGCAGAAAACTCCCTTTAAAAATCGCTAAACACAAACAACTTTTAAAGGTACTTAATTACGTAAAGAAAATCGAATCTCTCATTTCTGCCGAACGCAACCAGCTTTCGTCCAATCAACCGTTAAATTCAACTCAAACAGAAATCTCTGCTAATGTTCGAAGAATCAACTCAACCACAAAAAGGGACGCATGAAATCATGAAAAAAGGACCTTTCCAACCCTACTACAGTCTCTCATATCTACAGATATGATATATCAAAACACGTGTCCACCTACCCCCATCGTTGGCTGGACTCTGGAGCTCTGGATATGAAAGCATACATAGCAGTATAGCCACCACCACCCTCGCGATTATCGCTACCAAGCAACTACACCATCGACGTCATGCGATGAGAGAGCCTGGATGGTGATTATGGCGACAACGTTGTTGTTGTGTCGTCGTCATCATCATCCTCGTCTACATCGATAGTGGCGACGATGTAGAATAGAAGGACTCTGCGTGATGGTGGAAAAATGATGGACCGTTCTGACAAGACATCCTTCTCGTCGGTGGCTGTCAGCTCCTGCATTAACTATCGCATATTCACGGCTGATTAACTTCGGACATGAACTCTGGGATAGAAGACGATCTCCGTGACATGGCGTACTGCGCTATCAACCACGACGCCATCGTCAGCCCATTACAGTGGAACCGGAGAGTGTTGTTTTGCCATGGACCAGGATAAATGGCAGGGCACCAGCTCTGCGCTCATCGCAAGGACGCTTTCGATAAATTTTCGTGATTTATGAACTTGTAGAGCTCCCTGGGATGTTTTTTGTGGTGACGTCCTCCGCCCCCGGCCCCACTGGCGAAGAAAAAACACATCCATTCCGTGTATCCCCAGGATGTCGTATTCAACAGCGGATGTAGCTACGACTCATCTTCAATTGCAGAAGCGAATTCATAAATCTGAAGAGATTCCTGCTAGGCCCTAGAGGAGATGGGAAGATGCCCTGGCCAAAAAAAGAAACGAGGCCATCTCAAGTGCCTGGCAGGTAATTATCCTGCTGTTCCCCGAAAACGTTCTCAGAGAAGCAATTATCGTCGATTATGGTTGATTATGGTCATTACATCATTGAACCCGGGATGTCTGAAGTGCTCCAGCCCAGACACTCATCTCCTTGATGGAAATAGAGGTTTTTGTTTTTTGTCCGAGAGCCCAAAGAGAGACGGCCCTTTTCCAGGAGCAGGCACTGTGCGTGCCCAGTAGCCGTGTTTATTATTATACTCGGCATACTTTACCCCAGAAATTCCGGTAGCCAATTTCAATCACGTTTTGTGCTTCTTTTTGTGTGTGCTGCCGGAGAGAAGGAGAGCCCTTATGCTTGCGTTGGCTTAAAATTATTTCCAGGTCCTTATCGAAGGACGAAATTATTGCATTAATAATGGTCCACAGGATTCTTGATGAAGGTCCTTTCGAATCTCACGTTTTTCGTTCAATCTGCCCTGAAACAAATAATTTTCTCGGTGTTTTTTTTTCTTCTTCAAAATAGAAAGGACGTGTTTGCATGCGCTAGTAAGTCCTTGATCCTGGACGTATAAACTAAAAAAATTTACTAGGATTTTAGGGACTTTTGGTATTATGAATGGTTGAGTGAAAATTATGCAAGGATCGGTTGGTTTTGTGATTTTTAAGGATGGATTTTTGATAAGGATATTAAGGTTTAGATTAAAGGCGGTATTTTTTTCGAAGTGGACGTTGAAATTGAATCTTTATGTTTTTAATCGTCGGCTTTAGATAAGGATATGTCTTCAGCCACTTAGAAGATTTTTTCGAGATATTATGAAAATTTTATTGTAACTGTTCGATTGTTTTTACACCGCTTTACTTTTATGGGTGCAGCAGACTTAACCGCAAAAGAGATTTGGGTTGGTTAAACAGGTTTGGAAATATTAATCAAATTTTGAATTGTTACATCAATAGAATATAGTTCAGCCATTTAATTGGTCTTTCAGGATACATGTATATACTTTTAACTTACAGGACCATGTATTGGGGGTCAGAAAAATGAAGAAACTTTCCGTATTCTTGCGATAACCGAAAGACCATGTACCCTTCGGGTGCAACGCAAATTTACCAACATAATTCTTTGCTAAGCCGTCAGGCTACCAACCCAAGGCTTCGTGGTTCGATTCCACGTATCAAACCTCTCTTTTCCCACCACCAGTAGGAACCAAAAGCAAAGTCATCTCTTGTACGATCGTCGAAGTTAGCGTTCTGCCACGGTAAACTAGTTAGAAGCAAAATGGAACGTGATAAAAAAGTGACAATACCTACTTTAGTCTTTCATGTAAAAAAGTATAGTTTAAAATAACTAAAAGATACGCTTTTACTTTAAATTCAGGAAAAAAGTAAAAAATAATTTTGAATGTAAAGTTTCTATGGCTCCAGTCATCTTTCGAAATTTAAAAAATCGTGGGACTCGCTACCAATATTCTTATTTTATTAACTTTTCCCCCAAGGTACTACAGTCTGGAATCGTATGGTATTCTATATTGCCATAGACTTATGAAAACTTAAGAAGGATTTCCAGATCTGTAAGGATAAGCAGATTTGTATCCTATTTTACAGAGCTAAGCGCCAATTACAGCTATTAAGTCTTGTAGGGTCTAGTCTAAACTATTTCGCGACGGAAAACGACACATTAATATAATCGGCATACGATTATGTAAGTTGACCATGACCAGTATTACCGAAGCGATACGATATTAAGGTGTGACATCAAGAGACTTCAGGATATAGTTATCGGCATGAATAAATAGGCTATGAGTGTTCTATCCCACGTGACACAAAAGCTGGAAACAATCTGCCATCTTGAGTTTTCCTTGGTGTGCCAACTCTTGGTTTTAATAAATTGGGAATGCACGTGTGTGCAATGTTTATGTTATTTCGGCTTCACCGACCTCAGTTCAATAAAGTTCAGTTCAATACGCATTAGTGGCTCCACCGGCTGGCATGTTTATTTCGTGCTGGAAATTGTTGTTGTTTTTTCGCTAGAGGTTAGAAGCAAGCAAACAAAAGCGCACTGGACTGACATTCCATTATTCCAGTTGATTGCTGTCTTTTTAGTCAGCTTTTATGTTCAACCTCAGTTCGATGTTTGTTGGGCGAACTGAGGTTTGATTTATTCTGAGCTCATTATGTGAAAATGTATGGGAACTGAGGTCGGAACTGAAGCTCAGTACACTAATCTGCTCGAACTTGTGATGTTCGGCCTGTGTTGCAGGGACATTACAGCATTTTATGAAATAAGAATGGCCATTCTATATACTGGCACAGGGGCGGCGGAGGAGAACCATTGTGAGTGGAAAGCACGTGAACAGATAACCATCAAAATCTAAAAAGTTGATCGGTCAATTTATTTACCAGCTATCTGTTGAGTTATAGGGTTTTAAATTCTTTAGTTATGTCAGATAGAATCAGGAGCGGTAGGATCATCTTGCTTGTATAAGCAAAACGAACCCAACTTGGGCAGTGTTTTCTGGTAGCGATTTTGTGATACGAGGTAAACCGAGTCTCCCTTGGAAGGATGGCGTAGACCAAACAAATGTTGAGCTTGGTGATTGCCGCACAGAATTGGCACTTGTAAGAAAATATTTTTGGTAGACAAACGAATGTGTCAGTATAGAGCTCAGAGAGAAGCCCCTCGATACTGTCGCTATCATTAAGCCCAATGGGGACAACTAGCTTTACTCGAAAAGATAGTATAGAGAAAAGTGAAAATTGGTTTCGCCATATCCGGTTTTCAATCAATTTCCACGCAATACCATAGCGACACAATACTGATTTCGGTTAACGAACAGGAGATGACTTCCTCGCTTAACCTAGCGAAAAAGAGAAAGTGATCTACGACAAGTTTTGTCCTATACTACTTAGGACAAGTAGGGGAGACTGGGTACGGTTGAAACACAGGACGGTTGAAACAGAGTTAATATCTTTACCCTGGGTTACCCTGGAAACAACCACAACCTGTAGTGATCGTCGCGCCACTAAGATTCGTGTTCGAACTAGTCATCCGCTTTGTTCGTTCTTTATACCCCTCCCCTTACTGCACACGATTCAAAAGATATTAACTCTGTTTCAACCGTCCTGTGTTTCAACCGTACCCAGTCTCCCCTATAGAAGTGAAGTACGATGTCACGTAGTGGCTGGAATGGTAATCGGTCGCCTTACCAATCTGAGGTATAGAGTGCTAAGATTGGGTTCCAATTTTTGGCCGGTATCCTGGCAATACCTCATTGAAAGGCAAAAAGAAACAAAAAGTTCAATTGCACTTCAGTGATTTTTATAAAACTTGCATTGTTCTATACCAGAATTGCTCTAAAAAATAGCTTAAAGCACCTTCAACACTTCCACCATATTACAACCTAGCAAAAATCCAACCCAATACATTTCTATTTATGAATTTGATTTAAGCACATTAGCATTCAGGAAAATTTGAACCTATTCACGTATACATATATCGAGCTTCTGAAAGGACTGCCGAACAAATGAAAGCCCCGAAAGGGCCCAAAAAGTCTTGTTTATCGTTAGAACGATAGCCTGCCAGATAATTTCGTATATAGCAAAAGGGATCTCATATATGAAATTTTCCCTTCAATCTTCGTTTACCACCTTGCATGAAAATTGATTCGGGAAGCTCCCAGGCTTTTCCGCCATAAGTAGAAGCAAAGGTGCCTCTGTTTATTGGAGAAAACATTATTCAGTCCACGTATCCAATCGAATTGAGTACATCATCACGAATGGAACGTTCGGGGCTCTCTATGCCGCCCGTATACACTATAGATTGGCTTATATGTGTACATGTATAATATAGCCAAAGGGTAGGCACGTACCCGTGTCGTGGCAGTGGGTACTTTCATATGTGAAGAGGAATTTACAGCTATTTTCAGTCAGTCCTCAGTTCAGTTTTAATTTCGTTTCTTTCGCCCAATGGATTTTTTTTAAAGACCAACGCAAATTAAATTGTTCCATCATGGGAGCATCCAGTGTTGGAGTTGGCCCCCACTTAAGGAAATCCATTAGGGAGAAACGTGCACGACGACACACACCTTATATTGGAAGAAGTGAACCCTGGCGTTCTGGTAATCCTTGAGAGGACTGATTGAAAACATCTCTCCTTTTTTTTTTGGGGTGCTGCTAACGTATGTATCAATCAGCCCTAATTCAGTTGATAGAGTTGCATGTCAATATATACGTAGTAGACGGCGGCGGTGGTGGTGGTGGGTGCGTGAGATGGAAACTGTCACAACACATGTCAATGTGAAATATTCAAATTCCCAACTTTACACAAAAATCCCATCCTTGGCTCAAGTGATATTAAAGGACACGTGCCCGACGCGTGCCTCATCTGGGCAAGGAATTGTTAATCGCATCCCACCCCTGAATAAGCGCCCCCCGAGAGATTTTGCGGCGACCCTTCGAGTGATATCGAGTGATAATTATAATTGCACTGCTCGCACAATTCGACCAAGAGCTACACACGGAAGCTATCTGAAGGATTTCAAGTATATCCTGCTCCTGTGCTCAAGGATATTTTGTAGAACCAAAAGAAAAAAAATTATATATGATCTGATTGGATAACGAACGGAGATGAACGAACCCGACCAATGTACGACAACTCGATATACCGGCGTTCGTTTCGTTTTTCATGACATGTGTCAGTCCAGGACTCGAGATACAGCAGCGATCCAGGATCAGCTTCGGGCTGCGATTGGAAGTTGATGATGTAGTTGATAGAGTCCTAATTTGCCCAGTGGGTGGTGAATTGGCGTCACGTCATCGTTCTTGTTAATTTATGCCAAAATCAGGGACGAGTTTTTACACTCAATTATTAAATTCGATTGGTGGCACGTGCTCTGGGTGGGGATTATCTGTTGAAGACATTTGCCCATTGATTTTTGGACCGAATAAGTAAGTAATTAAGTGACCAGTATTTTCGGGGGAATTGGCTTAGTTAGCTGGCAGATGTTGTTGTTGTTGTGGCTTGCTTGATAGGCTGAAAGGTGTATAAGAATGGCTTTTAATTAGTATTGAGGTAAAATTGATTCAGGAAAGTTTTTCAGAGAAGTTCAATGTACTTTTTTTGTATTTTCGTAATAATGATCGACTTCTTGTCATTTAACATAATTGGTTTGAAGGGTATTGTAAACACAAGTCTTCACCAGACGATATTTAGTCCTTTTTGGCATATCAGAAAATTTCTAACTAACTTCCCAGATAAAATAGCAACCTTAAGCAACTTGTAGCGCTCCTCTTCCCA
Organism: Thereva unica; assembly: GCA_949987705.1. NCBI lineage: Eukaryota > Metazoa > Arthropoda > Insecta > Diptera > Therevidae > Thereva > Thereva unica. Next base: position 12,835,916 of record OX465285.1, read on the forward strand.
TACCACGTTGGAGGCACTAGTCTCTTCAAAGGGGTTGATTTGAATCCCACCGCTGCCACCAGTTTTTTCTATGTCTGACCACCTTTAATGAAAACTAATGTTACATTGAAGATACCAGTCTCTTCGAAGGCGTGGGTCCGGGTCCCACCGCTGCCACCAGTTTTTTTATTAACGTTATTTTGAACCCAAACCAATAGTCCTGTCGTCTGTGGACAATTACCATCCTCCTCTCTTGCTTAATATTGCTTCAATTCAGCGAACAATCCTTGTCCGTAGGGGTTCACATATTTCTTTAACTTTAAAAAGGCTGTCATATCTCTCAATTACCAGTGACGATATCGTGAAACTTATTGACGAGCTCCCATCTAATTTCACTTCTGGCCACGACACGATATTCCTCCGGTGGTCCTTAAGTCCTGGGCGGAGGCTCTCCAGTCTCCACTGAAAATCCTTTTACAAAAATCTCAGAATAATGGGAACAACTCTACTATTTGAAAGAACTCGTATGGAATTCATTATCACAAGAGTGGTAACGAGAACGAAATTTCGAATTATAGACCAGTAGCGAAGCTGTCTGTCATACCGAAACTTTTTGAGTCTCCTTAATACTCTTGGCACGTTGGAAAAATTGAATCGTTTCAGCGAAGGTTCGTTCGATTCTCTCTGAGTCATCTTCCTTGGGCAGACGCATTAGTTTTTCCATCCTATGAATACCGTCTTAAGTTACTCAACTTAAGCAATCTCAAAAAGGGTCGTGAGGTGGCCGATGTTGTATTCGGTTGACGGAAGGGTTCTAAGTAGACGTGTGTGGTTTAGAGAGAGTAGTTATAACTTGAGAGGGCCAACACCACTTAGGGCATTTTTAGCACCGCTAAATCGCATGTTCTTAGTGAACAAAAATATTAACGTTTTTAGTGTGACCGTAACGTAAGGAGGATCTCAAAAAAGAGACTTTTTAACCTCGGGTGACTAATAATGTGAATAGCCTCCGGGGTCGAAATGCTTTTACTTTTGCAACTGTGGTCCTCCAACTAAGTATTAACAACGTCGAATGCTGCTTGACTACCATAATCCAACGAGAACCGGTCTATTCAGCATGCTTTATGGTCACCAGGATAATAGCCCGTTTTCTTCGTCCTATACAATTTCTTTAAGCTTCAATTTATATTTCTAGAGCTCAAATTACACAACTGTTTAGCAGCGCTTTCCGGCTGGGTTGAAAACGAACAAAATCCCGATTATCACCTCTCGATACCTTCCTTTTACGTTACCTTAAAAAACTGGACGTCTTTTGAGGTGATCCCCATATCGACCCAATTTTTAGTCTCTCTGTAAGAACGAGAATGCTGGTTAACCTGGCCAAAGTCCCTGGTAGTACAAAGGGTGACACCTAAGCTTGGTTTTTTCATATATATAAAAAAAAAGTGTCTTCGATCAGAGCAGGTGGAAGTCGGAAGGGGCAATGTTTCGAGAATAGGCCAGATGGATTACGAAGTCCCAATTCAGTGTTTCTAGGAAGGTTTTAAGAACATAAGCAGCATACGGTCGAGCGTTGTCGTCCTGCACAATCATGTTGTCTTGTCTTTGCTCGAATTGTGACCATTTCGGTTCCAGCACCTCATAATATACTACGCCGAGCTGTTGATATGTTATCATAAGTCTTCTTAAGTATTAGGTATTGGCTTGCACGTAAGAACAAGATCAGTCTCCCCTAGCAGGAACCAGAACGGTTTTGTCGGGATTGACACTGAGTGCCACTCTAGGACTGCAGGAGTTGGCTTGTGGTTTGTGTACGACGCCAGTTCTTTAAACTAAATAACAAATCGGAAAAAAATAAAAAAATGAAGGACACCACCACTAATACCCCAAAAAAAAACCAACTTACCCTCTAGGCGCTCTTACAGTCTGGATGTTTCGGCACCACAGTCTATATTGGTCATTCGATGGGAGTCGTCTCTTTTAACCAGGCATAGCTCTGCCACCATGCTGTACCCTTATACCCCGTTGGTTGTGTCATCTTCAGATTAAATCTAACTATTTATCGCTCTATATACCTCGCCAAAAAACCCAATGCCCGAGCCAAAATCTACAAGTCGTTTTTCGTTCATTTTTCTCTTCTCGAGTAAAACCCGGAAACCCAAACTTAGGAATCACCCTCTGAAACCCAAACTTAGGAATCACCCTCTCAGTCCATCACGAAATTCAGGAGACCATAGTGCAATCTAGTAGTCAGTTTAGTTTGAAAAGAATTGGATAAGTTAGTAGGGGTCTGGGAGGTGCTAAAGAAAAATATTATCGTACAAGTAGAAGGACAGTAGTATATTGTTTATTTATTTATTTATTTGCCAAACAAGGCATACTTAAATCTACTACAGAATTATACAATGCATTTATGCTAAGGTACAAAGTCAGCTTAAGTCTATGCTTATTATGGTAGTAATTGTGATGTTAGAAGGGATATAATTTTTTGTTTAAAGGATGTTTTTTTAATGTGGGGTGAGAAGCAAGCACTATGGCTGTTAAAAGTCATACAACATCTGTTGACGGGTTCGTTCTTTGCATATTCGGTCCGATGAGGGTATTCTTTAAGCATTTTGGTATGCCTATTGTGACGAACTTCGGTATTGAATTTGATTCTATCGGACAGGAACTGCACCTTAACGTTATCGTTTAGGACGTCCAAAGTTAAGCACGAAATAAGCACTTTCCTCCTATGTGCCAGCGGCATGAGTTCTAGCTTCTTGAGTCTGTCGGTGTAGGGCGGTAAGTTGAAAAAGTCGCGCGGGTCGTGTAGGTTTCTCAGAGCGAAGAGGAGAAATTTTTTCTGTATTGATTCCAACCTACTGCTGCTTACCTGGAATATAGGGTCCCAGATCGGGCACGCATATTCCAAGATAGGGCGGACGAGCGAACAGAAAAGAGTTTTTGTGACCCGAACGTTATTGAATTCTCGGGCTCTTCTCTTTATAAAGCCCAGAAGCTTGTTGGCTCTTGCAGCAATATTATCGTAGTGCAAGTTGAAATTTAATTTATTGTCTAGAACAATACCTAGATCTACAACTTGATCGACACGGTCTAATGCCTTGTCGTTGAGATAATATTCCTGTAGCTGGGTGATTCTTTTGCGGGAGAAGGTAATAACATGACATTTGCTGATGTTTAGTTCTAATTTATTGGTAGTACACCAGTCTTGCAACGCATTTAGTTTTGTTTGAAAGAAAGTAGCATCGATCGGGGACCTTATGACATTATAAATTTTGAGGTCGTCGGCATAGAAGAGATGCGGAATATTTTCCAGTGTATCCGACAGGTCTGAGATAAATATATTGAATAACACAGGGCCTAGATGGCTACCCTGAGGGACCCCGGAAGTTACTGAGATTTCTTTTGACAGAAATCCTTGGAATCTGACAACTTGAGTTCTGTTGTCGAGATATGATTTAATCCATTCCAGGGCGGGACCTGATATTCCAAATTTTAGTAGTTTTTTACTTAAAATATGGTGATCAACACGATCAAAGGCTTTGCTGAAGTCAGTATAGACCGTATCTATTTGATGACCCTTCTCCATAGCACATAGTAGATTGGAGGTTAGAATCATAAGGTTTGTAGTAGTCGATCGTCCCTTTCTGAAACCATGTTGCTGTTCATTAAGACATGGGTCGATTAGAGGAGCAATCTTATCGTAAACAAGTTTCTCGAAAAGTTTGGGAATAGTTGATAAGATGGCAATACCCCTGTAGTTTTCCACCGAGTGCTTATTAGATGTTTTATGGATCGGAGTAAGATAGGATTTTTTCCATATCTTAGGGAACTTTCCTGTCGATAATGATTTGTTGAAGATAATTTGGAGGGGAACCAAAATTTGATTTGAACAGCCCTGCAAAAACAAAGGAGGCAGGTTGTCAGGACCAGGACCTTTATTGATGTCAAGATTGTTTATACCGGTCATTACATCGTCAAGGGATAGAGATACATCCGTTATAGAAATTCTAGTGTCATTGCGCGTACTTACTGGGTCAGTGTGTACTACATTAGACTTTGGGCAAAAGACTTCAATGAATTTGTCAGCAAACATGTTGCAAATTTCTTGAGGACATGAAGATTGTTTTCTGCCGTTTGTCATAGTCGTTGGATAGCCTAGGGTCTTTCGTTTTATGTTAACGAAATCGAAAAATTTTCTAGGATTCTGAATAATGTTATCCCCGACAGAGTCAAGATATGTTGTATAGGCCTCACGCGACCTAAGAGTAAATTCTGAGGCTAACCTAGTGTATGCTAATTTCTGTTCCGCATCTACATTAGGGTTGTTCCTAATCAGTTTATATAATTTATTTCTCTGATTACGAAGTTTTCGAATATTTTTATCCAGCCATGGTTCAGATAATTTATCCCTTTTTTTGATTCTGGGCACATATTTGTCAATAATGTTGAAAATAATAGTGTAAAATGAAAACACTATCTCGTCAATATCATTGCCCAATAGCCTATTTTCCCAGTCAACTAGAGATAATTCGAAGCTGATGCTGTTAAAGTTCGCATTCTTAAAATCATAGATAATTGAATTATTGTATGAAGTGCTGTGTTTAGAGATTGTGAAATTAATCTCTAGGATCCATGCGGAGTGGTGGACAGAATTGCTAAATAGGTTTTCCTCAGGCGAAGCAGGCAGAAGGATTAGCTCCTCATGTGAATTAGTGAAAATTAGGTCTAACCATTTTCCAGAAGAATTAGGGGTTCTGATAATTTGGTGTAATTTGGTAATTTGGTGTATTGTGATGATGATCCCACCGCTGCCACCAGTTTTTCTGTTTCTGACCACCCAAAATGGGAACTGGCGTGGATTCGGATCCCACCACCAATTTTTTATTACTAACCATCCAAAATGAGAACTGATATCACATCAATTGCTAAAGAAAAATATTATCGTATAGGTAGAAGAGCAGTAATTTCAATTGAACAGTCGCTTGGGGTTAAATTCAAAGCAGCTCAATTCTTCAAAGTTCTTGCCCGGTGTGCTCTTTTAAATTGTTCTACCAATCTTTTCCAAATAAGTAGACTTGTATTAAGTGGCCTTTAACTTAAGTTTCACTCATTTTACGAAAAATTACCGATACCCAAAACGATTAGCTTTCGAAAAACTTTTCACCATAAAAAACACAAAAAAATTAATACTTTTTAAATATAACAAAAACCAACTTTTAACAACTCCGCACATTAAAAAGGACTCTCAATAAGATTAAGGTGAAATCCTTGTTTTAAATTTAAAGGAAATGGTCAAGCATCTCAATGGAGAAAGAAAAACTCCTTCAAGCCTCGCCACTTGTCTGGAAGAATTTCTTCTTCCCTTTTTTTCGGGAGGGATAGCTCCTTAGTCTTGACCACTCACTCGTCCTTTTTGTATAGCATTGTGTACCTATAAACGCAAGAAACCTTCTGGAAGTAAATTATCCTTCTTCTAAGTATCTGCGGACGGCTATGTCTAATATTCCCGGTGGAATTAAAAGAAAGAAAAAGAGCAGAGGTTAACATTAAAATTTGAGTTTGTTAAAAAGGAAAAACATTAAATAAGAAAATAAAAAAAGAAAAAAGTGAAGAGAAAATATTCATGCTGTTTTGTGGTAACAAGTAAGGCATCCGTGCATGAATGAAGAGTTCCTTTTTAAAAAATTGTACCCGGTTTTTCCGGAATCTTGAGTTTCTCTCGCGCTTTTAATTGCATTGTGTTCAGGGCGTTCTGTATTTTTTTTTATGGAAAAGACTTGTTGCCATGGGCAAGAGCAGAAAGTGGATTTATTTTTTGTAGGTGTTTAGTGAACATTTATTTAACAAGGATTTTGTTTAAATTGTGGATATAGTTTTTCTGATTTTTGTGTAGAGAATGATGCTAGGTAGATAAAAAATATAATCCTAGAACAACCCATTAACTGGCAAATAAAAACATCTTTCCTCAGAGAACGAGAAGCCTATGATCAAGCATTCACGGGAATACCGGTGCCACGAGTCTCTTCGAAGGTATGGGTCGAGTCCCACCGCTACATCACCAGTTTGTTATTATTGAACACCCATATTGAGAACTGATAGCACATCAGAGACACCAATCTCTTCGAAGGCGTGGGTTCGAATCCCACTGCTGCCACCAGTTTTTTTATTTCTATCCATCTATAATGTGAACTGGTGTCATCAGAGGCACCGGTCTCTTCGAAAGTGTGCATTCGTATCCCACCGCTGCCACCAATTTATTATGAGAACTGATATCATATCGGAGGCACTAATATGCTCGAAAGTGTGGGTTCGAATGACACCGCTGCCACCACTTTTGTTATTACTAGCCACCTATAATGCGAACTGATGTCACTTTGTCAAAATGAGACAAAGCAGGAAAAAGTAAGTTGGGGAATATGCAAGTAAGATCTAGCTCAAGGAAGACCCCTCCCTATCTGATGAAAAGTGTGATCTAAATTTGTCAGGACAAATAGTGAAGAATCAAGCAATTCAGATTTAACCCGATTGACAAACCAAAATAATCCTACGATAATGCCGACTCAGTACTATATCTTGTATAAGAGAGTGCATAAACGGTGGGTAAGCTTTTGGCCATCTCGTGAACCGGTCTACGATTGTAACATATTTCGAGTATTCTCGAGATGGCGGAAAGAGTTAAATTACATCCATATGGATTTGTTCAAATTTATTATGAGGCAAGAGCGAGGCCTTTCATTGCAGTCTTTGTTAATTTCCGGCAAGATGTATTTCTTAACGATAGCTCGTCGTGTAGCGCGAATACCAATTTGCGCAAAGTCATGTTATGCTAACTTGTCCAAACTATGCCTGTACAAGTTTCACACCAAACCTAATGAGTCCGTAAGCACTAGTTTTACTGCTGGGCAACTCTACCCGGCATGTCACCTTTTTAGGTGTGAGCTAGTTTATTTATAAACCCGTGGATTTAGTTCGGTTGAAATAATCAAGAATAAAAACAAGTAGACATAAAGCCTCCCACTCTTGTAATTAATTCGAGATTGGACATACCTAGGAATTGTAAGGTAAGATCTTGTTAGCCTCCATCGGATAAGACTCTGCGATTCCAGCCGTCTGTGTATTTTCAAGCAATTCTGAATTCACAGTGTTTCAATTTTGTGTTGAGCAACATTTTTTTGAGTCGTCTTAAAAAACCTCGTGGTACCAGGGCGGGGTTTTTTCAGACTCCTAGATCTGGCACACATTGAGCGCTTGGCTTTGCGTTTTCCGGACGCCGGTAATGTATTTTCAAAAGCCCCAGGTGCAGGAATACAGGTGGTACTACCGGTGTCACACCACTCCACGACCCCCCGAAGACCCAACATTACTCTGGAGGTTCGGAGTACCTCTTGATGGTCAGTTTATGCGAAGTTTGTATTAAATTTTTGATTTTGTGTGTGGATCTGAGGTTGGCCTCTTCGGGCACCCAACCTGAGACTCAAATTACAATCTGCCGAACCATATATTTGAAAACTACACTAGATTCAAGAATCAAACTTTACTTATTTTATTTTTAATTTAATTTATATGCAAGGAACGAACGAAGCGCATTAAATTCTCAAGATTGTAAACGAAATTAAAACAATATTTTTCCTGAAATTTAAGCCCTCGAAAAAGCAAAAAAAAATGAAAATCCCTTTTCACACAAAGAAAAATACCACAACAGCCACCCCCTAACACCACTTGACTGTCTCTCACATGCCCATTAAACTTTAATATTATACCGCAACAACAACAACAACAAAAAAGAATCCTTGAAAATAACCAAAACCACGCTATTCCATTAAAAACTCAGTTTTGACTACAGTTTTCTGGCCAGCCTCTCTTTTATTCCACCCTTAAGTACTATGCTTGGCCCAGCTACCATATACAAAATCCTTAAGCCTATACACACCCGCAAAAGTACAGTGATTATATTAAATACAACGATAACAACAACAGTGAAAAAAATGCAAAAAAAAAAACTTTCCATATTTTCATCTCAAATGAAGATCCTTTGGTTCTAATGAAAAAATTAACGACCGGATCCTTAGAAAGCTGAGAAAGAAATATTAAAGAAATATAATATTATTCCCCCCACTACTACACCCCTTAACTCTCGGCCAAAAACATTCTAAAGCCTAACCGTGATGGCTCGCCTCATTGCCTTTGCTATCCTTGAAATATTTTCGAGAGGAAGGCTATAGGGCAGATGATGATGATGATGACGATGATGAAAAAAAATAATAATATAGAAATGGAGGACATCTTGGGGAAGAAATGAGGACAAATAACGGTTTCATGGGCGAAAATTAAAAGAAATCACCCACAAACATCATCATGGGGTGGCAAATCCTTGGAAGAAAAGGGATATAGAAAGATTCTCTCTCGTGCTGGACTTTCAATTAAAGAAGTTTTAAATCCGCTGACGAAGACCTGATTTTGTCCTTTCATCCCCTGCCAAAATCCTTCTTAATGTGTTTACATTTTTTTTTCTAGCCGAAAAAAATATATAGCTCCGACAAAAAGGACATCAACCCTAAATGGGTAAAGTAACGAGCTGCAGTAACCGTCGACAATATTTTTTTTTTTTTTTTTTTTTTCACTTTTAAATAATGTAGGACTACGCCAGAGAGGATAGCGACTTCAGGGAGGGGGGAAAATGCGATTTTGACATATGTTTCGGCACATTACATCAGAAACCTTAAGGGCTTCCTTATAACAAATCGTTCCTTCACACCCCCATACTTCTTGGCATATATGTAAGTATTCTCCCACGTCCCCGGAACGTCCTTGTTCTCGCTCTCTCTCTCCGCCAAGGATGGAAAGTTTTCTCCGAGTGAAAGTCATATAAAGTCAAACGTGGAAGTTTTCCGCCCTAAGGGCAGCATGGGTGCGTGAATGCGTACTTCCCTTCCGGTATCCTATCATATATGGCTCCTGTCGTGTCAGCCCCTTATCCTTGCGAACTTTTTAAAAAGGATACAAAAAAAATATACCAAAAAAAAAAGAAAGAAAATGGTTTGCCTTCCGTGAAAAATCGACGAAACGTTATCAGACGAACATCCCACTTCTATGTTTGCTTTTATCGATGACACATGAAAAAAAGGACATTTTATGTCCCTTTTTGCACAACTTTAAAATTTTCTGACATTTATCATGACTTTTTGAAAAGGGGAAAGATTGGCTACCCATACAAGGCCTATGAACTGTGCTGAGTGATCTTTCAGCCCGGGAGAGCGGAGGAATGGGAAAAAGTTTCATATCCTTTCCTTGGTTGGAGCATGGAAAAATGCCACATGCTGTCAAGGACGACGCCAGGATGATATTTTTCTACAAATAGTCTAGGGTAAGAGGGTTTTTATATGGTAAATTGCCCTCCAATAGATTTTTTTTTTTTCAAAAGGGGGTTTCAGTTTTAAAACTGGCGACTCACAATTTCTCTGTTCGGGGGTTGTTTTTCATATTTTAAGTCGCATGTAAACATTTTGGAAGAGCAAAAATTTTTGTTTTTTGTGGTTTTAGAAATTTGATATTTTTGTTTAAACATTAGAAAATGGTATTTGTCTTTATGGTTTTAGTGTTGGCATTGGATTTTGTCTGATTTTTCAACTTAGGTATGAGGAAAATGTAAATAGTAAAGGATTCGTTTCAGAAATTAAGGCTGAGATGTGGTGGCATATAAGCGAAGACAAAATTGCTCATATTTGTTATTTATGAAGATATTTAAGCTAGAGCATGTCAGTGGCAAGTGAATCCCAGCCAGACCCAGAAAGGCTCTTGAGCAAGGTGATCAGAGAATACATGGAAATGGTCCTAATGAATGAAAGGGCTGGAGACGCATTAGCCCCCAGACCTGACTGAGGTGGATCCAAACTATCGGTACACCACATCCTATCAAGCAAGGACCAAGACCCTGATATAAGTCCTCGTAGGTAGTCTTTAGGTTTATTAGATGCGAAGGCCAGACCTCAAGGGACGTCCTAGGCAATTGTTTCTCAACCTTTTCAGTGTTGCGACCCCTGAGAAGCCAAAAAATAAGTAAAAATTCATACGACCCCCTCACTATCCAATCATTTGGGGCGATCGGTAAGAACCCAAAAATTGAGTCTGGATGGATGGAGACGCCAAGAAAAACAAACATTTTTGATCGTCCATCTGCTTCTGTCAAATTGAGTTATATAGGTCGATCCGCACATTATCCGTCACAGTACCGTCGGCACTGATGCTTTCCGTATCAGTGGCTTCCGTGATGAATCTTTCGCTGACATTCATACTGTACCGCCTTTTCTGTATTAATGGTCAATCTCCAATCTGCATCTGCAATTACTTTTTATAGTTTTGATATTTGGACAGTGATCTCAAGTACATCATGGAATTTAACGTAGAATATCTTGTTGCGCAAGCGTTGCTTTTAGACGAGGAGGAAAACAATAAAAGAAAGAATGGGCTCATTTTATGACGCATTCAATAGTTTTCTAAAAAAAGTCGAGAAGTTGATTCACCCGAGTCTATACATATGAAATACATTTGTGCATTCCAGCAACCCTACCGATATTTTTTTCCACTGATGCCACGGTACTGCACTGATGTTACGTCACGGATATGTGTTCGACCTTTACCGAGAAAATCGTAGCTAAATTCTTGGATTTTATACAGTAGCTATTTCATGGTAACACTTGATTATAATTTCAAATACATTGTTTATTAAAATATTTTTCTTTTTACAGATTGCTTTATATCTAATGGCGACCCCCAGGCTGAGAAACAATGTCTAGGCGATAAGAAACAATGTCTAGGCGATAAGAGATAAAATCAATGACACAAGGTAAGGCAGGAGCCTCAACCTCATCTCAGCTACGGATATCCTTAGGAGCTGGGAATTGACCAGGAGGCTTTTCAGTGCCTGCAGGCTCAAAAACATACCGGTTTAATATAGCACTGGAGCGGGAGGAGTGCCTCGAGATATTGGAGAAAAATGAAAGCCGGTTTAAGGCATCAGGTAGGCCCTTTAAAGAAATTGAAACACCAGGAGTCTCAAAAGCTGGACTAACTATTGGAGGGATCAAAATTGGAAGAAGGTACGGTGCGTACACTCCAAGACAGCCACAAATAACCTTTCGATTTTTTTGGAAGAATATCTGGTGGTTGCTTTAATACAAGAGCCCTGGGTACGAGGATGGAATATGAAAGCGCTCTTGAACAGGCAGTACAGCACATTTCACAACCGCTTGAAGCAACGTAAGCAAAGACCATTCCAGGGTTTGGAGGAAGTCTTGGGCATCATTCTGTCTAATGACACTTCAAAGTACAAAACTAGAGAGTATCAGACCAAGTGTCCTTTTAGGATCACTGGCAGAGGCGCGCTTTCATAGCTGCAAATGGTGCACTTGCACCGGGTGCAATTGGACGGGGGCGAAACCTTAGAAATTAAAATTAAAAAAAAAATTATACTTGGAAAAAAAATTGAAAAAGTGTTCTCGTGACATCATTTTCATTTAATAACTGCCAGTTTATTTTCTCGATAAAATATTCTGTACGTCTGACCCCAAGCTCACGTGGATCCGTGGAAATTTCCAATAAAAAGCGCGGCAATTTTTCTTCCCTTCATACAGGACTTTACCCGAGATTTTATCTTCGAAATTTTCATAAAATGTGTGCAAATGTTAGTTATACATTGTTGTTTACTGTGATTGATATAAACTTCAGAGCATTTTTAAATCTTGTTAAAAGAGAGAACAAAATCCCTTGTGGCGAAGCACTCTTGTTTGTTCTTTAATAGTCCGTCCATACAACACGCTCTTTGGTTGCGCATTCTTTTTTTGCCATAGAATTTTATGCAATTTTAATAATGCAATCATAGTTGCGCAATTAAAAGCCCGTGCTGAAAACATGGTCCCGACTTCATTCCTACTGCGCCCTAAAAATTCCTTGGCCACGTTAGGAGATGGCAGAGGAAGGAACCGCTTAGAGTTGCTCAATCCAGGCGTGGACCTCCAGCGTTCAGTATGTTTCTTCAAAGCTCGATCGGTCAGGGATATTTTAAATTCCACAAAATAATTTTTCATAGATTTGCGATCAGAAGCAAAATTTCTGGAATTTATTGAAAAAGAAAAGTAAATTGCCATGAAGTTAGAAGTGCCTTCTGTATTTCCAGCTTTGTCGTCTTTGCAATCCAGGTGAAAAAAAGCTTTTTTTCATATGATCAGATGATGGGGCGCAATATATCATACTGCACCGGGCGCAAAAAAAACAAGCTCCGGCTCTGATCACTGGTGGGAATTCTTCAGGTTAAGTCTGCAGTTTGAAATTCCCTCAAGCATACAGAAACCCAGGAAAGATTGAGTGAAAAGAGTTAAGTCAGGTCTTTTTAGAACAAACTAAATATTTTCGAAAACGATATCAACACAGCGTATAAGGTATCCTGCCGAGTAAGATTTAGCAAAACAAGCTTTCACCGGTGGTGGAATGAAGATCTCTCGAAACTCAGGAACTTAACAAAAGAGATTTTCAACAGCAGTACATTTGTCTCTTACACGATGGTAATTTGTACTGAAGACTAAATTTTCGATCGTGTATCGAGATAAATGGGACGAGGTATGATTGTAAGTAGTGAATTTGAGCCGCGTATAGGTTACTTACAAGACAGACGAGGAATAATATATTTGGAAAAAAATAATGATGAAGACTAATTGAGGACTTGTGGTACCCCTTATAAAGGATGCTTATAATTAATCACATATTTTTATCTTATTAAGAAATGATCAAATGCGTTTTTTGTGAGATAAAAGAGTGTAAAACGAACACGAGAGAAAAAAATATAAAGAAGTTTCTAGTTCATTTAAATTGTAAAAAAAGGAAATAAATGTCAACAAGGACTTCTCACACTTTGATCTTGCTTTTTGAAAAACTGTCAATAGAACTTTTATTAATCCCGTGAATCCTTTCATAAAAAAATACGCCTCAAAGAGGATACAACAACACATCTAAATTGCCACAGATGAATTTCGTAATAAAACCACCCCATTCCGTGCTCTTAAGCTCATAATTGATTTTGAGATCACACCTTCATCCAAAAGAGACTTAATTCCGAGATTAGAACCGTTTCACCTGAGTTGATATGAATGCGAACAAGTGCTCCTTATGCGAGGGGCGGCGGTGGATTATGCCACGGATGTCAAATGCGACCATTCCAATTTTGCATGTAAGGAAGATGATACACGAATGCGAATGAATCACAGAACATCAGAATTAGAAGTCCTTGCGTTATCCCTTAGGGAGTGTGTTAAGAGATGTGCGAAAGTCGCTAATTGGGTCCTCAAAGGAGATCCAAGACTCATATAAGTTATGTAATAGGAATAAGTACCCTCACTTCACATGTGACACCCATACAGAACTAGCATATATGCGGATGGTATCCTTTCAGCACTCATCAAGCTCCTTTCTTTTCTATGTTTTTTTTTTTTTTTCATCCTGTTGTCCCACAGCATAGCAGCATCGCGTAGGCCTATTTCTACTTCAACGATGGAGAATCATTGTAGCGTGCAAGTGGGCTCCAGCATTGTTGGTTAATGTGAAGGTGGCTCATAATTAAGAAGCAATTCTTGTAATTTAGTACTCTCAGTAATTTTTTTTTTTTGAGGACAGCAGCCTGTCGTGTACTTGCCAGGACCCTATTAATGCCTTCCTTGACGCCTTCACTGTTCCACTTGCCAGGATTGCAGTGACAATGTTCGGGATTATAAACAAAAACTTTTACTCGAGAATAAATGAGGAAAACTTTGGTGTGAGCTAAATTTACACTTCTATTTTTTTCTCTCTATGTAAGTATGTGTATGTATGTATATATTTTATATGTGCTCAGGTGTATGTGGCGAGTAATTAAAAAATTGCACCATGAATTACCGCTGCAATTGCAATTAAGTGCAACCGACCTCAAGCAAGGTGTGAAGTGCATTCAGTGTAAATTTTCTCATAATTATGCTGCTGCATAAGGGTGCCCCGGTGGTACAGCTGCTGCCTGCATTTTCGTTGTCCGCTTCTAACAAGACAATAATTATTCGAGGACTACTACAAGGACTAGGCGCACTGGTGGCGCTTCTTGGGACGTGCTTGGAGATGATGAAAAGTGGGCTCCTTGTGTTCTCGATTTAACTTTTTAAGGATAAATTAGTGCTTTAGGGGATGAGATTAAAATAGGGTTTAGGATTTTCGTGGATGGGTAATTGTTTAACTGGCGGGGTCTACTAAAAGTGGAATTTTAAACATTCGGCACTTGGTATGCACTTTAAGCAATGATTTGAATCGATTTTTATAATTCAAATTCTAATCGAATTTTTTTTAGGGCTGGAAATCGCTCTTAGCTACTTTAACGAGCAAAAATGTTACTTGTCTGGCCCTTACCTGCAACGGGCACGTACGGCGACAAACAACCTGCACGTCATCCGAAACAGGTACGGTATGCCTGAGTAAAAATTCTACTTTCCCAAATTCTATCCAAACAGGCCCTTAATTGGAATCCGCACGGATCCCGTCGAGTCGAAAGACCTAGAACAACGTGGAGGAGAACCCTACTAGCAGAAGCCGCAACAACTGGGAGATACTGGTCGGAGCTGAAAGATGTCGCGCAAAACCGAGTCCGCTGGAGGGCAACTGTTTCCGCCCTATGTCCCATGAGAGATTAAAGGAGCGTAAAGAAGAAGAAGAAGAAGTACTCAGTCCGCTATAGGCATTTATCAATAAAAAACCCGCAAAATAGCCCAAACGAGGTTGGACGTGGTTAGTACTTAGTTGGGGGACCGCCACCTTTCTAACCTGATGATAGTACGGGGGTACTAACTGTGATTCGGATCACTATCTTCTTTGCATGGTGTTTTTAGAGCTCATTACAGCCCAAAAAATCATTGTGCCCGTGAATCTGGCTTAACCCAATGCAGCTGCCCTGCGAAACGAGACAGCCAGAAAGGCCTATGGACATGAGCTCGAAGTCGCTCCCATTTGAAACCAAGGATCTTTGGGGATCAAGCTGAAGTTGAGCAATTTACCATGAGTTTGATAAAGTTGGCCTGAGATGACACTCTATTCAGCTTAGAGAAAATTGTGACCCATGCTTTTCTTTGCTCTGGTGTTGCAATTTGTCAGCACTCAAAAATCACTCGGAATAACTAAAAATTTGTTAGAGCAATTTTGGTCTGCAGCCCTAGCTCCTCCCTTCCAAAAAAAGTATGTCATTCCCGCCTTGAAATTATTATTGAAGCACTCAAAAATCACTCTGAAAACATCAAAACACAATTTTGGAGCGATTTTGACCTGGAGTCCCAATTCTAAACATTTACTTTTTCTTTACTTTGGGGGCGGCCATATACCGTGGTACCCATTAACCATATACTCAGCCACAGCCCTGCCTACATAACATTGGTTCTACCTTGTCTTCCCTCTTTCCATCGGCTCTAAGCACAATAAGCGAAGAGCCACATCTTAAGCAACACAAATGTTAAAGATGAAATTGGATGAGAGCGAGCGAAGCAAGGCCACTTTTTATGTTAGTGGAAGCAGTTCTTTCCGCTTACTCTTCGATTTTGCACAATAAATAACCGTCGGCAGTACAATAGGGCGTTTGGAAACTCGCCCACTACTCCTATACGGGGACAAAGAATGGTGGCCAACCTTGAATAAGCCCACCGTGCTGAACAAGTTCCAGAAAGTGCAAAGATGTGCGGAGTTATGCATAACCGGAGCGTTCCACACCTAAAAGTTATGTTATTCCTCCCTCCTTTAAATCCTGTAACAAGGGGAAGCGGAACCATCGCAACCCTTAGAATAAAAGAATTTGGTTTTTGGACCGGAATCAGAAGAGGGCAGACAAAGGTGCTGAGCTTTGGTCCCGTCCCCACAAAAACCGACTTCTGCATACCCGAGATTACATTCCCGAGGAAGTAAGGACTCCACATCCCTTCACGTCGTCAATGGAGAAATAGGCCGGATAGCTTTCAGGATGCCGTAAACTTCTCCACTGATAGCTCTAAGCTCAAGGGCTGAGTAGGAGTAGGACTCTTTACCCGAGAGCTTGGGATTAAAGTCTCCCAACCATGGGAGCGAAGAAACGACACTTTAACATCAAGTTTAAAGTGGGATCACTATGGCATTACAATTGGCCTATCCTTTTGGCCTAAGGGTAGGAGCTTAAACCAACAACTGAGTCATATCTAACCTAACCTAACTCCCCGAGTAAAAATAAGACTCGCCCACACTTAGCAAGTAACAGACACGGTTCGGATAAGGAAAAATTCGGCTCTTCCAAATGCTTTAAAAAATCGTATAGGACGCAGAAAAAAGTAATTATCTTGATGATAACAAAAAGGATGACATTAGCATATTCAGTAGGCCAGCTCTCGTTCGATTGCCTAGGTCAAGCAGCATTGGACGTGGTTAATACTTAGTTGGGGTACCTCTTGGTAGAACTAAACTCGTGTTTGGAATGGTCGATTACGAATACATTCATATCTGTAGGATGCACTTCTCCGAATTTACGGAAATGTGTCCCTAAAATTACTTTACAATGATTATTTTCCCTTAAAGTAAAATGCATGTACCAAGTGCAAAAATCCACGCATTTTAAGTACACACACGCGTCATTTCAAAATGTCTCATTACAACACTAACAAACAAGAAAGAAACACTCACAATCCTGCAAATTGCGCGTTGCACAGAAAAAAAATTTCCTCGATATTGTCTCCCTGTAAGAGCATCTCGTTATCCGCATTCTAAAACCCAGCGCTAAATAATCCTTTGTATAACCTTTAGCATAAGTCCTGCATCAGTGAGCACGAGAGTGCTAAAATCACTCTCGTATCCTTGCGAAATAATCTCACTGCACGCTGGCTGATCATTAGGATGCTGAACTTTCATAATTCATTTCTGCTTAGATCCCTTAAAAGGTGGATTCCTTTTATTGCGATGGCAGCGCAGAGGGGGTGATTGGCTGATGTTATTGGTACCTGAACATATTTTATTAAAATCCAAGTTTAATTGCAAAAAAAAAAACAAGAACCATCTTCAGGGGGATGAAATAGTTCATTAATGGATTCCATTTCGCATAATCCATTGTTGAGTGAAATCGTGAAAAATAACCCCCAGACGAAATCAGCTAATTTGTTTAAAAACGCGGAAATATGGGGAAATGTGCAGCGATAAATCCCGTAACCACTTACCTTAATTGAAGCCTAGAAAGAAGCCAAGTAATCACGAAAACATTTTTTTTCGTAATCATTGAAAATTCTTCGTTGAAATTCCAGCCCTATGTGCACCTCGCGCTCTCCTTGCATTCACGGCAAATAGAGTTTGATTTGTTCGCGCTAAAATAAACACCCACGAGTAACATCACTTGAACGTCACCTGGATTCTCTACCTGTATGCTTATCTATGCACATATACATAAATATATAGGATCTACAGTGTATGCAGAGTACCCCCCCCAGTCGCTGGGATTTTTCCAGCAAATCACACATAAGTGTTTGTGCTTGGATCAGAATGGGTGACAATATTCGAGCTAAGTAATCACCATGAGCACTGGGGCATCAAGTCAGCAGCTCTTAAACTCTCCAATAACAACGCCATCTATTGTTATCTGAAGCAGTTTTGTCAACATTTTGTCTACTGTATTTTTTACTCCCAGCCTCCCGCGTTCGTGTTTATTTTTTTTTTCGTTTGCTCCTACTCTCTCTGGTGAAAGGACTCTAAACGAACCCTATTCGCTAGATGCCGTTGTTTCTGCTAAACGTTGCGAGCCATTTAATTCCAATCCACCGATTGCATCCAGCGATTTGTTGGCTGTGATGATGGTATTGGGTCCTGGTGCGAGAGCTGCTTTCTAGTGGATAGGATACAGTATGCACAAGGATATGCAGGGGACTTCGCATCAATTTTTATGAATTGCGCTGCACTCATTATTATGGGAGTTTTGTTGTAGCCATTAGAACAGGAGATGAACTTTCTGAATTAATACGGGGAATGCGAGCGCTGCTTTTTTAGGTGAGTATGAATTTAGTTCGTTATTTGGAAACTATAAACTGGAACACCCAGTTTTGGAAATAGATAACCACGTTTACCTTTCTTACATAACATACATTTGCTTTTCTTAACCGAAAATTGAAGTTCTAAACCGTGAACTAGTTTCAAAAAAAAGCTTAAGTTGAGTTTTTTTTAGGTATTCAGAGTGATTTTTGAGTGCTGCCAAATTGATTAACATTCATGCTGCTCAGAATAGGTAAAAAAATTTGTGGAGGAATTTTGGCAATTTTGGCACCCTCCTCGTGCACATTGTGATAAAAACAATTTGTCTCTCCGCCTTAAAATTACGGTTGGAGCACTCAAAAATCACTTTGAATACCTGAAACATTTTTGGAGCAGTTTTGGTTTGGGACCCCAATTCTAAGCATTTACCTATTTGATTTAGTCGGTACCAATGACAACTAACGAACTTGAACTCAATGGCAGTAAGTTCAAAAATGTTTTCTCATACAAATATTCATTAGATGACGTGGCAGTCAACACACGGTACGGGCACTAGCTCCGCCGTCGTCTGGTCCCAAATCCAGGGTGTGAAAGGAGGAAAGTGATGAACCTGCCCAATTGGCTAGAATTGGCAAACCGAAAAAAACTAGGCAAGAAACCGCAACGTTCATCTCGCCAACAATCGACGAAACAATGAAGCTTTTATATTCCCGTGGTGACAAATGAGAGGCCTTTGTCGGGGTTATGTTCGTTGGCCGGCCAATACCCATATTGTATCCGTTTATGCACCAACCGAGACCAGCCCAGATACGAACAAGGACGAATTTTACGATCAGCTTCAACAGACGCTGGATACGATACCTACATTCAGGTGTAGTTTAAACTGGCTGTGAAGGAACGATAGGCAAATTCGGACACGGAGTAATTAACGACAATGGCTTCCGCCTCCTTTCATTCGCAGCGTCACACAATTTGGTCGTTGGCAACAGCATTTTCCGTCATCCATTCAAACACAAACTTACCTGGCGAAATCCATCCGGCAACGACTCGGCAATATTAGACAAAGAATTCGTTGCGGCAAATGAACTGTCGTCGTTTTCACCGATTTCAAAATCCACTGCATCGATTGGAACAACATGTGGAGAGCCTTGGCAACCGTACACGTACCATTGAAAATCATCCAACCTCTCCAAGCGTCGTACGATGGCTTAACCAGCAGCGTTCCAATTCGAAGTTACTTATCCAAGGAACTCCTGATTCAAACGGGTGTCCGACATAGAGACGTCGGTTCGCCACTTCTATTCAACATAGTGATCGATGCGATTATATGTGAAGGATTCGATGGACGACTCGAACTTCGATACGACGACAACTTCGTAGCCGACTTGATGTTCGCCGACGATAGCGCCCGTCTTCGCTGACACGGATGTTGAAGAAACGGACATCTTATACGACATTTTCCGCCTCGCCGGTCATACGGGTTAAAAATCAATGTGGAAAAGACCAAAGTGCTCACAACGGAAAACCAGTGTTCCGACATCCCAAATCCAACAGATTCCGAAGTTCAAATATTTGGGATCATTGGTTGAGGAAAAGAAAGTAGCATCGACGACTGACGCTCACAGCCGCATCGGCCAGGCAACAGCAACATCGCCTCGCTCAAGTGGTGCAAATGGAAACGAACAAATACTACCATCCAAACGAAAGTATACGCCTTTACCGAAAGTTAGTCCTTCCGATTCTTCTTTATGGATCAGACACGGCTCAAGCTGGACGTCAACAAGTTCGAGGTGTTGCAAACGTGATGCAGCAATCTCTAGTCGGAAATATAGTAGAGAGAAGAGTGAAAGAACTAATAACCCTAACCCTATTCCACCATCTTCCCATACAATAATACTGCCTTCACGGAACGCTGACTTCGGTCATCCAACAGAAGCTGGCATGGTCGCTCGCTTAGAGTTAGAGTCAATGGCGGGAGAAAGGACAGGAATTTTGTTTTTGTGAAGCGGGAATACAAGAAAAAATAAAGTTAACTAAGTCGGAAAATGGAAAGGTGGGGTGTGGATTCGAATCACAGACCTCTGGGTTGGTAGTCAGGTGACTTAACCCCTAACCCCTAGGCTACCGTGACCGGCCTCGGTTATAAATCCAGTTATAAATCTAGACAAAAACTTTACAGATTTGACTAGGGATTGGTATATTAACAGTTACCTCCTACCCTTCGCCTCTTTCCGGACTTCGAACTGACAGGATATCCAATTCTCATTCTACATCACCAATTCCATTCTTCAAATCAAATCTGTCGAATTCTCCCCCCTGCCCACCACCATTTCTAATAATCCACATAAATTTAATAAACTCTAATTTTCCACCATCCCTTAAATGTCTCCCCCGAACAGAGCCCGGGAGAGCAGCAGCAGCAAAAAAAAAAGTTGTCATTAATTTTCGCTCATTTTTACTTAATTCCCACATTCTTAATAACTCCTCGAATAAGAAAACATCTGACAAAGAAAGGTTGAAGATTACGTTCATATACCGTCCATAAAGGAAAATTCTATCAGCATTAATAATCTACCCCTAATCTCCCCTAATATCGTTAATTAATTTCATTTTTCCGCCCAAACGAAAACGGACTACTATACACCTCCGGCCGACCCAATAATAACCGGGAAATAGCCAGAGCAGAAGCGGGCCACATGCAGAACGATAAGATGATGATGATGATGATGAAGAAGAAGAAGACGAGGACGAGGTATAGTAGTGTGGCAGGATGAAAATCCTTGATGCTGTAATGCTGTATATACGTATACCAACCATGCGACTATTTCCACTACTATATCATTGGGAACACGTGATTTGGTACTCACTCCGCCCACTCAAGACATTAATAATAACAAATCCTGGAAAATCCTGGTAAATCTCTGGGCTGGACCCCATCTAATCTATCTTAAGGTCCTGAAACAACACATTAAGGTCGTTGGACGTGCTGGAATTGGGGACATTATTGCCAGCCCGGCGGGGGTCGAGGAACAGAATTTCTCTCATTACACTCCATTAGGTGACGATCAAGGAAGTCAATTCACAAGAAAGTTCTACCACTTCACGTGTAACATGGTGGACTGGTGGGGTTTAGGGGGTAGTATACATGGGGCAGGGGTTGGCCTTCTTAAGTCCCAAGTACGTACGAACAAATTGCGAAATTGATGTTGTCCTTCAGGCACATGGAAAGGATCTTACATCTAGTATCGTACATATTTGAGGCGCGCGTTTTTTGTTGTTGTGTTGTTGTTGCTGGTGCTGCCACATCCAGGGTAGGTTCCACAGTTACTCGTCGCATACTTGTCCTGGTTAAAACCCTTATGTAAGATGTTTGTGGATGAATAATGCGGGCACTGAAAGACGATATATATTCCCCGGGCATCCGTCCTCCTCTGACAGTGGGGGGAATGAAATTTATTTTGACGAATGTTTGGTTTACTCTTGTCAAATTGCTATCCATTAAGTGACACATTTACCTCTGTTGACATGACTTTCTCGCATAAAAATGCCTTAAATAAATTTCCTTCAGCAGTTTCTCATCTCATTTTTCATCTCTCTCTCAACCGGAAGGAGTTACGATGCGTGTATTATGTATTTTTCCTATCCGCCAACCCTTCCCGTACCCCCGCACACACGCATAACTAATAAGTCTCGCATTTTCCACACCTAAAAGGAAAATCCTTTAACAGCCCATAATCCCGCAACAACTTTGCTAATAAATTTGCCATTAAACCAGTGAGGCTAAAAATTAAATTGGACATGAAGCATATTCTCGGAGATCCCTTCTAATGCTACTAAATAGCATCGGGAGATATCCTGAGGGAAGATTCCCCCTTTTTGGTAACAATAGAGAAAATCTGGGAAAATAGAAACAAATAAAAAGGTACGAAAACCCTCCGTTTTCCACGTGCAGTTCCACCTTCGTATTGTACGAGCTGAGCACAGTACATCCCAGCCCCGACCGGGTTTTAGTGGCGGCTCCAGGTTACCCAGCAGACGGGAGCCCGAGCAGTACATGCATGTCGACCTGATGGAATATCCGGGCTTCCCCAGAATGAGATTTCCTCAAAATTCGAATCAAATTCAATTAACGTGACCTCGCCTCCAGGCTCGCAGGGAGGACGCATTAAGCTAACCAAGCGCGGCAGACGTTAAATTCGCCGAGATTCACAGAACGGATGGAACTGGATCCCTTTTTAGTCCTGCTGCATCCATCCGTCGTACCGCGTAGCACCGAGCCCGCACCACCCCCGGCACCCCAAAACATACAAGCAGTGTGCCGGGATTTCGACAACTTCTGATTGAAGGGGTGCGCGTTCTGCATGTACACCCACCCTGAAAACATCGCTGTTGGTAACTAAACAGCTTCAAGGAAAACTCAAGCAAGGATCACGGCAGCAGCATTGCAATATGCTACTTTTCGTAGGACTCCTAACTCGATTGTGTGCCAAAATGAGGGTTAGTAAAGATATTAACGAACGATGTGCACCCACCCCTCATGCTCCTCATGCTCATGCAGGCGCGCACCCCTTCGTGAATCGGTGGTGGCTGCGTTGAATCGGTTGCAGCTTTAGGCTGAGTGGGGGGGGGTGTGGGTGGCAGATGATAGGGAATTTCGGTTACAGTCGGGTGTTGAAAAGCCGAATATGTTAGTTTGCCTCAAAGTTAATGTGAGTCTAAAGAGGGGATGAGCGAGTTTTAAGGGGTCGCAAATGATCCTATGAATTTTGATGAGTGCTTCTAATGAGGGAGGGTGGTAAGATGCGGTTTTCTTCATGTAATGAGCTCTCGAATTTTTTTAGGGGGCTTAGTTTTTTTTTGTCGTCACTATTAAGTGGCGAGTTTAATTGAAGTGGGGCATATAGTTTGGATGATACTGATTCTAAGTAGAGGACTTTGTTAGGATGCATATGGTTTTTTTGGTAATTTTAAATTTTATATAATCATATACAGAAACTGAGATTTGAAAGTGACTTCCATTCATCCATACTGCAAACTGATCCTTCAAAGATTCTGGGTCCTTAGGTCCAAATATCCAGTAGCACCCTTCATCATCAGTTGCACTCGACGACCTTTTTTCTGTGTGTTCATTGAATACACTAAATGCAAATCCTCGAGTAGTAATAGTTGATGTGGTTAACATTAACTTCCAGAGGAAAAACTCAATAAATTATATTCAGGTAATATATTTCTTTGTAAGGAAAAAAAACAATGGGAAGAAACGTCTAGTCTCTAGACTAGAAAAAAAGCAAGCTGACAAAAAATTATATACTACTTCGTAGTAAAAACAATTTTGCAAGTTGTAATAGCAAGTATTAAATGTCTTTCCAAATTTAAATTTGCTTCAACACTCCCCCACATTTAATAGCTTTGCGAGTCCTATTCTTTGACATAATAATGTATGACGAGTAGAGTGCAATGGTTTCGTCAGAATATCTGCTAATTGATTTTCAGAATCAACTCTTGAGATATCAATATCACCAGCTATTACCAATTCCCGTACAAAAAAGTGTCTTATACGGATATGCTTGGTTCTTTTGTGATATTCAGGATTTTGTGCTAGACGAACAGCAGCCTCATTATCTACTTGTAATACTGGTGTCTCCTTAAGATGAGTAAGCTCCTTCAATAATCGTTTCAGCCAAATTATTTCCCGTGCTGCCTCGCTTGCCGCTACAACTTCCGCCTCCGTTGTTGATATAGCCACTGATGTTTGTCTTTGACTAGCCCAGGAGATAGGACCACCTGAATATTTACACAGAACGCCTGTCGTTGAACGGCCAGTCCCAATATCTCCTCCATGATCTGCATCGCTATAACATTCAAGAATTCTAATTCCTCTTTTATACACCAAAGCATAATCAGCTGTCCTTTTTAGATAACGAAAAATCCTCTTGACCTTGACTACGTCCGATTCGTTTGGTTTTTCAAGATTTCTTGAAACTACGCCTACTGCATACGCTATGTCTGGTCTCGTACCGCACATCAAAAACATTAATGATCCAACTGCTTGTCTGTAGGGAAAAACGGTGTTAGGAATGCTTCCTTCAATTTCTCCCTCTTTCACAATTGGAGTTGCAACATCTTTGGAGTTGTTCATACCAAAACGTTCCAAGAGTTTCTCTGTGTAATGTGATTGACTCACTTGTATAGATGAATCTTGACTTCTTTTAATTTCAAGTCCCAAATAAAATGATGCAGGTTGAGAAGTAATTTTAAAACTTGTTTTCAAATCATCTATGAACTCCTGAAGTTCGTCCTCATCATTTGTTGCTATTAATCCATCATCTACATACAAAACCATGAAAATTTTCTTAGTACCTCTTAGACGTAGAAACAAACATGGGTCGGCATTACTTCTTTTAAAACCTAACTTAATTAACTGGTTACTAAATCGTTCATTCCAGCAGCGAGGGGCTTGTTTCAAACCATATAAGCTCTTCTTCAGCAAACACACTTTACCAGAATCATCACCGAAGCCTTCTGGTTGTTGCATATAAATTGTTTCGCTGATATTACCATACAAAAAGGCTGTCGACACATCTATTTGTGTAAGTGACATATTTTCACTAGCTGCTACACTTATCAGGGCTCTAATGGTAGACATTCTCGCTACAGGACTAAACGTCTGATCAAAATCAATTCCCTTTTGTTGGGAAAAACCTTTAATAACCAGTCTTGCCTTAAATTTATTTATTGACCCATCTGGATTTGTTTTTACTTTGTACACCCATTTACAAGGAATCGCTTTTCTCCCGTGTGGCAAATTCACCAAATCCCAGGTTTTATTCTCTTGAAGAGCTTCCATTTCCTTGTTCATTGCACTTTTCCAACTTTCAGATTGCTCAGACTGCAATGCCTCAGTGTATGTTGTTGGTTCTTCAAAGCTTGCAATAGCACAGGTTACATAATCTGGATATCTTTGTGGTAACCTAAGCAAGGAACGATCACGCAAAATTCGTTTATTTGTTTCAATCTCATGAAAATCATCTCGCGCTTCTTCAAATAAATCATCCTCTGAGCTCGATAAATTTTCCTCTAAAGATTTCCTTGATGCCTCGTTATCCCAGTTCTCTTCTGTTTGGGTTATTGAATCTTGAAAGTCTAAATTACCTTTTTGAACTGCTATTGGTTCATTCTCAAGCCTCACTGGAATATCAGCACCTTTCTTCTGAACTAAAGTTATTTCTTTGAAGATGACATCCCTTGATCTAATTAGCTTGTTGGTCTCTTCGCACCAAATTCTATATCCTTCATCATGGTCATATCCTATGAGAGTACCTTTTATAGCCTTCCGATCCATTTTCTTTCTACGTTTGTCTGGAACATGCACATAGCAAATTGAACCAATAATTCGCATATGTTTTATCCCAGGTATCTTTCCGTACCAAGATTCAAACGGTGACTTTCCTTTAACACTAGATGGACCTGTACGGTTCAGAATATAACTCGCCGTATTTATCATTTCAGCCCACAATTTTTGTGGGATATTTCCATGAGCATGCATTATAGCCCTCGCAGTTTCAACTATGGTTCGATTTTCTCTTTCACTGCATCCATTTTGTTGAGGTGTGTATGGCATTGTAAAACGATGAACTATACCTTCTTGAGCAATAATTTCTTTGACTTCCTTGTTATCAAATTCTCCTCCATTATCACTCAAAATCTCTTTAATAATATGGCCTGTAGTTTTTGCCTCTGCTAACATCTGCTTTAGTTTGTTAGCTACCTCAGACTTTTTCTTTATGAAATATACAAAACGAAATTTAGTAAATTCATCTTTAAACAATACAAAATATCGAAAACCTGACATTGATTCTAAAAATGGACCACATACATCAGTATGTATACGTTCTCCGGGTTTAGTTGCCTTACTCCTTGTACCGAATGGAAGTCGATGAGCCTTTCCATATATGCAACCTTCACACACATCTTTATGTAAAGGAGTGATAATTCCTAATTCATTATAAATTAGAGTCTTGATATGCCGCATATTTTGATGACCAAATCTTTCATGATATAACTGCAATACATCTTTTTGATCTATCATATTAACCTGAGTAATACCCTTAGGTGGAATATTTTTAACTGCTAACTTGAACAAACCACCATAACGACTGCGTTCACCAACTAATCTCTTAATTTTTCCAAATCTTAAACAACATGCTACAGTATTTGACATAAAAATGCTTTGTGGACACTTATCTTGTGCAGCCAATACTGAGAACAAATTTCGTTTTATATCCGGAACATACCAAACATCTGTAAGCCTAAATTTATTACAGCGTCCATTCACAACTGCTTCAATATCTATTGTTCCCTTTCCAATTGCTTTGATATCCTCTCCATTAGCTGTTGTAACAATGTGTGGTATCGTGAAAACTTCAAAACTTCTAAACAGATCTTTGTTTTTACTGATATGGCTTGTCGCTCCATTATCAACAAACCAACTATTGTCATCACATTCACTTGAAAACACAGTTGACGTTACAGAAAGTATATTCATTATTTTTGTATGTCCACTTGGATTTTCTGTAATATCCACTTCATTAGTTGTTCTTGACGGTCTTCCATCTGATATCCACTTCAAACACTTTCTTTTTACATGGCCAGGCTTATTACAATAGTAACACACAAATGTTTTTTTCTTTTTAACATAAGCCTTTTCAGTTTTCTTAAATTTTGTAACAGTGAGGGCCTCTTGTAAAGTGTTATCTTCACCTCTGTTTATTAATGCTTTTTCGTACGCACACAACTGATTCGTAAGATTTTCAACGTTTCTTTCCTTTTTTGACATTAACATCCAACTAGATTTAAATGGGAAATACTCTTCGGATAATGTACCTAAAATTTTACATATTAAAAACAGTTCGGGTAACTCGGAATTATTTGACAAGTCTCGACTCATTTCTCTTTTTAAATCATTCCAAACATTTTTAATTTTGGATAAATGAGTTGCGATGTCATCAGTGGTATTCCGTTTAAAATTGAAAAACTGTAAACATACATCGTATACCTTATCTTCCGATATCCCATCAAATAAACTGTGTAGCTCTAACCAAACCTCGCGAGCTGTTGTAAAGCGCATTACTTTCTGTAAAGTCTCCTCAGTCATATTGGCTGTCAGCACAATCAATGCATTGCTGTCTGCCTTAACAAAAATCTCGAGATTTGTTTCATATTTCTTCATTTGATCAGCAGTTGCATCGCTATCTGGTGGCTGAGGCTTTAGTAACCTCCCTTCAACAACATCAAGTGTTCCCTTTATTCCTCGCATACAGATTTCCGCTTTATATTTCCATGTGGTCCAATTTGACTTGCCTTCCAACAGACCAATATTAATCATCCTTGTTGAATCCATTATTCTTTGCTTGATCCTTTCTTTACTTCATACGAATTCCAGTTGATTGCGCATCTGGGCCCATAACCTGATGTGGTTAACATTAACTTCCAGAGGAAAAACTCAATAAATTATATTCAGGTAATATATTTCTTTGTAAGGAAAAAAAACAATGGGAAGAAACGTCTAGTCTCTAGACTAGAAAAAAAGCAAGCTGACAAAAAATTATATACTACTTCGTAGTAAAAACAATTTTGCAAGTTGTAATAGCAAGTATTAAATGTCTTTCCAAATTTAAATTTGCTTCAACAATAGTAGTAGGAGCACTTGTGAAACTACACTGCTGAAGGTATCCCTTTGCTTCTTGATTTCAGTAAGGCGGCTATAACCTTCTACAAAATAAGCTAATACCACATAGGAGATCTTAAAAGATAAAGCTACGAAGTTCATTTTAGCATCACTTTCCAGTGTTCCGCAAAGTTGTATATTAGGACCGTTGCATTTCAGCATGAAGGGGTGCGCCATCTAGACTTTCGGTATTTCAACATTGAATAACTCCCGAAATTTTTAGCCGATTTTGATAAATGAGCAAGATTTATTTAGGATATTCTCTACCGTTTATTTCAGATCAGTTTTTGAATATAATATCGCTTAAATGACCACCTCTATTCGATACACAAAAGCAGCCCTTTTTTGGACATCTTGAATAATATTGGCCAGCATTTCGCGCGTTATAGCTGCTATTTCGCCTCATGTGTTCCAAATTAACACGGTTAAGAAAATCGAACCATAAAGGTTTTTGGGGTCGCTGATCACGAAAATCGAGGTCCCGCGGTCCTAAAATAAGGGCGTCACCAATAAAAATGCAAAAAAAACAGTTTTAGGGGGTTTTCGCGATTATTTCAGTAATAATAAAAACTAATGCGATGAAATGCACTTTTTTTAATATTTATTTGCGAAGGCGGTTAATTTGTACTAAATTAAGGCGAACTTTATGATAAGGGGTAGTCCTAAAGGGTTGAAACTACCCCTAAATTGGCGAAAAATGGCAGAAATTGTAAAAAAAAATATTACAATTTCTGCCATTTTTCGCCAATTTAGGGTACTTTCAACCCTTTAGGGGTACCCCTTACCATTAGGCTCGCCTAAATTTAGTATAAATCAACCCCCTTCGCACATAAATATTAAAAAAAGGGCATTTTATCGCATTAGTTTTCATTATTATTGAAATAATCGCGAAAACCCCCTAAAAATGGGGTTTTTTTGCATTTTTAGGGGTGACGCCCTAATTTTGGGACCGCGGGACCTCGATTTTCGTGATCAGCGACCCCAAAAACCTTTAGGGTTCGATTTTATTAACGGTGTTAATTTGGAACACCCCCCCCCCCCCTAATTTTCAATTAACTATATTGTGGGGGTAGTTTTAACCCCTTAAGGGTTGAAAATAATTTATTTTTGCCTGACAGTACGCCCACAATCGAATTTGAACCAAAAACTTTAAAAAAAAAATTTTACAATTTTTTCCATTTTTCGCCAATTTAGGGGTACTTTCAACCCTTTAGGGGTACCCCTTACCATTAGGCTCGCCTAAATTTAGTATAAATCAACCCCCTTCGCAAATAAATATTAAAAAAAGTGCATTTAATTGCATTAGTTTTCATTATTATTAAAATAATCGCGAAAACCCCCTAAAAATGGGGGTTTTTGGCATTTTTAGGGGTGACGCCCTAATTTTGGGACCGCGGGACCTCGATTTTCGTGATCAGCGACCCCAAAAACCTTTAGGGTTCGATTTTCTTAACGGTGTTATTTTGGAACACCATAACGCGCGTTTTGAATGGACTACAGAGAAAACAGTGATGTACCCTAAAATCCGAAGAACGAGGAGGCAGCTCCAATCCAAATTGAACGATTGTTTCCAA
Organism: Thereva unica; assembly: GCA_949987705.1. Lineage (NCBI taxonomy): Eukaryota > Metazoa > Arthropoda > Insecta > Diptera > Therevidae > Thereva > Thereva unica. The sequence goes on from OX465285.1 coordinate 12,865,229, forward strand.
TGCAGAGCGCTATAATTTCAGCGCTTTCTTTCGTTATGTTTTGAGTCGTAGCTAAAATGGTAGCGAATGACGTTTCAGAATCGTGTGCATTTGTCAAAATCGGCTAAAAAATTTCGGGAGTTATTCAATTTTGAAATACCGAAGGTCTAAATGGCGCACCATACATAAATGACAAATTGTGATTGTGCTGTGACAAATTGTAAACTGAACATGTAATGTTATCCAAGGTTTTTTAAATAGATTACTACTGGATTAATGTATACAACATTAATGCCTTCCAAGTTGAAATATGCCTCGCCACTCATGAATTTTGTCAAAAATGTGCATCTTGTACAATCGAGCTGCAAATCCCTTTGCTACGTCATTAGATGATCCATAATTACCAAACCAAAATGGTATGAAATAAAAAAAATCTGAAACATAAAAGGCACCCTATACTAGATGAGTCCTTCTTTTACTGCCATGATTGCCTAGTTTAAGTTCTCTTTTTTATCTTTCGATTGCGGTATATGTGATATAGTAGGGGCAACCCCGAATCATCCTGACCCATTTTTTTTAATCTAGGTAAATAAATACTTCTGGGGGATAAACCCGCGTTATCAATCTGTTCTATGGTATTAAGAGTTCGGGTAGGAGTTCGGTGTGACCTCGAATCAACTTGATTATGAAGTTTTCGATCCTGTTAACAGAAAGCTTATCATAAACGATATTGATGGCGTGAAATTTCGTGTCCTTAAGCATTGTCTTTCAAAAACCCGAAGCTTTTCCTTGTAAGAAGGAGATATGATGAACCACACAGGACAACCATAAGATAACATTGGTCTGACCAAGGCTTGATAGCAGATCACCTTAACCCGTGGGCTTAGGTTTCTGCTGTAAAAAAGTCTTTTGGTCAAACGCCTTCTTTGCCTTGGCAAGAACAGCACTAACATTTCTATTGAAATATGTATTGGTCCAGCCAAAGCCCAAGGTATTTCACTTCCAATTTATTTTCTAATACATACTTGCCCAGCATTGTTCGAAATTTTGAGGGTTTTCCAGTCCCTCCGCACATCGCGAGAAGCTCTGTTTAGAGGAGTCCGGAAAAGCATTTGCTAAAATTGATCTTCAACTTCCAATCATCACTATTGTTTCGAAGTCATGGATTACTCCAAATTTCGTCTCCGTCCTGTACACAATCAGGTCATCCGCATACGCTAGTAAGAAGCGGAGTAAACCGTAGCTCGTAAAGCTATTAAATGTGAGTTTACTGCACCCTGTTGTGGACCATTTTCAATGCGAAAGACCCTACTTCATATTAAGTCGCCACTTATGACGGCGAATTTCATATTGTAAATCATGTACTTACAGCTGAGGTTCTGTCTTGCCGAGTCTGACCAGTTTATACAGAAGTCCTTCGATCCATACTGTATCGAATGTCTTCTCAAAATCGATCAGGCATTCTCCAGTATATTCATGAAGTTCCAGTGTATATGTTTGAAACCAGTTTGGACGACGATAAATGGTGCCATGTCCCACCCTAAAGCCGAACTGGTTATCGGGAATTAACCTTCTTTTCGTCAACCCATTTGGCTAATGATCTATTGATGACTGTTTCAAAAACCTTGTTGATATTCGGCAGCAAACTTATTGACCGGAGATTGGCAGGGTTAGTTTTATCTTTACTATTTTTGTATGAGATACACCACTGCCACTGCCACTGTTTACCAGTAACCTAGGAAATGGGCGTTATTTAATGCATTATTAAACAGAGTGGTGTATATGTCTATAGCCACCAGGGGCAGATGTTTCAGAACTATGTTCGGGATACAATCTACTCCAGCCACCTTCTAATTATTCAGATGAAGGGATGTTAACGTCGGATCTCGGGAATATCGTTTGCTGGGCAGTCTTCATTGAATTCGGTTATGGTTCGATTCTCAGATTTCCAAGATTGGATTTCATTGGAAAATTTCAGCCAAAATTCATACGAACACAAGATTTCACCGAATAAATTTCCTGACCCCCCACTAAATCTACCTTCTCCTGCCCGTCCTCTATGTTCTCAGACCTCAGCAGTAGCTGGTTAGTTGGACGCCTAGGGATACGATACTTCGTCTATCCCGAAACTGACGGTGTAAGGCTAGTTAGTATTCGACTTTTCTGTTTTCGTAATGCGTCGATTGTAGCGATCCTGTAACAGTCTGTACTGTTCGTTTTCTTTGTCCTTGGTATGGTTTTGTCCATCGTCTGTATAATGAAATTGTCCATATTTTTCAGATATTCATCAATCTCATTGTTTCTCAAGTTTCTGGTTGTTGGAAGTAAGCGTCCGTTATTCTGTATTGCCCTTTCCATAGCTTTCTCGAATCTTCGCCAGTGCGTCTTCTGGTAGGCAAAAGGCGGCACCCCTGCACTTCGCAATACTCAAGAAGCAATACTCAAGTCGTCAGGGACTTGTATTGCTATCTCGAGTCCGTTATGGTCACTGTCGTACGGTACTGTCGTTAGACAGTTTGTCTCGCTCGTATTCAGTCCTGGTAGACCCATCCGCGAGTCTAGCAAGCACAAATCCAAAAAAGACCCGCCACTTAGATATGATGGCATATCCTTTGCAAGGAGATTAAGTTTTCACTGAATTCTGCTCTGGCCCAACCAGTCATTCAGTTGGCAGTTGACAATTGCCACTAAATTACACAACTATAAAAGAACGACCAATATACTAGTCAAAATAGATATCTATTAAGTATCCGAAAAATTCGCTGAGAAATGAAAATATAGGTGGAGATTTTAAAAACTCCATTAGAAATGAAACCTCCATTAGTACGTAGGTATGACCCTGCATGTTAGTAAATTCCCGGTAAACCTTACATCTCATCAAAAAACATTCCATTAAAAACTGTGAATCATATATATAAGTCCACCCCCGACTATAGCAGTCGAAAAAATATAATTTTAGGATTTCAATAAAGCATGACATCACCAAAATGATTTATTTTTCGCTCTCCAACCATAGAAACAACTCCCGCCAAGGACTAAGCTGAAATATTGCACTTTTTTGTTGGTTTTTGGTACTTGATAAACGTGTCCCCAGAATCCGTCCCAAAAATCAGAGCCACCTTTAGCACATGGTTGTTGTTCCAGTGCATCTATATATATGGATATGCCAAGGTACAAGAGCACACCTGGACGGATGTTCTACACAGCATCGGAATGTCCTTTTGTACTTTAACGAAGGTGAAAAAAAACCTATATATCGGTATGTATATATGCATTCAGAGGGGGTGGACTAAATGACTGATGAACTTAGGCTTAAGAAGAATGAAATATGCCAAAGGACATCCCTAAACCGATGGTGCTTAGAAACAGGACACAAACTGCCATTAGATGTGTCGCGAACTCAGGTAGTCGAAATGAATGAGCAGCTCACCCGATAGGGGGTATCACCTAACGATTTCACAGGAATGAACAGGGATAACATATTACGTTTCAGGTCCTGTGGCTTAAGGAGGAAATGTACGCCTCACAGCCGTCGTCCGCCCCGGCATTACACCGCTTTCCTAGCGCAGGGCATAGATCCAGAATGGACGATGATGATCGTAAATTTTCCAGAGACTCACCAACCATCCAGTTGGACAGTGATTCTGACGATATGGCAGGAGGACCAGATTCATTACTTCTTGGCGGCTGTGTTTGTTTTTATCCTTCCTATCCTTTTTTTCTTCGTCCTTTTTGTGTGTGTGCTTCTCCGGGAGACAATTTGCTACAGCAATGACAGCCAGGACACATTCTTGGAATGATGTCAAGGCGACCATTTGTCTGAGTTGTTGTTCAGAACCGAGGTTTCTAAGGATACTAAGTGCTGTGTGAAATAATTTTTCTTTCTTATGTTATTAGTGACAGCCCCAAAAAGGAGTCTGAAATGGACCTAAATCGATTTTTTTTCCTGATTCGCAATTATTTGTTGTTTTGTGGTTGTTTTATAAAATATATAATGTTGTAAGGAAATGTAGATTGATGATGGCCAAATTAATGGATGCCATATGAAAATGGAAAAAATAAATTTACTTACCACAATCTTGTCGCACATGATCTTTTTGGGGGTTGGTAGCAGAAAATCCTGAAAATAATAAAAAAAAATTAAAATGGTTAATTGAAATGGTTTTAGTAAAAATGTTTCAAGATCAATCTGTTAGTCATACAACAAAGAAAGGCCTGGAGTACTCTGGCTTATCTCTATATTGACGAAACGCTTATCTGTATATTGAAAGCAGGGCCGAAAGGAATTTGGGAAACCACAAGCAGGAACGCAGTCAACAACTAGTGCGCCTCCAAGCAGACCGATGCTTTTGCCTCCTTGATTAGAATTTTTGGACCTGACAAGGAGGTAGTAACGACAGCTTAGACATCGTCCAAAAGGACTAACCCTCTGTCGAAAACTTCTAAACGGCAGCGGTCAAAACCCTTTCGAAGGAGATCAAAGGCCTCAAAAGAAAAGATTTTCGAGGACTCCAGCCTCAAACTGTATGATGAAAGACCTCCAACTACTTACTTTACTTACTTCTATAGGTACGACACCTATCCCACACTGCTGCAAGAGTACTACGACCTAATCACTGCGTTACTCTATACAGGTCTTCCGTCGAAATTAGTTCATATCCCATCTGTGTAGAAGTACGTCAATATTGCATTCCTACCCAAGCCAAGGGGGCTCTCAACCAAGCTAAATCCTCCAATCCACTATCCAGAGGAGAACATTTTGCTGACAAGTAGATAACAGCCACTTATCCGCGCCAACCATTCTGCTCCTCCCAGAATATGTACCAGGACAGAAGTCTACTAAGATGGCCCTTAACGATTTGGTCCTCACACTGGAAGAAACAGATGAGGACCTAGCCTTCTTCTTCTTCTTTAATGGCTCAACAACCGGGATCCGGTCCTGGCCTCGCGCAACTGTTCTCTCCACCGGCCCCGATTCTGAGCCGAAGTCATCCAGTTTGGCATCCCTAAACTCTGAGCGTCCTGGTCCACGCCATCCTTCCAGCGAAGGTTGGGCCTCCCTCGCTAATGTACATAGGTCCAGGTCCTGCCGTCTCACTATGGAGCAAAAAATCAAATGGATTATATCAGGAAGTCATACCTCTGCCACTATATGAGGGGGGGTTGTAGAAGAGTAGAAGGTAGAAGTTAAAAACACTGCGTTTGAACTCTGGGAATGATGGCTCTGCTAAGTTCTTCCAACTCCTCATAAAAATGTTCTTCTCATCGCTCCAAAATGTCTTTAGGATCGCTGAACTGATTTCCCTCTTTCTCCCTCCTTGTTTCAAAATACACTATGATCAATACTCTTCCATTTGGACCTAGGATGTTAACATTTAAGATCTCCCAATTCTTGAACAACCTACATACAGCTGACGAGGAATTGATCCTTTTTGGCAAAATTCGTTAACCATATTGGTCCCGTAATCTCGACAATATTGGCGCGACTATTTTGAATTTTGAAGTTTTAAACACAAATTCGTTATTTGCCACCTTAAAAACCGCTAGATACCCACTTTCAGTGAAATCAATTGACAAACTCAACCATATATGGGCGGTCATTTTGAATTTAGGTCATATTTCGGCGGCCATTTTGAATTTGGTATATTCAGGTGGTGGTATATTTCTTCCTTTTGATATAAACAAGAGTTTTTGACCTACAACTCAAAACTGTGTGCCATAATTTCGTTAAAATCTGTTTTTTGTCATGGCAGCAAACTTATAGATGTATTCATGCCAAAAATCAAAACGTCCTAGCGGCTAAACCGTTACGACTCCCGGCGTTCGCCAGGTGTGAGAAAAGCAACAAGAGCATTTAACTGGCGAACGTAGAAAAGGTCTGGAAACTCGAGTAAATATAATTTATTTGGTTATTTTTCAAAAAAGCATGCACGTGCCCGAACCTAGCACGTATAGCGAAAAAAAAGAACACGCTCCTGCCACAGGCACGAAAATCTAAAAATTCGCATACATTTATAAATGCAGGTAGGGAGAGTCGGAAGACTTAGCCAAGCGCCTTACTCCCTGGACTACCGAAACTCAGGGTTCTTTGGTTAAACCTATGCGCAAATTCTTGCACAATCATACATTTCTACGTCTATTGGGACTGTATGAGTCTTTAAGTTCAACGTTTCCAAAAGGGAAGTACTGTCATATCCCCAACAAAACCTGCTCTACCATTTGTTCGGGTTCAGTGATCAGTCTGGATCTAAAGCCGGATCAATCTTTTAAGACCCTAAAATGCATGTTGTCGCCAGTCAGCCATTCGGGCTGTAATATGCAAGTATTACTTTCGGCCGGGGCGGCGCTTTCGTAGGTGTAAATGGTGCACTTGCACCGGGCGCAATTGGACGGGGCACCTAAAAAAAATTGAAAGAATGTTTCCGTTAATTCATTTTCATATAAAAGAAACTGCACAGAGTGTTTGTGGCCTTTTCCATTGCCCTTTTGCAAGGTGTTGCCAATCAATTCCCTTTCAATCGCCTGTCTTCGGCGCCTATCCTTTTTTGCAGTTCGTACTAGTCGTACTATTATAGATCAATAATTTGGCGAAAGACACTTGGATTGCCTCTGTTCTGTTGAAAGCGCTTTCTTTGTCCAGAAAGGCTGCCAAGTTGGACTGTTTTTATTTTATGCAAGATTATACAGTGGAAACTAGTACATGCAGTTCAGTGACTACCGATTATACTTTGAAATGAGAAGGCATGAATAGGGACCTTTATTATGGTCTATAGATTTGCGGAGCACACGATTCTACTAGAAACAGCTAGGAAAGTACACCAAAAAACATCCTGGAGCAGATAACGGGGTTGATAGATGTGTGAAGAATGATGGCTGTGGCGCTGAAGAGCATTTACCAGAAGCTTAAACAGTATGAAGCTTAAAGAAGGAGCATTAGACGGAGAGTTTTTTGAAGTCAAAGCGCAAGCAAACCTAGCACAAAAACAAGATCCCGAAGCAAATCCTGATTGGACACAGGCTTTCATATATGCAAATGGTGCACTTGCACCGGGTGCCATTTTAGAAATTAAAATTGTAATAAAAAATTCAAAACTTTGAAAAAAATTTGAAAAAGTGTTCCCGTGCCTTCATTTTCATATATTAAAAGAACTTTACTGAGTGTTGGGTCTTTTTCCATTGCCCTTCACAGCTATAAAAAATGAACAGTTGATAGGGCGCAATATGGCATACTGCACCGGGTGCCAAAAAATCCAGCGTCATCCCTGACTTTCGGTCCTGTTTTTAGCACAGCTCTTTTATTTGTAATAGCGCCTCGAAAATTCTCTTACTGTCATGCGTGCAAGTTCGAAACTGCACCATCAAACTTGTCGGTGATAATGCTATTTGAGCTACCATAGAGTCACTGCAGCGATTTAGTAGTCGTGATAGAATTTTACTGTTATTACCATAGTGACTCTTCGCGGAAATACTTCGTCCACTTTCGACTCATTATCACAGTCTGCAGCTCTTACTTTTACGAAAACGACAATCAAAGGATTCGTTTATGATTAGAACAACTCGAATGTGGTACAATCTTCCACAGTTAGTATTCTCGTTTTATATTCAAGGGTTTAAACGTAAGTTTTGTCGTCTATTTTTCCATGTCCTTCCAGAATCCTCGTAACCTGTCGTATCGTCAATCTTTTGCGTCTTTCGGATTAAACTTACTATCATGACTTGTACTACCTACATGGCGGACTTGTAGTACAAAGGGTGACTCTTAAGCTTAGTGCTGACATTACTCGCTTATACATAGAAGAAACGGTGAATGGATGCTTTTCAGTAGGCGGAAGCGGATTAACAGACAAAATGAAAGAAATGTTTTAAGAAAACCTAAGTTAAAAACGGGGTGAAGTTGTTAGAATAAATTTATTAGACCACACAAAACGAATGCTCTTTTACAAATTGAAAAACTTAAGGTCCTTTCCCAGTTAAACTAACAGGTGCCTCAATGCATGCACTCACAACACTATAAACAAGTTATCTTTGTGTTGCCACTAACAACATTACCCCGAAATTTTAATATTAAAACCCTACCATAAAATAAAAAAACCCAAATTTCTTGTTAGGAGTAACTAGCGCATAAAAATCATCCCCTTTCCATTGTTGCTACATTTAAGGTAATGTTTATGTGCCAATCTGGCTGTTCCCGGCAAAAGGACGTGAGCATAGAAGTCCTGGGATAAAATGTAAATTAACTCGCAGGCTCCATCCATATAGTGCTCCCTAGACAACGTTGCTATTCTTATAGTCAAATGCCTTGTAAAGACAAGCATGGGGGGAGTGTAAATAAATAGGTAGATCTACCCACCTAAAGGGGTGTGCACTCCTCCTGCCAGCGTATCCTTCTATCCAGAAAGGCGCGCTCTGCTCTCTCTCTCTATGGATGTGGATGTCACACGAAAAATCGGGACAGATTCTCAGTTACACCCGGGTGGACACGTTTTGTTGCTAATGCAGCAGCAGCACTTTGTCAAGTTTTCTGTCTATATTATGCTCTCACTGGAGATTGCTGACTAGATTGGGGTAGTTTAGGGGGAGGGTGCCAGCGCTGGCAGGTGAATGGGCGGCACAAAAGGATTTATTTCCTCCCTTGGAAGTGCATCGTGTGGGTGGATGAGTTTTCTTTGTTTCAAGCTTTTTCTCCGCGGGTTTTTTGTTTTTGTTTATTGTTATTCCGAGTGTGCAATGGTGCCAAGTCACTTTAGATTATTAGCTGTTTTGTGAGTTTTCTTGTTTCAAGTTTTGGATGCATTACGATTATTGCTATGCCGGGAATGGTGGGAGAGGCGCAGCGGAAGAGGTGAAATGTACCTAAGAAAAGGTGTTATGTAGAAAAAATTATGCGTTGTTCTTCTATGGAGGCATCGTGCTGGAATATCTAAATACTGTAGGAAGGACAACTTAGGTCTTATAGTCATACAAGATATTTTGTATAGAGAAACTTAAGAGATTTTTGTACGGAGGCGATACTACAAAAATGAAGATTATACAGAAATAATTGATTCTTCTTAACTGTATTTCAAGACTCACAAAAAATAAGGTTGACCCAATCGAGGCATGTTAGTCAATATGAGAGGATTTGGAACACAAAATTGCAGCTTTCGCCTTAGATCCCAGTACCCATACGATGCCTGGCTTTGAACATCCGTGTACTATACAGTTCCAGAATTTTAGCAACAGCCCGGGCTTCGATGTCCACATACCCATCAGAGTCATATGGGAAAATTTCCACGTTGATAGGAGTCTGGGTGGTGTTGAAGGAAGAAGAAATGGATTTTCGCGAAGACCACGTATAAAGGAGGTTCAATTTCGCAAAGTCAATATCCTCAATATCAGCCAGCTGATCCAAAGACGCAAACAACGGGGCTACCACGAGACAGCTCTTAGAGTGTTATCCCTCTGAAACAAGTGAACGCCGCTAACCAGCTGTCAAAGTCTGTGACGCTGGCATGCCTTATTAGGACGCTCTGTAGAGGGCAATTACAGTGCGTCATTTGTATCCCCGTGTTCGAAACTTGCCCCGTGCAAAACTACTGCTAACTATACCTACCACAGTGAATCCTATTTCCACTCAATTACAGTATATGGCAAGGTTCAACCTGCGTTAAACTTACCGCCTATTCTAAATTATGTCCAGTAATAAATCACAAGCTTTTGTGACTCGTGCTTGTCATTGATAGTTTGTGACTAATTTTGTCACTATCAGCTGTTTTGGTACCATAAGCAAGCACCCTGCGCAGCCAACGAACGGCAGATAATATTGTTGCAGTAAGGTAAAGTGCATGTAAATGTCCGAGCACCTCTCATCCACACTGTCTGTTTCTTGTGAGAATAGTATGACAAAATATGCTAGAAATCGGCTGTTTATAGTCTTGCGGCAGTCACAATTTTGACGATCGTAGTGACTGTCCGCCAATTGTTAAAATTGTTACTACAAAACTAAAACACCAAATTCTCAAGTCTCAAGTTAAGACTCACCATATATGTACTTGCGTTATGATGTGTGACTACTTTTAGAATATGGGTATTAGTTTCAACAAAGTCATATACGGGATAAAAGATGGTCCATGTGCGAGTCTAGTCACGAGTCACAACGAGTCGTTTGAATTGAAAAAAGTGACGTTTCAGTCAATCACGACTTTCAGAACAGGGGCCTAAGCACAACTTAGAATTTCCACTCTAGGCCCCTGTGCTGAAAGTCGTAATTCGACTGAAACGTAACTTTTTCCGACTTCAAACGACTTGTCATGAAACACGACTCGACTTTCAGCATAGGGGCCAATACCTTAACCAAACAAAACGAAGGTTGCACAAAAACTGGAAAATCCGAGTATAAGAGGTTAAAAAAACTACTAGACTCAAGAGTAAAAATGAAACTCGTCCGCACCTAGCATGCAGCAGGTACGCACCAGCATGCACGACGCCCCCATGCACACTTGAGTAAAAATTAGACTCAAGATATTTTCCCGTTTTCTTCGTCTTACCCAATTTTTTAAAGCCCTCATTTTGCTCCCTTTAGTCTCGAAAAAGTACATTGGGGTATCGCGGGCGTGCATGCCTGTGCCGGGAACGTGCATGCCTGTGGCGGAAGCGTGCATGCCTGTGGTGGGAGTGTACATGCTTCTAGCGAACAAGTTTTTAGATTTTCGGTGTTGCGACGGGAGCGTGTATGTCTGTGGCGGGAGCGTGCATGCTTTTGTGGCATACCTATTTTTTGCTATGTGCGCCAGCAGCGGACTCGTGCATGCTTGAGAAATGGTAACGGCTTACCCATTAGGGCGTTTTGAAATTTTTTTGGTAGAGGATTACATATCACCCTGTATTTTTGTAACCATATAAGATATTTTCATGAATAAGGCAGCAATCTACGGTTTTTTGTTCGTCTTTCCAAAAACATACGGCCGTTTGTTACTTTCAGCAATACACCCTGTATACAGTATGATTTAAAACTAGTTGAACCATAAACCATGCCACCGGCCTTCCGAATATTACTTAGCTCACATCTCAACTATTAGCACACAAAATATCGTCTGCAAAATGTAAGTGTTTCAAACTGTTGCCAAACAAGCATTTCTTCTACTAATTCACATTACTTATAGAGTTGTAACAAATGGCTTCTGGGATTTTCTTGACTTCCACTTAAGTTCCCAGCATCGATACATTTGTGAACAGTTGGCAACATGTGTAAGACCCAACACTTTTTTACATTCTCCATGCCACAATTAAACTGAATTAAGTTATTTTTCCCATTAAAATTTTTTCCCCTTTAATTTCCTAATTTAATTATAAAAACCATCGAATTTCCTTCCAATAACTCACCTTCAATCGGGCACCAGCCAAGCCACCACACACACCCAAAAAAAGTGTTAGGAGAACACTTTTTCTACCCTGTTTTGGACGGAGTTGCCTCTTGTCTACACTTCATTCCACTCGGTTCTAAATTACCCAATCATCAAGACGCAAATGACTTAATTTCTCGGTAAGGTCTCCTTCTTCTGGCGGCCCCAAGTGATTGGTTTCTTCATGCACGACGTGCTCCTCAAATTTTCTTCGGGCCAGGAAATTAATTGCGGCCCCATCTGTCATGTCAACAACTGATCCAATGCCGGTTGCCTTTTGTTATCAAGAAGACAGTCGAGGGCGTTTTTTAAGGTCCACATTATCATATTCACATAAAACACAAACAAACAGAAAAAAACTAAAGCTAAGCTCTAGTCACAAATTTATTCGAATGGTGATTTACTATCATCTACAGCTGGTGTGAAACTGTTACTATCCTTGTGTCACCTGAGAAATTATAATCGATATTTTCCCAAAAAAAAAACGAAAAAAAGAATTCCGAAAAAATAATTTGAATATCTGAAGAAGGCCTTTTAGTAAGACTTTACTGTTCCTGTTCTAGCATCCCATAAACTACCAGAGTACGTGGCAGACATGCTGGAGCATAAGACACCCATCAAATTATGAAAATGCCCGATCTCTGCTGTGATCACCTGGGGAGATTAAAACTTCAGATAAAGTTAAGCTGAGGATGGGAGCAAGACGACGACGACCGACCGAGAAAAAAATGCATGAAAATTGGTCCCCAGTAAAGTACCGGCCGCCAAGATTTCAGGCGTGGGACGAGCTTCTTTAACGATCCATCAAGAAGACGAGTATTGTCGATCACACTTTGTGTGATCGCGCATGGATCTTGGATTTCGGGGATTGCGGCACGTAAGAAGATTCCCAGCGGGTCACCATAGATAGTCTTAAGGGGGAAATTGAGATAAATCTGATGGTTGTTAGGCACGTTCGCGGTATACTGGTAACAGCTGGACGACCAACGGTAACGGCCATTACTGGTTTTCACCGCCGCCGAGCGCTCGCGCTGCTTGTGTACAGGTTGTTGGTTTTTCTCGATCTTGATCAATCTCTCAGATTATGGGTCATCATGTCCGTTGTGCTCGATTCAAAAGCATCGAATAGCCGCTATTGTTGTATGCATAACTGCAATGTGGCGCATTAAATTTAGAAAAAAACAAAATCCACATCCTGCGGGAAAAATTTCAATATCCTGAAAAGTATCACCTTACACACGCACACATGACTAAGCATCAACCTGGATTACCTGCGCTTTCGGCCATCGGTTATTCTCAATTCTAACGCAACTATGACATAGCTCTTATCATCTGTGCAATCTATGACGGCATGCCTTTACCTCATATCCACCCGAAAGATCCTTTTTTTATATACATACATATATTGTCACATATACTGTGAATGTATACGACAAATCCCCAATAACGAAGAAAAGTCACCGAATGAACATAAATCCTCGAAATTTTCTGGTCATGCCAGAGAATCCTTTTTGGTTATAAATTAATGCCACCATTCTGTTGTCATGATGTCCTATCGGCAAATATCCTTGTAGCTAAACCGAAAATAATATGAACCAAAAAAAAAAAAAACACTTTGAAATACGCACCAGAAGCTGCTCCTTTTCATCTTGAAACGTTGGGTGCTTGCCGCCCAGGTGCCCAGGTGCAAAGGTGAACGTGCATATTTCGGATATCGTTCGCTATCTAACATACACCTTTCCTGGTGTGGATATATATGTGCAAAATCATTGCAGGACACAACAATAGATCATCCTTTTAGTGATCCTTTGTCCATGTTTCATTGATGATACATAAGTAATTTTTTTTGCCCTCTCTCTTCCTCCATCTTTTGTCCAAAAATTGAACTTTTATCTCTCTGAGGATTTATCCTTAACGTTAGAGGTGCGTGGGTGGGTGTATAGAGATGGACATCGTTAAATTGTAGAATGTACATTGTTAGCATGGATTTTAGTCACGTGGATATTGAATCGATAATTTATGGATAAATTCATGGAAAATTAAATAATAAGAGATTTGAAATTGACAAAAGGAATTTCGAATGTGACTATTTGCGCCAAATTACACACGGATTGATGGTTCAGTTTCGAGAATAAGGATGTTTTTGTTGATCGTAATGAGAATTCTATTTATTCCTTGCGATTATTGTTTTAAATAAAGTGGCAACTTAAGTGAAAGACTAATGAAAAGAAAGGATTTGATTAAGAATGACAAGATACCCTTCAACTTTTGAGTAAATCACTAGTGGTGATACGTTTTGTAATTTAGCCCATCATATTTTGATAGTGATTGACAAGAACCAATTATTATTAATATAAACAATAGAAAACTTTTAGGCCTGACGTAAGAACAAATGTTTGCTTAAAATGAATTGAACCACAAAGTTGTTTTCATTCAGCTTAGAAAATCTTATTCCGTTCAATACATACACTATGTAAGAAGTACCCGGAATTTATCATTTAAAAGGACGACATAAGAGATATTGTTAAAAAAAATAGTTAGGCTGGTAACATTGTAACAATCTACCAGGCGGAATTTGATCCCAGTATTTCTCTCTTTCTGTAATTGGTATCGTTTCACAACAGATTAGAGCCAACTTATAGTAAAAAAAATCCTGCAAGACCTACCCATTAATCCCTGAGATGGCTGACCTATCCCTCAACATCCTACGAGTGACATTAATCCAAAATATGAAACGAGAGGATTACATATTCCATATCGAATTTCCTAATAGATGCAAATTCCTTCTGCAGTCATCGGCTTTTGCTGTAATATACAAATCTTGCATTTGGATTCTCCTTGAATACAACTCCTTTTTTGAAGGGGGCCGTTTCGAAAACTGTCTTAACGTGGTGCTAGAAAGAGTATAAAAAAGGCCGTCATACTAGTCAACTAAACCATTTGTTCCACCATCGAACCTTCGAGCTACCGAAGGAATATAGTGCATAGTCTTGATAAATCGAACGACAATCTCATTGCTACAAAATCAAATTAACCGATTCGGCATATTGTCTATTTCTACAGCCCCCTTTTTCGTGCAGTCTACAATTCATGAATCCATTTTTAATAGAAGAACGTGACTTTGGGACAATCTTGCACACTCATGATTCCCGAACCCTGCAGCAGTGTTTCTCAACCACATTACCGCGGCATCTTAGGGTGTCGCAAAGTATAGACATTTTCTTGGAAATTCCCTTAAGTGTAATTTAAAGGCCCCCATTCACACACAGGCCGCCGCCGGCAGGCCAAGGTCTGAAGGTTCTTGTCTTGAGGCCAAATATAACTACACACTCACCGCCAACTGAACAGTCAAAACAGACAAAACCTTTTATGTGTGTAGTCATTTATCGTCAGTCCGTGTATGACGATCTATTCTACTATTCAGTGCGAAATTTTCATGGAGACATGAACATGTTTGCACTTGAATTCACAACCTAAACTTTCGTCGTCGGCTGTGTGTATGTGGGGATCATGTAGTCGCCTGCAGTCCACGGCCTGTCAGGTGAATGCCTCAAGTACTCGTCCGTCATTCAGACAGATTATTGTGTAGCCTAATGGGTTTGCTCAGGGAAGAGAATTCAGTGCGAATCGAACGAGCCTCCGTTGATTCGATTTAATACTTCTAACATGCGAAAAATAGTAAGGAGACCAAACCTGGGACGTATATTCGAGTTATGGTCCGACAAGAGAAATGTATAGGTGTTTAATGATCAACGGGTTGTGAAATTCTTTGGGCCACCTTTTAATAAAACCCAGGACTAAATTACCTCTGGAAGAGATATAGTTGGTGTGAGTGAAAAAATCCAGCTTACTACCAAATCGAATCCTGAGATCTATAACAAAATTAACGAGAGGGATGCCCTCATTAGAAAAGGTGTAGTTAAAAATTATAGAACCACGTCTCCTACTAAAATTAATGATTTCACATTTAATAATATTAATAACCAGATTGTTGTTAGCGTATCAAGAGTAAAAAGTGTCAAGATAAACTTGCAAAAGTTTGCAAGTTAAGTTTGTGACGGTACAATTTGATGTCATCATCGCAAATGAATATTCTACAGTGTCTTAGCAAAGGAACAATATCATCAATTGATAGAATAGAGAGTAGAGAACCAAGATGACTTCCTTGAGGGACACTGGATGACATTTCTATTTTGCTACGAGAGTAAGCAAATAAGAGATAACTAATCGCATGTTAAAGCAATGTTAGCTATGTGTACCAGCTCAAGTTCGCCCAAAGCACATTGCTTGGCCTTCACATTCCCAGTACCAGTACCAAACCAACCAGGAGGCAAAGAACGACGTGGACACTTAGGCCTTGTATATATACATTAAAAAGCGTTGTACTTTGGAAAGTGTGTATTCAATCAAAAAATAGGTGCATATTACAGTATTTTCATAATATAAGAATGAGGAAGTCCCCTCCTCCAAACTTAGCATTGCGCATGATATTAGTTTTCGCAATAAATTGTTCTGGCCCATTAGTTCCACCATTTTTCAGATTCAAGATATCCGCTGGTCAAGGGTGCCACAATTTTTTATTTTCCAGTCTTCCCTACAGCATGGTGAAGAGGGCCCTGACAGATCCCACTATAAGAGGCTCCTTCCTGTATCGTCTTTTAACGAGGCCAAAGGTTGCAGAAGAAAGGATACCAAGACACTTGCTGGCTTGATTACCGGACAGTGCCTCCTGAATTACCACTTATCGAGAATAGGTCGGTCAGAGGTATAGGGGTGTAGTACTTAGTACGATAGACCTAGTGGACCCAATGTCTCACCAAAGAAGAAGAATTAGTCATTCCAAAAGGAATGAAAATTTGGGCTTCAGACTATAATTTTTCACACCTTTGTGTACATATATCTTGAAGAATTCAAGAAGCGTGTTCAAATTCAATTTAGAAGAATGCATTTTAATTAATCATAGAGCATAAAATAGAGTAGAGTGTTGTTCTTCACAATTGGTTTATAAAAGCTCCTTCATCTCATCAAATTAATTTCTCCTTTCCACATTCTATAACTACAAAGTCGCATCCCACAAAGGCACAAATGCAATTATACTTTTCGCAAAAAAAAAGTGTACACAAAGTGCATTGAAAAATCACACTTTTTTTAAGTTATATATAAAAGCGAATGATAAAATGTTTAAATTCCACACGATCCTCTTTAACGTTTTTTCAAAAAAAAAGGATAAAAAATAACACTAGGCCAGTATGCTCTCAACCCCTAGTTGTCGCACTGAAGCGGTAGCTGTGGCGGCGAGTGTTTATCTTATAATAATTCAAAGTGAAAAGAAAATGCCGCAAGTAGTCTTTTGATCCTTTGTGTGGCGAAAAAAAACATAGCACACACACACACCGGGATAGGGAGTGAGTTTTGTTGGGGTAAAAAAAAGAAATTTTTGCATAAAAAACAAAACTTGGAAGCAAAGGATTTGGCGTACCTGAAGCGCAGAGAAGCACGCGTGACGAAGCTTCTGTGTTTTTCTAGACTAAAAGACGCGGAAATGAAATTAACACGACAGAACAAACGCAATTAGTGCAGGATTGCTTATGCGCCACCACCTCCGACAAATGCAGTTAAAAATGCATTCAGGACAAAGGCTTCGAAAGTGGGGATAGAGGAGAAATATTATATTTATTTTTTTTTCCTTACAAAAGGAGAACAAAATTCCTTTTTCCTTTGTGGGGAGGCGTTTGTGGCAGGATAGATGCACCTCAAGGACCTTAAATGATGACTTCAGGGCACTCAATTAAAACTTCAAAAGGATCTGTGTTTTTTTTGCATTTAGATTTTGTGCAGATCCTGTGCTGCACTGTGACTTCGCAAGGAGCACACAGCAAAAAAAACTGTTTATATTATTCCCTTTTACCCTTTGACAATAAGGACTCTTTGTAACAAGCCCCCAGAACTGCTTTATTTTCACAACTACAAAACCGACGACAGCCCTTCATTGGAGGCTCAAAACCAAAAAAAAATTGCAAAAACTTTCCTCGAAAATTAAAAGAAAATACGAGAAGAGCTCCTCACTTTTGCGCTGCGCTCTACTATCGCAGCAGAGCACACCTCATATGACTGATTATCCTTTGGCTAAAATAAGTTCTAGTTAAGTCCTTATCCGAACAATGGAGCGCCCAAGTCCTTTCTTTGCATTTCATCAGCTCAAAATGAAAATCGCGCGATTAACCGACTCAAATGCCGACCGACAAAGGACATTCGACAGCCGAGCGGGAAGGAGTACAAAAACAACTACACACCAAAAAAAATTTAGTTTTAATCCTTTGCGAAATAATTCATCCGTTTCAGTTTTTGGCTTAACAACTGCAGTTTTCTTAGGATGAAGGCGGCAAGGACCTGATTTTTGTGTTTAAGGATTTACTTTTGAAAAAAGTGATTTGCAAAAGTCTATTTTACCAGTAGCTAGATTAGTTTAAGGATATGCTGATTGCCTACGCAGGTGTTCGGTTTTAAATGGGTACAACTGGAGGAATTAGTTTTTGTTGGCGTGTGTGAGATGGTATGTGGTGATCCTTGAGTATTTTTTTGCAGTTTTTAGGGGTTTATGTAAACATTTCATCATAAGTTGTATGAGGAGAGGTTTGTAAGTGGCGCAGGTGAGTCACTTTATTATTTTGTAAACCATAGACACAATGGGCGACAAAAGTTTGTCATCAGGTCCAAAAATATGAAGCAGGTAAGGTGAGGTGTACTGGCCGCAATCTAATTAGTTAGTTTGAATTCCGGGTAGATTTTAGAAACAGAACCCCCTCAAAGCTTACCAAATAATGTCGTACGAACGGAACGACTTGACGGACTGGGAGTATAAATGTTGGGACCTCAGCTTAGACTCTTTAAAAAAAAGATGTAAATTTAGTCGTGTCGACGGGTGCATGTCAGTGGGTAATTTTTGCACCATCGCTATAGCGATCTCCCCTAAGCACCAGTTGCAGGCAGTTTTATATGATCTACACATCACCATTTTTCGACACAACGTGTCTCGCAAATTAGCACGCACAGTTTTCACAATTGACCGATTATTTTCAAAGCAAAACGCCACAATTTCAGCATATTTTTTTGATGTGTGTTGACTCATAGCTAAAATGGTATTGCATGACGTTTCAAAATCGTGTACATTTATCGAAATGGGCTAAAAAATATCAGAGTTATTCATTGCTGAAATACCTAAGGTCTAGATGGCGCACCCTGACCAAATTTCTGTCCATTTTTTCGAATTCGAAGTTTGCACCGCAACTTTTTTTGGTTTTGAATGAAAATGTGTCAATTTTGCATACAGCATATAAATTATATTTCTTAAAAGAATTTAAGTATAACTATGAAGCAGTCAGAGCCCTTACTCATGGTTATGATCAGGTTTATAAGGCCTTGACTGAGATTAGCATTGAAGAAAATCAAAAGTCGATTGTGACGAACGAAGCTTTCGGACTTCTTTGAAAAATTGATCGCCTGGAAACTGCACAAAAATTTGGCATGACACTCATGAGAGATTTGATGCAACCAGCCAATGTGTGTAAAGTTCCACGGTGGTACTAAATACCGTGGTCAAAGCATTCAAATGAGGACCTTAAATTGTTTCGACGAGACAAGAGCCTAATCTTGTCAACTGTGTAAAGGCTGCTTTCAAAGTAGCTCCCCTGGTATGTTGATGTCCTTAGTGGAACTCCAAATCGGCTTATACATCCAGATTGAAATTTAACGGTTGCGGTTTTTGCTCTAATATTTTCCATTAGCAATACTTCCATCCATCTTGAAAAACTACCTATGATCCTTAAGCTATAAGATTTCCGTTCCGATGGTAGAAAAGGTCGTATAATGACGGTTTGAACATGTTCAAAACGGCTAACTGTGTTGAGGCTTATTAATTTTGCCTTTTTCATATACCGTTAACGCTTTTACAAATCTGTTAATGTAAGTATTCATCTTAGGACACTTAACGTCTGGTAATCAATTTCCTTGATGCTCCTAAGCCTGGGTGCGCTAATTCGTGTAAGGTTTCGTAATCTGTTCTTCTGAACTTCTCTAGTACGGGGTTTTCACCCATGTCGCAAAATTGTACATCCCTAGGAAATTTCTTAGCCTGTGTACTTTTGGTCTGGGAAAGTTCATTCAGCGCAGACAATAGATAGAGTACAGATTGCACTTACAAATTTTTTTCCAATTCTGGAAGAAATTACTACCCGGGCCCCGTGCCGCTCGTATGGCCCACATCTCCAGCCTTGTTCTTCACGTGTGGCCCGTGTGAGGTGTATTTTTGGTGTGAATAGACAGTCCATTAAAAACCCTGGGTACAACACACATCAATGTAACAAATGGATTAAATGTGTTCATTGAGATTCGTGAGTTTGGTTTTGATTGGGTGATGGTGCAGGTATACTCGCTCATACCAAGAGTAGTAGGGCATTTTTGAAATGGAACGTTTGAAAAATTGACGACTCTGTACAATCTACCGTCGTGTAAGGGACAGATGTACTGCCACGCATAAGTCCTGCTCAAGTCTAACCGCAGGGAATGTGTTAATCAAATAGCTTACAGAGCTATTTAAGCTAGATATAGGTTCAAAAATAAGTTTTCTACTAAGCTGGGTTTTCAAAATTCAACAATTTCAGGTACAGACCTATTTTGAGTAGAAAACATTTCAAACCAAGCACAATTTGAAAATTGGGTGGTATTGTTATGATTATATATGTATGTATGTAGGTAAATTTCCTAGTTAAATTTATTGCTCTTACTTGACATTTTTCCAGAACTTCATGAACGATATCGAGGGTTTCCTGCCAGAAGGGCGTATCCACAAAATCGCGATTTTGGGCTTATAACTTTTTCTTAGAGTCAGGTCGTATCCATCAGACTGGTCGTATCCATCAAGTGAATAAAAGTATCCAAAACATACGCCTAAAAACATTTATTTTCGATGATAAGCAATATGAAAAAAAATACACCGATTTTTTAAATGTTTTGATTGAATCCTCTAAATCCATGTTTTGGTTGATACGCCCTTTTGGCAGGAAACCCTCGATATATACTTCATATAATAGGTTCTCAAGTATGGAGTTTTCGAAAGACAAACCCGGTACCGACAGAATAATCGAGCACAGCTAATAAATATGGCCCATTATGGAAGATAGCCACAAGTTTACCTAAGATAAGCTCCTTATTGAAGTTTACGTAATTGACCCCTCATAAGGCTGCGAATAATGACAGTGGTTATACATGTTTTAAGTTTGCCTCATACACCCTTATGAATAACTCAAAATCATATATTATTGATTTTTTTTGCGAAGTCTTCATGAGGAAACTACAGGAAACCTCTATTGGAATGAGGACCATACGCTGCATGAGGCATACCCCCTATATATATGTTCTAGTCGGGCATCAATAAAATTGTGTAAATTTTAGAGCCTCTATAATAGAGTGTTAGATCTTTCTCCCGAACTCTTTGCTCCACTGCTAACACCCACTATTTGGACTTATCAAGAATTAAAAATAATAATCTAAGGATGTAATTATTATTCACTCCGATTTTAATCTCTTTAAAATTCCACTGCAATCTAGATGACTATCCACCCACAGGTGAAATTTTTACTTATATAAATATATCAATTTTAATGAAATAAAATTCAATTCTTTTTCTAATATCGTCACATCATGTTCTTTTTAATACATATGTACATATAATCACAATCCCTAAAAACCCGCACGTAGGCAGGAATTTCAATCGAATTTTTCATAATTTAAGAAATTTACGACCAAACATTATTTTTCAAATATGTATAAATACTCTAAAACCATTCGTCTCAACAAAAGAAGGATTGGTCCATATTTGTTAAAATTCCAAAAATGCTGTCGTAATGAATTACCTAGAACTACGTAATTTTTTTAATGAAATTTCATCATGAAAATTCCTCTTTTCATCATCATGAAAATTCTGGCATTTCTTCAGAAAATTCCTTATTTCATCAGAAAATTAAAGAAATTTAATTTAATCCAACTAAAAATGCCGAATTTATTGATAAATGCTTCATTATATTTTTAAGCCATAATCCAAATCGAACTATAGACCGATTAGTCAATTCTAATAAAAATTATGCTCATTAATTCATTCAATCAAATCATTATTTACAAAAAATTCAATATTTATTAATAATCTGTTTACCAAATGTAATAAATACCAACAAAAACAATCTATCGAAATATGTACAACGCAAACAAAAATCTGCCTACGACTCATGAAGCACTGAGCTACTCTTTAATTCAACAACAACCCATCAACAGCAGCAGCAAAAACACTACCCAAACGCAAAAAATTCAATTACGTTCTATGCCCACGTCTTTGATTAAAGCGAAAAGAAATTTGTTTCGCTCAACAACAATAACCACCGCCAAAATAAATATATGTTGTAATAATAATAATAAAAAAAACGCCGTGATATTGAAACTTTCAACTTTAAAGCGATTCCCTGAAAAAAACGACGACGTTGTGTTTTTTTCGTTCTGAAAGTTGTTTTCAAATTCCAAAAATAGCCCCAAACCTCCGATGTCACACCGTGAAAGTCAATCCCCCCCCCCACCCCCCACTCATACAAAATGAAAAATGCAAATGCAGTAAAAAAAATCGCATGAAAAATTGGCAACAGTTTTCAATTTTAAAGGAGCAACAACAAAACATACAGCCCTGTTTAAAGTACAGTGAACTGAATTGAATTTTGGTCAAAATTTGGTCAACCCTAGTCCCCTAGTGAATGGCGGTCCAAGGAGCAAAAACAAAAAGCATGACAAAAGGACATTTCAATCAGATCATTCTAAACATAAAAATTCATCGAACTCATTTTTTCATGTTTCCATCATTTTTTTTCAGGCACACGTTCGTTACCTGGTACAGGTAGGCCGCATCAACTCTCTCCGAGCAACTGCCAGTCCATACCAATCTGCCGCTGCTGCTTACCTTTCCATCACCTGAATGCTCCACAAAACGCACACTGGCAAGTACCAGCCAGCTCGATACACATGCAAACATATATTGGGTGGGGGGAATCCTATCATCACCCCCACTTTTTTCGTTTTCTCCGGATCCCTCCAGCGCCCTCTCAGCCTATAACACCTGGCCTAAGCGCAGGGGCAACATGCGCACGAATCACCTACGCCAGGTTGGTTCTGCGTCGGCGTCGATCTCAGCCAATCAAAACCCGGCAATGGCTACTTTAGCACGAAATACACCGAAAAAATCTCCCTCTCAGCATAGACGTTGCCAGTTTTACCAGCAGATTGAAACACAAAATTGAGTCGAACTTGATCAACTTGCAATCAACAAGACGATGATTTTGTGATAAGACTTAAGCACGTTGCTTGATTGTGAATCCCTTGAGACTTTTTTAATGTATATACATTTTACACACACACACATAATTTTGCAGACATTTTTTTAATTCTTTTTTAAGTTTAATTTGTTTGTGTCACTTGGTGTGTATAGTAGACGAAACCACTTGAACAACTGTTGCAAACAGAACGACCGATAATAATTCCAGGGCTGGGGAGGACCTGTTCTATTGATGAAATTCTGCCCTCGATTTCCCTCTCGATCGGTGTACAACGTTTGTGTTTGTGTTTTTTGTTCGATTTTTTTTTATTATTCTTCATTTATTTTAAGCAGGAATCCCCGCACAAGGTCCTTATTATCCTGATAGGATGTTTTTGTATCATTGTCTCGTGACCATTATTTCGATTATTATTGTCGTCCCTTTGGTGAGGCGGAGACACTCAAGAGGGGCACACACAAATGGGCTAATCTGATAGGAAATGAATTAAGTCCTTTAAAGGTGAACTTGTTTTATGACAGTTGGTTGTATCCTTTTTTGAAGGATGAAAATGTAATTTGAATTTTTTTTAGGAGAGAAAGTCATGCAAAAAAATCGTTGATACCATTTTGCGGAGTTGATGAAAGGAGGGATGAAATTGAATTGCAACCTGTCTGCTATATATGTAGCTAATGATGTGAAGCTGTCGAAGGTTTATTGTAATGGAACAAAAACTTCTTACGAACGTTTCATCTTGAACCACAAATCGCTTATAAGCCTTTTCGACATTGATTTAGAAGCTGAGAGTTAATACGAACTGATAAGACAATAGCCCAAACCTATATGGAAAGTTAAATGAACCCTTGCATATAAATACATGAAGAGTGACCAAGTGGAGGTTACATCTACATCAGTGGAAGTTACGTCTACTTCACTTCTCCGTTAATTTTCATTTAGGTTTGGCCAAATAGATAGTTGAAAACTGGCGTCAACCAGATTATCAAGTAACATGACACGACACGACGCTTCTCCGAAGGGGGCAGAGCTCAATGTGTAATGAGCCACCTGCACCTTTTTATTATTTGTATATTGTTCGAGGGATACCAAACCGAATCACCTTTTTCTGGTCTCTTTTCATCCCTCAGCCATAGCTCCACTGCTCCATTACTTGAATTTCTCTAGTTAGAACAAGGAAAGCTGGTTGAAAGGGTACCCTGCTTATGCCTTCCAATCATAGAAGTCACGCGATAGTAATACAATTCTTCTCGTCTGTGCTAGGCATTATAGTGAGTCGTCTCTCTTTAAGGTACAGTCGACAGGTCAACTCCTCGTTTCTCAGCGCATACCTAATACTTCTGTATACAGTATTTTATGCCATAGAACCATCTGAAGAACCCCGCTGAATTTTCAGTATCTTTTCTAGATGCGACACTTAGTAGTATAATCGTCTCTTTTACCTGCGTACACGTAGTCATAGCATCTCACCGTTTCTAGTGCTCACGGGCAGCCCATTCTTCGATACGATTCCATACCAGTCGCCTACCAATTTCAAAGTATAATTCCGGATCACCGAACCACGTAGTCAAGCCCTGCTTTGGTACATGACCAACCTTCCTGTTTCCATCAACACCTGTTTGTCCTCTAAGTAAACGTAGCCCGCACATAACCCAACTTTTCTGTAGACAAAAGTATAAATGAGTAACGAGAGAAATTGTGACTATTATTGTGACTGTCAGCTATTTTGTTATTCTAAGAACGTATTCAAAAGAAAAACTTTAAATAATTTACCTCTAGTGGTGGATTTATATTGGTGTAACGAGATAAGGCAAAGTCTGGGCGACAACCTAGCCAACGAATGCCAAAAAATGGCAGAATGTAAGTGAACGTTCGAACACCTCTTAGAGAAGTTGGCTTTCTTGTGTGTTGAGTCTGTGAGAAAAAATAAGAAAAGTATACTAGAAATCTGGTCTTTATACTTTTGTGACCGGCTATTTATATAAAGTTTTTGGGTTCTAAGCTAATGGAGGCTAATCGAAAATGCCGGAGTCGACTCTGTCAGCCGCTAGCGAGTGTGACAAATAGTCTGCGACCACATTTTGTTTATCAAACACCAAACGAATGCCCTTAGTAAAATGTGTAATCAAATCTATCAGCGCGTACTGGGAGTTTGTGGTCCATATAACCCACGAAAATTAGGAAGAATTTAATCGCTGCAGTATTTTTCTTCAGCATACATATGTATGACAGCTTCTGAGAATAAAAAACTAAAGGCTACCACCACTGTAGCTTCTGTCATCGAAATCCTATCTTCGAAGAATGCCTCTTGCCAATCTTTGGGCCAAGGAAATTCTTTATGTTTCACAGCACGAGCACCATCGTTATTTGGTACATAGATTTCAATTGGAGTGGCTTGTGTGAACTTTTCGATTCCGTTCTACACGGCCACTTCACATCTATATAGCTTGCTAAAGTGTATGGTGAGCCTTTGTTCTGTACTCAAGCGCTCTACCACTAGGAGGCAGTACCTTAGTGGACATCTAAATAACTTAGTGGACACCTGAGCATATCCACGAAGCAATAAGTCTCCAACTTCAACACTTATTGCGCCGTTTTCAGCATGTTGTCCATTAGCGCCATTTCTGTAGACTTATTTGGGTACTTTCCTAGCAGTTATTGTAGTTTTGGCTTTCCCAAAGAACGCGTAATCCTGATTAATAGTTGTTGATTGTAGTCAGAATCGACCGTAGACATGATCAACAAGATGATCGTGATGAGTACGTCTAGACCTAGTCTGAGGCTGGCTTGTTTTTATACAATTTTCCCATTTGGGCAAGCTTTCATAACCATTGAATAACCAGTCTCGATATCCTAGGGGTTAATGTGCCCGACTACCAAACCAGAGGTCTGTGGTTCGACTCCAACCAGCCTTCCTCCGTTTTATTAATTTTCAGCTGTTCTTTCAGACTTTGCTCTACTATATTTCCGATTAAAGCTCAATAACAGAACAATCGCGGACAGTGCAAAGGACTGTACCTCTGAGCTTTAGTCTTTTACATAGAAAAAATCATTCAAGCCAAAATAACTTCCATGACCATTTCAAAAGTTCACGCTTGTTAGACCAAGTCCAATGGTCCTCGGCTGTAGTTTAGACCCCACGACGTTTAGCGTGCACGCTGTTTCTACTTTTGGTAATAAGTGGGTCTGTTCGACTTATGTCCTGATTGCAGGGTACATGCGATCACTTTCAGCAGAAGATGAAAGGGCACGAGTATTGTAGGGCCAGCGAATGTCGCAGTCTCGAGTAACTAAAGAGTTCTTTAAGGACCCCTGCAACAAGTTGGACACCTCTTTCATCTGTTGCTCTTTTCAGACTTCCTGATCTTGTGTTGTCATTTATGATCGCACGGCGATCAATGAAACGATTAAATCAATATAAGAAACTGTATTTTGTTCTGATCTAGTGTTAACTCCTAGCAGGCTACACTTAAAACACTATGGATTTGTGATTTTGCTACGTGAAGTTTAGATCTTAATAAACGATCATTGATCGACAGCCAAGGACTATAGTATCCGCGATCGTCACGGGCTCCATTTCAAGCTACGATGTGCCAGTGTTGACAATCTCTGCATAAATAAGAAAGTACTTCAAATATACAGTATATAGTATGTACTGAACAATTTTTAAAACAGTAGCAACATGATTAGTAAAGAAAATGACGACATTTTTATTTATGACTGTAAAGACTACTCTTCGTTAAAAAATGGTAGACTAAAAAATCATTTTTATAAACTATACAAAAACTTATTAAAGATGAAAATAAATATTACAAAACTCCCTGAGCTCTCTTTGAACCGTATCCAGTCCAATTTATTTTCCACGAAAAGCACGATCCTAATCCCTTTTCATCACAACCAAAATATACCCAGACCAGCTACAAAAATTCATTCCCAAAATTGGATAGGATTAATTTTAACTAACAGAGTACAATCCGCAAAATACCGGGAAAGAATAAATTCAATTTTTAATATTGAAAAAGAAAAACATCATTCCACCACCCACCCCCAGCCGATTTCGTTGCAACTTGCAGTAACACATCCTCCACCGAAATCCCATTACAAACACGGAGCCGCACCCTTTTTCCCTTGCAAACGAATCAGTCCCGAATCAAATGCAATTAATCCGATTTTGCCCCCTCCATCGGCAATAAATCTGTTAACGGACATAAATCGCTCCTTTTCGTGTGTAAATCATTAGGAGCAACTCTCACAATTATCGGTAATCCATACACAGGTCCTACGGTGAGAAGGAGGACAAGGAGCAAGATCCTGGCCGATATCAAGGACATTAACAAATGGACAAATAAAAACGTAGAAAATTATTTTTTGATTCACAATCTGGAATCTCCCCAAAAACCCCTCATTATATCGCCATACACGACTCATATATCCTTGCATGTTACGTCCGTGTGGACTGTGGAGTGAGTGGAGAGTGACTGAGGTGAGTCCTTCTTCGGTTGGTGTTATTTTTGTGGGTTTTAACGAGCCATGTCCTCCCCCAATGCTCTGCGGCCTAGACACCTATGGTACACACAATTACTACGGTGTGCATTTGAGGAGAGCTGGAAATATTGTAGTATATCAACAACAAGGACATTAAAAAGGAAATAATGGGAAAAGATAAAGCTTGAGTAATTGAGTATGGATGATGAATGTGAAGAAGTGGATTTTCATCTCGGGATGTGGAAATTGCGGATAACGAGGCCCCAGGTAACACAGAAAGAATTGGGGTGGAGTGCGTGTGAGAATATCAGCATAAGGTTAATATTGGCTTGGCGTATCCTTGGGGGCATTACAGTGAGGCACTTCAAGAAATATATAGTCAACAAGTTAACAAAAGGGTTTAGATATAAATCCCGTCTATAATTTTCTCTTGTAAACTGAAATTTGTCTCGAATAGGCTATTCGATATCGAATAGCAAGGAGGTTAAACCATGAGGAGACATACAGAATCCCGACAGAAGAGGAGATGGAGCATGCCATCTTGTCCAAAAGCCGGGGGTTGATGGAATATTCCAGTTATGAATGTATTCATAGTCGATCATTCCAAGAGCGAGGCTCGTTTTACTAAGTGGTCCCCCAACTAAGTAGTAACCACATCCAATGCTGCTTGACCTACTCAATCAAACGAAAACCGGTCTATTGACTATGCTAATGGCACCCGTTATGGTCAATAAGATAATAGTCCGTTTTATTCGTCTTATACATTTTCTTAAAGCTCCTCCCTTTAGTCCAAAAAATAGTGTGAGCGTACCGTTACGAATTTTATTTATATATGCTTATAGGAAGCTGCATTTGGAAAAGTAGCATTTTTACTCATGCGTATCGTGCTTGTGGTAAGTGCGAACGCCCTTTATTTTTACTCAGGCGTACCATGCCTGTTTCGGTGTAAGAGAGTATGTAGATTATAGTAGAATATTTCACGGAAGACAGGTTACTCAACATACATATGTACTATATATCAAAATAGTGAAACCCATCATGACATATCTCTCTGTGATTTGGTGAAATAAGGCCACACAGACAATATTGTAGTTTGAGAGTTACTAGGACTTGGATGCAGAGAGTGTCTTACACTGTTCTTAGTGGTGACTTTCACACCAAAGTCTCCACAAAAAAAGGGGGAAAACTGTTCAGCTTGTCGACGTTGAAGATCTTGGCAGCTTTAGCCTTTCGGATGAACGGGTAGTAGCATAACAACAGCGCTTCGAGACCAGTAACGTCATCGGTTGTGCGCTTGGATATGAGCTTTATTCGGGACAAGAACTTGTGTGTTGAGCTTTGAGTGTGAACGCCACCTGTGTGAACTTTGCTGGGGTGGTTTGGGTGCTTGGGTGGGCGTTTATGTTGGAGAAGCCTTGGGTGGGATGTTGTTTCAGGTTGGGTGTGGAGGGCGCGACAATCGAATCCGCGAGGGCCGTAAAGATTAGCAGAAAGGATTTCAAAAGACTACAATTTGAATAATGTACAAAAATATGTACACAAGGAAGCACGCTTCTGAAGTGGAAAGCTTACAGTATAGACTTTTATGTTTCGACTTGTAATCGGAAGCTAGGAAGGAGTATATAAGCTGATAAGAAAGCAGAATATTTTCAAATATCAAGACTGATCAATAAACAGTAAAAATGGGTTTGTGTCCTATTTTCAAATCCTTATTAGACTTCTGATTCTTTCAACATACAGTGTTATTCCCCTTAACCTAGTACATTTACTGAATGACTACTCTTACAAGACTAGTCAAACTCTTACCGCATTCTACATCAAATTCCGCAGCGAACGAGTACACCTCAAAGTAACATTCTGTATTTTTTTTTTTTGTTAGCTTCCACTATGGGAAAAAGCAAAAGTTCTGACTATTGACCTTCACCTAGAAAATATTTCAATTCTTTTTTTTTTATCCAACTTCCTCCATGCTTTTTTTTCATCCTAAACTTTTTCGAGCTCCGTTCTCCATCCGCACGCGACAAAACAGGCTACCAGCCAGCCAGCCAACCACCAACGGGGAGTACACAAAACAAATGCCAACCAGTGGCAACCGTCACTGGCTGAAGAGAAGAAAAAACCCGTAACAACAAAAGGGAGCAACAAATGCTGGCAACAATAGCGGCATTAAAAGTTAACAAAAGGCCGCCATCATCATGTGGCATCGCGCCGCTATTGACATTGCTCTAGACGCCCCGGCCCCATTTGGCCCCATTCTAGGCTCGCTCCATGCCGCTCCTGTCGTCTGCCCCACCAGCACCACCACCACCACCACCAGTAATTCCGGGCGCTATGTAGTCAGTCACCGGTGCTGGGTTGCCCGGCTGGAAAGTAGGTTACCAGGTGAATGTCTGCCGGCTTTTGCTGCTACCCGATTTACATTTGAATGGACTTCCATGGAAGAGCAGCCACCGCAGCAGCAGCAGCATCTAGCCGCCCAGTGTAAGTGGTGGTGGTGTTGTTGTTGGTGCTGTTGACGGGGGCTGATGATGATGATGATGATGCGGACTTTTGAATCAACATTTTTTATCGCATGGAAAGTTTCTATCCACTTGGATTTTCTCGTGTTTTGAATCCTTTTTTCAAGGATCTCATTTGAGAAGTTCAACGCAAATTAGGCGTCGATTTTTTAGTGCATATTTCCAATCGAGAGAAGGAGATAAGCGGTTGATATGAAGTACCTCAAATCGAAAGAACAGAATTATCTAGATCACTCGTCAGGTATGTGGAAGTGTGTAAACAATGTAAGACCAATGATAAAAACGACCTTTTCTTTCTAGCTGAACAGCACACAATTTACAAAAGGTATGTTGCTGTACTCGAAGGTAGGATTCCGCGGGCGAAAGAAGTTACACAAATCTACACAATTTCTGTGCCCATACTTTCTCGGAGGAGAGGAGAAGAGTTCATTCGCTGTTGCAAGGTGAAATCTCTTGTATTCTCTAAGCCTTTTCAAATGACATTTCATCGCGGGGTTGAATCACCTGTTTCATCTAGTGGTTCGACTGTTTTTCCTCCAGTTTCAAGCTCGAGCTGCATGATGACTCGTAATAATCGAGATGGCGGTAGGTTCTGCATCTGCAAACTGGATAAGATCATTGCATATTCCGATGTGATCCCTTCCTATTGGTCAGGAACGTAACATTTGGGATGTCCAATGGTCCGCCTGCAGCCAATCCCAACTTCTGCGCCATTCAATATACTGGCATTGAACTACCTGCCTTAAATAATCCTTAGTTTCCTCATAATTTCGTGTCATCTATACAACGGCCTTTAATTTTTTTAATGGTTATAAATGGGTATCATCCCCTGTTTCATCCAAGCTCTTCCGGCCTAGTTGGGTAGAAGCAGTATGCCCGGAAAGCAGTTAGTCTGAATGCGGTTCCAATTTTTCTCCTGTTTTCAGTACTGGCTACAGTGCTCCAACCTGCAGTCATCTTTCTAGCCCATACTAGACTACTAGTAGATAGATTGTTCTCCAGCTGCTGCGCTAGTGTAAGGTTCAGTATCAATCCTTTATGCAGGTCTCAAGCCATTACGGTTTTGTGGGCAATGAAATTGTAACTGCTTTGGTTAGAGAGGAAACGGGCCCTGTTTTCGACGGTCAGGAACTAACTATCGAGGTATCCTACCAATTTGATAAAAAGATATAAGATTGCTCTGATGGAACACACACCGAAATGAACTCGCAAGTGTTTCCTTGTTGAACCATCTTTCAACGCAGCAAAAGAAATACCGGGGGGGGGGGGCAAAATAGACAGGAAATTTGGGCAGTAGTTGGCTTGATCGCCGGACATGGTGTCATAAATTACCATCTATGCTGAGATCAAGAGCGCGAAAGACTCCACCTGCAGGTTCTGCCCCAGGGTCTCGTTGTTCAACGCTACCTTACTTGACTAAACATGTTTGGACGACGAATCTTTAAACAGGCTATTGAGAAATTAAATTGTTCAAGTGTTATGCCCTGTGGTATAAGGCTTGCTAAGAGTACAAGCAGAGAATATTTAGGTGAGGGTTAGGTTGAAATGGCCTGCTTCCTCACTAGGAGGGAGATGGTCCTGTGGATGCGTACAGCTATGGTACGCCCAATTCTGACGTACGGTTCCCTAGCATGGTGCCAAGTGTTGAGCATATTGTCATAAAGTTTGGAAGGGTCCAGAGGACGACAACAATAAGGGGACAACACAATGACAACATGCACCAGAGTATTTTTGTTGTTCTCTTCTCTCACCTATTTCACATCCAAGATCGAGCTTCGTGTAGTAGTCCTAGATGCCTGCCAGATAATGAACTTGGAACCTACACAAGGATCGTACCATTGGAAATTTCATACATAGCCAAGCCTCTAGAAAAGCTCTGGATTCAGCAATGATGGGCTCTAAACTATTGGGGTGATGCAGATCTTAGCTAGACAGGGTTGGTAGAAAGCACAACTAGGCCCTAGTCTGTGTTTCCGGACTTAACAACATACATAGATAGGAACGAGAAAGCCTACTACCTAGCCAAGCACTTTTGACTACCACCTGCTGCCAAAAGCGGAGATCTGATCTAAGATCTGTAGGACGCCCAAGAGATGAATTGGCCCACCTACAACAAAGAAAAAACAATGGGCCTCCTAAACAAATCCCGACGAGATATTGCTAGAATCACGGCATTCATCACAGAACATTGGCCCGTAGGAGATCCCTCTGCCAAGCTACTCCGTAGGGACGAACGACAAGGACACACTTGCTTTAGCTAAAACTAGGCAGCGCACATAGGCAATTAAGCTTCCCCAACGAGTCACTTCGGCATTAGTATATCAAGTCGAGAAACTCCTGTAATTCCATCATCAGGAAGGTCAAAGCATCATTTGACAACAAATTGAGAAGTAAGATCCTCAACACACACGTAGGCAGCAAAACCTTCTGGTCCTTGGTAACTTCCATCAAGAAGAATTTTACCTCTTCCTCAACCCCTCCATTCATTAATGGAAAGGAGGTGATAACAGAAAGCAAATCCAAGGCCGATTTACTGGCATCTCTGTTCGCCTCAAATTCTTCGTTACCTCAAGCTGATACGTCACCACCGGTCCTCGATCGCAACGCCCATTCATTGGACGGAATTTTCTTCAGGACACGAGAGGTGTATAAATGTCTCAAAGAACTTGACGTCAATAAATCCACTGGCCCCGATAATATTCCCCCTATGGTACTCAAAAAGTGTGCCTCACCCTTGGCTAAACCTCTGCGCAAACTCTTTGCCTTGTCATATTTCTCCGGAGTTTATCCCAACTCTTGGAAACTAGCTCATGTTCAGCCCATTCCCAAAAAAGGTGAAGCCAGCGACCCTTTAAACTACCGCCCAATAGCATTAACTTCTGTTCTCTCCAAAGTTATGGAGACAATAATCAATAGAAGGTTGATGAAATATCTAGAGTCTAACCAAATTATTCACGACAGGCAGTACGGCTTTAGACCAAAACGGTCTACTGACGACCTTCTTGTGTGCCTGACTGAACACATCAACCAAAGCATCCATGGCTTCGGTGAGTCTGGTCTGGTTGCTCTAGATATCTCCAAGGCCTTCGACAGAGTATGGCATCCCGCTCTGCTGTCGAAACTCCAAGCTATTGGTATCGACTCAGTTCTAAGGAACTGGATTGAGAGCTTTCTTTCTGGCCGTTCAATCAAGGTAGTATTGGATGGCGTCGAATCCAACCCTCATTCCATTTCGGCCGGCGTTCCCCAAGGGGCGATTCTCTCACCTACTCTCTTTCTTATATTCATTAATGATCTGCTCTCAATCCCCTCCAATCCACTTCATAGTTTTGCCGATGACGGTACTTTGCGTTACTCATACCCCTCCGACAACACAGGACAAGCAAGTGCCAGACCTTGTCTCTTAGAACGTGAACTCATGTCCGCGTCTCTTAACGCGGACATTAAACTCATTATTGATTGGGGCCGCAAGAATCGTGTCGAGTTCAATGAAACCAAAACCAAGTACTGTCTATTCTCCACTAAAACCTGCACCAACCTTCCCTCCATTTCAGTGGGCGAGGATAATATAACTGCTGATCCATATCTTAACATCCTCGGCGTGACTCTATCCAACGATTTGCGATGGAATAATCACATACTCCAAGTCACCAAACAAGCGCACCAATGCCTCGGCTTCCTTAAGAGATGCAAGTTTCTCCTTCATCCAACTGCCTTGGCTACAATCTACAAGTCCTACATTCGGCCACGCCTTGAGTACAACTCGTATATCTGGGCGGGCGCCCCTAAAACCACCTTGGCTTGGCTAGACAAGGTGCAAAACCGCGCCATCAAACTTATTGGCGATAGCACCCTATGCATTGATCCTTTAAGCCACCGTAGGAATGTAGCAGCGCTTAGCAAGTTTTACCGCTATTTTCATAGCGACTGCTCCACTGAAATCAAAAACCTCCTGCCTACACGGCAATTTTTCTCCCGCAACACAAGACTAGCCAACTCGGCTCACCCCTTCACCCTTCAGCCCTCCCCTTCACGCACATTACGTTTTAGCAGTTCGTTTATAAATAGAACAACTCGATTGTGGAACTCTCTTCCCCAGTCGGTGTTTCCGAGCTCATATAACATCTCAGAGTTCAAACGCAAGGTTCATCGACATCTACTCATGCACCCTCCAGACCCCTAACCTATGCTATCTCATCTTTCCTTCAGATCAAGCTTACTACTATACATTGAACCATGACTTGTAAGACATGACGGACTAGTAGTACAAAGGGTGACTCCTAAGCTTCTTCTTGCCACAAAAAAAAAAAGCTGTGGATCTATTCATCACTTCTTATCCAAATGTTGAAGTTGCTTCATCTCTAGGTAATTCCGACCAATGCCTAGTCAGCGCTAACTTCCCACACAAATTTCCCACCCCAATCAAACCAGCTACAGGAACTGTGTGGCATTAAGGAAAGGTCAATTGGCTGCGGCTTACTTATTTTTTTCAATCCGCTGACTGGGATCGGTGTTTTCGAAACAAGAACGATACCTCTACCGCTAATCG
Source organism: Thereva unica (assembly GCA_949987705.1). Taxonomy (NCBI): domain Eukaryota; kingdom Metazoa; phylum Arthropoda; class Insecta; order Diptera; family Therevidae; genus Thereva; species Thereva unica. The sequence continues at coordinate 12,899,502 of OX465285.1, forward strand.
TACAACCAGGATAATACAGGTAGGAATGCATTAGCTCATTCCCCATTTTACCAAGTCTGGAAAGCTTAGTTCGAACAGATGGTTTAATCGAGAATGCGCAATACAAACTAAGGAACCCGCCTTCAACAGACGCAGTGAAGAGAGTGTTCTGCAGGACTCGTGAGCTGTAAACTGCCTCAAAGAGGCTAATGTTCCAAAAAACTGTGCTTCACCTTTAACTAAAGTTCTGCGCAATCTCTTATTGTCCTTTCTAACTTCTCCGGATTTTATTCAGACAAAATTCTAGAGAAGAAAATCAACAAGAAGTATATATGGGCTATCTAGAGTCGAGTCGAATGATAAACAATACGGTTTTAGACAAATATTGTCCATAGGCGACCTGTTGGTGTGTCTAAATGGACACCTCCGCCTAGTTCGAACAAAGTACTGTCGTATTTCCAATTAAACCAACTATATGTGCCTATCGGTATCAGAAGTTGGCGGACTCATCCCGTTGCAGAAGCCTTAGGAACCTCACAGGGCCCCTCCCTCTCAATTTTCGTTAAAGTAATACTAGAAATCCTTTTTGTCCCGACACCAAAAATTACATCACCACACTCACACATAACACTTGGTTTCATAACCAGTCAACAACAGTAAACTTAGTTCCCATCCATATCCACCCCTGTATTTACCTAAATGTCAGTTAACTGCTTACCTTTAATTCTCAGTTCCGTGACAGTTTGCTAACAACAATTAAAACCACCCTCGATGTCGTCCGTCAAAAACTTCTGATCTTATCTCCCATGTCTGTGTGAGCGCGCAATTATTTATTCGTTAATTTCCTCCAAGCTAAAAAGGATAACAACAAATGCTCCAGTTCCCGCGGACGACACATGTCCGAATCCGAAAATTTTCACACTCGATAATCTCCACAGGAATTTCATCTTCAAGGGAAGCATTTTCGATTTAATACCAACAGAGTAGGGGAGAGAGAGACTAGCGAAGCCTTATCCTTCAGATACACCAGGATGAGCACACTTCCACATACGACGACATCCACAGGAATTAGGAAAAAAGGACACGGAGGAGACGAGCGTTGGGGATCCGTGCAAACTGAGGTGTCACTTTACTTAATTTCCCATTTCTCATGTCCTGCTGACCTTTGGGCAAATTGTGCTTGTAATTGTCAGCAATTAATGTTTATTAGATTTTTTTCACACAATGGGATATTTTCGATTGTAATGGGGGCGGGGGTGGCAAGCACACATTTGCAAGTCATTTTTTTCATGACCTTAGCAGGGCGGAAGTAAATTTCGGGGTGGGGTGGTAAAGGATTGTTGTGGGGTGGGAGTTTGCTGGTCTAGCTGCGAATTGTGTGTTCTTAAACAATATAATCAACAGTTTTTATTGAACAAAATCTTCATGAACTTCCAAAAAAATAAAGGATCAAGGAAAGGACGATGTTGATATGTTTTACTTGGTATTTTCATACTAGAAAGGAACGGGTCGTATACTAGAATCGAATCGAAGGATTAAGGCAAGGCATCTGACCTGCTAGAACTGGGACCCAACTCACGATCTTAGGTCTATGGTTAGGTCAAACTATTTCAGCCTTGGAATACTAAAAATAGTTAATCTATACACCACTGCTAAGACCTTGGCAAGGACTTCCACAGAGCAATCTGGCAGTAGGAAAAAATGAAAAATCTGTAGGTAATATGTGGAAACCGAGTCATCGAGACCATGAGGAATCCAGAAGATACATAGCTCCCTTTGGAAAAGGATTGGAGGTATATCTGCCTACAGTTGCTACGAGCTGCTATGGTGGAAACATTAACTACAGACGCGAGTTGCCATATACTCAAAATAATAGCAGCTTCCATTTTGTTGGAAGCGTTTTTGGGGCTCAATGGCGAAAGAAGGTCTATAGTAGACACCCGTTACATCGGAGACCTCCAATGGCCAGAGAGAGAAGTGTATTCCACGCGAGTATCACGTCAATATCTTCTACACGGCCATAAGAACAGAGGGGCAGCCAGTGGCGTGCACAGGGGCTCCCCTTTGGTATGGCAGTATTTTTTGGGGCGCCACATTAAATAATAACGATAACAATAATAATAACTAGTTGGGATGTGGCTTTGACCCCTTCGGTCCACACGATTAACTTCGAACGAAAATGGAATAAACTGTCTTCTTACAAAATAGTTATACGTTTAGCACTAGTGGAAAATTGGCTAGTATCAGAACTGATGACAAAGCAATCCCGAGAGAAGCTAGTTCAAATAACTATAATAGTAGTAAATCCACAAGATTTTTCTAGAGAATTTCTTTTTCCTGAACGTTAGCAAACAAAGATATCCTCCGTATTTCGTTCGCTGCACTAAAGCGATTGTTCAAATTCGTATTGAGCGTGCTGAAGCGCCGTTGACAAACTGAGAAGCGAATGACTTCATTTGGAAATTCCAAAGCTTTTCGGAGATATTAGCAAAACTGTAACTGTTAGGTACTTGTCTGACTTGACCAAAAAGAACAAATTTTGCGGTAACTACGGAAATCCCGGGATAAACCGCAATTTCCTGAAACTGTATCACGCGTAGAAAACAATTCCCCGTCAAAAAGTGCTCATCCAAGGTAAAGGGTAACGAAATTTTTGCACAATTTTGAAAGGTTGTCGGATTTTGGCAAGTGATGTTCGAAGGCTATCGCTGTGCAGAAGCCAAAAAAGATCACTTCGTTTAGAACGAGTCTCATTCCATCGAGTTTATTAGATATTAGCAAAACTTGTCAATTTAAGGTGTTTCTGACAATTAGCCGAAGTTTTTCTATTTAAACAAAAAAGGCCCGACCGAATATTATGAAATTTTTTTCGGATCATTTCTTCGTTAATATTCTTTTTTCGGCACCTCAATGAAGTTGATATAGTTTTTAGTTCGCGCGGTATCGTGCAGGTACAAAAATCATGAACGTCGTTTAAACAAAAAAAGAACGGTTCGACCGAATATTATAAAAATCTTTTCAGATTATATCGTCGCTAATACGCTTCGAACGGCACCTCAAGTAAGTCAATATCCTTCGTGGTTCGGGCTATATCGTACAGGTACAAAAATCACTTACGCCGCTTAAACAAAAAAACGGCTCGACCGAACGTAGCCGCTCGAATACGCTTCCAGTGGACGACCAGCCTTATTCGTTTATATGTATATGAACATCAACTTGGCCTCATTTTATTAGTATTAAAAATGCACTGCTCACTCTATACAGCCGCAGTGCATTTTTCAGAAAATTCTGTTTGAAAATATCAAATTAAAAAACGAATTGTTGAAAAAATTAAAATAAAGGAGAATTTTTTTTTTTTAATAATTTTTATTTTTTGGAGGCGTTGGGGCGCCGATGATTTGTTTGGTATGGCAGTAGCCATACCTGCCATACCCGTGTGCACACCAGTGGGGGCAGCAAAACTACGCCCCATATGTACCGTACGGGCTCAAAAAAGGCTTAATTAAGAGATCGCAGGAGGGAACTCGTACCGTCACCTCCTTGCTGGTGGCTCCTGGATAACCAACCGACGACGGATGTACCTAGTACCAGGGGGTATAGGTGGGCCACCCTATTCGATGGGATATAATTCACGGATCCGGTCCTCCTGGTAGTGGAGTTGGGCGTTGCTCCGGATCCTGTAGAAACATATCAGTTAAGAAACCCGAAGTAAAAGCTGGGAACGGACGAGAAAAACGGCAACGACTACTCAACAACACCTGAAAATGATTTTCGGAACATGGAACATCCGAAGTATAATTATAATTACTCGTGATACAATAGATCAGATGGATAGGAGACGGGACAGGACTACAACAGGGTTTCTACAACTGCGGAGGGGAGCATCACTTAGGAGTAGGCTTCATAATGCACAAGGCAATTATAGATAATGTCATAGAGTTCACGCCGATAAGTGAACGTCTATGCTCAATACGACTCCCAACGAAATTCTTCACCCTTTCAATCATAAACGCACATGCTGAGACGGAGAGAGAGCGGGCACAACCAAAGACGCTTTCTATTATAAGCTTTTTTAACATGCATACGACACGGCTCCTTCCACCAACATCAAGATCGTGATACGAAACCTCAAATCCAAAATTGGAAGAGAGAACTGGCACAGACCGAACATTGGAAAGGAAAGTCTTCACGTAACATCAAACGATAAAGGAAACGTGTTATCGATTTTGCGAACCAAAATAAGAATCTGCAAAACGATCATACGGAGCTGTAGTAACTACGAATGGATGTGAAGCATGGAGTAAAAAATCCGCGGACAAGATAAATATATTTGAGAGGAAGGCTTTTCGAAGGCAATGCATGGAGAATACGCTACAATAACGAACTGTACGATTTATACAAAGGGTGTAAACTTTCGACACATGCCAAGATACTGCGTTTACGTTGGCCCGGTCATGTCCAAAGAATGGATGACCCAACGATATAAAAAAAGTCCTGTATTTACTATGGCAAAAGACCACATCACCACATCAGATACTGCATTCACGGAATAGAGAAACGTCTGGAGGAAGAAGCTGATGAAGGCCAAGGTTTGAATTGGGCTGTAAAGCCATCGAAGAAGGAGAACCACATTAAACGGAAGACGTCGTACCTCTGTTGGCGTATTTGATTTTGGATAGTATTCCTCTGTTGGCGTATTTGGTTTCCGTCTCGGTTCCCAAAACCGCTTGGATTATTCTCGAGCTCAGCATAACCGCTAGTCTTAAGGCCCCTATACACGGTCAAATTGGATGTACATCCAGATTTTCATCGAACCCATGCGATAGTTTTGGTTAAACCTCTGCACTTTGATGTACATCCAATTTAATCTTGTATGGGGGCCTCTACGTTTAGCACTATAAGAGCTTATCAAATCGGTTCTATGTCTAAGAAGGCTGCCGAAGTATATTGTTCGTAATATGTGATCTGTGCGATGCGTGGGTTTAATTTAATCACCACATTTTTCGTAGGAACTTTTCTCGGAAAAACGTCGCTGTAACCATCAAATTCAATTGCATGTTATTGGAAACAATCACTTTAATTTATATTAGTGGCAAGTGCTTCGAAGTAATGCTAAGGTCCGCACCAGGTAGGTCCTGTTTCTATTCTCTAAGTTTTAAGTTATTGAAATGGCATGTAACGACTTTTTTGGATTTCAACAGCAACCTTCCATGCGACTTCTACAAGTGAAAGATTACACTTTGGATTAAATACCACAACCAAATATCTAATTTTCGTTAAGTTTCATAACTTCGGCGTTTGCTCGTTATCCCTAGACACCTTCTAGTTTAAACTTGGTTTTTTTTTATTACTTTTTTAACCGAAAAACGCCAAGTTATTCAACTTAAAAGGCTGATTTACAATATTCCGTGATTGCGGTGCGTCAGCGAGACGAGTTGTCGGACGATACTCGCTATCGCTGGAAACTCGCAGGTAGAATTACAATAATGCGAGTACGAATCTAGTTCACTATGTCAAATTTTATAGTTTTGACACAATTTATGACAAAAGTATAAATTTCTTAAATCATTGTTTACCATTTATGTTTAAAATTCCAGCGATTTCCGCCCAATATTTTTCTTTTTGATAAATTTTTTTATAGTTGTTGTCTCTTTTATCAAAAAGTGCTGGTTTTGATTTTATTAAATCAATCAGAAATAATTTTTTAAAATTCAAAATTCAAAAATCTGTCATATGAGACTTGTCATCGCCTCTCGGAGCGTTAAAATTTCAATTTTTCAAAATTCTCTCGTCTCGTATTATCGCAAATCGCTGCATTGTACATTGCGGCATTTGAACACACGATATGGAAAACGTTTTGACAGTGCGTGCGAGACTCGTCTCGTTGTCGCATCGCACTCTCGCAACATTGTAAATCAGCCTTAACTAAAGCTACCTATCTGAGACTCGAACCTAAAATTCTAGCTTTTTCCGTATTCCTGTACAAGCTTTTAGTCAAGCTCTTTTGATTTTGAACTTTCAACAGTTAACCGGTGTGTTTCTAGGCTACTTGATTTTCGTTAAAAGCTTGAAACTTTCGATCCAATTCTTTCACACATATAATCGTAGACTTAAACCACAGGCATAAACATAAATTCACTCTATGGAGCTTTGAAAGTTAAGTTTTTAACAAATTATTGCAGTTTGCTTCGTTGTTAAAAAAATTCGTATGCAATGTAGTTCAGCGAAATCCTGTGCCCCCTGGCTTGTGGAGATAGATACAACAGGTAATTACAAACCAAACTTTGAATTGTGTATATTCTGTTTTCACCACCAGATATTTTAATTTGCGAATAAATTAATGAAAATAGACTTCAATATTGATGAATTTTTCGTATAAGTAGAGCTTTGCTAAGCCCCTTGAAGCACGAGTTAATGTTACGCGAAGTCGGCCTCTAAGGTCATAGAGTAAGAACCATGTAATAAGAAATGAAACTCAATAAATTTGTTTTTTTAAAATTAAAAAAAAATTAAATTAACGTTTTGGTAGTTCTCTTTTTTAATTTTTATTTAGTTTTACGGAAAACTGTTTGTGAAGAACTTATAAAAAAAAACCCGCAGATTTCACTAGGCTCACATACAGGGAGCGTAGGGCCTTTCCTGTAGTTCTCTATTCTAAGGGTCAATGCATTGATCAATTCGAACTGAAACCAGCTAATGATGTTGGGCATACAGTCCTACTATAGATATCCCTACACCGTACGTAACTTAAGATTAGCAAGATTTAAAATGTAAATAAACATACATATTAAATAAATTTTAAGTTACAGTTAAAATAATTATTTTTAAATTTAAATTTTATGCACGCCATCTCAACGTGGATTTTATCACATGGCATGGCGTTTGCCCTTCATGCTTCCCGCAAATCACTTCTGTAAAAGTGTGCAACTACGCAAAAGAATTCTGCTATGCTCCCCTTGCATTTTCGCATAAAAAATCATTTTTATTTACAAGAGCGTTATTAATAAATTAATTTTATTTAATTTTAATCAACCCAAAAATTTCACATTACGAAAATTTCATGCAAATTTTTAAAGGCGGGAAAATTTAATAGGACGCCACATTTGGCATGTGAAATGGACGTTTGTCGACTCTCACTACTATTGCAGCCTCTCATATATTCACACATTCGCAAAATTTTATTATGCGCAACAGCGCAATGCTATTATACTGCAACTCCTCACACCCCTACAAAGTGTTATAAATATCTCTTTCAAACAGTTGCGAATAATTTTTTTTAACAAAGTGTGCGTATCGGCCATGTTTGGAAACATTGTATATCTATCCTGTTTTAATATCTGAATTTTGGGTAAGTTGTAATAGCGCAGAAAGGAATGGAGTTAATCGAAAATGTGTAATCCGCCATCGAAGCTGTAGCAGAAAAAGTACAACGGTGCGACACTCCGCCATCATCAGGCAAGTGGGACACACACAAAGCTCGACCAAAAAACACTTGAAAGGAGAACAAAAATTTTATCTTCTTTACCTCCTGGAAGATTTTTTTCTCTCGCAAAGTTTGAGGCGTGTTTGGATATCTTCAAGGAAAAAAGGTAAAAATCATTTTAATTAATGTTTAATAATTTAATAAAGGTGTGATACTAGTGTAATGTGAAATTTTTAATGCAGAAAAAAACTGTTTTTACGTGTTAAAATACGAAATATTTAATGAGACGAGAAGAGGAAAAAGCGCTACTCAATATGGAATAGCACGGTCGACGATTTTTCGAAATCATTTTCGAAAATTAAATGAAAAAAAAAATAATATAGAAAACGCAGGAGGGAAAAAATATTTATAAAAAAAGAATTCCAAGATTTTTGGTTATTTACAGAGTGAGAATTTTAATTATTTAACTGGTATTTATTATTGGATAAAAAAAAAAGCAAAGAAAATTGTGGACGATTTTCCTGATACGGGAATTTTCAGGAGGAAAATTGCTGAAGCGACAGGAGAAGAATTTTTCCACTTTGACACCCAGCACTATTTGCGGGCTGCTGCTGTTCTGTGCGGAGTGGAGAAAAGGTGAGTTCCGATTTTTTTCCACGACGTGTGACTTGAAAAATATTTTTTTTTTATTTTATTTTCTTTAACATTTGGTTTTTGGGGTGCATGGTTTATGGCGAGTAGTTTTGATTGCGTGTAGTGAAAAATACGAAAAAAAAAAAAATTAATATACGCCTCAGTGGTTTTATGATTATTATTAATCTTAGATGTTCTCGAATAATTATGAGAAGCGCCTTCGCGTTGTTTTGTATGATGCAGTTTCTCGGTGGGGCTACAGCGAAAAGTGCGATGTCAGTCTATGGTGGCTGTTTTGTTTGTGTACCACCACGGCGGCGGCGAGAAGCGGCATGGCATCTCTCGTGTTTCGATTAAAAGTAGACGAAATCGATGAAACAGGGTGACAGCTACTGCTGCAAATGTACTAAAAGACCAAACATACTGCATCACACTTCAACTTGCTCGCTTCATGAGGCTGAATATTATATATAAAACTTGGTCAGTTGGGAGTCTTAACTCAGCTCTGTGAAGCGTGCAGCAGCAGGTATTCCATATTGGCGGTGGTTCTACGATAAAACAGAATAACTATCTTCGATAGTAGATAGGAAAAGGATTTCAAACAAATAACATTTTCCAATAAAAAGGCTCATTAAGGATTTAAAACTAAAAGAAAGTGCCACGACAGCAACAGATGGTAATTTCCATATAACAACCAATACTGTGCCAGATTTGTTGCCCTACTTGCAGTCTGTCGATTTTTTCCCACATGGCACTTAAGCCCTAAAATGCATAATTTATATTTTTATAATTATTTAATTTTTTTTGTTGGGTTTGTATAACATGTTTGGTAGGTAGAATAAATAAAAAATTACAATTACATTCGCAAAATTACGTTACATTCGCATTTGTCACACTTATTATTTGCAGCTTTGGGCCTTCTTAGACGGTTTGCTTCCAGCAACTGTTGTTCACGAACTTTGCTAATGAAGAGGGAAGTGGGCATGATGATAAAGGTACCACCCCACTTCTCTACTCATCCACAAAGTTCGTGAGAAACGGTCCTGGTAGCGAAGCATAAACAGACCCTTTGATTGGGGGCATCTTCCAAGATGAATCCACATATCATAACTCCATTCGATTCAACCCTCAACTGGCCCGTATCTTGGCCTCCTCTAGGGTTTTTGATGAAGTTTAAAGGTCCTTGGAGCATGTCACCAGTATCAAGTGCTAAGCATCTCTGCGTTAGCCGTCACAGTCACTTAATCTTCTCCTGGTTCTCCCTAGTGGTCTACTTCTCGAAATTGCTGTTACCATGATCTGTATTGGAACCGGGGGGATCAACTTTGGAAGCTAAAGGCATCCATTCACATACAAGCCGTGGTCCAGAGGTTTCTCGCCTTGAGGCCAAATATAATCACACGCTCTGCTAACTGGCATCACAATGGTGGCCTTAACATATTGATAATTTTAATTTAATGCAATGTCTTCATGTCACGAGAGATCTCATGTGCCATAGGTTGCGGAACGCTGCCTTAGGAGGAGTACTTTCCCCACTTCTATGGGTCGTGACTGCGAACCACCTGCTGCGACTTTTGGAGGCAGTGGGCACCACATTCTGGTGTACACGGTTGACATTGCTATTATTATAAAGGGAAAAGTTCTTCGAGTCCTCTGTGATATCATGGAGGCGACGTCACTTACACTTGGGCTGCGCCAACGAACTCAGCGTTAACCCAGAAAAAAACAGGATTAGTCCTCTTCACGAGGAAGTATAAAATCCCACACTTAATTCCTCCCCGGCTTAACTATGTTAGGCTCAAATTTAACAACAGTGCTAAATATCTGGGAGTAATCCTGAGAAGCTCGGGTGTTTTCGAAAATGCATGATTGCGGTATCACTGCAATATTCAGCCACATACTTCCAATTGCTGAATGTTGCAGTGATACCGCAGTCATGCGTTTTCGAAAACACCCCTCTTCTGGAATGAAAACACAGAGGACCGATTAAGAAAGCGAACATAGTGCTTTTCGTTTGCAAAAAAAATCCATAGGGAATAAATGGGGCTTCCCCTAACAAAATATGACGGATCTACACAGCGATTGTCCGCCCAATACTCCTATACGGGGTCTTAGTATGGTGGCCAACCTTGAGTAAGTCCACTGGGCTAAACAAACTACAGAAAGTGCACTTCGTTACACACCTATAGAGATGCTCTAAACGTTATGTTATACCTCCATCCTTTGAATCTTATGACAAAAGAAAAGTGACTATCGCAGCCCTTAGAATAAAAGTATCGGGATTTTGGACCGTAATCAGGGGAGGGCACTTTAAGGTTTTGGACTTTGTCAACGTTCCCATAGAAACCAATTTTCGCATATCCGAGGTCACCTTCACGAAGAACTACGAGGTCCACAGGAGGAAAGTGTAGAACAACTCCTCTGACACTGCCCAGCCCTAAGCAAAGGGAGACTTACCACTTTTGGTGAACTCTTCCTGAGCAGGAAACGACACTAACTTTAACATCAGGTTATAGTGGGATCGTTATGGTATCACAATGGGCCTAAGTGCTTGGGCTGTGCATCAGCATCTCAGCCATATCTAGCCTAATCTTCCAGTTCAAGGCTGTTTTGCATTACTTTTTTTTGTGTTTGTTCAGTTTGATCAAGAACTCAAGTTCGTTTCCAGAAGCTAATATGCCGCTTCAAGTAGGCAAAGCATATGCGCCCTAAAGTATTTGAGATTTTCAAGGTTTCGAGTACTCAAGCTTTCATGGAATAGCACAAATAGTCCTTTGCCGTCTCTTTTAATTCAACATAAGTTTCGACGATCACATCATCTGCATATACAAGTAATTGTACAGAGTGTGTTGCTATTGACGCCTGCTACTGACGTCACATATTCAAAGGCGAGATTGAAAAATATTGGGGCCAGTTCATCCCCTTGTTTAAAACCTTGTCGCGCTTTTACAAAAATCGTAGGTCTCGAGGCTTAAGCGGGCCCGGAGCGTTTCCTACTTCTTTGGCTTAATGTGGATTTCAACAGCAAATGATTGATCTTTTTTTTTTGGATGATTTTTTTACTATAACCTATAATGTGGCTACGCAATCAATTGATGGTGGGTGATCTAATCCGAAATGTCCTCATTCATTCATTGTTGGTTTGTTGCGTTTCTTCCGATAGTTAATACATACAAGAACGTTTAAGTTTCACATAATAAGGACCCCTCCACACTATCCAGTCAAATGTAGGAGAAGCAATCGTATTCCGTGTGGATGGCACGGAGCTTGAACGAAAGCAGTGTGCGAATATGCCGATTGCTTTTCCTAGGAAAATATTTGAGTGTAATGGGAGTGGACCGGGAATGGCACGATAGTGTGGAGAGGACCTTATGGTGTTTTCAAGATCAATTTCTTAAAAGGAAACCGTTTAAAGCCACTGGTTACCACAAATTTATCGTAATTTCAACCAAGCATTTCATATTTCAAAATACATAGTTTCCAGACTTAAAAAAAAACAATTCTATGGTTTTCTGTCGATTAAAATGTTCCCACCACCAACATTAACCACCGCAATACCACAAAGTTCATATACATAATTCCTTTTCGATTTTGTTTTATTTAAGAAGTAACTTGGGCTTTCTAGCATACAAAAAATATTGAGATATAATTTTTGTTGCTTATTTTTAAATAGATAACGATTTCCAAAAAAATATGAAATTCGTTTAGTTCTTTATCAGCAGAAGTGAGAGATAACATAATATTAATAAAAAATAAAATGTATTTATCACCATATTTATTCAGATAACATGTATACAAAATGCAGAGTTAGCTTGTTTCAACTTGTTAATACTACCTTTCATCTTAAGAATCTTTTTAATGTAATCTTTCAAGAGGAGCTAGGGGATCATCATACTTCCTATTATCGAAATTATCTTTATATTATTATTATTTTTTTTTTGCTACAAATCTCAGAATGTTATAAAAGAATTAATAGAGCTTCTCAAAAGGGGTGATAAGATAATGTTGTTTTGTTAATTAAGGTTAACTTTTGGTATTAATTCTTTAGAATAAATTTAATGGACTAAAATATAAATTTGGGCCGCATTAGAAAAATAGGGCTTGGAAACACATTTTTGTAGACAAATCGTTCTTATTTAATTAATTATACAGTGGTTGTATTATGCGCCCCATGTTTTTATTTTAGTCTGTTAAAAGTCCTAGAATATTACTGAATCCGTTGACGCAGCGAGACGAAATGCCCCTTAGCATACGGCATGAAATACGTATATAGTGACGCACTAGCGAAGGAGTTGAATTACTTTGGAGAAACAGATTTCATAAAAAATTACGTAAATAAAATATATATAACAATGCGTAATGCATAAGTAATGTGTATCAGTAAGGCATAGTTCGTCTCTTAGCAAATTGTATCACCAATTGTTCCCTCAGCTCCTTTGCCTGTATTTATTTCTCCATGTACAAATGCTATTTGAATTGACAGTTATTTGACTCTTATTTTAGGGTTAGTACCATTATATCGAGTTTATAGAGTCTCTTCCTAGCGAACGCCAAGCTTTGTAAGTGCTTTCAAAACTCGAAGACTAAAGCTCCAATTGGCAACAGCTTCTATATTATTAGGAGCGTGTTTATAAAATGTGAGATGCCACAGCCAAATTGTATGCCAAAACCCCTACTGAGTTAGTTTGTTAATCCGTCTACATCGAGTTTATAGGCTCCTTCCTAGCGAATTTCAAGCTTTGTAAGTGCTTCAAAAACTCGGAAGAATAAAGCTCCAAGGTTGGAACGGCTTCTACATTATTAGGAGCTGTTAATATTAATGTGATGCCACACTTCAATTTTCTGCCAAAAACCCTATTGAGTTAGTTTATTAGTTCACCTATATCGAGTTTATAGAGTCTCTTCTTAGCGAATGCCAAGCTTTGTAAGTGCTTTCAAAACTCGAAGACTAAAGCTCCAATTGGCAACAGCTTCTATATTATTAGGAGCGTGTTTATAAAATGTGAGATGCCACAGCCAAATTGTATGCCAAAACCCCTACTGAGTTAGTTTGTTAATCCGTCTACATCGAGTTTATAGGCTCCTTCCTAGCGAATTTCAAGCTTTGTAAGTGATTCAAAAACTCGGAAGAATAAAGCTCCAAGGTTGGAACGGCTTCTACATTATTAGGAGCTGTTAATATTAATGTGATGCCACACTTCAATTTTCTGCCAAAAACCCTATTGAGTTAGTTTATTAGTTCACCTATATCGAGTTTATAGAGTCTCTTCTTAGCGAATGCCAAGCTTTGTAAGTGCTTTCAAAACTCGAAGAATAAAGCTCCAAATTGTGGAACGGCTTCTATATTATATGAAGCGGTTTATAAACATGTGATGCTACATTTAAGTTCTCTGCCTAAAATCATACTAAGTTATTCTGTTAGTCTGTCTTCATCGAGTTTATAGAGTCTCTTCCTAGCGAATGCCAAGCTCTGCAAGTGCTTTCAAAACTCGGAAAGTAAAGCTTCATTGGCTAACGGCTTCTAGATTATTAGGAGCGGTTTGTTAATGTGACGCCACAATAAAACTATAGGCCAAAACTCTTCCTCTACTGTTAATCCCCTTATATCGAGTTTCCACGCGCCTTCTTAGCGAATGCCAAGCTCTGTAAGTGCTTTCAAAACTCGAAGAGTAAAGCTCCAATGCGCAACAGCTTCTATATTATTGGGAGCAGTTTATATAATATGTGATGCCACAGTCAAATTATCTGCCAAAAACCCTACAGAGTTAGTTCGTTAGTCCGTCCACATCGAGTTTATAGAGTCTCTTCCTAGCGAATGCCAAGCTCTGCAAGTGCTTTCAAAACTCGGAAAGTAAAGCTTCATTGGCTAACGGCTTCTAGATGATTATTAGGAGCGGTTTGTAAATGTGACTCCACACTTAAATTGTAGGTCAAAACTCTTCCTCTACTATAAATCCCATTATATCGAGCAGTGTTGGGCAAAATTCAATCTGATTGATGACTAATGACTAATGATTAAAAACAGTAGTTTGCTATAACTATTAGAGATTGGTATTATTATTCTGTTTTATAATACCAATCTCTAATAATTATAGCAGACAACAGTTTTTAATCATTAAACAGAATAATAATACCAATCTCTAATAGTTATAGCAAACTACTGTTTTTAATCGTAAATCAATCAGATTAAATTTTGCCCAACACTGATATCGAGTCTCCACGCGCCTTCTTAGCGATTGCCAAGCTCTGCAAGTGCTACAAAACTCGAAGAGTAAAGCTCCAACAGCCGAACGGCTTCTATATTATTAGGAGCGGTTGAATAACTGTGATGCCACACTCAAATTTACTTCCTAAAATTCTACTGTGTTAGTTTGCAAGTTACAGTATATCGAGTTTATAGAGTCTCTTCCTAGCGAATGCCAAGCTCTGTAAGTGCTTTCAAAACTCGGAAAGTAAAGCTTCATTGGCTAACGGCTTCTAGATTATTAGAAGCGGTTTGTAAATGTGACGCCACACTAAAATTGTAGGCCAAAACTCTTATTTTAGGGTTAGACTGTTAGTCCCAGTATATCGAGTTTATAGAGTCTCTTCTTAGCGAATGCCAAGCTCTGTAAGTGCTTTCAAAACTCGGAAAGTAAAGCTTCATTGGCTAACGGCTTCTAGATTATTAGAAGCGGTTTGTAAATGTGACGCCACACTAAAATTGTAGGCCAAAACTCTTATTTTAGGGTTAGACTGTTAGTCCCAGTATATCGAGTTTATAGAGTCTCTTCCTAGCGAATGCCAAGCTCTGTAAGTGCTTTCAAAACTCGGAAAGTAAAGCTTCATTGGCTAACGGCTTCTAGATTATTAGAAGCGGTTTGTAAATGTGACGCCACACTAAAATTGTAGGCCAAAATTCTTATTTTAGGGTTAGACTGTTAGTCCCAGTATATCGAGTTTATAGAGTCTCTTCCTAGCGAATGCCAAGCTCTGTAAGTGCTTTCAAAACTCGGAAAGTAAAGCTTCATTGGCTAACGGCTTCTAGATTATTAGAAGCGGTTTGTAAATGTGACGCCACAATAAAATTGTAGGCCAAAACTCTTTATTCTAGGGTTAGTCTTCTAGTCCATCTACATCGAGTTGACTGTGCCTCTTCTTAGCAAATTTCATGCTCTGCAAGTTTTTTACAAATACTCGAAGAGTAAAGCTCCAAGTCGAGAACGGCTTCTATATTATTAGGAGCGGTTTATATAACTGTGACGCCACACACATTTTCTGACAAAAGCCTTACTTAGTTAGTTTGTTAGTCCCAGTATATCGAGTTTATAGAGTCTCTTCCTAGCGAATGCCAAACTCTGCAAGTGCTTTCAAAACTCGGAAAGTAAAGCTTCATTGGCTAACGGCTTCTAGATAATTAGGAGCGGTTTGTAAATGTGACGCCACAATAAAATTGTAGACCAAAACTCTTACTCTAGGGTTAGTCTGTTAATACACCTTTATCGAGTTTATAGAGTCTCTTCCTAGCGAATGCCAAACTCTGCAAGTGCTTTCAAAACTCGGAAAGTAAAGCTTCATTAGCTAATCGCTTCTAGATTATTAGAAGCGGTTTGTAAATGTGACGCCACACTAACGCCACGTAGGTTAAAGGCCCCTTTGCTGAAGAAAGTCATGTCATACATGAAAAGTCTTTTGAGTTGAAGAAAATGTCGTTTCAATCGAACCACGACTTTCAACACGGAGCCCAAACTCAACTTAGCATTTCCACTCCATGCCCCTTTGCTGAAAGTCGTAGTTCGACTGAAACATCACTTTCTTCAATTCAAATGTCAATGTCACGAAACACCTCAAAACTTTCAGCACAGTGTTCTCTTACTCTAGGATTAGTCTGTCAGTCCCATTATGTCGAGTTCGATGCCTCTTCCTAGCGAATGCCAAGCTCTGTAAGTTGTTTAATAAAACTCGAAGAGTAAAGCTCCATGGGGTAACGGCTTCTACATTATTAGAAGCGGTTTGAATAACTGTGATGCCACACTTAAATTTGCTGCCAAAAACCATACTAAGTTAGCTTGTTAGTCTGCCTACATCGAGTTTATAGAGTCTCTTCCTAGTGAATGCCAATCTTTGTAAGTGCTTTCAAAACTCGGAGAATAAAGCTTCAATGGCTAACGGCTTCTATTATTAGGAGCGGTTTGTAAATGTGAAGCCACACTAAAATTATAGGAAAAAACTCTTATTTTAGGGTTAGTACCATTATATCGAGTTTACAGAGTCTCTTCCTAGCGAATGCCAAGCTCTGTAAGTGCTTTCAAAACTCGAAAAGTATAGCTCCAAAGTCAAGCGGCTTCTATATTATTAGGAGCGGTTTATATAACTGTGATGCCACACACATTTTCTGCTAAAACCCTTACTGAGTTAGTTTGTTAGTTTCAGTATATCGAGTTTATAGAGTCTCTTCTTAGCGAACGCCAAGCTCTGCAAGTGCTTTCAAAACTCGAAGAGTAAAGCTCCAAAGATAGACGGTTTCTAGATTATTAGGAGCGGTTTGTGAATGTGAAGCCACACTAAAATTTTATGTTAAAACTCTTCCTTTACTGTTAGTCTGTTAGTCCCATTATATCGAGTTTGGTGTTCCTTCCTAGCTAATTCCAAGCTCTGTGAGTGCGATGTAAACTCGAAGAATAAAGCTCCAAATTGTGACCGACTTCTGTATTATTAGAAGTCGTTTATATACATGTGATGCCACATTCAAGTTTTCTGCAAAAAACCCTACTGAATTATATGTTAGTTTGCCTATATCGAGTTTATAAAGTCTCTTGCTAGCGAATGCCAAGCTCTGCAAATGCTTTCAAAACTCGAAGAGTAAAGCTCCAAAGGTAAAGGCTCCAAAGGAGCGGTTTGTGAATGTGAAGCCACACTAAAATTATATGCCAAAATTTTCTGTTAGTCCGCCATAATCAAGTTTATAGAGTCTTCCTAGCGAATGCTCTGCAAGTACTTCCAAAACTCGGCAAATATTTCCAATATTCTGGAAGTAATTCCAAGTTGCAATGATTACGTCCTCTTTGTTATCAGCAGTTTGTAAAATTGGCGAGCTTTTAAAATATCAGTAAAACTTATTGTAAATAAGAAAGATGTGTGTACAGCCTTCTCAACCGAATGAACCTAGTTAAAACTGCGCGCAAGAATCAAAACTTCAATTAATCTAATTATTGATTTTGCATAAACATAGTTCGTCTATTTTGCCTTATTTACCTCGTTTATGACTAGATTCAACCGAGGTTCAACTCAGTCATAAACGGCGGTTGAGTCAACTGGGTCTAGTCAACTCGACTCAGCTTTTCTACCGGAGTCGAGTTGATATTTCGCTTCATATTTGCGGCTTGAGTCATAATTGGGTTGAAGTCACATTTGTTTTGTTTGTTTACCATCCGTGAAGTCTAGCTTTAACTTTATACATATAAATATATATTTAAAATTATTTCGTTTTGATTACCTTACATATTTTTAAAAAAAAATTTGCGTAACTATAAATGAGAATTTCACACAAAAATTTGAGGTTATGTCTTAACTCTATTTCAAGCCAAAGTTAACTCAACTCGACACATGTAAGATGGTCGAAATTTCAACTCAAGCTCGACTCTACTTTTCAATCTAGTCATAATGAAACTAGGGGCGCTTTCGAGAATTCACCAGTGGTAGCTACCTTTTTGGTGACGGTACCATATTGGTAAGCTGATCAGGGTTAGTGTGGTTAGTTTTTACCGACTGATAGATGAGGTTAAGTGGATATCACACATCATATAAAATACCCACTCTAAAAAAATCCGAAATCTAAAAACTATCGTAACGTCAAAAAAATAAATATTTTTCAAACTACCACTTCAACCATCACACGAATATGGTTCCTATGGTGAGACTGCGGTTACTTTACCGGTGAATATTCGGACATGGTGAGTGGTAACTTATGGTAAGTGGTCAATATTCGAACATGGTAAATTAGCTGCTGGTTCGACCGGTAGCTACCATGGTGAATTCTCGAAAGTGCCCTAGATGTGATTCCAAAGCAATTTAATTGATCCCAAACATACAGGTCATAATTTATGAGTGCTGTGGATTGTGAAAATGTATTGTAGTTAATATATTAGTTATTTTAATAAAACTTTTTTGTCTTTTGTAATTTATTAAAGCTATTTTAAGTATAATGTAATAATTCTCCTAATCAAAGTATTACATAATCTCAAATTATTTATTTCAGGCATATAAAATATATAAAATGGCATTAAACATAGCCGTTCCCCTATCCGGTGTCGGTGGACTAGCACCAATATCACCAATCGGCATAGATTGTTGGGAAAATATAAAAATTCTAGTATCGCCGATGGGAAGCGAATCGAGTGGTGTCAGCTCACTTGATTCAGAGGAAGCTAAGGTTAGTAAACTAACTATAGATGTAGACTTTATTAACAACTAAAACAAAAACATATATATTTGTTATACCAAAAAAAATATAGATCTGAATGTGTCCTTTTTATATTATATGTATATTTCCATTAAAACCAACTAAACTAAAACAATATTTTTGATCGCCATCAATCTCGCACCTGGAGCATACATACGAGTGTTTAATCACTCTATTTTTTATTAAGCTCCGGGAAGGTCTGAGACAAAGCCTATAGAGGTGCAATTTTAATTGTGTCCTTGTTTATATACGTCTTAGCAAGACGCTTTGCTAGTGCGAAGGCAGAGTAACAGAAATATGTTGCTTGCATATCTCGCAAGAGTTATGCAATTGGAACACTCTGTGGCTGGCTATTTGAGTGCAATTTGCGAGCTGATGATCAGATTTAATTACACAAAAAAATAAAATAATTTGATTTGAGATTCAGAACCCAATTCAGACTAATCTGATGACGATCTTTTTAAATATTGTGGAATTCCTTTTTTTGTTATCCTTTCCTCCCTAACACATACAAACAAAGAATAAACTAATATGAGGTTGTTTTTTTTGTAATTTTTTAATATTAATAATGTTTTGTCCTTAAATTCCTGAGCTAATTTCTTTTTTAAATTGTGTGATATTATAGTTGTATTTTAAATAATTTTATTTTTATAAAATAATAAGAGAATTTTTAGACGATAAGCCCACGGCAATTTTTGGGGGGTCATGTGAAACAGCATGAATTATATGCGGATCGATACACCTAAATGAGACCAACATTTTAGGCACTATGCTGTCATTTCTGCGCGGTACATGCGATCACACAGGTAAGTTGAATATATTCCATCCGGAGGCCTGCTTTTTCGACTAAACATTCGTGTACGGCAATTCTTGTATTCATATATTATAAGAAAAGCTCCTAACTCTGTCTGTTTCTTATGCTTTCACGCCCAAAACCGCCGAACCGATTTGGATGAAATTTGCTACAGAGATAGATTAGACCTTGAAGAAAGTCATAGGCTATTTTTTTGAATAGGGGAGGAAGGTTTGCATGGAAGTCCGACATTATTGAAGATAAAACCATGAAACTTGGTATTTAGGCACATGATAAGAAATAACCGACTCGACAATTCTGACATTTTTAGCCGATTTCGACTATGAATCTGTACACATCGAAAAAATGTGCTGAAATTGTAGCGCTTTACATTGAAAACTATCGTTCAATTGTGTGCGGCTTATCGTAAAAAATGTGGGACAAATTCGGCGCATTCAGACAACACAATTCGTAGTTTGGTGAAGAATTTCGTTGAGTACGGGTCTGCAATCACAGTGGCGATTCCAGATTGTTGCCAAACGGACAAGCCGCGTCGCTATTTTTATGTGATAGATTAGACGCTTAGAGAAAGCCCCTTTGTACTGTCACTTGATGACGGACGAAGCTTGTTTTATACTTTCTGGCGGAGTCAATAAACAAAACTGTCCTATTGAGAGAACAGAGAACCCACAAGATAAAGTTGGTGACATTTCTTCGGGCCACTGGTATAGTTCGGGTTATTTTTTGGGATTTCCTTTTCTATTTTATGTCGCAAGATCCAGTATTGCCGGCTTGGATATAACCGATGCTCGCTTCCGCTGTTGTCAAATGACGCCTTTTTTGTGATCCAAAGAAATGGCGGTAGTAGCAACTCCAACCTTCAATGTCTGCTCCACTATAGCTCCTGTTTTCCTCCATAATAGCTTTGCTTCTTCGGCTGACGGCCACTTGATCTACATATTTGGTTTTTCGTTCTAGCATCTAGCGATACCCAGATCTCTTTGTGTATTTTCTTGTGAAAAAAGTAAATTCTACCTATTAAGAGTTAGTGGGTATTTCCAATTGGGTCTTTAAGGCAGAATTTACTAAAGTCAGTCTGTGCGTTTAAGTCATCCACCAAAAATGATGCCCCCCTTTGGAACAGATCGAAAAATCTCGTTCAACTAATGAGGCCGGACCTGGTTTCATTGATGGATATTACACCAACGCCACTCCTACAGTTTTCAGATTGGTTTCTGCAGATGTGTTCCACACATGGTGTTGCCTGGTCTTGCTCAGTCACATGGACTTGGTATGGTATGAGTATGAACTCATCGTTAAGGATTTAATCCAGCGCTCTGATTCGAAAAGCAAAGGTGGACTAAAAGTGTTATCCACCCGGTTCCGTGACATTATTTGCTGATTCGATTCCGATACAAGAATGTTTGGTCGAAAAAACCTCCGGATCAAATATTCAGCTTACCTGTGTGATCACATGTACCACGCAAAAGTGACGGTATAATGCCTAAAGTTTTGGTCTTATTTAGAAATATCGATCTGCTTATAATTCATACTGTTTCACATAACCCACCAAAAATTGCCGTAGGCTTGTAGTCTATTATAACAAAAATCAATAACCAAAAAAAAACCTTGTAAATGATACATCAAAAACAAATAGCAGCAGACAACTCAACCACATCAGCAACTGGGGCAGCAGCAACAACAACAGCAGATTATACAGCATCAATTATCGTCGCCGCCGCAGCAGCAACAACAACATCAACAACAACAAACACCACCAAAACGCTCGCCAGAAGACTTAAAAATAAACTACAGTGGACGTGATATATTAGATTTAGCTAAAAATGTTGAAACAAATCAAAAATTATGGAATCTACGCTATACATATTTACCAGAAAATAATAATATTCCAATGTTTTTGTCAAATCGTTCTCAATATCATCGTTTGGGGGCAAATGGCCACATACAAGAGTACTCATTAACTAAATGTGAAGACTGTGATTTTCAATATCCAATAAATAGTTCAAGCAGTTACTTTTGTAAAACATCAGTAACATATACATCAACAACAAATTCTGCCATGACTTATTCTGGTTTATCGACAATGAATAATAATATAAATAATAATAATAATCATCACCATTATCAGCAACAACTGAAACAGAATCATAATCAAAATAATATAAATAATAATAATAATAGTAATAATCACAATCATTTAATAAATAATATAACTGATAATTTATTTGGTAATGGATTTTTGAAAAAGACAACATCAAATTATAATAATAATAATAACAGTAATTCAACAACGACTACACCAACAATGTCTAGCACACCATCATCATTGACTGCAGCTACATCACCAACATCGTCATCGGGCTATAGTAGTTCAAGTTCGATTGGTAAATATCAATCGAATAATAATAATACAAAAAATTCAATTCCTAATAGCAGCAACAACAATAATAATAATAATTTTAATAATTTTTATTCAATCTTAAATGCAATTAATAATAACAATGGTGGAAATGCTGCTAGTAGCAGCCAAAGCAGCATTGGAGGCAGCTATTTACAACAACAGCAGCAACAAGCCAGCAATAATAACAGTGCTAAAAGTTTTAATAATTTGAACAATTTTAATAACAATGTCCTTGGCAATATCAACAATAGCAACAATACCAGCAGCAACAACAACCAATCAAATGGTTACATAAATGGCCAACAAAACTATGCCCGAATGTACAAATATTTTTAAGTGGCAGTCCATGCTTTAAATAAAAAAAAAATATAAAAACAAATCAACAACAAAAATTTAAAAATACAAAAAACAAAAACAAAAATCGACTCCGCCTCACAACAGTATGAAGTTATATAAAATTCTGTAATATTGTCCTTGAAAAATTATTATTTTTAGTAGGTTTGATTATTATTTTTTTATTTTTATTTTGATATTTATGTTTAGTGTATTAAGCGCCAGATTTATCATCTCTCACATCGAACGTGGATCAGTTTTATTAATATTTTTATTATTATTACTATTATTATTATTTTTTGTTATTAAATATTAATTAAAAAAACAAAAAGGTGAGTGATTCTTGCAATGATATAAAAATGATTTAGTAAAAAAACAAAAAAAAAGTCCTGACATCATACAATGCTATAATATTTATATAATTTTACTGTATAAGCTTTTTTTTTGTTTGTTTATATACATTATATTTTTTTTTTAAATTAAGAAGAGTTATATTTATATTTTTTTCTCTGTTTTTTTTCCTAATTTAATTAATTATATTAAACGTGGTCTGAATGATGCTGTAACTTAAAGGCATTGTGTAGTAGAATTTAGTTATATATAAATATAATATAAAACACAGAAACAAAATTTAAAAAAAAAACAAGATTATAAATTAATTTTTAGGGAATAAATATTGATTAAAAACAAACAACAACAAAAAAATGATAATGAACAGAATTTATGGACATTTGTCGTAAGTGTGCTATATATATAAAAAAAATGTTTAGATTTATAAGTGTTTTTATAGTTAAATAAGGCTTTACATATATAATAAGTTGGTTGGTCGGAAATTATTAATTTTTTTTGTTTTATAAGTTATAATTATTTTTTGTGTTATTTTTTTATATAATAATATTGGTACAAATTCAAAAAAAGCATAAACAAAACAAAAATTATGGTTGATAATATCTGCTTTGCTAAAAGAAATTCCTAATATTATTTTGAACGCATACAATATACACTCTAGGGCAAAATTAATCGCCCACCCTGTAATTCTTGTAGTTTGTACAAATCGTCAAATTTTACGTAATTTTCATTTCACTTCAAAATTAATATTAGGTGTTACCACCTCTGGCTCTAATGACTTCTTGAAGTCTGTTTAAAAGGCCATCAATGGCGTCCTGAACATCCGTTTGAGGGATATTGTGCCACCTCTTTACCACAGCGGTCTTGAACTCTCCTAGGGTAGTTAGTAAGCGCTGGTACTCTTCCCTGAACATGTCCTTTAATGTTGTCCCAAACGTGTTCGATTAGATTAAGATCAGGACTACGTGCTGGCCATGACAAAGTTTGAATATCGACCTCATTGAGGTATTGGTGACAGATCTAGCGAAGTGGCAATGTGCATTTTAGCGCTCATTATCATGGGTGTTTGTACGGTCGCATTTAAAACCAGCAAATATAAATGGAGCAAACGGTACGACATGGTCTTGGAGAACTTCTTCCACGTACTTCTGAGCGTTCACACTGCCCCTATCAAAAACGAGAAGATCGGCAAAGACCTCATAAGACATACTTCTCCAAATCATTATTGATCCACCTTGATTATTTACTGTTTCAATTATAGCCCAAAGAACTAACCTCTCATTATTACGCGCTGACGCCTTTCTAAATCTTTTAAGGCTATTCCGCTCTCTTTTGAAAGCAGTACGTGCTCCTTAGTCCAATCACGCTATTATTTCGTAAAACCAAGGCCTTTGTGCTTACGACTTGCAGTACATGAGCCTAAACTCAACTTAGCATTTCCATTTTAGCCCCTGTTCTGAAGGTCGTAATTCGACTGAAACGTCACTTTCAACTCATACGACTTGACGTGTTGTGACGACTCGACTTTCAGCACAGGGGCCTAAGTCTAGCTCTACGGTGCTGGGGGAGAAGTTGTAGGGCGCGAGCTGAACGAAAAGCCCTTAAATTTCTTTCTGACAGCTTTCTAATCGTACGGTTCACTTACACTAATATTAACGTCAAACAAACGAGTACATGAGCTTCAGTAGCAGTGTAAAAGCGATCTTTTACTTTTTTCCCCCAAGAATCCACTCAATATAAAGCAAAGCCTTCGATAAGCCATGCTTAACGCAAAACAAACATGGTGACAAAAAGTGTAAGTGGGCGGTTAATTGTGTCCGTGAGTGTATTTATGATTTTAGTTTTTTTTAGGAAATTCAGTATTTTTTTTTTATAACAAAACAAAAATTATGAACAAAAATTCTTGAGACTATATAAGACTAGAATAAATTTTTAATATTAAATTTTAACAACGTACTCCTGTTTGCGCGTTCTAAATACATAAACCCCTATTTTTCTTTATTTTAAACTTATTCCAAAAATATTTAATTTAAGTCTTGTAAATGCGCTTTTACTTTGAAACTGAACCTGATTTCTAAATTAATCTTAACTCGGATGCATAATATAATTTTATTATATAATTTTATTCAAGATCTTAAAGCTTGGTGGTTAGTTTTAAATATTTTTAACAAAAAAAAAGATCATTAGCTTAATATACATATAAATTAGAAACTAACTAACTATTATTATCTTATTAAATAAAATCCTTTGCCTTACCAAAGTGCCAAAAAATTTTACCCCTATTATATTACAGCACAAACGCGCTGGCAATTTAGAATTGTATGCAGATGTGCCAAATTCACCCAAAGCAACTTTGCACCAAACAAAACAAACATGTGAAAGAAATCATTTTTATACAAATTCTGTGATTACATTTTTTTACCAAATAATTTCCAATTTTTTTCGTGCATATACTTGGCATACTATTTTGAAGCCTTTGTTTAGATTTAGTAGATGAAATATATTGTAACTAGGAAAATGCTTCCACTACTTTTTTGTTTACGCGTAATGGCATGTATCATGTATGAACTTTTCTTCCGTCCTTTCGATCGATAGTCATGAGCTATTATTATAATTTCGACACGTTGTGCAATATCTACCCGAAGAGCCTAGAAACGTTTTAGCTGTGTTTAATGAGATGATGTAGGTTGAGTTATCTCATCAGAAAAATGTGTTTTGCCATAGCTTCTTATAAAAACAAGAAAGTTACGCATAATGAAGAACTCCCTGCCGTGTAGACCGAGAGTAACGTGGAAAACTGCAAAAAGAATACTCGTGTAAATACACGGATTTGTTCTAACTTTATCCTCTACTTTTTTGGCAACTGCTCTTCTATAACCAACCTTGAACTACCTTGCTTTTATCGGTTTCATTAAATACAGCTTTTATTCTTAATACATATATATATAGATGTAAAAAAATATTTTTAAGTAAATGATTAAACTTTCTCCTAGAAAAATAGCTACTATTATTAGCTATTATATTGTAGGTTTATTCTATCCATACCATCGTTATAAAACTACATTACCATTTGTATTGCATCATAATATAGAAAGTTCAATTTGATAAAAATGCATTTGATATGCATACAATATAATCAAATAACAACTATTACCAATCGTACGTACAAGAACATAACTTTTCGAATTTTAAACACATTTTATGACTCCAAGTAGGACAAATTTCGCTTCGAAAAGCCTTTTAGAGCAGTAAAGCACTCCGCGAGAAGCTTCATGGTATTTTAACACTGCATATCCTCAGAGCTAAGCACTTTTATTATGCTTCTTTACCGCAACCTCAAGAAGCAATTCTATAGATTTATATCCATCTGCTGAGATTTGCTTTAATACCATTGCTGTACTGTATGTAGCAGAAGGAACTGCTCACTGCTTTATATTTGTTCCGCTGCAAAGCGCTTGTAATTTTCCTAATGGGCTACCGTGCTTCAACATCTTCATAGCATGTTTTACAATACCTTGAAACTCGATATATTCTTCCAGTTTTTGGTTGCAGGTTGTTACATAAGACATAATCAACTTAAAAATTGTTTATCCCGATAATTTGAAAAAATACATAGGTACAGCTAATTTCTTTCCAAATTCTGTGATACTCGAATAGTTTTATTAATTTAAAAAAATGTGAACATTTAATCCCAAAATTTATGGATCTTTTCATAGCGGAATAAGAAATTTACAAATAGTTTTAGTTTCTATGCGACTAGAGGTGACCATAGTCTGAGGAACTTAATCAATGCAGCCTGTCCCTTGTTATTTTTTACATTTCCGACCAAATCTTCAGCCTTATGCGGCTCAAATTTCCGCTCGGCGAGTGACTGTTTTAACTTTGTAAGCAAAAAGAAGTCGCACAGGGTCAAATCTGGGGAATACGGTGGATGTAGCAGCAGTTCGTAGTATTATTCGATCAATTTGGCCGTGGTTGTGTGAGCAAACGCGGCACCCATCGCGCCACAGCTTTCTCATGCTCAATATTTCATTCAAGATATGACGTACGCGGTCTTTTGATATGCCTACTGTCTCAGCTATCTCGCGCACCTTCAATCGACGACCTGCCAATCGTGATCGTGGACTTTAGTCACGTTATCCTCCGCGGTAGCTGTTTTTGGGGCACCTGGATGTGACTGATCAAAATCTGACGTACGATCACGTCGAAACTCGTTAACCAATTTTTGACGGTTGCCATCGAAGGAGAAGAGTCAGTACACAGCATCTGCGATGAAGGATTTGCGATGAAAGGGCTCATACCATTAGCGAAAACACTTGTATTCATCAAAGTTTCACGCTTGATTGCCCAATGAGGCAACATTTTCCACAAGCTGCAAGATCAGATCGCGTGTTCGTATCACTAAATATGTACCTATCACTTATGTATATGTACTCCATTAAATTGGTTTAGAAACAGACGGATTTCAAAGTAAAACAAAAATTACTTATGATATGAATCCATGCATGTAAATTTCATCGCATCCATTAATGTTTTTAAATCTCGAGTTTTATAGAAATGCGTGTGATAATGAAAAATTTCGTGATAAAGCCACACGACTGTAAACCTAAAATCCTATTCGTACCCCTGAACATCTACTTACATATAAAACAAAATTGAACGTCAACAGAATTTACATTATATCTGTTGGAATAACTCATAAATTAATTTTCCTAAAGTATTTTATATTTATTTTAGCAAGCAGACTTCTTATCACACCATAACGAAACAAAAATATTGCACAAATTATCTTTTTCTATCAATAATTAAATTGAATGAAGAAATAAATAAAATAAGACATTTTGAAAAACACATATAATATTCTTTATACAGGGTTGAGCAAATTCAAGTTACCGTCCTGTAGAGAAAAATTATTTTCTTAATAAAACTTATAGGAAACAATTTTTTTATTTTTAATTTTTAAATTTTTGCTCAATCATTATTATAAAGTTTAGCTTCTTAAATTTAAAATAAAAATATAAAAACAAATCAAAGAATAATATCAATTATTATAATGACATTATTGTGATCAGACTGATGTTTAAACAAAAAATATTAAATTAAATTTAAAAAAAAGTTAAAAAATTAACAAGAAAAAAGAAATCGCCTTTCTCGACCAACCAATTCCAGTTCCAAATAATCGAGATTTTTTCATCTTGTCTAAATTAGCATGTAAGTTGATATATTTAGAAAAAAAAGAGAATTATGTGGTTAAGATTTTTCTTCCTCCCCCAAATTTATCTTTTTAAGAAAAAAAATTAATATTTTTCATAGAAGAATATTGTTTTTTTGTTTTTACATAAAATATTGTGGTTTTTTTTAGTTATTTTAAATATAAATTTATAATGCAAGTTTATTTTTCTGGATTTTGTCAAAAAGACTTGTATGTTTTTTTTCTTCTTAAAATTCTTTGTAATCATAACTTTGAAAAACATAAAAACAAAAAAAAAATGTTGTGGTATTAAATTAAAAACTAAAATTATTATTAATTATATTTTGACAAAAAATAAAAGTAATAAGAAGAAGAAGAAGGAAAAAAACAACAACATTATAGTAAAAACAAATCTTTTTTGTGTGATCATAACGTTAGAATTTTTATAATATCTTTAAGATTAAAAAAAAACAAAAAACTTGTGTTAATATATAAGATTTATAAAACAAACAAAATGATCTTGTTTAAAATTAATATAAAATCAAAACTCTTGTATCATTTATTTTTAAAATGAAAATAACAAAATATGTTGACGCATAAATTATTGTAACATTCCACAAAAAAATAATGGGATATTGTTCATCATTATTTGTTTATTAAAATACTTTCTCCATGATTAATTAATTAATTTAAAAAAAAAAAACAAAGCAAGGATAAATACAAATTATATAAAAAACAATCGATATTGAGATTACAATTTTCATTTAATTTAAATGATATATACGATTGATATTTTATATAATTTTAAGCAAGATCAAAAAATTTTAGTTAAAGAGAGAAAAGTAAATTGAAGTACATACATAGTCATTATTTATATATATATAATAAAAAAAAGAAGAAACTACTGATTAAAAAAAAAGAAAACGAAAAAAACTCGAGCTCTGAGCATCTTAATTTCTCTCGTATTTTTCTCAATATCATATTTTTTTTTTCGTAGTTTTATGTTTTTTTTGTATTCCCAAATATAAATTATTTCTGGAAAGACTGTTGTGTCAATTCCATATGAAAATTATTATTATTAAATTAATTAAATAATTAAAAAAATAAAAGAAAAAACATTAATTTGTGATTATAAAAATTCTTCTAATTATTATGTTGTAGTAGTTTTTTAATTTTATTGTTAATTTCTTTCCAACAGAAGAATTTTTTTGCATTTCTTTTTCTTATTAATTCATTTTCGTTTTATTTTTTTTCTGATGATGAAGAATTAAATGTATTACTTACTTTATATTTTTTTTTTAATTATTATTATTACGATAGTTTATTTTTTTTTGTAATTTAATTATTAGTTTTTTTTTGATTATATATATGTTTTTTTTCACTCACAGTCATACCCTAAATTTATCTGTGATTTACTGTAATATTATATATGTATTTAAAAAAAAGAAAAAATAATAAAGAAAATCTGATTGTGTGCCGAACTTAAAATCAGGCTTTTGTTAATTAGAAAAAAGAACATTTTAATGTCACTAAAAAAAATTATGTTTTACTTATTTTTATTTTTATATAAAATTCGCAATAATTTTATTATGTAATTCCTCGATTTGTTTGCTCTTTTAATATAGAACAAATATTGTACTTGTTGAAAAGGTTTATAGAGCACTTACATACATATATTGTAATATCTTGAAAAAGTCAAGTTTAATTTGAGTTTGAATATTTGAAGGTATTTTGATAACGCTTTTACGAAATTTTTAAGAAATTCTAAACTTTTGCAGACAATATAATAGCAATATCCTACAATTGATGTAACTATTATGGATTATAATATTCTCAGATTAATTTTGGTATTTGGTTAGGCGTGCATTCATTGTATTCAATAGAACGTCACTTGGATCCAGTTTCAATTTTAGCTTATCACTGGGTTGCGTTTAACCCTTAGTTGGCCCACCTCAATTTTGTTACATAGCTGGCCTACCCATCCCATGCGTAATATTTGCGCTTACCAGATTCCCACATTCGCGGAACTGGAACAGATCTAACAGGTCGTTCAAAGAAAAATAATTCCATACGAGGATAGAGTAATGCAAACGGTCACTATTCGGCTGTGCAGAGCATATTGGTGCTTTAATCGGCTTTCCCCCTTTTGGTTTCCAATATCAGCAACTAGGCTTGTTGACGAACTCATTTAAATGGGAAATGTCCATGAATCGTTGGCTTTAAAATATACTTCTATTGAAAACACGCAACTTTCACTACGACTTTGTGATAGCTGGGAACAGATGCGGGTAATACGTTTGCGGTGCGAGTAATGACAGATAGAATAAAAGTAACATAGATATTTGAATACTTAAATGGAAAGTAATTGAGTGGCCGTTTCAGCCAAGAGTCCACCATTTTGATAGGCTCCACTTTCTTCTGTGCTTGAGTTTCGGTTTTTATTTCAATATGTGAAAAAATTAGTTCTCTTCGTTTTTCTTAAAAGCTTTATCCACTAAATTTCGACTAAACGTAAAATAGCAAAAAAAAAAAAATCAAACACAAAACGAAATTCTTTTATGTAAAAAAATCTATTTAAAACAAAAAAATTTTTAAAAATTCACCTTTGAAGAAAATTCTCGTTCGAGTTCTTTGAAACATGTTGAAAGTAGCACAACTAGAATGTTATTAAAGATTTGGAGCCTACCAGACAAAGACTTAGCCAGCGGAGGGGTTTTTAGCCAAAGGAAAAAATCCCAATCGCTGCCAATATTCTGCTAAGGAAGCAATATTGGAGCTTTAAAAATTTTGAAGGGTACTTTTAGCATACTCAAGAGACTGGTTCTCGTTCGATTACGGATGTAAAACAGCATTGGACGCCCCCAGTTCGACCCGCAATAACCGCCCTGAATTTTCCTTTCGAGCTACACAGTTCATCAACCATAAGGATAGATACGGCGGAAAAATGGGATGTCTATATGACCTTTGACTGCATTGGACCAATTCGATGAGATCTGAAGACTGAAAGCAGTTATAAAAGAGATGCGCAGTTGAGTCACACCAGAACAACTGTAAAACAGGTCCATTTAGCTAAATGAGAATTGAAGTTACCTAGCGCGGAATTAAAGCGCTTTTAAACAGATTCTGAAGCGCTGAAAAGGAATGCTAACGCGCTTTTTATTCTTATTTCAATACCTTACCTTTTAACACAGGCATAACATCAGAACGAATCGCTTATATATTTTGTTGCTAAAGAAGCGCCATTGAAGCTGGGAAATTAAAGCTCTTTGGGAAGGTCCAGAAGTTGTCGTGACCCATAATATTAGGTCTGTTCCAGTACTTTTCCTGCAAAAACTTATTGGGCAAAATCTTTCTTGAATGGTGGGGATAATTTTGTCAAAAATCCAGAAAGTAAAGAACCGCAACGCAACTACATACAACAAAATGTCCAGGCAGGACAGGACCGAAAACCTCTAATTTTCCAAACTTGAGAAAAACGCAAATAATGGGGATGTGGAAAGTGTGCTTCCAAAGAGCTTCCATAACATATGCATTGGAAGCGCTACATTCCTGCTTCTCCAGGTACCATTGCATATGAATCCCAGCGGGAAATGAAGCAATTCCAAAATGGTACTGTATCGATTCTTATGAAGCAGAGGAGTGCTTGCCTTCCCGTACATTTCTTTTTTAACATTGACTGTCCTAGCATTCGATTCTATTAAGTTTATTTGTACCGATTCCAAAGCGATCAATAGTAATGGAGAAGGAAACATAATTGGTTCTGTTTACTTTTGCCAGTTGAGAGAAAGCTTTGTTTAGATTTGATTGAAATGCGTTCTATAGCAATTTATTGTGCTCTTAAAAAAATGGGGTTTGTGTATATTATTGCAATATTTTATTTTGTTTAAAAACAACCAGTTTAAAATATCTTATTTTATTTTTTTTTTATTTATTGATCTCGAGAACTTGCACAAATTTCTGATCTCGGAATTATAAAACTCAATAGTGTATTTTATTTTATTTTCATTTTGGAAAAAGTTAAATTTTGTTATTAGTTTTTGGAATTTATTTTATAGTAAGAAAAATGTATGTCGAAAAAAATTACCCCGATATCAGTTTAACCACCATATCAACAACTCAGTCAAGCAAAAAAAAGCACAGTGTTTTCTCAACCCTTGTTTTTTGTAATAAATATTTCTAGTATCTAGTCATATTATTTATGTTTTAATTTATTTTTATTTTTTTCACATCGTCCTTACGTATATTCCTCTTTTTAATATATTTTTTTTTATTTGTGTAGAGAGAGAACTTTCCAAAAATACATAAGATAAATCTGAATAATGTTTCACGATAATATTCAGTGTTTTTGTTTATCTCGAAACAACAAACAAACAAAAATATATTTTATTGCAAATTTGGTTGTGTTTTATCCTTTTTTCATGCATTTAGACTTGTTTATTATTATATTGATAATAATTATTAATATTTTTTATTTGTGTTTATTTTTTTGATTAAATTTAATACATATAACGAGTGACTTAATCTGAGAGAAATTAAGAATGCTTTAATACCGCCGCTAGTTTAAGGTGTCTTATTAAGATTTAGGATTATTATTATTACAAAGAAATAAAGAGAAGATTAAAATAAAAATAAAAAGATATAGAGCTTAGGCCCTTTTCATAATTTCATGGTTGCGCAAATCTATCATTAGCATGGTATTCACAAAAGCAAATGTGCAACCATCATCTGTTCAAAACTGCAACCTACTTGGCAACTCTGCACAAATCTTGCAACTATTTTTGTACGCATGCTTATCCGATTAAAGAAGAAGAAAAGTGTCAAAAGTGAAATGGCGTTCGCAGAAGATTGTGAGTTTTCCGATATTATTAGGCATGTTTTATTTTAATTTAAATTATTATTGGAATTAATGTTATGTATTCTACAGCGAAAATAAAGCGGTAAAAGAACTCACAAAATGCAGAGAAAAAACTTTATGCTTGAAACGACAAATTTCTGACATACATATATTTTTGGCAGCTGATTGCTTTCATTCAAAAATGCAAAGTTTGTAGATTGCGCAACTGATTTACCTGACAGTTGCTCTTTTGCAAATATGCATGAAAGCAGGCAAGCAACCATGCAATTATGAAAAAGGCCTTTATTATTATATTAGAGAAATAGTTGACGAGCAATTTTTATTTATTAATAATAATTCTTTTCTTTCTTAAAATTACCAACAAACCTTTTTATTTAATTTACAAAATCAAGTATCCGTTCACAAAAAAATAAATAAATGAAAACAAAGCAAAAAACATGATTAAAATGGACTAAAAAAAACGATTGTGGTTTTTGAAAAAAAGAAACACGTAATATGAAAATAAAAAAAAATAAAAAAAATTACCTTTTTAAAAAGAAAATGGTGCTATAAAATATATATAATTAAAAAAAAAATTAAATAAATTTTTAGAGAAACATTTTTAGTATTTTAATTATTAAGAAATCGATAAACAAAAAATATATATATAATCTTTTTTGGTCCATATCTAAGTGCTGTTTATTGATATTTTCTAAAAACAAAACGAAAACATACATAAATACAAAAATTATTTCAAATTCATCATAATTACGCTTTTGTGTGTGGAAATAGTTGAATTATTTATATATATAATTAAATTATGCGTCAACTATTTTTCTTTTATCTTCCAAATAAAGAAAAGTAACAATAATTATAGTAAAATTTCAGCATTTAAATAAAAAAGAGTAAAAAAATTTAACCAAAAAAACAAAAGATATGTGAGAAATTTAATACAATTTTGATGAGAACCTAGCAATGATCATTAATTTTAAAAACAAAAATAATATAGTTAAATATAATTATAGAGAAAAAAACAAACAATCCATTTGACATATGCAACAAAACAAAAAAATGAAATGAAATGACCCAAAAGTAATATTTAAACGTGTTCCTCCTTGCAATGAACAACATTCTTGTATTATATATTAATAAAATAATAATAATATGAAATTTCATCATCAATGAAGAATGAAATAAAAATAAAACGTTTTTAAATAAGCTAAAAAAAACAATAGTTCACATTATAATTGATAATAAAAAGCAAAACTCTTTAAAATTTAAAAAAGAACAAAAAATTTAAAGAAAACCTATAAAATAACATAAAAGATTGTATTAATATTTAATAAAATAGTAACAAAAAATGATATTTTTTCATCTTAATATTCAAATGGCACAATCTTGTCATATTATATATAAAAATATATGTATCTGTACATTTCTTAAAAAGCTAATATATAAAAACAACAACAAAAAAAACAAGATGTAGTATGTTTCTTTTTTTTTTGAAATAAGTGAAAAGAATACCAATTTGAGCTTTGCACTAATAAAAGATAAGAATGAAGTAAATTAAGTAAAGAAATAAAAACTATTTATATAAAATACTTACATATTAATAAAATAAAAACAAATTAATAAACAAAAAATAAATAATACAAAGAAAATCTTGTTCCAGTGGAAAACACCAAAAATATTGAGATTGCCATTTTTTATTTTATTTTTCAAAAAAGAAAAAAACAAAAAAAACTTATTCGAATAATGTGTATTTTGTAAAAATAAAAACGAAATAAGAAGAAAATATCGCTTTTATTTTTGTTTAGTAGAAATTAACATGAATATCAATTTTTATTAATTATTATTATTACTATTATTATTATTATCATCATCATTGTTTTTTTTTCTTTCTTCCTTTTAAGATAATTATAAATTGTCTCCTTTTTTTAGATATTATATTAATATAAAAATAAGAAGTCTGTCTTTGCCTCAAAAAGTACAAGAAATATTGTGAAAAAAAATATAATTTTTATTTAATAAAAAAAAAATGAAATACGAAAATTAATGAAAAAAAAAAACAAAGAATTATTTTGGAGTGACAAAATAAAAAATACATAATATAAAAATAGAAAAAATGAATTGTTGATAAATTTTTGTAAGACATTTTTTGACTGAAAAATATATATTGTCTTCTATTATCGTTAAAAATTAAAAAACACAAATTCTTTTATTTAATTTAATTTTTTTGGTTTCTTTTTTTAAGTACAAAAAAAAGTAAATAAGGAAATATATAAAGTGTTTCATGTTTTTATGGATGTTTTTATTTCATTGAAAATTTTTGAAAATCTTTATTCGAAATATGTAGGTATATTCAGCTGGTTTCTGTTTAATAAAAACATTTCTAGATAATTTTTTTGCATAACTCATTTTCTGTAGACTAATTTTCTCATATTTTTTGATAATTAATTGGAATTAATGAATTTTCTATCGAATCTTCCCCAAGATATAACTCCGAAGATTATTGTACTTTTTTAATTCTTCAATAAATTTTACTATTTTATCGTCATCTCCGCGTTGTCCACAAACTAGTCATGGTTAATCGTTTTGCAACCCCATACTCTACACAATACATAATTAATAATAATAGTTATTAGCCGTGTTTAAACCAAATTTGTATAATCCACAACCATTACATAAAGGAAGAATTAAAGTTATGTCAATAGTTTCATTACTTTTTACTACTTTGCCAAAATTAATCCGGATCTTGTATCACAATCTTCGATATCGTGTAATTTGTAATGCGTTGATTAGTTTATTTACGCTAACAAACCCATATTTAAACAGCTCGTACTATAAAAAAGGGTCGAATTTACAGGAGGAGAGATCATTGAAAATAAGGTTGAATACAAATACATTATTGGGCCATTTACGTGAAACAATATTCCATAATTAATAAAGAACCTGATAACATATAGATCTTTGTTGTTTTATTTACATCTCATATCCTTGCAGACTTAGTCACTGGCTAACAATGCAGCCAGTTGGAAAATAAAGACAAATGTGCTGCTAGTATTTAACATGCATCGAGCAGAGCAAGTGTTAACATCCTATCCTAACTCCAAGCTATTGGTATCGACTCAGTGGTGGCAGCACAAAAAACGTTTCAACTCGATTGTTACGAGTTTTAAATGGAAAAATTCACTAGCAATAGATGGCTTGGATCGACTTCTGCGCTGCCACCTACGTTCTAAGGATTTGATTTGCGAGCTTTCTTTCTGGCCGTTCAATTAAGATAGTATTGGATGGGGTCGAATCCTAAACCCCACATATTTCTTCTGTCTCAAGTGTAAAGTGTTAATGGGATATTCCATATCGCTAAACAAGCATTTCAATGACTGGAATTGAGCATTTTCGAAAACGTCAAAACAACAGGGGCCTTATTATCTATTACAATACTCAAATACTTTTTATTGGAAACTGTTATCCGAATCTAAAATGCATCCGTATTCCCTATTACATTCCTCTTGTAGAACTATCTCCGAAAGACAACAAAATGAATGGCAACAAAAAGTAATTTAGAAAGGCAATTTATCTCAAAATTCTAAAGAAATTGAAATGGTTTGTGGAAATGTAGTTTGAAAGCGATGAGTGCGAAGGGAACATTTAAGACTTATAGCAAAAAAACAAGTAACAATAAGGCCCGGGGTCTTATCATGAAATGCGATTCGAAAATGAAATTATCCGAAAATCGAAAAAAGCGATCATGCCATGCGAATTCGAATCGGTTTGATGCGATTACAAACGGAATTTTTTGCGATAGCTGTGCATCTCTCGCATTTGACATTTCGATTTCGTGAGTGATTGGTGCACACTTTAGGAATAAAAAATGTAAATTTATCTTTCATATTTTCTTATAACTACATATTTAATTGATTATATAAATAAACAATTTTTCAGGAGAAAAGCTACAACACAAAAACAATACGAAATTGTAGTAACTTGGATAAAGACGAATCCCAGTTTAGCTAAAGGGTATTTGAGCAAGCATTCTTTTCTTCTGCATTTATAGTTTATCCATTTTGGATTTTCATTGCCAGTATTGTAAGGACTTCCTTCAGATTTGTTGAAATGGTTGATTGCGCCATGCCCACAAAACTAGCCTGCCCCGTGCCTCTTTGGTATCCTCCTTCCGCGAAAAAACGTAAAACAGACGCAAGCTTTACATAGCTTGGAATGGAAACCGAATTAGCCACTGGGTTAAATTCATTGTTAATCTCTTATAAAAGATGCGAAAACACCGGCTTTGATACTCGAAAGAGTTGTATAAAGCTGTAACAGAAAATAATTGTAATCAAGAAACTCACATACTCATATTGCATCAGCGAGCCCAATAGGATTCGAATTATCACGAAGTTTTCTTCGAACCAATCGCATATTTTGAAGATTTTCTTCTTCACTGTCAGATGATGAGAAAAACGCTTCAACACTAATAATTTTTATATAATAATGTATATAATATATATTTTATATATTTTACTTCGATTAAATTATTTAATTTTTGTAAAAAAAACTCACAAATTTACTTATAAAATCTCAAATATTGGCATGAAGTTGCCTGCTTTCCCAGTATTGGAAAGAATTTTTAAGTTGCGTAGGGCAGTACTCCCTTTGCAATGCGAATTCGTAGTAGACGGATCCTATGATCGGTAGATTCATTCGTACCGCAAATTAATTTCGGTTCGTATTTACTTTCGTATCGCATTTCATGATAAGGCCCCCGGTTTCATCGACCCGGATAATAATAAGACCGGATATATCCATTTCACCAACCTGGATATATCTTGGTCGGATAAAAATACGACTGCGTTGTGTTGGTCGTAAAAATATCCGATGAACATAACCTCATTTTGTATGCCTGATGTTCGAAATTTCGAAAATTATGTTTGACGTTAATAAAAAACCCTTGCATTTTATTTTTGAAAAGTGATATATATAAGAAGAGAATTTGTCAAGATGAGTACAGGAGAAACGCAAGATGGTATTAAAAAATAATAATTACATAACTATGGGCCCATACACGAACGAACAATTTGCGCAAATTTTGGTTTACCAAAAAATGTGAGTTCCTTACACTACACAACGAGTTACACAAACTTCAGTGGCGTTTATGTTTTCGTGGAAAAATATGTCTGAATCTGCGTGCTTGGCAATTATAATTGCAAGTTTTGCAGGAAATGACTTTAAAATGCACCATCATCACCATTGCAGAAAAATTTTCAAACGCGGCAGTTTGTTCTTGCACAAGAGCCAATAAAGGATCGGCTTCGTTTATTCCAGGAGTTGTTCGTTTGCCTCCACCAGTTTTGCAGTTCTCTCTCCTATTTTCGGCTAGATGCTTTTTCATATCTGACTTGCAATTTTTGTAAAATACTTTCAGTTGCTCTGTAGATTTTTTTACTGCACTTATGCTGTTAAATTGCTGGGTGATATCTTCCCATACTTTGTGCTTTTCGTTTAGAGAAACTTTATCTGTTTGTTTGTTCTCTATGACGTTTTTATGCTGAAGAATTAGAGATATCAGAATTTCTTTGTCATTTGGAGTAATATGCTTCGATTTATTTCTTTTCGCGAAAGCCATATTTGATGTTATTTTTTTAAGTTTAACTTATTATTGTTGTTGCTGTTTATTAATTAACTAGCCAACAAGCACAGAACTTGAGAAAACTTGAGAAACCACAATGACATAGCAAGCAAAAACTGATTTCAAATAATGCTGATCAAGACGTTTCCACTGATAAAAATTAATATGAGAAAATTGTTTTTGGTTATAAAATCATTGATATTTACTGAGAAACTAGGCTAATTAATATTTCTGAAACACACAGATGATACACTGATTAAGTTTGCACGATCTAGTTGTTTTATTACATGTGGTCGAGAAGATTCAATTGTTACCTTATGTCAACATAACCGCACTTCCCTCTTCCCTACCGGGATATCGAAAAACAATAACAGCTGACTCTATGTTCGAATTCTATGTCCGAAAATAACATAGACTTTCGAATATGGAGAAATCAATTATCCCGGTCGATGAAACGCACCAAATATCCGACAGAATATCCAAGATATTTATTATCCATGGATATATCCGTGTCGATGAAACCGGGCCTAAGCGATAAATAAGCATTTGGAGCTGCCTGTTTGACGTAAGCGAACATTTCATTTGGCGTGCGCCAAAACAACTGGGAATCATAAAATCGCTTTTTCTATGGGCAGGAGAGTCTCAAATCCCATCACGAAAAGTACAGTGTCACTCCGTTTGCAGGCGTCGATCGAGGTATAATAGACAAAGTCGAGCGAAAATTCCCTGCAAGTAGTGTCAGAGCACCTCCCATCAGTTGATTTTTCCTCGAAAATCTCGCAAAGCCCTGTCAAGCGCTTGGAACAATTTTTTATAATTCATGGTGCATTTGTCCCAAATTATAATTTTACACGTTTTAAGGACTCAATACAGGAATTTTTGCTGATGTTACATGTAGGTGTTTCTATCTAGTTTAAATTCAAATGGGAGCTTGGATGCACGATGCACTGTCACTGCGTATTCTGCATTCGGATCGACGAAATCAAATAGATAAGAAATGCTTTGCCTGTGCCGCCTGGAACATCTAGGAAAAAATTGTGGCATGAATTTCTCGTAGGATTTCTTTTGATCAGCAACCTAAGGCCCCTGAGCTGAAAGTTGAGGTGTCACGAAACGACAAGTCGTGTGAGTTGAAGAAAGTACGTTTCAGTCGAATCACGTCTTTCAGTACAAACTGGATCTGAGTTCGGGTGAATTCAAAAATTCAACACTGCATAATGCAGCAATTAGAAGTTTGTAGCTGAATCCTCCAATGTTGAATTTTTAAATTCGCCCTTCTTTGGTTGGCAGTAGATTGAAGAGTAACTCCTATACAAAAGGTCCGGTTTTACCGTATCGGTACACTAAATTCGGGTAGCTGGGTTCAAGATAAATCAAAACAGGAAACCGAGTAAGAATACTCGCCATACCCGGAAACCCCTATATATAGATTTCTTGCCATTCGGATAAGCGGCTTTAGAGTCTTTAAAACATTTACCCACAGACAAACTATCACTTTTATGTATACAGATTTATTTCTCGACAGATTTAGACACTATGGGCCTTTTCGTAAACGCATATGTGAGAAAATGACTTCGGGAATGCCACATCTCGCTTTTGTGGCAATTTATCACTCAGGTGACAACGAGAATACGAAAACTGGTTTGGCACAATGGGTGACGTGACTAGGCCTACAAATATTTAGTATTACCTACTTTTCTTTCCCAGGTTTTCTCCAGGGCTTACCTTAAGGTCATCAGCTAATCCTATGTACATAGGTCTGTTTGTACTAAAACTAGCTTCATATGATTTTATAAAGTCTTCCATTATAGGTTCTAATTTTTGTTTCACAAGAATTGTGCAGGTTTTGTAAGTGGTACTGAGGAGTGAGATGCCTCTAGTAGGTATTGTATATTGGACATCTAATCGCTTTATATCTTTATAACTTCTGCCTCGCAGATGTTGTATATGAGTTCGTGTATAGTTCAAGTTAAAGATTATGCCCTTCCTTTAGCAACTCAGC
This sequence comes from Thereva unica, assembly GCA_949987705.1. Classification (NCBI taxonomy): domain Eukaryota; kingdom Metazoa; phylum Arthropoda; class Insecta; order Diptera; family Therevidae; genus Thereva; species Thereva unica. Next base: position 12,939,533 of record OX465285.1, read on the forward strand.
TTCATCCATCGACACCTTTTTACAATTTTATCCATATCATCAAACGTCGGTGGTTCTATTGAAACATATTATCTTGAGGTTTTTTATTTTTTAAACTTGAATTATTCAAATTTTCCTTTTCTTTTTTTTAGTTTGACTGAGAAACATTTTATATTGATTCAAAAAATATCTTTAGGAACAATGAAAACGCATAAAATATGAAATACTATAAAATTTAAATTTTCTTACGCCAAAATTATGAAAACATTTACTAAAAACGAACCAAAGGACGAAAACAGTTGTTATTTTACAACAACTTTAAAAATATGACTACAGCAATCTCTACGCTGTTAAACAATATTATAAATCTACTCACTTCCTACATGCATATATGTATGTATTACATAAAACATGATTCGGTTATATACTAGAAATCCAAATCAGTTTTACACTAAAAATAATCAGCCTAATAAAAATGAGTAAAATTGTTTCGATAGTACATAGAAGAATACTCGTGATAAATCTGGTAAAAAAATAGACTTCAAAAAATTAATTTTAAATTAAAAATATTTAATAATTAACACAATATAAAAGTCACAGACAGATTCCTTATTTTTATATATGTTATTATTATTATTATTTTGACTAGATAAATTTATTTATCCCAATGGTGTTAAAAAAAAGTCTTTTATTGACTAAAAAATAATGTTAATTATAATAAAAAGGAAAATAATAATAATAAAAAAAACATTATCGCACAAACAAGATTAATTTTTGTGAAAATACGTACAGTTTTGTGTGTTATTTTGTTGTTTCTTTTTTTTTTTATTAATAATAATATTAATTTTGTTTTCTTTTTCTATTTCTAAACTGCTTATATTCTAAGTAATTTGTGTTATTATTAGATTTATCAGGTTAAAAACTGGAAAATTAATAAAATTAAAAAGATCATAAATTTTTAAGGGACAAAACCATAAAATATAAAAATGTTTTTTTGGATATCGCGAGTTTGTAACAAAATATAGATAAATAATCCATAACGACTTTGTCCAAAATGAGAGAAATAAACAAAAATTACTTTTCTCTTTGAAAACACAGATTAAGTCATTTAAAAAAAATATTATTTAAAAATTTGAAAAAAAAAACAAGCCTTTTTGTCGTTGTGTAGTTTTGTAAACAACAAATACAAAATAATTTTTATTGATTTATTTAGATATATGTATTAAAATAAAAAAATTGTAAAGACCAAAAAGTAAAATTGTTTTGTAGTTGAAAAATGTTGCTAAAAAATTATAAAAATAAATAAAAAAAATATGTGATTGCTGGTAAAATTAAAAAAAAATTAAAACATGCTTTACACTGCGTAAATGCAAGGTTTCTCTTAACTTTGTAAATTATTATTATCAGAAAAAAATGATCCACCAATAAAGTATATATAATAATATATATTTTGAAGAATAAAATAAAAATGAGAACTAATTGTAACTAATAGAATTGTAAGTTTAATAAATGCAAGTAAAAGTATAAACATTTATGAACGAGAAAAATATATGAAACAATTTAAAATTAAATTTAAAGAAAAAATCAATCTCTCCTTAAAAAAAGAAAAATATGAATGTGATTTATAAGTGTTATCCTTATTGGTCTGGTCCTATTATATACATATATTGTATATATTAACGGGAATTTAAATTGTTTTTACTTATAAAATAATTTTGATGAACAAAAAAACAAGAATTTGTAAGTACTACATTATTTAAAAATAAATGTGGCAATAATAACATTTAAAAATAAGAAAATAAATAAAACAACATAAAAAAATGAGATAAAACATTTCTGGATGTGACTTGATGTGACTATTTTACTTAATTTTAAGTATTTTGCTCTACGTCTTAAGCTTAAGAAGAAAATTTAATAGATATTATTATATGATAAAAAGAAAAACTAAAAAAAAATGAATTCAAGCTTAGTTTATTATAAATAATATAATACACTAAAATTTTGTGAAATGAGAAAAATTTAAACAAATGTATATCCATGTATTTGTTTGTTTAGTTTTTTAAAGATCATCCTTTTTATTATTTTTAATCTGCTGCGCATGTAAACTTTTATATATATCATATATAATAGAAGAGTTAACATTAAATAAAAATTGCTTGGAAAACAACACAAAAAACATTTTCCCAGAAGAAATAATGTGAAATATGTTTTTAATTGAAGAACAATTTTATTTTTCAAAAACAAATATTTTTCCAATCATAAAAAAATCATACTTTATTTTTATATATGCATAAATGTACATCGAAGTTTTTGTTTTATGTTTTTTGTTTATAATTTAGTTGAATATGTATAAATATAAGATAAATCCGTCCATTGATATTTTGTAGATAAAGATAATTTGATTGTTTGCTTTAGTTTCAAACCAATGATAGCATTTCTTAATGGTCTTCACTTGAACAAATTTTGCTATGACTAGTATAGTCTAGATCTACGTCATATTTTCAGCGAAGGTTTGATCTAGCTCACTATCGAATTCTATAAATTCTATGGCAAAAGTCTTCGAGCAGATTTCTCTCGCTCATACGAATTAGATGTTCTGTCCATAGCAGTTCTTAGGGCTGCAGGCGCTTGTAGATTTCGGCTTCACCAACCAAGCCTTCTCTTGTATTGAATGTCGAGTCATCACGACACGATAAGCCATTTGAGTTGAAGAAAGTGACGTTTTAGTTGAATTACGACTTTCAGCACAGGATCCTAGAGCGAAAACTCTAATTTGAGTGTAGGCCTCTGTAAATGAGGGTCGTAGTTCGACTGAAACGTAACTTTCTTCAATTCAAACGACTTGATTTGCAGCACAGGGGCCTTAGGTTTTCGTTCTAGCCCGAGTGTTTAGGTTCATCGCATTTAATGTTTTGAGTTGCTCTTCATTGGCGCTCAAATATATCTTTCTGGGTCGTCCTGCGTCCCTTCTGGCTAACATATACTCGGCCACTTTCTTTTCTCATGAATTGGTCTCTTGACTGCCTGACTGCCTGTCTTTCGATACAAATGATATAATGCACTAGAACTCACCTTATAAAGCCGCGTCTCCACCAACCGAACATGTTTGCCGAACAGTGTTCGCGAACATAAAAACGGACAAACATTCCACATTTGGTTCCCAAACATGTTCGACGAACATTTTCAATAGCTCACAAATCAATGTTCACTACAACACCGAACAATGTTTGGCGGACATCACAAATGTCTGTCGAACACTGTTCGGCGAACATGTTCGGTTGGTGGAGACGCGGCTTTATTCAAAAACATTCTCACTGGCAGGCATCCAATTCAAAAACAAATTGTACAAAACACATCATGAGTTCAAAAACGCAGCAAGTCGTTTCTTTGTGGGTGCAGGTAGTAAAGTAGTGCTGCGTGACTGACACTTGAAAGAAAATGAATTCGAAAGCCGATTCTATTGTGAAAACCGGTCACTATTCTGAGCCTCCGCACGCACGCCTGAGGTCTACCGCACGCACGTGTAAGATAAGGGGATCCAACCCGCATCAAAATTTCAATCTCGCAAGCCTGCGGGATCGAAGTCAAAAATACGCGAATCCGCACGGCAGAGTTTATACTACCAATGTAAGAAAATTCCGGCGGAATGAATACCAGCGTAGTTTAGAGTTGGCTTGAATACTTTGTTGGATTAACTAAGACCCCTGTGCTTAAAGTCGTATTTCGTCGTTGCGACCTTAAGATCTCCTATGTGACAATTTTATCGAAATCCACTTTTTCAATTTAATGTAAACTTCATGATGTCCTCCATCGAATGCAAAAACTCCCATGTTGATATAACAATAACTTCGTCATTTTGCAGTTTTAAAAAATACTCCTATGTGGTGGCCCTGAAAAGCTGGCAATTTGAAAGCTCAGTTTTCCTAAAGTTTGATATTTTGCACATAGGAGATCTTAAGGTCGCAACGACGATTTGCTGGCATAAGAAGTGAAGCTAATACAGCGGTGTGCTGATAGTCGATTCTTGTCGTGTATAATCTGCTGGCATAAACGAGAGCTTAGGAAGTGACTGACAGCCGTTTTTATTGTAGTTTTGTTGTCACTTTTTGTCGGGCTGTATGCGTTACTGACAAAATAGGAAAATTTGAAAGAAAATACATATATATTTGTTATTTTGGAGTGTTTAATTTTAAGTTTTTAATAATTTCAGAATAAAAATTACAAATAGAAAATTGAAAATATAATAACATACAGTTTTTAATCCTTTGCGTTTGCTATCTTCATCTTTCGAACTACTAAACCACAACAAGAATTTAACTAAAAATGTTTATTCTTTACTAAAAACAAAAACTTAGCACACTCTCTGGACCCTGTGCTGATAGTCGTAATTTTACAGAAACGACAATTTCTTAAACTCAAACGACTTGTCACGCCATCCGACTCTCAGCACACCAACTAAAAAACGAGACGACAACGACATATCCATGCGACTGTCATATGACTCGACTTTCAGCACAAGGGCCATTGACTTATGATCTTGCTACCGTATGGGGCCATCCAGTTTTATAGTTTAGCAGAGAATGTCTTATACGCGGTATTCAACAACGTTATACCGCGTTAATTGGTACAAAGTTCACACTTATTATAGCCCCTTAACTCTTCTATCTTTCGTGGTTAATCTTATTTTCTTATCAACTTAAAGTATGATTTTCTTATGATTGTTCAAATTATATTAAAATAAAAATTGTGTAATAATTAAATAAATTTTTAAACCAAAAGCCAAAATACTCAATCCTCATTCTATATATATCAAGAAACAAAACAAATCCTAATTCTAGTCTTGTTCTACTAATCATAAATAATTGCAGGATCAAAACAAAAAAAATACTTTCATGTAAAAGAAAAAAAAAACCTTTTCTCAATGCACCAAAATTTATAAAAAAAAATTAAAGAAGAAAGAAATCAAAATTAATCAAGTAAACACACCACACACTGCCTTGTCCAAAATATTTTCAAAAAAACAAAATAAAAATATCACATATTTTTTCATCAAAAAAAGAACGCAATTCCAAAATAATTTTTATTTCATATTTAAATGAAATAAAAATAAATGATAAAAACAAATGTTTAAATTAAAAAAAAAACATAAAGAAGTGAAGAACATTGTTTGAAATTTTAAATTTTCATAAAAACTACTAAACTATTTGTTATCTGTGTTATTTATATTAGTAGTAGTAATTAAACATTATTCTAGATGTTAAAAAAAAATCTTTGAAAAAAAAATGATAAAATCCAGCCTTATTTAAGTGAAGATCAAAATCTTAAGTCGAAATGGAAAATTTTGTGTTTTTCACGAAAAAAAACGTGAAAAATGTATTAAAAAACTCCAAAAAAACGATTTTTTCGTAGATACATATAACAAAAATTTGAATATGTTCCAAATTTTTTTAAAATGATTAATGGATAATTAAATATTAAAAAAAAGAAATAATTAAAAAAACCCAAAGACTAAAAGATATTTTTGCTGCTGGTATGTTTATCCAAAAAAAATATTAAACAAAAAGAAAAAAAATTCAAACATATGTATGTGCTTTTTTATTTAAGTATGAGAGAAAATCCATTTTTTGAGATAAGATTAAAACAAAAAAAATATAACAACATAATAATATCGATAATGTTGCAAAAAAAGTAAAAAAGTCATATTTAAAAATTACTACACAAAAAACAAAAAAAAAATAAAAAGACGTAATTTGTTGCCAAAATTAATTCTGAAACGATCGGAACAAATCAATAGATTCTAAAAAAAAAGATAAAAAGATATATTATATATTTAAACGTTTAAAAAAACATATTATGTAAACTTAAAACACTAATTATGATAAGCATTTGTGAGTTCATTAAATTATAAATTAGAAAAAGCAAAAATATTACTGCAAAAATATCTTAAGAAAATTTTAATGTTTATAATTTTTTTCACATAAGGGAAAAATAGTGAAAAATGTTGCATTTGACATTATTTGCAAAAAAAAACAATAAATTTTTTAATGCAAAATATTTGAAAAAAAAAAATTTGCGTTCCAAAACGTTCTTAATGAGAATTTTTTTAATATTAGATGTTTTTTGATAGATGATGATGTAAAAAAGAAAATTTTAACTAATGGGGAGTGAATTGCCTTAAAAGAAACTTAAAATTAATTTTAATGTATTTTTTATTTTATACTAATTTAATTGTTAACCCAATGATAAATTATTATGTTAAAGAAACATCGAGATCATATCTTATGTATCTTTTCTCAAAATAAAATATATCTTCATAAATATTTAAAGCTGTCATTTTAGGGAATTCGTTGCAAAGTGAAGTTACCAAATAATATCTACAACCTAAAAGATAGAGGGATATCAACTACGCCCTGTTTTATGGAAGATTAGGATGTTCAGACTAGAGATTTTTTGAAAAACGAAAACCAAGCTTGTGTTGTTTAGATTAATATCCAACGTATGATGATGTTGCTAAGGTATGCAATTTTTTCCTCCCTTTAATACTTTACGCATGGTATTCACAATTCATAGTTCACTTTAATGAGGCCCTGAGCACGATTTGTCTGCCCAGTTTGTAGAAAAAGAGTGTGTTCCAAAATGCATCACAGCCGTATCACTGCAGAATTCAGCAATTGGAAATCTGTAGCTGAATTCTGCAGTGATACATTTTGGAACTCACCGAAAATCGTATCGTTTGTTGGGCTGTCTCTACAGACAATATCCAAGTTTTTTTCTTTCTGGCTGTTCAATTAAGGTAGAATTGGACGTCGTCAAATTTAAGCCCCACACGATCTATGCCGTAGTCCACCAGGATCAATTTTATCACCCACTTTTTATCTAATCTTTGTAAACGAGTTTTGTGGCAGTGCTAAGCTCAGAAATTATCCTTTGTATTACCAGTCCATCATCATAATCCCACTTGCCGGAGTTCTATTGAAGCCCTTTCGAATGTTCCACCATTGTTCGAGTAGATGCGTTTGGGACTACCTCGACGAGCAAAAAAAAATGCCTTAAAGCTAGCGGGCAACTGGCAGAAGTTAAACTTGGAGCAAGTTAAAGATGGACTGCGCCCACCACAGCCAAGATCAGCAACATTATATCTATTTTAGAAGCATCCATGTTCTCCTTGGAAGTTTTCACGTATAGAGGCCCTGCAAAGTCCACATCGGTTATTTCGAAATGCCTAGCTGTTTGCACCCGTTCACTAAATAATAGCGCAAATGTTTGGGAGGCTGGGGGTCCTTTAAGACGACAAAAACCTCGTTCTTCAATGGTACTGCTCGATTCTTCGAAAATAGGTTCACAACATTAGTGGTTTTATCCTCGTTCAAGCTTTTGATATAGGCTACTGTCCAACACGGAGTTTTAAGTGCATCCGCATAGACAATGAAGTTCTTGGATTATTCAAGCATTTGTATTAAAGACACAACGAGGCAGTGTTACTTTTTTTAGCATAGATATTTGAGAAAGACTATTGTTACACGTTATCTGTAGCGATGAAGGCATAGGTTCGTCCCAGTCAATATGCTAGGGCCAAAGTGTTTGGAATAATAGCTTAAGCTTGACATCGAACGGTCCTTGTATACCAACAGGATCAAATATTTTAGCAAATTAATTGCAGTACATTCCTTTCCGTTGGAGGGCAGTATGCAATTCTGGATAGCTGACGTGAGCCAATAGCAAGCTCATTGTTGTTACAGACCTAAGTTAGACCTAAGATCTTTTCAATCTCAGGTGGTTTCTCTTTAAAAATCGCTCGCAGTTTATAACAGTTGCTTTTCCATTTTCATTCCCATTTCATATGTGCTTAAGCTAAAATCTCACAGACTTCCTTATAAACGTTAATGGTTATTCTCAGTTAAATTTGTCACCTTTCTTGTGTTTTTGGCAGATAATATTTTGCTCCCAATCTTCGGACATTCTTTCGTTCCTCCATATGCAGCAATGTAGTTCGTGTATAGCTACCTGAGAGCGATTCGCATCCTTGTTTGATCAAATCTGGAATGTCTCTATTCTTGGGTATTTGTTGTTTTTAAGGATCGTATGGCACTTGTTACTTTTTCCAAGGTTGATATGTTTGTTTCTCTAGTGTCATCCTGTTATAAACAAACTTCTGATACGTTTCAGGTACTTTCATTTGCGTTCTTTTATTAATTTAGAGTTCCACAAAGTCAATTCACAACTAAACCCCCCATATAAAAGCTTACGACACCAAAATTGCTTCAAATATTAACTCAAAAATTGAATAACATTTAACCTTTTCACATTATAAAAAACCATGAAAAGAGCGATAAATTCCAAATAAAAAATATTGTGAATTTCTTTAGCAAAAAAAATCTTCCTATTTTTTTAAATTTTAAAAATAAAAAAAAAGAGAAGAAGTAAAACCAATTTATAAAATTTGTTAATTAAAAAAATAAAAAATATGATGAATGAATTAAGAATAAGTATAAAATTTATGAAGAAAAAAAGTAAATTTTTTTCTATATAGTACAAACTTGTGCCTTATTTGTTTAATTAAAAATACCGAAAGAAAATTAATAAACAAAGCAAACAATAAATAATAATGAAAACTTAGTAAAATATCTTGGTGAATTATCCATTATTATAATTGTTTTAATTTATATTATTAAAAAAAATTAAAAAAAAACAGGAAATAGAAGATAGCATAAAAGGATTTTGCTTAAAAGACCAGAAGAATTATGAAATTTATGTTTTAAGTTTAAAAATTATAACAGAAAAAAAAACTTTAATAAAACTAAATAAAATCCGATTCACTTTTTAATATAAAGGCTCATTATTTTTAGTCACACTTAATTAAAAACAAACAAAAACAAAAAAAAATGCAATAATTTCTAAGAAAGCGTTATTTTTTTATAATTTACATTATTAATTAAGTACGAATGTGTTTTTACATTAAAAAGAAAATTTATTTTCCTTAATCGTTTTGTTTTTTTTCTGTAAATGAATAATAAGTCTCAGTCTTTTTAATTTCATAACCAACTGTGTATTAATAAGAAATCAAATTAAAAAAACAAAAACATAGAAACACTTAAAAAATAAGGTTGCTATATGAATACAACATTTTAGGATTAGTAGGATTAAGTAACTTGTAAGTTTAGTGTAGAAAAGTAACATTGCTTAAAAAAAACAAAAAAAACAGTTACGATTAATATAAAATATAATAAAAAGAAAAATCAGCCACATAAAATTATTATATTTGATATAAAAAAACACACACACGAAATGAAAATGAAGAAAAAACCAAAATTACAAAATATCTTAAATAAACATAAATAAAAACAAAAAAACTCTTTAAGTATACAATAGAATTAAAAAAACAAAGAAAAATGAAAATATTTCAATTACAAGTATTTCAAATTAAAAAACAAACAAACAAAAAAACCCAGAAAAATATAAGCGAAAACGAATGAAAAAAATAAAAATAAAATAAATAAATATAAAGTTAATATTTGAGTAAATCATAAAAAAATAGAATTTTTAAGTAAATAAACACTGTATGATTATTGATGAGAAACAAGCATAAATCTGAGACTGTTTTTTCCAATGTGATAAATTACTTTATGTAAAAGCAAAAAATAAAAAATAAATAAAAATAAAATTAAATGTAATAAAAAAAATATAACAAAAAATAAAAGTAAAATTAATGAATCAGTTTAAAGAACTAACAATAAAAATGTATTTATTATAACAAATCCATGTTTTATTTATCTTGATTTAAAGTTTTTGTCTAATATTATTTTTCAGGTTAAGATATTAGAGAGTAATAGAACTGCGATTATAGCAATCGAACGGTGGCCATTGATAATTTACCTAGGGTAAAGCCTTTAGATGCAAGAGCCTTCTACTACTGGAGAATATCCGGTTCACGACTCACGACCACCACGACAACGAAAACAGAATTCTCTTATAGAAGAATATTCGCACCCTGGACAAAGCTGGAGATGCACAATAACTAGCCGATATCCTGCCCAAGTTTAAGGCTGCCATAAAAGCCATCCAGAATAGGCCATTGTCATATGTCACCACACGTTCGGAGTAAGCTCAGTCGTCTGAAAGCACTAAATTCAGAGAAGCGACAGGCAGAGATGTACGCTATACCGGCATGTACTAATGCAAACTTAGAAAGGGCCTTCACAAAACAAGTGCACCCCTATGTTGAAAGTAAGTACACACGGCTCAACAGAACGGCCTAAGCTCAACTTAGCACTTCCACTCTTTGGCCCCTATGCCGAAAGTCGTAATTCGACTGAAAAGTCACTTTCTTCAACCCAAACGACTTGTCACTCCATACGACTCGACTTTCAGCACAGGGACCATAGATATTTATCTTCTCTAATAATAGCCATGCCTCAATCTGAGCGATAAGGTCCAGTAGGCAGAGCCGGATTAAGTATCTGGAGGTCCCTAGGCAGAAACTGAAACTTTTTAGAGCAATATCCGATCAGATTTACTTTTTTTCAACCGATATCAGACATCGTCATTATTTCTAATATATTCCCTTAACATCACACAGCTATATACCACAACAGAGCAAGAGAATTTTTTTCTGATTTGTTTAGGTAAGTGAGGCACGCACCACTTATATTACGGGGAGCTGAACTAGGTACTTTACATCGTCGTTGCACTGTAGAAGCTATCTAATGAAGGATATAACACAAATTCGTGCGCCCCGTTCGTATTACATATACATACTGAACCTTTCATCCGGCGCATACTCACACATATAGGGAAACGCATATTAAGCCTGGAATACACATGCCAGTAAAACGGGTAAGTAGCTTGCATGCGTGAAGATGGAATATGCTAATAGATGGTACGGCGGTGATAAATTTTCACTTACTACATACAGGCGAGGTGATATGTCTGTAGGTAACTAGCAAGTGCAAATTTATCACCATTGCACCATCTTTTGGCATATTCCTTCTTCACGCATGCAAGCTACTTACCCGTTTTACTGGCATGTGTATTCTCGGCTTTAGTATAGCTATAATGGTCCGAGCCACCTATTTCATAATATTGCGCAATCAAGCTTTTCGTTTGTGCTTTGGACTAAAGCTTTTGTGGTTAGTGTATTGGAAACCTTTGCAGTGTAGTGAGCTTTGTTTCCAACCTACCTGTTTAGTTGGCTGCCAGTATAGCTGTCCACCTGAAAGCTTTAATTTATAATCTTTCGTATACAAATTGATTCAACTAGACTGGTCTGTCTATAAGATTTCTCTGTTTGCTCTCACTGCCTGGTATGTCTATCTGTCTAACTAAATGGTTTGGCTTAGCTTCAAAATCCATTTTGTATGCAAAACATTATAAGTTCACCAAACCGCAACCATTCAAGCAGCTCGATTGCGCAATAGGTGGCACCGGAACAGCATAGCTATACTACTAAGCATGGCTCAATAGAAGGGGAGAAGTACAAACCAGTGTTATGATTGGCCCCTGTCTGTAGGACCAAGTTTAGTCTGCGACTTATAATCAAGTTACTCTTGTTTGGGTCCGGTGTCATCGGAGCTTCAAAGGCAATAAAAAATGTCCTGGCTAGCAGGGTTCTGATATTGTATTCATCGGGCCTTTCCGTGTAGGGCGGTAGGCGTTGAAAGTCACGCTGATCGTGTACATTTTTGAAGCAAAAAAATAACCTTCTAAATAGAAAAGCGCCTAAATAACTTCCGTAAGGAACACCGCCGCTCTCCACACCATAGAGCACTTGGAAATGGCCGAGCGTCCTGTAACGAGTCACGATTCATTACTAATAATCCTCCCGAAAATCTAGCCAACAGGCCCCTGACTGAAATCCGCAAGGAACCTGTCGAGTTGGAAGACCCAGAACAACGTGGAGAAGAACCTTATTACCAGAGCGCAAATCGAGTCCGCTGGGGGCAACTAATTCCGCCCTAAGTCCCATGAAGGATTAAAGAAGCATAAGTAAGTAAGTTAGTAATCCCGCTCCCAAAAAATGCTTTAGAAAAATATTCAGCCAACAAAGAGAGAAATAAAGGACACGTTCCGACCACTACCGAATAATGTTGCCCAGGCCTTGTCGAGGTGTACGATCCGATAATAACTTCTTCTTCTCTTAGATTTAAGAGATTAAAACTGTTAGGACATAAGGATTTTGAAAGAAGAGGGCAAATCCTATCGTAAACGAACTTTTCAAATAGTTTAGAGATTTATAGAAAGCAATATGGTCCACGCCATAAAAGAAGGGAAATGAGCACGCATATGAGCCGGTAAGTTGCGTTTTTAAGCAAAAAGAGTGACGATGCTCGCTTAATACTCTCACTGCGGATGAAAACAGCGATTTTAAGTTTCCCTTATTTTATGTCGTGTCCTCTACTTTTGTAGTTACCCACCATATATGTATATATTGCCTTCTTTGGTTGAAATTTATCCAAAATAATTTTTCTTTGTTTCTAGTAAAACAATATAAGTCTAAAATAAAAAAAATTTAACATAAAATGATATCTCTTACAACTATGTATAAAACGTCCTTGTTTTACACTCGACATAAAAACACAAAAGAACACAAATTTAAAGGAAAAAACGCAAAACAAAAAAAAACAAACAAAAGTCAAAAAATTAAAAGAAAACAAATTCAAAAGTCCATAATATCAAACCAAAAAAAAAAACAAAAGCTCACAATATAAAAAGCTTTTTTTTCGGTGAAATGTTTTGTATTTTACAATGATTTCTGTACATCCCCGCCTATGTGTGTTCGTCCTTCTGTTTTGGCAATTTTCACATTTTTATTGTCCATCTCAACTGTTGTGTAGCCCAAAAAACAAGGACCAAATCGCTTGGCAGCTGAATTACAAAAGGCTTTTGTTTCACCCTCTCTGATTATTTTTTAATAATATTTTGCGCCTTTCTACAGATTTCTTTTTTTTTGTTTGATATATCTATATGGGTATATGGTGTACGAGTGTATTATACCCCCAACAATAAAAAAAAGGACGAGTTGAAAAAGCTCACAGAACAAAACATTTCCGGTGCTCGTGCAGTGAAAATGTTGTTGGTGGTGGCGCTGTTGCAGGCTGCAATTGTCGGAGAAGAATGGTTGGAGGGGGTGGGGGAGGGGAGTTTTAATGTCAAAAAATGAAAATCATGTCTCTACCCTTTCCCCTATAAAAATGAATACTGAAATGTTTGCAGTATTTCTTTTGGTTGCCATTCAAACTAACTCTGCAGGACACACAAAAGGGACCTTACAAAGGAAAGCCACGAGCGTGCACCCACTACAGCGCTACCCCAAAATCCCCACCCCTCTGGCCTTCGGCTGCACAATAATAATGAAATCGCCAACAATCGCAAAACAAAAAGCTTTTATGCAACTGCGATATTCAAGATTGTCGTGGCGTGCGTTTTCTCCCCCCCCCCCCCCCCCCACTTTCTATTATTTGGAACTAACGTCCGTGGCTCCTGGAGGAATTTTTATTTTGCTCATGAAAACAGGACTAAAACTTGTTCTTATAAAGGATCCTTTGTACTGCCAAGAATCCGCTTAAATTGGTACGAGGTATTTCTTTACTAGAAATGATTTCTTGTAAGCGAGCGGAGGAGGAAAGTTTTCCAATGGACTTACCTTTTTTGGAAGACAGGTTGACGTACACATTGTTTGGTGATTTTGGTCCAGGTGAGATGAGGACTTCTGTTTTGTCTGTAAATAAAGAAAAATCATATGTGGTCAACTTTTATAGATTACTTAATTGAAGAAAGTTCATTTTTAGGAGTTTTTTAATATAGTACGTAAGTTTGAATGTTGCGGTTAGTACACCCATGCGGTGTTTTAAAACAGCTTTATTCAATAGGATTTAAGCTAACGTGAGTTTTTTAGGGGAAAGTATTTAAACTGTTTGAGGTGCAATGCTGCGTGGGTAGATGAAGGGTCATCAAGCAGCCTCAGTCTGGCCATGGAACAGACTGAATATGGCGGTTCCAAAGAGGACATACTCGATAAAACCGGCAATCCCAAGTTGTAAGACATGTGCTCGTACCGAAGACATGAATGGTACTGCATGAGTGCACAACGACTCCGGATACCAGACGTCCTCCGGTTTAACTTGGCCTTCTTATGGTAATGCCTACCTCTGCCATGGGTGCCCGTTCTTCGCGCAACTCGTGGAATCAATATTGATAAGGTTTTACACGAGCATATTAGAAAATCCTACAAGCCAGGGGTTTTACTTCTTCCACGACACGGATTTGTGGTTATGGTATTATGGTTAGATCTTTGGGGTGCGACAGCAAGGTAGATCCAACCTCCGCTAGAAGGATGGCATAGCCTGGAACGCAAAGTAGAACCGTCAAAGAAGAAGAAACACATAATCGTCATAAGTTTTGCCCTGCCATAATTCAACGGAGTTTGTCCAGACTGTTAGAAACTAGCCCATAACGAAAAAAATTTCTCTAACCAGCAACCCACTTCACGCAGTCGGAGGGTGATACAGGTCGCCTACTGCCATATTTACTACATTATCAAAAGCTGCATGTGAGCCAGTAGATGCTAACTCCTTCTCAACCCCGATGACTGTTAATTCATCCAAGCGTTCACTGAGTTCTTCATCGGCCTCTTCGTTTGATGAAACCGTTTTGAAAACCTTGATCCATGCCTGCCTTAGCCCAAAATGCAGTTTGTAGTCAACTCTTTCTAGCATCTCTAGGCACTGTTATGGCTGATTACCAGTACCAGGGTTCTACTATTTCGCTGGGGTTCCTCGGCCTTGAGCATCTTCCACTTGTTCGTAGGGATGTTATAGATGCCCCGTCACGAACTGCATGACCATCTCTGATATTTCGGCCTTGATGTCAGCCCAGAAAAGTTCCGGGATTTTGCCGACAATTGACATCGGTTAGTGCCACTAGAAGGTGATCCTTCACTACTTCGCTCATTGGCCTGTTACCCGTTGAGCCTGGTTGTTGGGATCCTAAAGTAGAAGCTTCCCCAACTAGACTATGATTAGTCCTGGAAGCTTTTCCTTTTTAGTCATTATTTGTTGGCACTGAGATATTTTCCCGGGATCTCCCTTTTAGTGCCGGTTATCGCTCCTGCTGTCCTTGTTCAACTCCCCAACGACTGCTTGAAATTTTGCTTGGTTGGTTTTGTTCTTCTCCAAGGTGCCATTGCCACCGTGGTTGGTGACCCCTGGCACGCCTGTGTTATGTTGCTTGGCTTTGAAGTACTGTGATTGGTACTCACAAACCCGAAGTTGGCGATTACTCCACTTGGAGCAAGCTGAGATTCTCCCGAGGAGGAAAGATTCATAGTCTTTGGTCCTAGTCCTTGTACGTGGTTATGTCGGGTCATTTGTGCATCTCTTTGTTTTGGTTTCTTTTCGTTATTCACGAGTAAAACTGGAAGTAAAGTCAGCCTTGAGCCGTGGACGTCTTACACGGGTTTTCACGATCCAGAATCGGCTATTGGGGTCCCATCAGTTTAGTCAAAAGGACACTAGACGATGGACCCTGATGAAATATACATATTACTGGAAGTCCCCAACTAGTCTGGTAAACTTCAAGCGGGTCACAAGGCTGTCAGAGAATTGCTGGAGGTCAGAAGGCACAAGTTGGCTTGGTCAACAAAAACTCTTCCCTAATATGGAGGATCGGAAGGGCCGAGGACTGCTTCGAAGAGTATGAATCTTCCCTTCATATTTTCTGTCACTGTACCACGATTGCGTAAAAAACAACGAATTCTTGGCTATATAATGGAGTCTGGGCTTGGTTCTTGACATTTTAGCGCTTGATCCGTACAGTGAAATAAAAAGGCCAGTAAGGCCTAATTGGACAGAATATATTGTTTTAATTTATACAACTAGTGAAATACTTTTTAGGGATAGTACACCCACGTTTTGATAGTAAAAGACTACTTTACTCAAAATGTTGGTGGCAGCGGTGGGATCTTTGTAAATGAATACAACGCACTGCAACCACAACGGGGTTGCCCTAGTGTAATGGACCATCCCGAATATAAAGACGAATACGTAAAGGCAAGCAACCCGACAGTCACCGTCCTACTTTAGCACAACGTTCAAGTAGTTGTTCGGCGCCGCTCTTCGCCAAAAGGGCAAATCTTTCTAGTGGCCTGGCTGCAAATCTGAAGTAGTGGGTTTGCTCATAGTTCAATAAGTACAGGCTGCGGTCGCGGAGCTCCTTGGACCCGATAGCAATCAAAGGATTTATTCATAGAAAAAACAGATCGAATGTACAACGATCTTCCACAGACAGTATTTCCTAACTTCCAGACTTCTCCGAACTGGTTCTTTCTCCTACCTATGCTTCGAGCTGCATCTATTAACTTCGCTTAACTCAACACATGAAAGATCGTTTCCCATTTTACCCAGTTAAACTTCCTGCCGACACGAACATCTGTTAAACCACTTGAAGATGAGACATTTAAATCCCTCCCCGGTGATATTTCCAACTTTTCAATTGATATTTAAATTAAAGCAGTTAACCACCTGCATTTCGGTCATTTCACAATTCTCCAACAAACTTTCTATAATCGGAACAAATCTCCAGCCACACACATGGGGGTGCAGGCTGGGCATCGAGATAATAATTGTTCTATGAAATCAGAATTGTGCATGAATGCAATCTAAAGCTCTGATTTCCTTTTAAGATTCCCTTCGTATTTTGACCAGATGTATGCCGTATTGTACTGGCGTGGTGCCGTGTGCTCGAAGAAACCATATAGGGGATGAAAGGAAACCAACGGGGGGAAGTTCACACAATTCAGTCTCATTACATACAAAGAAGCTTTTCAAAACTTGTAATTTGACTTTGAATGCATCAGGACCTCCCTCTATTATCCAATGATTTTAGTTTCATGAAGCGAGCATGTTGTGCTATCTTCCCGCCCTCTCTGCGCCCCAAACCGGTGCAAGGGAATATGCTCGGCCGGAGATGGGGGCGAGTGGCGCTGGTGAATGGGCTCGGCTGAAGATAATATTATTCTCGTGCATACGTAAGGAAGACAATAAAGTCGAATTGTCTTTTGTTATAACTCACCATCGTCTCTCTATTATTATCTAGTAATAAGGCAAAGGCCTTGATGTGATGTATTCTAAGTTATGCTCGCCGATCCCATCCGCTCTGGCTCGCCCACTACTATCGGGAGGGCTGCCCATTCATTCGACATCGTATACAAGGGGGGATAGATAGCCCTCCTCCACACCCCAGCTACCACCAGTAGTGCAACTACAAGCCCTTCGTAGCAGGCGAGGACTGACTTGAATACCTTTCATAAAGTACTTTTGTCTTCTTCGACAATACTTACAGCCACTAGGTGTGTAGTACACAGAACCATTTATTATGATAGCATGCTGCCACCCCTTCTACTTTGGGGCATCTCAAGCTTTTGAGCCGCTGTAATTATACAATTCACCCCCATTGACGAGAATACTTGTCTTTGTCTGTTTATATGCGAAGCGATCGTCCATTGTGGACAGATTGCTTTTCATGCGCTCCTCCGCTATTCAGTTTGGCACAAAGCAATATTATAATTGATTGTGGGGGTAGAGCACAGCGTTGTTGAATAGTGGTCGGGGGTTGTGGGGTGGAGAGAAAACCATATTTTTCTTGTACAACTATAGAAGGCCCATTTGGGTTCCTTTTCAAAAAGGAGTCCATGGGACTCTCTTCTATTCACTACAGCATAGAAATTCACTTGAAGAACAGGCAGGAGTGATGACGGAGAAACCGGGGTTGGGGGGGGGATAGCAGGAAAATCTTTTGAATGTTGAATATTCTTCTTCTTTAGTTCTAAAAGGCTTGGTGTAAGCTATTCTCTCTGTTTTTAAAAGAGTCCTTTCGGACCGGACCTGATAGCTTTTGTTTTGTATAGAATTCGTCGTTGTCGACCAGCTACCGCCCACCCTCCCGGAAAGGGTGACTTCCTCTTTTGATTTAAGATCTCAATTATCGAAGACGATAAACAAAGAAAAAGGATTAAGGAAGGTCTGTGTTTTTTGTTGTTGCTGTGTTATTTCCAAGGATTTTATATAGGATCCTTGTGTTTACAGGATATATTTTTACACTAACATTTTTTCTCTTAGATGGATGTGATGAGTTGGGGAATTTTCGGTTTTATTATTTTGGATATGATTAAGGGAATTTTAAGTGATTAGAGAGGGAACATCAATGCCATATCGTAGCAGAGTTATGGTTGTTCTAAAAATAATCGGGGAAACAATTTTGTAAGGATGATCCGTCACAGGGTACGACATGCTCAAAGTTTGAATAGGGATTTATTGTGTGAAACAGTTCAAAGAATGATCCTCTCTATGTTACTAAACTTTATGGTAATCCTCATACAAACATCGGTGCGTAACCGATTATTTGGGGCTTCGGTAGTCTAGGGAGTGAGGCGCCTGGCTACCATCCCCGAAGTTTCGGGTTCGAATCCCTGCAGCATCACGGTCCTTCGTCTTTCCCATTTTCCCCACCACATTCCTTTTTTCTTCTTTCCTCTTTACATTCCTGATTCCTCCTGTTATAAGAATAGCCCTCCTTTCATTCCACCTAACCTAGCCGTCCCCCGTTCCACCAAGAGCATGTCGTCGGTTGGTTGATGAGATTCTCGTTTTAGGAGGCATAACATTCCAGCGAGGTTTTTCTCGATGCCCCGATGTCAGAGTCGCAGAGTAATGGTTGGGAGTGGCTTGGTTGTAGTAGTATCTTCCTTCTCTATCTCCCTTCGCTATCTTCCGTCTAGAGCTTGCTGTTCGACATTGGCCTCTATACGAAAAATAAAGATTGTCGACAGCACAAAGGGCTTTCCCTGAGCTGTCTGATCTTTCTCATAAAAAACAAGATCTAGTGGGCAATAGTGAGCTTTAAGACTGGCGTCGAATGGAGAGTGATGTGCAACCTTAGGACGAATCGTCGGATATGACGCCTCCCACCACTCACCCCCCAAGTTCCTACTATGACTTTGAAGTGGTGGGAGGTTGCACATCCTTTAAAGCCTACCAAGCCAAGATGTAAATATCATTTGTGTCGAAGGCTGCGAAAGCCGGGTGGGTAGTTTTTGCTAAAACGATTACCTCTAGGAACCGGGTACTCTCAGTTGTATAATGCCTTAGCATGACGTAAAGGCTCTGTCAGGGTTGACCTTGCCTTTCCTACCATACTGGGAATACCAACAGACTCTGACTCTACCTACTCCACTCATGCTTCCGTAACCGGTTATTAGGGCACCCACTAGTTTGGTGAAGAAGCCCTTGCTGATCGGGCTTTAATTAAGCACACCAAACCCTGAAAATTGGCGCCTGGATTGGAGATTCGCACCTGGATTAAACAACTCTAAGCGGCGTTGTTTCTTGACGTAGCCGAGACATTTTTGGAGCCTAGTAGAAAGAAGGATGACTTGCTGGCTTGATTAATGCGCCCTGCGACCTGTACTACCACAGAGGATAGATACGACGGAGGACCTCATCTGCAAGCTTTGCCTTGAGGTGTATCAGTCCGCCCTTCATGTTTCGTGAGTGCCCCGCTATAGTTCGAAAAATCAAGTCTAACCGAGACACAACATGGTAGGCTGCCTGAACCTGTTCAAGCGGTCTGACCTACAAATTGGATGTAACTAAATGAAATGAAGTGGGCGTGGTACTCTTGGACCAATATCTCATCTAAAAAGAAGAAGAAGCCGCGCACCGTAATAAACGTTGCCGGTTTAATTGTTAAGGTTGCATTGTTTGTTAGAGGCAGAAACCTAAGCCAAGTCCTTTCTGGTATCATTATTACTGTTGAAGAAGATGGTAACATCTCTTCATTCTAGGACTCTTTTACCAGTCAGCAGTTCTTGAAATCCAGCGTAGTTTATATCTTCTAAGCTCGATTTTGAACTCAGGCTGAACCCGAGTCCAACAAAATGTAGACGCGAGTCGAGTTGAGTTAGGATCAACTGAACTAGATTCAGCTTGGCTACCTGGGTTGAGTTGAAATTATGCATATAGACCCGAGTTCAGTAGTTGATAGTTGCCAGTATCCCTGTGAAACTCAACTCAACCTCAACTCAACTATTCAACTCATCATGTACATAGTAATTGTCCTGGCAGTCCATGTGGCGAATTTGTTAACGTAGATCATTAATCCTCCGACGCTGCTTAGGTCGTAGTCCAAAATCCTGAATGCTCCTCCTGTAGCTGACTTCTCGAAGCTGACTTCCCGTAGCTGACTTCTTCTTGACTACCAAAAAGACCACTCTCCGAATATTTATGTCAGTCCAGAGCAGAGCCGGCGCTTGGGTTTTATCCGCACGTGCAGTATGCCAGTAAGCTCCT
The DNA here is from genome assembly GCA_949987705.1 of Thereva unica. Taxonomy (NCBI): domain Eukaryota; kingdom Metazoa; phylum Arthropoda; class Insecta; order Diptera; family Therevidae; genus Thereva; species Thereva unica. Next base: position 12,959,851 of record OX465285.1, read on the forward strand.
AATTTTTTGATCGCATTGAAGGACAATGGAAAAATTACATCCCAGTCGAATTGCGCCCGGTGCATGTGCACCATTTGCTAATATGAAAGCGCCGCTCCTGTTTAAGTGCAATAACCTTCTTGTCGCATTGGAAAAAGCGGAGAATATTTCGCCAAGCCCCGATTTCTTGAATGGGAAAATGTTTCTATAGCAGGTTGCAATCCCTCTTTTCATGGGCATGGGTTGTCTAGTAATAAAAAAAGGCGACGCAATAAATCAAACTTTCATAACCCAATCATTCAGAAGAGATTACTAGCTACCAAATTTATTTGAACCACGTGTTCCGAAAAAAAAAAGAATCGCAGCCATTACTATTGAACAAGCAAATTCCTTTATATGTGCTCCAGACAAATTTTTTCCTTTGCTTGAAAATTAGATGAGTATTCAACTTTCTCATAATTTGAGTATACAAAAAAAAATATTCTATCGCTCACAAAAACCCAGAATTACAGGCAAATAAGGCTGACGATTTCAATTCAAGGCCTCACTAACAATGCCACAGACAAACGAGGTACATCCACCATACCCTCACAGTCACCGCCCATATTTGAACTTATACTATGTTTCGCTTTTGCTTTTCAAATCTAAACCAAGTCGCTCTGGATATAATACAACCATCATTGAGTACCATCGTCCTCGGTTCGTTCTTCACTTTAACACCCATGCAGCAGCAGCAATAGCAGTCATCAGAATCAGAATATTTTCTCCGAATAGGGTAAGCAACAAAAAAAAAAAAATAAAAAGAAAGTAATAATATATAGAGTATGCATGTATATGTATACATCGAAGGAGAAAGGAGAAAACGCCACAGAACAGAAGCGAGGCAAAGCAGAGTCACCTATAGTTATGATTCGAAATTAACGCTATTCATGATGATTTTCAAAAGAAGACGCCATTGTGGCAACAATTTAGCTCTCATTCACAACAATTTCAAAAGCTCAGTGCGCGCTTTTCCCATTTCCATGGTTGGTTTCATCGCCAGTCACCACCAGCACCGTTCTATACTATATTATATGGCATCATGCTATCCGCCCAGGGACAAGGATATGAGCTCCAGAGGGCTAAGAACTTATGCGCTGTTGTAGGAGAATTGAGAGATTCATGCCTGGCATCCTATTTGAAGGAAAGTTCTTTTTCCTTGTACAGCAGGAAAATGTGTTGCAGTATGGTTTTATTACAAAAAAAAGGAAATCCTTGATTTGATAAAATTATTCAACATTAGATGGGGTATGAGTGCTATAAAAGCGAAGCGGACGATCTTCAATTGACTGGAGGATGCGTCTTGTTCCTTGTGCTGCTAATGGGATTTAATCTCTTGTAATTGGAGCAAAGGCTAACAATTAATATCATTTTAATCTAGTCCTTTTTATCATAAACCTGGAAAGGGATATAAGGATGAAGCAGGATTCATCATCTGCGTTGTGGAACCTCGGTAGCGTAAGGCTCGACTAGGAACCCAGATGCTATAGTGAACTGAATTTCAACCCTGAATCGTCAACAGAGAGAAAACTTATTTTCTTCGGAATACAGCCTATATATGACGAAAAGAAATATCACCATGCACTTCTTTTCAATAGTAAGTTTCAGGTGGTAGAATTCAACATCATGCGGCAAAACTAAAAGGTCTTGGTTTGACTACAGCAAGAGAGATCATGCACCACCATTCGATACCTGAAGGTTCGTATTGCTAGCGCCATAAGTTATTCTGAGAAATCACCGCATCCTTCCATTTCACGACCTTTTTGTCAATGCGGCTCCTTACCAACCCTCTACAAATGGCAGTTATTGGATCTCATCGCAGAACTCCGAAGTCGATTCCTGCTTAGATTGTCACAGATCTTGCATTGATCCATCGCTTTTCGTCCGCTAATTCAAACAAGCTTCACAATATTTGGCTTCGCACAGCTGGTTGGTTTTGCCAGGGATGCATTAATCTTTGTCTGATTCAGTTGCCTCGTCAGTTCCTGATTATCCAGTGCTATGAGAGCAGAGGCCGCATCTCCGCCCAGTGGACTAAGGTGTATTTTATGTCGACTTGTCCGCGAAAATATAGTATATAATATATCTTCAGGTTTCACTAGCCCAGTGCCTCATGTGGGCCTGGATTTCCTTATAAGGCCCACACAAGCCGTCTTAAGCCTTGCCTCATTCGCACCTTGAGGAAATCCTCTTGAGGAAAATCTTTGCAACGCGATCCCGAGTGGGTGAGGATTGAGAATTTTGACATGGATATATGAGTAAAATTGCTTCGGTATGGAAAGCTTTATATTTTTAAAGGTGTGTGTTTTACCAATACGGCCCCCAACTGAGTACTAATCACGTCCGATGCTGCTTGACTTCTGTAATCGAACCAGAACCAGTCTATATTATTTCTGTGTGTGGCGTTCGTTAGGAAAGTAAGAAGGAAACCCTCTCGGCATGCCCCTCATTTGCCACATGGGGTCCTCATGAGGAACCCAGGAGAAAATCCCTATTTCGGCATGTCCCTGAGACAATACCCTTTTTTAAATGCTAATCGGGTATTGTTTGAAAAGCTTAGACTATACAGTTATAAGTTCTTAAAAGCTATAATATAATATGTTTAGTTTTCATATGAAAAGCGTGAGGCCCTTCGACCACGTTCCAGCGACCGAGACGGCCCTCCAACCATCTGGGTTATTAGGTGCACATGAAGAATTGCAAGTGTGGATTTCCTCACCCAAGCCGAAAGTGCGTGTGCACTTGTTCTTCCATCCCCACGCTCTCTTCCGTCCTGGTCAACACTTACTGTGAGAAATACTAGAAATGTCATTCTCTACACTCTGTCTTGCTGACTAAGTGACCTTGCCCCGCACACCGCTATTCTACCACACGAAGACCGTTCCTCATGATGTCTGCAGTAGTGCTCTTCAATCTGTCTCGTGCCATAATCACCATATCGTCGGCGTACCCGTACCATTAGTTCCACGGCTTGTGCCTATTCCGTATATTTATCATTCCTTCACAATTCTCTTCTCTCGAGGTCAGACCGGTGTGCGATTGAATTCACAGACTCCCTGGGAGGTCCCTAACAATTTCCCATTCAAAAAAGGGTCGCTCCAAAAATTTCCCAAAACCGGAAATTTTGCAAAGGGGTACCCTTGGGATATTTTTGGTCGATTTCACGAACGTGCTGGGATCTTAATGAATGGGGCATCGTTGGAAAGGGCTCGCTCCCCCCGAGTTCAACGCACAAAATTTGGTCCAAAAATTCCAAGGGGTTCGGAAGTTATGGCCGCATTTGTGAATGGCCAAATGAGGGTGGCGAAATGCCCATTATCTCGGGAAATACTGGTCAGACCGGTGTGCGGTTGAATTCACAGACTCCCTGGGAGGTCCCTAACAATTTCCCATTCAAAAAAGGGCCGCTCCAAAAATTTCCCAAAATCGGAAATTTTGCAAAGGGGTACCCCTTGGGATATTTTTGGTCGATTTCACCAAAGTGCTGGGATCTTAATGAATGGGGCATCGTTGGAAAGGGCTCGCTCCCCCGAGTTCAGCGCACAAAATTTGGTCCAAAAATTCCAAGGGGTTCGGGAGTTATGGCCGCTTTTGTGAATGGCCAAATGAGGGTGGCGAAATGCCCATTATCTCGGGAAATACTGGTCAGACCGGTGTGCGATTGAATTCACAGACTCCCTGGGAGGTCCCTAACAATTTCCCATTCAAAAAAGGGCCGCTCCAAAAATTTCCCAAAACCGGAAATTTTGCAAAGGGGTACCCCTTGGGATATTTTTGGTCGATTCCACCAAAGTGCTGGGATCTTAATGAATGGGGCATCGTTGGAAAGGGCTCGCTCCCCCGAGTTCAACGCACAAAATTTGGTCCAAAAATTCCAAGGGGTTCGGGAGTTATGGCCGCTTTTGTGAGTGGCCAAATGAGGGTGGCGAAATGCCCATTATCTCGGGAAATACTGGTCAGACCGGTGTGCGATTGAATTCACAGACTCCCTGGGAGGTCCCTAACAATTTCCCATTCAAAAAAGGGCCGCTCCAAAAATTTCCCAAAACCGGAAATTTTGCAAAGGGGTACCCCTTGGGATATTTTTGGTCGATTCCACCAAAGTGCTGGGATCTTAATGAATGGGGCATCGTTGGAAAGGGCTCGCTCCCCCGAGTTCAACGCACAAAATTTGGTCCAAAAATTCCAAGGGGTTCGGGAGTTATGGCCGCTTTTGTGAATGGCCAAATGAGGGTGGCGAAATGCCCATTATCTCGGGAAATACTGGTCAGACCGGTGTGCGATTGAATTCACAGACTCCCTGGGAGGTCCCTAGCAATTTCCCATTCAAAAAAAGGTCGCTCCAAAAATTTCCCAAAACCGGAAATTTTGCAAAGGGGTACCCCTTGGGATATTTTTGGTCGATTTCACGAAAGTGCTGGGATCTTAATGAAAGGAGCATCGTTGGAAAGGGCTCGCTCCCCCGAGCTCAATGCACAAAATTTGGTCCAAAAATTCCAAGGGGTTCGGGAGTTATGGCCGCTTTTGTGAATGGCCAAATGAGGGTGGCGAAATGCCCATTATCTCGGGAAATACTGGTCAGACCGGTGTGCGATTGAATTCACAGACTCCCTGGGAGGTCCCTAGCAATTTCCCATTCAAAAAAAGGTCGCTTCAAAAATTTCCCAAAACCGGAAATTTTGCAAAGGGGTACCCCTTGGGATATTTTTGGTCGATTCCACCAAAGTGCTGGGATCTTAATGAATGGGGCATCGTTGGAAAGGGCTCGCTCCCCCGAGTTCAACGCACAAAATTTGGTCCAAAAATTCCAAGGGGTTCGGGAGTTATGGCCGCTTTTGTGAGTGGCCAAATGAGGGTGGCGAAATGCCCATTATCTCGGGAAATACTGGTCAGACCGGTGTGCGAGAGGTGAGAGGTCCCTGGGAGGTCCCTAACAATTTCCCATTCAAAAAAGGGCCGCTCCAAAAATTTCCCAAAACCGGAAATTTTGCAAAGGGGTACCCCTTGGGATATTTTTGGTCGATTCCACCAAAGTGCTGGGATCTTAATGAATGGGGCATCGTTGGAAAGGGCTCGCTCCCCCGAGTTCAACGCACAAAATTTGGTCCAAAAATTCCAAGGGGTTCGGGAGTTATGGCCGCTTTTGTGAATGGCCAAATGAGGGTGGCGAAATGCCCATTATCTCGGGAAATACTGGTCAGACCGGTGTCCGATTGAATTCACAGACTCCCTGGGAGGTCCCTAATAATTTCCCATTCAAAAAAGGGCCGCTCCAAAAATTTCCCAAAACCGGAAATTTTGCAAAGGGGTACCCTTTGGGATATTTTTGGTCGATTCCACCAAAGTGCTGGGATCTTAATGAATGGGGCATCGTTGGAAAGGCCTCGCTCCCCCGAGTTCAACGCACAAAATTTGGTCCAAAAATTCCAAGGGGTTCGGGAGTTATGGCCGCTTTTGTGAGTGGCCAAATGAGGGTGGCGAAATGCCCATTATCTCGGGAAATACTGGTCAGACCGGTGTGCGATTGAATTCACAGACTCCCTGGGAGGTCCCTAACAATTTCCCATTCAAAAAAGGGCCGCTCCAAAAATTTCCCAAAACCGGAAATTTTGCAAAGGGGTACCCCTTGGGATATTTTTGGTCGATTCCACCAAAGTGCTGGGATCTTAATGAATGGGGCATCGTTGGAAAGGGCTCGCTCCCCCGAGTTCAACGCACAAAATTTGGTCCAAAAATTCCAAGGGGTTCGGGAGTTATGGCCGCTTTTGTGAATGGCCAAATGAGGGTGGCGAAATGCCCATTATCTCGGGAAATACTGGTCAGACCGGTGTGCGATTGAATTCACAGACTCCCTGGGAGGTCCCTAGCAATTTCCCATTCAAAAAAAGGTCGCTCCAAAAATTTCCCAAAACCGGAAATTTTGCAAAGGGGTACCCCTTGGGATATTTTTGGTCGATTTCACGAAAGTGCTGGGATCTTAATGAAAGGAGCATCGTTGGAAAGGGCTCGCTCCCCCGAGCTCAATGCACAAAATTTGGTCCAAAAATTCCAAGGGGTTCGGGAGTTATGGCCGCTTTTGTGAATGGCCAAATGAGGGTGGCGAAATGCCCATTATCTCGGGAAATACTGGTCAGACCGGTGTGCGATTGAATTCACAGACTCCCTGGGAGGTCCCTAGCAATTTCCCATTCAAAAAAAGGTCGCTTCAAAAATTTCCCAAAACCGGAAATTTTGCAAAGGGGTACCCCTTGGGATATTTTTGGTCGATTTCACCAAAGTGCTGGGATCTTAATGAATGGGGCATCGTTGGAAAGGGCTCGCTCCCCCGAGCTCAACGCACAAAATTTGGTCCAAAAATTCCAAGGGGTTCGGGAGTTATGGCCGCTTTTGTGAATGGCCAAATGAGGGTGGCGAAATGCCCATTATCTCGGGAAGTACTGGTCAGACCGGTGTGCGATTGAATTCACAGACTCCCTGGGAGGTCCCTAACAATTTCCCATTCAAAAAAGGGCCGCTCCAAAAATTTCCCAAAACCGGAAATTTTGCAAAGGGGTACCCCTTGGGATATTTTTGGTCGATTTCACCAAAGTGCTGGGATCTTAATGAATGGGGCATCGTTGGAAAGGGCTCGCTTCTCTTCTTACAGAGAAAATTTTTTATTTTTCTTTCTACCGATTCTTTCTGGTTTCGGTAATGATCATCGAAGTCAAGCAGCAAACGGTGAGGTTGTATTTGGATGGAGCCTTCTTTCACTACTGTTTGAACTTAAACCTTTCTCTCCAATATCGCACTCGACGCGCAGTGTTTATACATTTCAACATTACTACACTCTAAAGTTCATACACAAAGTGCATTTCACCTGTTCTGTTCTGATTAAAGCATCCCCAAAAATATAATTGGTTAAAATCAAGCGCCAAGTTTAAACTGGTCAATTAAATCCTCTCTCTATCCACATATGCTGATATCCTTACACACCAATGTCATTAAGGCAAACAGACGGCATCCTTTATCCTTTTCCTTTTGTTAAGAGAAAGGACACGAACTTGTGTTGGCATACAAACTAACCGACTTTATGACATCTATACAAACATGCATTATCGTCATGTCATACATCCATACATACATATACCTACACACGAAGGACATATTCGTTTGTAGCCATGTTCATAGCACTGGGAGGTACTGTGTAATATTTGATGACAACGATGACAACAGTGTCCATTGTGTTCAACCAGCGTTGGAAAGCTTCACACAAAAGCTACAAGGACAAAGGACTAAATCAGAAGAGTGAAATATCAACATACATATACTTACCCCGGGCATAATTGTGTACCGCGTGCACATGTGTGTGGGTATGGGTATGTTGGAATATCTCCTATACAGCCTATATGATATCTCAAAATCCTTTTCATATGAAACAGCGAAAAAAAAACATAACAGAGGAGAAAAGCTCAGATGTTTTTATGAAATCATTCGCATACATAAAGATAACGTGGAAAATAAGTAAACAAAAGCTAATTCTCTTCTTTCTTTTTTTCTCTCTCTGCTGTATGCACAAAAATCCTTGCCATAAGGATGAAAGCTTCCTTTTTATGTTTGTTTCTGTTTATGCGCTATCAACCGTGCACGATTGAAGATTTCTGCTGTTGTAATTAAAGGATATGCACGGAAGCAACAAGCTTTCATTTGCCTTTCTTTAATTAAACATTCTTTAGTTTATTTTAAAGGACGTACAAGGGTCATACAGTAAACGAGGATTCTTTAGAGATAAGATATGGAGAGTCATATGAGAAATTTGTGTTGACTTAGCTGGATTCGTTCTTTTTTTCTGGCATTAGATTTAAAAAGGAGAAAGCTTTAAGGCCACTTGTTGAAAACTTTTATTATTAGTGTTAGTTTTTGGGGGGAGTTCATGATGTTTACAAACAAGGAACTGCTTTTTGTAAACCTTTAGCTATTCCGGTGTTTTATGTACTAATCTGTATAATATCATCTTATCTTGTGTTTTTAAACGTTGAAGTTTAGTATGTGAAATACTAGCGCGCGGAGGTAATGCCCTTTTGTACTGTGGAGCGCTTCTATCATTGAGTGTAATGTCCGACAGCAACGTCTAGTCGAAAAAATAGTAGAGAGAACAGCGAACGAACTAGAGTTTAGTTGGACTTACACGAGCCAGTACTTTTGTCCCTTACACAATGTTAAATTGTACTAAAGCCTCCATATTTTGTCCCGGTTAAAAAATAATGTCCTACTGGTACATGAGCGTGTATCGAGAAAAATGAGGCGAGGTGTGATTGTAAATTACGTAGTGGAGAGAAATTTCTTACTTTTTTTGAAATAGTTTAAAATTTAAATTCTAGGTGTAATTGTAAACACGAACTAGGACGAACTACTGACACTCCCCCAATGGGCGTTTTATTGCACGGAGATCTAATCCAATACTACTCTGAGGCAGGATTCTGATTGATGCCCAGTAGATGGCTTCCTCGCCTATTATGCTTAGAGGTGATGGTAGGAGAAAGTGCATAGCCGGACACCACAATCCCTAGGCTATCAAAGCAAGACGGTACGAACTATAAAATAAGCCGTACTTATGTTTTTGGTTAGGTGCGGTCACCAACTATGATCTACGATGATCTTTTAGTTCTTTGTCTGACTATTAACGTTACGGTTAGTGTCAATTCCATGCTTCAGAAGGATAAAAGGGTAGGAGGGCTTTGATCGACACCGAATAAGAACATCGTTGAGGTATTACTTCGCGGGATCCTGCCTGCAGCCTGTCCGGAACGAGTTTACGAAAGCTGACTCCTTCTTGCCTTGGCTCTTTTTAATGATATTAAATCGATTTCCAGAATCGAATTTTCGTTTTAATGAAATCGATTTTTCGATAAAATTGTCTTAAAAAAGAGATTTTATAAAAATCGAGTACAATATTCGAAACTTGTCAGCAGTCTGTTATTATGCCCAGGCCTCACCGACCTCAGTTCAATAATGTTCAGTTTAATTCACATAAGTGCCTTCACCAAAAGCTCAATGGAATGGCATTCCACTGTTCCAGTTTATTATTCTCTTTGGAGCGAGCTTTTACGTCATACTTCACTTCGAGTTCAGTTGGACGAACTGAGGTCTGTCTTATCCTCAGTTTAATATGTGGAAATTGTAGCAAATTGAGGCTGATTTAAAATTTAGTTCAATAATTTGCTCGAATTTGAGCAGTTCGGTGAGTGAATCCGGGCTAGTAAGGTCAATTTCATCCGGCCTAACAATCAACCAACAAAAATCTGCTGAAAACGTTCGTTTGCGAAGAAGAAGGAGAGAGAGGACTACGGGATAGGCAAATTTTCAAACTGGCCTAATCAGTTTGTATGTCTGTACCGAAATGGTGCAGTCCGCTCTAGTCCACAACAAAAACATGACCAAAAAGACCAAAAGTGGACCAGTCACGTCGTTGTTTTTGTCGTTGGAGTTTTTTGTACTCTTTTAATACGGGTTTGGTCCTGCTCCCCTGGATAATGGGAATGTTCCAGCTAGATTAAATAGAAGCTGGTGCTAAATATTTCAATACACTGCATGTTGCTCCCCTTATCTCCCTGGTGACTTACCACCGCGCAAGGTAGTTACTCACAATGGCAGTCTATGAGCCCACCGGCCCTTAGTAGACTCGTTCCACCTCCTCTGCCATTTTGCGGTGGATCACTTCGCACTTCCTCGGACTCACTCACAAGCCTCTTACAATCTGTGAGAAGTCGAAAGAGAGCAGTGGTACCATAATGTTCCTGATCCATCAAGTAATCGATCATTGGGCCTGATATTTGATTTGTCAAAATGACATGAGGTGGAAATGGCACCACTTCAGAAACCCCAGGCACCGAAATAATTGTTTAGCGAAAGAGGATATGTGGTCATCCCATCACAGAACGAAGATTAATCCTGCGTCTGGGATCGTAAAGGCAGGATCAGCCGTTTGATCCATAGTCACGAATGGAAAGGTGTGGCAAGGTTTGTTGGCAGTAAGATAGCACTTCGGTTTAGTCATTTAATATTGTTCACTCAATAGAGGCTTTGTTTCGCGAGGTGTTTGGCCATTCTGCTAAAAATAACGTAATAATTTAAAGCCAAAAACATTGTTGGGTCACGCAATCCATTAACTGCTACTATCCATTAACGGCCCGATTGCACCACACCAGTCCAAATTGCGCACCGAACTGTCACTCGTTGTGATTGGAGGGGTTACTCAACATTTCTCTTGAGCAGCCCATCGGGCCTTTCCACACTAGTATTCTGTATTCAGTATGCAAACGGGTTTTTTAGGAAGGGGGTAAGAGAATCAAGGAGAATTCTCTACAAAAAGTGATGAACTTGGAGAGAAATATGCAGCACATTTCAAACCTATTTCTCGGGCTTCAACTCACTAACACCAATAGAAACACAGTTTGGAGGGTCAGAAATTTTCAAGAAATTGCACACGCACACAATCAAGTACTTAATCGGAATATGAATGGTTACGCCGCTGCAAGAATACAGGTGTGGAAATCGCGGTTGTTGTCAATCCAGTTTGCATACTGCATACAGAATACTAGTGTGGAAAGGCCCATTGAACGAGTGTGTATCGATCCACATCTAAAAACCTCCTAGTTTTTACTTGTCAAATGTCATCGTATTGACAGTTGTATGTTGACAGATCAAAAAAGGCGCGAAATTTAAATTGACACCTGTTGTTGAAAGATCCTTTATTTCCGATTGTGGATCTTTGATCACCTTTTCGAAGAAATGATCTTAGTTCTAAAATTGTATTCTAGGACCGTTGATCTTACTCCTCAAAATCATTCTATCATGTAACACACCTAATTATAACCTAAAACACGATCACCGTTTCACCAACATAACGCCCTGCTATTCAAAACCAGTAATATCTCCAATCAATCAAATTATATGTCGGTGATTCCATTTATAATAATTTCGGGGCAAAGAAAAAAAAACATTGACAGGCCCAAATGCATAAAAAATATCCCGAAAAAAAGGATTCATCGATTCATTGTTGCATTGGTACAAAAGGATGCCAACTTCCTTTTTTAAAGAAGGCGAGCACACAAAAAAAATGATAAAATTATTGTGACCACAATCAAAAACCATTCAACCCTTAAACTCATCCCTCATAACAGAGGCCGGCCTTTGGCTACAACATCATACACAATGGGGATAGATGATAAATTGGTGAGCCACCCTTAACCCATTCTTGTTAGTCCATCTTCGATTCGGCCGTACACAAACATCTCAACTCGACTGAGATCCCATGATGTTCGCTCCTTTTGTGGTGGAGGTAGGTGGTGGTGTGGCCATCATTGGCGATAGAGGAACGGAATTTTCATCCGAGCTCCATCCTCGCCCCATAGACATTGCCATCGCCACAATTCTTGCCGTCGACGTCGTCTTGGTCCGCGTACATCTTCCTCAATACTTTGTGCGACGACAATAGAGAAGTCCTTCCCTTTTCACGACTTTTCTTTGCTTTGTTTCCATTCAACTGGGTCCGTTATTTTTCTCTTTTATATATATATAAATTTTTTTTTTTTCACTTTCTTTCTTAAGATCGCTTTGAATGTGGTCCCCATTCAGTTGCCAAAAGCTTTTCTTCCTTTCGTATTCTTTGGATTCCTTTGTACCGGGGCGGCCCATTGGGATCCAGCGCGACGACCATCATTTCGAGGTATCTGGATGGGAGCTTTTCACTGGGTTCATCGAGTGAAAGAATTGTTTGCGTACTATTCGCATCTGTAATCGTCATCTATAGCCGTGGTCTCGGCCTACATTGACACCTGCACCCACACCCCCGCCAACGAAACAACAATTCGACCTTTCCACGTGGCGTTTGGCGGTTATCTTGGGGGCGTGAGGTATGAGGCGAACGAAGCTTTCATTGATATTCGGCTGCAACTCTATTATGCAGAAGAGGAGGCAGCGCTGAGGTTTGGCGGGTGCCTTTTGGTCTGTTCGGTGACTATGGATTCTGGGCGCCTGATAGCATCGCAGAGTTCGTTTCAAGAGGAGGGAAACCGATGACTTGAGAGTTTTTCCTCTTTAAATGGTCGGGAAATGGTTACACTACCTAGAGCATTACTGCGGGATTGGGACGTGAAAAGGTTCTGCTTGTATTCACAGTTGTCCTTTGCAGGAGCAGAATTGAACTATATGCTGCAGTGTGAGGCTTAACACCCAAAAGAGATCCTCTTTTTGGCGAAAGAAGAGAGAAACAGGAACAGTGAGTCCCTGCTTGTGACATTATACAAATGTAACAACAGTCACGGTTTCCTTTCGCGTATGGGACTGGATCTGAAGCTGGGATCCTGGGTGCTACTTATTCACATAGTGCAAGAAAATCCTTTAGTCGAGTACTTGTTCAAGAGGGGAAAATTAGTTTTACATACATTGTTACTAAAAATTGCTTATTTTGATTATTATAATTGTAAATGAAATTAGTTTGAAATTTGTGCTGCAATTAGAATTTTATTGAGCATATGATAATGGGCGAATCAAATTAATTCTGTCTGCTGAATTTCGAAATTACTTGACCATAGTTGATGATGTTATCTTCCTGAAAATTAATTCCTTTGTTCTGTGTTTGATTTATCTTTGCATAATTTTATTAATAAACATACTTATCTCTTGTTTAATGAATAATTTTGGAAGCAACTACAAGAGTTTGAATAATTTTTAGTTAAATAGTTCTTATGGCGTAAAAATGAATTTATTCAAACTAAATATCCTCCATTATTATCAACAAATGTTTCAGCATTTTTCGGGTAGAGTCATAATACCATCGGTGAAGCATTTCTGTAATATGTAGTTGAAAAACTGAATCAAGTAGTTTTCAGAGGTTTTTTTTTTGAAGCCAGCTTTTAATTCTATCGAGATAGTTCTGAAGAGATGGGATCAGGTGATAGTCTATAGATAGACAAATGGTTCATCAAAACTTCCTAACCAAACCTTTCCATTGTTTGATGGGTCAGCCAAGAAGTGTATGATGGTTCTTTCCTATTATTCAATTCGGAAATTTTTTGTTCAATTGCCAGGGGTAAATTCTCTGGTTGTCCACGAAGGAGTTGAGAATCAATCGTCTGACCAACTGGAAATACCTTATAGTGGACGATCTCCTTCCAGCCCTACCCCTTCTGACACACAGCATCATCTTTTTCGAAGGCAATGAACCCCGGCTTCACGAACGTTTGTTACGGCTCATTATCACTTGTCCACGATAGTTGACGAACGATTACGATTGTCGTACGTGACCCATCTTTCCTCGATCACAAGGCGTCCTAGATATGGATCAATTTCATAGCCTTTCAGCAGCACATTGCAGAAGATAATTTGGTATATCATGTTTTTCCGCTGAACCCATGAGGAACCCAAAAAAAAAAAAAAAAAAAAAAAAAAAAAAAAAAAAAAAAAAAAAAAAACCCACACATCGACCTTCTTTTTCTAACCAGTTTTAAATAACTGGTTCAAATCTGTTCTGTGATCAATGGCTAGTTCCATACCAATATCGAAAATGGGGACGTGCCTATTTTGCTGCACTTTTTTAAGAATTTCATTAGGGTCTTCAGTGATTGGACGACCAGAGCATCTTAAGCGAGCGAACCTTTTCCGCTTTCACCGAGTAACTTCCTTCTCAACCCTGCACTTCGGTCTGCAATCTACGTACAAGTCCTAAAACCGGCCTCATCTTGAATGGACTAGCCCATCGAAAACCGACTTAGCTTGGCTAGACAAGGGGCAATAACTCGCCATGAAACTCATCGATGATGGCAGTCTTTGTTTCTCTATTGACTTAAGGAGCTACCGTATGAATGCAGCTATTACCAAATCGACTGCTCTACACAACCTGCAATTTTCCTCTTAGCGTACACTACTATCTAGAAGCTTATTTTTAAATAGAGAACGACTCGACTGTGCAACAATCTTCCGCTAGTATAATATCCGTAGATCGTTTAATATCCTAGAGGTGCCATCGACTTCGCTTACTACTAGACAATACAGCATGACCTGGACGACATATGAGTGTACAAAGGATTATTTCTGAGCTTATATTATAATGTGGGACATGATTGAACACATAAAACCTTGCAGTGTAAGCAAAGCCTACTAGGTACACTAGGTAAGGCTTGGTATTGCAGACGAATAGATGGCCTTAGACCCTGTTTAGACGGTGCGCTTCAGCGCAAGTGCCTCACGAAATTTGTTGGTGCGGGGAGGTTTCGGGGCGGTGGGAAGTGAGTCTTGATCAGAAAGGGATTCACTTGCGCTTTTTTGGCGTTTTAATTTCATTTTGTTCCATCTTCGTGTTCCATTTCACTTTAGTTTCAGCCTTCTAAGTGAAAACACGTGCGAGAAAACGTTATTTTGGCAATTTACAAAAACACCATATCACTTTTCTTATTTAAAAAAACGGAAATACTCTGGATATCGCAAAAATTGTTATCACACTTTATAAAAACACGGCAATACTTCGTAGATAGCAAATTATTTTTTCCCATTTGTTCCAGCTGTAAAGGAAGCGACTGGGCTCAAAGCGAATCGTCTAAACAAATGTGCGCTTTGAGGCGACTCAAAGCGCGCGACAAAGCGCAACATCTAAACAGGGTCTTAGTATTGCGCAAGAATTAGACCAAAAATGGTCCTGTTCATAAGATCAATTTTTGGCCGAAGATGTCAAACAATATAAAAGTTGTCGCATTCATCACTCAAAGTTACAGTAAAACACAATGCAAAATGTCGAACAGGAAGTGTCTAGAATCTAGATCCTTTAAGTCCAAAAATTTTCTTTGGTAGTGATTGACCCCGGTAGCCCACAAGTTAAGGTGTTCGGTGAGAGACTCGAAACCCTCGCGAAGAACTTTCTTTCCACTACTCCCATTTAAATATCGATCCTTCTTCCTTGTGACCTTTCTATTAAGACATTTTTTCGTCTTCACTCTTCGCATAGCGAGAAAATTGAACAGGAGGACCATCTATACGTCGCTGTAGAATTTGATTGGAATCGGAGTATGGATCCTACGGCTTAGGCCCAACAATGAACAAAGAACTCTGGTAAAAATAAGTGCTCACCAGTTTATGTTAAAGATCGTCGATGAAAAGGAGAAATTGATTCCGTCCCAACGCAGAGATTCTCCTGATTTAATAATCTACCAGGAGACGGTTTGCTCGCTCTGCTGAGTGGCGTGGCAAAAAAGATGTTGGCAAGGGAATTTCTACTAAGACCGAAGACAAGTAAAAACTAAATGACAAAAAGAGTGAGAGCACTGGAACGGATAGTTTCAAAACCGGTAATATTATAGGGCTAGGCGTATATGGCCCAAGGTTAAAAATGTCCATGGTCTTTGGAACTATAATTACTGTCTTTCAAGTTCAGGTACTCGCCATTCAGGTGTGTCCAAGAAGGCTACCAAACCAACGTAATTACTGAACGAATCTTAACCAATATGACGAATTGATTGGCTTCCTCTTTCGTTATTGCTATCTCTGCCTGTAACCTTAGGCATGTATCCAGTGGCGGTTCCTCTTTGGAAGCAAAGGAAGCACTGCTTCCCTTGACCAAATAGGGAACATCCTAAAAAATAAATTTAAATATATCAAGATTAAGCACAAGAAAAATCTTAATATATTTCCTCCTCTGGAAACACTAAAGCCACGGTCATGATATGAGCGGCGAGCGGCAGAGTGTCAATACTAAAGTGCCACTCTCCGCTAATTCGAGACGTTAAATTTTTCTGCCGCTCTTATCGTGGCCGAGGCCTTACACAACATTGGGAAGCTGTAATATCTCCAGCTTATTTGGCCCTCTGAATAGAGAAGACGAGGAAGTGCAATTTATTAAACACGGGGAAGCATTTTGGCAACACTAATAAATAGCATTCTTTACGTATTTGTGTCAATCCCGGTCAGTGGCTGTGTTATATTCATTCAAAAACCGGGAGGGATATCGTTTCTCAGCAACCATCTCGATGAAAACGCTTCACTTGGCTAAATGTTTGAAGCAGACCCTTCGCAAAACCTGAACAAATTTCACTACGCCTATGTCCGGGATTGACAATGTATTTTGTTGTTGTGGCTAAAGTGAATGTATTTTGTTGTTGTGGTTAAAGTGGAGGGAGAGAATTAGAGAGAAAATTTCTTGATCCCAAGTGCTTCCCTCAAATCCGTGTACATGTACGCTATTTTCGGTTCCTTATCTTCTCTATTCAAAGATTTGGCCCAGAAAATCAATGTAAAACTCCAACACATTCAACTTAATTAAAGTCATACTAACGCAACGGTTTGTGTTAATACAGTGCCCTCAGAAGCTGAGCTAAACGCAGCTTCTTCGGACGGAGCCAAACAGCGGGATGTGACAAGAGAAATTTTCTGTATCCACTATATTCTCTTCGTTTTCTGGTAATCTGTTCTGGCTTCGAGCAATATTAAATTTTCTCTTAAAATTTTGCTTCGAAAAATATGAATTTTCGTTTATGTATAATAAGTCAAGAAAAAAGAGATCGAGGATAGGTGAAGTTTCTCTTTATATATTTTTGTTGATTCTAATTGGAAAATAAAGGGTTGTGTTGAATATAAGCTGATAACTTTGTAGCTTCCATTATATCTTTTATGATTCTCTTTAAGGATGATTTAAAGGGATAGAGAATATTTTTATGAATTGTATGAGTACGGGTTGCCTGAAGTGCCTTTTTGCAAGGAGAATGTAATAATTGGTGTCGGGGGTATATGCGAGGTATGCAGGGTTTTATTATTACTTTTTTTTTAGATTTTTAGTCAAAATTATGCATTTGAATGAAAAATTAAATGATATGAAAGTAGTAGTTGTAGTTTTTCAACAGCTTTGCATGCTTTAATTATCAACAGAATCTGAAAAAGGCGCAAAAAGCCCACTAGCAGCGAAAATATTTCGAAAAAATAACGAAAAAATGCGATTCGATTTTTTTCAATATTCTTGTTCACCATTATAAAATAATACTACATTTTAAAAAAGAATATACTTCATACGATGCGATGCACAAAAATTAAAGGGCAATTAATTTTCAAATTTGAAGTCAATTTTTGGGATTTGTATAAGATATTTTGACTTGCAATTCTAACCAGTTAGGGTTTATATTAAGTTCTCTGAAAATATCCGAAGTTATAACCAAAACACTAAAATTTATCAGTTTTTTAAGTTTTTTTTTTTTTTGAGGTTATATGTACAGAAATTTCATATTGTAATCGCTATTTTCTTTTTGCTTTTTCGGACCTACTCATGCCGAGATATACGCATATATATTTAGAAAGAACGACTAAAATGATAAAATTGTCACAAAATGACCGAAAACTTACAGAGCTGTTTACAGGGTTGTTAGCGCTAGAAAATGACCATTTCGTATAGCATTCGATGTAACTAACATGTTCCAAACGAAATTTTTTAGACTGTAAACATTTCCTTATGTTTTGCTTATTTCACTATATGTTATTTTTCAGTTTTTTTTTTAGTTAAAGGCTTCGATACTTTTACTTTTATCGTTTACCTTGCGCATTGCTTCCCTTATCCTGAACCTTACGAACCGCCACTGCATGTATCTGGGATCGGGAAGTAAATATTTAGGAGCAACTCCATAAGCTTCATTTTCTAAAAGATTCTGTCTAGGTACCGCCTGGACCACTCCCTGAGGCCCAAAATGTATAAATATTTCCGCTCCAACTCACACATATTTCAGTTAGTTTACAAAACTTAACATTTAGTAAAAGGACAACCTGCATTTAAATTTTTGCACCAACGTCATTCTCCTAAGCATCTAACACCTAAAGCTGCAAATGCACTCAAACGTAAGCTGTTCCCCCTTCTATACCTACAACAGCGAACATTATACCTAATCATTTAACAAACCATTTTGCAGCTACTTTTATCGCCATTGATATCGACAGCCATAATTCAATTTCGTGATAACACTTGGCACAGGATAACATGAAATTAATATACTGACGATTTGTGCTTCAACCCTCTTAATACTGTTGTCAAATTTTCCACCCCATTAAATGATTTGTGGGAACTTCAACTGTAACGGAAGAGGGTGTCTTTTCCTGTGCAGCCAACTTTAGCTGAGAGATACGAGGAATGATATTGCATATGAAATCATAGAGTAATTTTGGAATTGAAATTTCGGGCTTTTGTTTGAATTTTGCAGAGAGAATTTAAGTGATTTGGTTTTAAGTATGGACATGGTGAGTGTTTGAGTTTTTGGGGTTAAGTTCGCTCAATCCACCAATTTTTAAGTAACTTTCTATTTCCATCTTGTCCATTCGACATTTATTTATCGTAAAATAATTTTCGTTCAGTGAAATGGTAGTTCTGATTCTCATCGCAGAGGTAAAGGTTCCAAACCCTCAAGCAACATATCCTTTTTCTTTTCCGGTTATCTTCTTCTTATTTTTTGGTGGGCACTGCGACCTAGTTTATTTGTTCTATTATCCCAAGCCTGTCTTTAAAAATCTTCCAGGTTAAGGCATAGCCTAAAATTGATTTCAGATTCATCCGCCAGGAGCTCTGCTATTCTTTTAAGCTGCCACCCCTTAAAATTATAAGTTTGCCGTCTTAGCTTTGTTGATTTGAACGAGTTTTTTGGCTCGACAAGCGGCCTCGATATTTTTCCAGATATGACGAAATAGGTGGTCATGCAGCTAAACTCCAGAAAAATACGACTGCCAAAAAGGAACGATGTTCGAGTTTTTTGAGGTCTACAAATAAGCTGTTTTCAGCACCGAAATCATACTGCAATACTTTGACGAATTTGGAAGCGATATTAGTTATGCCGGATTCATCGTTGCGGATGATTCGCGCCGCACTTATGTCCGCGCATACTTTTTGTATGAAAAATTGTACCTTTCTCAATTTTGGGAAATTTTTGGGATTTTTTTTTCTCTCTCAAAAAAAGTTGAACCAACTTCAACTTTTGTGCGGCGGATTTTAAAAATTGTCAAAAAAATCCTATGTTTTTGATGAAAATTGTCTGAAAAACTGTCAAATCATACAAAATGTGCGGCACACTATGACTACAACAATGAATCGAAGTTCAGCTGACTCTCTTTTTGGGAAATTTGTGCGACGCGACTCATCCGCAACGATGAATCCGGCATTAGTCTATTCTTTGCAAACTAAAAATTGGAACCATTCACTACCGCTTAGGCAACTGCAGAGTGGTAAAGGCAACGCAAGGTGACACATCTCAGGCCTTCTCAGTCCTTTCGACAGTTCTCTAGGGTATGGATAAAATTATGAAAATATTAGAGAACGACAGAAAAAAGACAGTCCATATGATGATCCGAGTATCCGGAGTTTCTCTCACAATCAACGAAATTATGGAGATGATGAGCGAGTAGTCCAACCCCTGTGGACCATCCATTAACCCAAAAAAGACAGAAGTGGTGATTTTTATCAATAAAACAAAAGTTGTCAATTTCGTTCTGGTTACAATTAATGGTCTAGCACTAAGCTTATTCCAATCAGCTAATTTTGGACCCAAGACTAAATTGGAGGTTCAACGTCGAAGAGAGGACACAGAAAGTCAGCATTCTTTCTATGCTAGTAACCATATCTTTAGCGAAGGATGGTACTTCTCAAGTCTAAATGACAACCCTGATCAAATCTAAGGTGTAATGGTTATATGTAGTTCAATAGACTAAGTAATGGCTGCTCTACTTTTGACTACATTTTTTTTTAGTAAGCCCCTTCATATTGTGTCGACGATTATGTTTAGAGTGCGATGCCGAACAGCACAACGAGGAAACACGTGATTTTGCTCCACCCGATCCTATCGACATCGAAACGAAAAATGCAAAGGACCATTCTGCGGAGTGGATTCGAACCTTGGACCTCTGCGGTGGTAGTCGGGCGACTTAACCCTTAAGCCCTGTGCTGAAAGTCGAGTCGTGTTTCGTGACAAGTCGGTCGAGTTGAAGAAAGTGACGTTTCAGTCGAATTACGACTTTCAGCGCAGGGGTATAGAGTGAAAATGCCAAGTTGGGTTTAGGCTCCTGTAGTGAAAGTCGTGCTTCGACTGAAAATTTACTTCTTCGACTCAAACCATTGGTCGTATTGTGACGACTCGACTTTCAGCACAGGGCCCTTAGGCGAGTCGGCATTCTGAACTGAACTGAACCCAATACTCGCTCACCCGGAATCCATAGTGTGATCATAGTATCATTGTACCGCATAAGTCAATGTTGAAAACATCTTCCAAAGAGTCTCGTAGATCAAATTTTAAGCTAAGCATTAACAAGCTTAAGTGATTTGGTGTGCTATGGCTTTTGATAAAGAATCAACATGATATTTTGTCGTTTTACAAGCACCTTGCATCGTTGGTCTTTCAAATTTAAAAAGACTTTCCCTTCTATCTCTTGTATGTTCAGATTTCCTAACAAAAACGATTCCACCTGTTCTCACTCCTTTTTTTATTACTCCATCGAAACTCCCTTCGCTCAGTAGGACACAACCCTTGCCAAAAAACCAACCACCACCCCCACCACCATCCAGTCAGGTCCTATATTGTCCTGATTGTTGGTTTTCTTGTATTGTCTGACTGTATGAATTGGTCATCAAACATTGTCCTTGGGATTCAATTGTTAACAGGGGAAAAAATACGACGAAAAAAATGACATGTGAGTTTTCTATTTTTTGTTGTCGATGATGTTGTTGTTATTTTATTTCATGTGAACCAAAACGAGGAGGAGGGTGGTTTTGGTGGTTTCTATAAAGCTTCCTTTTCACGTGATTCAAAAAGCTTTCGTTCTTATTGTTCCGTTATTGTCTATTTTGGAAACCCTTGTCTCTGCAATGTTTTTGGCTTTTGTTTGAAATCTGTATGGCAGAAATTCTTTTGTTGGAGAGTTTAATTCATATACGAACGAACCTCTATTCTATATACTTTGATAACGGCAGAATAAATATCAATAAAAGGTTATGTTTTATTATTTTTCATTTTGATTCCAACATCTGTAAGTTTCTCCATTATCGGTTATATCAAAAAAATACATTTGTGGCTGGTCTTGTAATGTTCTGTATTTAATTGACTAGGAGATTAAGGATTCAATGTCGGTAGAAACTGTAATGAATAATTTTGTATTTGTAGATCGACATAAATGACGCTGTTAGAAAGAGATTCTTTGAAGTTGGCTTGTAATAAAGACTAGCAAAAGACTTATCTTCTTAGACTATCTATCTAATAGTAAAATTTCTCCCCACGTATTTCCCAACCTGTAAAAATATAAACAAAAAAAAATTGATCCTAAAAGTATGCAAAATAAAAACCACCAGCCCACAGGGACGATACGTCATTAGTAGAAGTAAACATGAATTTGTGCCCGTAGGAAGTGGTTTATCAAAATCCTTATTGAAGATAAATCCCTCCTCAATAAACCATGACCTAAGAGACTGTGAGAGGCTCGAAGAAATCATGTTAGTTATTATGACATTTTAGAGCATAAATAATTATTGTGTCGTAAATGGCGTATAAAATTGAAAACAACAAAACTGGAACTGTATTAATATGTCTTTATTATGTATTGAATAAGAAGAAAATAGAAGATAGAAATTTGTTGATAATAAAAATAAATTTGTCCGCTACGAAACTTAAAATTGAAATTCATCCCTTTCCATAAAAGTTCATCCAATCTAAATAAATGGTATTATGCTATTTATTTAATGTGTTATCTGCTTCAAATGATAGCGTCTATTCCGAACATTGTGCTTATTGATCCGGCCTATGAACAGGATTCGCTACTACTTTTCAAAACTGCTACTTCTACCATTCCGGATTCTGTGCCGATTTATCGAGTTTTTGCAACCCTACACTCTGTCTGGACGATGGCTGCGCAGTTCTTTCTAGTAGCTTCCTCCTCACTCAAATGATCTGGCTATCCTTACCTTCGGAGACTACCTTGTTTTATTTTCTTCCAGTCATTAGTGCTGCCATAACGCACATAAGATATTGTTGTAGGTTGTAGAGTGTTCGGAATTGTTCTTCTTTAGGGCCAAAAATTTTACTCGTAGGGTAGTCTGGAAAGAGTCTGAGATTTCTTGAAGGAGGAGGCAATGAGCCTTGCGTTTAAACTCGCAGGTGTTATAAGAATTCGGAAATACTGGCTGCAGAAGATTGTTCCACAATATAGTAATTTTCTTTATGGGCGAATTCCTAGACCATAGTTTTGCTCGAAAAGGTGAGGTTGGAGGCTCCAGGGTATTCCTAGAATCTTGCGTAGAAAAGCGATAGGACTTTGTCAAGGCTACGTCGAATGTACCACTTTTAAATAATTACAGCTCCGGGTCTAAGGTTAATTTACATCTCTTTAGAAATCCTCGACTCAAGGATAGGGGTCGTCCATAAATTACGTGAGGTGATTTTTGTGATTTTTCGACCCCCCTCCCTCCCCCCTAGTCTCACGTGAGATTTTTCAAATTTTATAAAATCCATAGTATTTACATTAAAAATACAAAATTACGGTCGTAACCACAGAGTTTGAATGTAGAACTGCAGGAAAGGCCCTCGCGTATAAAATCCGTGTACGTAACCGTAGTGAAATCTAGTGAAAGGTGTGTAAAAAGTTCATCTGTGTGAATGGGGGGGGGGGGGGGTTGGGTGCAAGATTTTATTTGAGATAACTGATAATTCGGACTGCTTGCCCTCCTCGCTTTTCCGCTTGTGGTGTTTCTTGTAGCACTAAATTCTAATGGCCTTTTCGCGGTTCAGTGTTACTTGGCTCGTACTCTGCAGCATTCGACGAGTCGCGCGAAACAATCGAGTAATTTTTTTGTGTAGGACTTACCCACATCTTAAGGGTCCAATTTACACACAGTTCGCCGGCAGGCCGTGGCCTGAAAGTTTTAGCCTTGAGGCCAAGTATTACCATACACTCACCGGCCGCCAACTGTATGGCCTGAAGTTCAAGAATGCCTACAGCTCAAAAAAGCTGACAAAAATCGAATTTATCGTCAGTTCGGGCCTGAAGATCTGAGCTTCTATTCACTCTCGAGCCGTGAATTGACGGGAAGAATTCACGCTGCATCCACTCGTAACAGAAAGCAAGGGGCGAGCTAAGCGTGAAAACCATCCACACTGGCGTTCGCGCTTGTTTGCAGGTGTTCACGGCGCGGCGTGAGGCTGGAGACGCCTTGAAGCTTTCGTTGAGGCCATGAACATTTTTGCGCTTGAATTAATAACCAGCTATGCTGAGCAGTTGTTTTCACCTGTGTGTCTATAGAGAATCATGATTTCACCTGCATGCCACGGCCTGTCTGGCGAGTACCTGAAGTATCATCCCTCAGTTAGACTGAGTCAAGCTTAGTCGTGCTGGTCGACCTGGTCTGACAGGCCACTGCCTACCGGCGGCCTGTAAGTGAATGGAGGTCTTTAGTGGAGAAACATGTTTTACTTAATTTAACCCAGTTTTCTCAGCATTTTACACTGTTTCTTTAAAAAAAAATTTACGTGATATTTGCCGAGACCCCCCCTCTCCCCCACGTGAGATTTGGTGAGATTTGGCTCGACCCCCTCCCTCCCCTAAACGCCTCACGTAATTTATGGACGACCCCATACCAAAAAAAGCCCTGAACCTACTACCAGATGGCAGAAGACCAGTTGGTAAACCACGGTCAAGGTGGGAGGCAATGTTAAGGCCGATGCAGCAAAACTGCTCAATATAAGAAATTAGAGACAAGCTGCGGAGCAAAGAAACGTCTGGAGGAAGACGCTGATGGAGGCCAAGACTCGAATTGGGCTATAGAGCCATCGAAGAAGAAATTCTCGACACTGAGATGCTTATTTAGCAATTTGGAATATGTAGTCGTTCTTAGCCCAAATAAAGGAGTGACTCGATGCCACGATCACAAAGGTCATGGTGATTTATGGTGTTGCTAACTTCTTCTGCGCTTAGTGGCTGCTAAACTCAGGAATCACCCTTTGTACTACTAGTCCGTCATGTCGTTTGTCACGTCATGGTGCAATGTCTAGCAAGCAGATTAGTACGGAAGGAGGTGAAATAGGTTAAGGGTTATGAGGGTTCAAGGGGTGTTGAAGAAGCCTAGATGAGAAGTGCGCCTTCTGTGTTAGAAGGGTTTAGTCTATTATTATTATGTCATTCAGCTACCTCTTTCTTGGACGTACGCTTTTGATGGTTTACTATAGCGATTGTTCCATTGAAATTTCGACCCTCCTCCAATATTTTTCCCGCAACATAGGACTAACTCACTCATACAAGTTCATTTATAAATAGAACAACTCGATTGTAGTGCAGTGAGTATTCCCAAACTCGCGCAACATCTTGAAGAGTTCAAACGTACAGTTCATCGATATCTACACCAGACCTTCTCTAACTTGCCCTTTTTTCCTTCGAACTATGCTTACTACTACACATTTCACCATGACCTGAATGAACGACAGTATCTGGGAGTACAAAGGGTGATTCCTAAGCTTGGTTTATCCCAATAAAAAAAGGGAAGATAGCGAAGATTAGGGGGGGAAAATGTGCCTTAAATATAAGATATTTACACTTGGTTTTACACCGAACTGCCATCGTACAGAGAGTTCAACAAAAAGGCGGTAGAAAAACAATGAGTTAACCCCTTTGAAAGTCTAAATTCAAACCCTTTCCATTTCCACTCTAACTGCCTACACGTTGAGTCTCATTAAGAAGAATACACACGAACACTACGACAGTATTACGTAAAGGAATTTTGTATAGAGCATGTACCGATTGTTATCTGGACTGCATTCTTCAAAGGTTATTTAAAGGCAAATTCAATTGTTCAATATCGAGGAGAGTGTACACATATATACCCCTTTCATTATTCCGTATATTATACACAAAATGATACTTTTATCTCAGCCCCAGATCCTGGAATTCACATCTAATGAGTAGGACACGAGCGCGTGCACTGAAACAATTGCTAATCAGGGGCTGCATAATTAGTGGCACTCCTGCAAAATCTAGTTCACTTCTATTGTGCTGTGCTGCATCGCCCACTCTTTGTGGACAACAATCAACAGCAGATATTCGTTGTGATAAAATAGAAAAACATGGAGTCAAACCTGGAGTGGTTGGTTATATCGTGGGCGGCTATTTCCATCTCCCCAACAATATAAATGGGTGCACCGACAGAGGGGGTTGGGACTAGTTCCATAGATCAATTCTTTATCAACACCAGTGTTTTCGGTGATTGTTCAGAATAGCCACCTCAATACTACTAGTTCCATAATTGACAAAGCTTTGTTTTTTTTTATTTCATTGTATCGAGGAGTGTGTGCGGCTTTTGTGCACCCCCGTTCCAATCGCAAATCTAGGACACTGCTAATAATGTTTCCCTATTGTAATGCATTGGTTTTTATCGCTTTTGGCTACCCTTTTGGAAGTCGTCATATTCAGTATTCGTTTTACTTCCTGTTTTTCAAAAATATCCCAACTGCAGTAGATCAACACTATTGTAAAGATGTGTGAAAGGATGGGGTAGCAGAAGCGAGTTTATGTAGCGCAGGATGTGATGGAGGGTGGCAATGTTATTCATTAGTTGGTATTCAATCTATTTGGGGTAAAATTATTTCATTTGGAATTTTTTTTTAAGTTTCCCACTGGTGGTAAATTGTTTTGTTCTGGTCAAAATATTGCAACCGGATGATGAATGCCATACACAATACATATACATACACAAATATACATAATTTTTGGCCGAATAATTTCTGGCTGTTGCAACAATAGATTTTTGTGTTCGCTGTAAAATGGAATAATAAATAAATGAAATGAATGGGAATCATTGTTATAAAAGATTTTGTTTGTGAAAGGCTTCATTTTGAAAATGGGAAATTCCCATTTGAAACTGAATTTTCAAAATATTTCTCGGGCGGCTTTTGTTTGAATTTATATTAAAAATAAAAAAAATCAAAGATTTTCCTGTAAAATTGCATATTTTAAACAATGCAATTGAATACAGCAGTAAATCAGTGTTGTAGTATGCTGGTAATAACGATATGTTGTAAAAAAGGAAGCCATAGTTATGTAATCCTTTTCTGAACACAATAACTCTTATGCAGGCAATTCACAACCTTTAATTTTAGACTGTTCAATAAGGCAAAACATGCTAGGCAATGGGGAGAGAGCTGAGGCGCTCCAAAAGAATTGCTTGGATGAAGTACTATGCAGAGTCTATCAGAGGCAGCTCCGAAAGCTCTTCTCCAAGGACTCTTCTAACGAAGCGGGACGACCGATAAGGATGAAACCCTGAGATACTTGTTCGGCGAGCCCTTTCCAGGGTCAATTTTCAAGACCGATACTTCAGAACTCTCTCTCGGAACATTTTCGTCCGAGACAAGGTTAACTAAACTGCGAGCTCTTTTCTAGTGTTGAGCAAGACACGATTATAAAATGACTAGCTGGGACCCGGTACGCCTCGCCGCACCCCTAAGGCAATAATAGCCAATAAAAACCACCCATTGACTTGATATTTTTCGAGATATGAATTTTATATAGTGCCTCAAAGAACAGGTACAAGTAAAATTAATGCAAATCATCAAAATCTAAATATTTACAACTTATAACGAAAGAATCAATTATTATTTCTGTCTAAAATTTCGAGCCATTAGATTCAATATTCTTTTAATTCTACTTATCCCACTCTTTCATTTGATACCCATGTTGAAGTGGTTGTGAAGAAAATGGTAATCCGCCCTCTTGAGAAGGCCGCCATGGATCTAACGGTATATTGAGTATACTGCATTCATTGCTTATTGTATTCTACTTATCATACCCATTCATTTGATACCTATGTCGAGGGGTTGTGAAGAAAGTGGTAATCCGCCCTCTTGAGGCGGCCGCCATGGATCTTAGATTTTTCAGTTGTTTCTTTTGGTTAAAGATATAAAAAATAGCCTACGACCTATTCTCAGACCTACCAAATATACATAAAAATCGGTCAACCCATTTCGGAGGAGTTCGGTAACAAACACTGTGACACGAGATTTTTATAGATATATGTAGATTTTATAAGAGGCGCTTCTTTTTAATTTAGAACCAGTACAATGTAATACTTCAAATAAGCCGAGGTGGCATTGTAATGCCAAAATGACAGAAGCAAGCAAATTAAAGAAAGAAAGCTGAATCTCTATGACTCCACGATGTATTTTTATATTTTACAATCACCCCTCGGCTCATTGCAAATTGGAAACTTTTCTGTCCCAATATGTAAAAGTAAGAAAGAAGAAACCCATGACTCAAACACACCTCGCCTCATTTATCTCTAAACACGCTTATATATCAGTAGGACATTATTTTTGAGCCGGTACATATGTATAAAAAAATTGAGGTTTCAGTACAATTTACTATCGTGTAAGGGACAGATGAGCTGTCTCGTGTAAATCCCTCTTAACTCTACTCCTTTAAGTTCTACAGCTCCACAGGAGGATATGAAATTTTCCCGTGACTCTTTCAGAAGTTCTTCGAGCTGATTCTTGAAAGCTGGTTTGTCTTTTCGGAGCTAGCTTCAATTGGGGATACATTCCAACCACTTGGAGGAGAATCGTTCTGGTTTTTATCCCTAAACAAGGTACCTTCATGCTATTCGACATTGCACTCAATGCTAGAACCCTTGATATTACAAGAGGGTTTAATCTCGTAGCGTTGGTCTTTTACTAAAAAAAATTATGATTGGTACTCTGGAGGTAAAGCACATCGTCGCAAGAAAAGATATTTTTTCAAAAAAGGACATCAAAAACAGATCACTGAAAATATGATATCCCGATCTTCTAAAGACCAAACCTTCATGAAACGTTTTATGACTGGCGCATACGGGGGTCAACGGAGATCTCAACTAACACCAAATCGCGGCTGTTCAACTCCAACGTTTAAGCAGTTGTTTGTTTGTATGGTTGCGAAACGTGGAAAGTCACCAATTCATCACAGGGCGCCTACAAGTCTTCATCAACAGATGCCTGCGTCGCATCCTAAAAATCCGCTGGTAGGATAGAATTTCAAACGAAGAACTATGGCGCCGTGCCGGCCAAGAAAGGATAGACGACCAAATCAGGCGAAGGAAATGGGATTGGATTGGCCACACCTTTCGACGCGAAAACGAAAATCTAACCAAACAGACCCTTGACTGGAATTCGGAAGGATCCCGTTGAGTGGGAAGACCTAGAACAGGAGGGCAACTGTTTCCACCCTATGTCTCATGAGGGATTAAATGAACGCAATGATGATGAACGATGTCTAATAATGGCTTTAAGAGAACGACCGTCAACAAAAAATGCTGAGATTTGCAGTGTAGTCCTGGTTTTGAACGATTTGAACACCATTTATTTCATTCTTTGCAGAGATCTAATTACGGTTTAAAGTAGGCGTCAATTTTTGGTTTAAATAGTTTCAACAAAATAAATTTCACTCAAAAGCCAAGTAAAAATGAAAGTCGCCCGCAGCTAGCATGCCCACTCCAGCCACACGTATGCGCTGGATTGACTGAATGCCCTTTAAAAATTGTATAGGACGAAGGAAAGGAGCTATTATCTTGGTGATCATAAAAGGTGCCAATAGCATACTCAGTAGAATGATTCGCGTTCGATTGCGTAGGTCAAGCAGCGTTGGATGTGGTTAGTGCTTAGCTGGGGGACTGCTTGGTAAAAGAACACTCGCGTTTGGAATGGTCTATGCCAATGGGGATACATTTATAAATGTTCATGCCTGAATTTTTAGATTTCTGTGGCGGGCGAGTGCATGTCTCTAGCGAATAAATCTTTAAATTTTCGTGCCTGTGGCGGGAGAGAGTGTTTTTGTTGAATGCCTTTTTGTTCGCTATGCGTGCTAGCTGCGGGCGCATGCGTGCTAGTAAGAAAATTAACCAGTAAACTATTTTTAATCAGGAAATACTAAAAAAAATTATCGACGATATTTTGTTATATGGTATATGCTGTCATAACAGTTTGTGAGTCAAAGATTCAAATACTGATGGAATTGAAAAGGGCGGATATACCAACATTGATTGAGCAAGTTACCCAAATAACCGTATTCTAAAGCAGTCACAAGTCACAAGCCAATATGTGTGGAGACATTTAGTCACAATTTTTACAATCCGCAAACAGATACAACAGCTATCAAAATTATGACTGTAGCAGGTCGCAAGAGTATAAATAGCAGGTTTCTAGCTTATTGTCCCACACACACCCAACTTCGACGAGGCGGGCTAACATACACTCTGCCTTACTCAATATTTTCTGACATACACTGATACCTTGTCACCAGGAACTTTGCTTTACCTCATTACATTAAATCAAAATTCACTATTAGAGGTGAATTATTTAAGATTTTTCGTGTGATTGGGTGCTTATACCAAAACAGCTGATAGTCACAAAAATAAATCTCAAACATTCAATGACAAGCATGAGTGTCAAAATCTTGTGACTTGTGACTGGTCACAATTTAGAATAAGGGGTAAGTATCCATGCAGCATTCAGTAAAACATTACGATATTTTATAAAAATAATTAAATTCAAAAATGAATCACACCTTATGCGTTCAATGCATGGGATCAAAATTCAATGATGAATAATGATACAAAGGAGAGAGCAAGTTACATATATCAATTCACCTTAAACGCTTACACACTACACCAACAACCAAAGAGATATTTACCATTAAATTATCCAAGCATCTAAAATAACCGATGTGTCATCATAATCCAACTCCTTGTAATCCAAGAATAAGGGTAGGTAATCCAAAAATTAACGGGTAATCCAAACTTGGTGCACAACAAAACACAATAAATTTACACATAATATACAAAATATAATCACAGAACCATATTTTTTTCGAATTAATAACGACAAAGAAAAATTCAACAAAAATATAAATTAAATAAAGTAAAAAATGAATAAACATAACAAAATTCACAATTTTCAAATCACATCCGGGGTCCGCCCAATAAGCGACCGCACAAACATCTCAACCGTTTAAGGTGCACAAAAAAATACGATTGAAGAAATATCACCGAAACGGAACTATCCAAGCACGTGCCGAACCGGTTAAATTGGCCATCGATAAGGAGTCATCCTTCGGCCAAGGCATCCGAAAGCAGACTGTTGGCGGTTTTGCATGTAGTCAAGGATATTTTTAATAACAATACCCCGAAAACTTATAATTCCCATCATTTTGTTAATAACGCGCATGTCCTTGCCACATAAGAAAAGCTCTATCCCTACTCCCTATTATTTTGACAACAATTGTGGCGCGAAAACGGTTTTTGAAAAAAAAAAAAAAAAGAAAACATATTTACTTTGAAATAGTCATATATAGAAAGTGTGGAATGTTTTTGTTGTAAATCTCTTTTCTGTATTGAATACAATTTTATCCCTTTTACTGCGATGATGGTAATGGTATAGCACACACGGCTCTTAAAATGTCGACTTCAATACGGTTCTCATTATTCCATGTGATTTTACATTTGTGAAGAGCACTCAAAAGCAATCAAACGCCCATCAGGACCTACTACATATAGAGCACGGGTATCCCTTTGTAATGGATTCCGCTTGGTGAACTTGCCTTGAAGAAGAATGTCATCGAAACTCCTAAAGTCCTGACAATTGAAGAAAGCCACAAGGAAGAGGGGAAATCCAACAAAGGCACAATGAAGGGCATATGAAGCGAGAGATATCGCTTTGGGATTCTTCTCCAACAGCCACCACCTGCCGAACTCCCCCCCCCCATATTCAACTCCCCAGCCACCCTACAATGTATTCTTCTTCATCCCTGAAATGAAGCTCTAAACAATTGCTTGACATCAACGAATAACGAAAAACAGACAATGAATAGGGAGCTGTGAACAATTGCCGCATGTGTTGTGTTGTCTCTTGTAACATCCCCATACACAAGTTCACCCCATTCCATAGACTGGCAACATTCCATACCGTCCCCCCATTATCCATTCGAGCTATTGTGATCCCATCTTCTATGGACACGATGTGGATAAAATGTAAAACGTCATTCAGAGCAGAATAATAGAAAATATGACAACACACTCCTCCTCCAGCGGGCGTATAGAGACCCGACTATAGAGAAAACGTTGTAAGACCGGGCACCGACACACAGGGTGATTCTGGGATATAAAATATATATACGCACACACGCACAAGATATGGGCCAAATTCCTTTTTACCAAGAAAGGTCCTTACGAGAGATCAACGTCAGGAATCAGGATGAATGGAATTTCCGTATGAAGAAGAAGCTCCTTCTTGGTGGTCATCGGTCGCTGCTCGATGCACCACTACTTGAACGCGCCCCACTGCTGCTTCTGTCACCGAATGGAATTGGAGAAAAAGAGCCTATTCTGTTTTTTTGTGATTCGAATGGAAAACAGGAGGCTTCTTACAACAACATCCTTCGAACATTCCAATGCGCCCCTGAAAAGCTCCAGCGGAGTTCCACTAGCCGAAAGCGTTCTGTTGTCATGTGCCATCAAGTTAACAATGGATGGGGTCGGGCTCGGTGTTTTTTGGGTGGGAAAAATCCAAAGCAACATTCACTTGAATCGGGGAAGGACCTGCCGAAAATGAAAGAGGGGGATGTGAAGCAGAGCAGGCCCCATTGGGAATGTAGGGAGGATGAATATAACATGGGTGGTGGTGGGGTTTCTGGGTGGCGAATTGGTTGGCAGCGCTTTTCAAAGGAAAACAGAAAAATGGAGGCGCTCCGTTGTTTTCAAACAAAAGTGCGGATGATTTTCTATGGGGCGCCCTGAATGGAAAGCCATCGCGCCATAGAATTCAGTTGAATAGCGAGAGAATGAAGAGCACGAGGCCAGATAAGTATCTGGGACAGAACTTCGAGAGCTATGTGGGCACAAGGATTCAACTTTTGAGGAGATTTGATTTTGTTTGTTTGACTAATCCTGATGCAAAGCTATTGTATAATATGAGAGAGAGAAAAAAACGAGATTTTTTTTATGAATTTATAAAAATCAAATAAATGGACATGATTTGAATAAAATTTTAAGGTATACATAGTTGCTGGTTTTAGTTCTTTTTTTTTTGTAAAACTTCTACAAAGTTTAAAAACCGTGTTTTTAATTAAATACGCAACAAAAGACCGGAGCAGATCGATGGTATTAAATTAGACTTTTCAAAAAGGACTCACTGTTAACAAACACAAAAGGAAAACTACAAGAGAAAATCTTCTCAAGTATCTCTTAACACCCTAAAAACACCTGTAGCGCGTTCATATTTTAAAGTAACTACAGGACTTTGGATTGATTACAGACTATAAATAGCAGTTGGTGGAAGATTAACTTCTATCTTGGATTAACTACTTGGATTAACATCTTAAAGAGCACTTTGGTTTAAATCGAAAATCTCGTTGTATACTCCAAAACAATGTTTAATCTCAAGTCTACCGAGGATACGAAATCATGATTTTAGCAGCAGCAGCAAAAAAAAGTAATAACGCATTGCTATAACTCAATAAGCATTCTATAAAAACCCTATCAAATGCAAAATGTTTGATCCTGACAAAAAAAAAACTAGTGATGTCGACCCCAATAACCACCCACTTTCGTACACAAAAAAATACATACAATACTATATACAAACTATTCCCAAGCAATATTTTTCTATACACATTGAATTATATCTTCCAGCTCATGAGGTTCATGTAAACAATTACAAAAGTCTGCTTTTGTGTGTTTTTTTTTGTGAAAAAGGAAACCTCTTTATTCAGTGATTTATCTCGATTTGTGATAAGACTCTGTCAACAGCTGGAAAAACTACATCAAATCCCCACTCAGATCAAAATACAATTCCCAATGGAGCTTTTTACTTGAATCCCAAAAGGGCTCCCCCTGCCCCTCATACCACCCCACAAATCCATCCCTCCTACCACATACCTTCATTGCCACCCTGTTTAACTGAAAGATCAACCCACTGGAAGAAAATTTTCAAAAGATTCGAACAAAGAGCGAAGCTTAAAAGCACGCGAAAACGTTGACAATAGCAACAATGAGCTTTTCCAGAGCATAACAACAAAGCAATGTGTAACAACTAACAATGGGTCTCTTGTCCATTCCTTTTCAATGGGAAAACCCGTGCAGCTACCACCAACCAACCACCCCCTATACCATCGTTCCACAACACCAGCCCAATTCAGCCAGCGTATATCTACACTGTTTTTTCCAGCCTCACACCCCCGGAACAAGCTCTCACTTTGGGGATACACGGGGGAACGTATTCGCCTTTTTTTCATTCGTTCGTTTCATTTGAACTCCTTTTCTTTGGCATCGTTCTATTGTGCGTACTTTTTTTGTTTCTCCTTTTGTTGAAACTTTTTTCTTTTTTTTTTTACAGCAGAAAACTTTCATTTTGATATTTTCCACCCCTTAACAGTGCGAATGCATGTTGTGGGTGGTAGTAATACTCATACTAGACCCCGTTGAGCTTCTTTCTTTCGTTCACAGAGGTCATCATTATTTCGCTTCCTTTTTCCATTCGAAAGCGGGAAACAAAGAGCTTTGTTGGCAGCACAAAGGGCGACTTCTAACATAAAAAGCCGATTGTATTCCAATGGCGAGTAGTTCTTTTCTCTATTGCCGCTTGACTACGTATCTTTAAGCATTCAGGGATCCTTGCTTGTTTGGTGGGGATGTTGTGTTGGTGTTAAGAAGTTGAGAAATGAAAATGTTCACTCTGTTAAAATTTATTTTAAGGACTAATGAGCCCTTAATTATGTTTTAAAAAAAAGGATGAAGGGTTGTTGCAACTTTCGCTATAGGACTCACTGT
The DNA here is from genome assembly GCA_949987705.1 of Thereva unica. Classification (NCBI taxonomy): domain Eukaryota; kingdom Metazoa; phylum Arthropoda; class Insecta; order Diptera; family Therevidae; genus Thereva; species Thereva unica. The sequence goes on from OX465285.1 coordinate 12,993,683, forward strand.
GGAAGACTTTGCTTTATACATATGGGAAACGTCAGTCGAGGTCGTTGAGCGAATGAAACGTTGAAAATTTTAACTTATATGAATGTTAACTTCAATAGGCTGGGGTATAAATTATTACAGTATAACCGGCCATGCACCAACATTGGTTTTCCGTTGACACTATGGATCAGTTCCGAAATGGGAATCGTTTGGTTCCACTAGAATGTAAGCATTGTTGCTATCATGAGCTCCACAGCCTATTGTGGGTCTTGGCTTCCTTAAATGCAGGGCCTGTACTCCCGAAGACGAAACGAAACGAAAACGAACCCGTTTGGTCAAAATGTTACCTGGGAAGACGATATCGCCTCGTTTTCATCTAAATAAACGATGACATATTTGTAATCGTCTTCGTTCAGACGTTATTGCTTGTTCTGTGTCAGCGGTTTTGAGTTTAAAATGTAAGTTGAGATTGTAAATTATTTTGTTAGCTATAATTTATTTTGCATAATAGGTCGAAAATTACAAACGCAAGGCAGTTCGAGATTATCGTCTTCAGGAGTAGGACATATATTTTCGTCTCGTCTCGATATTTCGTTTCGTTTCTTGATCGTCTCGTCTTAGGGAGTACAGGCCCAGGATTTCTTTTCGAATCTTCCTACCAATGCTTCGTCTATGTTCTTCAATGGCGACCCTTCGGAATCATATAGTAGAACAGGCTTTTTTAGTATTGTATACAGTTTAAATTTTGTTTCCTTGATATATTTTTCGACAGGGTTATTCGTCTTCTGATTTCGGCCGATGTATCATGGCCTTTTGTTATTGTTTGTTTAGTTAGTGGGTATTACTATTGCGGTCTATGGCGATATGTGTATAATGGGGTGTATTGTCGATGTTTGATGGGGTCATGCCTTGACACTGGTCTAGAAAATCTTGCTTGTTGGATCGTACACCTCGACAAGGCCTGGGCAACATTCCACAGATATTCGGCAGTAGTCGGTATGTGCTGTGTGTTCTGAGCGTGCTGGATCGAACACCTCGACACGGTATAGGAAACGTTGCCAGGACCATTGATGGATCATACATCTCGACAAAGCCAAGTATTCAGTAATGGTCTGTATGTGGTTTGACCATGGCGGATCGTACACCTCAACACGGTATAGGCCCAGAGAAGATGACGAGTCTTAATGTTTTTATAACAGTTTCACCCAACAGCACGAATGTACACCAGCCTGTTATAATACTAGTATTTTCTTGTTCAACTCTGTGCCACTTACGCCACTTATTATATCCACTCATCACCTTTCGAACTAAGCTTGCACGAGGGACCGATATATATGAAAAGAAACCTCTAAGCTTATACCTATGCATAAAACAATAATATCCTTAGGGCCTCAAATTTACAATAACGATTATTAAACAAACACAAAAAATAGGATAAATTGAATTCAAAAACTTAAAAATCATTAATTTATTCTATAAGTGAAAGAGAAACCATCATAATTTCACGAAAATACAAAGTGGATCTCGAATAAACTAAATGACTAACTATACTAATTGCATATGGGAGACCAATTTGAAAATATGTTGTATAAATCATATACTAGTCGAGCTGTCCCCAGCCTGTTTCATTGTTTTCTTAAGTATCTAGGTTTTCTTTACGAGACAATAGACAAACGCTTCCCATTTCCAACGACGTGCTGAAGTGATACTTTCCTCTAAATGGATGTAGTCTTGTTGAATTTATTTTTAGTGGCAAAACGGTAGAAAAGCGACGCATGCGAAGCTTTTAAGATTAGTTTTAAAAATAAGTGAGAGAGCACCTTAAAACGATGATGTTGTTGAGGTAAGGTGATAAGTTCAATTACCTGCAGGGAAGAATTGGTGCTATTTCACAATTAGAAATTATTAGCGAACATTTAAGGATTGTATAAGTTAAAAAAAAAGAAATAATGCAATTGTGGCTTCAAGTTCTTTAAAGGGCAAGGTTATGGGGAGTATCCGATGTTGCGGTCACTTACATAACTTAAACCAAGCAGGAGAAAATTAGAGTTGGCACTATTGAGCTAGCCATACCCACGTTGCTGGCGACATCACCATGGCGTCCTAACGATTTAGGGCCTCTAAGCCGCTCGAATTATGCATTCTAAGCTCCTCTCTCCTCAAATCGATTCAAAAAATAATTGACTTGAACAAACGAAATGATTAGAGTTGATTAGAGCGCCACTTCATGTAAAACACCTTGCCTATTAGGCCAACAAATCTACTAACACTGCTATTTACGAACTTTTCAGAGGCACTGAGGAAGGCATCGACGCGAAGGAGGCTGCAGTTTGTGAATTTGCTGGCTTTACTGTTATTGAAAGAGCAGCTACAAGGAAGGTATTTGAATTCTGCACCACGGCATGAATTCATATCAGTGTTGAGAAATAACTGTTCTGGGTCTCTGCGTTAAAAGCTGCTCATAAGCAGGGTTCCTTTCCCCACTCCTTTAATCTATTTTGATCGATGTACGCTGCGTACACACTGGCCCAAAGAAGGCCAGCAAACCGTTATTTGGCGTGGCTATCGCGCATTCGATGGATCATTTCGTCAAGTTTCTGTTTGCAAGCAAATATCGACGAATCTTCATCCCTCGTTAGTCTATGGAATAAGGCGCCTTGCTACCACCTCAGAGGACCCGGGTTCGAATTCCGGCAGCACTACGGTCCTTCCCCTTTCAGAGTCACGATAGAATGGGTGGGAGCAGGTGAATAAAAAAAATATCGTATCTTGGTTGTGGCAGTACCTTCCCACTTCTCTCTCCCTCACTATCTTTCGACTAGAGCTTTCTCCTCGACATTGTATTCTATACGAAAAAAATAAATTGTCGACCAGTAGCAGTACAAAGGCTCACTAGTCTTTCACATAAAAAAAATTTGTTCCGAGCGGGTAAGAAGCTGGCCTCTCATGGTCAGTCAGATATCCCACCAACAAGCCAAAATCCGCCCTATTTAGACTTATAACATCCCTCAAAGGAAGGATAAATGTCACAAAGCCAGGTCTGAAATACGCCAAAACACACTACACTATTTTAGAAAAAAAACTTCAAGATGAGTGGTTGGTGCCAGCTTGACTTTTCGAAAAAACTACAATGTCGACGTCTTCAAACATTTCTGAAGGTTGGGCCCAGCGCAGCTCACAATTGCGCGTATTTCAGTCTGGAAAACCGAGGGCCACCTACCCCTTGCAACTGAGACCTTGGAATTGGATCCTGCGACACTAGCCCCTGTACCATAATGCATTTTTGAACCATCGGTGAAGCAGTAGAAGATTCTAAGACCAGTCGAAATTGAGTTTCTCGCACTCGTTTTTAAACCGCGACAAATTAGAATGTTTGAAATACCTTAGAGGATATCCATTTGTCCTTTGACTGTATTGGGCGGCCAATTCGATAAGTCTCAAGGCACTTATGACGGCGGATTTCCATATAGAAATATCAGTCCAATGAACGCCACCATAGCAGCTGTGGGACAGGTCAGCATAGCTCCAGTGATGGAGAAGCAAACAAACGCTCTGCTGCTTTTGAGGTTTGGATTAATTACTTAAATAAAACCTAAAAAAAAACATATAAAGTTATTAATAAAATTTCATTTATTGAAGATAATTGCCCGAAACTTATTATAGGTAGTAACAAAGCAACTCAAATAATGTAAATGACACGTAATTCCATAAATAGTACACCTACTATCGATTGAAACAAACCATTATATTTATGTCGTATCTGTGCTTTATTTTTATTAGCGAAAAGTCCAGTGATAGCACTAAAAAAATTATTAAAATTCAAAAACCAAAGAAAAAATTAATTAAAAAACAAATTCTACTCGACTCTAAAAGGGCAAATTGGTCGGTGTTGGTTTTTTAAGTAAATTCTTATCTCTCTGCAATATCTCCTCCTTACGATCCTTCTGCGCCTGATTGATCATTTTATCAATTTCTTCAGGTGATGGTTCAGATTTATGCCTAGCCCCCGTGCTACTGGTGCTGCCTTCTCTAGTATCTTCTACTGCACCATTGCCAGTATCTTTTTTGGGTTCGTCATCCCAGTTTTCTTCATCTTTAACTGATGGTGATTTTGCACCATCGTTATTGGTAGTTGTCTTTTCGTATTTATCATGAGTCCATTTCTCTTCAATGCTGGGGGAATCTCTAGTTCTGTTTTTTTTCTTAAAGCTTGGCTCTTCAGATCTACGACTACGCGGACTATCATCATAGCTGCGATCTCTAACGAATGGGGAACGTCTTCCACCTCTGAAGCCGCCTCTGCCTCGTCCTCTGCCGCGGCCACGAAAACCGAATCCACGTGATCCTCTAAAGCCGCCTCGTCGTCCTCTTCTCCATGGTAGTGGACTTCTAGATCTTGACCGGGAATACGAGTGTGATCTGCGAGATCCTCTTGAACGACTTCTAAAACGTCTTTCAACACTGTACGATCTTGACCGGCGGACAAATGGGGATGGGGATCTACGTACTGGGGAACGGGATCTAGAGCGCATGCGACGCCTTGAGAACGATCTAGAACGTCTGGAATATGAACGGCGAACCGATGGTGAACGGCGACCAGATCTTGAACGTGATCTTTGAGCTGATCTGGAACGCCGAACAGAACGACTTCTTGATCTTCGACCCGATCGCGATCTGCGGCGTGATCGAGATCGCCTGGGGGATCTTGATCTACGTGCAGATCGTGATCGCCTCGGTGATCGTGAACGACGTGATGAGCGTGACCGGGATCGTCGACCATGTCTAGATCGAGATCTTGATCTACTATACCGATGACGCTGTGGTGATGGTGATCTTCGAGTTGGCAAAGCGACTTTCGGCTCTTCTGGCACCGCTAGGCGGAAACATCCGAATTTATCCAAAAATATTGGGGGTTTTGGTGGAAGAGTCCGGACAAGTTCGGGAGTTTTGGGTTTCTCCTTAACTGATGGAGGCAATTTTGGTGGTGTTTCGGGCTTTCTCGCCGCTGGGATTGGCGGCGGGGAGATTGATTTCTTTTTGACAATTGGTTCGACCTCTCTTGATGTTGATGGGACATCACGTCGTCTGGAAGATTATTTGATGTTATAAATATATTTTTTAGTAGTTCAAATTCTTACTTCTGTAACATTTCGATACTCTTCTCGTACTTTGCCAAATCTGTTGATAGTTTGCTTCCAATGTCTAGCATAGGTAATGATTTAAAAATCCTGTAAATAAAATGAAATTAAGAAATTATTTTTATCACAACTGGGATTCCTCTTAGGACACGTACTTCAATGCTTCCTTCAAATCCATATTTTCCAACTCAGCCTTCTCTTTACTCTTTTCCTTCTTCTTTTTATCTCTTTTACTTTCTTTCTTTACTTTTTTCTGTTTTTTCTTATCTTTTTTCTTTGATTTCTCGTCAACCTTTCGTTCCTTACGATGTTTCGAAGCATCCTCAACCAATTTCCTAACACGTAATTCATAATCATCTTCATCGCGAGTCATTTCCAAAAAGTTCCTTACCTTTAAGATTATATAGAAAGAAAAAAAAAACAATTAGATCATACATTACCCCCCCATCTGAAATTACTCTATACAACAATATTATTGCTGGTAACAACATTTCCTACTTTTGCATCATAATCATCTCCAGTTGTTGCAGTTGTTGGATTTGTACTGCTTGCCAAATGAAATGGTTGATTAAATTGATATCGAGTTGTACCCGAAGCTGGATGCTGTTCATCCATTAATGCCATTCTTTTACTAATTGGCGATAATGATTTTTGTTTTGATTTGCCTGAACGTGTTTTCTTCTTGGGCTTTTCAGTTTCTGAATCTACAATTAAACAAGAAAGAAGTACCAAAACATATTTTAAATTACATATAAACTCCCAATTTTTATAAAAGTTTTTTTGTTTTTTGTTTTGTTTTTTTCATTTATTACTAAATGAAAAAATTTAATTCAAAACCAAGTGAATTTTTTTGTTATATGTATTTTTTTTTTATATTTTTACTAACGAAATGATTTCTGCACCTTTTTTTTGACTGTTGCGAGTTTTTAGTTTATAAGTTTTTTTAAAAACTCAAGCGAAGATCACAAATATTTTTAATATTTTTCTCCGTGTATTTTTGTTTAGAAATATCATTTTGCAATTTAAATAATTCTCCCTAATCATTTCTATATTTTTCATACTTTTTGTAAAATCATCATTTAGATTTTTTTTTACATTTTTAATATCAATCTCCAGATGATACCTAAAATTTTTATTATTGTTAAAGACAATTTGTTCTAGCAACATTCATATACAGATAATAAAAATTAAATTATATACTAATGGCGCTTTTTTTTCTGAAATTTATCTTCCGGAAATATTTTATATATTTTCGCTACTACATCAAGATTCTTACCTGAAGATGAGCTTGAGCTATCGCTAGAGCTAGATTCACTGCTGGAGCTAGAATCGCTGCTGCCGCTCGAATCTTCACTGCTCGATGAGCTAGTGGAACCTTTACGTTTACGATTTTTAATTTTTTTCTTTTTGAAATTTTTATCCTTTTTAGATTCTTCATGTTTTTTGGCAACAATTTCCGGATCCTTTTTAATATCCGTTGGTATTTTTAATGCTATAAAATAAAAAAACAGTTTTTATCCATCAAACAAATATTACCATCTCTTTACCTGGCAAAAGTTCACTTGTATCAATCAATTGCTTTACTTGTCCACTCTTTCCATTTAGAAATTCTAAAGAACTTTTCGCCTCTTCATGATGAGGTATTATATTAAGGCAATCTGTATATGCTTTTCTAGCGTCATCAATACGATTTTCTTCTTCATAGCTTCGTCCGAGGGCGACTAATGTCTCTCCCATGTACTTTCTGGCATTTGCATGATACGGATTTAGCTTGAGTGCCGTTTCAAAGTCCTCGACAGCTTTTTTAAATGATCCACTATTTGCGTACAGTGCTCCTCTGGCGACAAGACCTTCAACATTACGTGGATCAATACTTAGTGCTTTATTAAGACATTGAAAAGCTTCAGAATGGCGACCCACTTTAAAGTGCTCTATTCCATCAGCAACAGACCTGAATGTAATATTTAATTATTTATTTTTCTTTTCTTAAGCATTAGTTCAACTACTAAATTAGGTTTAATTAAAGGTTACAAACTTGTCCATATGGCAAAGCACACGAAGTTTTCTTATGAATAACAATGAAGGAAATTAAGGGATGTGCAATAGAAAAAATAAGATCGGCAATGGTAATAATTATTTAAGGCTTTCTTTTAGCCTGCATGGGAAACTTATTGCTTAGATCTGAGTAAGGCCTCGGGTGCAGACTGCATCCAACGGATCTGATAAAATATGGTGAACTATATTACATCAAGAGATTCATGAATTAATTGGGTAAGTATGGGAGTAGGAAGCGATGCCAAAAAACTGGAGAAAAGGTATCTGCCTAATTTTCAACCTGGCGTTGGAGAAAGTCATCCGAGATTCGGGCATGACATCACGGAAGACATTTACTGGGATGGTAGCACCTAAGTTGTTTCATTCGACCTCTTTATACAAAAATTCAAGGTTTACAAAAAAATTTTATGAATAGGACGATTGAAACACTTACATGCTACCACCCGTGGCTTATGCAAACGACATTGGCATTATTGGAAGAATAACAACAGCTGTACAAGAAAGTTGAACGGGCGGCGGAGAAGTGTTGGCCAAGTGTTATGTGAAGAAAGACCTATCCGGAGACTCGACAATGACGAGATCTACGAGCTCTATCGCGACATACCGTTTCGGGGGCAGGATATCTAGCTCATATGAGTGAAAATGCGCCTGTTCGGAAAGTTCTCTGCGGTTGTAGAGCGGTTAAAGAAGAAGTTTGCAATTCTTCCAGATAATGTGCTGAAAGTGGAATCGTTTGTCGTGACAATTCGTTTGAGTTAAAGAAAGTGATGTGTGTCGAATTACGGCTTTCAGTACAGGGGCCTAAACTTAACTTCGCACTTCCACTCTAGGCCTCTGTGCTGAAGATCGTAAATTTTAGCTGACAAATATTTGATAGTATAACTCATTTGTCTGGGCTGGACCTCGACCTCGAACACCGCTTTAGCATAGCTGGACAAACTATAAAGTCGTGACCTCCAAATCATTGAAAATGACAGGCTTTGCATCTCCATCGACTCCCTGAGCCACCGCAGGAATGTAGCAGCCCTGTCAAAGCTGTATCGCTACTACCATAGCGGCTGTTCCATTGGAGTTTCCGCCCTCCTGGCTGCACGGCAGCATTTCTCCCGCAACACAAGACTAGCCAATTCTCATACCTTGCAATCCCTTTTTGCTCGCATATTACGCATGTAATGTCTAAAAGTTCGTTTATAAATGGAACAATTTGCTCTGTGGAATAATCTCCCATAGTCAGTTTTCCCGAACTTATACAACACCCAAGAGTTCAAACGTAAGGTTCATCACCACCTGCTGCAACAGCCCCCAGACCCATCTGGTCTATGTTATTCTCTTCTATCTTTCAAAACAAACTTGCTACTGGACATTGCACCATGACCTGAACAACATTACAGACTGGTAATATAGAGAGTGATTCCTAAGCTTGGTTTTCCTACATAAAAAAGGAAGCTCAAAGCGGTCTGCGCTTGATCTTGCCACATGGTTCTCTGCCCCCTCCTTACTCTCTCGTCCAATCATCCCACGTCGTCAAGACAGAATCTGGCACGTTGGTTATTTTGCATCCAATGCATGTGAATAAGCTGTGAAGCCGGCTGGAAGGGGCAGAGAGTAGGACATTTATATAAAAGTAGAAAGGAAGATTAGAAAAGGAGCGAGTAATAAAATTGAGCCGTGAGGACACAGCAGAGATGCTGTGGGGATGAAATTTTACGCCACTTCCGTAATTGAACGGCCAGAAAGAAAACCCTCGATCCCGTTCTTCAAAACTGAATCAATACCAATAGGCTGGATTTAGCTGACAGAGCATGGTGCCCAACTTTAACAAAAGCCTCGGAAATATCTGAAGCTACCAAACCGGTGGACCTCTTTGGTCTGAAGCTGTACTGTTTTTATCTATATTTTCGTTACACCATAGGTAGGTGGGTGAAGGGTTGCTTCCAGTGCGACAGGAGGTCCAATTAGTGCTTGGCGCATCGTTTTGTTGCCACAACTCGTGTACCTTGTGTTCAGTGGTTGTTTGGTCGGTTAACGAATGTCTAGTCATCCTGTGGAATTTAGGAGGCTAACAGTGATCTGATCTCTAGTCTCCTTTAAGTCCACCAAAACGTAACTGCCTAGTGTGCGTTGTCTGGCTTTAGCTAAGGCCAGACATTTACACAGAAAGTGAACAAGTGTTACTCTCTGGTTCTTCTTCCGGCAACTACAGCAGACGTTGAACGGGATGCCCTTTGTTATAAGTCGGCCAAGCCGCCCTAGGGATAGTGCAGGTTTCCAGTGCTCGCCAGTTTTGCCTGGCTAGCAGCAGGCGGTAGTCAAAAATAGCGATCTTGACTCCACCTATTGGGCTGCCGACTATCTCGGTCGCCGAGCCCTAAACAGAGATTCCCTGCGTGGCTTGGTAGTCAGCTTTCTCGTTACCCTCTATGTTCCTATGACCAGGAACCCAGACGAGAGCCACGTTGTGTTTTCTACCAAGCCTATCTGTCACAACTCTAAATCGCTTCACTAACTTCGAGCGCATCGTTACTGAATCCAGAGAAAATTCCTATATCCTTGTGTAGGTTCTTAGTTCATTGTATCGTAAGCCTTCAGGATCGCCAGCACTTCAGCTTGGAAGACCCTAGCGTACAACGGGAAGTGCTATGATAGTGAATTGTTAGTGGTCTCGAGATAAACGCATTGGTAAGCAATTGTATGAAGTTTAGGACGAACATCTTCCTATTGAATTACGAAAGTATAAAATGCATATTTTGAACCTCGGATCCAGTATCGTGACTACAGCGAAGGGGTCAATCGCTCTAAGCCAAAGATGTGCAGGCAAAAGGATCGTCGAGTCTAAGCGATTTAACTTCTAAAACAAGGTTTTTTTCTAGTTTAGGATCGATTCGAGGTATCGTATTGTATTGTATGCTTATCGAATACATACCCCTAGATTAGAGTGAATTCAAAACTAGGTTTCTTTCACAAAATTTTTCATAAAATCTTATGACGTGGATCTTAACATAAATAATGTCCACAGTAATATTAATCATGGCACAACTTCTCGATTTACATACCTGAAAGCCCATTTACTTGCTTGTATCTGCCGTAATTCCGTTGCATATTCTTGCGATGGGAAGCGTCCTTTTAAGCTAGTCATATTACTAAAAGTATCATTTATATCCAGTCCAAGATCCTGAAATAAATTCTCAACACAATTTGGATTCTCAAAACCCTTGGATTTCTCTAGGAGTTCGTCGTAAGATGCTTCTGGATTTTCAATTAATCTCCTGCAAAAAACAAAACAAAATTTTATATTAAAAAAAAACAAGTCACAAGTAATTTTATGGTAGATTAATATTAATTAGTGACTGAGTGAGCGCTAGATCATAAAATAGGAGACTCTAGGAATGTTTTTGGATAAAGGTTTAATAAAATAAATATATTATTAGTAAAAAAAAATATAAAAAGGAAATTAAAATCCCAGTTTTTATGTTAAAACTGAATTTATTTAATAAGTTTTTAAGTGAAGTTAAAAAACAAACATAAACTTTGTTAACGCATAAAACGACGGAAGACTTACTTGTAATACTCGGGCAGTTGGTCGCTAGTTATCGATCCTAGAGGGGCTTTCGGATCTATGGTTAAAGTTCCCTTCATTCCGAGACTCATGCGATCAGCATCTACTGAGATATCTAGTACTTCACAACAGACATAGTCGTTGGTCATGTATGGTTTGGGATTGCCTTTTTTATCATGAGCTGGGACTAAGTTTTGAGCCAACACAACAGCCTAAAAAATATAATGGATAGTAAAAATATCACTTTGCAAAACATGAACTTACTTTAATTGATATGTCAGCTAGATAACGAACGACAGGCTCCCCAGTGCAAATAACCTTAATAAGTAATCCGCTGGGGCTTCTGGACAATATTGTTCCATAAACGATATCTCCAGGCTGGATTGCTCCTAGAACATGCTGGGTCTGCTTTGATTTATCAATATTTCTGCTCAAGAATGTTTCATACGGAGGCATAACAATCTTCATGCCTAATAAAATAAATATAAAATCTAGAAGTCTCGTTCTCTGATTATCGTGCAATCATACTTACATAAAGCAGTCCTATCCTTCTTCTTAATGTTCACATCATTGGCCAGAGCAGAATCAAATAAGATAGACGCTTTTCTAGCTATGAACTGATGTAGTTTTAAACGCTTGGCTCGATCTTGAAACGACAAAGTCTTTTGCCTACCTGCGTAGACAGAGAAGTCTGGGCTAGTCAAGCCCAGCTTATACAGATCATGGCTACCACGTTCTCCGTCCCAAATTTTTTGGAGAGGTTGCCCATGATAGCTAAGCGACTTAGCAACCAAATCGGGGTTCATTTTTGCTTAATTTTAATTCAACCACGCATTCCTATCCTAAAAAATTTTAAGAATTTTGCAAAAAAATAATCTTAAAATAGAGAAACACAGCAGGTTAGAGAGAACTTGTAAACCGAAAATTGATTAAAAGAAATCATACATAAATATGTAAAAATAAGAAAGGGCGAAGTCTTCCGCCGGTTTTTTTTTGTTTAAATAGAATCTCTAGCATAATTAGATTAATTAATATAAATGCATTTAACAAAATTTTTCACTTGTCCCGAAATCCAATGTCTGAGGAAATACCCAATAATGTAAAAACAATTTCTCACCTTTTAAATATCCGCTTTGCTTCACTGATATTACTATAAATGACAGCTGGTTTTGCGAGTTTTATGCGAGCAATCGATTTATTTTATTTTCTATTACATTAAATAAGAAACGCCGCGTCGTGCTCCACAAAAATTCACTTTCGGAAAATTTCTGACTTTAGGGCTATTCGAAAATGGCGTAGTATACATTTTCGAAAATTAGTTTTTGATGCGAGATGGTATTATTTTGGTGGCGCTGAGGTCGGTAAGAGATTAAAGATTCAGTACAGTGATAGCGACAGCATGTGGTATATCGGCATTTTAACCAACGGTAACTGAATAGAATTAATTAATAGTGGTTAAGCGACGGTATAATTAAAATGGGGAGGCGTCGCAGTCAACGCGAAAAGAAAAATCATAAATATTGCACTTTTGCTCGTTCGTTGAAAGAAATTTTGAAAATTTTTATCGTAAGATCAGTTCCTTACTCAGAACGAGATCGCGCATGCGCAAAAAAAGTTCGGAATTTGCGTTTTTTTATTTCTCGTGCACGAAAACTGTAACAGGTGCTCCGTAGGGTAGAAAAACAAAACCAGCTAATTGAGGTGTCCTTTTGGCAAGTGATGGGTAGAAAGGTATATCAGGGTTGTCAAACTCTTGCCCTTAGCATCGACGAGAGGTCGGTAATGCCCCTAAAATGGCAGGACATGTCCGTATTTCAAGGGCTTCAAGAGCATTATTTTATGCTCAGCATACCTCCTACACGACTCCAGGGGCCCACCACCATCCAAAGAACTCAAGGATATAGAAAATTGTCGACAGGGCGATAGGAGAAACTTATCTCACCACTAAGCTCCTATCAGCAGGCGTACCAGGCGAGCAAGTCCACTGAGACAGCACTGCACAATCTTGGGGTCAGGCTGGAATACGCAGCACCACAAAAAAGGAGTTGCCCTGACGGCCTTCCTCTATATCGAGGGATACTTCGACAATACATCCTTCGATACTATAGCTAGGGCTCTAAATAGACTTAGTCGATCGTAGTAGAACTTTCTGCTGAGAGCTCGCAAACTAATAGTCTCTGGTGGTAAGAGATTTCTGGAGGGCACTATAGCAAACGATTGTCCCAATGGAGGAGTTCTCCTCTTCTCTGGTGCCTTGTTGTAGATGAACTCCTAAAGCTGCTCAAACGGGCGAAGGAGGTATGTCAAGGCGTCTGCAGGCACTAGATATGTCTCTAGCTGGTGCGCCAGCGTAAGACTTTCGGAACCTACACTCGCAGGCAGAACTATAGGCTTTTCACAACAAGCCAAATATTTAGGAGTGACGCTAGATGTCAGGCTTAACAGGAATCAGCACATGGACACCCAGATAAGCAGGACCCACAGATCCCTGTGAGATCTCGCAATTCCACATGGGGTTTGCAACAGAAAACCATGTACTGGATATACACCATCATCATTAGGCCCATGGTAACTTATGGAGCTTCAGTTTTGTGGCACAGAAAAGCGCTTAAAGGTTTCAAAACCAATTTAGGCAAATGTGAACGCTATACTGGCATGCACTCATGAGAACATAAGAAGGGCCTACCATAACAAACAGATCTTTGTCTTCTATGATAGCCAAACGGCAATTAGGTTGATAAGATCTCGTGGGACCAAGTCGAAATTAGTTTGTGACCACCAACATGCTCTTGGCATTCTTATTATCCTTGAGAACATAAGAAGGGCCTACCATAACAAACAGATCTTTGTCTTCTATGATAGCCAAACGGCAATTAGGTTGATAAGATCTCGTGGGACCAAGTCGAAATTGGTTTGTGACCACCAACATGCTCTTGGCATTCTTATTATCCTTGCCTGGGTCCCGGACCAACGTGGCTCCAAAGGCAAAAAAAAATGCGGATGCCCTGGACAAACAGGGCTCTGATATTGCATTCATCGGTCCAGAGCCGGCTATTCGGGCACCCACCAGCTTGCTGCAAAGGGCCCTGGCCGATCGGACTTCGATGAAACATACTGAACGCTGGAGGTCCGCGCCTGGACTGGCCAACTCTAAACGATTCCTCCTGTGGCGTCCGCTAAGACAGCCAAGAAATTGTTAGGGCGCAGTAGAAATGATGTCAGGACACTTGTTGGCTTGATTACTGGACACGGCGTCCGAGATTACCACTTATGTCGGATAGGAAGGGCGAAGGACCCGATGAGTGTATGATGAGTGATGATGGGTGAGTGTACCCTCCACGTTCTCTGTGAGTGCCCCGGGCTATTGGCACCTTCAAGACTTGCATAGGCCAAAATTCCCGGATCTCCTTCGAAGTAATTTTAAAAGAGATCGTACCCATCCTGCTTTGCGTTGACCCACATTGCGAGGTCCTGGAAAGAGGATGGAGTGGTCTTTATACCCAAAGGGGGTGATAATACGAGGAAGCCAAATTCTATCAACCCATCAGCCTCTCCTTCTTTCTCCTGAAAACGACAGAGGAGGTTTTAGATAAGCATGCATATTAGGGAGGGTCTTCCAGCGAGCCCATTCCACTGCTTGCAATTTGCCTACCGGCCGAGCTACCTATACCTAACTATAGAGACTACCATCCACGTGCTAATGAAAGTTATCGGGATGTAGAGAGATACTGATGGTGCGTTTAACAACGTTACCTTGAAGGCGATTAACGAAGCCAGAGCGATAAAGAACATGAACCCCCATTGAAACCCTACCAAACCTTCTTCCGCTCCATCTTGTAACGACGAAGAAAGCTCTGGCAGGACGCCGACTCCTTTTTAACGAAAACACGCCCTTTTGGTATATGAACGCTCCCAAAACCGAGGGATAGGACTGGGCATATATAACCCAAGGTAACTGAAACTCCTTATATTTAAACAAATGATTTTTTTATTCATCATTAACTTACAGACGAGAAATTTTTTTTTTTCAATTTTATAATAATTTAAAAAAATATATTTACAATTATTATTAAAATCACAGTTGAAATCTTTGTGCCTAAACTGAATTCCAAAACGTGGATATTGGTGATCACAGAAATAACACATTGTCATCCCCTCGAGAATGTTGCTGCATCAGCACCAGAACCGAAATCATCAAAATCATCAACAACCTCAAATTTTGAACCATTAGGAAAATCAGTTTGCTCCAATAGGGGAATTTGCTGTGGAAGATCACTAGTTGCCCATAAATATAAATCAATTGTTTTTTCTGTACAATCGGCTATAAAACGGATAAACGGTCTTATATCACCTTCATTGGCAATTTGGAGAAAATCATAGTATTTATGACTGTAGAGAGGAAGATGTTTTATATAGTACATTATCTTTAATATTATTAATAAATAAATACCGTTGTTGCTTTGGTATTATTACAGGAGGGTAGCCGGCCCTCATTAGGATTGTGTTCATTAACAGTCGTGAAGTGCGTCCATTTCCATCGGTAAAGGGATGAATATGAACGAGTTTATAGTGAGCAAGAGCAGCATATCTGAAAATATAAAGGAATGTTGAGAAATATTTTTAGATATAATTAGAATTGTGGTTCATACTTAACAGGATGCATAGACAAAACTTTCTCAGAATTAAGCCACTCCTCAAAACGACGCATTAAAATCGACAAATCTCCCGGTCCCGGAGGAACATGACCTCCTACATAAACCTGTGTTCTACGGAATTCGCCTCCTTCAATTGGATCTACATGGCCTAAAACTCGTTTGTGGATTTCCAAAATATCGTTCAACGTAATAAACCCCTTCCTGTAAGGCACACGATATCAAATTAAACTTCGCCCAGATATTTCACAGGCACAAATCTTACTTGTTAACGAGAGTTGCATTTATGTATTTAATAGCCGCATCCAAGCCAAGGATCTCATTGTGCTCGTCAATAGATTTGCCGTCAATTGCCATGCGAGTTTCCAGGATGGATCTTGTTTGCGATAGCGTCATTGTGTTTCCTTCTATGCCAACTGAATGGTATATGTGCTGGAAGTATGCTTCTTTTTTAGCACGTCTAAGGGCACTGTTTGATTCATGGATGCCAGATAAAGCGTCACGTTTCTGGTCTAGTGCTAGTAGCCTTCTTTGGTCCAAAGATTCAACAATTTGAGCAGTACGTTGCCGATTGGTAAGCGCCTCGGAATTGCTTGGATTGATTGTTAATGCCTGCGTAGATTGATTGCATAAGTTATTTGTTTGCATGTAAGTCTAGGGCGCATAAAAGAAAACTAAAAAGACATAGCACTCGAAATATAGAAGTATACTCATTTACAGATCGGAAGCTTGGACGCGTACTTGGTATGACGCTCCAGTTTTCGGAAGTTGCGAGAGAAACTTTCCTGCGGGATCAAATGCGTAATAAACTAAGAGGTTGTCTGGAAAAGAAGATACAACCAAGAATTGTATACCAAATATACAAAAAACTTGACATAATAAAAACTTGAGATCCCACTACTACCCAGGGATGACAGGGATAGAACATGTAATAAGAATGTCTAAACAAGACCCACAAAAATCCTGTTCCTCCAAGCGCCAAAGGAAAGAAGACCCAAGAAAGACCTAGGAAGAGATAGATAGACGACATATAAATGGACTTACGCACAATTGGGATTACCAACTGGAAGAGTAAGACGCAAGATCGAGAACGATGAAAGAAGATTGATAAGAAGCGGACTGCAGCGTCAGTGACGATAAAAATGTAAGCTCAGGTGGCACCCTTTATACCACCAGTGCGTCACACCGTTCACATCATGGTTCAATTTAAGCTTATCTCGAAGAAAGGGAAAAGAATAGGTTGAGGGACGGAAGGGAATGGGGTGGGGAGGTTTACGCCCATGTAGTATATCAAGGAAGAATTTTAATAGCCTAAAGTTCAAGTAGATATGAAAGGACATCCTAGGACGTTAAATGAATAAGGTGAAATGTGATGATGCTCGTATATAAAGCGAACGCGATCGTTGAAGGCCACAGTAATTTTCCGACAACATGAAGAATCCAGGGAAGGAAATAGAAGGTGACCGTAGATTAGATGAGGTAAGACGCGATTTTACGATTGATTGTTCGCACGTTCAATGTGTGACCCAGGGATACAAGTGGAAGGACGAGGCCAGAGATAGAGAAGTTGGAAAAAATTATAAACTGGAATTTAGCAGGATTGAGAATCAGGAGATTAGATTAAGACCAGTCAAGGATATTTTGCAGGTCTGCAAAGGTCTGTTTATTTATCTCCCCCCAATCTCAAGCTTATCTTTAGGCATTGTGCGATAGAGCTGTACGTCGTGAGCGTACAACAGCTGGAAGATCATTAATGAATAAACTAAATAGAAGCGGGCCAAGTATCGACCCTTGGGGAACACCATCTAATAACTTAGCAGGAGAAGAAATAGAGTTTAGCAGTTTAACCTGCAGCGAGAGATTGGTTAGGAAACTGTGCAAAAGCTTGAGGGCGGATGACGAAAAGCCGAAGCGAGCGAGCTTCACTAGAAATAAGGAATGGTTAACTTTATCAAAAGCTTTTGAAAATCGGATTTTAGGAAATTAGGAGACACGGCGCAAGTCAGATTCAATCTTCTCCATACAAGTGTGGATTTGTCCTTTGGCGCAGATATATAGCTGCACATCATCCGCATAGATATAAACCTTACAGTGTTTTATTGCTAAGGAAAGATCGTTAATAAAAACGCTGAATAAAAGTGGCCCAAGAATAGATCCCTGAGAAACGCCATTGGTAATCAGGCCATTGATGAACCTAAGGTTACCCAGTTTAACTATTTGAGAGCGTTTGGTTAAAAAGCTAAGCAAAAGTTTAAGAACAATCGGGAAACAACGGACTTGAGAGTTCGTCAAGAGACCTGCGGTTATCATTTGAAACTTTAAGAAGTGCAGCTTCGCAACTAGATGATGTTTTCGGAAACCAGATTGCCTTACATTTATAAATTGAAGCCTTTCACAGAACTCAAGGATTTGAATCGCTATTAGTTTTTCGAGAACCTTAGCCAGAAGTGGAAGTATACTTATAGGCCGGAAATCGGAAGAAGTAGGGGTGAGGAGCACTTGGGTAAAAGTGTAATTAAAGTATGCTTCAATTAAAATATGTAGAATGCTAATTAATAGCAGCTAAACCGAGGGAATGCATAGGGTACCCAAATGTATTTTGAAGACAGAGCATTTTATTAAATTAACGTTGAAGTCGCCTCCAACCAGAATGTTTTTATAGGAACCGGATAGGTGCTCTATGCTTTCGATGAGGTCTGTAGGGTTAGTGGGGTTAAAAACACCCGGGAGAGAGTACACACCGACAAGGAGGAGTTTGTCTGTAGCATTAGAAGCCTCGAGAAATTCAATTCCAGGTTGTTGGGAGACAGCTTTAAATCCTTTACACCTGAAACTGAAAATTTTGATGTTCTTTCTTTGTTTTCACAACTTAAATTCAAAACTGGAATCGTCGAGCGTAAACAAAAAGACACTGCAGTTACAAACCATGACGCATATTAGAATTCAAACACGTTCTTGAATTCATGTTTTGCAAGCAGCCGGCTGACCCAGAGACGCCATCATAAGAGTAAGCGGCAAACAGCCTCGTCCGAATCTTATGCCTCCATAAAAAGGGGAATCCCACTAACCAACCTACAAAGGCTGTCACGCCGGCAGTACCAGATTACCAGATAGGCAAGGTGTGTCATCTGCAATGTAAAGTCCCGACCTAAGCAAAACTTTAGTACCCTATTATTAACCGGTTAAGCTGGCAAGATACCTTAATGAAAATTTTTGCATTTCATCACATTTTTACTTACTTGATAGTACATTCGATCTGCTTGCACAATGTCCTGCCTGTTATGCTCTAAATACTCGCCAAATTTAACCAATACCTCCGGGTGTTTCGGTGCCAATGCCAGTGCATGTTGAAACAATCTTAAAGCCTTATCATTCTTACCAGCTGTCTTCATTTCCATAGCCAGCTTCAATGAGCCCAACGCCTCCTGTTCATTAGCTGCATTCTTTATCTTGTTAATTTCCTTCTCGGTAAAATACTCCCCCGCCGCGTTACTTGGTAATATCGAAAAATCATCTCGAACTTGTAAATATCTTTCATCAGGCACATGTAAAATTTGCGTTGGCTTAAGTAGATTTATATAATTTAAAAAAATAAATATTAAGAAGGAACTAAATGCACCCAAAATGAAAATTATTAAATAACTGAGATTGGCGATCTTCATTTCCTTTGATTTAATCAATTTAATAAGTAATAAAGACATGTTGCGAATTTCGTTTATCTATCATAATTGCAATAACTGATTTGATTTTAATTTTTTATAGTAGCAAAGCATTTTTTTTAAACAATTAATTTAATTATAAATCTAGAGACAAGACGAATTCTATTTGGTAAGAAATAAATAATACAAGTGTACACTGACGTGTCTGGAAAAATATTGAGACAGCTGTGGGGTTGTCATAAGTGCCACATGGGAGAGAAATGTGGTGAGATTGAATTGAAATTGAAATTTAAGAATTGATATAATTATTTTATGTTGCAAAGACCTTTGAGAAATATTAAAACAAATCTTTTTATAATTTAGGAATTTTAATTTAGATTTTCATTTCCTATTAATTACAAATTTCAACTATAAATATTACAAAAACTCACCTCAATCTTTTATTATCCACCATCCATATAACATATAAACGAATAAGTTCGATTTGTCATATGTTCAAATTTTTGCGCAAATACCGCGCAAATTTAACCTTTCTATTTGGCGTCAAATCGCGGTTTATTAGAAAAATAAATATTATTCAATTAATATCTATCGCTAAAAAAGTAACTACAAACAAGTGCTTAACTGTAAGTGGGTGTTTATTAATTGTTAATTTTTCAAAGTAGGAGAAAATGGCAAAGCCGGCGAATGCTCTTAATTTGGGTAAGTGGGTGTTTCTCAAACATTCTTTGCAGCATATTTACAATTATTTCCTTATTATTTTTAGATGTCGGCGCACAAAGAAGTTTTATCACTTATTATAAAACCTTGGGCGATGTAAGTATCAATTATGTGGGAGAACGGGAGAGAAACAGGTTAGATATAAATTATTTAGCGAATTCATGGTGCTTTAGTTAATAGAAGATTTAGACTTATAAATGAGAGAATAATGTAGCTGCAAATATCTAGCCCAGAATAGCTTCACTCGACCGTAACTTAGTAAGGCAGCTTTTGAAAACCACGTTCCTGTGAAATTACGGAACAGCAACCGAAGGGTTGCGTGGTGGAACAGTGTTATATGCAGGTGGAGGAGAGAAGTTAGAAAACTATTGAAGAGGGCTAATTCTACAGTATCTTGGAGCCTTATAAGAAAACCCTCACGGATTACAGCGAAGCCCAGGGGAGATCCAAACGACGATTATGTAGTAAAAGTAAAAGTAAGTCTAGTCTAAGGGAGTGACCCTTTGCTTTGCCTCCCTAGATGAAGAATCCTTTACGAATAATACCAGGGTTATCAAGCAGCTGCTAATGAGCACTCATTTCCCGCCATTCGCGGTCTTTACTAACTGACCCAGTTATGGCCTTAGAACATACTACCGAATCGGAGGTACATAGTTTCTGCACACCGATCCTACAAAAGGAACAAAGATATGGCAAACAGGATTTCACTGCAGGTAATAACGAAAGGCCCGTTGGTATCTTCATGCCCTCCAATGCTGCTGGGAAAGTACAGATCTGCCCGGCTTTCCTTTAGAGGAGTTTAGAAGAGATTCTATCAATCCTGCTGCCACTATTCGAAGTGGGTTTGCGCCAGCCTCGGAGGTACCGGAAAAAGGCTGGGATGGTTTTTATTCCTAAAGCGGTTGATTCCTGAGCCTAAATCTGGCACATAAAGCTTAGTAAAGGCCCTCATTTTCATACAGGCCGGCGGGAAGTGGTCTTTTATGCCAGGTCGGCAGTTACAGTCTCATGTAGGCTATACATTACTCTGTCTGATCGAGGGATAAAGACTTGTGGCATACGCCTGACAGGCCGTGGACTGCAGGTGACCTCATGACATGCACACAGGTGAAGACGACAGCTTAGTGTAGCAGATTGTTAATTCAAGTCAAATTTCAGAACTAATGAAAGTTCAGATCTTCGGAGCCGGGCTCACGATAAATACCCACAGACAAAGATTTTTTATATTTTTTTGGCTGCAGGCCATTCAGTTGGCGGGCGGTGGGTGTA
Source organism: Thereva unica (assembly GCA_949987705.1). Lineage (NCBI taxonomy): Eukaryota > Metazoa > Arthropoda > Insecta > Diptera > Therevidae > Thereva > Thereva unica. The sequence continues at coordinate 13,014,711 of OX465285.1, forward strand.
TGGCTATTTTTGGTCTTGGTCTCCTACATTCTGCCATCCTGGGTTTCGCCTGCCACAGCTAATTCTTCCGGCTGGATCCACGACTTCATATGATCTGCTGCTAAAAATATCTTGCTTATGGCCTTCATGGTTTCCAATTTGCTGTACATCATATCGTCCCTTTCCTTTAATATTAGTTACTTCGTAGGATCCAAGAAATTTCGGATACAACGCGCCCGGCCCTAAACCGTGTCTCGTTAGGTGGTTAGTCACCATATTGTAGTACATTTAAATATGCGTGCCGTAACTACGTTGGTCTGATGGAAGAGCCATCTTTACCTTCTCGTGGTGGCCACTGGAAGCAGTTCTGAAAGGGATGGGTTAATATGACCGGGCCTACCACGCCCAGATGAAAAGTAATCAGGTCGAGGGCTGCATGGCGGCATGTAGTTTTGCACTGACGTTTAACCGTGCGCACCCAGTTGTATAATGTCTTATCCTGATATACACGCTTTGTCAGGATGGTCTTTCCCTTCCTGCACTACTCATGGGACTTTTGTAGACCAATTAAGCTGGAGAGGATCAAGGCGGAGTGCCTAAGTGGTACTGGCTCTGCGGGGCACATTCGAGGCCGCTTTCGTTGTCCCCTTCCACTACAGACCAAAGGCAGGACTAGGGCCGATAAGTCGGGGAGCCAAGAGGCAGACCTAGATAGCCGTTGCTCTGTCCAAAAATTGTGAACCCACCAAAAAATTGACCGCACCAGCTTCCTTATAATCAAAGGGAGCATTCCCATCATCCAGGGGAGCAAGGATCTGCGAAGAACAGAAAAAAGGCAATTAGCCTCCTGCCGGGACAACAAGCAGACTAAGACAGCTGCTTTGCCCTAAGTTTGTGGATTCAAATCGAAGGCGGAACTGAACTTGTTCCAATATTCTGGCTTACGAATACATATAAGGTATAGGGATGTAGTACAATAGGACAGTCTCGCCAGAGAAGTTTACGTGACAAGCTTTTATCATCTATTCGGCAAACATTTTCAAACCACCGTAGGCGACGTTTTTGTATTTACTTCTTCGATCAATGTCTTTTGATTGCATCTTTGTCTAACGGTCTCGTTTCGAAGGCGATCGCAGAGTGAGACACCGAGAATCTGCCTCCAGCATCGCATTTGGAAGAGATCGAGCTTGTCGACGTCCGGCTTCAACAGTCTCCACGTTTCCAATCCATTTAAGAAAAATTGGAAGAATCAACGTTCGGTAAAGGCGTACTTTCGTTTTGATAGTAATATTTGTTCGTTTCCATATGCACCACTTGAGCGAGGTTAATGTTGTTGCCTGGCCGATGCGGCTGTGAACGTCGGCCGTCGATAATACTTTTTTTTCATGAACCAATGATCCCAAATATTTGAACGTCGGAACCTGTTCGATTTGGGTTCAATTGAGGTGAACATTGGCTTTCGATCTGTCTGTTGTGAGCGCTTTGGTCTTCTTCGCATTGATTTTTAACCCGTGTGACTGGACGATGCGGGAAATGTCGTATAAGATGTCCGTTGCTTCGGCATCCGTGTCAGCGAAGACGGTGCTATTGTCGACGAACATCAAGTCGGTTACGAAGTTGTCGTATTGAACTCCGCGTTATCCATCGAATGCTTCACGCATAATCGCGTCGATCACAAGGTTGAAGAGAAGGAGCGAAGCGCCGTCTTCTTGTCGGACACTTGTTTGAATGGGGAATTCCTTGGATAAGTCCTTTCGATTTCAACGGTATTCAACATGAGCTCTGTTAAAATCTTGCCCGAGGACTAAAGGTTCTTATTTCTCTCTCTCTCTCTCACTCCCTCACTTATCAATTATTTTTACAGTTTCATCACAAAAAAAACTATTATTCCTTAGAAAGCACCTACAACAATCCGATTCTTTAACCGAGGAGAATACTACTCTATCCATGGCTCAGATGATTCAGAATTAATCTCGAAATTAGTCTTTAAGTCTCCAGCATATATAAAAATCATGTCACCAGGAGACGTGGAAGATCTCCCCTATGTAACACTAAGCAAAGGCAATTTTGAGAATGCAATTCGAGACTTGCTTCTAGTAAAAAACTACAGAGTCGAAGTATACGTCAATGATAAAGGGGGCAAACAGAACAAGTGGCGTATAGAATACCACGGATCTCCAGGAAATTTATATCAATTTGAGCACATTTTATATGGCGGAGATGAAGTTGTCCTTGGAAATGCAGTTATTGCAATTCAACTGAAAGCAGATGGAAACAATAAGACCATAGGTCTAGCGTGTGTGGATTCAAATGATACCACGTTCCATGTAACTGAATTTCTTGATGACGATTACTTTTCTGAGCTGGAAGCTACTGCTGTTCTACTTGGACCAAAGGAGTGTATTTTGCCATCGGCTGATGCTGATGTATGTTTAGAAGAAATATGAGTTAAGTTTACATTATTAATTTATGATTTTATTTAGTTTACACGCATCAAAACAGTAATGGAAAGGAACGGGGTTTTGGTAACCATCAGAAAGAAGAGTGAATTTTCCTCGGCGACTGCTGATTTAGTTCGGGATTTGAATAAACTTTTGAAATTTCAAACAGGACAACAGGTAGATGCCAATTCTTTACCGGAAATATCTAAAACTATAGCGATGTCAGCACTTTCTGCAGCAATCAAATATTTAGATTTAAACTCAGATGCTGCTAACTTGGGTCATTTTGAGTTAAGAACGCTCAATCTTAACAGGTATGTATGGTTAAATTATTATTATTATTTCGTTCGCAAACAATTCGATATCATGTGGGTGTTTTCCTACGACAACTACCCCGACTTCATCCGCGAACGCGATCGCCACCGCTTTCTTTGGAAGACGAAGCCTCAATACATCATTATACATTACGATCCACAAGAGAAGGCCCAGAACGGAACCCTTCGGAACATCTTCGGCTTCGGTAGGAGCACGAGTTTCTGAGTTTTTATAAGCTCCGCCCCAGGGGTCCGAGTCTGCTTCTCTGCACAACCTTTTGAAGGCTCAGATTTACTTCTAGCGATTGGCTTGTTCAGTCTTTTTCTCCTTTCCTTAGATCGGTTCCGGTTTCTCTAAGTTCTCCTTCTGGCTTTCTGGCCCTTCGGCATTGATCGATCTCTGCGTTCCACCAGAAGTTTGGTGAATGTCCTCGGTTGCCGTCGCACCGCGGCATGGATGCGTCACATGCCTGTTTCAAACTCAGCGCAACAAAGGAACAGGAGGGGATAACAACGTTCGGTAGATTCGCGAAGGTGATGAGGTCACCGGCTACAAAACCCGCGGAGGACCGTACCAAGGAAAAGGAAAGGTCTAGCAACACCAGCTCGCTTGGTAAGCCGTGCGAACTTCTGAAGGTAAGTTTGGTAAGTACTGAAGAAGAAGGAAAGAGGGAAAATAGCGGCCGTGTTAATACTAGAGCAGTAGATATCGAAAAAGAGGAGCCCTTGCCAAAGTGCCTAGCAAAGCTGGCTACAACGATAAACACCCTCTCGGACTACATTGCTTCTAGAAGCAATGTGATCCACGGCCACATAAAGGACCTCAGAGCCGACTATTTGGAGGCAAAGGAGGAGCCCATGAAGATGGCGACACAAACAACTCCAGAAGCTCCTAAAGTAAGAAGTGCCGCAAAAAGGAAGGTTGGGGAAGCTAAAAGCGCGCAAAACTGTGGAATCCCATAAATGCCAATAGGATAACAACGAGGAGATGCAAACCGCAGATAGCTCTAAAGTAGCGGTGGAAGAAAGGGACCCAGAAAAGAAGAGCTCCACCTGGACGAAAGTCCAAGAAGGCGAAAAAAAGAAATAAGAAGAAACAGGAGGACAGGAAGTCCAACAAAAAAGAAAGGCCTGACGCGTTGCTTATAACAGCGCAAGCGGGACGTCGAATGCGGACATTCTGCGAAAAGTTTGGACGGATGCCTCCTTTACGGAATCGGGAAATAGGGTAACTTGCAGTATAGGGCGACCTTCTAAAGGAATTGGCGGCTGGCGAAGGAAAGAGGATCTGAAGCATAAGATCAAGACGTAAATCGATGAGGCGGCAGAGGTTAGGGCAGATACTAACCGCGTGTTAATCGAGTGCAGGGATCCATCAAGCTTGAGGTCTGCGATGCGCTGCAGAGGGAGCATGACGCTCACGCTACAGGGAGTAGCAGGTGCCCAGTGTACAGAGAGTCACTTCAAAGAACACGTAGATAAGGTTCTTACAGTTTAGCCTGAACCACTGTCAAGCGGCACAAGATCTGCTCGCACAGACAGTCTTCGAGGAGAAAATCGACGTGGCAATTGTCTGCGAACAGTACAGAAACCTGTACAGCTGAGTCTGGATAACGGATAGAAGCGGCACGTCAGCGATATGAGCGTGCGGAAGCCGATCCATGGAAAATACCATGTGAAGCCCAGAGAATGGCTTCACGCAGGCAAAATTAGGTGGAATACACGTCCACAGCTGCTATGCGGCGTCAAATCTGAATCGAGTTGGAAAGGTTAACCGTCGACGCGAGTCGCCATTGCCCGTTAATATTAGCGGGTGATTTCAATGCTTGGGCTGTCGACTGGGGCAGTCGACAAACGAATGCAAGAGGGCGCATACTCCTAGAACTATTCTCGCCGGAGACGAAAATACTTTCAAAGGTATGGGAGAACATCTATAATTGACATCACGTACGTGAGCGATTCAGTGACCAAGGACTTACAGTGGCGGGTGAGCGACGTGTACACGCACAGCGAGCACGAAGACACATCTTCTAGGTTGGCCAGGGTGTAGAAAAGAGGAATCCTAGGTACGGAACGGCTAGAGGATGGGCCGTTAAGAAACTCGATGCAGAGATATTCGAGGAAGTATTCCTGCATGATGCGAGGTCGGCAGGAGGTGCCAGGGAAGGGGAGCGAATCGAAGATTCGAAGAGACATCCTGCGAAGTTTGCCACTGGCAACTGACCTCTGACACTTATTGTAGAACGCATTGTCTGGAGTAAACCGCGTGATGTGTAGGTCACGCTACTAGGAGGTCCTCGTCGCTCACTCCATGTGGAGTTAAATTAAAACTATTTCTGTAACAATACCTAGATTTCACTAAAATACTTGAAATTTCTAGATATGTTCACCTAGATGCTGCCGCAGTTTCTGCCTTAAATATTCTTCCAAAGCCTGGCATATCTATAACATCACCATCATTTCGTTGGCAGAGTATCTTAGGTGTTTTAGATCGATGCCGAACACCACAAGGCCACCGATTAATGGCGAAATGGGTTAAACAGCCACTTCGAAATGAAGCTACATTAAAAGATCGCCACGATATTGTTGAGGCATTTTTAGAAAATGAAACAATTTTAAAGAATATTCACGATGAATATCTCAAGAGAATTCCGGACATTCTAATGTTAACAAAAAAATTGTTGAGAAAAAAGGCGAACTTGCAGGACATTTTCCGTATTTATCAAGTTCTGCTACGGGTTCCAAAGATAGTTAATATCCTTAAGGGTTTAGATAGTCCTGCTGTTAAAAGTGTTCTGTGTGATCCACTTTCAAAAACAGTGGAGGTAAGTATTTATTTAGGTAGAACTAGATAGAAGACTTTCAATATTTGAATACATTACAGGATCTTGAAAAATTAGAAGAAATGGTCGAGCAAATTCTTGATATGGAGAGCATAGAAAATGGTGAATATCTCGTCAAGCCATCATTCGATGATCAATTAACTGAAATGAAAGAAAAAATGGACGAACTACAAGAAAAGATGAAGAAGCAACATCAGAAAGTTTTGCAGGATTTAGGTGTAGAAAAATCGACCCTATTAAAGTTGGAATTCGTATCGCATTTGGGATATCACTTAAGAATGTCGCTAAAGGATGATAATCTCATACGAAAAAATAGCCGCTATAAGGTTTTAGATGCCATTAAGGGTGGTGTGCGTTTTACAAATGATAAATTAAGCAGTTACAGTCAAGATTTTTGCGATATTAAAGCATCGTACGAAGAACAACAGAAAACAATTGTGGATGAGGTTGTTCGAGTTTCATGTAAATATTTATTTGAGTATTTTGTTTGGACCTTTCAAATTTAACTTATCTTTTAATAAAGGTGGTTACTTTACATTCCTAAACTGCCTAAATGGTCATCTAGCTGAGCTTGATTGCCTGGCAAGTTTTGCTATGGCAGCTCTTGGTGCGCCTACTGCTTATGTAAGACCCAAGATTCTTCCTGAAGGATCTGGGATTTTGGAATTAAAGCAGGTTCGACATCCATGCTTAGAGTTACAGGAAGGTGTTAAATATTGTCCAAATAATGTTAGCATGAAGAAAGGTTATTACTTTATGATCTAAATATAAAAACCCCTGATCTTATTGTAATATTGCAGACGAAACATTGATGTATATTATCACTGGTCCTAACATGGGAGGAAAAAGTACCTTTATCCGTTCTATTGGAACGACGGTTCTAATGGCACATATTGGCGCATTTGTACCATGCGAGGAAGCAACTATATCGATGGTTGATTCAATTCTTGGTCGTGTAGGTGCTGGAGATAATATTATTAAGGGTCTTAGTACATTCATGGTAGAAATGATTGAAACATCGGGAATTATAAGAGTAAGAGATTGTAGTTATACAAAATGAAGTAAATTTTTAATTTATTTTTATAACAAAGACTGCCACAGACAAATCATTGGTCATTATTGATGAATTAGGCAGGGGAACATCAACTTATGATGGTTGTGGCATTGCTTGGTCAATTGCAGAGTAAGATTAAACATAATTTAATATCACATTCGTATTAATTTTATTTTTATTTTATCCCAAAAGACATCTAGCTCGAGAAATAAAATGCTTTACATTATTTGCAACACATTTCCACGAGATCACAGAATTATCTGAATATGTACCAACAGTGAAAAACTTCCATATGGAAGCTATTGCCGATAATGAACTCTTTACACTCTTATACAAAGTTAAGCCTGGTGTAATGGATAAAAGTTTTGGTATTCATGTTGCTAAATTAGCACAATTTCCAAATCATGTTGTTGAGGTTAATTAAAAATTGCGATTTTATATGTTAAAATTGTAGTTTAATAATTTTTATATTTTAGATGGCACAAAAAATGTATGAAGAATTCGAAGATCAATTTGTACACTTAAAATCTAAACAAGAAGATGATCTTATCAAGAAACTGCAAGATTCTGTCGAGGAGCTATCGAAACAAGACAATGTTTCTGATGATGATTTAAAGCAGATTGTGGAAGATGTTCATAAAGAAATTAAAGGAATGGATAGTATTTATTTTAAGAAGGTGTTTCCTGCATTATTTCAGTGAATTTCTTTAATATTACTCGTTACTATTCCATCTATATGTTTTGTAAGAATTGTTATAATAAACTTAATACTACTGCATGAATATATTTTAATTTGAAATCAAGATTGAAGGTATATTTTGATGCTTATTAAATTAATAGTGTTTTTATTATTTGCCTTTTAATCTAGGGAAAAGAAGGGAGTCAGAAGAAGAAGCAGAACAAAGATGATACAGAAAGATTATGAAGTGATAGATCGACATTTTTATATAAGGTTAGTTTACATTTAGGTTGGATTCCAAAATGCATCACGGCAGAATTCAGCAAATGGAAATCTGTAGATATCGCAGGGATGCATTTTGGAAATCACCTTTATTCAATGATTCCAATTGTTCAGTAGTATATTATGATGTGCTAAATTGTATAAAACAAATTTGGGATTTTTCGATTTTTATCTGAGGTTCGCGTTAGAAAGATTATTTAGAACAAATCTGATTGTCTATTTAGGATAAATTGGTTAACGAACAATCAGCGCTGATGGTCGAAAAATATGGAGTTGGTGCGGCTTGTTTGTAGTATAGGTTGCGGAAATTCCGGTTGTCTTTTTGATGTACTCTGTACGACCTTTTCCGTTTTCGCTGCACTGTCAAAATTCGCCCTTTTCTCACTGCCTTTGGTCTGCGTTGTTAAAGGTGTTATCGTAAGTCCGAAAATATAAAAAGGTCGAACAAAAAATTACATTGAACTCCGACCACGAAGTGGATCACCTCGCTTCCCAGGAACAGATTGATAATCGTTGAGTTGAATGGTGAATTGGTAACGTTAATGGCTATAAGAGGGTATCCTCGGGGTCCTAAAGCGGCCTACACACTCTCAGTTTAAACTGCGCAGTTGAACTGTGTAAAACAACTGTACAATAAACTGAACCGATAGTGTGTGGGTTCGTCAGTTCGTTGTACGGGGTTTTTTTTGCTCAGTCTCATCAGTTTTGTTGATTGAGTACAGATTTTTAATAATGGCAAATGTATGGAATTGAGAGAACTGAACGATAAACTGTCTGAACTACGCAGTTTTTCGGAGCAAAAGAGTTTCCAGAAGCTCAGGTCTGAGGACTGAGTGAAAACAGTTCAAAACTGCAAAGTTTTCACAGTTTATTGCTCAGACATGACCTCACACTTGATAAACTCCGCAGTACAACTGAAAGTGTATGAGCCGCTGTAGAAGGAAGCGAAATTTGAAGCAAAGAGCAACAATGCACAGCTAATAAGAATAACTACTCATATCTCATCCAGGACAGAAATAGTAACCGCAATTCATGCATCTGAAAAATATGTAGCAGCACGAAGGGGAGAAAAAACGAGACTACTTCAGAAATAGAATAAGTGCTTTTAAACAAAGCTACAGTAACACGCTTGGAGTTTCTACAAAGAAGTCAATATGATTAAGAAAGGATGCCAGCCCACCTGCACCTTTTGTAAGAAGAGAGGATAGTACTAAAGCTAGTAGTATCGATGGCATACTCGCGGTTTGGGAGAAATACTTTAGAGACTTCTTCGAAGAGAACATAAACCTAACACTGGGAGAAGCAGACAAGTGCAGATTACCCAGAAAACGGTAGGCCAGATCCTACAATAGACGAAGTTGCAAATGCCACATCAAAATTGAAAAATAATAAGGCTCCAGATCCAGATGGCATACCCACGGAAATATAGAAAAAATGATGGGGATAAGTTATGCCAGGCCTTACATAGTCTCTTCGTAAAACTAAGGAGAAGCAGCAAGATGCCAGAAGAATGCTTTTTAGGCACAATAGTCCCAGTCCATAAAAAATTTGAATTGATGAGCTGCAAAAACTACGGACCAATCACTTTGTTGAACACAGCTTACAAAGTGCTTTCACTTATTTTATTTTATAGACTGAAACCACATTAACTCTGGAAATTGGTTGGTTACCGAAGATTAGTAGGTCCCGAAAGGGCTAACCAGAACGAATGGTGCATTAGAACGCAGTAGAAATTGGAGAGAGCTAGCAAGCTGGCCGGGAGAGGAGACTTCAGATTTAAGAAAAAAAAGAAAGATTGTGCCTTTTCAACTCCAACGTTAAGGCAGTTCTTTTGTATGGTTGCGAAACATGGAAAGTCACCAATTCATCGCAAGGCACCTTCAAATTTTCATCAACAGATGCCTACGTAGTATCCTAAAAATCCGCTGGCAAAATTGAATTAGAAATAAAGAACTATGGCGCATGCCGGCGAAGAAAGGAGAGGCGACGAAATCAGGCGAAGGAAATATAATTACCTTGCGACGTGAAAACGAGAATCTAGATAAACAGGGACAGGAATCCGCAAGGAACCCGTCAAGTTGGAAGACCTAGAATAACATGGAGGAAAATCCTATTGGCAGAGGTCGCAACAACTCGGAGATCCTGTACAGAGTTAAGAGCTGGCGCACAAAATAGAGTACGCGGGAGGGCAACTATTTCCGCCCTATGTCCCTTGAGGGATTATAAGAGCATAAGCAAGTAAGTAAATATAAAAGCTCCATCTCTAAATGGTAATTTTAGTACAAGGAGGCTAAATTCTTCTTCTTTAAACGCTCTACAAACGAGATCCGATGCAGGCCTCTCGCAAAAAATGTGTCATTCACTGCAAAAGCGGTGCAATTCCACACTACAAAACACAGAGGCTAAATATCTAAGGACAGGAGGCTAAATATCTAAGCATAATCCTGAATCAAAAGCTTTCCAAGAAACTTCAGATTGAGAAAATCACTGTCAAGGCCATTACATCTACCCATATCTGTCGTCTCAATTTGTAAGCAAAACTTGTTACCTTAAACCGAGGCTCATGGATTCACAGAGTGTTATTAAAGACTGTTCTGGGTTGTCTTATATGGAAAATCTTTCAACAGGACCAAAAATGTTATGCTAATGTGAATTCCAGGCTGATCCCCATCTGGGAATCGTAAATAACTCGGTAATAGGAAACGTGAGGGGTAAAAAGTGAAGTTAGACGAAAAAGATGTCGATCATATCTAGATTAAAACCGAAATTGAAAGAAGTTTAGTGCCAAAAGAAACTTGAAATAGAATTTCTACAATTCCTTCACCGTGCAATATAATATAACAAAAATAATAACAAGAAAATTTATAATTTATTTATATAATTTATCCACAAAACAAATAATCTTCTTTTTTATACTAAAAAATATTCTTAAACTTTAACAATAAATAAAATTTCTTAGAAAAATCCATTGACACATAAGAGGATGATCTTAAAACATACAATTGAAAAAACGATGGGATTTTTAAGAGACAAAAATGTTATACTGTACACATTAATGCATTGTAAAATACGAAAAAAATAGTCAACTATCAAAAAATGTTTTTGTAAGTGCATTTTTCAATGGAAATATCTAAGGATAACAAGGATTGTGGCACTTATAACTGCAGCAGTATACTCAAGTCTAATAGATGTTCCTTTACCGCAATAGGTGAATTCTTCTTCCTGTAACAAAAAAATGTGGATTTAAATATTTAGTTCAAAAATGAAATGTAAATGTTTTGGTGTACGTCAGGATGTGTTGTGAAGCATTCCTCCAATCTTCTACGCTCCAAGAAGCTAAGATTTAATTTATAACATGGGAATTCTTGTTCATACATAATAATTTGTGGCGATGCTGAATGTGTAAATTTGCATGCGCTTGTTTTTGCCTTAATTACGACTAGTAGAAGATTTGAATTGGGTATACGTTTAACATGAAATGGATGCGAGCATATTGTTTTAACTTCTTCATTAAAATCATTTCCTTTTATGAACATTTCTTGATTTAGTACATAAAGATGTGATTTTGTATCGCATGGATAATATCTTGTGGTTATTTCCTCTTTAGCTTTTAGTTGTTCCTCATGATCGTCTGATGGTAGTACTTTTGGTTTTTTTGTTGGATGTAGATCGTGATCCTCCTCGCCGTATTCTAAATCGTCGTAAACTGTAATGAAAAATTGTTATTATCACAATGTACAAATAAATTTTTGAATTTTTATACAAGGAATTCCTTCGACCCACATAGATACTCGTCCCCAAGACCACATAATTTCGGTTACTATCCAGTTGATAGTAAGCCCAAGAAGTTGTATTGGCTGAAAAAAAGAATTATAGAAGAATTTTATTTTGCTTTTTGTAATCTTAAAATCTTATTACGTTAAGCATAGTTGGAGCATCACTAGCTTTCACTGTATCTTCTCTACAAAGTCCTTGAAAATCATAGACTGTGATATTTTTAAAAATGCTGAGTTCCACCATTTCTTGCATAACTGCACCATTTATTTCACCGAAAAATCGACCAGTATCATTTTCTACTTCGGATACGATAATGTATCCATTGTTATCTATAAGGTAACAGTCATGCATGTCACTATCGCAAGTATCAATGCAACCGTTGCACTGTAAAAAAATTAATTTAATTAATTTCTGTTTTACAAATATAAAAACCAAAACAAACTTACATCTTGCTTTGATGTAACATTAAAAAAACTCTGCGCCATTAGCGCATGTGAAAATTGAAATCCGACAACGCATCCTGGTGCTTCTCTACCTCCGTCTCTTGGAAATATCGCATGTGATGCTGTTACCATTAATTCTTGATTTTCTGGTGCTTCACCAACATGTGGTACAGAGTAAACGAAGCTTTCCGGATCGATAGCATGTTGGAATATTGCACTTTTGTACCAAGTTTCATCGATTGCGGTTGTGTGAAAATCACCAAATTCTTTGTCGGTGTCGACTTCAACTTCACCAAATATGAACTGCCAACGTGTTAAGCCGCTCATTGTTGCAACAAATCGTAGAGTTGCGTTGTACTTGTTAATTAAGGGATCGTTAACGTCTAGAAATCGACCAGCGCCGTAGCTTATGCTGGTAACCTATAAATTTGGAAATGTTAGTTATGATCTACATTATACTTTTTAATATAGTGACAGTCTATCATGTAGTTGGTCACGTCATGGTGCAATGTCTAGTAGTAAGCTTAGTATGGCGGATAAAACAAGTCTGGTGTTATCTGACTCCTCATAACTCTAAACCTATTCTGTGTTGAAAGTGGCGATGAGTCCTGCGTTTGATCTTTTGAATGCTGTAGGAGTTCAGAAATACTGACTGCGAAAGATTAGTCCACAGTCGAGTTGTCTATTTAGAAACGAATTCCTAGTTTGTAGAGTATGCGAAAAGGGGGTTTGTAGGCAGATCGCGTGAGCCGACTGGGTTAATCTGGTGTTTCAGGAATAAGAATGCCATGAACAGCGTCGGCCCTGGGGTAGCGTTCGGGTAACGTTCCAGGGAAGGAAGCATCTAAACAGGCCCAAGCCGGGAACGTTGATTTTAAGACCGACCTTAAATGGCCTTAGGCCACATCGTACGCAAAGCTCCCCTCGAAGTCTATCCCCGAAGCAGACTGAATATAGCGGATCTAGAGAGAACAAACTCGATAAAACTCGCAATCCTAAGGTGTAAACAATCGTGCTGAAGGATCAATATAGATGGTTTTACCGAATGAGAATTTTCGGGATCCCTCTTCACTGAGGGCATTCTGCGCCCGCAAACCGCGGTGCAGTACACTGAGATCATTCCTTCATTGGAAGAACATCTCCTTAGAGGACCACCTGCGAAAGCGCGGGCACCTTCTGCTCCATCGGAGAAGTGACCCGAAAAAATGGCCGCTTTGAGAAAACGGGTGGCGCAACCGGAGTTCGTTTTAGACGATTTTTGGAAGCTGACGTGATAGAGACCCACCGAGAACCAATAGGCGTGAGCGTTTTCTGTCGAAGCACCTTACGTGCACTATGTAGCCAGCGAGTAGCGGAGCGAAAGTCGTCGAGGAGACATTTTCCGCAAAGAAAGCAGAGACGGTAGGTCGCTGAACTGTAAGCCCTACTGTTCCGGCTCTGGTCAAATCCTTCGAGAAACCCTTAAAAGGTCACATTAATGCTGTCAGGCCGAAGTAATTTCCTTATAGCTCTTACCGATCTGGACTCCAACGTCATGCAAAAGGGTTAGTGAGTACGGACCTCAGCATTTGGCATGGACCTTAGACAGGCCGTCACACTGCTAGATCAATCTTCTTCTTATTTAGCGGCTTCACAACCGGGATCCGGTCCTGCCAGTGTAGAAGGACCTTTTCTACGTCCTCCTTTTCATTCATATGTAAAATAGTGGAAGTATGCTCTATATCCGCCATGCCTATTTAGGAAGTGCATGAGGCCGTAGATCGCCTCCCTGCAATCCCCTGTGGTCCACCTCTCCACATTCATATACATCTGTAGATCCACCGTCCCACTTCCTTTGCGTTTTTGCCATTACATACGCTGTCGTGTCAGATGTGGTTTTATACACGTAGCAGGTACCAAGTCCAGACAGCTGGACCAAGTAAACCATTTTCGATATTAGATGAAGGTGACCCCATAAGTTAGGCATCATTCCTGCAACAGGTGGTCCCTTTTTACCATGTTTTCCAGGTACGGTTTAAAGTTGATCTTTCTATCGATCATCTAGGTATATGATCGTTCAGGTGAATGATCGCCGATGCATCCCTTTTTCCCTTCAGATCTGACCATCATGGAGGCCTCGCTTGTTCCCTTGCTGATCAGTTCCAGCTCCTTTTTATTTTCTGAGAATACACTCCTGGATTTCGCGTAAAGTTTTGCGATACACCCATGGTCCTGCACCATATAGTTTAGAGAAGTCAAACCCAAGTACTTAATCTAGCCGCGCTAAGGTAGTTTTCGTAGCCAACATAAAGGAGTTGTATTCGAGGAGAGGCCTGTATTTGTATTTGGCTGAAGGAGGAATTTACTTATCTTAAGAGTTTTTCGAGCATTAGGACGCTTGTTTGGCGGAATATGTGGTTCGGAAATCCTTAGATGATTTCACGCCTTGAATGTTAAGAGATGAGGTCAGTCATTAGTCTTACATCGTCCACTGCTACGGATGGGTAGGTCTTACAGCTTTTATGGAAAATGAGCTACTTTTATGGCAACATACACACTTAGCTGAGTGCAATTGCATAGCAGATTATATTATAATAAAACATCTAAAATCAAAACATACCTTTGCGTCAAAAATAAGCAGTTGAACGAGCTCTTGGTTACAGTAATATGCATCGTCGTCCAAAGTTTTTCTTCCACAATTAGCTAAAATGTATACATATGTTAATACTAGTGCTCAAAGAATCTATTTACATCATTTACGTTCATCATCGTCATCATAATCTGTAATCGGATCTGCTTCATATTGTTCAGACCATTTCCAATCAACTGAAGTCATCTTCTTCAAAAAATGCCGAAGCTCCTGTTCTGGTGTTTGAAATTCGTGTCCTTCAAGATAATGATACTTGCAATAAACCCTGCAAAATAAGTGAACAACATAAGCATTAATGCTATTTCACTTATTGATTATAAATACCATTGTGGATGCACTTTCCAATTTTCACCAACAAAATAATCCGTCATATTATGACTATTCTTTTGTACTTGATTACCAACTTTAAACCATGTCATGCCATAGCCACTTGGTAGAACCAGACCCAAAGAGAATGGTGTATTTGGTAATGGTGCATAGAAATATGTTTGATTTTCTATTGAAACTCGACGCATTTCATCGTAATGCAGTTTTACTGATACATTTTCGAGTTTACCCTTTTCATTGTTGACCATATTTAGTCGAAGCTGAAGTATAGCATCGCCTGGTTGACGTGGTACGTTGTCATCAGAGAGTTGTTCAACTTCTGTTAAGTCTATGCTGTTGTAGTTGTCTTTTAGTTGGTTCCATTTCTTTTGCTGTAAATTAAAGTTTTGTGCAATTAAAGTGGTAATTGGAAAGTTTTAAGGACTTACGACTGGTCTTAGATCCGGATGTAGTAGTACATATCCGTTGTTGCTTACTACGAAAGGATATCCGTTTACACCGAGCTGAAATTATATTAGTTTTATATCTAGGTATAGTACAGGAACACTAGAATCAATAGAAATGATTTTTGGCACACGACCAGTTTTTGAAGTGTGCTTTAAGAAAACGTGAACACCTATTAATCCAATAAATCTAAAATAGCTCCATGTAATTTTTGCGTTATTTGCCAACAGAAAACAAAAAATATGGTCATATAGGAAAAAAAATTCTAAAAAAGAGCGTTTTTTTCGGAATTTGGAATGGCGAACCTAACCTAAAAAATTCTGGAAACTGAAAAAAAAACGGTTTTTAGCGAATAAAAGAAAAAACGCGACCTCGGATCGAAAAAAAATCAAATTATAAAGTTCTAGCTATTCAAATTATCTTTCGATTGATGTATATTGAGTTATAGGTTAGGGCACAAAATATAGAGAAAAATGGGAAAACTGTCGAAAATCACGTTTTTTTAATTTGTTATTAACTTTTGTTTAACGTCACTTACATATTTGTTATTTGGTACAAATATTGCTTCTTGCTAGCTGAAAAAACGGTGTAATTTTTGTTGCGAAATATTGAACAGTTTCCTTGAAATTTCACTTTTTGCAAAAAAAGCGTTCTTGTAAAAACGCTCCTCTTGGTCCATGGATTTCGCTGGATAAACGTTCGAGAGCTTAAAATGTTCTTCAAAGATTGTACTGTCATATACAAGTAAAAACAAGTGGATTTTAAAAGCGTACAATGTGCAAAATGTCCCCCAAAATACTGTGGGAAAATCCCCGGGAAATTAGTATTTCCTCTATAACGTGCAAGGGGTTGAAAATTTCGATATAATGTATATATAGGAACACAAACTTGTAGAGCGTGAAAATCTTCACAAAAAACGATTCTACATGTTTTTTGTTCGTTTTGCGAATGATGGAACTAACATGATCGCAGCAGGTCATTTTGGCAATCAAGATAACTCTAGATTTTTTACCTTCTCAACACTAACTAAAGGGACCCCATTTAAAGCGATAGCGGAGAGGACAAGACAAAGAGTGGCAGAATGAGAGAAAAGGATGCAATGAGACTTCGAACGATTAAGTTGAAGTAAGTTTGAGGTCGACCAGGAAGAAACCCGGGGTACGTCAGCAGCAAGCTCCTCCACACATCTTTGAATTTGATCATTGTGAGCTGAGATATGAAGTTGTACATCATCAGCGTACATATGAATCTTAGAATGTGTTACTACCGAAGGAAGATCGTTAATAAAAATGCTGAATAAAAGAGGACCCAGAATGGAACCTTGGGGTACGCCAGCACGAAGTGGAGCTATCGTAGAACTACAACTACCAAGTATAACTTTCTGAGAGCGGTTGGTTAAAAAGTTTTGCAAGAGAAAAATGGATACGAGAGGAGAGTTTCTGCAAATGCAGAGAGTGATTGACGCTATCAAAGGCAAGCAACAATAGGCAGCCAACGTGATGAACGTCGATAGAGATCAGTTGTAACTTTGAGGACCGCGGCTTCGCAGCTGTGATGCTTGTGAAATCCAGACTGCCAGACATTTATGAGTCGAAGTCGATGACAATACTCAAGGATTTGAGTTGCTGTCAGCTTTTAAAGAACCTTAGCCAGAAATGGAAGAATACTAATAGGCCGAAAATCAGAAGGGCATGGGGATTTTGGTATTGGTATAATTACAGCAAGTTTCCAAGACGAGGTAAACTTGGATACTGTGGGGCAGGAGTTGAGAATATGAGTTAAGACTGGAATGAGCATATGTATTTAGAAACCCAGGCGAGATGTTATCACTACCAGTAGCTTTTCACCTTCAAGGCACGTATGAAATTTTTTTTTACTCTTTGATGGAGATTAGGTTCAATAGGTATTATCAGCCAAAAATTTATTATTTTCAACCCTTAAGGGGGTAAAACTACCCCTACATTAAAATTATAATTGAAGAAAATGCAAATGCAAATTTTTTTATATAAAGTTGATTTTTATAATTGTAGGGGTAGTTTTAACCCCTTAAGGGTTGAAAATTATTTATTTTTGCCTGACAAACACGCCCACAATCGAATTTGAGGCATAAACTTAAAAAAAAAATGTTTACATGTTTTTTTATTTTTAACCGATTTAGGGGTGGTTTCAACCCTTTAGGACTACCCCTTTTCATAAAGTTCGCCTTCATTTAGTACAAATCAACCACCTTCACAAATAAATATTAAAAAAAAGTGTATTTCACTGCATTAGTTTTCATTATTATTGAAATAATCGCGAAAAACCCCTAAAAAGGGGTGTTTTTTGCATTTTCAAGGGTGACGCCCATGTTTTAGGACCGCGGGACCCCGATTTTCGTGATCAGTGACCCCAAAAACCTTTAGGGTTCGATTTTCTTAACGGTGTTATTTTGGAACACCCACCTCCGTGTTTTGAATGGACTATATACAATTAGTACGTATACATGCTGAGTTGAAGTCAGATTGAACCCGAGTCCAACGTGTATGTAGATACGAGTTGAGTTGAATTAGGCCTAACTGAACTCGACTCAGCTTTGCTACCGGGGTTGAGTTGAAAGTATGCAGTAGAAATCTGCTAGTGTGCCACAAATCATTCCTATTGGTTTTAGTGTCAGGGTTTAGTAAAATTTTTGGTTATAGCACCTGGACTAATATAGTATATGTTTCGAAATTCAAATACCTTATATGGTAGAGTAATTTTATCAATATCTTCAACTGGAATATCAGTACCAGCCACACCAAGCAAACGTGCTTTTCTTGTTGAATTTTTTTGCTTATATGCTCGATCAAATGCGGGTACACCAACGGCAATCATAAGCCTTGGTGCAGCATTGTTGTCTTCTTGTTTATACTATATTTAAAAAAAAATTAGATTAGTTAGGTACATATAGATGTAGTAAATAATACCGTAGTATCAGCAAAAGCATGCGTCCACGTCGGTGGATGCAATTCATTCTGCAGCACAAGCGGTGTGGCTATCACATCGACATATTTCAGAACTTCTTCATGCACTTCATCCAGTGTTTGAACATGAGAGTAGTATCCTCGATTATCACAAGCCATCCACTGTATTTCTCTGACTTTTGTTACTTCTTTACCTAGTAAATACGTAAATACTCTCACACCCATTTTTGTTGAATTCTCTCCAATTCCCCAATTGTATTTCTCAAATACTTCTGTAGTGTTGCCAGCAACACCATCTGTTACTACCATAATAGCTTGATTACAACCTGTTACGCTTTCGTTGCAGCGTCTTTGTATATAGTACTGTAAGGATAGTTATTGTTAGAATAAAATGATATGTTAGGGAGTTTTTAAATAACCTTTTTTAATATTTCAAATGCTTTTGTATAAGCTATAGAAAGATTAGCATATCCTTCTGGCTGCATTCCAGCTATGGCATCGTTAAATACCTCAATATTTTCTGGTGTAGCTTGTACCAGTACATCCTTAAAGCACGGTATTAGATCATCTACTGTTGCTGAATAATTGAATATTGTAAAGAAGTCGTTATTGGAAAATGTCTCTAGAACGCTGCGAATTGTAAATTTAGCAACGTGATTTCTAAAACCGTACATAGAGCCGGAATTGTCCAGTAATATAACAATATCCTTTGAGCATGTTGCAGTCTCAATATACCATGATCGTTTTCTACAATCGTAAATGTCAGTTCTATCACCAATATCCCACTGCAGGGCGGGATAATGTCTTAAAATTCCTGTATCTGAGCCGAAATATTGCCATGATAGGGCTGGATCGGCTTTGTAGTTTTGTACAAAGACATCGTCTAACCCTTCTGACCACATGATTGTTTGCATTGTTTTTAGGTCTGAAAAATATTGAATATTATTGTTGTATAGTGTTTATAATGAAATAGGAAGTGTCTTATCGGACGCAGAGTCGACGACAGAGTTGACGAGGGTCGCCCGAGTTGACGACAGAGTCGACCGAGTTGACGAAAGAGTCAGCCAAGTGTACGTACGAGACACCTTTTTTTATAACTCGAATGAGCCTTTTGGTCCACTCTGAGTGTAATAAGAATTTACAAGTGGTTGAGACCGTGGACTGCAAAAACATACTCAATTAATTTGTGCATAATAATTTTGTGCGAGACTGTTTTCTTACTTACTTGACTTACTCTGTCGTCAACTCGGTCGACTCTAACGTCAACTCGGTTGACTCTCGTCAACTCTGTCGTCGACTCTCGTCAACTCTGTCGTCGACTCTCGTCAACTCTGTTGTCGACTCTCTGCGTCCGATATGACACTTCCAATGAAATATCTACTTACTTCTGTCATAAATGTTTGACGGAACATGGACGGAACTATGGGTAGTATTTACGGATATATTATAAAAGTGTGTATCCTGATTTAATGTCATATTTATGTAGGTTGGAGCATACTCCTCCAGGGATTCAACTAATTCAACGGCTCTTCTACCATTATACATTGAATATTTACTAGAATAGTATGTGAAATTTAAGGCATAAGTTTCATTATAATCAAAAGATTCAGCCAGTTCTTCAGCTTTTGTTTGAATACATTTAATAGCGTCCATTTTTCGTGATAGCATTTTTTCAACACTTTTCATAATTGATTCACGCAGTTCTTCGCCATCTTTTTGTTCTACACGTGCATTGTTGATTTTGTATTCCTAGGTTTTTTTTAAAAATATTTAGTTTTAGTAATGAAATTTTAATTTTAATTTAGATATTTAAGTTACCTTTTTAATTTCTGTGGATTTTGTCATTTTTTTGGACAATTCCCAGAGTTCCTCGCCGAATTTTTGGGCCCATCCTCGAACGCTTTAAGAATGATTTTGAAAATATTAGTTTTGAGAATTAATTTTAAATATAAGTAAATAATTTTGGGAAATTAGAATTTCTTTTCAAAGTTTAATAATGATCATGCAAATATTTTTAAATTTTGTTTCAGTGGAATAAAAACGCATAGCCTCATTTTACACGATGAAACACGAAACAAAAAGTTTCCTGCAAGCTTGTTCGTTTTGATGGGGAGGAATGAGAGAGGGCTTGAAGGAAACTTTTTGGTTCGTGTTTCATCGTGTAAAATGAGCCATAGAAATAAAGGAAATAATCTTGAAACTGAAAAAAAATAATGTTGAACAAAAGGTATAGGGTAGGCATATATATTTAAATCCCCACTTTTCTAGAAGTTTTTGTTTTTATTTTGTTTGATATATTTCAGAGACGAAATTTTATAAAAGGATGGGATTTATGGCTTATTGTATAAAAGGATGGGACTTATGGCTTATACATGCAAGTGGTCCACGCAAAAAAGGGGGTTTTCATTTATTTACTGCCGTATTTCGGCCCCGACTGTTCTATATTTTAGTCTATCAGTATTTTTCCCTTGTTGATCAAAAAGTTCAAAACTGAAAATTAGAAAATTCTATTATCTTTGTGATTTTATTTTAAGTATACACTAAAAGCAGTTTTTTTTAAACAGAATTTTATATATCAATTATTCTTTATCTAGATTGTATACCATATTTTAGTCGTGTATGTACATAAATAAATCATCGACTTAGTCGTATGATACTGTTTTGTAGTAATGTAATCCGATCGTAGTGAAATGGAGTGGAAAAGTCTGTTTCATGTTGCACATTAAGTGTAAATAACACACCGTTAAGTGTAACTAACATGCCGTGATATAATAATGATAAATGCCAAAGTTTGTTGTTTAATTTGTTTAATGCAGATTTGTCTGTTGGTTGTTCGTTTTTAATTTTTTATCTGGTTGCGATTCGGAAAATTGAAGAATTTATCTTATTGCTGTATACTATAAAGTATCCTGGTGCAGAATTACAAAATGATTGAAATTCAGAGTAAAATGTCATACATTGGATATTACAAGTAGTGAAGATATCTCTTTGAAGAAATAGTGTGCTTGTATCAGAGATGAAATCAAGAGAACCTTATTTCTGGGCAATATAGAATTCCATATTTTATCATTGCAAATCACTTTATACTATCGTTGGAAGCTTAAAAGCTTATTTTTTTATGTGAAAAAATCAAGCTTAGGTATCATCCTTTGTACTACAAGTGCGCTATGTCATTTGGGTCTAGTAGTATACTTGATTTGAAGGATAAAAGAGAATAAGATAGATTAGGGGATCTGTGGATGCTTGAGGTTCATAAAGTCAGTGTGCCTATGTACAATCAGCGTGTTAAAGGAAAGAACCTTGTTGCTGTGTTATGATAATAATAATTGTCTTTCAAAGAAAGTACACAAGATTTACATCTTTTAAAGTATGTACTTGGTAAAGTATGATCATAAAAAATAAGGTTAAAATTAAAATTAAAATCAGAATCAAAATTCAAGTTTTTGGTGAAGATCTCAGTTGCCACTTCTTCTGCTTCAATGAATTTCTTAAAGAAAGTTGCCATTTCGAAATATAACAGCCTTATGCTAGGTTTCCACTTGTCGTTTTGAAATTGACAAATGACCTATTATTACGTCATTTTGAAAATTGGCAAGTGGAAATAATGAAAAACTGCCTGTAATTGAAGTAACCAACAGCACTAATCGTTTAAATTCTTGGTAAGTCAATGAAAAGTGCGGTTGGTCAATTCAATTATAATCAGTTTTTCGCTATGTCCACTTGCGAATTTTCAAAATGACGTAATAATAGGCCATTTGTCAATTTCAAAATGACAAGTGGAAACCTAGCATTAGTTTAGCTGTGGGCCCATAGTCTACCATCTGTTGAAGCTTAGATTTGAAATTTGAATTTTTTTAGCACGTCTTTCACGATAACCTTAACGTCATCGCTATCAAATCCATGTTGAATAGTGTCTCCTCTAACTGATCCTCCATTGTTGGCGACAATTCCGTTGACTGAAATATTATCTTAGCTAACATATGAACTCTCACAGCCCTCACGTAGTACTCTCCAGACATGATTTTGTCCGTTGATACACCATATATATAGTTTTGAAAAGTGCTACTGCTACTTCGCGTGATATAATCGATTGCCCACATATAGGACAGTACGCGTAAACACAGTAAATGTAAACACCACCGATACCGAAGTAAAGTAAATGGGCCTTTCTCTACTAACTGGAAACTTGTCTATTGACAGTTGTCCCAACCCTATTTTTCTAGAAAATTAAAAATGTAGTATGTTAAGTCGATAGATAGTTATAATATAAATATATATAAACAAGAAACCATTGTAATTTTCCCTTATTTTTCGAATTATAGGCAATTTTGTCCTCTGTATTATAAATTTCAGTCCTCTGTGTTATAAATTTCCAGAGGACTGTTGCACAGAGGACTGTTATTTTCACGTAAAAAATGTCATACCACGTATCAGTTTAAATATTACTTCATAAAACAGAAACAACTATAAATTATCACACTGAGCAATTTTTTTGTTAAATAAATATAATTATAACACATAAAACACCGTAAAATAGACTTACCAGAGGACTGTTCACTTAACACTACAGAGACGTGGCTACCACACAGACGCGGAGTTGTCACTGCGCAAAATGGCGGCGACTTGTTTAGCATGGCGACCGAACAAACTTCACACTGTTAACGTTCAGTTTCAAGGGAAATGTAAGCACAATAGTGTCTAATATTTTTGTGGCGCGATATTCAAATTGTGACAGAGGACTGTTCAAAAATGTAATGGACAAAATTCAAACACTAGTTTTTAGTACTAAAAAATTCTCTAAAATTATAATTGTTTTTTGTTCACATGCATTCAATATTCTTTATGTTTATAGAGTTATAAGATTTTACATTTTTAAATAGAACTAATAAAAACCGAACCGAATCATACTCGATCCTGAATTAGGACATAACAGAGGACTGTTTTTAGTGGCTTTTAAACCGAATTTATGAAATGATTCTGATTCTAAATATTGATTAAGCTTGTCTCCTTAAATAACAGGTTATATATTATGCGTTTTAATGAATAAAACTATTCATTTATATAGTCAAAGTAAAAAAAAATGCTTGGACCATGATTTTCCTGTTAGTAGATAAAGGCCCAAATATCATCACCACCGATTGCCTCGTCACCGAAAACCCGCGGTAACATAAAATTTGGGTCACGGCTCGTCTTTGGTATAGCCAAATGGCAGAAAGAAGAAGCTTTAAATAAGACAGGACAGTTATAAGATCATGTAGCGAGGACAATGTTTTTAGCAAAGGAGATTGTAGTTTCCGAGTTATAAGCGAAAACTCGCAAATATATCAGAATTTTTACATATATTTCTCAATGTTTCGTCACGAAATTTTGACGGCAAACCTCAGATTCGTATTCAGCACCCGAAAATACTTAAGAAACCGAAGAAATCAAAACTACCCCAAAACTTTTCTGATTAAAACACTATTTTACTGGACTATAAAAGATTTTCCAAACAAGAGAGTTTGTTAGTCTAAAAGTTCCAGAATGACTGAAAGAAGAAAACATAAGGAAAAAATTTCTGCTGTACAAAATTCACCAGTACCACGAAGCGTAAAATAAGTTTCTTAACAGCTTTTTTTTAGAAATCTATTAGAAATTATTCAACTATCACAGAAACATAGTAGGTTTTAATTAGAAAGGCACATCGTTTCGATTTGTGGAAAAAGAACTAGAATCTTTTATTTCCAGAAGAGCAGACTGACTTCACAAATCACCTTCAAATTATTCGACCCAGTGCACATACGGATGCAAGAGCAAGGATTGCTTTGACGCAGCATTGCTGCATAAATCTTCTGAAACAGGTAATATATATCTAGTTTTTTCCATAAGTTTTAAGACTTCGGTAATTGAACAACAATACTCGAGTTACGAGCTGAAAGTTTTACCGGCCATAAAATCTTTGAAAAAAAATCTACTATGTAGAAGAAAACATCACCGCCAAAGTGGCTGTTCGACATAAATCAGGGAAACACTATCGCTGTTTCTCGTAGAAGACGACATTCCCCAGCATATGAAAAGGGTTTAAGATGTCGATTGCTGCTGTCTAGTAAAAAAGCATTTGTGGAATGTAGAATATGACAATTTCTTTTTCTAAGAAGTAATTTTCTTTTGAAATTTGCAGATCAAATTTCCTTGTTGTGCCTAAAAGTCGTTACGGAATGGAATTATTATTAGAAAATTTCGTGAACGTGGACATATACCTAATTTCATGGAAGTAATGCTGCGTCAAGAACATTTCTTGTTAAAGGCACAGAATGTAACGAAAAATTATGTAACGTGTAGTATTAAAAAAGGAAAACTCGAATGTTACTTCAACCCTATAGAGAAATAATTTGATTTACTTTTAGACGCTTGCCATTTAGATCACCTTGGTTCATTAAGCTTAACTGGTAAAAACTACAATTATGTATTTATTAGTAGTGATTGATGCGGTCACAAAGTTTTCATGAATATGTCCAGTAAAGTCATCAACATCAGAAGACGTGCTACAAAATTCGAGCTCCAAGCCAATGCCTGATGAGCGGAACGAGAGCATAGTGTACCCCTTACACAAACAAGGGGACCCTCTATCTTGCAGCAACTATACAGAAACAATGCTATTGAACACAACATACAAATTATTTTCATTTGTACTCTATAATAGACTACAACCATACGTGGAAAGAATATTAGAAGAATATCAATGCGGCTTTCGTCCTGGAAGATCCACAACAGACCAGTTATTTGTACTCAGAGAAACTCTAGAAAAAGCTGTTGAATTTAACAGCTTACAATAGTGTGAACCGAAATGAGTTATTTCATGCTATGGAGCAGCTCGGAGTACCTACTTAGTAGAACTAACGAAAATATTATATTATAACGCGATTATAACAAAAGGTAGTGGTATATCGGTCAAATCAGAAGACCAATAGCACTGGCTAATAAATGCTACTTTAGTCTAGGCAAGCACCTGACGTCCAAAAATATATATAGGAAGACAAAATTGCTACTTTACACATCACTAATAAGACCTGTCCTACTATATGGTTCGGAAATGTGAACATTGAAAAACGCAGACGAATCATTGGTAGAAAGATTTGAAAGGAAAATCCTTCGGAGAAATTGATGGCATTTGGAGGAGAAGATACAAGTCAGAGTAGTATGAAATCATTAAGACTCCAAACATTGTCAAAGTGATCAAAATAGTCAGACTACTATGGGATTGGTCATGTCCAACGAGGTGCGGAACGGAATCCGACAAAGATAGTGGTGGGGAAAGTACCGGCAGGATATTGGAGACCAGGTCGCCATAAGAAAAGATAATAGATGACGTCGAGGAAGATTCTAGTTGGGAATAAGAAACTAAAAAAGTCGGGCCGGAGATGGAGCATCATGGAGTTGAACGCTTGAGGAAGCCAAGGTCAACAATATGCTGTGAAGCTCTTGATGACGATGATTAATCCGACATGTATGTATGTTATAGGTTTAATTTTAGCTGTATAAGATATCCTGTAAAAGTAGCTGAAAAAGCTGAGTTTGGTAATAGGAGATTTATGAGTAAACTCAACCGCTTTAAACATTTTGCGGTAGCCTAAAACCCTAGGCTAAAAATCAACAAAAAATTAAAAAATTACATACCAGGCATAAATCGAATACTACGAATTCCTATATTTTTTCTTTTAAATTCCTCCAAGATTTGTTTCAATTTATTTAAAATATATATGTATATACAGAAATAGTATTTAAGGAGATTTTCTTCAAAAACATAATCTTTAAACAAACCACCTGTGACCTTCCCCCAAAATTTTGACGTCATATCTATACCACAGGTCAGAACACTCGGTCACGTGTTATAAAATTTCAAGTCGCGTGTATATTTTTTGTTTATAAACAAAAATTGGAATAGCACATGGCATAAACAAAACAAAATTTAACCGCGAACGAGGCCAAAAAATAGAGAGAACAACTCTCAATTCTCTCTTACAATTTAGTTGGAAAACTTTTGAGCATATGTATGCTCAGCTACCGCTATTTTTAGACAGATGAAAAAACAAATATGTCGGCCACACAGACTCCATTGTAGGCACCTGTCAAAATCAGTTGAAAATCCATAAAATCTCTGTAATAATTGCAATTTATTGACGTAAAAACTTACGCTTTATCTGCACTATCAGCTTGTACATCATTTGGGACTAGACAGGATACGTAAAATATAATTAAAATGACTAAATGAAGGCAGCTATGTGAGATCAACTTCGGACTACGGGAAACCATTTTATTAGCATTATTATAACACTTTTCAGCACTTTTTCATTGTGTTTTGTTAAATTCGAATATTATTAACATTAGTCGACACTGTATTCGAGCGAAAACTTTACAATTCGATTGATTAATAATCCGGAAATTCGAAATAGGTGTGCAGGTCCCTCCCGAAATGGAGGAAGTCTAGGTTAGAACTGGCGAAATTTTCTCGCCAACCCCATGGAGGAGTCGCTTGCTCCCTCGTTGGGGGAAATACACGGCCTCACAATAAAAACCGAAACTATTTTTAGGGTTCACGAAATTCTTTTATTTTTTATTTTATATCTGGTCCCGGTGAAACTCTCGTTCGATAGAGACTCATTGTAAAAAATTTCTTGTTTATATGTACAAGAAATTATCCTCCTACAAAAACAACCACGTGTTTGCCATGTTTTTTTTCTGTTTTGGTAGATGTTGGACAACTGATTTTTTTTGTTTTTTGAATATTAAGAACAAGACGCTGTAGGTTAATGAGTAGGAGTCCTTGTTAGTAGTCCTTTGAGAATTTCTGTCATTAATGCAATTGGAGTGATGGTTTCTCGTTCAGGGATTAAACCTAGGTGTGTGCTGAAAAGCTTTTGTAAATTTTTGCGCATGCGTTCCGTATATAATGTCCTGTGGGTACTTTTTTCGTCGAGCTTGTTTAAAGGATAGAAAGGGAGAGTCATGTGGATTCAAGGTCAATTGAGTGTTATGGAGAGTTACGTTTGCTGTTTTGGGTTTTTTTGATGTTGTCAAGAATCCTCAATCCAGCAGACTAGAGGAAAATTGGAATTTGTAAGCGCGCAAGTAATAGCCGGTCTTTTTTTGTTGCTATGCTCAGACCTCTGAAGATAGGCACTTGTCTAAAGTGTTTGATGGTTATTTATTAGGAAAGTAATTAAAGCAATATTTCGTCGAAAAATACAATTTAAAGTTTGGATTTGTAGTTTTAGATGTTGAGAGAAATACATGTGATTCATTTTTTTTGTATGGACATTTTTAGGATTAACAATAACCGGAAAGGAAAGATGGATCTTAGACGAAACATGGAAAAAGATTGAAGAAAGGAACGTGTTAAGGACAAAATTATTGAATGCCAAGCAAGAGGAATTAAAACATACTTAAAAAAGCACAAGTGGCAACAAAATATGTATAGGAATATGCATCAGTTATACATAACCATAACAAGAAATCAAATAAACGATTGAGACGAAGACAGTCCTTGTTGGACTCAGAAACTCGTTTAGTTACATCAACGGAAAATCAGATATAAAGATGGCGGCAATAGTGTATTATATAACGAAACCGATAGAGAGATACCAATAAATGGCAATCAATGTGGATGAAAGAAACAAGACAACGGACCTGGTATCATTTAATATAAATCAACGAATGCTGAAAAAAATCAAAGAAGCAATGGTGAAACTGAAAATAAGAAAACAGAAGGACCAGATGGAGTTCTAGCTGAATAATGGCTCGTAGCCAATATCGAAGTAATATCAGAGACATTATACCCTGTAATTAGAGCAGACATGGGAAGAAGAATGATTACCAAATAAATAGAAGGAGACAATAATTATTAACTTGGCAAAAAAAGATCTAGATCTAAAAGAGTGAGGAAATTGGAGAGGTACTACCATACAAAAAATGGAAGCAAAAATACTGGCCTTGATAATTCTTTTTTCAATTGAGGATCAAATAGATTACCAGGTAAGAGAACAATAAGTAGGGTTTAGGAAATTTCGCGGATGTATGAATAACTTAAAGAACTTAAAATAATAGTCTAATAATCCATAGAATGTCTGAAGTCAACATTATACATTACCTTTGCAGATCTTTTCACCCATTTCTGAAAGTAACTCTACTCTAGTTGTAGGTAACTGTACCAATCTGTGTCACCTGATGGCTTTTCCTTTCTTTATATCGACCACCACGAACTTCTTTCTGCGTTGTTCTCTATCAAATTAAACACCGTGGGGGTTGACAACGTCTCTCCAAAGCTCATGAAATTACTCCCCTTACTCATATTTTCAATGCCTGCTTCAGACGTTCAAACGAATTGATTCAAACCTTACGTGTTTGTTCAAACCGTTTGAAGTCGCTTTAGAATTGCGTCAAGCGCTTCAAAGTCGCTTCATACCAGAAGGATCTATTTGCTACTATTGCCATACCTGATAAGGTCCGTCCAATTTGTATTTTTTCTTTAACCAGCTCAAGTACTATCTAAATCATATTAGTCTTCTATCTTATATGTCAATCTAGTTTCAGGTCTGGGGACAGCTGCGATATGGCACTCTTAAAAGTTTCAATTGATATTTTTGAGTCACTTGATAACATTAAAATTGCAATTTTAGTCCTACTCGGTTTCTCAAAAACATTTGACTCAGTTGATCATATAATGTTACTTGAAAAATTAGGTAGAAATTTTGGATTCGGTCCTACTGCAGTCAAGCTTTTTGAAAGTTATCTCCAGGAGCGTTCCCAGGTACAAGAATTTTTCTCTGAACCTGCGCTTCTTCATTGTGGAGTGCCTCAAGGCTCTATCCTTTACTTTGCTATCAAATAATTATGACATGCAAGTGCTTGAGATTGAAATTTGGTGTAGTTTAGAGTAATGGACACGATTCCGTCAAAAAACCTAAAACGGCCAACCATGGACATGTGCCGTTTTGTTCGACCACTCCTCAAATAATCATTATTGACGATCCTGAACATCAGCTTTCAAAAAAGCCCAGAATTAACAAATGTCTGGTTTAAAATTAGCAATTGTTTAATTAATTACAATTTTTAGAAAATAAAAGCAAAATATACAAACAAATTTTTGTGTTGCTGCCAGTAATTGACTTGTAAATAAAAAACAAGTTTTGTCCGGGCGTTCAAATTTTTTGTAGCGTATGGTGCACTAAAATTTTGGATTAGCAGAACTGAAAATGATTGAATGAATGTGTTCCTCTATTACGTTTTTGTATATGAATATCGTGCCAATTGCTATATCTGTGATTAATAGTGATCTAAGCTCGAAAAACAAAATAAAATAAATTAAATTGTTATGTCATCGTTTTTTAATACGGGGGCAATTCATATACATATCGCGGGCAATTTAGAAATAGATTGTCGACCCCTGGACGAAGACAAGAGGTCCTTTAATTGGAGAAAACCGCACCTGAGAGGGACTAAGAAGCTCTCTGATAATCGTTCATCTTTTAACCCAGCTTAGAGTTGAGCATTCCCAGAAAATATGTATCGAAGTTTCTTCGCCTTCCATGCACCAGAGTTATTCGGTATTATCTGTCCTCAGATAGTTCTAGGGTTAGGAGTTGTTACCGCAGCCCCACAAGGCCAGACAGATATTCCACCAGGTGCGTTTTAGACCCCTTCCACGAGAGCTTGCCCGCATCCTCATTGCTCGTGATACCCCAGTGTCCTGTACCCTCCCAAACTGCCACGAACGGAGTGCCTTTATTGTGTGAAAAAATTAGCACCTTTCTCTAGCTTATTGCAGGTCTCAATGGCATGTATTTCAGGGTGCAAAACAGATTATCACCTACCCATTGCAATTGAGGCTACGTAGTTGGGTCCTGCAATACCAGCCCCAGAATTTCCTTTGGTACTGCAGTTCACCAATGGTATGGTTGGATACGCAGCAAATTGAAATGTTTTGCATGCCATTGCGAATATCCATAGGTCCATAATATATCGGCATAAGAACAACAAGTTTAACGATGGTGTCGTATATCCAGCTCATCATTTGTGATGTTAGAATCCCATGTCTTACCTAAAAGCCTTTTATAAACCCATATCTAAGGATGCTTTACTGGTGGCGTAGTCCAGTTGAGCGGTTCAGTTCAGCCTTGTAACCAGTATTACTCCTAGATATTTGACTGAGTCTGAGTACTCAACTATGGTTTCCTGGATACAAATAAGATCCAGGTCCAAATTTTTAACGTTTAGAAAAGAGAACAGGACGGTCTCTTATTTGGAGTGCTGCTCTCATGATCTACCTCTATAATGGTTAACCAAAAATTCCTTGAGACAAAGACGGCAAGGTCATTTACATAATCGATAGCATTGGTTCTAGATGCCCTTGAGATTATCCCCCAAGGAAATGATGACAAGGCCATCTCCATAGCTGATGACATTGAACTAGATGCCCCTGAAATTTAAGAAAAGATATTATCTAACACATTGCCATCTCAAAGAATAGAACTAATTTTAGTAGTTTAAACGAAATGACTGTATATGTGCATCTCCGAAAAAATTGTTATATAAACTTACAATAAATTAATTGAAAAATCTTCCCCTCAAAAAAAAAAAAAAATATTAATCAAACTTTTCCATTACAAAGAAATAAAAAAAATCGTTCATTCATTCATTCAGCGCAAAAAATAATTTCATTGATCCTTCTCCGATCAAGCAGAGAAAAAGATCCCCAGACATCGAGACCAGAGATCATGCTTTCTGATTGCCGGCCGGTCTTTTTTTACCGGCTTCGTTCAGTTTGGTATAATAAAAAACAACGAAAAAAAAATACAGCCAAAAGTTTTTTTTTAAACCCATGAATCATGGATGACCAAGTGCCGAAGAAAGCAGATGGCCATGAAAAAAAAAAGATCATCATCATCAGGGTACAAAAAAAACGACGATCATGGATTCACCTTTACGTACACGTAGCCTTGTAGATCTTATACAATATGTAATTTTACCTGTGCAATGTGCAAACGTGTTCCATAAAGGTCTAGTTCTCGGCCATTGTTCTTTCCAGTTGGATTGAGAAGCAAGAACAGAGAAATGAAGGAATTGGATTTTTGCGGCTGCGCGACCGAAACTGATCGGTTAATGATCTGCCGGTTGGATATGGGGTAATTTTCATGTTTTTAAGGGGGATGGGGAGGGGGAATTAAAAATATATGTTTGTACAACAATCAACCAGATATGGTGGATAGATAGATTGAAATGGCATAACAAATGTTATGGTAAACAATATGATTAACCTTGAAATATTATTTGCATTTGTGGGTTTGTTTTACACGGTAGATAAAATTGTTGAGATTACAATTTTTTGAGATTATTCAATCGAAATTCAAGCTCTGGCTATTTAGCATGTGCTGCTACACTTCCCCAATGTTTCAGACAATTAAGTTTTATATGCCGGCACTGTACTGCCACCATTGGCCAGAACCAATTATTTTTTGGGGCTCCGCACATGTTCGAGACATTAAAATCCAATTAGAAGCGCCACGTAACCCGGAAAGAAAAAGATTATCGCTGGAAAATGTGGATCGATTGAGTTTTGTAATCGACTGTGCTTGGTTGGGGGATACGTTGTTGTTAGTAGCATTTTTGCACATTTCTTTTTCTACAATATTTCTGCTATCTTTCGGTTTTCCCCTCTCCGGTTTTTGGGTCCTGCGCAACGCGAATTTTCGGGGGTTTTAGCACATATTGAAGTCCACGTGAGACCATAGTATCACCTTTAATCAATGTTCCACAAAAATTTCCCAGTCATTCTCTTTCAAAATGCATTCACATCTCAAATTCAGTTGGTACAGATTAGATTTATTGCTTTTAGATGACTATCAATGCATGACGATTTTTCTTAATTTTGAAGTCATCTGCCTTGCGAGTGACACTTGAAGATAAATGACATATCTTCAACAAATTCAACGACATCATCATCATCATTCGCACGAAGAGTGTACAATAGTGCAAATCGTATCTCACCCTGCTCGATGATGAGGTTAGAAGATACCACATAAAAAAAAAGACACCAAAAACGAAAACCCAAATTGAAATAAAACCGCCTTTATTCCCGCCGAACTCTTGAGTAGCATCTCTAGTTAATTTGAATCGATTGAGCCAATTAAAGTTTGGAAAGAGGAACACCATTTCACACTAACAATTTGCGATGCCTTTGAAATATAGACTTTATATTTTTTCTTGTTTAAACTGACGCGGCTAAATGGCATTGTCGATTGCATACTTTATGATTTAATTCGATTATGATATAGAGTCTGTAGAACCTTGGAAATTTCTACTTCATTTAACAATTGCATTTGTTGATCAGATGGTGGGGATTGAACCAAGGGGGTATATATGTATGCTGATTGATTGTTGAATTGTTCTCACGTATGAATTGCCCGCCCTGCAATTATGAATTGTGTTATTGCAGCAATTAAAGCTGGAGAAAAATGAAGACATATAAAATGGGGCAGAAATTGTGATTGGGATTATTGGATAAATGAATTTTGGATTTCAGTTTGGTTATGCGACCTTAATTGATATCGTCTGGCCTTTTTTATTACATTAAGGGCAACTTTGATAATTGAGTTATTTAATATACATGTCGGATGAGATTTTTAATTTATGATGGCGCTTGTAGTTGTAAATCGGTTTAATAAAGAGATGCCTCTCGATTTCTTTGTAATTACACGGATGACACTTAAGAATGTTTGTATACAGTATAATTATTGTGAAATAAAACTGGCAATTGTTGTGCAATAGCCACTTGAATGTTGTTTATTTACTGATATATAGTTTGCTTACATCGTTTCTTCTTATTTGGTGAAATGTGAAAAACCAGAGACTAAAGACAATCATTTCAACTTCAAAATCTCCTCTTTTCGGACTCCTCCTACATGGTGGACCATTCTTTAAAAAGAGGATGACTCATACACCACCAACTAGGCAGAAACTCTTAGGCCGAATTAGGTAACCACTTTCTAAGGACAATTCTTCAGACCGTTTATCCTCTGGATGCTAGATACAGTCATAGGACCATTCCAGACCGATACTCCCGAACATCTTCGACCGGTGGAAGCTTGAGTCCACAGTGGTGTTTTTTCAACCCTATATATGCCCAGGAGGAGATGGCATTTTCCCTGTGCTCCTTTATAAGTGCCTCGTGTTTATTTTCGATAGCAGATATCTCTCTTTATAGTCATTTTCAATTGAGGATGCATTCTAACTATATGGTGGAGTGGAGAGTGTTGGTGGTTTTTATCGCTAAACTAGGAAACAGGCCTCTGGAACTGCCAAAATTGTTTAGACTTAACCTCTTTTCTTTTATAAACAATGGAAATGTTGCTTAACCTCTTTTCTTTTATAAACAATGGAAATGTTGCTGGATCTACACATGCAAGCTGGAGCGCTCTTTTCATCTACGAAGCTCTCAGTTCACATACTTAAAGCGTAAATCCACACAGGTTGTTTTACACCACCTCAAAATGGAGAAAGCTACCCTGGCTAAGGAAACTTCGTTCCTTGACATCGAGGGTGCTTTCGATAACACTGGCTAAGATTCTATTGCAAGAGCACTGGCTCTTAGAAACCTAGATTCGCATACAATTAAGCCGATAAATTCCAAGCTTGTATAGCGTGAAATTTCTTCTAACCTGGGTGACTCCCCATTAATATCCACGCTATTAATGGCCGCCCTCAAGGTGGAGTTTCGTCCTCGCTTCTCTGTTCACTGGTTCTTGACGAACTTTTGACCAAACTAAACGAATCTGGATTTGATACCATCCTCTACTTCTTATTTGATCTGTTAGCTGTCAGTCCGAGCGGGAGTCTCGAACTCCATTCACAATTCATTTTCATTCTTGACAATCTGACCATTTTTGGCGACGTCTCGAGCCTCGTTAACTGATAATCCTTGATTCTTTAAGTCGCCCTCGATATTTTTTAGCCAGGTTTTCTTCGGTGCCGATCGCTGAATTCTTCAGTCCGCCGGACGGTCTCCCAGAGAATTTTACATGGCAAGCGGTTATCATCCATTTAGCAAACATGTCCAAACCACCGCAGTCGACGTTTTTGTATATTTCTTCCTCGAAGTCGGTAACGAAGTTGTTTTCGTTGTATCGAACTTCGTGTCTTCTATCGAATGCTTCACGCATAATCGCGTCGATCACACCTGTTTGAATCGAGAACTCCTCGGCTAAGTCGCTTCGAATACGACCGCTGCTGTTGAGCCATCGTAAAACGCTTGGAGAAGTTGAATGATTTTCAATGGCACGTCTTCGATTTCTAAGATTCTCCACAAGCTGTTCCAATCGATGCAAGAGAGCTTCTGAGCCCCGCTCAGGTTCATTATTTTTCAATTACCTACCATAATGGCTATATTTTGCTATCGTTAAATACTAGCTGTACTGAAGAGTAAGACTGAGAAGTCAACCGCTCTTGTCATATGAATAACAGAATTATCATATTGAAAGGGGAATTCATAATACAGATGATTTCTTTTGAATGAATGCTTCTGTTTTACCGATGCAATACAACTCTTACCTACGTTAATATAAATCAACAAACACTTCTCTTCAAATTTACGAATTTTGTCTCAATTTTCCTCTATGTTTTCAATTTGTAATTTATTCATAATTAATTTGAAAAGTACACATTCCCAGCAATTTCAACTAGTTAACCATAAATTCTCTTTCTAGCAAGTGTTGTAATCAAAGATTTTCGTAGCATTAAATTCACAATATAGAAATGCGTCGATTGTTAGCACACCTATGAACACCTATGAACAGGTGATAAATAGATTTTCTTAAAAAACATTCTCACAACTGTGCAAATAAATTGACGCTAAATATTATGTATGAAGCCCCGTTTTCTTTCAATTGAATCGACAGATTGCAAATTTTTTGTTGATTCTTGCCAAAGCGTCATTTATCGTACGACTAGAAATGTGTCAGTAGTAAGCTTTAGTGGGTTCGTCATATTGATCTACTTTTTTGAATGATTGTAAATATGCGTTTTTGCAAAGTTTTATACGATACAAATAAATTAAGTGGCGCCAGTTTGAAAGTTTGG
Source organism: Thereva unica (assembly GCA_949987705.1). Taxonomy (NCBI): domain Eukaryota; kingdom Metazoa; phylum Arthropoda; class Insecta; order Diptera; family Therevidae; genus Thereva; species Thereva unica. The sequence continues at coordinate 13,049,974 of OX465285.1, forward strand.
ATGTTGTAGGAGTTCACACTTTGGTAACGAAAATTTGCGCGAAATTCACTACATAATTGGACAGTCGAACGATATACAACGTTTCTCCATAGTTAACGAAATTAAATGATTTTCAGATCTTCTCAGTAGTTTCTGTGAAAGCTTTTGGTCCAAAGCAACAGTTGGCTTCCAATAAATGAGGCCAGCCCCGTAAAACACTGGGTAAAAAAATCAAGTCAGAAACTTCGAAAGATATTGCATTGCATTGTCAACAACATTGTGAATTTTTATCGGCGCCTTATATTTTTTTATATGTGAAAATGTCGAACTTTGAGCCAAATACGTGTCATATGGTGAGGTGATTGAAAGAACGTGTCGAGAATGTTTTAACCGCTACACCGAACACAACGAATATGTTTGAGCCGCGCATTGAAGGAAAAACGGACACAATTCGAGCAAAGACATGACAAAATGATTTTGCAGCAAGAAAACGCTCGGCCGATTATATGTAGCTAATGTCATTAAAACCTACTTGGAAACAACGAATTGAGCCGTTCTACCCCACACGCGGTATTATGCAGATATCCAGCCCCTTTCGACTTTGGATCATTTGTTCCGATCAGTGACGCATGGACTGGCTAAGTAGCAGTTCCGATCGTACGGAGAGGCCAAAAATTGATTTGTTGATTTCTTCAAACGACGAACATTTTTAGCGGTATCTGTATGCTGCCAGAAAGATGGGAAAGAGTTGTAGTATTTGGCGATCTTTACCATAACAGTTTGTACTCTTCTCTTATGATATAGTATGTGATCCAATTAGAAGTACTTTTTTAATAGAGATTTTATGACAGATCATGCTTGAGTTGTGCTAAACTGTCATGATCAGGGTGGTCACTTTCTGGAAGACCTGGAAAACCTTGAAAAGTCAGGGAATTTAAGTGATTTAGAAAAGTCTGGGAATATTCTTTGAAATCCTGGGATTTTTTCATTCATAATAGTAGATCCACAAAATAGACCGCGTCCTGCACATAGTGATAAAAATATAGCGGCGATAGCTGAGAGTATACGCCATGATCATGGTGAATCGACTTGGCGCTGTTCTCAAAAGGTTGGCTTGTCGTATTTTACGTAAGGATTTTGGTTTTTAGAAGCCTACGAAATTCAAATCATGCTGGAAATGAAGCCGGCCGATCTTCCGAATAGTCATAGTATCAGTGTTTGGGCTTTTGAGAAGCTTGAAGAATAGCCAATGTTTTCGAGCAAAATTTTGTTCAGTGACGAGGAATATTTCTAGGTTAATGGAGACGTCAATAAGTAAAATTGCTCTATTTGGGCTGAACAGCAACAAAAAGAGTTTAGTTTCACGAGCTGCCATTTACATCTGAAACAAAAACAACGGATTGGTGTGGTTTATGGGCTGGTCGAATCATCGATCTATATTTCTTTAAAAATGATGGCGGCCGGCCGGAAAGCAAGTGAGATTTGGTGTCCATGATCATGCCATTTGCTGCCTGAAATTGAAGATGTTGTTCTCGATGATTTCGTGAAACCATTGCTTTATTGCGAGAACAATTCAATGACCTTCGGTGAATTTAGGCGACCAATTGATATGTGATATCACACCTCTAGACTTTTTCTTTCGGGCTACGAAAACTCCAAAGTCTACAGGGATTCCGGCTACGAATGATGAATGGGAAGCCAACGTCACCCGCGTTAGTGACCAATTACCAGGGTACGATAATCCTCATTCATGTGCGACTCATTCAACTCACTCCTCACTCACGAGCGAGAGCTATTTCGTGTGTGAGTAATTTTTTCAGGAGTTTCCAAACTCGTCCATCAGTCTTTGTGGCTTTGGTTTAGTTTCCTGCGGGCATGATTTGAGGCTTGGAAAGGAGTGGGGTTGGGTGGGAGGGGTTGTGCGAGCATTTTTTCGAAGTGTGCAAGGGCGGAAATGTCTGGTTATTACAAAAAAAAGGTGACTTTACTGTCACCAGCTTAACATGCGTGAGCGGCGAGTACACTCATTATATGCTCACTCACGCTCCTGTGCGAAATGCCAAAAATGTTATTCTCACTCCTGTTCATGAGCAGTCTTTGTACACAGCCTCATTCACGAGTGCGAGCAAGCTGAAATTAAAACCTTTTCTTCACTCATGAGTGAGAGTGATTTTATAATGACGAATTTATAAGTCAAGAGGAACTACATGAGGATTTATCGTTCATGAGGAACTCCAGAATTTTCGTACCCTGCCAAATACCACTTGAAATACTCGAAAACCTCATCGAAAACTTGGAACTTCAGAATGGATCATCGTAGTTACGGCCAACATCTGAAAGAAATAGTCTTTAACAAATTAAATGTAACGATTGGCTTTTTCGTATGATAATAAGCATTAGCCGATAAAATTGAATTTTTTTATTTTTTGTTTATATTTGAAAAAAATACCTCTAAATGAATCATTCCAGATATAAGCCTACAATAAATGAAGAACTATAGTTAAATGCTTTACAGGCAAATGACACTTTACATAGCGCATGCGTAAATGCAGACAGAATACTATAGTCATAAAAAAGTCTTCTGTTACCCATTCTTAAATTACCGACTAGACTAATTTACATTCAGACAGAATGATGAACCAATTTACGTTTACAAACATGCTTCGTGCGAAAACCACAAAAACCAACAAGAGCATCGTTGTTAAGTATTCTTCATTCTTCATTTAACAATCATCATCTGCAGAATAAACTCGGATTTCTTCTGTCTTGTGTCTATAAAAATCTTCGACAGTATCAAATTCAAAACGGTTTTTAACAATGCTTAGCGGTTGATTATGCAGTTAAGCCCAGTTTACATCACAAAGTCAACGTGAAAGTGCACTTTGACGATCTTTTATCGTATTTACCCTCTGTTGCAGGAAAGTTCTGAAACAGCATACAAATTTCTGTGCGATAAAAGTGCACTTTCGCGTTCACTTTGGGATGTAAACTAGGGGTTTAAACTACAGATAGTGAATGAGATTTTCAAAGCTTTGTTGGTGCTGTTTCTCGTACGGTGATAGCACACGAAAAATTCCCCCAAATTTCTTCGTGATAAATAAAATCCTTTTTCTGTTCCTTGATGATTGTTTTCCACATTGCCAAGGGTTTTCTTGGATTCTTCGATTCGGACCGAAATTCGGGTGGAATTTTTTTTGTTGGTATAACCTTTGAGTTGAGCCAGGCTTCGGCAATTTGATCAACGTCAACCGAACTAGCTGGACATCAACATCATCATCGCCCTTTTTTGATAATATCTCTAGCCATTGTCCAGTCCAGTGGTGGAACAAATAGGAGTATACCAGCACAACCAACTTGCACAGTAGGTTGTATATTATATATAGTCGTGTCCATTGAGGAAGACATTGTGTGGATCCGATTCTGGAACCGTTGTCAACCCAACATTTGGTGGAAGAAGACAGAGCGCAAAAATTTCACCACATCTCAGAATTTTTGTCTGTAGTCTTTCTTCTCCACCCACCCCGCACATGTTCTACATTCGTGCATGAAAGGCAATATTCGTTGTCGGTGGTAGCTGTGCCGGGACTGGTACCAGTGCGTCTGACTGTCTATAGTGACACTCTGGGAGTTGTTTCATTCGATTTAGTTCCGTTCGCGAAGGTGGTGGCACTCGAGCTTTTCGGTGCAAAAAAAATAAAAATAATAAAAAAATAAAAATTTAAGTAGAAATTCTATAAGAATAAAAAGAGATCGGGAAAAAGGTGTAGCAAAAATCTATCTGGCATCCATCTATCTGCAGGATTTATATAATACCTTTGCGTGATTTGATTGAAGTTTTTAGATCCAGGGAAGCGGTCCGAATTGTGCAAAACCTGTTTTTTTTGTCCACCACCTCGAGTTTTCTTATAGTATTAAAGAGCCAGTGCGTTTAGGGCTTTTTCCGGTCGCGAATTTTCCGCCCTTCTAATAAAATATATACATATATATCTAAAAAAAAAAGTGGAACTTTGGGAAGTGGTCACTCCCGAGGACAGAGGGATCACATGGTTTGAAGGTGTTTGTGCCCCCTGCCTCTCTTATTCTTCCGTTATGAGAAAGTGGTGACGGTGAAATTTCTTGTGTGATATTATATAGCTGTGATAGTGTTTTTTTGTTGGAAAGCTTTAACAGAAAAAAAAAGAAAAATAATAAGGATTCGAAACGATTCAGAATAGAAAGGAAGAAGGTGAGTGCTAATACCTCTCTATTTCTCTTTATGACATTTGTGCGACACCTGTGATATTCCTTTCGGATCTGCATGTGCCCCCCATCCACCACCACCCCCTTGAACGTAACAACACTTTAATACGCCCCAATATTCTCTCTGTGTATTTTCCATTTCCATACAGGAAAATCTCAAACATAACCTAATAAAGTTTTCAACGCAAAGTGATGGGGCCTGGCGCTGAAGTGGATGAAAAAGTGTGCGAGGGGTAAGAGAGAGAGAAGAGAGATGAGAAAGAATTAGTAGTAGGGGGGAATGGGTGGCTGCTACAGCACAGCCCCTTAACCTTGGATTCCCGTCAATATGGGCTTGTGTTGGTGAAAAGTTGTTCTTCTGATTCTTGAATCCTGGGTGATTCTTCTCTTCTTGGTGGTGTGTACGTGTGTATATTTACCCTGACATGGAATGTGTTTTGCAACCAGCAAAAAAAAAAATATAATGTTTTACTACCCCCTCTACGTATTCTGTTTAGTCCACCCTCATACCCCCTCTCCTGTGCCACACATATAACACTCATTCCACACCACGCTTAATGTATATAGTTTTCTGCCATTATTCCTTATCACTGGGACACTGCTACAAGGATTCAAGGATTAAGCAAGCCACAATTGAATTGAAATCGGAGTTCATGGCATTATATTGTGTGTAGTAGCGTCGTGTCGTATCTTCTTGGCTGCCGAATTGCGGTCGTCCTACATTAGAGTAGTCCTTTTTACGAAAAACAAAAAAAAATTTCCTTGCTGCTACTGCTGCTGGTGTTCTGCAAATGGAGGATAACCTTGTTTTTAGGAATACGCACGGGCGCATTGTACAAATAAAAATCATAGCCCATCCTCATTTATATTATATCCCCTCGTCCTCGTCCTGTTCGTCCTCCTCATCCTCATCCTTCCAGTTTATGCTTAAAAAGCCCAAGCTAGACTTGCCTAGACTTCCGAATCCGATATTCCGATGTATTGCATCCACTTTCTGGTGAATTGTGTTGGCAAGTAGCAGAGATTGTGCGCTATCGAAAAATCCCTTGTGGGTCTTAGCCAATTGTCAATTCGCGCTATAAGGGATGAGGAGGCAGCGTGTAGGGTGGCCGTTGCGGCGATGCGGGAGGGTAGCAGGATGCTTGGTTCTTTTTTTTTTTGGACGGGAAAAACGGAGGCTGCTGGATAGAATCGGAAGAGGGAAATTGACCTCACACAATTGGGGTATACTCGGTGGCGGGATGCGAGCGATACCAACGATTCTCTCTTCTTGTCTAGAATAATTCCTTTCTTCTTTTTCCTTTTCTATATTACACATATATTTTTTTGCCTATCGTCATTTTCATTTTCTTATATGATGATATTTTCTTTATGTTAATTTTCTCTATATGGAAAGTGAAAGGGAAACATTTGTTGTTGTTGTTGTTGTATTTTTCCTTCTTCTATGTGTGTGTTGTTGTTGTTGGTTTGCTTTTTCTACTAACTTAAGGGAAATTGGAGACTTTTCGATACTCGTGGAAAATTCGCAAAAGCAGCGCGACAAAATCATAGACATCTCTTCTCTTCGTGTTTGTCGCTTAGTGTTGTAGAGTGTGTGTATATATGGTATAGATCTTTTCTTTTTCTTAAAGAGATATCTGGAGAAGTTTTGGTGGTACTGTTCTACTATGCCTCTTTTCCTCTCCACCATAGGGCGAAACGTTGTTGTCCTCATTTGAATATTTGTACAATAGGTCGGCTTTCTTACCCCACCACCAAAAAAAAACAAAAAAAAACGAAAAGTATAATGCAAATTTTATATTTTTATAAATTTAGGAGGTGATTTTTCTTTTTTCTTATAATATAAGGACTTCATGCGTATCCTTTGGAAAAGTGAAGAAGTTTTTCTTTATAGTTTAATTTTATGTTTATGTATAGATATGTAGATGTAATATAATTGGGATATTCTAAGTATGTATATACAAAAACACAAAAAAAAACCAAAAAAAAAAATATGGTTACTAAGAAATTTTGGAGAGAATTTTTCTTTTTTTTCTTTTTTTGTTGGTCCTTTTAAGCATTTTTTCCTTCGCCCTGTAACCAAAGCTTATAAAGAAGAAAGATTACAAAAAAAAAAAAAAATAAGATAGATAATGCGATTTTTTTTTTCAACATAAATCCTTTAATCTCTTAAATTACACGATGGAGATAAATTACAATATTTTTGTTTTTGTTTCTTGGTGTATTTAAAGATTTTTTTTTGTTTGCTTTAACTGTGTGATGGTACTAGATTTGAAATCCTCGATAAGGAGGAGTGGATGTTATATAAATAAAATGGCTGTCTGTCATGTTATATTGTGTCATGTTATGAGATGTTAGGCACTTACATATATTATAGAACTATTGTTTATTAGAAAATATGTAGTTTGAAAATTGGGAGGGATATGTATATGGGAAAAATTAGAGATTGGGTTTTTTTTTAGAAAAATTGTGGGGTTCTGTTATTTTGTATAATGATCAGGGAAAGGGATATCGTTATTGTTTACTATAAGGGGGTACTACAAATAGTAACAAAGCTGTGTATAGGTTTTGGATAGATGGTGAATAAAGCAGCAATCTACGCAGAAAACTCCCACCTCTCTAAAACTTTTGTTTTGTTTTTCCACTAATACTTCAATTTCAACCACCTTTTTCTCAAAAAAAAAAAAATCTAGTTAATAAATATTTTTTTTTGGAAAATTGGAAAGCTTGGACTATTTCCTATGAATAATGCCTGTCAATTTTTATGCTACGGCCTTTACTTTTCAACTTGTAAGCAATCTTAATGTTAAAATTTGCTTTATTTGGTACTTTTCCACATAAGTTCAGGTAGAAAAGTACTGAAAAAGTACGAAATTAAGCCAATTTTAGCTTTAAAATTGCTTATAAATTGAAAAGTAAAGGCCGTAGCATAGAAACTTATCTATTTATACAAAACCTACACACAGCTGGCCGTTTTGTTACTTTAGTACACCCTATATAATTATTAAAGTTGCTGTTTTTATTTTTAACGAAAAAAAAAAAATCTTAACAAATACCCAATTTTTAAATTGTAGTTGTGGCTTAGTTTGATATGTTATCTAATCAAAATAGGTCTGTATTTGTTGAATTTTGAAAAAACGCGGTGTCTTGACTTATTCGATGCAGTACATTTGCCCCTTACATGATGGTAAATTGTACGGACTGCTCAATTTTTTTAAATGCCCCACTTCAGAAATGTCCTACTACTCTCTTGGTATGAATGTGTTTATCTGAACCTCAAGATCATAAATAGCTCCACAGTCTGTTATTGGCTTTGACTTCCTGCAGCCAAACTAGACCTTCAACTGCGACAAAAATCGGGAATAGCTAAAAATTGGAACAGCCCTTAAAAACATCATTATAACTTAAATGTCGCATTGCAATCGTAGGGGAGCAAAAAAGTTTATTCAAAAGATGACAAATATCAGTTTTTCTCTAAGGTGCACTTGAAAAAAACTAGGTACGCAAGCTGCTTTCAGAAGTTTTCAACATGCGCAAATTGGTTTTTAAGCGTATTCGCGCCTTTAATCATAAAATAGTTTTTTTAGCATTTTGCGATTTACCATGTTTTTTGTGACCCGAGTTAAAATAAAAAATGGCCTTACAGCATTTAAAAGAGGCATATAATAGCCGTAGAGTTTTTAACCATTTCTAACAGCAGCACAAACGGGCCCACGACGACCAAACTTGATAAAAAAAATGTAAAAGGCCGAGTACTAAGGTATACACACGGGCATATGATGGTAAATTTGAGCCAAAAATATAATCTGCACTAATGTAGGTATTATTGAGTGTGGTTTGTGGGAACTTGGTCATTTTCGTTATGTACAATCGGCTTTTCGATTATCATACTTAAAGCCTATCAATTAACAAGAGAAACATGCTCGCCAGTCGTTGAGTTGGTGTTAATTTATATTTTAATGGGACATTTGTTATTTTAAGCGGTTCAAGAAAAAAAAGTTATTGAAAAAAAAATATAACCTTTAATTGTGGTGTGTTGATAAATTTTTTGAAATATTCGAATTCGAAGATATGAGCACCAGATTTCATTTAGGCCGTACAGTCCAAAAAACTAGGACTATGGTCCAGGACTATGTTTCAAACAAGGACGGTGTTCGCCCGTTGTGTTGTAAGACCATCTTTTATTTTTATTCGGGGAATTATTTTATTCTTAGTGAATAATTTTTTTTACTAAGTATCTTTTTTAACTGTACACCCAATACTATTTTAGATAAAATCATCTCCAGATTTTGTGTAAAATTTATTCACTCTGTCCACTAAGCCAGAAAGAAGATCGGGGCAAGTTTTATTTGAAATAAGACAGTACTTTGTTTAGTAAGAATCTAGGAACCAGCGACAGAAATTGTATAGGCTTTAGGTCTGACCCCATCTAATATTATCTTGTTTGGGTCACAAAGAAAATGTCCAATCCATTCAATTTTCATCTCTTCCCATACAAAGTCCAGTCTACTCAAGGACTGTTGCTAACGGCCTCGATTGCACCCTTCCCCAACTCCCTATCTTGTTTTTTTTATTATTAAATATTTATTTTAAGCTATATTACGTTGTACCATACAATGTTTTATTTCTGCTAAGAACCATGCACATGATCTGCTTCTAACCCACTGAACTGGTCTCCTACGCTGTTGTACACCTTGAGCAATTCATTCCCTCAATTTGCTATATTTATTCCCAATATCTTAATGTATCATCATTGTCATCCCTTAATTTTCTATAAAGTATTTTTGATACTTTGCTATAATCTATTTTCCATTTTTCCTTTTTCACTATTTTCACTCCAGTGTTCATACGTCTGGAGATTCCTAAATATTCATTTAAAGTGTATCTTTGCCACTTGGTCTTCAATTTCTTCTCCATCATCATTTTCCTGAAAGCACCACATATGTGCTCTTAGTTTTCTTGTTTATCTTCATCTCCATCTCTGATTCTGTCAGTTGATTTCTTATTGCTTGCTATTAGGTCCTCAACCGCCATTTCTTTTCCAAAATCATAGATTCTTATTCTTGGATTCTTTAATTTCTGGATTTTTGCTTCATATTCCTTTCCCATTTTCTTCATAACTTCAGCATTAATCTTTTGGATTTCTTCTTTGGGCTTGCATGTTATTGCAATTCCACCATTTCTTATTTTACTAACATTGTCCATTTTAAAATAAAAAGCCGCAATATCATCGTAACAGCATTCACGTGATTACAACTGAATCATAACAACCTACAAATCATAATTTCCATATTTCCAATTTAACATATTTTAACTAAAACTCGTGAGATGATTTGCCAAAACATAATGCGAGCTTAAAAATATATTGAAAAACAAAAAATTTAAAAATCAAAATTAATTTTTTCAACCATTAAAATGCATAAATATAAACAATCACGAAAATTCTTTCCTCAATTAACTTAAGAACATGCAAAAATGATCTATGCTAATTGGAAGTATCACCCGATCGATTCATCAATCTGAGGCTCACACCACTCATTTAAATTAGATCAGCAATTGTGTCCTGACTAGTCATGTGATCGGCTGTTTCTAATTTATGATAATTTTTTGAATGTTTCTGTCTCTTTATTCTAACCATAAGAAGGATGCCAATGTGGTGTGATGATAATAGTAATTATTATTAAAGAAACCAATTTTACCTAAACCGAACCAGTTGATAGTTGTCTTTGCTTCTGGTTGGTTGGTTGTGCGTGACAAGCTAGCTAATTTGGAAAGAAGTGAATAGAGCTTGTACTGTAATAGCATAAAGTGTTTAAAGTGATTGTAACATTTGATAAAGTTATAAGTGAAGTTGAATTTTGGTATGTTGTTACAATTAACAATATTTTTTTGTGTTTTCAATATTGTAATACATAAGGAACAATAAAATTTGGTTGTACTTATGAGAGGATTTTAGCATGGTTGAATTGATTGATAGTTTTAAATGTTTTTCAATAACAGTAGGTCGATTGTTTAATCCTTAAGAAGCTTAGTGAAAATATAATGGTCTTCTATGCCAACGATAATCAATTTCTATAAAGAGTTTCCTAATTGCAGAACTTTCTTTATATTCTCTGTTTAAATTATCAACAGGCCCGATAATTTGCGAAGATGGCAAACCATAATGATCCACAGTATTTTCGTCAATTGAAAGAACAATATCTCGCAGTAACAGCATTTCATTTCCCGTTCCTTCGATTATCGAGTTATGTTGTTGGTCTGATCCGATAGTCGGAGCAAAGTGAAAAAGTAGCCTAAACAAAATAGTGAATCATCCCGTGAAAGGCTTAAAATGTCCAGTCGCTTTCGTCCGACTATCGGATCAAGTTTACCCTCTGAACCGATAGTCGGATGCGAATGAAAAAGTAGCCTAATCCGATTTTAGAGCCACTCGCTTTCCTTCGGCTACCGGATAAAATACTGAATCTTCCCGTGAGAGTCCTATAATAATCGGATTAGCCATTTCCGAGATTAGCCCGGACAAAGAGGCATTCAGACAGACACAGACATACCGACAAAAAATTTAAAAATACATGAATTCGTTTTAATATCTAATTTGTTATACTTTATATGAACTCTCGGTTATCACATTTTTAATGTACCCATAGCACAGAGACTTCATTTATTGTCAGTTCATTATAACGATCTCTGTGCTCTGTGATAAGTCACCCGTCTGCATCTTTAAATATCCAATGTTGCTTATAAATATCTATCGGACTATAAGCAATCCTATCCACGAAAATCGGCCCAAAAAGAAAAAGGCTTCATTTTTTTTTTTTTTTTTTTTATGACAAAACCAAGCTTAGGTGTAACCCTTTGTACTACCAGTCCGTCATGTCTTCAGTTCATGGTGCAATGTCTAGTAGTAAGCTTGGTTTGAAGAATAGAGGAGAATAGGAAAGGTTAGAGGGGGTCTGGAGGGTGTAGAAGAAAATGACGATGAACCTCACGTTTGAACTTTAAGGTGTTGTACGAGTTCGGAAATACTGACTGCGGGAGATTATTCCACAGTCGAGTTGTTCTATTCATAAACGAACTTCTAAACCGTATTGTGCGTGAACGAGGGGGCTGTAGGGTATGGGGGTGAGCCGAGCGGGCTAGTCTTGTGTTGCGGGAAAAGTATTGCCGTGCAGGCAGGAGGTCCTGAATTTCGGTGGAACAGTCGCCATGGTAATAGCGATAAAGTATGGAGAGGGCTGCTACATTCCTACGGTGGCTCAAGGTGGCTATGGAGGCGCGAAAGGGGCGTTTGAGGGCACGATTTTGCACCTTGTCGAGACAAGCCAAGGTGGTTTTTGGGGCGCCTGCCCAGATATGCGAGTTGTATTCGAGGCGCGGCCGAATGTAGGATTTGTATATTGTAGCCAATGCGGCTGGCTGGAGGAGGAACTTGCATCTCTTGAGAAATCCAAGGCATTGGGAGGCTTGTTTGGCGATTTGGAATATGTGATCGTTCCATCGCAAATGCTCCGTTAAAGTTACCCCTAGGATGTTGAGAGTTGAGTCAGCCGTTAGATTCTCTCCATCCACCGAGACAGGAGGAAGGTCGGTACAATTTTTGTTGGAGATCAGACAGTGCTTCGTTTTTGTGGCATTGAATTCGACGCGGTTCATTTCGCCCCAATGAAGAATCGATTTGATATCCCGGTTGATCGAAGCCGACATCAGTTGACGGTGGTAAAGACAAGGTCTGGCACGTGCTTGTCTTATATTGTCGAAGGAGTAAGAGAAATTCAGAGTACCGTCATCAGCGAAGCAGTGAAGTGGGTTGGAGGGGATTGAGAGCAGATCATTAATGAAGATTAGAAAAAGTGCGGGTGAAAGAATTGACCCCTGGGGAACTCCGGCCGAAATGGCGTGGGGGTTGGATTCGACGCCATCCAATACTACCTTGATTGAACGGCATGAAAGAAAGCTCTTAATCCAGTTCCTTAGAACTAAGTGTATACCAATAGCTTGGAGTTTATTCAACAGAGCTGGGTGCCATACTCTGTCAAAAGCCTTTGATATATCTAGAGCAACCAGACTAGACTCACCAAAGCTGTGAATGCTTTGGTTGATACGCTCAGTTAAACACACAAGCAAATCGCCAGTAGACCGTTTAGATCTGAAGCCGTATTGCCTGTCGTGTATAATTTGGTTGGATTCTAGATATTTCATCAGCCTTTTATTGATTATTGTCTCCATGATTTTGGAGCAGGGACTAAAAACGAAAAGTATTTTGTTCGTTTCCGATCAGAACGAAAACGAAAAATTCTTCTTCTTTCGTTCTCGTTTTCGTTCCGTTCTTAGTCCCTGTTTTGGAGAGAACAGAAGTAATTGCTATTGGGCGGTAGTTTAAGGGGTCGCTGGCTTCACCTTTTTTTGGGATTGGCTGAACATGAGCTAGTTTCCAAGAGTCGGGATACACTCCGGAGAAGTAAGACAGGGCAAAAAGTTTGCGCAGAGGTTTAGCCAAAGGTGAGGCACATTTTTTAAGTACCATAGGGGGGATTTTGTCGGGACCAGTGGATTTATTGGCGTCGAGTTCTTTGAGACACCTAAACACCTCGCGAGTCCTGAAGTGAACTCCGTCCATTGAGTGGGTGGTATTCTCGAGAGTGGGGGTGACATAGCAGCATCGGGTAAAGAAGAATTTGCGGCGAACAGAGACGCTAATAGGTCGGCCTTGGGTTTGCTTTCTGTTATCACTTCCTTGTTGTGAATAAAAGGAGGTGTTGAGGAGGAAGTAAAATTCTTCTTGATGGCGGTTACCAAGGACCAGAAGTTTTTGCTGCCTGTAGTGGTAGTACGATCAAGATCTACTTAGGTGAACCTAAAATTTTAGATAGATTTTGAGGCCTACATGATAAAAAACGTACTCACTCGTTCCTTCGACTATCGGTTCAAGTCTTCGGTCTTATCCGGTAGCTGGATCCGATTGTCGGATCCGAGTATAAATGAGCTTAAAATATGCCCAAGAAAATACTGAATTTTCCAAGGAGCAACCTTCTAGAGTCAGTATTCCCAAACTTCTACAATATATTCAAAAGTGTAAACGATGAACGTTACATCGCTTCCTCCTCACTCATCCCCAAATTTCACCTATCATATCCTTTTTGTAAGCTTACTACGAGACATATTGCACCATGACGTGACCGACATGAATTTTAATAAACATAAATTTTCCTTCCAAGATAAAATATCATCCGATATTAGTCATTGACAGAAAATCATCCGATACTTAAAAGAAAATATCATCCGATACTCGTTCGACATTCAGTATTCATAATTCATACATAGCCAGCCAATTGCAAAAATTACCCTTAACGCTCAAATTGATTATATTTGCAAATTTGGCATACATTTACTTTTGACCTATTCATACCAACTTCCAAAATCACATCATTGTGCATCCTTCAATTGGCGTCAATTGAATCATATACGCATTTCAATATTTCAACAAAATCGTTCGATATTTGATTTGAATAATTGGCTATTATTGTGGCGTGATTACGAGTTGTGGTTATTGTGGATCATCTGCAATACTTTTAGTCATTTTTGTTGAATGTTGATTATCAAAAACAAAAATGGTGGTGGTTTCAATTGCTGATTTAGTTTAATGAGTGAAAGCATAATGACTGAGTTTTTTTTTTTAAATTGTAAGAATGGTGGCTAAACATTTAATCTCTTGGTTGTTAATCTAGACACTTGGTTTTTAGTCACCTGCAGTTCGCATTTTGAATATGCAGTAAGATCTCAGTTTTGGTAACTCTACCAGTTCGTTATGTTAATTAGTTTCAGGTCTTATTCAGCTCTCTGCAATTCTTGAAAAGATATTCTTTATGTCTTCCGCTTTGAGCCCAATTATGAAGCTAGTATATCTGAATGTTTCTTGCGAATATGCTATTTGTTCCATTCCCGAGTAAAAATAAGACCGGTTCGTTCTTAGCCTAAGGACTCTATCACATTAGGAAGCCATGGCAGGGTAGCCAGCACGGTAACTATGGCTACAACAAATTTTACAAGTTGCCAAATGCAGCGACTAAGGTCAGATGTCAGCTTTAAAATGGAAATCGAAGAAATAGTCTAGCTTTTTTCTTGTCTCTATCTGAATACTCCTCTGAGGGACTATGCCAAATGGCCGGTCTGCTTTCAATTTCCACAATAAACCTTTCCGTATCAGAATTTTCCATGGCAACACAACCTTAAAAAATAATATAGGGAGAAGTGACAGCTAACCTAAGTGGAACACTTCGCTAGCGATGTAACCAAATAGGTCTGCGATGTGTGAACTCTATGGCCTCGCTTCCATTCTGGATACTTGGCCAGGCCGTCGCTAGGTCTAATACGCATAATAAAAGCGTCACCTGCACGGCACCGAAAACAGGCACGGTACGCCTGACAAAAATAAGACTCGCCTTCACTTTGTACACCTGAGTAAAAACTCTACTTTTCCAAATGTAGCCCGCTATAGGCACGTATAAATAAACACTCTTTTAGACTAAAGGGGGCAAAATTGGGGCTTTAAAAAGTTGTCTAGAACAAAGCAAACGCTGAATTATCTTGGTGATCATAAAATTCATATAAGTAACAGACGCATGCATATTTTTGAACGGCGCATTTTTAGATTTTAATGGCTGGAGTGGGAACATGCATGTTCCTGTAGCAGGCGTATTTTTTCAATTTTCGTACCCGTAACGGGAGCATGTAACAATAGTACCGGGCCCTTTTGATTGCTATGCGTGCTAGTAACGGGCACATATATGCTTCTAAAAATATAAGTCCGTCTGTATTTGGTTTGGGCGGGAATATACGAACTAATTTATAATACTGTGGGAACAGAAGAGTGTTTTTTGTAATTCTAACATTGGCACTTTTCGAAAATGTCAATGACTGGCTTTTGGTTTGAATCAAGTGTTCTAGCAAAATTTTGACGATTGCGTCAAATGTTCGAAAAACTTTGATGAGTCAACAATTTGATTATAATCTGTGCAACAAAGCAGTCTCTTGAAAGCAACTGCAAATGATTTCGGGAAATAAGTTGTCATGGAAATCTTTTGATCGTCGCAAGACTTAAATTTTTGATGTGATTGCAAATTGTTGACATTTTCGAAAAGTGCCATTCTTTAGCTCTTCTCTTTACAAAAGCAAGAAGTTTGTTTTTGCTCTTTTTTTTTATGTGATAGACTAGAGGCTTAGGGAAAGCCCCTTTGTACTGTTCGACAATCTATTTTTTTCATATAGAATATCTAACAGCAGCTCTAGCCGTAAGATAGAGAGTAGAAAGAGAGAAAGAGAAGTAGGATGCTGCCACAACCTAGCCGCGATATTTTTATTCCACATACATATTTCCAACCATTTCGCGACTCTGGCATCGGGGCGTTTTTGAGAAACAACTCGCCGGAGTGTTATGCCTCCTGAAACGAGTTGAATCTCATCACCCAACCGATGACATGCGCTTGGTGGAACGGGGAAGGACTAGTGAAGGTTATGACATGAGGAATCAGGAATGTAAAGAGGGGAGAAGAAAGAAGGAAAGTTATGTGGGTTGGAAAGTGGAAAAGGCGAAGGACCGTGGGGCTGGCCGGGATTCGAACCCGGGACCTCTGCGATAGCAGTCAGACGCCTTACCCCTAGACTACCGAGGCCCCTCAGATAGCAGTGATATCTGGGCTCTGGCAGTAATATTATCATAGGGCAAATTGAAATTAAGTTTTTTGTCTAGGGCAACGCCTAGATCGACACAGGTCAATACCTTGTCGTATAATTTGATGCTGGTGCACCCGTCTGCCATTGCATTGAATTTCGACTGAATAATAGCTGGAACACAATGCTCACCATAAGCCGTGGGCTATAAAACCTTTTCGTTGACAAATAATAGATACCCTGTATCTACCTAGGAACGAACAAAATGAAACTATCGGCGAAGTGACCATAACTACGAGCAAAAAATTAGAACTTATTTCTATTTTTTGGTTGACGCTTACAGTTCTATCAAATCATACATACAAAAAAACACCGCTGTCAACAAATAAAACGTTATTATTTTGACAAAAAAGTGCCTTTTTGACAAATTTGGTTGTGTCTGAGGGTGCTTTATTTTAAAAATAAAAAACATACACGTGTTGCATTCTTTTTTTTTCCATATTAGTTTAAATTAGTTTCAATTTAAATTTGAAACTCATTTGACAGGAATTTTTTTTTCAACGCCTACGGTATCGCTTTGCTCTATTATGGCCTCGATTCCCAGATCCGGCGGCGGGGAAGTGAGTTGCGGATTTGACAGCTTGCGATTCTCAAATCCGCAACCCCGAATTTCTTTTTGACATTTTCCGCGCTGTAAAAGTGTCATCCGCAACAAATTTTCTGTGGATTTGAACGACAAATGCGCCTAAGATAATCCGACATCGTATATGTCATTATCGCGTGAGTTTTCACTCCGAATTTTCGATTTAAACCAATCCGGGACTTCGGATTTGAGAATCGCAAAGTGTCAAATCCGCACTCACTTCCCTCCCGTCGGATCTGGGAATCGAGACCTATAATTTTAGTTTTACTATTGACAGCGATGGCATAATTTGAGAGCGATAGAGCTTTTATATCCCACGGATTATGGCGAGCATTGTATTCTTGCTATAAAGAAGAATGCGTAGGTTTGGACTTAACGAAACTATATATTTTGAAGCCCTCTACGCAAAAGAAATGCGGAGTATTCTCTAATTTCTCGGACAGGTTGGATATGATAATTTGAATAAAAGAGGTCCAAAATTACTACCTTGAGGAACATCGGAAGTTTCTTAGATTTCATTTGAAAGGAATCCTTGGAATCTAATAACCTGTGTGATATATGTTCTTTTCGGTGTATAATCTTCTCCCATTCATATTTAAGACCACACTAACGCCTATCCAGCACCTCAGAATATGGATCCATTATTAATTCCACGAGCCGCGCGAAAAAGGGCAATCACCCACGGTAGCACTCCTCATTACCACGTGAAGGCAATTTATTTTTTTAATTTATTCGATATCGAGTTGAAGAACACTTATTACTTAAATACAATAAGCATGTACTTATTACGTAACATCCTGGTAGACTAACTTTCAAATCTTTCATCTTTCACATCAATCGTCATACTTGTTTTTTGCGATTTACAAAATTTCCGAAACAACACCCCCAGATGACTTCATCAACAAATAAAAGTTTTATATTATTTTTCACACAATATCCGTCAAAATATGTTAAACGGTAGAAATTTCGAAGACTTTTCGTGAAGCCCGTGATTGAAGCTATTTAACTAAAAGATTTTTAAAAAACACCACAATTCAAAAACGAAGAGAATAATATACCAAAAAAAAGAACACACAGGCAAGAATGATTCTTATAACTTATTACAAAGTACGCACCATTTATTTTTAAGTCAATTTAAGAGAAGCTTTCAGTACATCATCTACAAGCGATTTTTCTGTAGATGACTTGCCTAAAAACCATATTTTTTTTTCTTCGTTGTCGGTTAACAGAAGGAATCCATGAAGCTCATGTTATGTGATGCATACGAAATTTTGTTGAAATAAACATTTCCGCAAAGTCACTACCGAAAAACAGAAAAAAAATAAGGAAAAATCGTTATTTTTTTATGCCACACGAAAAGAAGGACGCGCCTTTTTGGTTGGCATTTCTGTAATAATTTTGTTTTTGTAGGGTGGTAATACTGTCAATATATTTGGTGACAAGTGACAAATTTTGTGCTGTTTTTGTCATAATTTGAAAAATTGCATTTTAATATTTCAGAAAAGAGAAAAACTAGCAAAAGTATAATTAGTAAAATACTCAAAATTGTTTCCGCAACAGCAAAAGTACATAAAAAGCACAAAATCCCCTTTTTCAGTGCGCAATTTGCAACTCTGATATCCTTGAAAGCATACAACCCAATACGTACCAGGGATTAAGCCAACGGAAGCATACAATTTAATGTTGTAGAATGGAATTCATCCTAAGGCATGATATCCTAGCCGGAATTTCAACTATTCCGAAGGAAACTCATCTGCCAGGATAGACAGGATAAAAGTCATCTCAACTGAGATGAAGAGAGAGGATCCTTCATTGTTATCAAAGTTTCCTTTATTTTGGACATTTTAAATTTTTAATTTCCTTGCTTAAAATTTCTTGATCTGTTTTTGTGTTACTCTATATCTCCTGTATACACATACATACACACAGATACAATTTCTAAGCAAGGATTTATCCCAGAATTAAGGCTACTTTGCCTGGTAGATGGATGAGCAACGAAAAATGGATGATGAAAAAACACGAAATTTTTTTCCCTGGACCGCTCCCATTCCTTGCAAACACACCGCCGCCTCCACACCAGCAGCACAGCAGCTACTTTGTGTAACCTCCTTTGACCTTGTGTATTATGGGGCTCCTGTACATATTTCCCTTTGACCCACTTCATAAAGTTGCTTACGGGGATGTTTTATGGTAATTTTCTTGGAAGTATATATCTGCACCCCCATACGAATGTGTTTATCGGTGTTCGTTTGGGTTTTATTACTTTACCTTTTATGCATACGTAAATGTTATTTTTTTTTTAAATACAGTTGTTAACAGGTTTCCCTTCTATGTCCTTTGAGTACTTAGAAAATGTTCTTTTTTTTCTACCTAAAATTCATCATCTGGGGGCAAGTTGTAAGGGCGCTCCACTCGTGGATAGTTGAACTAAATCGTAATAGTTTTAATCAAGAGTCTGTTGTGCAAATTTGTACCTAGGGTGCTTGGCTGTTGTTGAGGCAACTCACTTCCACATGGTTTTTTTTCTTCTTTCTATTTTGGTGGTGGTGTAAAACTGGAAAATTGTTGTGGATATTACGACTGGCGTAGGTTAGGACATTTCGCTCATCATAAACTGTGTGTAGTTAAAGTTACTCTAGGGTTTTATACCCCGTGCAATTTTAAGGGTAAGAATCATAAAATTTTCGTAAATGAACACCACTTTGAATGATATGAAAAATTATTATTATTAGCTAGAGTCTATATCTCAGGAGCTAAATAGGCATAAGTTAGAGGTGCATGCGACCAAACTAATAAGGGTTGTTTCTGCCAAACCGGGGTTAAATTTAACGAACATGATACAATAAATTTATTCAGAGTTCTGTAGACACTAGTTTACAAATCTTTTCAGCTGAGGTCATGGTCGATATTTTAAGTAAACATCTACATATCCAAATTCTTTTCTGATAGCCCTAAAATCGAAGGTCCTGAACTCGAGTAGGAGGAGGAGTCTTTTCCCCAAAGCTTGGGATTGAAGTCATCTTCCGACTACCCGATCACTGTAGTGAATACTAAGCGGAGGTTCTAGGCATACGTGGGGCCTCGGTAGCCTAGGGAGTAAGGCGTCTGGACACTATCCCATAGGTCCCGGGCTCAAATCCCGGCCAGCCCCACGGTCCTTCGCTGCTGTTCTACTAATCAATCGATAAGGCGACAGGTATCGGACTGCCTACATCTTCTCAGATAGTTAGGCGGCTCTGAAAGCCCTACGCTCTTACACAAACAGCTCTAGAACTACCTCTGAATGTGGCAGATCAACAGTTTAGGACCATCCTCGTATGGGTGCTGGTCACCGAAATATAGAAGGGAATTATATAGCTGACGAACTGGCTAGGAGAGGTACACCGCCGCTCTCCTTCTAGGAAAGGAAATGGTGGGTATGCCTTGGCCCCCTTTCAAACTCCGATGCAACAGCATACAATGCAACAAGCGAAGAAGCATCTTGGCCAAATTATCCTGACCCTCTTATGATCTCAGACGGAGCCACGGAGACAAGATCTCTCAGCTATAGTGGGAGTGCTGACCGAGCACTGATAGGGACGCATGCGACCCACTTAGTTCTTGAGACCTACGATTTTTGTAGAAGCTGTAAGAATCCGGACGTGGAGGAAAGTGTACTACATCTCCTCTGTCACTGCCCAGCCCTAAGCAGAGACTAACCACATTTGGTGAGCCCTTTCTAAGCATGCTTGCGGAAATCTCGAAGATTGGAATCCCGCAAGTTAGAAGATTTATTACTTCCTCAAGATGGTTTAGCAAAGAAACGACACTTGAACATCAGGTTTAAAGAGGGATCACAATGCCTAAGTGTATTAGCTCAAACCAACAGCTTAGCCATATCTAACCTAAACTAATCTACATATCAAATGTCGATCAAAAATCTAGGTTGTTGTTAAGAGAAGTGGAGGCGTAGTGCAAGGGTTGTCACTGAAAAAATAATACTCGAATGTTCCTAGCCTGAAATAGGCACGCACAACGTCAAAACGCTTATATGACACACACATGATGCACGTTATACCTATTCTATTTTTCCAAATAAATCAAAATTGGAGCGTTAATAAATTCTATAGGACGAAAACCTAATTCCGGTTCGATTGTGTAGGTCAAGCAGCATTGGATGTCGTTAGTACTTGGTTGGGGGACCACTTGGTAAAATGATACTAGCAGTTGAATACTTTTGAAGCTGGTACATTTCTTCTAGTACTTCACAACAATAATAAACGTAACTTAAAAAACTAAAGTCACAATATAATACGTTTTTAGTTTGATATGCCAACTATTCGATCGATTTATTGACCTGTCGTAGAGGGCTTGGAATTTTTCTGCAGAAGATATCAGTCAATAAACAAATATTTTTTGGGGGGTTTGGCCTGTTTGAAACTCTATCCAATCCAAGTATCTCGTTCACAAATTCGATTGTGTATTTTAATGTTCCGAAATGGGTAGGTTTCTTGTAGAATCATTCTTGTCTCATAATTCACCGTATGAACATGAGCTTTTGGTGAATGAACTCCATCAAGCAACTATTGTATATCCCATATATGGTTTCTTCGTTTGTTCTTTTCCTAATTAAAATTGCCAAGACACAATATACCTGGTCAAAACTAAACAATATCTGGTTAAAACCAAATAATATCTGGTTAAAGCCATTTAAGTATTAGTATGTTGTTAATGTGCGATATTTATGTAATTAAAAAAAATTCACACGATATTTACACGTATCCTCCCCTAAAACATAAACATCATGAGACAACGTTTTCTCTGATATCTTAAGTCACCTCATGCTCGGCAGTGTCTCCTTATATTTGTAAAACATTTCCATTTCGATCCATGTTTATTTAAAGTTTTTTTTTACAATTTGTTTATTTAATTGTTGTTAATATTCGAGTGTGTGTGTTTACACAAAAGAAATTGTGGTCAGCTCTGGAAAGATTTTCTTTAAGAAAAAATTAATTTCACTGGAAAGAATTCAGTCAGGGGGGTTTTTTTTTGTTATGAAGATTTACTTCAATATTATATTATTTATTTCATTTATTAAATTTGTATTGAAAACTACGGTTATTAAAAAACGGTGCTTGTTACGGCAATTTTTATTACCCGTGAAGAATTTGTACAAAGCTGCTTTCAATATTATTGTGAAAACGACACAATTCCAATAAATAATTGTTTGAGCTGTTCATACACATAAATATTGGTAAAATTGGTTTTATTGTGTTTTCAGTGTTGCAGGCTATAGTTGTTAGTGAAATAATTGAAGTTTTATTAAAATTATAAAGAAAAAAAAGTTATATTTAAAGTTTAAAACAAAACAAAGGGTAATAGTTGCATTTTAAGAAGTGAATAAAACACGATCATTATATCACAAGAGATCAGACATTCTGAAGCCGGGTTTAAAAAGTGTTCAATATATTGCTGCATTACTTTCAAGAAGTTAACGTACTTCTTCCTACATAATTGATATATTCAAGGTAAGACCCTAATTATAAATGCTCATTCTTGATAGCGAAGTGGCCTAGCTAACCAATCCAGTTTGATCAGTTAAACGCGAATGTCCTGTCGAAGCGTCTACATATTTACAAAAATTTCATTAATTGGATTTAACTGCGAGCTGATGCGACTAAAACGCGTGTTCAGAACTTTGAAGAAGCTTATTCAACAAAAATGAAGAAGCCCATCCCAATCAAAGGCCCCTTTATTCTAGGGAATTTCTGCAAGTTTGGCGATCCCTTGCCTCCAGTTCCGAATGTCGAGCATTGCCTCTGCCTCAGTCGTCACAGAGTCTATCCATCTCCTTCTGGGGCTATTGGTCTACCTCCCGAACTTCAATAAGTTTTGAAAATATTCCCTCCATTTTTTTATCCTACCAGGTCTGCTAATAGGTTCCCATCTATTCTTCTGCAGTTGTCCGTTTTTGGTTGAAAGTTATTGTTAATCTGGCGTGTTCCTTAGTACTCTAATCTAGTTTTCTCTTCAGCTTGGTCCTGTATTTGTAAGATTCTCCTGTTTAAATTCTCTCTTCTTCTTTCTACAGTTTGCCTTCAGCTCTTATTTTTATCTGGAAAATTTCCATCCGTGCTCTTGTGGGCCTTGCGATCTACACGATGGCTCTGGTATTTTTCTTCAATTATTTTATTTTTGTAGTAAAAACTAAACAACTTATGGCCCCCATTCAGGTTTAGGTCGGCAGGTAAGGCTTGATGACGACCATATATTACTTAGATTGACTGAGGGATAAGGACAGGAAACCGCCCAAGAGGCCATGGACTGCGGGTGACCTCATGAATCACGAAGATGACAGTTTAGGGCAGGAGGTTGTTAATTCAAGGGCAAAAGTCTTTATAACCTTAACGAAAATTGCAGATTGAATAAAAGTTCAAGTAAGTGGTTCGTGTATCTCGACGTCAATAATCGTTCAAAAGGAATTTGAAAGCAAAAATGTCAAGCAAAAATTGAAAATGTCTCGTATTCAATCAAGAAATCGCCCTAACTGTACTAAGCATGTTAAGCACTTGATAACATAAGACCTTTCGAGAACATATTACATATTTTTGGAACTGTGCGAACTGGAAACAATTTTTTTTTTTTGAATTACACGAACCGGGCCCAGATCGTCAGGCCAGGACTGACGATACCCACAGATATAAAGATTTTTGTCAGTTTTCCTGGGCTGCATGCCGTCATCCAGTTAGCGGCTGTGAGTGTGCGGCTATACTTGGGCTTCAAGGAGTCCACGGCCTGGCGGTAGTCTGTATTTGAATGGGGGAGGGGGGGAGTGCGCATGCCTCTCTCTATAACAGGTGCGCATGAATATGAACGAGCATGCTGGCGCGATAGTCAGCATACCTTTTCATGTCAACATTTACTTTCTTGATATAAATTTTAATAAATTGTCACTTTCGTGGGGTGCCATTAGTATGATCTTTTTCGCAGAGTTCTCGGGCATTTCTTTAATAATTTTAAATTACGACGAACCCCTTGAATTATCACATAGACTTTAGGAATCCCTAGGCATGAATTGTCTATAGAAAGATGCAACACAATTGAAATTAGTAGTGAAAGTATATTCCGAAGAATAATTCCTAATTTTCAATGCAATTTCTCCTTAAATGAAATCCCAATTTGCATTAATTTAAATATGCGGTTCGAGCCTGAAATATGCCATCAATAATCACAACCATAGACACAATTCAAGAATAGTTTCGGCTCAAACCAGTTATAACGAAACTTTTCTCTTGAATTTTTCCTAAAAATGTTTCACATTCAAATCACTTAAGGATCCTCTTCCACTAAGCAAGGATGTTCCTTTTATTGATTATTCTCTTGTTGAAATAAACATCCGTAAAGGATTTCTAGTGTCGAAAACGAATTACATTATTCCCGCATTTCCATACAATAAACCTTTATTCAGTTAGGGCATAAATAGACAACAAATGCTAATGGTATTTGCTTTCTTCTAAAAATAACCAAAATATTCACCATTCAACAGTCTCTCTCTCTCTCTGGAGGGGATTGGTTATATACCTTAATTTATCGCTTCCCCCCACTTGTGTTTATTCAATTCTAAATAAATCTGTCATCAATTTCCATTCAAACTCCGATACAAATATGAAATCATGCATAATAACGTGATACAAGCTCATCATGCATTCAGCTTAACGTTTACACAATGTATTTTTTTTTGCTTATCCTTTTTATATCGGTGGGTACTACTCTCCCTGAAAGGGAACCAAATAACTTCTTATCATATAAGCAGGGCGAAATCTCCTTTTTAAAATTGGGGTAAAATAAACTGGGCTAACAATTTTTATGATATTTCCTTTACCTTTTTTTTTAGACACGGGGAAGTTAGTTCCTTTTTTTAAAAAAAAAGAACAAAAAGAACTCCGCAAGGTCAATTTCTCGTTTGGTTGTTTGTATAATAATATAGGGACACTGCACAACAATAGAATGAATGTGGAATAATGTGCGGGTCATCGGCTTAAATTTTTGTTCCCGGGTTGGGTTTTGTTGTTCCTCCTCCATATAACCGTGGTTTAACGATGAATCCCTTAGCAACGCACCCTCAGCCCCGAAATTTGTGTCCCGAAAACCACTTAGGGAATTAACTTTTTATCAGAGACAAGAGAGGCAACCCTTAACGTTAAGTAAACGGAATATTCTCACCTGGTGTATCCACCTGAATATCCATTAGAAGCCGCCATTTTCCAGTGTCAAAGCTAATCAGAAAATGGCAACCTCTGTCGTTGTTAAAAAGTTTAAATTCCCATTAAGCCATAATCACGTTATTATAGATTACACTAGAATGGTTCCACCACAGCAACAGCGCAGAAAGTGATGCAAATAGGGGGATATAAACCGTATTTTTGGAGGGTCGCTTTTCTTATTTTTTTTGGATATATAGGGCTTGTGTTTTGCGTGGGGGTGGGGGATAGGGCCAGGGTGATACTACAACGCAATTGAATCAAGACAAACCTGTAACATGATAGAAGTATCGGTGATTGAGGTAGAATCCTTTTCCTTTGGGCATATCTATATCTAAAGTGCGAAGATGTCTTGGGGTTGATATATGTAACTAACTCCGTTTGGCTTCCCTTTCGGGCGGGGGGGATCATATATGAGGGCGGCTCTCTGCCAGCTGAACCAAAATTAAATCAACAACACACAAGGGACTGATTTTTGTCCGAAGTTCTTCCTTTTGACTGATTTGATTTGTTGCTATTTTTAGACCTGCTTTCATATATGTATTTGTATATCCTTCATCCCGCGAAGGACCAACCAAGGGGTGGTGGATAATACCCAGAACGGGTTTTCCAAAAAAAACTTTTGAAAGGGAACACTTGTAGGGCATGAAACTGAGAAGCTCACAATACACAACACACAGAGGGCGAAACAAACACACCCCTTCCACCCCCGCTCGGGTCTGTCTTTCTTTATTTCTACTTCTCTCTCTGTGTTTTATTATTCCACACGAATAATTACTTTCCGTTGGAGGTTTTATACACTCGAGTAGGAATAATTGAGAGCCTTTTAATAAATTTCATTATTTTCCCTCGAGATTTTATTAACTCCGGAAATGAGTTAAAAGTTTCCCCAAAACGATAGCTCTAAGATGACTTGATTTCATTTAACTTTCAGACTGTTTGGAAAATATGACTTCCATTTTAATGGAGGAAGTTTTATGGATATAAGAAATTATTAACGTTTTTGTAATTTAGCGCGCTTTAAAGGAATCCGACTTAAGGGATTTTTACTTTTCTTTTGAGCCACTAGGCGCAGGGGTCGGCAACCTTTCTGAAGTTAAGAGCCATATTTTTCCCGATGGGATAATTTTTTTTTAAAGAGCCAAACATAAGTCCATACATGCAGATCAGGCATGTTGGAAGACCCAGAGTGTTTTGTATAAATGCGTAGTTTTCGGTCCATTCATTTTAAAATTCACGGTGTTCATCTTGAATTTTACATGCCACTAACTGCGGTGAGAAAGTCGAAGCAAAAATAACTTAAAAAAGGGTCCCTTAAATACAATATTTTTCTCGTGAATTCGTTTTGGTTTGCTTTGATTTCAGTTAATATTAAAAAATGTAAAGCTACTTCGATTGGATTCTTTTATCGGATCATTCACTTTGAACGAGAAAATTAATAATTAATTGCATGATGGGTAGGTAGAAAGTTTGTAATGCCGGATCCACACGTTTGTTAAGGCTTGGCAAGCGTTCGCAAATTCAAACGTGTGGATATGGCGTTTTGCTTGCCTTGTGTAAGCTTCTCAACGCTTGTGGCCGATCCATTCGAGTTCGGTTTTTTCACACAAATCAAAGGAAATTTGCGGCAATCGTTTGCGACGCATCCACACGTTTGTTTTAAGTTTAGTTTCGTTTGCGCGAACACTTGCCAAGCGTGTGGTTGCGGCATAAGGCGCACTACTGCAAGGCGCTGAATTCGAAGGCTCATGTCTGTTCTCCCAGTGATTTGGCAATGCTTCTGTTTCTAAATCTGCCACGCAGTTTGATGTGTTGGCATTTGCAATATTGCAGTTAATTATTCAATATATACTATTAAACCACTCAAGAGCCACAAGTATGAGCCCACTGAGCCACATGCGGCTCGCGAGCCGCAGGTTGCCGAGCCCTGCACTAGGGGATAGTTTACTTATTTATGTTTATTTTGTCGTTGTTGTTGTTGTTGTTTCTGTGGAATAATAAATCCAGGGTTAAATTTTTTCTGGATAATTTTCTTCTTCTTTTTTTCTTTTATGACAGAAAGTTTTGTATGGCAAGGATAGAAGATATAGAGCCTTTTCAAGGTTTCTTTTTATTATATTTTCTTAGACATATATGCAAATTGTTAGGGGATAGGAAATGGTCGAGAAATGGGAAAACTCTTTTATAGCTCTTGACATGGCAAAATTGGATAGATTTATTAGCATAAGAGACGATTTTCTTTCAGCTCCTTTAAAAATGGTGCTGCTTAAAGAAATTATATAATTGCAGCTTCTTACCATTCTGGAAACAAACTATTTACAGTAGAATTCGGTTTTATCATCTAAACTTTTCTTGGTTTTCACAAATCATCTATAGTCAGATATGAGCTAAGCCTGCTTGCCTTTTACGGGATGAGTTTTATGTTTCAGGCCGATTTTATTTGCCCGCCATTTTGGCTTAGCTGTCATTTGTCAGTTTATATTTGACAGTTGTCTAGGAGAGATTTTAGAATTAATCAGCCATGCTAGCTGTGCATTGTCATCCATTTTCTTTTAAGTTTTTAGATATTTACTAGCAAAAAACCGCTAGCAAGTATAAAACAGATTTGCAAAATTTGATGTTTTGGGTCCCGCTTAGCTATTTGATAACAGGAACCCCTGGCTTGCCAGCCAGGCTTGAAAGACTGCCAAACGTTTTTTTTTCTTAAGAGGGATTGAAGATAAACTGACATCGGCCTAGGGCAGGCGGCACAGCTGAGGGTGCGCATCCAGACGGTAGTGTCGGATTCCTACTGACTAAACTCATCCCCCCTTTCTTGCATTACTCATCCACCCTTTCCTACATTGCATTACTTGCATCAGCCTGGCGGTCCGTGGCTTCGGGGTTGGTTGGGTGCCCCAGTCGATTGTGTCACAGAAAAATACAAAACGTCTGCCTGGAAAACTATGGTGAAGCGAGGCAGGGAAAACTCCACTCACTACATATGTCATGGACCTTGTTGGATTGAAAATCTTCCCATTCGTCTCTTGTAGGTACCTGAATATTGCTGTGCGGGTATTTTCAACCTAGCAACCTGCTTCTCCTCAGGGTCGAGGAGGTTAACTGTTGCCGCTCATGTATAAATCAGGTGGTAGCAGGTCGAGAATTACGTTAAGCGACTCCGAAGTTAACCCAGTCTGGATTTGTTACATTCCTTGACATGAGCGGGCCACAATTCAGCAGATCCATATGACAGCACTGGTCTACTTACTTTCGTGTATAGCTAGCGAACCTTGTGCGGCTTCAAATGCCATATATTGTCGATCATCTTGCACACATAGAAATCTATATGGACTATTCTTTCGATATCGATCCTTCAGTTAAGCCTTGGGATCAAAATAACACCCAGGTATTGAACTAAGGTAACTATGGTATATTTTAGTCGTACTAGTAAAAAACATCAGTTTTGTCTTTGCCGGCTTAGCGGACAGCCTGCAGCGGTTGGATCATACTTTAAAATTTCGAAGCTCAATCTACATAATTTTCTCGGTAAAAAATCCAAAAATTGAATCGGATGGAGACGACAGGAAAAACAAACATGTTTGATCGGGTTCCATCTTCTTCCGTCAAATCGGTCGAAAAATTGAGTAATTGCGATCGATTCAGACATATCCCTGACGGCACCCCTCCGACGCTTTCCGTGTCAGTGGCTTCCGTGATGAATTTTTCACTGACATTCCCACAGCATCGTCTTTTCCGTATCAATGCTCAATGTTCAATGATATCTGCAATTACAATTTAAACAGTGATCTTAAGTGTCAATATCTTGTTGCAATAGCATTGCCCTTAGACGAGGAGGAAAAGAATAAAAAAGAGAGTAAGTTCATTTCATGTGGACTCTTCGGAAAATAGAGCAAGACTTCGCCAGTTTATTTAGAGGATTGGTGGACCACGAAACTAAATTCTAGGAAAAACTTCAGAATGAGCAAAAATCCATTTAGTAATTTGCCAAAAAAAATTTGAGAACTTGATCCACATGAGTCTGTACATATGTAGTAGGAGGATTAAATACATTTTAACATTGAAACAATCTTAGGTTAGGCTAGGTTAGATATGACTGAGCTGCTGGTGTACAGCTCAAACACTCAGGCCAAAGGAGTAGGCCCATTGTGATCCCATAGTGGGATATATGTGTATGTATACATATCTCCTCGTGAAAAGGACTAATTCCGTTTTTACTAGGCTGCAATGAGGCTGAAGGGTTTATCGTGATAGTTAGGCTAGTGGATGGTGTACGGAATTCTAATTCTAGCTGCATGATGCGATGCCCATATACTGATTTAATATAATTTTTAGTAAATAAAATTTTGTCTCTAATTTAAACTAATATACTATATTCGATAACCTTTTGCCATTTTCCATAACATTGCCGCATTTATCGCTACAATTCTCCGATGGATGAACAATTTATAAATATTCACTAAAACTGAAACCCTGAAGCAGGAACTAATCGATCATAGCTGCAACCTGCAGAATATGTTTTGAAATTTTAATCATATGTCTCACGCTCCAATTCCTTACACCACCACCAACGTATTGTGTATGAATGGAAAATCGGAAACTGTTGTTATCTAAAATCTTGCATACAAATTTATGCATACAATCAAATGGAAAAAAGGCATTTTGTTTTGTTTTGAAGAAAACAAAAAATCATCCCTTCGCCGAAAACAATTGAAACAAAATCACCGCATCAATGATTATTTTCAATTCATTCAAATTCATTCAATTTACCCAAAAAGCTACTATTTTACAACTTAGCAATTTTCGCTGGTTAAATAACAAAAATGCTTTTGACATTCACACATAAATCCAAGTCAATGATAATGTATCCGGAGCTGCCCCCACCCCCGCCCTGCTTGAAAAACCTTAATCGGTATGTTGGAGTGCCATATAACATCATCCGCCCACACTTTGCTGACAACCACACTCAATTAAATTATCACAGTGGAAAGCGATAAATGAATGTGGGGTGCAATTTCACAAACTAAAATAACATTTTATGTCCTTTTCCGTCTTCCTATCTCTACATTTCTATTCTCTTCCTTTTTGTGCTAGTCACTTTTATGGTAATAATTCCTTAATCCCCCACAGTGAGAATTTCAAATCAGTTTCTGTAAAAAGAGCACCAGCCCCCCCACCCCCCAGCTCTGCCATTTAGCAACCCCATATATACTCTGGCTGAATAAGTGCCGTGCCGCATCGACCGACCCTCCCAGGGAGAATGAGGGTCCTTTTTAAAAAGAAATTTCCTTGGATTTACCATTGTAGAATCCTTGGTGAAAAGATAAAATCAATTTTAGCACTTTGATCACTTTAGGGCTCCACTCATTTGCATATTGAGGGCATTTCTAAGGCTAAGGATGAAAAGGGGTAAAAAGGCATCTCCCTTGTGGCTTGGCAGAGGGGTGGATGGAGGATGGTGGTGGCATATAGGGAGGAAGATGATGATGATGATGATAAAAGGGTCACTCAGCGTCTAAAACGGATATCACTTGCCCCTTAATGAAGGAATCATAATATTGACATAGTGCATATAGACGACATCATTAAGGGGCAACAAGATTTTCTTATTTCTGTCAATGTTTACCGGGAAGGAAGTGGCCGGACCGGGCCTGAAAGCGTGAGTGTTAATTATAAGGGTTTAAATGAAATTTTCAGCAGGATCCCAAAAAAAGGGCATCGAGCGCCTTTTCATATCCTTTTGATGTGGAATTATTACGGTACATTGTTGACCTTCTTTATTAATATAAAAAAAAAACAAGTTATCCTGACAATTCTGGATGGCTCCACGTCAAGGACACGTTTTTCAACCCCTGCTCCCCCCTCCAACTCTCTATTTATTTTCATTCTAAATTATATCAGCCGAAAGCTTCCCTGTTTATCTCTTTCGTCACCGTCAGGATACGCTACACTCTATATATATGGAAGCTATTAAATTAATGATTCGGTTAACCTCAAAAGTGATGTGCATGAACTGTGCTACCATCCCTCCCCCGCAATTGGTGGTGGTAGTTAATTAATAGTCCATACAAATGTTACATTCAATACAACCCGAGTAACTGAGACTTAATTAGGAATGTAAGAGATTCTATTCATGCAGAAATACTGGGGGATCTTCCATATATGTATACACTGGGACTGCGAGATATATATGTCGATAGACATAGCAGAAACAGTCGTCCTAGTTAGAGAGAATGGCTAATTCAATGTGTCGGAACTGTAATTAAATAAATTAGGGGGACACAATTGTTCGGTTGTAGCCACTAAGAGTGTAGAGCATCAGCAGGCATGCATGTAGCAGCAAGTTGTATTGATTTGTTTCAATTGAAATTTATAAAGTGTGAAATGAGAAGGGTGGGTGTGTGAGTGTAGGTAGATTGAAAACAAATATAACGTAAATTCATAAATTCATGTCCTACTAGATCTGATTAGTTTCGGGATTTAGTTGAGCATAGGTGCTAATGATGACTCCTCGTGGAAGCATAAAGACCCAAGATAAGCACACTATATCTCTTGAGATATCACCTTCATTTAGCTACACTTGTGATTCATTTCTTTTAGCCCTGATTCTATTGTTCTCCTATTGTTCTTTTCTTGTATGTATTTTATCCGTTCCGAACCCTAAATTTGCTGCTCCCTTATTTTCGCAATTAAGCAAAAAATTCTTTCAAATTACGAATTTGTACTTTATCACATAAACCCCATGAATGTTAAGTAACCCCCACCTTTAAGCTTGCACGCAGAAATATACTTTAATAAACCCAGAGGCTTGGAATCAATAAGTCCCATACGAGCCATGAGAAAACCACACCGTGTGTGTGTGGGGAAACTCAAATGAACTCCTGGCCTGAAGCTATAAGATTTAATCACAATCACTCACATGGAACACTGCAAGCTGCTAATTTTGAAGACTGACGCCATAATTGAGCGCTCGTGTATGGGGCCTTTCCAGTCTGGTGCAGTTATGAAAGCCTATAGACGCCTGGGTTTGAGTGCGCCTTCTTCAGCCTTCTCTGTCAATATCTTGAGAAGCTTAGTCAAGGTTACACTCCTCATTATCGATGCCCAAAATTGTTGCAAGACTTAGCAAGACATATTTTGCTCTTAAATTCTGGAACTGCTGGAACCTTTCCGAATTTGAAGACAATAATATATCATAACCCCTCTTAACCAATTTAAAATTTTAGGCCTCCTCTTCTCGAAAAATTTTAAATGCAACCTGCACATTAAGACAGTGATTAACATAATAGACAAAATTAATAGTATGGTGAAATGTTTAGCTTCTCGCAAAAACGGACTGTCAATTGCCCCTTCTGACACATCTGAAAGTCTTTTATCCTGGGCACTGCTGGTTACTGTCTGTCAATATACGGTAACTTACAGCCACCGTTCTTCGGTCCACCCTAACTACTCGTCGAAATAGACTCATATTTCTGCGAGATTCCGAAAGGCTCTAATCAAACTTCTCTCACAACACATAAACTCTTCTGCAACTTTGTATCATCAGCTTTGTAATTACATCAATACCAACTCTAAAAGTTTTGCCGTTCCTCGGCATTGCTCGTTGCTTAAGCTCAACGCAATATACCTGCACCTGAACATCCGCCCGCTCCTTGGCATACGTTGACTCCTTGGTAACCCTATCACATCACTT
The DNA here is from genome assembly GCA_949987705.1 of Thereva unica. Classification (NCBI taxonomy): domain Eukaryota; kingdom Metazoa; phylum Arthropoda; class Insecta; order Diptera; family Therevidae; genus Thereva; species Thereva unica. The sequence continues at coordinate 13,082,435 of OX465285.1, forward strand.
TGTCATGGGTGCCGAGCTCCACAATAAGAAAGGTACTCCTTCAATTTGTTACCGTGAACTCCACCACGAAATATTAGCGCGATTCCTCGACCGATGCCAGTAAGTCCAATCAAAAGGTTACCTTCGTTGTGACAAACGTAATAAATCAAGAGGTGTCTTTGGTACAATTAGGTCTCCTGGCCAACCACACATCCTCTCAGATTGCAGAGAACCTGCTCATCATACCTAGTAAAGTGCCCTTGTTTCTGATCCTTACATGAATACTGGTTTTATTGAGGGCTTGAATAACTTCTATTGACAGTTCGGTTCCCAGGCCAAACTGCTGCCCTACCTACTTTTTACACTTCTGCTTATTCTTTTTGACTCACATAACATATTTTAACTTACTGTAGTACGTTTTGTTCGATAGCAGTATTCATCTCGTTTACGGATTTTCGTTGATGACAAGTCCGAATTTCGATGTTGCTTTTTCTAGAGCCGCAAAGTCTGCCTGGCTCTGAATTTTTCTTCCTCTGTGTATCACTCGGCTCAATGAGTTGGATTAATTGATTTGGAAAATTCAGTGATCCGTTGGCCACGTGCATAAAAAGGTTCGAGCATCCTTTGTGAACCAAAAACGCTCTGCCAAGAACAAGTGATACGTCGTCGACCAGTCGTCGATACCGTTGCAACGTTCTTGTTGTTTTTGGCGTAAGTTAATTTAATTATCAACTTCTGATTGGGGTACGTTTCAGCAACGTCATTGTCAGTTCCACTTGTGCCGTGGTCTTACATATTTGCGACATTTTGTCCCCCAGCAATACCTACCCTGGAGGTCATTCATGACCCGGTCTAGCGACTGTTGAATTGTCTGTGGAAGTCTCCTAAGGGCTTGAATTACGTCGTTGTTTACTGGGTTGCTTTTTCCCGCTAGTGCAATGAGAGTCTGGATAAACTCCGAGGGTTTTCGGTCCTCAAACTTTTGTACTACTTGTAGTTTCAAGGGACAACACTTCTTATTGGAGTGAAAACTTGCCCTTCGTCATGTTAGGCACACGTACGGCAATCAAAACGAACTTACAATGCCCACAAGCCTAACTCTTTATAGTCAAAATCTGAGTTTCTCCAAATCGAATTCCATTCCAACTGAATAAAATCTAATAGATCTCAGAAGTACTCACTCGCCTTCGTTTCTATATGCAAAACCTCAAGACAACATGAGGTTTCTACACCAAACTATTACGGGAACACTTCGTCGTCAAACTAAACGGCACAATTTTTGCTGTAAATACGCTAAGGGCGACCGACGAATCGCTTTCCACAGCGACTGTCAAAAACGAATAGAATACACGGCTTTTGTATGAAGGTGCACAATCTTCAGACCACTGCAATGGTGACCCCGCCGAGCTTGGTGACCGAATCAATCTAACTTCTATTTCGTAGCTGTCACCTGTCAAAGTTGTATGGGTGCTGTGGCATACGTTTGTGTTGCTGTTCTAGTGTGTTTGTGTGTAGCACATACGGCTGCCTAAGCTGGTGTTTTTTGTAATTTGTGACGCTGTCGCTCTCAGTGCGTGCTTACAACAAATTCCATCGGGCCATTCGTCGTGGCCGAGGAAAATACTTTCGCCGTCGCCTTTAGCATGCTCACAGCATAATTCGATATCGATCGACAGGGCAAAGCCAGCTTTTAGTTGTGACCGAGATGACGAAGCCGAGCTATGTAAAGCGGAGACATTCTGCTACGCTGGGTGGAGACTGTGGCATCGGCGGACAACTTTTATTTACAAATTTACACAATCCACAGTAAACAACCTCCAAATTTGAGTTTGAATTTAAAATGACAGAAACATAACCAAAAATGCACCAACTTTGAAAGAATTTATACAATAAGCAATTAAGTTTCATCAGAACTTTCACACTCGTCTTTCAAATAGGATATTGAGAGACTTCACATTCTACCCACACTCAAATTTTTCGCCAAATTACGTAATTTAGAGCGTTCACAATAGAAATTAAGAAAAAAGTTTTCATGTATCTAAGATGATTGGCACAAATTTTAGATATTTTGCCTTTGTATAAACTGACGAATTAATCAAAAACTGACTGAAAGCTTCTTATGTAGATTGTTATGCTTCGGCGAAAATGAAGAAAGCTTGATTTCAGCATGAAAAAGCACACCCAAATCTCCTTGTTGTCACTTTTTACTGTATTTCATACGATTTGGAAGCTTTGAAACCACCACAAATACACAAAATTAAGTTAAAGCACACCCCCGCTTCCCTTCTAGATACTTGGGGCTATTATATAACAAACAAAAGCCTTTAACTTACCCATAACTAAAACAAAAACAATTTAAAATTAAAAGTATAATTTGCAAAGCAACAAAAAACAACAAAAAAAAATAGTCAAAATTACACACAAAAACTATTCGCACATAATCCCAAGTTTTCTCATGAAATTCGAGTTATAGGAACAACAAGAAATTTCCCTTAAAATAATTACAAAAAGGGAGCATCCGCCCCCTAATGAATGGCGCCTCCACTAAAAGTTCTTCATTAAAGTGATAAGCTATTGTCTACCTGCCATTTGACGTGTTATTATTCCCCAGGATCGGCTCGTCGCTCGTTGGATGGTGCCCCCCTCCCCTCGAGCCATTAAGAGCGGCTGAAATGTTGACAATGTTGAAAATATCATTCAAGGGGAAAACCATTATGCTTGCCAAGCCGAGGGATTTCTCGTGAAGAACATCATTCGTGTGTAAGGTAGCTAAAGATGATAACAGGAGTAGCGGCAGCAACAACAACCAGCTTCGCAAAATAGTGTCATCCTCCCCCATATCCTGGCATTTCTCAAATGAAATGCGAAGGATGCCATGAAAAGCTCTTCTTTTTTGCCCTTCTTTAAATGCGGCATGAAAAATGGTGCGGGATGGGGGTTGGTGTAGAGAAGGGGGTTAAGATCTTGGAAGAGGGGTCGGAGATGGTGCTACAGAGAATATGTCTCGTGCCTATAGGCATGCACATAATATAAAGACGTGAGAAAAGTTACTAGGTCTATTCTTCCCTACTCAAAAGACTTGTTTACAAAATGTCCGTCTTGTCGGGGCAGGCGGCAGTAAAGAGGAAACCGGCAGTACATCCTCTTAAAGCCTGCACTACACATCGAAAGATACATCCGGGAGATGATCCACAGATGCATCCGGGAATAAATCCGCGAGCCGTCCACACGTCCGCGTATCAATCAGTCTGTGTTGATCATCGGAAGACGCAAGACATCAAAAAATCGTCCACCTGCATTAAAAATGCGCACAACACTGATGCGTCGGCAGATGTGTGGACACAAGCCTTGCGTTCGCTCTGACGTCTGGCTCAAAATCCGTCAAGAATGGGTTCAGAACAGACGTATCTCCGGATGTTAAATATTGTCCGGAGACGAGCAAAAACCCCCTCTACACATCGGCGGATGTATGCAGGGCTGAGGCATCTTCCGATGTGTAGAGGAGGCATTATACAGAGGCAGGATAAAACGGATAAAGGAAATGCAATTTTTATTCTTCTCCGAAAAAATTTCGAGATTTTCGTCTCAGCCAATTTTTGCATACACGTGTACACATCCTTCCGGTGGATATAGACAAGTATTCTCCTTTTCCAGGCTTTAATGTACACAATCTGCCATCCCCTCACCCCCTGGGGCTACAGCCAGCCGCACTACCACCATACATCGCCCATAAATTCAGTCAAGGACATCAAAGTTGGGGACAAGGGTAATATGTATTGCAGCTACGACACCCAGTGATATAAGCACTGGCTTAAGTAGAAGGTATATGCCTAGGCAAAACTCTTCCCTTCAGGGCCCCGTTGCGCGCCCTTGTACGGGTCGAGAGGAACGGAAATATGCCCAGGGACAGGAAAAACGAGAGCCTTACAGAAAAGTTATTCCAGGGGTTTTCTCGGGTGCTGATAGAAAGTTGCCGAGCACGAAAAAAAAACAACAAAATATTACGACTACAAACAAATATACATACAACACAAAAGCCTTGAATGTGTGTTTGTTTAATAAATATAAGAAAAAGAAAATTCGCACGAGAGTGGATTTTGCTGGGCTTGATGCTTTAAGCGGGAGAGGGGGATGATGTGTAGCCAGCCCTATATACAGTTTAGTCGGCAGCCATTGTTTCAGATTAATTGGGCGTAAGGGTTCTGATAATACGAAAATATTGCAAAGGGTCAAAGGCGGAAACAGCCACGACCGAAAAACGTCTACCCTTAAACGAACTTACACGGGAAAAAATTTGTTATTAGCACAAATATTGCGTCACAGTTAATTTATTTTTGTGGCTATTTAATACGAAGGAGAACGTGATTTTTAACTAAAATCACCACCACCCCCGCAGAGCACATGAAAGCATGAAACACACCCTCTCAATCTCTCTCACCACAACCCCTGTGTTTCATTCAATATTGCGGCTCCCGAAATCCCCGATAGAATAAGCAAAACACACGCAATTATAAACACGACGACAGTAGTTTTCCGTTTTATGCCAACCAAAACAGAAAAACTCCACTAAAAAAAACTCCCCGAGTCCTGCCGGGATCATATATTATTTTTATTGTCGCACGTCAAACCTTTTCGCATATGCGAATTAAAGGATTATAGGAGAAGCACAAGCCCCGGTGACTAGGTCCCAAGGTCGAGCACGTTTTATTTATGAGCCCCCAAAAATAAGGGTCCCTGGTACCCACGATAGTACATGTATAGTCGTCGGAATAAGAGAGCCCCTTAGTATATTTCACATTCCTATAGTCCTTGATACTCTTAAGTAATTTTTCCCGTGGCATGGGGTTAAATTTTGATAGCGTCTACTTCCTTTCTACACTTCTCTACACACATACATAATATCATAATAGGTATAGGTATATAAGTCACCCACCCGATCGCATTAAAGTCCTTGCAGATACCCCGTGCCGTAGCATGAGGGAGGCCAGCAGGAGGTATTTATTCGGTCGTAAGGGACAAAAGTCCCGGAAGTTTGTACGTTGCCTGAATCGGAATGTGAATTATTATCCAGGAAAAGGGATTCGAGTGAGAATGGATGTGATTACATGTTCGAAAGAATAAAAGGATTATTTATTAGAATGGGAAATGGGAAAGGATTTTTTCTCATTTAATTGCGATAACAAGGTTTTATTATTGGGTATTTGATGGGAGAGATTAGATTAGTTTTCCTATTCATCACTGAATAATTTTTTTTTTGTTATTTTTTTTCTTTCGTGGGTGAATGGTGAATTAAAGCAAATAAATGGCTGGGAATCGACCAGATGCAGCTCGATTCGTTCATTTATAAATCTTTAATCATGTTGGAATGTTGTGGTTCAAGTCGAATTACTGTCATCATTAGGTTTGCGTACACAGAGCATAGTTATGGCATGTAAAACTGGTTTTATAGATGAGAGAGCGAAACGCTTATCGTATCAATTAAACCGAGCTGGAAGATTATGGCTGGCTCATATAGTACTGGCTTTTTTTTTTTTTTTTTTTTTTATGTGACAGTGCTAAGCTCAGGAGTCACCCTTTGTACTACTAGTCCGTCATGTCATTTGTCACGTCATGGTGCAATGTCTAGCAGTAAGCTTAGTACGGGGAGGGGAGGGGGGTATAGGTTAAGGGTTAAAAGGAACGGGGGGGTATTGAAGAAGGTGGTGATGAACCCTGCGTTTGAACTCTTGGATGTTGTAGGAGCTCGGAAATACTGACTGCGAGAGGTTATTCCACAGTCGAGTTGTTCTATTAACGAACGAATTCATATCTTGTTGAGTGCGTGAAAGGGGTAGTTGCAGGTGAAGGGGATGAGACGAGTGGGCTAATCTGGTGTTGCGGGTATAGGATTGCCGTGGAGGCAGGAGAGCGTTTAACTCGGAGGAACAGTCACTATGATAGTAGCGATAAAATTTTGTCAGTGCTGCTACATTCCTACGGTGGCTCAGGGGGTCGATGGTGGAGCAAGCGGTATCGTCATTAATTAACTTGAGGGCCCTTTTTTGGACCTTATCTAACCATGCTAAGGTGGTTATTGGAGCACCGCCCCAAACGAGGGAGTTATATTCGAGAAGAGGCCGAATGTAGGATTTATAAATAACAGCACGGGCCGATGGCTGGAGGAGGAACCTGCACCTCTTAAGAAATCCCAAACACTGGGATGCTTGTTTGGCGATTTGGAATATGTGATCATTCCAACGCAAGTCTTTGGTTAATGTCACGCCTAAGATGTGGAGGGATGGGTCGGCCTTTAGTTCAACGTCATCCACTGTCAAGGATGGTGAGGTGTTGAACTTCTTTTTTGAGATAAGACAGTACTTGGTTTTGGAGGGGTTGAATTTGACACGATTCTTCTCTCCCCAATCTAGAATTAGTTTGATGTCTTTTTTAATAGAGTTGAACATTAGTTCACGATCATCAAGACAGGATCTGGCATGTGTCTGTCTTGTATCGAAGCTGTACGAGTAACGTAGAGTACCGTCGTCAGCGAAGCTGAGAAGTGGGTTGGAGGGGATTGAAAGTAGGTCATTTATAAAGATGAGAAAAAGGGCCGGTGATAAAATTGACCCCTGAGGGACCCCCGCAGAGATGGGGTGAGATTCAGATTTGACGCCATCCAATAATACCTTAATTGAACGGCCGGAAAGGAAACTCTCAACCCACTTATAGAGAAGCGAGTCTATTCCAATAGCTTGGAGTTTAGCTAACAAGGCTGAGTGCCATACTCTATCAAAAGCCTTGGAGATATCCAAAGCAACCAAACTAGATTCACCAGATCCATGCAAACTTCGGTTGAGGTGTTCTGTAAGGCAAACTAAAAGATCACCAGTGGATCTTTTTTGTCGGAAGCCGTATTGTTTGTCGTTTATAAGTTGGTTGGATTCTAGATATCCCATAAGCTTTTTGTTAATTATCGTCTCCATGGTTTTGGAGAGGATAGAAGTGATTGCTATTGGGCGGTAGTTGGAGGGAAGGCTGGAGTTACCTTTTTTCGGTATTGGCTGCACATGAGCAAGTTTCCAAGAGTCTGGATAAACTCCGGAAGAGTATGATAGGGCAAAAAGTTTGCGCAGAGGTTTAGCCAAAGGTGAGGCGCATTGTTTTAAGACGATAGGGGGTATATTATCGGGTCCAGTGGATTTGTTGACATCGAGCTCCTTGAGGCATCTGTACACCTCACGAGTCCTGAAGAAAACCCTGGCTTGCATCTAATATAACTTTTTTTGGTCAACCAAGACCAGAAAGTGTTCGCTAATCTGGTAGCTCTTAGTTCCAACCGACTGTAACAAAAAATTTATGGATATGGCAAAGTCTCAAGAAAAGACCATTGACGGCGTTGCTGAAAAGGAACAAAGGTTCAATTGGGGTGTTGAGGAAGAAAGTCGTTCGTAACCCTAAACAGAGAGCTTACTAACCGCCCTGAACTTGCGCTATACAAGGCTATAGTCCATCAAGAAGTGCGGATACTAGTGTAGTTTTTTGTATTCCTTATGGGGGCAAGCGATGTGGTGAACGCTGCGACCGAACTAGATCTATTATACCCGTACTCCGCTAACGAAAAAGGCCGTTAGCCCGCTGAACAAAGGCAAGAAGGTGTTTAGCTAAAGAAGGCCAGACTTGAGCAGGACCCATAAGCTTTCTAATAAACATTCTCTTTCTAAGCTATACTAAGCCGGGATATTCAGATACCTACCCGGTAAACTAGGCTCAGTCCCGTAATCCAGTCCTCTATCACGGACATGGACGTGGACCATGAGGCGCCACAAAAATGCCCTGGGCCAAGGTCTTAGACCTCTCTCTCGCATGCCCGGGGACCCAGTAGATACAGGCGCTATTTTTCCTGGTCAGACTCTGGAGTACATCAAAGCAACTACTTTAGAGAAAACTTCCACATTGAGAATGCCTTGAAGGCAGCATGCCATTTTACTGAATTCTTATGCAGCGGGAAGATAACGGAACGTTACGACCATTGCAATATTATATTTGTCATACAACTTCGAGTGAATGTGAATTTTTCAGTTATGAGTTAGAAATTGTAGCGATTGTGGAATTATTGGCCCGATCCCGTGTATATATTATCGAAAAGCATCTATCAGCATCTGTAAACTGATCAGGTTAGTGGCTCAAATTAAGTTCATACGACGCAACACACTACGTCGCCAGCCGAACGAATCTGCTGTTGATGCAGAAATAGTGGGTGTGAGAATATCTTTCGAACACAAGTGAGTGAAGAGACTCGTTGTTGATAATGCAAAAGCAGGATAACCCTGGTAAAAAGCATATACGGGCCCGTAACTGGCACCCATAGCGAACAAATGCGCTCCGCCACATGAGTATGTACGCTCCCGCTACAGACACGGAAATCTAAAAATCCTCTCGGCAGAGGTATTCACGCCTCTGTTACCGATATGAGTGTACTCGAAATCGACCATTCTAAACGCAAGTGTCCTTTAACTAACTGGTCCCCTAAATAAGTACATACATGCTAATGGTACCCCTTAGGTTCAACCAAGATAATTGCCTGTTTTCTTTATCCTACACGATTTTTAACGTCCCAATTTTGCTCCTTTTAGTCTAAAAACGAGTGAGGGTATAGTTGTTTTCAAACCTCGTGACATCCCGCGCATGTTCCCCAGCTAAGCTCTTAAAAATGTTTAAAAGCTCAGACAAAAGCTTCACTTAACTCCTCCTATCAAATCCCTTGCTGCCATGTAATCAGTCGCGACTGCGTATTGCTAAAGGGAGGTGTATTTTTCTGGGACTTCAATGATTGTTTAAAAAATGTACAAATTATGACTGAAAAACACCCGTTTTTATATATTTTTTTTTATTTTAAGGTTTTTATATTTTACACATATGCTATAGAAATAATTTGTAGTAATTTCTACTAAAAAATACGAAATTTGTGTTTTTATCACTTTGATTACTAGATTTTTGACATTTTCCGCCAGTCGCAAGCGCGCGTCTGCTTGGAGAGGTTGTGTTGCTTGCGGCTGCGGAGTACTCTCAATTTATGAATGAAAATGCTCATACATATCTTTAAAAGAAATTTTTCCAGCAATTCTTTTAATTTATTTTAAATTTAGGGATGAGAAATATTTAGCATAATTATAGTAAAATTACGCTTATTACGATGGATAAACTGACTTGGTTGAGCAGGAGTTTTACATGTATTTAAAAGCTCTGCTCAACACATATAAAGATTGATTAACTTTATTCATTCGGTATGCGCGCATCCCTTCCCAAATTATTTTGTTGAGTTTTTTCTGCGTTTGTTGCCGTTTTAACTAAAAATCGGGGAAATGATAGAACAATATTTATAAAATTTGGCAATGAGGTGCGCAGAACTGTTCAAATTTTTTGTGTCACGGAGTTTGAAAAAATCTATACCGTGCTCCGTTCGTTCGAGCTTCTGTTCGTGCTTCCATTCATGCTTATTTTTGGAAAAGCAGAATTTTTACTCATTTTACCGTGCCTGCATCATGCTAAATGCGAGAGAGTCTTATTTTTACTCGGGGAAAAATCAATAAAATCGAAAAAATACCACAAGGGGCCAATGGGGGACAAGATTATGTAGTCGAGAAAAGAGGACTGTTTCGATGAACATTAGATAGAGCCATCCAGCCATCCAAAACCCAAAAGGGCAAAAGTAAATGAGTTCAAGCAGTCACTCGTTCCAGCCCTGGTTTTTTATTATTTTAAATGAGTTCAAAGTTTAACATAAACCTTTATAACCCAACCATTATCTAAATATTGACCAGTCATAAGTCACAAGCTTTTGTGATATTTGCTTGTCATTGTGGATAACTACACTGGTCCTTCCTTCAACTCTTACTGAACTACAACATAATCTAAGTCTAGATGGGTTTTCCTTCATAAGGACTTTTCTTGGCTTTACACGGAGATGGAGGAGTAAGCAGAAGCACATTGTGTATTTGTTAAGCTTTCACGCCCAAATTTGCTGAAGAAGATGCTACTACACTACCCTCTTGTCTTTTCTATACCTCATTCGTAAAAAACAGGTTCGGTAACAATTGAAGGAATACCAGTTTAGATACCCTCATTGAGAGTTTGTGACTATTCTTGTGACTATCAGCTGTTTTGATATTCTAATCACTTAGTCACAAGAAAAATCTAAAATAAGTCACATCCAATTATGAATTTGTATTCGTACAATGACATAAAGTAAAGTCTGGGCGATAACGTAGCCAAAGAAGGCATTTCTCATCGAAGCTAGGTGAGTTGTATGTCGAGTCCGTGAGATATTGCGGATTGTAAAAATTGTGACTGCAAAATTAGAGTAGAGCTCGCAAATAACCGGCTCATTCATTTGAATTCTCAATCACACTTCAATTGTTTCAAGTTAGGACTCACGACACACTTGTGATTGAGTTGTGACTTGTGACTGTTAGAATACAGGTATAAGACTCCTAACACGACAAACTTCTGGGGATGGAATACAGTTTTGGGCGGTATTATCCAACAATACTTTAAATTCGAAAATGTATACGATTATGCATTCAGCTCTTTATGCTTTCTGGATCAAGAAGAAATTTGTAAAGCAAATTCATTCATTTATTCCATGCGAATGTGCAAGACCATTTCGATGGAAGATAATATTTTTTCCCGTTCAATGAAAGCAGTCATAGCCATAGGCGATGAATATTTTTCATAAACCTCCCAAAGGAACCAAAACCTTTCCAATCGAATTTTGCTCTTTTCATCACAGGGGGACGATTTTCACGGGTTTATAACCAATTTGCAAATTACCTCCTGGACTCCTGGTGACCTTTTCCCAATAAATCCATGTTCCATTGCAATAGTTCTGAAACAATGCAAAAACAGCCTTGAATTGCGCTGAAATATTGTCAAAAATCACACTGAATCATCGAGATACGTTTGCTGTTCTGTTTGATTTGATCGGAAGGTTCAATAAGTTCAGCTGTGGTTGTTTGGCCACGTTTAAATTCAGCAAACTAGAAGCGATGTTGTTGATTTTGTGTGGGAGTATATTTGTCGTTCCATTATGAGAAGAGAAGCAATGTTTAATTGAAACGCGAAATTCACTTATGTGGAAGATGACAGCTTAGTGATAGGTTTATTTTATACTGGTGACGATAGTCGATAAAGGTGCAAGGTATGGGAGTATATTTTAGAGACATACATTTCCTGGATTAACAGAGTTTCTCGTTGCAGGTAGGGCTAGTTATCCACAGTAGTTTTTCACAAGAACCACATAAGTATGGGTGTTAGAAGAAGTCGCGCACCTATGTTGGACTGTCGAAAAACCTCGGGATCCACATAAGGCCTACAATTAAAAATCATGTACTGAATATATGTACACTATTATCATAATCGCCATACGTTATCGAGTATTGTTCTAGCAATCGTCTATTATTTTTGGAGACATTTCAAAGTGAACATTGGACCTACCAATGCGCCAATGTCACAATAGCCTGAAGTAAATTTTGACAATACATATCCCGTTGTTTAGAGAGACCGGTAGACCATTGCAGCTTCTGAATACTCCCAATTATTGAAAGATCCCAATGTTGGCAATGATTACATAAAAATATTCATGCTCCAACATTATAATATTTCACCAACGAAATAAAATCATTCTCAACAATCTATATTCCAACCACGCAAAACTTTAACGATTTCCATGCAATTATAACTCTTCTAAAACTTAAAAATTCCTTTCACATATTCTCTTCCTGTATCTGCTGCCATTTTACCCCCAGCCGCCCCCAATTATATGCCCGCCCGCCCCAACAAAATAACACCCTTGAACTATACAACATATATATACAATGCATGAAATTCATGTAGCATATAAGAGCATAGAATGTAAGCTTAAGTAAATGTAAATACTTTAACATCTTCTGGTGCCTCTTATATGTCTTATATGTAGTATGGAAGCTCTCCTTTTGGCCGTAAGGTAGATTAAATGTGCGGCTGTTATCAGTATATTAGATTCGTATTCTCGGGTGCCGTAATTGAATCACGTTATTGCGTTAAACATTAATGAAATGAGATGAAAGTAAATAAATTTTATTTGTTTTATTCATTCCATTTCATGTGTGGTATGTATGTACTAAATGATATTATCAAATGGTGCTATATAAAATATATTTCTCTAAGAAAGATTCCTTTTTTATGTGTTTTAATTTCATATAAATGTGTGAAGCCAAATGGAAGTTTTTTATGATTATTATGATTGGAAGTTTATATGGAAACAGTCCTGCTTCCGAATGTCCAAAAAGCACTCCAAAAATAATTATACAACAAAACTTAGTCCATTCCCAAGGAATAATAATAGACAGACAAAATCTTTGAACGAACATTTTTCTATGAACGTTCAAACTTTAGTCTGTCAGGTCATGTTTTGGAATAACTTCGAGATTCGAGAAAGGCCTATGACGATGGACAAGACCCTAAATCCACTAGAATAAAGGCTGTCACCTGTGCGGACGACTTGATGATACTGGTACGCGAAAATTTCCGCCATACACAATCAGTGAAGTTATGGAGATGACACTTGAAAGGTTAACGTATGACGTATGGTCCAACCGCTGCAAGCTATCCGTTAAGCCGGAAAACACATAGCTTATGCCCTCAGTTAGCCAATCCATCTGCCTTCTCGTTTCCCTCCATGTTCCGTGACCCGGTACTCACTGAAAAGTGATTCTTGACACCCTACCAGAGCGATACCTCTTGGCCACACTGCTTCTAGCTTTTTTGGACCAGCTTGGACGTTATACGGGCCAACCCTAATGCCTTGATGGCTGCGTACCTTTGTAGAGGGTACGTTTTATTTTCCAGGCTGATGAATACAATTGTCTTTGGGTACAGTTTGTAATGTACACCATGCTGTTGGACCCATATGTGCTGTAAGGGTAGTTGTGGACGTAGCTAAGTGGGGCAACAGTATTGAAGAAATATATTTTTTTTATTTCTTCACCCTTTTAACAATCAAATCCATCGCCTACTCATTCAGCACCTTCCAGCCTCCTTTTAATCTATCGTGTCATCTATTCCTTCCTTCGAACCAAGCTTACTTGGACATCGCAGGTATTGGAAAGAGTAATTTCTAAGCTTGAGCTGGGAGATATAAAAAAATCTCCATTTGAAGCTTTTAAGTTCCAAATAATAGACTTAAGCATATCCATATGGATGTAGTGGAACCATCTCGTAGATACTTCTATATCTTAACTATAGTCGGTAGATTTAACGAGCTGGCCTGAAGCATTTCCAATTCAAGACAACTCCGCTTTAGCAGTGACAAAAGAATTCGTGATTGAATTCGTCCCACAATTCAGCGTATAGCCTGCGCCAAAACAATTGGGAATCTCAAAATCGCTTGTTCCACGCCCAGTGAGAGGCTCAAATTCGCACCACGAAAATAGATTCGAAAAGAAAAGTGCGCACCATTACTCCGTTCGTTTAAAACTCGCTCATTTATATTCTCAACCACAATTCAATCAGAAACAGTCTCACTGCGACTCTTGTCGTGGTTAGATGCTATGGGAGAGTGTCGTTGGCCGTAAACGAATTAGAGGGAAATTAGAATGCAGGCACACTTGTATTTTATCCATACACGAAATGTTAATGTGTGTGGAATTGTCAATTCCGCCCGTGTGCTTAAAATTCTCAATTGTTTTGGCGTACCCTATACCTCTTGAGATTACAAACGATCAAGGTACACAGTTCCAATCTAAATGGCCCTCTGATGTCGGCGGCCCAAATGACGTACCATACAGTGTAAAGCTCTTTGGTGTATCCTTTGGGGATTTTCAATGCTCCAATAATGACAGATTATTCCACAATCCAGTTCTTCTATTTATAAACAAAATTCTAGATTTGTGCGAGAAAAGAGCGATTGCAGAGCATGAAATTGACCCAAGCAGTTGGTCTTGTGAGTGAGAAACCTATTGCCAGGTAATTTTCTTAGAACATCCACTAACCTTCTTTAACATCTTCACCGGTCCTGATTCTAAGCTGATGTCATCCAGTTTGGCATCCCTCAACTTTGGGCAACCTAGTCTACGCAATTCTTCCGGCTAGTTAAGTTTTCCGAGGCATAGCATTCCAACGAGGCTTATTCCCGCAATCTGGTTCACATGGATGCTATCGAGCATATCGATTTTGCGAAATCGAAGACCCGTTACAAAAATGTTTGCTTTGATTTTTGTTAAATTCGTGGGCTCCGGGCAAATTTCTTCTTTTTGGTGCGAATTACTATGTATAACAACTAGGAGTTTAAACGCTAGGTCTATCGCAACCTCCTTTGGCACGCTCCAGACTCTTAATAGTCCATCCTGCCCTCTATTCCTTCCTTTGAACCAAGCACAAATAAAAACTATATAATCTTTGACTTCTCCCTACCGCCATCGCCCATAAGCGAGAAAACCGATAATCAAAATCAGCGGTGGATTGGATTGGAGTTCGTAGTGTAAATCCTCGTAAAAAGCGTTAACATTCTTTCATTTCTCTCACTATTATCATTACAACTAGAATTTTCTGTCTGAAATTCGTCTTTATGATAGAAGCATCGCAGCACAAAGCCTTTGAGGCCTAGACTTTCAAACATTAAAAAGAAATCGATGCGTCACAGCGTGGGAGGACTTCTTTTTTATCATCTCCATCGCAGCTCGCTTAATAAAAAATTCATATCAGGACACGACGACTTTTATGCATAGAGCTCCTCTGAGGTTTAGCAATCAGGTCCTTGAAATAGGAGAAATGGAACGATTTCAAAGTCAACAGTCCTTGGAGGATACTCCACAGTTGGGTGTTTGCCCTACCTCAATATGTTTGCCAAAATTAATAAAACTAATTAATTGCTATGCAAATATTGGCAAGGTGGAGAATTGCATAATAATTGTAGTCGTTCAATATTATTTGTAAAATATGTATAACTTAAATAAGTGCTATTTAGGACAGCAGGGATTCTGTATTTTATGGAAAAAATTTCAAAGATAAGTTTTGGACATTTTTATGTTTATGACAAATACTTTTGAAATTTTTATGCTTGGATAAAAGACGTAATTTTAAATAGCACTTATGATACAAATAACGAATCGTATCCAAGTCTCGTAACTTTCCTTCCAAAGTACCCACTTAAATATAAATCTTACAAGCGAGCCTTTTATCCCCTCGAAATCTGCCTCGTTTGGGTACGTGAAACCAAATCTTAACTAGGATCGACGCCAAAAAATTTCTCGCTATTCACCCTTTTCCCCATATATATGTAAGAGTCTGTAAAACGTTGGCCTTATTCCATGCATATGAGGACCAAACAAAAAAAAGAAAACACACATCTTAATCTTGTTTTCATTACATGAAAATTGTCCTCTCACATTGACTTGGAAATTCGCCCTAATATATGCCGTTACTCACCCCCAGCCAAGGTCAATCGCAAAATTTTCCATGGTACCGCTTCCGTTGGGCCACTGAGTACCTCGTAATAGCCTCGTTAATTTTAATGTAAAGTGCGATTATCTGCTAAGTGCCAACTCCTATAACTCTCCTAGCATGCCAGGACTTAGCACAGATATGTACTACTCTGAGAGTGGTTGGTTGTGGTGGACCGGCAAAAGGGATTGAAAGGGGGAGAATTGAAAATATGTAAATACCCTACCTCCTCCTGCCCATCCCCCCATCCCTTTTTTGCCTTATCCGGCTAGCACTCAAGGAATTATGCACACGAAATGTGCATGCACCTTAGTTGTTGCGAAAGGTGAGTCTTCTTACTGGATACTACTCCTTGAGCAACTCACGTGTGAGGATTGTAAAGATGATTGCCTCACAATATTCTGCAACTGCCAGCAAATTTTGTAGAATAGCAAAGGCCTAATTGAAAATACAGTCTAAGCAGTTCCCAATTTCTATAGCAAGTTCTTGACTGTATTCTTGGCACAAGCACATCCACATAAAAATATAGGCACGTCCTCATCTTGCAGTTCCTAAAGAACTACGCTCTCTCCGGATCTTTCAAAACCTTGTGAATTATAGCAAATGTGGCGCTATGAAATTGCTTTGCAATTACCTCGAAAAGGTCCTTGTTCACTCTCTCTTTCTCTCTGTCTGTATACAGCCATAGAATATCTCTGAGTCCTTTATCGATCCTCGACACTTGGGCGTGTTTTTAGGATGTTTATATATTCTTCTTCTTCTTGTTCATCTTCCCTACACTTTTGTGTGTGCACCCTGGGAACGAAGTTGAGGAAAATTTATGAAGTGGAAGTTTTGTTGCCAAGTTTGTGGAGCCTTCGAGCCTGTAGATAACAGCGTGGAATACTAGAAATCCTTTAAGTTTATTTTTTTTTCTGCGTTGGATAAGGACCATTTTCATGAGGTGCCTGTGCTTGACTGTGCTGCTGTGCCTGCGAATGAACGGGATTTCAAAATATTTTGAATTTATTTTCATTTACGTGATGTACAAATGCCATTTGTGCTGGGCCAATTTTTTTTTTGATGTTCTCTGGTTCTGGACAATTCTCTGCTGTTGCTTCAGGGGCCGAATGGGTTCTCTCTCGTATAAATGTGTATCAAAAGACAACGTGAATATCCTGCAGTCATGCATGAACATTTTTGAGATGCTTTGCTAAATTGTAAATTGTGTACATTGTTTTGCCTCCCCCAGTTTCTTGATGGAGTGTGGTAGATGGCTCTTGAAGTAGGTGAAGTTATACTTGGGATCAATTTCAGAGATTTGGGCATTTTGGGTCTGGTAATTTGTGATTAGCCTCGAGGTAGGATAGTGATATTTGAAATATTAGTGCTTGTTAAAAATGGAAAATAATATCCAGATGTTCGTTGGACAGATACTTGATTAGGTTAATGGAAGCTGGCCTCAATATCTTTGGGATTAAGGCGCCCGACTACCATTGGAAATTGGCAGTGGTATACCCAATATCTAAAGAAAGTAAAGACAAAAATAACCCTGCCAATATCCTGTCAATAAATTTCCTGCCGAATATCAGAAATCTTTTTGAAATGGTGATTAATAAATCATCTTCCAAGTGAGGGGAGGAAAAGAAGATATGTAATTAACGATAACGAATTTGGATTTCAGTTGCGACATGGGTTGTTGAGTAGGACACGATTATAAAATGAGAATGTAAGAGGTACCTCATTTTTGTTTTGAGCCAGTACAATGTCATACTTCGAATGAGGCTGAGGTGCTATTGCAATTCCAAAATGACAAAAACAAGCAAATTCAAAAAGAAATAAAACAAATACCAATGAAGAGCTTTTTTTACGAGTTCGTATCTAATAAGCATTAAACTGCCTCAAACTTGGTAACATATGTATATATACATACATATGCCCACAATGTATATTTATATTTTACAATCTCACCTCACCTTAATTCAAGGTAGAATTTTGCTGCTGCAACAGAAATAAGAAATGTCCTTCCAGTACATATTTACAATCTCGCCTCACTTAATTTCATCTTGAAACTTTCACTGCCTCCAAAAAAGTAAGAAATGTCCCTCCAGTACAAACTTTCACTCCCTCAAAATATGTGAGAAATGTCTTACCATTTGATATTTTACTCCCGCCAAAGAACTAAGAATTAAACTGCCTCAGAGTAAGAGAAGTTGAAGCCTCAGTACAATTTGCCATCGTGAAAGGGACAGACAGATGTACTGCCTCGTGTAAGTCTGGCTCAACTGTAATGGGAATGGGACTATTTTTACCTCGTCTAAAATGGTGTCAGATGAAATTTTATGAAAACCCAGTGTACTGGATCATGCCTGGTCGATTTTGAGAAAACGTTAGATGCTGTATAGATCGATGGCCTTCTCTACAAACTTGTCAGATACAGCATGACCGAACTTCAGCTAACAAAGCAGTCCGTCGTCAAAAGTGAAACTTCACAACAAGTAGGGGCTTTGCCATTACAAATAGTTTGCTACTCGCTGCTCTTGTTTAATATATAATATATAACCTTTCACAGTCAGTATTTCCGAACTCCTACAACATCCAAGAGTTCAAACGCAGGGTTCATCACCACCTTCTTCAATACCCCCCCGTACCTTTTAATCCTTAACCTATGCCCCCCCTCATCCCTCCCCCGTACTAAGCTTACTGCTAGACATTGCACCATGACGTGACAAATGACATGACGGACTAGTAGTACAAAGGGTGACTCCTGAGCTTAGCACTGCCACATAAAAAAAAAAAAAAAAAAATATAATTACAAGTGACTGGACCTGATTGTGTGAAAAAGGGTTCGAAGATTGGAGTGATCCAATCGATCCTTTTCTGGATCCTGGGTGGATTGGGGTTACCTCTTCTCTATCACAAACGAGAACATGTTAAAGATGGAGGTAGGAATGTTCTGGATCCCTTGAGTTTCACTACGCGATTTGCAGAGGTAGAAAAGAGATAAGCAGACGCCTCTAATGCAAGCAATTTGTACTGGTGCCTGGTTAGAGTTTTAGATTTTATTTTAGTAGGTAAGAGGGTTAGATGTTAGTGAGCTTCCTAAAGCTCGTGGAAACTTTCGCCTGGGCGAAGTCCCTCCGAGGCAGTGCTTCCGCTATACGCTGCCTAGACAGTTGCTTTAGTTTCACGGTAGTTCTTAAGATATTAGTAAATGGTGTGGCGACAGTTTCCACGAGTCCAGGGAAACACTTCGCCTGAAAGCGGGCCATCTGAGACATTTTTACCTGCGCTACCATCGTCCAAATAGTTCTCTTAGATTTTAAAAATGAAAAGGCTTTCGATTACCATTCAACAGTTCTCTGGCTCGAACCCACTCCGCGGCATGGGTTCTTGGTTTTTCTAATCTTACGACCTAGATAGCTTTCCTTTTTTTATCTCTTTACAAACAAACAATTCTTTGCCCTATCTTCTGCAATCACCTCCAAGCTAATAAAGGAGTAAGCCATTTTCTGTTCGATCACTGAAATCACCGTTATGCTGCCGTAATATTGGATGGGAGGTGATTGAATAAAAAATGCGGGTTGGAGCTTTCACTCTTCTCTCTACTATCTTTTCGACTAGAGCTTGATGTCCGAAAATACACTCTATGGCCTCTGTGGTCAAAGTCGAATCGTGATTCGTGACAAATCATTTGAGTTGAAGAAAGTGATATTTCAGCCGAATTACGACTTTCAGCATAAGAGCTCGACTGAACTTAGCATTTCCACTCTAGGCCGCAGTGCTAAAAATTGTAATTCGACTGAAACGTCACTTTCTAGCTCTAGTGAGTCTGAGCCCGTCTTTCACATAAAAAAATACAGATAGTTTAGTTTTTTCATATTAACAATCATTTAATTAGAAATTTAATTAAGTTTTTCTTTTATATTTCAGGAAACAAGAGAAAATTCATCGCTACTTGCTCAAAAGTTAAACTAGAGACCACAAACTTGACTTGAGGTAAGGATTAACATATTAAGAAACGAATATTTCTAAGCAGAATTCTTCATCAACTTCAAATTTCATAATACTTCTCAGAGAATGAATCAATAATCATACTTAAAAAAAAATCAATGTTGCCTAATTATAATATATATGGCTATAAACCAAAATAATTCGAATATCCATACTTATTTAAGTAGTACAATCAAATGTTCCACATGGCCTTATCATATGAAATTCCAAGAAATTCCTGGAATATTGGATTAAAATTTGCGTTTTTTATTTGCAATAACATAGGACTGATTTAAGTATTTGAGTTAAAACGTTATGAGGAGTACGTGAAATTGAAACTCACAACAATTTTTAGCGCTAATATGTATATTTATAACACTGGAAGAACAAATCCAAAGACTTATTTCTAGGAGTATTTCCATTTTAAAAAAAAATTGTGAAATCTAACATATTCGAGGTAAAATTATCTTTCACAATTTATTAAGAAGAATTCAGTAATAATCTTTGGCAGCAATTATTTTCCCGATTTCTTTTACAGGACCCACAATAATCTTTCAGGAATTCTATTTCAGACACTAATACCAAGTACAGAATTTAAGAATACTAAGAAATCTAATCAATTTGTGATTATCCTTTTTGGATATGCAGATTTAGAGATCCACTTTCAGAGGTTCAGACTTAAGGGTTTTTGTATTCTATATTGGGAAATGCAACAAATACAATTTTGCTAATATAAAAGAGCTGTGGAACCCAACATAGTATTTTACATCATTTTGATTAGTTATTTAACCCATTTTCTAATTCCTTTTGTTTTTGCAGATAATTCAAGTAGAGGGTGCGATAGACTATAGAATTTATGTGATTATGATGATAGTACCATAAAGAAAATTAAAAAGGAAATTATAATAAATTTCTGGTGATATATGTTAAAATTGATGAGTAGTTGCCAGTTTGAAATATTGCAAGTTTTGCCGATGGTAAGGTTTCAAATTGAATTTAATTTTCCATATAAATTTGTGGCATTCACGCATTGAATCGAGATGATAGTAGATTTTATACGTTTTTAATATTAAATTTAGTTAATTAGGCTAAGGTTACACAGTTACGCGAAGCCGAAACAGTCTGAATAGTTCAAAACTGTTCGCTAGAACACCATGGTTATATTCTATCACCAGTTTTGATTATCAGTATGTCTCTACCTTCCACCGATTTTTAGATAACACGCTATTAAAGATATTTTTAAACTGTAATGTCATTTCGGGCACTAAGTCTGTTACAAAATTTCGCACTGTCCTGTACGAATTATAGTTTACGAAACATGATTGTTTCTGCAAGAATATGCAGATGAATGGAGAACGATTGTAAGTGACTTCTACAAAAAATGGAATTTTCCTAACCTGATTGACGGCATAAACGAAAAACATATTCTATTTAAATGTCCTCAAAAAAACAAGGCCCAGTTTGTGTAATTGGACCAACGCTCTCGTTTGAAAGTTCAATTTCGTCTTTCAGTAACGTGGTTTCTTTACTGATAACGAAATTTTTTCTTTGGAGCTTCGCGAACGCTTCATTTTTGCTTGACATTTTTTCATTTTCAAATTCTCGGAAAAAGAGAACAAAGAGGGTCCTATATCTCTCTCTCACTCTACCTCACAAGGAGCTCTTGAACTCCCTGGTAAGGTCGTGGGCTGCCAAAAGCTGTTCTTTTGTTAGAGACTGGAGACTGCCATTCCTTCAACTGTTTTCCCCATCTTGGGTAACTTTCTTGTTTTTACACGGAGATATCTGTGTGTGTGCTTATCATTTCCCACTGGCAGAAGTCCGAGTACTAACGTGTACGAAATAGTAAAAAAGCAGAAAATCAGTCCGCGGTATAAACTCTCTAATCAATGAGTGAAACCCTATTTGGGAAGTCTCCCAAATTTCATGCTGGGCAGAAGCACATGTGCAGCATGTGTTTAGTTTTCACGCCAAAATTTTCTTATGAACATTTTGCAGCATTTCCCTTTTGTCCTTTCTATACCTCTCTTTAGAAAATCGGTTCTGCTGCTGCTGAAGGAACACTAGTATAGATTGATGATGTTGTGGATTTGACCCTTTCGGTCCACGTGATAAACTTCCCAGTTGATGAACGTAGACGGAAAAACTGACTGTAATACGTTTACTAATAGTGGGAAATTGACTAGTACCAGATCCTGAGAGAAGTTTGTTCAAACAACTATAATAGTGTACAAATAACTATAAACGTTAGCAAACAAACCTTTCCTTCGTCTTCGTTCGATACACTAGAACCCGTGGTCGAATTCGTATTGAGTGAACGGGACCTCATCGAAGTTGGTATCATATTTGGTTCGCGCGATATCGTGCAGGTACAAAAATCACATACGTTGTTTAAACAAAAAACGGCTGAACCGAATTTTATGAAATTTTTTTCATTCATATTTCCATGAATACACTTCGTACTACACCTCAACGGAGTCGATATCTTTTTTGGCTAGCGCGATATCGTCCAGGATGACCACAAACGTACGCACACACACATACTTCTTCTCAAATTTTTGTTTAAAAAATACGTTGAAAATTTCAATTTCACTGCTTTTTATTCTCGGTCTTACTTTTCCACACAATAAAAAAATTGATCAGAATCTACGTTTGCTCCTCGTCAGCTTTTAACATTCTCTATGCTCCTATCATTAAAGCTGTGGCCAATTTGATTCCGCACAATATTACTTGGTGAACTCTAAGTAACTTTCTGAGAGAGGACACCTATACCACGTACAGATTTTATTTGCTCAAGCAAGAAGGGTTGAGTTCTAATGTTTGCTAAGTTAGCAAAGCGAAAAATCTTTCTTTAATCGAAACTTAGGACGTGACTCCTACCGAATTTTAAATTAAGTTGTAAACCAGAAAGTTAAACAAGAAAAACCCTCGATATCTGTTTGGTATTGAAAAAAAATCCTTCCGATTTCGATTCTGATACAAAGAAAAACAAAATTAATTTACAACTTTTTTTTGCCTCTATCAGACTTGGTTAAACCATGCAATTTGTGTCTACAATACTCTGCCCTACCTACCCTTGTACAAACCCACAATGCCTTGATATAGTATAGTTTCTCACCCAAAAGTGCGGTGTTATCTGAAAGAAAAAATCCGATTTTAAATTAAACCTTCCAGCAGTTGCACCCATACATACTGTATATATACAGTTGAGAAAGAGTTCGTTCTGTTTAACCGCACTTGGCCATCCTTACCATGCACCACATGTGGTGTGGGACTCCCGGGGCTCAATTGGCCTGACTTTTTACTACTGGACAAGAAGGAGTCCGTTTCGCCTTTAATTGATACAGGACAATTTAGATAGAGTTAATTGCTTTTGGTTATCCAGAAGTTCCCCAAACTTCAGATGACATTTTACAATTTCGTGGGGTAAATACCAAAAAAATGTTGCTGTGGCTTTGTTGCCCGTTAAGAAGGTTTAATGCGGGTTGAAAAGTGGTTTTCGGGGTGACATCAACTTTAACCACTTCTGGATGCTTTTCTCGGGAAGGACCAAACCATAATGACACATCAAGCAATGACGCACACACACAATAATTTTAATCATTTCTCATCGCGTATGATTTGCTTTTTCAATGGAAACAACCTCAAACTTCTGCTTAAATGTTCCGGCTCCATTCATGGAACACACAGCCACCCACTGTATTCTGTTTGAGCAAATAGAAAAAAACTTTGCGGCATCTATGGTGACCCCACAACCCCAACTACCGCAGCACAGTTGGCACCAATGGTGGAGTCATAATTCACTGAGGCACGACTATTTTGTCATTTTGCTTTGCGATACCACCACCGACCACCACCTACACTCTCGAGACTCTCCGGTTCGTGCTGAAACGATTGTCCTTAATTTGTACTTTTGAACGTTTTCCGTTCTCCTCAATCGATTGAGAGTTCCTCTGATGGTCACCGACAACGCGTATACGTTGCATGCTATATATTTCTGCAATGACATTTTCGTGTGTTTCACACATCTTTGCACTTTTCTGACCCAGCACTATATAATATTGAAAGAGAACCTTTTCGTAGCCACGTTTGGCTTCTGTGAAAGGTCAATGCTTAATGGTGGGATTGCATGGTTAATTTAGTAAAGCCCCCAAAACATCACGTGATTTGTGGTGCTGGTTTGCCTTAAGGATAGCAGCAGCTCTGCGGTATGGATTGGGGTGAAGGAAGGTGGTCGTTTCTCTCTAGCCAGTGATTAGACCAGAGTTGACATAATAATTCAGACTTAATCGAACGAAATTGCCGCATTCAGAAGTGGCCAGTCGTCTGACTGTTTTAGCCGCGGCCGGCGATCTAACGACATTGCCGTAATTGAATTAGTGTTTATCTGGCAGATAACTGGGCGCCACGTTACTACGTGAATTTGCCATATATCACATTCAATTTGGGCAGTTTATCTGGTGAATTGTTGGTCATTTATTGACAATGGGATCCGCTCGAATTGATTAAATCGTTGCTGCCGTGATACTTTGTTGTAAATCAACCATAGAGTGTAGGAGCGGTGGTGGCAATTAATTCCGTAACTGGAATGATTGGACCTTGGAGAGAAAATTCTGACAGCTCAGGAGATCCATTACAAGACGATTAATTTATTGTTATTTCATGGTGGTCTTATGGGAAAAAGAATTGCTGAGTGGCAAAGGCATTGGTAATGCAGCATTCAGATGATTTGTAGCAGGGTTTGTATTAATTACTGTCGGGGGTGAGCACAGGGAGTATGTTCGTAGGTTAGAAAATAAAACCGACATTTTTAATTTGTAGTTGAACATGAGTAGAAAGGCTTGTACTTTTAAAAACAAATAGTATTTTAAAGGTGAGCAACAAAGATACTTTGTGTTGGCCTCCAATTAGCACATTAGTACTGTTTTAATACGACTCATTCCTATGACCATTCGGCTTGTTATAGTTTTTGGACCTATTTTGTGGAATCCAAAAGCTGTGTCAAGTTCATTGGATGCTCTGTTGCTAGATCGTCAAATTCGTTCAGTATGTGGCTTTGAAATGAACTTGGACGGTGTCCCCTATATACAGCTAAACCTCTGGCTACGTTCGTGCGAAATAGTGACTTTAAATCCAATCTGCCATACTCAGATATCGGATCATATTTCTCACTTTAAACTTCGGAATCTCTCCCAAGTTCTGTAATAACCCGGCTTCACCAGCCTCAGTTCAATAAAGTTCATTTCAATTCGCATAAGTGGCTTCTCCGGCTGGCATGTTCAGTTCGTGCTTAAAATTGTTGTTACTTTTTCGCCAGAATATACCAAAAGCTCAATGGAATAGCATTTCATTATTCCAGTTGATTATTCTCTTTTGAGCAACCTCAATTTTATGTTCTGTTGGGCAAATTCAGGCTCTATTTTTCCTGAGTTCAATATGTGAAAATGTATTGGAACTCAGACAAAAATTGAAGTTCAGAACACCAATTTGCTCGAACTTTCACAGTTCGGCCAGTGTAGCCAGAGTATGAGTAAAGGTTCCAAAGTTTACGATATTTGATGCTATTAAGAGCCGGACAATTCCGAGCAAATAATCGTGTCTTTCCGAAAGAATTTTTGGAGGTTCATCAAGGGCTCTACACCGCATCTGATTTGGAGTCATCTATATATAGAACCACGTCATAGCTCTTGTTAGAATTGAAAATTTTGCCATCCTTTTCTGGTGGAGATCTGGACATTGAAACCTGTGTTGAAATTATTTTCGATGTCATATAATCAGCAGACTCTTCTACCATTCCTAGTATATTCCTTTGTCCATACGTTTTCTCCACCCAGCAGCCTGCTTTTCGTAGCTTCAGGTCCCTGCAGGAGGCAAGAGACCAAGAATTATATTCATCGCCTCCGTTATGGTTGTGCACAGAGCCCCCATAACTCCGCAACATGGCACTGTTTTACCCAGTCCGGATTTGTTGTATTCCTTTGCAAGATCGGAACATGAGAGTTGTATATCAGCACTGGTCTAATGCCTCACGAAGAGCCAGCGACCCAACTATGGCTTCATGACTCATCTTCGCCGAAGGTCTGCTTAGTGTTATATAAAGCTATACTGCTATTCTTTGGGGTTTCTTTGATGTTGACCTTTTAAGTAGCTGCAGGTCCAAAATAAAGCCAAAGTACTTAGCTGATCGGTATAGGCTCGTAATTGTAGAAAAGGTGAAAGGTGAAAGTAGCAGCGGCGAAAATAGACCCCCTGGAGTGTGCTAAGGCACACCGGCTTTATCACTTAGCGAATTTCGCCGGGGCCATCTGGTTAGCCTCGATGATGACTTTGTTGAAAGGCATTTCTGTGTCCACGAAGGTTGCCAAGGTAAATTGGTTGTATTTTAGAGAGTATTCTGCCGTACGCATTACTTCATTAAGTGCGGTGTCAATCGAATAGGTCTAGCATGTATTTATGGTCTTCGAAATAAAGATCCTATTGACCTTTCTCCAGTAGTGAGGCATGTGTTGCAGAATAGGTAGTTCTTGTAAATTGAGAGAAGCCACGAACCATTAATGTCATCCGCCTTTTCCACGTTTCACACCCATACGAAGCTACTGTACGTATGATGGTTTTGTAGATTCTTATTTTCGATTTTCTGTGGATGTCTCTGGATTTTATTGCTGGCAGTAGTGGCAAGTATGTTCTGTTTGCGGCGTTTATTCTTCTCTGCACGTCTATTTTTCATCGTTGTCCTCGCTGACTGTGGACCCCAGGTAGTTAAATTGGTTTACCCATCCGAAGTTATATTCCTCCAGGTGGTGTTGTGGTTTCTTCTTCTTTGCACCCTTGACTGAATTAGAATCTATCTCTTGTCTGCATTTACTTTCAGCTCTATATGTTTGGCTCCATTTTCTAATTGCGTGAATATCTCTCAGTGATCTGGCAAAGGCAGTTTATGTCGTCGGCATATCCTCCGTTTTAAATTGTTTGAGTTTGGTTTTTGGGCCAACACAGTCCGGACGAGGTGCCCTCGACAAAAAACGGGGGACGTAGAGAAATTATTTGAAAAGTCGGAAAGTTTCCAATGCTCGAACGAAAAATTTCGAGTGCAAAACGAATACTGAGGCGAATGCACGGTCAATATTTGAAACAGGGTGGCCCTCCATCTCCATCACTGACACTAGGTCGTTTTGCGGAGGGAGAGCACGTTACGGACACGGTGCGGATATGTGTGTCCCGGCCTTAACACAGCCAAAATGTAAAAGCTTTTGTGGGGCAATAACAAAATGAGCTTTTGGTTTCATTGGTTGTGATCTTCGATATTTAATTCTATACAGTGCCATAAATGTCCTAAAAAAGATATCGAATTAGAAATAAATATAGAGAAAAAATGGAGAAATTACGACAGAATTTTTAAAGCGTATCGATCGATTATCGAAGTGGAATTATATTATTTGTTTTAAATTTGCTTAGCGTAGTATGAAATTAGTCCATATTCGATGTAAAACCGTTTCTTATCTTATAGCGTGCAAAGTATCGACATAAATCTCTGGTTTTACATTTTGCTTGAACTCTTTTTGGTTAAGGCCAATCCCCACTCCTACTACACTCCATCCCCGCTTCGCAGAAAAGTTTGATCAACCGAATGATTTATTAACAAAAAATTATAAAACAATAAAGAACAAGAGGGTGGCTGGCTGAAAAACGCCCAACAAATATCAAACCAACAAAGGACGAAAATATATTCATATATGCAAGTAATTCCGTTGTTGTTTGGTATCGATTTTTAAAAACTTTCCCACCATACTGTAAACATACATAAATATCACGTTATCGTACAGAAGCATACCTTACATCCCTTACAGCAGCAGCAGCCATATTACATGCACACATACATAGAGTGTATATCTACACAAATACATTGAAGTGAAATTTCAGCTGAATATCCACCATTTTACTTCATTCAATAAAAAGGAAACAGTGAAAATGTTTCAAATATTTAAATTAAAGCAGACCCGAGTTTTCTCGATGATGCCAGAGCATGAATATTGCCTGCGGAGGGGAGTGTTGTTGGAGGGGATGGCGGGGGTTGGTGGGGGGTTGGGGCAGGCGGCAAGTGGATAACCTATGTTATTTTTCCCGTTTTTTCCTTTGCTGCTTCAGCCGCCGCCGCCGTGTTGTCGTCGAAATGAAATCCGCCGCCTGTAGCCCTACCCCGACACGACGCCCGCTACCGAGTTACCTAGATTAATAGACTCTGAATTCAGATTAAAACCAATTGCGGATAAATAAATTCCGTAGCACGTAAAGAATTACGAAGGATATTCGGCTTCCATGGGAAGTTTAAAATCTTTGCGTGTAACAAATTCTTATGGAAGTTTTTGGTGAAGGTAATTATACCTTAATTACCCTCTCCCATGTTGTGGATAACTTTTTTTTCGTTGTGTTGTTTTTTGGTGAATAACCAGTATTTAATGAGATGTTTAAGTCTTCCTTTTGTTTTTGTTTTTTGTTTTTCGAGATTACAAGGAAGGATGTTTATAAATTCATGTTGAATGTGACGTCCTTAAAATTCTCTGTGCTTTTTTTTGCTAAACAATGAGCTGAATCGTGTATCCTGTCATCCATATTTTATCCTATTCAGAGTCATTCATCAGAAATTTCTATTCACATTGTTTTCCACCGCCGCACACACGACGGTGTGACAAGACTAGTCCCTTTTTACAACAAAAACACACACACAAAAAAAACTAAACTAGTGTCATCAACGCCGCTCAAAGGCACTCTATATATCCCTAACAAAATTGTGTATAAAATTGTGAACAATTTACAAGGATAATCATGGAACATTTAATGCCATCAGCGCACACTTGTAATATGAAGGGCTCGCCCGCTTTTCT
Organism: Thereva unica; assembly: GCA_949987705.1. Classification (NCBI taxonomy): domain Eukaryota; kingdom Metazoa; phylum Arthropoda; class Insecta; order Diptera; family Therevidae; genus Thereva; species Thereva unica. The sequence goes on from OX465285.1 coordinate 13,110,724, forward strand.
GCAGGCACCCTTCTCCATTTTTAATCCTTCCATCTACAGCCATTATTATATGGAGAAGGCACTCGAAAGTATAACACAGAGAGACAACAAGCCCCGTGAATGTGTCCTTGAATCCTTTAAGCGGAACCCCGAAAGGAGAGAGCGCGCGGCTCGCTTTAATATTGTCAACCTTCCAAAAAAAGCTTCAGTTTGCGCGCGAGAAACTTTTCCTGCAAGTTTGCTTTACTTTTTCTGCTGGAGCGATTTTTCGTCTGTGTTTGAGCTTCACTCGACAAACACACAAAGAGAGTATCTTTTCGGAGTGGCGATAGTGTAGGTGAAGCCATAGCCTGGCTGAGGGCGGGAGGATGGTGGATTTTTATCGCAGCATCCTTCTCTACACCGCGCTTATATTGAATTTGTGCTTAGGAACGAACTTTTAGGCAAAAGAAAAAAGAAGAAAAAAACACTAAAAAAATATTATTAGAAAAAGGAGACACCAGCAAAAAAAGGAAGCAGCTTTTTTTATATACCTATCTTGATAAGCTTCAATTTTTCCGCCGCTGCTCCTTTTTCCGTGTACATATTTTTTCCCAGTATTTTTCTTCCTCCCTTTGTGGAGAGTAGCTTATACACAGAGAGAGAGGCACACAGAGAAAAGGAGAGAGCGAGAGAGGAGAGAGAGAGAGATGTTAGATGAAATGAAGGTCAAAACACATTAAATTCATGGGCAACTTTAATATTTTATTATATTTCTCGTTTAGATTGGATGAGGCGGAAAGGGATATAACAACGAGAAATTTCACCTGGAATCCTGGGGGGAATTAGGCTTCGTTCGTTTTTTTTCTGCTCTCTTTCTCATTTTTTTCCTGTGTGCTGTTGGACATGTTAAAATATTTCGTTTGGCAATTTGTTTTTCACTTCAGTTATTCCTGTTGATGAGAGTTTTATGATTTGACAAACTGTATGGGATATTTTTGGGGTTGGTTTTTTTTCGTTTGTAATATTATTTTATGCTGCTTAAGTGGACCGACTAAAAAGCAATCGCAATGTGAGAAGGAAAAAGCAATCTTACTTCTTGTATTAAAAGTAAATATTGTGATCCTGGGGCGAGATGCAACTAATTTGGATTGTGGCGGCTGGAGAATAGCGTGCATAATATCTTTAGTTATTTTAGTAAAAGGATGATTAACAGAAGTTCTCTGTAAAAGAAACTTCATAATTGGGTGAGTGCAAAAATTCAACACTGCCGCAACACTGCAGAATTCAGCTGCAGACTTCTAATTGCTATATTCTGCAGTGTTGCGACAGTGTTAAATTTTTGAATTCGCCCATTATCTAAATAAAAGAAAATTTTCTTTTTGCTTCATTTATGTGAGTTTGGTCGTGCTTAATGGACATGTTAGAGGCCGTACCATGAAAGAAGGGAATCTCAAAACGACTGTTTTTGTCTGCAATGAGAGTTTCAAGATCCCACAAGTAAGCAACGTAACTCTGTTTAAAAACGAAAATTAACGGCTCATTTATATTCTTAAGCACAATTCCACAGGCTCGCTCATTTCCCTTCTTTTATGAAAAACTTGGTAAGGTAGTCCAATATGTCTTTTTTATCACCTATCTTTGCTGTACTTTATTAATGCGACAGCTTGAAACTTTACTTGCACTGTGAATAGAATCGATGTCATTTTCGGGCGTTGACTTTTTATGGCTTTTGTTGGCGCCTTTTAAAGAGAAGCCCAACTACGATTTATGAGTTAAATTGCTTAAGTGAGTTAAATTGTTTATTATTATGTTTCTTTACACCTCTTGGGGGTATAGGGCTTCCGTAAAGCTTTTCCTTCGGATTTTGTTTTCAGCTATTCGCTTAGTTTCAATCCAAGTATTGTTTGGGTAAGTAGTTGTGGAGATTTCCGCCCTTTCCATAATCTGTTGAATGCACCTCTAACATTTTTAATCCTATTTAAGATATTCTTCCTAGCACCTCCTTTTGTAGTAATTATACTGAAAATCGAAAATCTTCTATTATACTATTCATGAGTCTTTGTAGTGTCAATTCTCATTGATTTATTCATAAAATAGTTTCCAATGCATACATATTTTTATTTCTACTTTTCTTTGCGAGTCTTCTCTTAAATGAGGTAGAAGTTCGATATAATTTGCTTATTCCAGATCTTCTAGCCCTTCTATCACTGCCCACCTGATTCCTCTTGTTTGTTCTTCTGGCTTTCTTCATCATACAGTAAGAAAGAGTAATGGTGAAAGTAGGCAACCTTGTTTCATTCCAGTTCTTGTTGTTATTGGAGAGTTAAATTGTGTAAACGCATAAAAATTGTAATTAGTTTGATGGAGATCAGCCAAAAATTACCATTGCGTCCAGAAAACATTGATGCTATATGTTTACCAGAGGTGTCCTCAATAAAGAAAAGAAATAAAAATCACGACAATGCAATATCCATCACAGTTGAAGAAATAACCCTAAAAAATAACATTGAATTAATATTTCACATTCCGTTTAGCGCTATTTGTAGCCAAACCAGATTTATTTTATTCCAGAGTGTAAATGAAAGTGAATTGTGGTGTGAACGTTTTTAAGCTTCCTGAAGTTATAGAGGTCTAGATGTTCATAACCCGTTCATAGGAGGTATTGATTATAACAATGAAATAAATGGTTCGACCATTGGCGCAAAATTGCATATAATTTTTAAGAGCAGAGTTTTGGATTATTAACTGCTTGTTCTTCGTCCTTTGGCTACACGTTGCATTGTCTTGTTTGAGCTTCCACGAAATGTTTTAGCTGATTTATTTTGAGTTGCTGTTCTCGTACCAAGTATCTAGCATTTCTGCCTCGTGTCGGTTTTGGCATTCTAAGTTGAGTAAGAACTTTGTTGTTGATTTGGATCAACTTCGGGTGTCTGCCTGAGAATGTCTTCATTGAGACTATCACGATAGGTTTCAAACAGTTTTCGGGGATTTGATTATGGGCATGTTGCTCAAATGATGGCTTTTGTTTCCAGGATATAATAATTTAAATTATTTAATAGTGCAAATTGAGTTCAGCCAACCATTTCTCTCTAATCTATACTTCGCATAAAATATGAACCTAATGAAATCAAAATATAGATAACGCTTCAAAGTAACAATACAATTGCCATCATGCAGCCAAATGAAGCGAACTTTTGCTAATGAACGAGCAAACTATGTTATGAAAGAAATAAAATTTACATGGAAACATTTTGTATATGAAATTTTGTTAAAAGCATACCAAATTCACACGAATTCATGCTAATTGAGACTAACGTCATCGATAATCAATAAAGGTTTATTTCCTTTACGATTTAGTACGGAATAATCTAATAACCACAGATGAACAGTATTCACATTCATTTTAAGTCATGCACAACTGAATGCATTCCATCCATCCATGTGAATTATGAATTTAAATTTCGCATATATACCATATTTTCGATGCAGAACAAATTGCCACTAAATTTCGAGAATAAATCGAACTCATATTGCATATTAAATTTATTGAACATTTGGTTTTTATCAGAAAAAAAAAGAAGAAATATGTTTCCAGTCGACTAGATTTTCAAAATTTCACGGTACATAGACCACATGCTTGCATCTACAAGGAGTCAGCAATCATCCTCTTAAAGCTGGGCTACTCTGCTCTAACAGAACAGTTCCCCCCCGATAAAAATCTCTTCAACTGATGAAAGCGAACAAATAAATTTCATTGTTCATGCCCTGATTCACATCAAGTTCAAATTTGTCTTGAGGAATCCTTTTCTCCAAGAAATCTAGTATGAATGATGCACATCTTTCGTCTAGCTACCATATATATCACAAGCATTTCACCCCTACAGCATTGACAAAACCGCATATGTTCGTGAACTCAACTGTTTGCATATTCACCTTCCGAGCTGGTATATGCGAGCATAACGTATGACATACTGTTCACATCCTGCATCCCAAATTCATTATTGAATAACGTTTCCACAATCAGAAACGTTAAAGGATAAGGAGGAAGGGAGCGAGAGAACATTTCGGTGGTGGTTCGGTGAGGGTTGGTAATAATTCACTTCTGTACTTTATAACATTGTGAGAATGTGCACATTTAATGGTATATATCGGAGGGACCGGAAAGGAACAAGCGGGCGGAGGGGGTGATATTGTTAAATGTGGAACAACCCCATAAAATCGACATACACATTCTGCACCACCAGACTTTCAAGTTATATATTGTATGTCGAAAATTCTACATGCGAAAAGAGATCTGGTGGGCCAAACACACACACCCACCCACGCACACACACTACAATGCAAATTATGAGGTTGAATTTGGTAAAAGTATATTCGGCTGTGTTATGTCACGCTAATCCAGAGCATTACATAAAAGGGGGCGGCGGCGGGGGCCATGTTATTTATGCATGTTTGCGATTTGTTTAGGCATTTAAATGCAGCAAGGATATCCTTAATGGTACGGGATGGACATTTATTGGTTAATGGCGACGGAAAATGGACGATGCAATAAACTGAGTGACGGTTCGCAAATAAATGACGTGCTTTAAAAACAATCTCCCAAATAAAATGTCGGTGATTACAATGTAGTTAAGGCATTTATCGATTTAACAGTTTTATATGCTTTTTTGGTTCTCTCTCGCAATTAAAACTACCCTCATCGATAAAAGTATCCATCACAGATGGACATAAAGCTGACTTTGCTTGTTTTTATAAACGCGTTTGCACATTTTTTGAGTGTATAGAAGAAACATTCAAGTTTTTATTACGTAATGGCAGAAGCTGGAATTTTGTAATATGTAAAAGAAAATAAGGAGATGTAACTCTGGAACCTCGAAAGCTATTTCAAGTAAGAATTTCATATGGTTTGAATTCGAGCAAGAGAGTGTGCAGTTTTGCTTCGTAGTTTCGTAATTTATCCAAAATATGCACCATCTTACCACGGTTGTATCACAAAGTCGCAGTGGCCCTAACATTATTTATATTAGGTATGATTTCTTCTTCTTTGATCTGTTAACTAGCGCTCCGAGCGGGGCATCTCCGGAACGGGTACGCTGCTGTCGGTGCCTTTGGGTCTCGAACTCTATCCACGATTCGTTTCCATTCCTGCCGGTTTTTGGCGACGTCTCGAGCGGATAACCGTTGATATTTTAGGTCATCCTCGATATTCTTTAGCCAGGTTTTCTTCGGTGCCGATCGCTGGATTCTGCGGGACGGTCTCGCCAGAGAAGTTTACGTGGCAAGCGGTCATCCTCCATTCGGCAAACATGTCCAAACTACCGTAGTCGACGTTGTGGTAATGAAGAAGAGGAATAAACTATCGTACTATACCCCTAGTCTACCAAGTGGTTTAGCGCCTTAACTTGACTATTCCATTAGGATCTCGTTGAACAAAGTACCACTGATGGGTTCAGCGACTGATCAAGAGCTCTGACCGCCCTAGGCTAATTATGAGGACGCGCACCTGACGGGGTGTTACGGATGGCCTAAAAAGTAGTAAGTGAGTAGAGTAGTAGTGTGAAAATTTTAACATGGTTCATACTACCTATAAAAGTTTTCAGATCGATCTGCAAGCGAAACTAACGTTGCCCTTCAATCTGCATGACATTCAACCTTACGGTGGCAAACCATTTTTTAAGCTGACCATACATAAAGGCAAAGTACCCCACGCATTATAAGACCAAAATCATGACAAGTGACTGCAGGCTACCGAGTGGAAAACCAAATCCATGTCGTGTTTGGCCGCAGGACTTGTATTGGCTATAGACAACTTAGTTTCCATTGCCATTGACCATGAGCGTGGTCATCTAGTGTGTGAAGTTGCTTCGACTTGAGTATTTTTAAAGATTTACACTTCTGTTATTGTTAAAGAGGAGAGGCATCGTGCAAGTGAAACATTTTTGCAACTGATTAATGATTTATTTGAAAATTATAGCAATTAAGTAGGATTATTATTAGATTATACAAAAGTCTTTTATCGTGCTTTAGCGTTTGCAAATCTTTCCACAAATTTAATAATTTGAAAAAAATCACTTTCTATGCACATTAGCGAGAGTGCTGCAAGTTTTTGCTGGCGGAGGGTGGAGCGCAAGTAATTTTTCACTCTTTTAAGTGCTGAAAAAGACCTTTCGCCGCTGCAGTTGGAAACAATCATTGTCAAAAAAATTCTTTATATTATCTCCACATTCGGGAACATGCATGAAATAGAAATAATCGGCCTCCGTGTCAGATTTTAAAAACTGCGCCAAATGTACGCTTTCTTCTGCAAAGGTTTCTTCTAAATCAGTGGCATATAGTTGTTTTAACTCCTTTGCTTTGCTTCTAATAAATTCACTGTCGTCTAGTTCATGCAGTTTCCAAAAGAAACTAAATTTAAACAGTAAACAGTATTATAAATAATTTGCCGGTCATCTAGCGGCAAACGTGAGAACTAGGTTGCACCATTTAAATCCGAATTTCTCATACAAAATGAAGTTAAAATTTACGCCCGTTATTGCGAGGCAGATTAAACAAACTCGCACTAGGCACTTTGTTACCAGCTCACCCACTCGCTCGACCACCGACCGATTCGAGTAACACGTCAGTGTTTGCTTTACGCGCCCTTTTTAAAATTTCAAAATTTATTTTTAAAATCAGGGACTCTCAAGTCTCAAGCGCATTTAGTTTTAGTGCTTTTGTCTCGGTCTAGTTGAAATATGTAGGGTAGATGCAATGATGCTAGATTAGTGCATGCGTAGACACGATTTCAGAGCGCCTCCCGATCCTCGCGCCCTAGGCTGCCGCCTAATTAGCCCCTAAGGGTTAATCAGGCCCTGGATGGGTTCCTAACGGCAGTCTTGGGTTGTTGGGAAGGAACTGACGATGGCGGGATTCAATGGTGGTCCATGTGGGCCCCAATTTTACTCCGGCTCACCTTGCTTTGGCTCTCTGGTAGGTCCAAAGACTTAGGGCAGAGTGGCTGATCTCTGGGTCTAATTATTGTCCCGCTAAGAAGGTCATTGCGGTCAGGGGTGGTAGCACCTTATTTGTTTCAATCGACCTCTTCATATAAAAATCTTGAATTATTGTATGAAGAGGTCGATTGAAACAATTTACGTGCTACCACCCAGATTTCTTCTTCTGGGCTATCGGGTCCCTTGGAGAGTCTTCTAACTATTGTCGTATAGGTTAGAGCCACACCAGATTGGCCCGGCATGGAGTTGTTTCCTTAGATCAGTGTTTCCCAAACTTTCGACATGTGTGTTCTCCTACTATAGTTTTCGTAACGCTGAATACCCCTCATAAAAAAAAATGCATATTGAAATACACTGCACGACAAAAGTTTGACCTTAGGTAGAAAAATGGGAAGCAGCTAAGATGGGGTGTTCTATGGCATCGCCATATATTCTACTTAATCTCCAGTAAAGTAGAGTTGGTTACTAAATTGTATTTACAGAGCTACCTAGTATTAATCTTATGCAGACATTTTGTGATTTGGATAGCCTTAATATAGGGGTATCTTTCTGTCAGTTCAGCGATCAGCGATTCGATTCGTGACCGATAGAGTTTTGTTTCGCGATTTAACTTCGCTTTGCTAAGAGTCCGATTAAAAACAATTTGGTTTTTATTTTATTACTAGCACGCACATAGCTAGCACGCATAGGCATGCTACAATAGTACGCACGCTTCCGCCACATACACGGAAATCTAAAAATTCAGGTATGAAAATGAATAAATTCGATGGCATAGATTATTCTAAACGCGAGGGTTGTTTTCCAAGCAGTACCCCAGCTAAGCATAAATGATGTCCAATACTGCTTGACCTACGGAATCGAGGAGAACCGTTCTACTGAGTTTGCTATTTATTGGCACCCTTTACAGTCACCACGATAATTGCCCTTTTCTTGTCCTATACAATTTCTTAAAGCCATAAAGGCGATTTCGCGCATGTGTGTAGCGGGAGTGTACATGCTCGTCTGACATTTCTTTGCCTTTCTTTGCCTCGTAATCGCGTTGCTTAAGGTTGTGGTAGATGGGCTACAGCGCTTCTTACAACTTTTTCCACATATAGCCTGGTCCAGGATTTTCTCTGGCACATGCTACAACATGGTCGCTCTACTCTGCAAACCTCAGACATTTAAAAACGATATGCTCCGCGTTCTGGGTAGAACGGTGAATTTCCCGTCCTGAAGGTATGTCCTATAACCTCCATCTTAACTAAGGAACTGCTTGAAGTAGTAGCTTACTTCTTCATGCTGCCTCATAATCTACTTCTTCACATTTGGTATGAGTCTATGAGTCTATCGACCCTTAGTATACTCGTTTCACCTTCTCGGCCAAGCTGCGATAGGCTGAGGGAGCTTCCAAAAAGAAGTTTCGAGCGTGTTGTGTAAAAAAACTTTCCAACTTTCTGCAAAAGTGATTGACGTGTGTTAAAAGGGGTTCGATACAAAAACTTTTTAACAAGTCTTCTTCGAGCAATAAAGTAACTTTAAGTTGACCACTCACTTTCTTCTAAAGTGCGATGCAGGATTGACATGTCCCTTAAAAAAGCTAGAAGAAAACTCAAGGTCATTCAGGGTCAACATAAATGCTTCCCTCCTAACAGCTACACAATATTAATAATGGCCATCTTCACCCTTATCATCTTTTTTCCCAGAAAAAAACTCCGGTGTTTTTTTTTTTGTTCCAGACATATCCTTTACTAGAGGAATGCGCTCCCATATACACTTCATACAGGAGCTGCTTCTGAACCAACCCACACACGTCCTGTCGGCATTTTTTGTGTGTTATATCCAAAAAAAATGGAAAGAGAATCAAAAGCGGAAGTAGCAAAGGCAAATTCCGTCTTTCTGGCTGAGATAAAAGTGATAAAGAAGAGAGTGTGGGGATAAAGTATATATCTTAACAGTATCCAAGGATGATCCCTTTATTCATGGCATGGTGGGTATTGTTACCGAATCCTTTTGAGTAAGTAATGGCACATCAGCGCCACCTTTCTTCTCTGAATAGAGGAGAATATGCCGTGAATGGTTTTAGTCAATGTGAAACCATTCAAAGCAATCGGGCTTCGACTATAAATTCTGTGTCCTTTTTTCCATACATATATTGCCAGCGCACACACTATAAAGGCTCTCGTCCTCTTTGTTAAAAGTTATTAAGTTGCGCGATGTTAAAAGGGGTTATTTTTAATTTTCTATTTTCACCATAAAGGAAAAGTTAACAACCGATCAATATTCAAGGCGACACAGTAGACGACAGGAAGGAGAGAGAGTCCTTTATTTTGCTGTTGGGTGACTTTTTGTGTGCCTATGTATTTGTGTGAATTTTGTGTAAATATACGTTTAGAATCCTGAATGTTATTTGGAAAATTTTCGAGAATTTTTCGGGCTGGCACTGTTATTTTTTTTATAGGGGGGTGGGAATGGGGATGAAATCTTTTAACCATCAATTTTTAAAAGGGGCTTCCTTTTTTCAGGGATTTTATCTCAATTTTTTTCTTGGGGGGGTGAATCTAAATAGAAATTCGTAGAGTAAATATCTTTGATAAAGTATTTGTATTTGGGTGTTGTGAAGTGAAATGGAATAATCAAGGCTGGAATTAACTCTTTTATCACTAATAATCTTGATTCAATCGGGAAATTATATATGTATGTATATTTTTTTGATTCTATGTAAATATGTACAACAAAAAAGAGTACTGGGTACAGTAATGAAGCTAATATTATGAATTATTATTCATATATCACCCCTTAACACTTGTTGCGCAATTTTTGAATAATTGGCAAAATTGAATTTATAAAACCGGGGCTTGATAAAAGATGATTGACTGATTGGCACTTTCCGTTGTCAGATCTTAACCCCTATTTTTATCGTTTTATAATTTTTGATAATAAATCAATCGAAGGGATCAAAGTGTCTGATTTTGGGGAATGGGTTTGGGGTTAGCTTTAACAAAAGAGGCTACGAAGGTTGGTCGTGGTTTTTGTTTATAGTATTAAGCAGCGCTGTTGCTGTTGGGTTGAGTTATGTTCCCGTATCTCCCAAACTTTGTTCTATTTTGTTGGAAATTTAGAAAAAGGTATCAGCTGTTTCGATGGAAGGTTGGGTTTTATTGGGTTAAGGAATGTTATTTTTAGTTAAAAACAAATTTTACCAAAATATTGTGTTTTTCGTTTATATTTACGACTTCTTCCTTTTTCTAAACCTCCACGTTTTTATCGATGACTTCGACTTAATAATTTTACTGAATCCCGTTTTCAATCTTACGCCATTATTAAATGTAAGACCATGCAAACTCTTGAAGAGAAATGATGGAGATTCGATGGAGTAAAGTTATTTGATCGTTGGGGATGTCTGCTTTTGTCAAATTGATTATGGGGGCATCGGTAGTTTAGGCTGTATGGTGCCTGGCTACCATCACAGAGGTCCCAGAGTCGAATCCTGGCAGTCCTTCGCCTTTCCTACTTTCCCTACCTACATAACTTGAGTTCTTTCTTCTTCCCTCTTTACATTTTTGAATCCTCCTGTCATAGCTTTCCATAGCTTTCGGTCTGGCGGCATCTACGGGACCCTGAAAAGCAGTGGTGTGGCAATGGTAGCTCTTGGGAGCCACACGATCTTCAAAGCAGTTACAGAGCTTTCCTATCCTGCTTGTAGGTTCGATTGAGAGATGTATAAGCAAAAGCTTCGAGTGAGAGAAATTAAAAAAATACTTTAAAAAAGTTTTACGAGAACTTTTTGGTGCTCTGAGAAATTCGACTGTCGTCCACCACTGCTTAAGAGGGTCTCTCGGAGGTGAATCAGCGACTTACTGCCTCTGTTTTCTTTGCTACCTACCTGATCGCTACCCAAGTGCTTCGGAAAGTGGACAGCATTCTACCGAGAAACTACATCCTCTCGATTTTGGAGCCTCCAGCGCCGATGCGTCACGGGGCAGTAACAGCTGCTTCTCTCCTGGCATTTCTTTGCCTTTCTCTGTTTCTTCGGCTTTTTTATTCCTTAAGCCCCTGTCGGCTAGCCTTCAGCAAACCAATGATTATCTACCACATCCTTCGACCTCATCAGCTTGTTCAGGACGTTTTCCTGTGTTAGTCCTCTTTATCGGTGAACCCTCCGATCTGAAGCTTTAAATGTATGCCCTCTACTTCCATGGCGAGTCAGGAACTCCATGAGGTAGTAACTCTCTTTCCGATTTTACCTCGTAACCCACTTCTCCACGTTTGGTATGAGTTTAAGGATCGGCTCTTACTAGACTCTTCCCACCTTCTCTACCATACTGCGATGCACTGGTTGCGCGCCAGAATCCGTCGCACTTCCTTTGATCACCCCTTGCATATCCCGGTAGAAATTCATCCTCTTCGTCGTCAGAATATCAATGGATATAATTTGCTATTTGTTTTCACACTTGCTGCTTATTCGCACTTGGTATGTGCAGTATACTCGGAGGGCCTTCAGCCGATATGCAGCGATTATTTCCTCGTATTGACCGTTTCGTCTAAAGCCGCTGCCCTCATAACTTCCAAATACCTAAGTGCGAGCTTGGAACAGATAACCTGTCACATACTTTTAGCGTCTTCTTACTAACTAAGACGTAGCGTCAGCACTTCATTCAATATGAAGATCCACAGGGAGTATTCTGTTATATATTCTCCGTTCAGAAAGCTTGGCCAGTAGTGTTGTAGTGCTTAGGAGGCATATTGATCTTTCAGTACAAACTTTTGACGCTTCTATTGGTCAGGGAACACTTTTTTCCTCAGGAACGCTGTGAGTACTTGGGCTGCCAGCTTCGCACCTCTGTTCGCTATAATCTCGAGCCCAGTGGCTTTTCCAGCGGCCTACCTTCGCGATGCTTCCACAATTTCTTCCTTTCTTACCATCTTACTCATCTGGGTCATCCACGGTTTTTATTGCAGGCAGGCTGTTCGTGTTCCCGTTCTGTTGAAATATGGTCTGCACGATGCTTTGCAACACTAAGGCCCGTTCATATCTACAGGTATCGGACGTGCCAGACACTCGCTGCGCCAAAGAAATTATTCTTCTATACAGTTTGCATGAACCTATTTACATCTCCTGTTACTCTACCGTGCAGGCCACTATTCACGGAACGAATATTTTGTCTGCGCGGTTCATGCCTGTACGTGTTTGTGGGTGCCTGCCGGGAAGTATGAATAGAGTATTGGAACCGTGCAAAACATTTTTTTCTCTATACCTTCCACTAAGAAGTGTCTGTCGTCGCCGTGTTAATAAACGGCGTCTGGCAGTGTCTGGAGTAGCGATTGCAGACGAATGATTTTGAACAAGACAAGCAACCTGTTTAGTAGTTTAAACATTTTTAGAAATGCCAACTTTGAATCGGTGATCACCTGTTCTGATATATTAGTGGCGAAACTAGATTTTGACAAAGTATTTATAGTGGATATCAGTAGCCATGCAGAATGGAAGAGAAAGTCTAGCAGATCCCCATCTTTTGGTTCTTGGTCTGGTATACAGACAGGTTAAACCCCGATTTGGAAGTTGGTCTAGATGTTTCTGGTATATTTGCAGAGGCGTAAAAGTTTCTTTCATTAATTATTATCCATTCAGACAGTCGGCCTACTCTAAATGCACTTAAAGTCTTTCAAGCCAATCAAAAAGTGCCTGGGGTCGTATTCATATACTCATAAATGCAACAAAAGCACACTGTCTAGCCAATGGCGTGAACCCAATATTCATTGAATTAGAATCTACTTGTGGCGTCAATATGACATTTAGGTCATTTAGGTCAATTTGAAGAACAATCGAGACGCCCCTGAGCTGTAGACTCAAAAACCTCATCACCTCTTCTTAACCTCGAAAGGAAAATGCAAATTTGATCCCAGGTTCATTAAAGCGGCTACTTTCAAAGTCCTTAGAGTCCTTATACGTTGCAATGTTTGCAGCACTTCTTGATCCTATCGCTCTCTATTCATAATCAATAATCAGGTAGCTGAAGTAGGTGGGAGAAGTAGGTTTTTTCGACAGATTTACTAAACAAAATGAGTGTTTGTTCTTTCGTGGAGACATTGTGACTACATAGGTACAATTTATAGTCAACAACATTTAGCAAAACATAACAACCTTCCTATTTTTCTAAAAACTAGCAAACATACACGGCAGCCTGTTTTTATGATTCATTCGCTTTATTTTGATTGAGCTATTCAAGAAGAAACTTGAACTCGTGTTTTTCTTAGTTACGATCCACCCTAATTCCTTCAATCCTTGTTTATCACGATTAGTAGTATATGTATCTCTAACAGAACTCTGGCGACTGTGATTTGTTGAAGCCACCCTATATATGAAGCTCCTCAATTTGTTTCTCAACAAGAGCACAAGTTGGAAGCGCACTCTTTTTAGGACTACTGCTTATATTGTACAAAAGGAAAGCAGCAGCAAAAAAAAGACTCATCAACACAAACTTTCATCCATGTCAATTCTACAAGCAGAATCCTTGTTGCCCTACTTTAAGTACGTGTGTTTCTCCTTCTAAACCTAATCGTATTTATTTCAACAACAACACCACCTCATACCAACCTCAGAGCATATATAGCTCAAAAGAGAGGCAACCACTTATAAACTGAGAGAAGAAACTGGAGGGCACTTTGAATAGGATCCAGGTCTGTTGAGTTCAAGTAGGCCCCACTTTACCTAACTTAGTTCGATGCTAGGATGCTAGCTAGGCAGGCACACGCAAACATCCTCACATGCATTACTGTTTTGAGGAACGTTCCGTCTTATCCTGTCATAAGCCAAACATAAGGACTCCTTCTGCTTAAAGTGTACTCTCAAAGGATTAAGACACAAAACTAAATTGAGTTTTCTATTCATGGTGGAGGGAATATCTCGTTCGTGTTGGTCGCAATTTTTTTTTTCTTACTATAAAGAATTTCTTTTTGGATCGATACGAAACGAACTGAACTGAAACAGGGAAGAACTTTCAAGAACTGGCCCCCCCGAGCTCACCCACATTTGTGGAATTTAATAGATTGATCTTTCATCATGATTGATTGCGAAGGAGCAAAGGAATCCAATTCGATGTCCTCCGGTTAATGTTCGGTGGTGCTGATGCTGTCTACCCTACTAGAGTTCGTGTAGGTGTTGTTGTTGCCGACGACACGACGCTCCTTTTTGTCCTGAAAGTTTTATAAAGGCGTCATCGAACTGTTTCTAGGCAAGATAACACTTTCGATTAAGGATGCAGGATTGGCCTTTTTTTGGGGAGGGTGGAAATTGGAAAATTTTTCGCCCCTAGAGAGAGTAAAAATGTTGGTGGTACTTGGGATTCCTGCCTGAATCTGGTGAGGTGGATTCATGGTTGACTTTATTTATTCACGCTTGGCACGGGTCGGGATTATGAGCTTGAGATTACGTTGATTTTTTTTTGTCTGGATGAGATGATGGGGGTGTTTAGCTGGCAATTTTATATCGGTAGATATGGAGTTTTTTGGATTTTGTTTGCGTTATTACAGAAGGTATATGGCTAAGTAGTGAGTAACGGACGTCAAGTAGGAGAAGATAGTAGAAAATATCGGAAAAACGCATTTTTTCTTGTATTTTTTTTAAAGGCTAATGGATTTATAATAAGTTTTTTCTAACCAATTTTCTGGAAGACACACGATATATAGATTTTCAATTATTCTGGTCTGGCTTCGGAACATTTATTGTGCAGCTTTCACGGCCATTATATTGGGCCATTAAATTTGCCCTCTCTCTAGGTGCATAACACTCTGACGAGGACAAATTTTGTCTCTTGATTCTGATGGTTGCAGCGACTGTTTTGCGGAGAAAAATCCCTAAAAAAGGGGCGATTAAACACGCGCAACTGAAGGTCTGTACAAAAATTGGAGACCCAACCTTCGCTGGAAGGATGGCGTAGACCAGGACGCTTAGAGCTTCAGGATGCCAAACTGGATGACATTGGCTCAGAATCGGACCGGTGGAGAGGGAACAGTTGCGAGAGGCCAGGACCGGATCCCGGTTGTAGAGCCGTTAAAGAAGAAAGATACGTCCTAACGTAAGTAACGAAGGTTCAGCTTCAATATTTGATGATAATATCTACGAATAGATTTTGGAATTTTTATCATCGAATTTTCTTCAGGAAATTCGCCAAGTGTGTGGGTGCGTCAAAGAGCTCGATTTTAACAAAACCACTGGCCTTGACAATGAAATTTCTATCGTGCTAAAGACAATATCGCCCCACGCGTAACTATTCTCTATCCTGCTTCATCGGACTTTATCCTGAATCTTGAAAACTCCCAAATTCAACCCATACAGAAAAAATGTGGCTCAAGAAATCCGTCCAAAAAAATTAGGTATTCAAAGTGATTTTTGAGTGCTCTAAAAGTAATTTGCGGGTTGCGAGTTGGGACTTTAGGCCAAAATAATAGATTGATCTTTCATCACAATTTTTTTTTAGGTATTTTGAGTGATTTATCTTCCTCCGACCGCCCCCAATCCCTGACCTGGACGCGACACTAAACTGTTAACTTTTAATTTTCAGCACTCAAAAATCACTCTGAATACCTGAAACTTTTTTTGATGCGACTTTGGGCTCTTTATATGGTGTTATCTTGGACAGCCTGGCACGTAGGCCGCAATTGACTCCAGCACGGCTCTGAATGTGCGCCTTAACTAATTCGACGATACCTTGCAAACATTCAATTGGCTCGTTTACGAGTCGAGAATCACTCGACAAAAACATGGAATAAATAAAGAGCTCTTCGATTTAAAGTCGCTACTATGAGTCGGGATCGGGACCGATTTAAAGCGATTTGCTATAGCATTCCGTTTTTGTCTTTTACAAATCGATTTCGTTTCGATACCAATCTGGTCTCGAAGATTTCGATTCGATCTCGTTTCGTAATGTTTGCATGGTACAAAATTTTTCTGCGTTGTAATGCACTCCCACAGTACCATACCAACAAGATAGAGACCCTTATGTTGAAAGTTCAGTCGTGTTTCGTGAGAAATATTTGAGCTGAAGAAAAGGACGTTTCAGTCGAATTACGATTTTCAACACAAAGGTCTAGAGTGGAAATTCTAAGTTGAGTTTAGGCCCCTGTATTGAAAGTCGCGATTCGACTGGAACACTTTCTTCAACTCCAACAACTTGTCGTGTCGTGACAACTCGAGTTTCAGCACAGAGCTCAGAGGTCCAAGTCGAATTTGGCAGCTCGATACGTTCGTACTGCCATCAGGCCCAAACGGTGGTTGTGGTCAATCAACGCAGGGTCTATTTGGTTGTAGGGAGTAGTTCCATCACCAGATACCAAGCTGGAGTTATGAATATCTTTACGCGCAAATCAACGTATATAGTACAATCAATTAACAAATTAAAATTTTATTCAGAGTTGTAGTAACCAATCAAATAAAACAATTCTGCAAAACTTAAAATATTAAATTGAAAATTATTGTGATTGTTCAAACTTTTTCCATTTTTAATTAATATTTTAATAAAAATGAATTTTTCCCCAACTATCATTTTACTAATTATTAAAAATTGTTCAAGGTTACCCAGCATATTTCCTGTGCAGACCATTGAGTCTATACTATGCCAAAAATAAAATAAAATAAAAATATCCACACACAAAATTTTCAGACTTTCATAAATTTTAATTAAAACCAGGAAGAAAATTTATAAAAATTCCATTGGTTGTTAATTGTCCTCACAATTTTCCATTGTCGACGGGGCGGGCGGCGCGGGGGTGGGTTGGGAAGAATCAAGTTACCCAGAACAATTTTTCTCTTCTGGCCGGAAACGGTTTCTCCGTTTTGCTCCAATTAAATTTTTACTCGCCGTTTCCTTTTTCGTTCCAGGATCATTTATTTGCGCTGAAGAAATACGGTAGCATCATATCAAGGACAGTGAAGGCTCCTCCATTCTGGTGGGGGGGTTTTTTTTTTGGTAGATTTTCATTCGGTTGTCGCAATGATGAGATGAGAACGGGGGGCTATGGTGGTCGTTTTGTGCTGGCAGCAGAATCAACGGTGGTTGGTATATATACCCCCGGCGCTCGGAAGTTTACACCAGACCAATTCTTTTACCCTTCTACAGTTTCAGTTTTAAGGGATGACAACGAAAATATCACCCTTTTTCAGTTGTTTATTAAATCGTTGTTGTTTGGCCGGTTGCTTGCTAACAAAACTGTTGGCCGAGGGTAATTCATCCACCTTCATCCCTATGGACCTCGATTTATTTAAACAACTCCCAAAATTTATTTGAAGTGTATACTCCGGGACAAGAGTAGTCCCCTCCTTCTGCCATGTCCGGGTAAAAATATTTCAGTATTCTTTTCGATCCTTTTTCGACTTTACCCTGGCCGGAGATAGGGGTGGAGAGTGGAGACTATGGTGTTGGGGACAAGCGAAAACGGATGAAAATATATTTCGGAAAAGATGAAATTACTCTGAAAATGGTATTTCAAGCCTTTTAAAGTTGGGCTAGTTTACCAATTGGCACGGTGCCATGGCAATTTGTCACCACCAGGTAATTAACGTTAATAGGTCATTCATGCCACAATGGTGAGCGGTTTATTAATTTGCCACATTTCGATTTAGGAAGTTTCTGTAGCACCACAATTTTCCGGAAAATCGTTCATCGTCATGTGGGGCTACATATTATAGGTATACTGTAGTAGGTCCATGTTATGTTCATCTAAATGAACATTTACAAGGATATTTTGTTTTTGTCCTGTCTGGCTTCTTGATAGATTGCAGTCGGCCTATGCACATGTGGAGACTCCAGATTCTCTCTAATTTACTGCGCTGTTTGATGAAGTATGTGGTAACTACCCACTGGGGTACGGAAGCCTACTTTAAGACATGACGAAGCCTTCTTTTGAAGCTTAGGAGCCCTTCCTGTCCATATCCCACGTCATATCTTTTTTATAATTGCATGTCATTGGGACGAAGCGTTGCATTTTCTTCCCGACAGCTTCTTGAGTAGCTCAATGGAATCTCTTTTGTAGGGGCTTTTTCGAAAGCTTTTAGAAGTACACTGAACGCCCAAAATATGTGTCAAAGAAGTTTCCTGCACAAGGCTCAAACAGCTCGTTTTTTATTTACTTGAAGAAAAATTTGTCTGTTGAACAGAAAACTAAAATCTTCCTAACACCTTCCAAAGGATACGATGTGGAAGCAATACTTTACTGCTTATCGAGAATAGCTTCTATATTTTCCCGCTGGGTATAGTGAAGGTTCTCCAGGCTCTTTCACGTATCATGAAATTTGTTACGTAAATCTACAAATAAAATTTTGAAATCGAATGAATCCCTACAAAAACTTAACTTATAAAGGTACGAGAACACAACCCCCACACATTGGAATACATTCCTACCTGAAAATATTCAAACATTCCCTTTGACTGCAGCCCAAAAATAAAATAAAATTCCCGATACGCAATTGAATCCTTCTTCAGCATTTTTTATGGTATCCTAAAACATAATCAGGCTTTATTAAAAAGATATGCGAATTTTGAAAAGTTTTTTGTGTTTATTTTTGTTTTGTATTTTTGTGTTTTTGTAGCCCAATTAAAAATTTCTTTGTAATTTAACATTAAACAAAGGCTTACATTTCCACGAATTTCTATGTAATTATTTACAATACATTAAATATAAGCACGTGTGTGCCCATTATCCTTCCTGCATTTTCTGCTGAAGGGGTTCATGCCATATATTATCCGTACCTTATTATGCCATACAGTATATCCACGTGGATGGAGTGGGCTGGATTCATATTAATTCATTGATTTGATAAAGGTAGACAGTTTTTGGCATATGACAGGTCAATTTAGTAGCAATAAGATACATTTCTTTTTTTGGTGTGACAAGATGCTTGAGGATTCTTTGTAATATGTATTATATCATTATTACCAAGGATTCTTTTTCTTCGTTTATTGCGGTGATATGTGTTATTTTTAAATTAAGGCGTGTGGTATTAATATAAATTGGTTTTAGGGAATATTTGTGGTGTCTATGCTAGGGACTTAAATGCTTTATATAAAAGAGAGGACATTTAAATTCTGATATGTCCAAGCAAACCTATAGGCTCTCTTCAACTGCAAAGATAGAGGCTGATAAAACTGCTTTTAATTTGGAGAAACTCGAATAAAATTTTGATAAAATCTAACTTTAAATCACGGGTACTTTCAGACCACTACTATCGTAGAACTAGCAAGTGTTAAGCTCCTGATTACCATACCAAAGATCAGTGGTTCGAATCCAGTCTGCGGCATAGTTCTTTTGATCTAGAAAACTCCGTGTTTCTTGGGGATCCTCAATTAATTACGTGAGGCGTTTAGTAGGGAGGGGGTCGAACTGAATCTCACCCAATCTCACGTGAGCAGAGAGGGGGGGGGGGGGGTTCGGTAATTATCACGGAACTTTTTTTTCCTCAAGAAACAGTGTGAAATTGCGCGAAAATGGGTTAAATCAAGTGAAACATGTTTCTCCACTAAACACCCCTATTCAGTTACAGGCCGCCGGCAGGCCAGATCGACAGGCACGGCCCGATGAAGCCAGAAATTACACAATCTGACTGAAGAATGAGGACTTCAGGACTTTATGATTCCCTACAGACACACAGGCGAAGATGACAGTTTAACATAGTGAACAAGCGCGAACGCGAACGAGTGTGGATGGTTTTCTGCTTTCCGTTCCGAGTGTATACGGTGTCATCTATTGCCGGAAATTCACAGCTTGAGGCTGATTAGAAGTTCAGATCTTCTGGCACGAACTAACGACAAAGAATTTTGTCCGTTTTCTTGGACTGCAGGCCCCATCCAGTTGCCGCCCGTGATAATGTGGTGCTACATGACTTCAAGGTGAAAATTTTCAGGCCACGGCCTGTGTGTAAATGAAGGCTCGGCAAATTTCTCTCTAAGCCTGTCCACCATCCTATATCAAACGGGGAGACGGCCCATAGGCAGAATCCTCAGGTAAAGCCCTGGAACTTCTCCTAAAAACCCACTTTCCTGGCTGTGAACAAGTCGCCCGCAACAGAAGTACAGGGTCTCTAGTGGAAGCGGCATTGCCGATGCCGTGGGAGGAAACCTGACATTCTGTCATCGTGGAAAAAGTGCGATGACGTGCGTCTTAATATACAGGTATTGCTTACATTGCAGCTTCCTGCTCCACTCCTGGAGGAGGGTCAAAGTAATTTTCATCATGAAAATCGACAGACGCGGTAAGAAGTCTCTAGAGACTACATATCAATAAGCTTGTCATCCTGAAGACCCTAGAACGCATACTAGACATATACTTCCGTGAGTTCTAAAAGAGGTACCGATGTCTACATCTCAGCATGCTTATTGTGATCGGTGGACACTGCTCTTTATGAAGTCACACGCACCGTGAAATACTCCTTAGAATACAAAGGTCCTTCTTAAATTTTCATAAGTGCGTGCCTGTCACACTTGACTTTGTTTTGGGGCCATCTATGTACCATACTAGTCCAGCCTGCGGTATTTTAAAAATAGTCCAGTATAACCTATCTTGTATGTGCTAAGGTAGTGGCTAACATTTTGAGATAGCCGTTCGTTTTTAACCGCAGCGAAGCGATTTCTCCACCTCAAGATGAAGTGGCACCAAATTGAGAAGAGTTTGCTATTGGCGAAGTGCGGATGGCCCCGCTGATGGGGGTGACGATTTAGTCAACAATTACGACTTTCAGCACAGGGGATTAAAGTGGAAATACTAAGTTGAGCTTAGCCCCCTGTATTGAAAGTCGTGATTTGATTAAAACGTCACTTTCTTCAACTCAAACGATTTGTCGTGTTGTGACGACTCGACTTTTAACACAGGCGCTACCATGTAAAAGGATGTATTATCGGAGACTCCCTCGATATCGTGGTAGGGCGCCAGGGGGGCCCTGTATTTAGGGCTGCATATTCCAACCTGACCTCCAGTGTACTTAACCGCCTGATACGCATGATTGTGCAGAAAATAACTTTCCCTTATTTTCAATTTGCTCCATTGACTTCTAGGCATAAGACGAAATATTGTATTTAAGATCCCCCTTTCTGTCGATCAGTGTCAAAATGATTATCCATCCATACATTTGCCATCCATCACCCTGTATATCTGACATCTGTTTTAAAAACCCTACCAGAAAAATGCCATTTATTAAACATCACAAATATTTTTCATTCATTTCAGATTAGACCGGATCAGCGCCCAACAACACCAACACGAAAAGACGTGGATACCTCTAACATTGTGCGGTTGTCAAGAAACGTGCAGAGGTGGATTACTCGTCATACAACACTGAGCCTGGCGGTGGTGCGAACGGAAGTCGCAGTGGCACCAGAATCGGAACTATTTACGACGGAACCGGCAACAGCACCATCACCAACAACGAGGGGGTCGAGGGCGGCGGAGGTGGACCTGGTGGTGGTGGAGGAGGAGGCGGCGGAGGAGGAGGGTGCAATTCCCCCCAGTGCTGGCACAACAAGCACGCCAGCCCGAGAAAAAGAATGATGGTGGCCAAAATTTGGAATAGCTGCTTTCCAGAGTTCTCTTCGCAGCAGGTCCACCGACATAACTTCTACCTATGCCAGGTGAGTGGCTGTCCCCACAACATACAGAGTAGTGTAGTACGAAGGACATGAAAGAGTGTTCCGCTTTATATTGTTGCATTTTTTTCCCACCCGTGTCTGGCGAGCATAAAGTAAGACACGTATCCTGACAGCTTGCAAAGCCAGGACGTGATTGGATACATGGCAGGCAATAACTTAAACTTGGAAAAACATAATCGATTGGGTGCTCTTAGGCGATTCTTTTTTCGGGGGGAGTTTTATGGAACCGAAAAGCCCTTTTTTATGTCAGTCGATTGCAGTGATGCCAGATTGGCCCTGAATTATTGCGAAAATGATTTATGAACGGCTTTTAAGGATTTGCTTGCAAGCGTTCCTGCGGCACGTCCTCTTGTTCCCTCTACAGTTTTTCCCACTGCGGAATTATCTTTTAAGCGCAGTTGGTTACGAGGCACAAGAGATTTTTGCCGCTAGATGGCAGTAATAAATTTCAAGTAATTCAGGACTTTGAGGACACTTTATCCTGCAATTTGATACTTTTACGAAGCATTACTTAAATTTTATTGCTTTAAAACCATTTTTTTTCGCTGTTGTTGTTCAAAATGTGTCGCTTTTATTTATTTCTTAATATTTTTTTCCATATTTTTTTTTCCAGTGGCAACGAAATACTCAAGTTCGGATAATTTACCTTCTTTATCGATGGATAACAGCCATTACTTGCTTAGCCGTTTTAGTATGTTCGCTTCTGGATGTCGGTCGATCGGAGGAACAATTTGAACATCATTACGGTAAATGGTGGATTTATTTAACACACTGGGGCCTGCTAGCTTGTACGACACAAGCATGGCTTGGCGCCTGGATAGTTACACAAGGAATGATGGTCGAGCGGGAAGACTTTGAAATAGTCCGTCAGGCTAAGAAGAGTCGATTACATCATTTATATTGGGTTATGTATACAATTGCAACTGTATATTCTTTTATAATAACAATGTGCTATTGGACGCTTGTACATAATCCAGGTACGTTTAATGTCTCATTACATTTTTAGAAATATTCAGATTACTATTATAGAAATTCATAAAGTCGATGCCCTTAATATCATGGTGCACGTTTTCAACTCTGTGATAATGTTAATTGATTTGTGCATCGTTGGACACCCGATTAAGCTGAGCCATGCTTATTGGACAACTGGTATTGGGGTAGTTTATGCGATATTTACTGGAATTTACTTTTTGGCTGGTGGTACCGATAGGTAAGTTTGTCAATTGAAGTTTGAAAATGAAAAATGGACATTTTTTTTCAAAGATTCTTTTAGTATTTTTAGATACAGATAGCAGAAAGGTAAAAAATACCAATATATAAAAAAGGTATCTTTGGTTATTTCAGAATTGTCAAAGTTAAGCGTTGTACAAAATTCAGCAAGGATGAAACATATCATTGCATTCCATACAATTATTTTTTTTTTGGTTTTATAATTTTTCGATCATCTTTCGCTCCTAACTTTGTTCTCTTCTAGGTGATCAATTCCTCGCCAAACAGGTTCTATTAACAATACGTCTAAAAAGAATGCCAGAATTTGTACGGTTCTATAAATTTATCTTTAGCGATTTAAAATCTCTTTTAAAGTTTTATGCAAGTTTAACGATATATCGAGAACTTGGTATACATTTGCTCTACCAACTGTGTAAAGTTCACCAAATGAAATTGATACTCATCATTTCATAGAGATTCTATTTCAATCAAGGACTGTAGACCGGAAATGCATATTCCAAAAAAACATAAGTTCCATCGTATAATAACCTGATACGAAAAAAAACTTTTAAATCAGTCATATTCTTGGAGAAGGCTGTGTTGAAGAGGTGTGATTTTATTTACTGAAGACTACACCTTCCGCGCCTACGCATTTTTTGGAATCGACCAGTATTTGTCGTCATCTTTCATCTAAATTCGTTCACAATGATAGCCTACCGTCACAAACTTGGTTTTATTTAAAATAAAAATCATGCTATGAGTATTATAGCAAATGGTGGTCAGGTCGGGGCTATCATGGCAGATTTCTCGAAAGCGATCGATAAAGTAGATTATGATCTTCTTGTGGCTACATTAGAAGCATTTCATAGTAGTATGCTGCTATGGTTGGATTCATATTTGAGAAAACATAAACAGGCTGTTTTAATCCAGTCTACTGTCACTTTCGAGGCACCTTCTGGGGTCCCCCAAGAAAGCAACGTCGGACCTCTTTTATTTATCCTATTTATAAATTCTGTTGCAACTCGTTTTAATCATGCTTCAGTACTCCTTTATGCGGATGATAT
This sequence comes from Thereva unica, assembly GCA_949987705.1. NCBI lineage: Eukaryota > Metazoa > Arthropoda > Insecta > Diptera > Therevidae > Thereva > Thereva unica. Next base: position 13,134,565 of record OX465285.1, read on the forward strand.
GACGATTTTCGGCCCCATACGCTCGCTAGTCGGACTGTGCCATACTTCAGGATGTACTTAATGTATTTCTTGAATGGTCTAAGGGCATTGATCTGGAGCTAAGTAAATCTAAGTGCAATGCTTTTTCTTATTTTCGCTCAATAGAGCGTATATGTAATATACTCTTACTTGTTCGATGGCTGTATACTTGCCCGTCTGGTGGCTATTAAAGATTTTGGGGTTTACTTTGACCCGAAGCTCGACTGAACTGAAGTGCCCTACAACAAAGCCAATTAAATGGTTGGTTTTATTCAGAGAAACGCGGTCGCTTTTAAGAATCCCTTGACACTAAAATCTATTTTCGTTTCCTTGGTCAGGTCGATACTTGAATATGTATCCGTAGTGTGGTTTCCATATACGAAAGTGCATGAAGACCGAATCGAAGCTGTCCAGGGGAAATTTCTCTAGATATCCTTTACGCAAATTAAATTGGGCATCGCATGTTCCAACTAATATTAATCGAAGATCTGCGTTGGAGTAATCATATATTCGAAATTGCAAAACAAGCTTTACAATGCTTAGGATTTCTCAAACGATGGAATTTCTTCCTCCAGCTAAGGTTATAATCTACTACATTCGTAGACAAGGTGCAAAATCGCGCCCTCCAAATTATTGGTGATGGCGCCATCAGCTCGTCAATATACTCCTTAAGCCACCGTAGGAATGTAGAGGCTTCTGCCTCCTCGGCAATTATTTCCCGAAACGCAAGACTAGCCTTCATGACTCACCACTGTCTTCTTCTTCGATGTCTCTAGAGCCCAATTGGAGCCTTGGCCTCCATCAGGTGCTTGTCCAGACGTCTCTCTGTTCCGCAGTTTGTTTACAGTTTCTTGTATTGATCAGATTTGCTGCATTGGCCTAAACGTTGTCTTCCCGCCTTGACCGTGATATGCCAATTAGTCTTTTGCTATCTGGTAGTGTCGAGAGTTTGCACTACTACGCATAGATCGTACAATTCGTGATTGTATCGTATTCTCCAGGCATTGTCTTCATTTATTAGGCCGTATATCCTTCGCAGAACCTTCCTCTCAAATATATCCATCTTGTCCGCGGAGTTTTGAGAGATACTCCATGCTTCACACCCACACGTAGCTACTGTACATATGATGGTTTTATAGATTGTTATTTTTGTTTTTTTGTGGGTGTCTCTGGATTTCATTACTGGCAGTAGTGAGAAGTATGTTCTGTTTGCTGCGTTTATTCCTCTTTACACGTTTATCGTTTCATCGTTGTCTTCGATGACTGTGGACCCTAGGTAGTTAAATTGATTTACTCGTTCGAAGTAACACACAGTCTGTTCTTGGAGGTGATCAACGTCGAATTTCTGTTGTTTGTTGTTTCTTTTTTTTGAGTGGATATCCAACATCTGAATCTAGCTTTAAGTAGGCAGTGGGCCGATTCACAATTCGCATTTCTACAGGATCTTACTTAGAGGATACTAGGAGCTGCCCTTCTGTCTATGAGTAAATGGCCTATTTGATTTCAGTATCGCTGGGAGATTGCCATGTGTATTTGTGAATATCCTTTCTGGGGAAATATTTCAAACTGACGATAAATTTCGATATTTCAAACTGACGATAACTTTCTTTCCAATGGTCGATCTGTGCCAGCTATGTCCTCCAAGGGGCCGTGCTAAAGGTGCGTATTCAAGCTTATAATAGTAAGTGCCCTTTGTCGTGTCTCCTTTCTCCTCCGTCTGCGCATGTACGTTTATAATCGAAATGGTAAAGAAGTCGTATTGAACATAGTCGTTCGGAGTCGTATTGAACATAGTCGTTCGTTGATTCGCTTGAACTCTATAACATTATATGTAATTGAATTGTGTATTACGAAGCCTACTCCTAAGTTATGTTCCCTTCCGCAGCTCTAGAGTATCCTGTAGTTGCCAAGGTCCATTGTCCAGTCTCCTATCCGCGTAGTAGTGACCTAACTGCTGCAGTTCTGTTCATATTTCGCGTGTTCCATGTTTTTCCAGATGTAGTTGCAGTATTCTTTGCTGCATTTTCCGGCCGTTCCGAGGCTTTGCTTCGAGTTTCTTTACTGATATGTTTTTTACAGGGTTCGGTAGTTAAACCAACGTCTACTACTTATTAGTTCTTCTTACCTTGATAGTACCTTTGAATTTGTTTGTCGTAGTATTATTGGCTCATTTTGGGCTGTGGTTCCAATACGACTGAGTTTGACTAAAACATAATTTTTGATTTGGTCACCGAGTCGTGAAATCAAATCAAGGCTGAACAGTCGAATCTATGCCCAAATATGGAAATTTTATTTAATTTTTTTTTTATTTTTAAGATCATATTTTAGCTTATTTACATTCATATTGCATATTGAAATCTCTCAAAACGGCTTTACTTCCAATCTTACTCTAATCCCAACTCTTCTTAACTTTTCCAGAAAGAACAATCCAACAATATATCCACTACTTGACTGGACAAAGCCAGGAAAGGCAATTGTTGTAACGGCTTGTGCAATATTATTTGTTTTCGTTGTCCATTTCGGAGTATATAGCCTATACCGCCTACGTGTATGCATTTTCACCAAGCTCTGCGTTCGTCATCGTGGCGAGCGTGACGGTGAACTAGGGGAAAATCTAAATCCTGACCATCATCGTCCATCTGAGCCGCAATTCCATCAGCAGCCACCGCCTCAGCAGCAGCATTTACCGCAGCCGCATCTGCAGCAGCCGCAGCCACAGCCCCCGCCACATCCATACCACCAGCATTTGGACAATAACAATAAGGGTAAATTGTCATCTCTAAGTAGAACGGTATCAGCCCTGGAAGCTGGACAACGAGAGCAATTCCTTAATCCAAACTCAATTGTTGAGCTCAAAATGTAAGGCAGGTCCTTACCAGTGTTACCATTACGTGTATGGGTAAAACAACAAAAACAACAACAAAGTTAATTTTTTGAAGCATTTTTTATATATTATAATAATCCCTTTGGCTCTTAATTTGTTTTCACACACACACACACACCCTTTTGTGTGAACAGCACAAAGGCGCGGTGAGAATAATTTTTAAAAAATTTTTCGGGAGTTTTCGAATTTTCCTTTAAAACAAGAAAAAACTTTTTTTTTGAGAAAAACAAAAAAAAAATAGGTTTTAAGTAGATATTAAGATTTAGTATTCGATTTTTTAAGTATTCTCTAGGCCTCTAAAAATAGAATGAAAGTCAGAGTATTGCAAAACAATTTTTACCAAAAAAAAATGAAACAAAATATGTAAGAAATAGCATTTAAAAAAAACTTATATTCATGGATGGTAGACTGAATTACTAGATGATAATAATAGTTAAAGTAAAAACAAACAAGAGAATAATTCCGATGTAATAATAACATTCCTTGCTCAAAATATCGTGTTTAGGTGAATTTTTTAGCCGAATTTAGCTCTTAAACAAAAATAGTCACAGTTTATTGTATTCTAAAGTTATTTTGGAATAGTTAAGATTTAGTTTTAGAGTTTTTTAGTTGAGGTCATGTTTGAATAGCAAAATTGTTTTTCAATTAGGGTAAATTGTAATATTTTTTTTTGTATTTTAATTGAATTTGTATTTATAAAAAATATGAAAGTTATAAAGGGTCGGAAAAAAATGGAAGCTACAAACTATGAATATTTGTGGTGAGTAAAATTGAAAAAATATAAATATTTTTTAATCTTTTTTTTTGATGGTATTTACGGCTTTTTGTTAAATTTTTTTTTAAAAGGAAAAAGAGTTTGATTGTATTTTCGTTGCGGACAGTATAGACCTAGCTATATTTTTTTTGGATGGTTGGAATTATTTTTGTTTTATTATTTTTTTAAACATGGAATAGTATTTTTTATGCTTTGTGGCTCCAAAGATTTTTAGTGCAGGGATTTTTTTTCTTATAATTATAAGCTAAAATATTAGTTATTTATAAATTCATCTAACTCCTCTAGCTACCAAAGATAAACTATGTTATATCTTCAATATGAATTTGATCTACCTACATTTTTAATCTATAAAAACATTCTTTTTCTAGTCTATAGAAACCTTGAACGTATATGTTTTGAAAAACGCAGAACAAGTTAATTATTTTCTTCTTCCAGTGGCGTTACAGCCCATATTGAGTTTTGGCTTCCTTTAAAGATATCTTCCAGTTTATATGAATACTAGCGGATTGTTTCGAGTTACGGTTTTTTAGGTTCATACCTGATGTTTGCTGTTACGTTACTGTGTGCTTCCATTTATCTTCTACTTCCCATCTAGCTTTTCGGTCTACTTACTGCTCTATCTATCATCTAGTATATTCCTAAATTACTAGTTTCTTTTAAATCTATGTCTCCTATAATCTTGTAATATGTCATGCATACCTAAATCCATTGTTTCTCAACCTGGAAGTTGCGTTGAGTTCATATAATCAATTGTTTCATATAACCATGTAATAACAACCGTTTAAAATCCAAGAATTAAGCCACTATTTTCCCAGTAAAAGTTGATCCAAACATATCCGTGACGTAAAGGTGACTTCAAAGCAGTACCGGGGCATCCGGTGAAAAAAATATTGGCACCATGTAATTCCTGGAAGGAAATTGAAAAAAGCGTGGCCTGTCACCACACATCCACAGTGGGGCACCGACGTTCTCAGTTGTAAACTCTTCTTCCACTTCCCGTAGAGCCCTATGGAACCCACTTTCTTTTATATTTTTTCCACTTGTCTAAGAGCAATATTATTGCAGCAAGATGTTCCACGCTAAATTCCATGACGCACTTGAGATCATGGTTCAAATTTCAAAACTAAAAAATATTTACAGATGCCACTGAATATAGAGCACTGATAGAGAAACGGCGGTATTGTATGTATTTCGGTGAAAAATCCATCACGGAAGCCACTGACACGGAAAGCGTCGGTGGCGTGGCGTTACGGATATGTGCGGATCGATCTTAATTACTCAATTTCATGACTGATTTGACGGAAGAAGATGGAATCCGATGTTTTTCCTGTTGTCTCCATCAGATTCAATTTTGGGGGTTTTTTTTACCAAAAAATCGCTCCAAATGCTTGGATTTTTATCTTTCAACCGTGAGGGGGTCGCAAAATTTTTTACTTTAATTTTTTTTGGCTTTTCGGAGATCGCAATACGAAAATGGTTGAGAAACGATGCTTATCTGTTAATCTCTAATCTAGATGGTTAATTCAAGCTGGTTATATATTTGATACAATTCATCATTATATCTTCTTCTCTATGTTACCATAGCTTTGGTTTTGCCCTTGTTTATTTGCGATCTCGTTTTTCCTCACTCGATCTTTTCAGCACTTCGTATGATTGTTGTACTTCTTACGGCGATTATACTACGATGTTCACCTCGTCAACATACACTAAGAGTCCTCGCACATTACAGACTTTCTGTCGGGTGACTGTTTCATCGGATTCGACTTGTACTGTCAGGTTGGTGGAGGTGGTGAGTGTGCTGACCAGACTGACTGTCGGCCGACTGTTCACAGACGAATTGCTACTTGGTAAGTCGGTCTGGCTAGTATAAATATGTTAAGAATACCAATCTTAGCATCGAGTTGCGGTTTAATTCTGTAATGAAGGGACAAGAGATAAAACAAAGTTTAGAATTTCTATGAGTTATCTTCTGGATATAGAGTTGTTACCTTACTATATAGTCCACAGAAATTTGCAATATATTTATATATATTTACTTTTACCAGATTTTTTTTCCAAGGATTTGTCTCAAGAGTAAGCAGCTGGTCAGTTGTCGATCGATCTTTCCTGAAACCTGCTTGATACTCACCATGACAGATATCTTCCATTCGTCTGATGTGGTCACTTCCAAATCCTAGTTCTGTTTAAAATTCGGTTTACCAAAAAAAAACGCCCCGGAATAAATTGTAAAAAAATACTCGACCACAACCTTTATTTGTAAGATAACACAAATATTTCTAAAACGGCGACACAAATTACTGCCACTCTGTATAGTAGTCCCTCTAGAATGCCACTCTATTCCCATGAAACAAAACAATTTATGAAAATAATTCATGAGACACAAAACGTTCTCAGAAAAATGAAAGCAAAAAAATACAATTCAAGAAATTCATTGTTAAAAGTCCTTGCTTGTACATATTTTACCTAATTTCAGTTCCATTTAAACAAAACGACGTCTTCCTTATTTAAAATAAAAAAAAAAACTTCTTTAAAATTGTGATATCTCTTTTTTTTTTATTTTGGAATCAAGGCAAAACAAATAAAGGAGAAACTTTTAACAACCACCCCCCAATGGGAATCCTATACCATTTTCAAATCAGTAGAGAATCCCTAAAATTACAAAATCTCTCGATCTCCCTGGTGGAAATCATTATTAATTCAAGTATTTAGAAGAAAGTAACTCGATACGCTTGTTTTTTTCAGGAGAATTTAAACAGAAGGACTTTTTTCTTTTTAAGAATGCCACCGAGGAAGGCCCTAGTTGATTGAAGCTGTAATTCCCAGAGTGTATTTACAAGGTTGTTAGTAGTCAGGCTAGCTGTGTCAATTAAGTAAAGGTTTTTGTTTTTGGAATCAAATCCTTAGAGGTACTTGTTTCATCTTTATTGGTACTGTGATATTAATCAATATTAATTTATTAGTATGGTTAGTATTAGTATGGAGCTTAAGTGGGAGGGAACTTCTAAAGATGGTTGCAAGCCAATCCAGATTTAGGTTACTGACTTTCTGTATATCAATAGGATAAAGTACGGCCGGTCCAGGTGTTTTATAAGGCTTAAAGCCTTCTATAGGAGTAGCCCATAGGAGTAAATCCCTGTTTCGGTCTGTTGATAGTACCTAAATTAAGTTAACTATTTGGGTTCCATGTCTCTGTGGATGCAGCAAGAAATGGCGTGCCAGGAAAGTGGGTATCGAGCAAGAGTTTCTATGACTCTAAGCTTGTTGCAGCAATTCTTGATACATTGGGCTTTTAGGGAGATTTAGAAAGGTCTTGCGGTATCCGAAAAAGCTTCTATTATCTCACAAAAGGTCTTTCAGGATCCCCTCTTTCAGTTACGCGGTTCATACTTGAACTCCCTCAGACGGCCTTTATAGTTATCCTAGTCCGAATCCAAGTTAGACCGTTAGACTTTCAGACCTTAGTTTGAGAAGCTTACTGTTCCACCAAGAAGGTTTGGTTTTACCCCTGTGCTTCCTAATGGGACAGGCAGCTTCCAATGCATTATTCAGGAGTTTGCTGAGATTCGTCACCGGATGTTCGAAATCTTCAGCTTTCCACCACTTCTACATTTATATACGGCCCAATCTGTTTTTGGAACATTCCTGTAAAAAGGGGTTTTCTTCACAGTTTTGCACATATTGACATTAAAAAGAATGACCTGTGGTCTGAAAAGGAGTGTTCACTGGACATTCTCCAGTTTTCAACAAAATCGAGCAGGTCTGGTGAAACAAGGCTTCTTCTCATACCCTTGCAACAAAAGTAGAGTTGTAGTAGTTTCCCCTGTTGCACAGCAAGAGATTATGTTGGAGTAAAAGGTCAAAAAGCAACTCACCTCTTACAATTTGTGTTTGAGTTGCCCCAAACAGGGTTGTAAGCATTTACATCAGATCCAATGATGAGGCAGGAATTAGCCGCTTGCTTTGCCGCATCGAAGAGACTTTAGCTCTCTATATCTCCTTCATATGGTAGATACAATCCACATTGCCTTAGCAACCTCTGCTGTTGCTATATTAAATAAAAGCGTTAAGGTCATTATTAACAATTAAACAGTTCCTTGGCTTACCTTCCCCATTCCTGGGATAGACCAACCTGTATTTTGGAGTCTTGATTCCGCATACAAGGCCCGGGACAATCCAAAGCTCTTTTGACACGACGACACCCAAATTAGCCTTAGAAAAGAGATTGGCGGATGAAGCCTTGCTGCGATGGAGATTACTCTGCGCTACTTTCAACATTGTGGTTGAGAGCAGCGGGATCAATCTCGATCGCAGTTACGTCAGTCTCGTTCTCCTCCGGTGTGAGAGTAATATCATCGTCCCGCACCGAAATAAGTTGGACAAAGGCCCCCAGTTCGTCTTCGCCGAAGATTTTAATATTCTCTTCGAATACGGCAATAGAGTGTTTTGGACTCAGGGTTGGTAGGTGAGTAGCCTCAGGCAACTGAGGATCAGCTACTTCCGTTCCTGGTCACCCTCAAGCTCATTGGGCTCAACTACTTGCGTTACTGTGTCATCCGCAGTGCTAGGTACGTTGGGTTCTGAAACTTCCATGCCTGTGTTACTTGCAAGGCCCGAGGGCTCACCACCTGCAGACCTTCAAGCAGTTGAAACCACTCCACTCTGCTTGAGGGCCAAAATGAACGGCCTCAGAGAAATCATAACTTAACACGCCACCTGATGTCTCCAAAGGTCCTAGCGACTCCTTGTTAATTATGAGTGTAACCGCTCGGCCGTCACCTTTCGGATCGTCCAGTTTCGCAATCTTCCACGATGACGCCTGTAGCTGTGGGTTACTCAACCGAATAATATCCAGTATAGCCTGAAGCTCGACTAATTCCGCTGGGATCCAGAAACGTACTCTCGGTCGACGTTGTTAATTGCTCTACTGAACGCTGTCTTATCAACAGGATTTCTGGTAAGATGCCATATTCTTCTGGCTTTTTTCTTTCCTTGATTTTTTCTGAGTTCGAGCGGGTATTTGATTTCACATTTTTTTTACTTCAATTCCAAAAATGTGTTTTATTTTCTGTTTTTGGCTCAAATTGGCCGTCGTTTGCCCGTTTATACAGTTCAGTACTTGGCCATTTAAATCTTTTGGTCAAATTGGGCCGTCGTGAGGCCATATGTGCTCCCATTAAAAATGCTTAAAAATTCTACGGCCTTCGTATGCCTCTTAAAAAGCCAAGCGGCCGATGTTCGCCCGCTGTAAGGCCAAGGACATTTCACAATTCATTTGATAAAGTTTCTCAACCATTTTTCTTATTCAATTATTCTTTTCTAAATCGATTTTCATTTTGTATTTTCAGTCAAACCAAATTCTTTACAATTGTCTCTACTCTTTCACTAGAACATCATCTCCACATCAATCGATTCCGCTTCATAATTGCTTCACCAGATAAATTAAAGGCCTTCTCTTCCTTATTTTTTTCTCTGTTGTTAAAATTATTTTCCATCTTGTTTATTTATCTTTTCTTCCCCCCACTTTTTTTCTATTTCTCTGCGACGTCAATTGCGAAAACCCTATTGAAATATTGGATTTAAGCACTCAAGTGATGAAAAGCCTGTTCAAAAAATCGATAAAATCCACAACGAGAGAATGAACGAACACAAGAGCAAACAAATAAACACAAAGCAAAAATATTTTCAGCTTGTTTCTTTACGGCTCTTTACACAAGTCTTTTTCTACCCCCTCCTCTACTTGCTTAAAGTATATTTCTTCATCCCTCTGAATTTTATTTTGTATTATTTTTTTTATATTTTTTAAAAAGTGTCTCTTTTTCATTGTTTCACACTCCCTTTTTACCCTTTTGCATCATGAGTTCACTTCAAAAAAAAATATTTAAAAAAAAATCGACAATAGATATCAAAAACAGGGAAAAAAATTTCTGGATAAAAACAAAAAAAAGAGGAATCCTTTTGCCTGTTTGTAAAAATATGCTTCTAACAAGTCAACAGCTCTGAGGACATGAAAACATTGCAACAATTAAACTCTGATAAGGACTTGGAAAAGTGAAAAAAAAATGCGAATACAAAAGGAGAGTTTTCCTGATGCTGACACTAATAATTATCCCTTATTGTTGACAAGAAAAAAATCCTCACTTTTTAAATTGTGGGAAACTTTCCCTCTTTTTTTTATTTTGCCATAGTCATGGTTTTTTCTTCTTCCAGGAACAGGAAAAAATCCTTTCTCTCGCCGGTTTAGCTTTGTGTTTTTTTTATTTCATATTTTGTTGTTGTTGTTGTTGTATTTGTATCAACAAAGCGGTCCTTTCCACACCCTCTTAAAATCTCATCCCACCACACAATATTCATACAAACAAAACAAAAAATTGTAACCACACCACGTTCTAGGACGAAAACTGGGTCATCCTGCAAAATATATAGCGAAGCGATTAAGAGCGAATCTTGTTACCACCCCTCACTTTCTGTTTCAATGTGTGAAGAATTTTACCTAACCCCCACCCAAACCACCACACTTCATGAACCCGAGTCTAAATAAATAATGCAAAGCATCTCCCCATAAAAACTACCCCCGAAGGCGTCATAAGCCAGATGGAAAAGCCACCAAGACAAATCGACGGGGGCGAAAAAGAACAGAGAGTCAGTGAAAAAAAAAGAACATGATTTTTGCAAAACTCACACCCCCGCTAAAACCGGTGCAAATTAAATAAATAAAAAAAGAGGAGATTTTTACCAAGGATTTTTGTGTTATTTAGAATTAAAAAATTTATATGTGTATGTATAGGACTCAATTCATGGGTAACAGGGTTGGCCTGATTTATTTTGAAAAATTGCGCTCTAAATTACCGGGGGAAGGATATCAGTCGGGAAAAGGGTTGGTCGTGGCATTTGTGTGCCTCAATATTCCCGAGTTCTGTTCTGCAGGCGATGGGATCCTCTAGTGTTGATGACGAAGGATACCAACGAGGATGTGGGCGACTTTATTCACCATCCAGAATGATAAAATAAAATTGAAACTGGATAAAAAAAAGGATGAGGGCAGAAAATCGGTGTAAAATTTAATTCCACCCACATATCCTCGTGTGCACCACCTGTCGGAACCAAGCATACTATTTACGTGAGCATTTAACTGTTGATTCCTCTCTCTCCCAATTTCTGTCTCTCACAGGACTAATGCAATAATACACTCGACAGTTATTGCAAGGATAAAGCAAGTACAAAGTGGTTCCTTCTATACATGTTAAAACTAAAACAACCCCCAAAGAAAAATCAGCGAGAACAAACGAAAGGACGAACAAAATGGAAATTTTTTTTCCTTCCAAACTCCCTACGAAAAATGAAAAAAAAAAAAAAAAATGTAAAGAATTCCTTTTTACTCTACTATATAGTTGGTGTAGCACACCGCGAATGCTGGTCCTTTTCTGCTGCTGTTGCTACTACTTGTGCTGGTGGTTGGCTACAATGGTGGTAGTTTCAAAATATATACATCTCCCATCTCCTCCTTTTTTTCTCTGTGCTACAATTTAGATTCTGTTTGTAAGCATGCAGTGGTTGGTATAGGTTATTTTTAGGATTTTTATGATACGCAAATATAGGTAAAGGTGGGCTATAAAAAGGTATCCTTGTTATATTCTCTGTGCAAGATTTTGGTTATTTTGGGCACGTGCACCGCTAGATGATGAGCTTAAGGCGAGTAATAAAAAAAGCAACGCACACACAGCAACGAACGAAACCCCCAAAAAATTTGCAGATATTGTTACAATATTTTTCTGTATTTTTTGTTGTTGTTGGTTTTTGGGTTGATGTACAGATGAAGGAATATCCTTAAGGCAGCCTTTTTTTTATTTTATATATTCAAGTTATGATGTTCATATTTCAAAAGTAATAAAATTTTATAAAGAATGAGAAAATATAAATAAAGTTAGAAACGAAAAATGATAGGATCTTGGATGAGATGATTTTGAACTGTGATTTGTTTTTGAGTGTGGTGGAAATTTTGTTTGATATTTTAACAGATTTAATTGCTGGTTTTGACTTCTTTTTTTTTAGTGGGAAATTGGGTCCAAAAATAGCTCGAGCACTTTGCATGGTCTACTGTACCACACTTCTATACTTCAAATGTGTAGACCAGAGCGCTTGAACAGGTTGAGCAGTTTGTTTAGTGAATTGCCGCTTAGATTTGATTGTTCAAGTAGTCGCTATTCGTAAGGCACTCAGAAAGAATAAGAAGAGCAGGCTAGTCCTCTCCAAGGCAAAGTCTACTGGTGGAGCCCTCCGTTCTTCCTATCCACCATAAGTAGAATTCAGGGTGCAATGTCCGGTTATCAAACCAGAAAGTGGTCTGACATCCTTTCCATTCCGCTCCTACAATTCTTTGGCCGTGTTAAAAGTTGACACAAGATGGAACCGCCTTAATCCAATTCAGCCGCGGACCTCCAGCCTTCGGTATGTTTCATCAAAGTGAAGGGCCCTCTCCCTAGTGAATGCCACAATTGCCGTTTCCGGACTGTTGAATTATAGGACCGGCGCTTGGGTTTTTTGCGCCCGGTGCACTATGCCATATTGCGCCTCATAAGCTGTTCATGTTTGAACGCAATGTAGGACAATGGGAAAAGACACAATCACTCTCTCTGAATGGTAGAAATAATTTCCATAGTTTGGGGAACATTTAAGATTGCACCATAACACTGCATATAACATAAAAAAAAGATTACTTAGGAAGTTTCACATGGATCAACATACAGCCAACAAAAATCTGCTGAAAACATCGTTTGCGTCTTTCTTTCTTCTTTGATCCGTTAGCTGGCGGTCCGAGCGGGACGTCCCCGCAACGGATACGCTGCTGTCGGTGCCGCTGGGTCCCGAACTCTATTCACGATTCGCTTCCATTCTCCTCGGTTTTTGGCGGTGTCTCGAGCCTCGGTAACTGATAATCGTTGATTCTTTAAGTCACCCTCGATATTCTTCAACCAGGTTTTCTTCGGTGCCGATCGCTGTATTCTCCAGTCTGCAGGACGGTCTCGCCAGAGAAGTTTACGTGGCAAGCGGTTATCATCCATTCGGCAAACATGTCCAAACCACCGTAGTCGACGTTTTTGCATTTCTTCTTCGATCAGTGTTTGCTGATCGCATCTTTGTCTGACAACCTCATTTCGAAGGCGATCACGGAGTGAGACACGGAGGATCTGCCTCAAACATCGCATTTGGAAGACCTCGAGCTTCTTAACGTCCGGTTTGAGCAGTGTCCACGTTTCAGATCCATAAAGAAGTATCGGAAGAATCAACGTTCGGTAAAGACGTAGTTTTGTTTTGATGGAGATATTTGCTCGTTTCCATATGCACCACTTGAGCGAGGCGAATGTTGCTGTTGCCTGGCCGATACGGCTGTGAACGTCGGCCGTCGATGCTACTTTCGTTTCCTCAACCAATGATCCCAAATATTTGAACCTTGGAACTTGTTCGATTTGGGTTCCATCGAGGTGAACACTGGCTCTTGATCCATCCGTTGTGAGCACTTTGGTCTTTTCCGCATTGATTTTTAACCCGTATGATTGGGCGATGCGGGAAATATCGTATAAGATGTCCGTTGCTTCGGCATCCGTGTCGGCGAAAACAGCGCTATCATCGGCGAACATTAAGTCTGTTACGAAGTTGTTGTCGTCGTATTGAACTCCGAGTCGTCCACCGAATGCTTCACGCATAATCGCGTCGATCACAACGTTGAAGAGAAGTGGCGAAGCGACGTCTCCCTGTCGGACACCCGTCTGAATCGGGAACTCCTCGGATAAGTCGTTTCGAATACGAACGCTGCTGGTTGAGCCATCGTACGACGCTTGGAGAAGTTGGATGATTCTCAATGGCACGTGTTCGGTTACCAAGACTCTCCACAAGCTGTTCCAATCGATGCAATCGAAAGCGGATTTGAAATCGATGAAAACGACGACAATTCGTTTGCCGCAACGAATTCTTTCTTCCATTAACTGACGGAGGGCGAATATTTGATCAATGCATCCTCGATGTGGTCTAAATCCCGCTTGTTCCTCCCGGCTCGTTTGCTCTCGATGTTTCTGTAGCCTCGATTGTATTATTTTCGTAAATACTTTACCGACGATCGAAAGAAGGCTAATACCGCGATAATTCTTACATTCCCGACTGTCGCCTTTCTTCAAAATTGGGACAACGATCGCTTTCTTCCATACCAAAGGGACACGATCCGAATGCCATATGTGTGTTATGAGGACATGAAGTCGTTGTGATAAGACATCACCTCCAGCTTTGATCATCTCGGCGGTTACTTGGTCTATTCCCGGCGCTTTTCCATTTTTCAGCGATTTTATTGCTGTCTTCACCTCGATAATTGTTGGTTCGGTATCGAGAGACTGATTCATCGGCTGTTCGATAATCGGTGGTTCGGGTGCTGGACCTTGCGGCGGATCGTGGTTATACAGCTGGTGGAAGAATGCTCTCCACCGCTCCAGGCGTTCATGGGCCGAAGTCACAAAAGTTCCATCCGATTTTTTGATGTTGTCGTTTGTTGATGTTGTTTTGCCGCCTAACCGGCGGATTGTCTGGTACAACGTCCGGTACTCGTGCCTCGACGCCGCTTTTTCCATGTCGGCCGCAACGTTATTCCAGTACGCTTCTCGTTCCAATTTCATTTTCTGCCGAACTTCTTTGTTCAATCTTCTGTATTCCTCAAAGTCGACGTGTTTCATGCGCTTCCGCTGATCGACGAGGTCCAGACAGCTGTCCGAGATCCATGGCTGCGTCCGTTTACGGATAGTTGGACACAACTCCATTGCACACTCCACAATAGACTCCGACAATTACCTTTCTTCTACATCGATATCGTCCGGTATTGCGAGCGCCACGAATTTGTTGGATAATGCCATTTGAAACTCTCGCCCGATGGCCGGGTCCCGTAGGCACGCCCAATTTTTCTTGGCTGGTGGTGGCTCCGTTTTCTTCGCTCTTTGCAATCGCATCTGCAATTTCGCTCGAACAAGATAATGGTCCGATCCGCAATCGGGTCCACGCATTGCACGTACGTCTTTAAGCGTCGATCGGAATCTTGTGTTGATCAAAACGTAGTCTAACATCGCCGAGTCTTTGCCGGATGGATTTCGCCAGGTGAGTTGGTGTTTGAGTGGATGGCGGAAAATGCTGTTGCCAACGATCAAGTTGTTTGACGATGCGAATGAAAGCAGGCGTAAGCCGTTGTCATTAATTACTCCGTGTCCGAATTTGCCCATGGTTTCTTCCCAGCCGGTTCGATCTACTCCTGAATGTGCCCTTTTACTGAAAAAAAAAAACATATGGCAGAAGGAAGAATTAAGACTAAAAACCAACAAGCTCAAAGCATAACGTATATAGTTCGTTGGGAAAGTCGCCTCTTGTGAAAACCCATACGAGTTCTTCGTCGAATTTCAAAAGGCAATGGACGATTACAGTCAAATTTTGTTGGTTGGCCCGTGTGTGAAATTGGCCTTATACATTTGTTAGACAGGAAAGGAACAAACAAAAAAGAGCAGAGCCTCATTTCGTTCATTTACCTCTTTTAACAATTCCTGGAAACAATTCTTTATGAAAATCGCGAAGCTAATCTCTCTGGAAACTTCCTGTACGAGGAGAAGTAAAATTTTCCCGGGTTTTCTTGCATGAGAAAGCACAGGGTCATTTTTTTTTCTTCAAAGTTTACATTTTGTTTTAATCTTAATTTTTGAAATTGCGCCCGGTGCAAGTGCATCATTCGCACCTTTGTCTTTGCCTTTGAAAGCCCGAAGATCCAGGAACCAAATAAGAGTAACGTGAATGAGAACACTCAGGGTGTCTGTCTAATGTTTTTGCCTAATACAGGAGGCACCGCTATGGGTCTGTACCTAGGCGGTGGTGTCAGATTCCTACTGACTAAACTCATCAAGCCTTTTCCATGACGTTTGAATCCATACCGGTACGAGCCGTAAAGGCATTACTTTGGCTTGGTATCATCAACATAGCCGTTAAAAGAGACCTTCGAAGGCGCTCAGCGGTAGCCGGAACAGTTGAGTTACAGATACGCGATCTACTGATTCTGTTTTCTTTGCGGGAAAGATGTCTTCGAGAAAGCTCACTACCCAATCCACTGGCTATATACATAAGTGCTCGTAACTACGTCGAAAGGTGGGCAGCCTACCGAGAAACTACTGTTCTGGGCTAGCCTAACAAAAGAACCAGCTTCTTCGTTAACTTTTGTTCACCACGCTTGGCTGGCTTACGCTCTGCTAGCTTTCACTCAAGATTCTGGCGCCCATACCTGTCTGATTTGAAGCCATCTGTGTATCATACTAGCCCACCCTGTGGTACCTTAGATATAGTCTAGTTTCTTGTATATTCAAGGAAGGTGGCTCAAATTTGGAGATCTTAAGAGGCATTCCGGAATCTCTTCTGCAATGTTGACAATTAAACAATGCCGCAATTTTTATTCTACCTCTAGGTGAAGTGCTACCAAATTGAAGAGAGTTTCCAAAACTGGCATTGACTGGGACTCATAGACTTCCGCATGTTCAGAATCATGGGGTCAACGGTAGTACAGGATCTGTCAGGCGGATGCCTGATCATCCGAATGGATGAGTAACGTATGGCCTTCATCGAACTGTACCTGGCGACTTGGCCTTTTCCTTTTTCATAAAATTCCATACCACAAATTTTAGTGAGCTTTCAACTCAAAATAAGGTTTGAATACAGTTGAGGTGAGAGAACCAAATCGCAAGTTTATGTATTAGGATCCGGTAACATTGGAAGAACTTTTTTGAGATAATTCTTTTGAACTGGAAATCGGATCTTTTGAAAGATACAGATTCAATGAGTCGGCTCTCGTTCAAGATCCGGGTTTGCCGGTTTCTACTTCTAAGTAGGTCTAGGTTTGTTGTGAAACACCTATAGTTCTGCCTGCGAAAGGTCGGTTATATCGCGTACTTTACAAAATCCCCTTCTACTCGAAGATTTTTTTCACATATTATTTATCGCTCTCACCCCTTGGCAATCCCTTTAAAAAAATACTTGTTAATTGTTTTATTTCATTAACAAATCCCCGGAGAATATTAAATTCCTCTCTATTCAAGTAAGCAATCGAGTATTCCTTTAATCAAATTTAACATTTAAGTAGGTTAAATCCTTTTTTTGATGATTAATGTTAAAATTCCGATGTTACTTCCATGTCGATCTTGCTCAATTTCTTCCTAAAAAATATTTTTACATAGTTTTTTACATGTAAAATTCGATCGACTATAAATAAAATGAAGAGAATCTTTCACAACGAAAAAATTTTTAGATTATTAAGTATATTTAAGCAATATGTAGTATTGTAATATATTACAATATTATATTATTTATTGTTTATTTGGTTTTTGACAGTGATGATGCTTTATCTATATAGCTTTAACTAAATAATATATACTTTTGTAGCTTTCAAGCTTCCCTGAAGTATTTTATATGTACTTCTTTTGAATAACTATTATTTTTCTTATATGTATATATAAAGATTTAAATGCATTTTTAACAATTGTTTTTATATATTTAATAATTTATTTTTATTAATTTTCTTTAATGCTAATGTCAAAAACTTAAACCATGTTATTTTACTAAATATATATATTTTAGATCCATTATATCTAGCTTATATTTACAGTACAATATTAAATGATATAATAGCTCTCTCTCTCTCTTTGGTAGTAGACACGATATACACATAGCACTGTTCTAGAAACATCCTTAATTAGTATCCAAAAATATAAAAC
This sequence comes from Thereva unica, assembly GCA_949987705.1. Classification (NCBI taxonomy): domain Eukaryota; kingdom Metazoa; phylum Arthropoda; class Insecta; order Diptera; family Therevidae; genus Thereva; species Thereva unica. Next base: position 13,152,017 of record OX465285.1, read on the forward strand.
AAAAAAATGAAAACAAAAACAACAACAGTACGTCTTAAAAGCGCCGACGCAACATGCTATAATATTTAAACCGTCGTTAAAAAACCGTTAATATCTACCTTTAATACTACTACTACTACTACAGCACGCAACTGATCCTTATATTAAATTTAATATATACACACACACACGATTGCATTTATTATAAAAAAAAAAAATAAAAATAAATAAATAAACAAAATATTGTATGCTTTCATTTTTAAACCAAAAAACAATTGTAAGGTTTAAATAAAAATAATAAGTCCTATTTGTGTTCCTATTACTCCACAGTGAATTTAATTTATTAATTTTATTTATATTTTATTTTGAAAAATATTTAAACTCATATTTATTTAATTTTGAAAGAAATTTTTCAATAAAATAAAATTTTCTTTTAAAAAATATTTAAAACAAATAATAAATAAAAAAAATGCAAGCAAATATTAAGCACTAGAAAAAACAAACAATTATAATTCTTTAGCTAAACAATTTTTAGTCACGTACGTAACATATCGTTCAAGAACAAAAAGTTACATTTTAAATGTCAAAAAAAAAAAAATAAATAAATTAAAAAATCCCCCAAAAAAAACGAATAAAATTTTAATTTAAATTAAAAACAAAAAGTGAATAAATTAACAATTAAATTAAAGAAAGTTGTGAACAAATTGTAACGTTTAGAGCAATAATAACAAAAACAAACAAAAAAGTGTATTTTTAGAAGAAAAACAAAAAAATGTTAACTTTAGAATCTATACTCTATATTTTACCTTTAAATTAAAAAACAAAAACAAAATTAAGAATAAATTGATTATATTAAAAAAAATAAAGAGAAAGTCTGGTTAGACAGTAAGAGAAATTTTACGAATGTTGAAGAAAGATTAAATAAAAAAACAAAAAAGTTAGGAGAAAAGAGATTTTTAAGTTTCTAAATTATATATTCTATTTTTTTTACTAAATACATTACATATAATATATAAATTGACTATCACCTGTTCTGTTTGAAATTGCAAATCAAAAAAAAAAATTAACCTAAAAAATAAAAGTGGTAATAAGGGGCCATTCATAAATTACGTCACACGTTAAGGGAGAGGAAGGGGGTCGACGAAGTGTGACATTGTGTGACAAGGGGTAGGAGGGGTTCTAAATTTCGTTACGTCACATTTAAAAATATAATATATCTAAGTACAGTAATACCGCGCTTTACGCGAGGGATACTTTTCGCGAAAACTCTCGTTAAGTGAAATTAGCGTATATAGGAGGTTGCATTTAAGTAGAGATGCGCCAAATATGGGTTTGCCGAATATTGGGTCAAAAATGAACCGAACCGAACATTCGGTCGAATTATTCGGTTCATTTTTGCGCAGTAAACAGGTTCATATAAGTCGGCTAGATGCTCTGCGAGTGGTAGCATTGGCCTACCCCCTACCCTTTCAGCACTTCGCGCTATCTCGACTCGCTTACTTAAGACGTCCCTCTTCTTTTATTTGCAATTTCTCGCGTGATAAGAGCTATCGCAAAAAAATATGGGACTAGAGCACGATTGTGGGGAAATGACAATTCTATAAGCATTGAGGCCCTCCGCACATGAATCGACTGATTTGCAACCCCAGTTTCAAACTGGTTTCACAATAACCACGCTCACACCCAGTTTGCAGCCAAAATGAAATCTTTGTCCACACACAACCGCAACTGATTTTTGATCAATCGGTGTTCTGTGTCCACAAATATTTAGTCAAGAAGATATTGCTGAATAAACTTTGACACGTGCAAATGCAACCACGCAACTGAAGCTGGTGACACAATATAGTAGTGTGTGTATTCAAAAGCGACTTGAAGGAATATTCCGTGAATGGAATGTATGCAACGCAAATGCCGGTCAACTTTTTCCATATTGCCGCATTCGACATAGCACACACAAGCATACGTTACTTGCATTTTTGGGTTATGTGTAAAAGCCGGAACGATATGCAACCACGCAATTATGAGTCAGCAAAAACTCGCGGCATATCATGGGATCGCTGAATGCAACGCAAGTACACAGTACACCGACCGGCAAGAACAGTCGCAGGCAACCAGTTGCAAACTAGTTTCAAATCAGTGTCGTTTATGTTGAATCGTTTGTGGCTCCCCAATTTTTTAATTTTTGATTTTGTGATATGTTTACACAAAGTAGTGTTTGTTTCATTTACAAATACTACCTTTGTACGGTTCCAGAATAAAGCCTCTTTAACATATGTAAACTTTAAAATAATACTTTTAAAATATTCGGTAATTATTCGGCAAACTAACCGAATATTCGGCCGAATACGAACATTAAAAAATACGCCGAATATACCGAATACGAATATTCGGCCGAACATTCGGCGCATCTCTACATTTAAGCAAAGCCAAAAGCCAGTACAAAATGCAAATCCAGACTCTACGCATTTACACAATACGCATTTGAAATATATTTTTGCTGGGCTTGGAAATACATTTTTTTGAACAAGTCGTTATATTATATAGTGGTTATACTGGGTTTTATTTTAGTCTGTCATGTTTTCATTTTAGTCTGTTAAAAGTCTCAGAATATTACTTAATCCATTGACGCAGCAACACAAGGTGCCCCTTGGCATACGACATGAGAAAACAGCACGGCTACTATTGCCCGATTTCTTACCAAACGTCAGAATCTCAAAAATGTTCTAATTATTTTCTAGTTTTTGGTACAACTTATGATTTCAAATAAAACCATTTAACTTAAACGATTTTTTTACCATTCTTGGACGTACCATAATTAAACTTTGCTGGATTTTGTATGGATTTAGGATTGCGGATTGTATGGATTTAGGTTTACGCCGTCCTTTTCAAAATCAATTTGAACAGATGATATGTCCATTTCATACATTTGCTTTCGACAAAACTGAGGACATATTATCTTTGTGATGTAGCCGATAGCGCCGTTCACCAACCCTTTCGAGACGTCAACGTTAGCCACGAAACATAACTTTGGCTCCTAATAATATTCTCAATCTTTCGTCAGATATATCTGACTTTGAATTGATTTGGTTACCATTGTAAATATTGTTGAGTTAATTGGAACTGGTTTTCGTTCATGGACAAGTGTAGTGCTTCTTCTTTTTCTAACTCAATAGGCTCAAATTGTTATATGTGGAACGCGTATTAGTTATGCATACCATATTGCCAGCGCCATTTTAAATTAAATTAAAACCTGCACCAACCTTCCCCCCATTTCAGTGGGCAAGGATAATATAACAGCTGATCCATATCTTAACATCCTCGGCGTGACTTTATCCAACGATTTGCGCTGGAATAACCACATACTCCAAATCACCAAACAAGCGTATCAATGCCTCGGCTTCCTCAAGAGATGCAAGTTTCTCCTTCATCCAGCTGCCTTGGCTACAATCTACAAAGCCTTCATTCGGCCCCGCCTTGAATACAACTCGTATATCTGGGCTGGGCGGGTGCCCCCAAAACCACCTTGGCTTGGCTAGACAAGGTGCAAAACCGCGCCTTCAAACTCATTGGCGATAGCACCCTTTGCTCCTCTATCGATCCTTTAAGCCACCGTAGGAATGTAGCAGCGCTCAGCAAGTTTTACCGCTATTACCATTGCGACTGCTCCACTGAAATCAAAAACCTCCTGCCTACACGGCAATTTTTTTCCCGCAACACAAGACTAGCCAACTCGGCTCACCCCTTCACCCTGCAGCCCTCCCCTTCACGCACATTACGGTTTAGCAGTTCGTTTATAAATAGAACAACTCGATTGTGGAACTCTCTTCCGCAGTCGGTGTTTCCGAGCTCATATAACATCTCATAGTTCAAACGCAAGGTTCGTCGACATCTACTCATACACCCTCCAGACTCCTAACCTATCCTATCCCATCAATCCTTCAGATCAAGCTTACTACTACTCATTGCACCATGACTTGTACGACATGACGGACTAGTAGTACAAAGGGTGACCCCTCAGCTTAATCTTACCCCAAAAAAAGGACGGGGGAGGGGTCAAAAATCATCAAATTCGTGTGACGTAATTTATGGATGGGACCCTAACCTAAAAAATAAAAGTGGTAATAATGTGTTTATACTCGTATATAAAAGAAAAACAAAAGCTGAGCGTACAAGATACAAAACAAAAAAAAACTACAAAACAAAAAAAAACAAATAAAATCTCTAATTCAGGAGCCTTGAAACAATGGAAAATGGGAAACTTGTGCTAATAATAATAATTATTATTAATATTAAAAGAAAATAAATACAAATAAAAAATTTCACGAAAAAACATTTAAAAAAAATATAAATAAAATTTCCAAAAAAAAAACCAAATGTATGCAACCATAGGAAATAATATTATATAATTTTTTTCAAAAATATAAAATAATAAATAACAAAAAAAAAACACAAAATAGATTATTAAATAAATTAAATAAATACAAATAAATAAAGAGCAAACAATTTTCTTAGAGTAAAAATAACATTACAAACAAAAAATACTTGAAGAACGTGTAAGCAAAACAACAATTATTATAAAATTAATAAAAAAACAAAATGGAAACAAACAAAACAAACAAAAACAAAAAAACAAACAGAAAACTTTTACTTACGAAACAAAAGAAAAATTATATATATATATAAATAATATATATAGATATAAATATATATATTAAAAAAATAAATATAGAGATATAAAGTATATAACGTATATAGGTTACACACTATTTTTGTATAGACTCAGAAAAAAATTATGTACATTTAAAAATGAAATACTTGAATATAGGAAGAAACTTTGAAACAAAAAAAAACTAAAAAAAAAAACAAAAAAAAACAACAAAAATATAGGACTTTAAAAGTAAAAATTTTGATTAAAAATTGTAAATTTATAAAATTTGAAAAATAAAATCTAAAGAGAATAAACTATATTTAAAGATTACAACAAACAAACAAACAAACAAAAAAAAACAAACAATAATTTGCTCATATATCAAAGTCTTTTAAAAACCAAAAAAAAACAATTATTAAGAACATTATTTAAAAAAAATTTAAAAAAGGAAAATAAAATTGATTTGAAGACTAAGAAAATAGTTTTTATGTTTTGTTGATCCCTTTTTCGTACTTTTTTTAGGTTTTCTTTAAGAACTGAAGAGGTGAGCCCAAGAAAAAATAAAAAATGGCCTTACAACGGGCGAACGCCGGCCACTTGGCTTTTTAAGGGATATATGGTGGTTGCAGAGTTTTTAAATATTGAAACTGTCTCCCATCTTCTCTGTACATTTCCGGTCCTTGCGAGGAAAAGAAGGGCTAAAAGAAAACCCTCATTCAAAGCACCAAAAAGACATGCACAGCCAAAAAATGTCGTTCAGATCAACCTCCAACACTCCAAAATAACCATAAACAAACTTAAGATTTTCATAAAGGAGGAAAATCTGGATGTCGCCTGAATACAAGAGCCCTGGGTACGAGGACGGAGCATAAAAGGGCAGGGCTCTCGGGCAGGCAATACAACACCTTTTACTGCCGCTCGAATCAAGACAAGCCAAGATCCTGCATTTTGGTTAAAAGGAACATCGAAGCCTTCCTCTGACCGAACTTTAGTTCAACGAACCTAACAGTAGCTAGGTTGGAGTTTGGAAGGGGAATGGTCTTTACTTGGTCTCAGCCTATTTGGCTCATGACCTGCCTGCACACGCAGCACTAAAAAACAGTAGTTTACTCGAATGGAGCCAACCTGATCGAGGGGTGCGACACCAGTGGGAGAGCAACGAAAATAACGAGAGGAGAGAGTCACTTCCAAGGTTGGGAGGAAGATTATATCAATAATTTTAACCTAGCAGTATGTAACCGGGCAACACCTCAACCTTCGTATTTCCAAGCACGAAGAATTTCCAAGGTTGGGAGAAGTGTTGGACATGACGCTGTCCATGGACACAGAAACACTTAAAGTAGAAAATTGGAGGATATCAGATCAAGTGTCCTTCTCGAACCACCGATAGATACGCTTCAAGGTAAATCTGTAGGTTGAAGCTCCCCAATCGTACAAAAACCCAAGGAGTGACTGGAAGAAGATCGGTCAGTTCTCTCTAGAGAGTGCCTACATGAAATTATAGACCTTATAGAGGAAATCGAAGATAGAGTCAATACTTTCGAAAACGCTATGCGGTCGGTCCTGCCAAATGAGGCGGAGCAAAAAAAACTTCCCTCCGTGGTGAAATGAAGATCTATCGAAACTGAGGAAGATAACAAGAGAGACTTTCAATAGCTGTTACAAACAAGTACTGTCTAAAACTGTACAAAAAAAGACATTGCTGCAGCCAAGTCAAGGGTATTGCCGATCTATATAGAGTCTTGCAGATCATGCAAGACCCTGTCCAAAAACACTTCAGTTCGTCCTTTATAAAAAAAATGCGAACGGAGGTTGGGCAGAACCGCAGACAGAAGATCGAAGCATCATGGAACGAACAGAGACATTCTTGGGAGGAGATTTCCGCTATTATTGCGGCGAAAAAGGTCCTCTGGCCGATTAAAAGCTTGTCCACCTTCACAGCACCCGGCCCGAATGGCATACCACCTGAGGCATTAGATAGAAGCTAGATAAATCAAAACGATTTTGGCAACCGAGATATTAATCAAACACGCCAACAAGGGTACACCACAAGAAAGCGTCCTCTCCACTTTATGTACTGTGGTTAGTAACAATAAATTGTATACTACAATTGCACTTTTTTAAAAAGGTACTCCGATAAATCCAGCTTCCTGGACACTTTCCTCGGGTCAGGTTGTTCAGACCAATTAAGCGATTTTCCGAGGAATGTGAAATTTTATTACCAGGGTCCCGAGAATGCGAATAACTATTTCCCATCCAAAAAACCACGGTCGATATTTGCTATTTTGTAGAGTGATACCTCGTTGGAAAGAGCTCGCCCTTCTGAAGGCAGATATATCTAGCTTTGTGGAAAATGATAATTTCTGGTCTGCGACTAAGCCGAAAATTGGTTCGAGTTATTGCTTTAACCAGACTGGATCAGATGTCATGATTTTCTTAATAAAATATCAGTGGATGACATCAAAAAGAAAAAAGGCCTTTTTATAATAAATTAAGAAAACAAAATATTCTCGAAATAATAAATCAAAATCACCGCATCAATAATTTATTTGTAGAAAATTATAAAACAAAAAAAAACACATCACATCGATATTAATGAAAGTAAAAGATTGCATATTTTTAAGAGCCCAGTATCAAAACGTGAAAAAAATTTACGTTTTCTCATGACCGCAGGGATCCTCTATCTAATGGAAGAATTTACAATGCAAAGTTTTGCATATTTATATGAACAAATTTCCTCACTTCGCATTGTAATTTCTGACATTACATACAGGATCCCTGCGCTCACCAAAAACGTAAAAAATTTCCGATTTAGTATTAGCAAAGCCTAAAACCATGCAATTTTCCGTTTTCATGACTTGAAGAGGCTTTGTTCATATTTTTGCAATGTTTTTCACTTTCAATACTTATAACAAATAAAAAACACCTTTTTTACGAATGAAATTTAATTAAAAATTCAACAACATAATAAGTAAGTATATGAGAATGTTCATTTTTAATATTTTTAGCGTAACTAATTGTTTTTTTTTTAATTTTTATTTATTTGATACATTTAGTAGAGACAAGACCTCATTTTGTGTTTCGGCGATCGATGAGTTTATCGGAGATTCCTTCCCGTTGTCCGTTGATTAACTTGCGTTGGTCGTTGGCAGCTGCATTTTTATTGAGATTCCTTCATCTCTAATTTATTGCACTAGAAATTAAAGCGAATTAATTATTTTTAAAAGTTAAGCAAACAAATTGCAAATTACCATAGTCGGCTCCTTTCCTGTTAGTGAAATTTTTGTTTTCTAAAAGAGTCACGATTGGTGATAATAATGTCGCAGGCTGCTCGGGTTGTGGATGGAGTGGCGATTACGATATTGGCTTTGATCTTGAAAGTATAAGCAGCTTCGATGGATGATTTCCACAATTTGATTTCCTTTTTTCGTCCAACTTTGTAAATTGTATTAGATTTAGGCTTTAGGCTCCTGCTGTGGTTATAGATCCATTTTTCCATTTCCTCTAGAAGGGCCCTCTGGAAATGCTGGGAATACCGTGCTGAAATATAAAATACAGGTTTCCTGGAATGCAAAACATTTCGCATCAAAAAAAGCGGGTAAAAAACTTAATAAAAAAGTTGGAGCTGCATATAAGGGGCTAGTCTTCTTTATGTCAGGATCACTTATCGATTCTCGAGGAAGTAAAACTGGAGCCAGTCCGATATCACTCCTGCCACTCTGGACCTTTTTTGACGATTTATTAGAGCTGGATCAGAACGGCAGGTCAGCAGGCCCTTCTTTAGTGAAAACATGGCCTTTTGGTATATGTACGTACAATTCAAAATTAATAATGGGATAGGGATGGATGTATCATGACAAATCCCATAGCAGGAACAACAATGTTAGGCTGATGTGGATTCCAGGCCAAGAAGGTCATATTGGAAATAAAATTGGCTAGAGTAGCGGAAACTCACCACTTATTGGCCCGGAACCTTTCGGATTTTTAGTCAGCTGCATATAAGTCGGGCTATCAAGAATTAGGTTGACCGACTATTTTGTCATAGAAACCTCAAGCTAAAAATAATACCAGAGCTCCTCACGGATCACTGTTCGCTCATTTTTGTTATATATAGTAGGTACAGTCAAATTAAGCTGAAAAAAGCGAAATAGCGGAAATGTTTGGGTACAGGCTGAAAATTGGCACGGAGCTTCCTTTTAGGGTTCTTAATAAGGGGTTATAAAGTCTACCGATTTTCTACCCCGGGAACCTTTCTTTCTAGGGGGTTTTAGGGTCAAAATATCTGTTTTTTGCAAATGCATCTGAAACCGTAAGCCCTATCATAAAAAAATGTTCACTAAGTTTGTAGCTCATATAATTTTCTACAAAAAATGTTATTAGACATTTTGCCGTACGTATTGCCATTCATGAGATATCACCGTTTTAAAGATTTAAAATATTCATATGAACTCATTCATGACTTGTATAGGTTTTCCGACGTTCAAGTTGGACTACTTTTCTAATTTTTTCAGGGGTCATTGCTGGATGTATTTGGAGGAAAAATGTGTTCTAGATAGGGGGCTAACCACTAAGATACAGGGTGTTCGCGAAAAAACAATGTCTTTTTTTGTCATTTATTTAGAGTTGAATAACTCCTAGACCAATTATCGTAAACCAATATACTTAGACTCATCTTTTAGGTCAAAGTGTATTCTTTTATTTGATATAAAGATCAGGAACTTGAGTTGCTCCGTTTAGAAGATATGTAGGTTCAAAGCATGAGCGAAATGTTTAAATGCCTAATGATATTTTTTATTCAATTTTACATTCACAGCTTCAAAATTCAAGCAACATATTTTATCACAAATCCTGCAGAAATCAATACACTCACTATCTGACATAATTTAGATGTAATTTTGTATTATTGTTCCAATTTGGACCATTTGGTAAAAAAAACAGAAAATATACTTTAAATTGAATAAAAAAATATCATTAGGCTTTTAAACATTTCGCTCATGCTTTGAACCTACATATCTTCTAAACGGAGCAACTCAAGTTCCTGATCTTTATATCAAATAAAAGAATACACTTTGACCTAAATGATGAGTCTAAGTATATTGGTTTACGATAATTGGTCTAGGAGTTATTCAACTCTAAATAAATGACAAAAAAAGACATTGTTTTTTCGCGAACACCCTGTATCTTAGTGGTTAGCCCCCTATCTAGAACACATTTTTCCTCCAAATACATCCAGGAATGACCCCTGAAAAAATTAGAAAAGTAGTCCAACTTGAACGTCGGAAAACCTATACAAGTCATGAATGAGTTCATATGAATATTTTAAATCTTTAAAACGGTGATATCTCATGAATGGCAATACGTACGGCAAAATGTCTAATAACATTTTTTGTAGAAAATTATATGAGCTACAAACTTTGTGAACATTTTTTTATGATAGGACTTACGGTTTCAGATGCATTTGCAAAAAACAGATATTTTGACCCTAAAACCCCCTAGAAAGAAAGGTTCCCGGGGTAGAAAATCGGTAGACTTTATAACCCCTTATTAAGAACCCTAAAAGGAAGCTCCGTGCCAATTTTCAGCCTGTACCCAAACATTTCCGCTATTTTTACTATTTTTCCTGTACTAATAAGCAAAATATGGTTTCTGACGGAGCAAAGGGTGGAAGCAACGCTTGATCGATGGATAGTCATCATACTGCAAACCAGAGAGATTCATGCGAATCTTAGAAGTTGTAAAATTATCAGAAGGGTTAGTAGAGGCACACCGCAGTAGTAGGGGACATTTTTACTAGGGAAATCGCCTGTATGTCACCCAAGCAAGGCAGGGTACGTTCACACATTTTCTAGAATAAAGGGAGCAAAGTTGGGGTTTTAAAAATTGTAAGGCCAAAAAAACGGGCAATTAAATTGGTGGTCATAAAGAGTGCCAATAACATACTCAGTAGACCAGTTGTCGTTCAATTGTGTAAGTCAAGCAGCATTGGATATGGTTAGTGCGTAGTTAGGATACTGGTTGGTAAAACAACGGTCGCGTTTAGAATGGTCTATGCCGCACAACTGTACGAGTTTAGGCAGGGTCCAGAGAGTTGCATATGCAGCGCAGAAGCATTGCGCCCAGCATCAAGAAACACGTTAAATACCATCCTCAGCCTTCGTTTATTGGACCTCCACACTAAGAACCTAGTTTCTTGTAGCGCGATCAGACTCAAAGGAAGTGGGTATATTGTAACGGCGGGACACTATCCTCTTGCGTCAGATTCATTGGGTAGTCGAAACCTGCGTGTGGTGAAAGAAACCAATGCTATCGACTGAGGGACGTTCGGACGTACTTGATTTTTCGGAGCCTCAGGAAGAAGATCAAGAACCGACAAACCAAGCGAAGCCGATGTGGAGTGGCAATAAGTTAAGAAATGTGTTCTAATTTAGTTCATACACTAAACTGACCGAGGTCCAAGTGGAAAGCGGCTAGTAGCCTGAAGAAGATGCAATTATAACCGTGAGTGCAAAGTTTAGTAGACGTGAATTCGAAGTTGGCCACTACGAGCAATTAGCTTAGGGTTCGCATAACAATCTTGCAAAAGAAAATAAAGTTCAATAGGCTTCGGTGGGCATACGCTGGAAAGATGGTGCATACCAGGACGCCCAGAACTTAGGGCGTTATCAAATTGGATGATATCGGCTCAGAATCAGGACCAGTGGATAGATCAGTTGCGAGGAGCCTTAAAGTAAGCAAGCAAAATCTTAAATAACTTTTTCCTAGGTTCGACCACTTTTATAGTTAATTTAAATTTACAGTGTTACTAAATAAAAAAGGTTTTTTGTGGTACATATAATATTTTTCATATTGTTAGTGATAACTTTAAGGATACATCAAAAACTAAGTAAATTTTATATCTCAATACACTTGGAGCCGTTAATTGATAATAAACCTAAGAAATATCATTCTACTCTTCTCCTACAATAAAAGTTTGTGCTGATTGATGCCTCTATCATCATATGAAATTAATCTCCTAAAATATATAGGCCAAGGCTATAGGATTATTGCGTAGCAAGGACTATCATAATGAAATTCTAATGCATGTGGTGTATACTCTTAGCAATTAGGAAGATTTCCTCTTGGTGTCGTGCCAGAGTCATAACATATGTATGTGTATGTGTACACGAAATCACTTGCATTTTAGATACACATATAATGTACTAAGGTCATTACTTAATTAAATTTCCGGATTAGTGGGCTTTTATCCTTCTCTAGATCTACAATATATACAATCTGATTCCCAGTTTTAAGAATTTGATAATAATATTGAAGAAAGGGCAAAAGGCAATCATCTGTCTCAATAACTCGGAAGAGTTTTGTTCATATTTAAAAGGAGCTCAAGCATTTTCTGCTCAAAGGGCTGTAAATGCTGTTATAAATGCTGTAAATAAAAAAAATCCACCCACTCACTCTCTCGAAATTCCGGAAACTTAATTCTCTGATTTCGATTTTCTACGCATCTGCCATCAGCTGCTGTGTATATGGCAAAGCGAGTTTTTATGACGTCAAAACTGGCATTTACAGCATTCTGTTGATGATAACGAAGCTCCCCCGTAATCCATGCGAAAAAGGAGATTTACGTGCACATCGACCAGAATACACGTACTTACACGACGACTACACTATACATTCGCCAACCCCCTTTTGAGAGTACGGGCATCGACACTAGATGTACATAGCTGCTAGATGGGGCTGGGGGGAGATTCAAACTTTTAAGCAATCCAAACATTAATTAATCATCAGTGCTCCCAACTCGGTTTATCTATCATTCAAAGGCCCCAAGAGCCGCCAGACCGGAGAAAGTAGGAGCTTTCGAGTAGATTCCGGCGAAACTTGGTTATTTGCAGTAGAGAGAGACTTCGCAGTTTTTTTCCTTGTTCTTGCCGCTGCTGCTGTTATAATTCCGACGTGATTAAATGCGAAAATAAATAAAAGTCAATAGGGCAGTTCCCATGGTAATTGCGGAGATTGCTAGTCTCGTGTGTAGTGGAATTGTAGTTCTTGATATAGTATATAGAACGGAATCCACTGTGGGTGGGATTTGGGGGATGTAGCGTCCTTGTTCTCTACATAATAAAAAAAAATCACTATCTTTGCCTGAGTTGAACTTGAAAAGCTTGGGAAATCCTCATACTTTTATCCTTCTGAAAATAGGCAGTTGTGTATCATCCAATCTTTAGTGGATAAGGAGGCAAATTCCTCGCAAAAAGTCACCAGATGACCCGTCACGGTGGGCATAAAGAAATGAAGTCCAACCGAATACGATTGAAATTCTGAAGGACTAAACTTGGGGATAGCATGAAAGTTTTATATGTCTTCTGACGTCAAGCCTTGATGGAAGGATGAGCTATAAAAAAGTTTCTTTTGGAAGAGAAAAGGTTATGTTTTTTTTTATTTAGGGATTTTCTGATTTTATTTCGGCGAAATCATTTCCATCCCATATCAGTCCCAATGACAAGTAAATATGAATAAATAATTATCTCTACTTTTTAAATGCGCAACATCAAATTATGTATTTCTACTTTTTTTTTTAGTGATGACTGATGACGGTCCTCCAAAAATTGGAATATCGTCGCGAAGAGATAATTATTATTATTTGAGTAATATTGGTACAAAAGATTGATTTTTCAAGTAGTACAACAAAAAAGGGGAAAATACTAAGCGCTGCCAAAAGGAGCAAGAATGTAGCGCTTCCAGGTCAGCTTTCTGGAAGCACTCACCACATACTCCCATTTTTTTGCTTTATTTTTCTCAAGTTTTCTCTTATTCCCCTTATTTGGGAAATTTGTCGTTCTTGTAAAACCGCGTCAGCTGTGATATACTATTTCTGGTGAAAAAAATAAGTGAAATTTTATTATTGAATTAATGCTGTTGAATAATTATTTTAATAAATGTATTTCAGCCATTTGTGCAAAAATTAGTTATTGAAACTGAAAAATTATTATGGATTGGATTTCAGCCAAATAGCGTTACATTGATACTATGCGTCACGAAAGCTTCAGGAGCTCCGCGAAAGCTTCATTTTCCAAGCTTCGATTACGCTTCTTCAACAACAAAATATAACCGCTTCGCTCTGATGACATGTCTGTGTTAAAAGGAAAGAAATTGTGATATAAATAAGAAGCGCGTTGGCATTCCTTTTCAGTGCTTCAGAATCTGTTCAAAAGCGCTTCAATTCCCTGCTGGGTATGTTCGTAATAGGCTCCTACACCGTGCAACCGATCTTCCATATGCTAGCTACATTAAAACTTAGAACATAGACATATTAGTTTCTAAAGCCACTCTTAGATGGCGCTGTTATGGAAATCCACGCATAGCTTTCGTTGAAAATCTTCGCATAGCTTTGAATTTTTTCATGAACGTCCGTGAGGGTCTCCCATGGTGCAGCTCAAAGCCCAATTTTTTAAATTCAAAATGGCCGCAGAAATATGGTTGAAATTGTTAATTTTATTCTGGGGTTTTTAAGGCCGCAAATAATAAATTTGTGGTCAAAACTTATACAAGGTTTTTGAACGCACTTAGTGTCGTTTTCAGACGACGTCGAATTGCGTGAACTGGCCCCTGTACATGTTCGCCGCATGCCAAGAGCGTGTATAGGGCCGGTCTGGTATACCGGTTTTCAATTCGTTTTGCAATGCCATTGAGTGAAGCCAACCTTGCGAGCAACGACTGCCCGGACAGAGTCTAGAAAACACTGCGCAGGCAACCGTAGTACACGCAGAGATACACTGTACGGTGTTACGGAAGGAATTGATTTTCGAACTTGCTCCGGTCGCTTTTTGAAAAAAGCATACAAATTTCTGTGCTATAAAAGAGTTTCAAAGTGCACTTTCGCGTTGACTTTGGGATGTAAACGCGGCTTAATGCTACGAAATTTGAATCAACCACGTCTGTGCAATGGTTAGACCAGGTCCAGTTATCTTTTATAAAGATACTCTCCCTCAATAATTAAGTACTTAATTACAGAACTGAACTAAGGCTTGGATTTTTCAGCAATCGTTTCTGTTCGAACAGGAACAAACTCATCAAACAAGGTCTGCATAAGCTCCTCAAAAAACTTGATTTTATCATCAACGTCGGTCAATGTTTTCCCAGGGTAAACGCTCACAACATTCAACTAGACCACGACGATCAGCGTTAGTAAAGTCAAGGTAAGTAATTATTGTTTTAGCAGGTTTAGATCCAACTGGAATATTGTAACAGACACATAATATGGTCTAGGAAACTTGGAGCGGAATTTTCTCCGAGTTGCAGGACACTTCAACGTCCAAGAATTCAATCACAGAGATTTTGGATTGACAGACACTTTAAGCATTTCGCAAATCTTTGGTATAGATAGTAAACACTCCGCCAATACGATTCCGGAGATCATTGTGAAACACCCGATAACCATCAAGAGATATGAAAGAGGATGGGACTGAACCATTCAACCAAGTTTCACATACAACCAATGCATGAATTCCTACATTGAGAAACGAATGATAATGAAATTAAAACAGAAAGGTAAACAAAGAATAGAAAACAAGCTAGAAGAAAGAAATTTAAAAAAAAATAACATTATCATAATCATTCATACGCTTGCCCTTAGCATGGCCTCAAATTTCAGGCGGATGGATTATTATCTGAAATCTTAATTAGCCAAAAAGTCTCAAGAAAAGTTTTGTGTTGAAATACTAATAATATCATCAAGATGTCCAACCAGCCAAGGTGACCATCCAGCATGGTAACTAACCCACAAAGTCATACTTTTCAAAATTACTTACCTCTACTGTAGGTAGTTACATCTGTCACCCTTTGTGTATCAGAGTGGAACACTCGCATTTCATCATGGCATCATTGATTTAATTAAATGTCTGCGCGGATTCCCCGAAAACTCTTCATGTTTCAGCTACCAAACAAAAACAAATGGTAACAAAAATAATGACCATAATAATCCATTCGTTATACCGAAATCTTTTATCATCCACAAAAAAAAAACGTGAAAAGTCCTTATGTAATCAAACAAGCCGAAGTGCTATACTCCGCTCCCGAACACCATAATTAGAGACCTTTGATCTTGTTAATCCAGAAACTCTGCTAGTATCTAGTAATCAAAGAGTTGCACGTGAACATTGTTATGTGATTTGATTAATTCCCTTGTAACAACCGAACAGAGACAGTTACAGACAATCTGGATGCCGCCGTTGTATCTTGTTTGGATCCAGCACGAATGAGGTGGAACGTGGAAGCTGAGGTGCATTTGTGATATAGTGCTGGAAAAATGGACATAAACTATGCCTAATTACTCTGGGACAGAAGAAAAACTATCTGTTTTATTTTTCGCTATGGTGCATGTTGTGTGAAAGTGTTATCTGCTGTTAAGATTAAAAATCTCATAATTGTGGGATTTTGTATATCGTGGGATTTATTAGCTTTCTTCTCACAATAAGTTTTTTGTTTATATTTCTTTATTGCTATTTTTTAAACAAATAATGCTGCCGCCATATGGAGCAAAAATGAGGGCATGTAGGTTTCACTTTTATAAACAGACCTTTGTATATGTACATCTCAGCTCAACGACGAAGCAGGTAAGGTATGCTTATCTGTTTCCTGCTAGAATTTATATCTAAATGTTACTCAATAAGATGCTTTATTACAAGTATGCAAAGTTACGTTCCATATTTACATAATCCCCATTTCCTTATTGCATTGGAGCGCAAACGGCGAACAAAGACCTAGGAAGGTGGTGACACTCGATTTAACACACACTTCAGACGAACACCTAGCAGCTCTGTTAGCAAGTGCTAATCCCAACTCCCCGCGGTGCCTCTTCGCAAGGAGCTAACGGGTGACGGTCTACTGCCGAATTCTCTGCGCCATAAGACATAGTTTTAAGTCGGTTAGGCTGAAGGAAAGCAATGCCTTGGAACCAAATTGACAACATGACGACGATCTTTGCTTTTCAATCCGGCATACGAATCGGATCATGGAATGTGAGAATACTGCTTGCTGATGGATGGCTGGATGAAATCCTCAACGAGATGAATTAGTCCCCAATCCTAAGTCCTCAAACGAGATGAATAAAATCAAGATCAAGAAACTTAGCGAGACCAGATGACTCAAACGGTGAGTCTTTCTTATATTCTGGAAGAAATGAAACTGAAACCTGAGGAGTGACGTTGGCGTAATACTCACCAAACGAGCCAGGTCTAGCCTCATTAGCTGCCAGTTGAGTTTGTCAAAAAATTCCAAGGGGTTCGGGAGTTATGGCCTCTTTTGTGATTTCCCAAAGGAGGGGCTGCAAATGCCCGTTATCTCGGGAAATACTGGTCAGCCCGGGGTGGGATTGAATTCACAGACTCCCTGGGAGGTCCCTAACAATTTCCCATTCAAAAAAGGACCCCTCCAGAAATTGCCCAAAACCGGGAAAATTTGGGCCGATTTTTCGAAAGTGCTCTGATGTGGATGAATGGGGCATCGTTGGAAAGGGCTCGCTCCCACGAGTTCAGAGCAGTTAAGTTTGTCAACAAATTCCAAGGGGTTCGGGAGTTATGCCCTCTTTTGTGATTTCCCAAAGGAGGGGCTGCAAATGCCCATTATCTCGGGAAATACTGGTCAGGCCGGGGTGGGATTGAGTTCACAGACTCCTTGGGAGGTCCCTAACAATTTCCCATTCAAAAAAGGGCCGCTCCAGAAATTGCCCAAAACCGGAAATTTTCAAAGGGGTACCCCTTGGGAAAATTTGGGCCAATTTTTCGAAAGTGCTCTGATGTGGATGAATGGGGCATCGTTGGAAAGGGCTCGCTCCCACGAGTTCAGAGCAGTTAAGTTTGTCAACAAATTCCAAGGGGTTCGGGAGTTATGCCCTCTTTTGTGATTTCCCAAAGGAGGGGCTGCAAATGCCCATTATCTCGGGAAATACTGGTCAGGCCGGGGTGGGATTGAGTTCACAGACTCCTTGGGAGGTCCCTAACAATTTCCCATTCAAAAAAGGGCCGCTCCAGAAATTGCCCAAAACCGGAAATTTTCAAAGGGGTACCCCTTGGGAAAATTTGGGCCAATTTTTCGAAAGTGCTCTGATGTGGATGAATGGGGCATCGTTGGAAAGGGCTCGCTCCCACGAGTTCAGAGCAGTTAAGTTTGTCAACAAATTCCAAGGGGTTCGGGAGTTATGCCCTCTTTTGTGATTTCCCAAAGGAGGGGCTGCAAATGCCCATTATCTCGGGAAATACTGGTCAGGCCGGGGTGGGATTGAATTCACAGACTCCTTGGGAGGTCCCTAACAATTTCCCATTCAAAAAAGGGCCGCTCCAGAAATTGCCCAAAACCGGAAATTTTCAAAGGGGTACCCCTTGGGAAAATTTGGGCCAATTTTTCGAAAGTGCTCTGATGTGGATGAATGGGACATCGTTGGAAAGAGCTCGCTCCCACGAGTTCAGAGCAGTTGAGTTTGTCAAAAAATTCCAAGGGGTTCGGGAGTTATGGCCTCTTTTGTGATTTCCCAAAGGAGGGGCTGCAAATGCTTATTATCTCGGGAAATACTGGTCAGCCCGGGGTGGGATTGAATTCACAGACTCCCTGGGAGGTCCCTAACAATTTCCCATTCAAAAAAGGGCCGCTCCAGAAATTGCCCAAAACCGGAAATTTTCAAAGTGGTACCCCTTGGGAAAATTTGGGCCAATTTTTCGAAAGTGCTCTGATGTGGATGAATGGGGCATCGTTGGAAAGGGCTCGCTCCCACGAGTTCAGAGCAGTTGAGTTTGTCAAAAAATTCCAAGGGGTTCGGGAGTTATGGCCTCTTTTGTGATTTCCCAAAGGAGGGGCTGCAAATGCCCATTATCTCGGGAAATACTGGTCAGGCCGGGGTGGGATTGAATTCACAGACTCCTTGGGAGGTCCCTAACAATTTCCCATTCGCATATGATGAATGCTTGACGCAAATGCGCCCGATGCTGATGCCGGATGATATATATATACATCGTCGACATATGAAAAGACCTACTTGTGGCCCCTGAGGATTTTGTGAAAGAGTTGTGTTGTATAGAAGGGTTGATCTTGTATAAAAGGGATCGTATTAGATTGGGATTGGTGTGGTATCGTGATCGCATTTAAGCGGCGATGATCTCCACAAGGTCACCATCTTAGGGCAGGCTTCTTTACCAAATCTAAGGGGCTTGACCAATTGCTCTTTGATGTTTTGTTCTTCAGATCCTTGGTATTTTGTGTATTTATGGAGACGTTCACTTCCAAGTCTATTAAAAATGTCGCCCCATACAAAGAATGTTTGTACGCTGCCATACCTAATGTTACCTCCTTTATGAGGTTTTCATATCCGCATGATTTCCTGTACCTTTTTGTGACTTTTCCGCTGAACTTCCAGTGGTAATAACATACCAAGCCCTGTAGGACACCTCTACTGCGGTCTTCATTCTCTGGATCTGGACTGGTAAATCTACAAGGACGCCATTACCTCTGTTAGCTACTCGACTTGCGCCTCCAACGCGTCGTAATAGGTGAGGTATGGCTGGGCGATTTTTCGCTTACTCCTGTAGTTACATCGTCCTACTACTTTTGGCAGAAGCCCCGAAATTCCCGCTATACTGTTGAAATCACAACTAAAAGTTCAAACGCACGGATTAGTGCCATCTCCTCCAACACCCCCTGATTCATCTCAACGATCGATCGCCAAACTAGGCGTGGTGTTAGACATTGCACCATAACGTCAGAACGACATGTCGGACTGGGTAATTTCGCAACTTATGACTTTCACATAAAAAAAAATATGAAACTTGCCAAAATTTTCAATACACCGAGTCACGTGAAGTGCGTTGTGATGGCATAGTTTTATAACAGTCCACAAATTGAAAAGGTATTTACTCTTAAAGATATTCGAAAAACCATACAGACAATAAATAAATAAATGCGATTTGAAAGAACGTTTGGCTGTATGCCAATGCAACTCAAAGTTTAAGATAAAAAAAAATTAAGTAAAATATGCGATCCATTCTGGTGCAGGTATTGTTAAATAATAATTACAAATACAACTTAAACTCCCAAATATTATGTCACATTGAAGATCATTGACATCCAAAAAAACCCAGCCTATACACCATGGCAAAAAAGCGCAATTTATTCTATGATTACAAACTAAAAAAAAAAATAGAGAACACCCAAAAAAGCTCAAACTCCTTGTACATAATGTAACAAGTGTTAATTATGCTTAATTAAAAGCTCATTTATCATTTATGTTAATCTCGTTATCATTCAATCAATCACTTACATTAGATCAATGCCTCTCTCTTCATTCTGTACTATGCAGCAAAATGCCTCTGACCTATGGGACCATTGGTAAGATCAAAACCCAAGAACAACATCACGCACGATGCACGACAAATTGACAGTAAATTGGCACAATATCAGGAATTGATTTCGTTTAATTCCATTATCATCACACAAATTCCTCGTTACGATAAAATAAAAGGGGTAAAAATAATGAATGATTGTCCATATATAGACAGTATATATATGTATATATACAATAGACCAGATAACATTTGGCCGCAAGTACACTATATTCTTCAGACTGTATTATTTCAGTTGAAATTCACCAATGGTCGCGATCGCGCATGCTCCCATGACTTTGTTTCGGGTGACAAGCAAAAAATCACTTTAGTTTTGTTCGTAACGTAAGTTGTGAGAACGTCTAGCGGCCGTTTTGTTCTTGAATGAAGAATATTTTGTCGGTTTTTTTGTGTTTTTTCTTGGCGAATTTTGGTTTTGGCAAAGTTCTTGCATATGCGAAAAACTCACGACAGTTTGTTTAGTCCTCCGAATTAGAGAGGCCGCTCTAACTTAGGTGATTTCTATTAATACAAAATAAAAATAAAATGAATAGGACCAACTTCACCCCAAACAAATAAAAAAAAAACAAACAACAAAATTGATTTTGAAATGAAAGTGAAAAGGTGCTGTCAAGGAATGATGTGAAAATTGTTAACTTTTTTTTTGTGCCAAATAAATTCTTTACGTATTTTCCCGCGGTGTCTTTTTTGTCTCTCGTTACGTTGAAATTTGTTCTCTTATACACAAATTTGTGATATTATAGTGCAAAATAACAAAAAAAATACACCATCTTAAAAATAGATAGAAAAAAAAACATGAACAGTGTTAAGAAGGTCTTTCATCCTGTCGCCAAGGAATTCCGGGTACAAAAATGTGGATTTAATCATGGCCCAATGGACGATTTCATTCGCTCACAGGTGGGTATTCTAGAAACACACATATATACACACACAAACAAAATGGCAGGTCTCTGTTTTTGTTATCTTCTTGGGTTTAAAAGATAAAGTGATATTGTATTTTTTTGGTTTTTTTTCGTTGAGGTAGAAATAATTTATCATTATTTTGTAGTTATACCGGTAACGTGATAAGTAAGATATAGATGCTATAGTATACAACTTAACCTTGGTATGGTAGAAAAAAAAACCGATTCAATTTCAATTATTAAAGTGCTGATGGAATTATTTTCGGTTAGTTTTTTTTTTGGGGGGTTTTATCAGGAATCACTTTTCAGATGTTTGTAATCTTTTCTTAATAAATGCTCACCGGGAAATTAAAGATAAGATTGATTCGATACTAGCTAGAGCTTAATGACATAATTTTTTCGCGGTATTTTGTAATAGATAATAGAGTGATAGTAAGGAACCAATTTCTAATAATTAAAATTAAAAAATTATAGATGAAAATGAGAGTCTTAAGCAGTGGTGGATCCAAGGGGGGAAATCTTGAAAAATACCACCCAATTTTTAACTTCTGCTCTGCTCTTTAACGGCAGCTCTGAGCCTAGTTTGAATAGTTGAATTTTTGAAAAAAAAAAAAAAACCCAGCTTAATAGAAACCCCATTTTAGAACCTACATCTAGCTTCAATAACTTTGTAATCTATTTGTTTCACACATTCCCTACGGTTAGACTTGAGCAGGACTTATGCGAGGCAGGACTTTTGTCCCTTACACCAAGGTAAATTGTACTGAGGTCTAAATTTTTTTAAATGTACTACTTATTGACAACAATGGAGCCAAACGTAAAGAAACTGATCCCATCTCGTCGCATTCATCCTGCTCACTAAAAATTATTTAAGTGTTAAGTAGATACTATTTAAAACTTTTGTTTTTCTAAAATTAATGTTATGTATACGTACACTCTATTAAAATTTAAAAATGTGTTCTTAATTCATTTTCCTACTTACGTGTCTTATCAAAATGGGTTTTATTATATCATAAAATTTAATTCACTTGGGATTGGGGGTGCATGATTAAGTTTTAGTTATAACAAGGGGTTCATGACCGAAATAAGTTTGGGAATAACGGTAATATAGTGTAGATTTGGATTTAGGTCATTTTCAGACTGGCGACTTAAGAGCAGTCGTCCCTTGGAAATTCATAAAAGCGGTAAGCCAGGCCTATAGTGTTTATTTGGATTTAGGTCACTTTCAGATTGGCGGCTTAAGGCTCCATTATAAGCGTATAAAAGCGGCAACCACTTTCTAAATTCCATAAGTTGATAAGTTGGTTTTAGGTCACTTTCATACTGGTGGGAGAAAGGGAGGACGATTACCAGATCCTATAGTGATTATTTATTTTGATTTAGGACACTTTCAGGTTGGCGATTTAAATCCGGCTATTCATTGACAGCGTACACAAGCGATAACTATTACCAGATACTATAGTAATAATTTGCGTATCAATACGGGTGTAGTCGCCTGCAGACTTGTGAGAAACTGTCACCAAGGCAAACACGATATGTAATTGGATTTTATCAGTCAATTTTCAACAAACATAGTTCACATAAGCGAAAAGGAAAATTTGGACTCAAATTGTTATATCGGTTCCGTCAATGATTGATTTCGAAGGAATGGCTAAGGAACAAGAGAGTCTGCAGACCTCTCTAAGTTGTTAAACGATATAACTAAAATAATAAAATTGAAACCATACCTTGTTCTCAACAGAAAATGCGTATTGTATTGCGACATGGGTGACAAATCAGTACGACACTACGTACCAGAGAAGTTCAGGCGAACAGTTTGCGAGATATTAGATGGATTAGCGCACTCAGCCTTATGAGTATCAAGGAAATTGATTTGGAGACAATTTGAAGGCGGAATTTTTACGCAATTGATGAGATAATTAGGTTCTAAACGTATTCATACAACACCGTGCCATCCCCAAAGCAACGGCATAATAGAAGGTTTTCACAGGACTTTAAAAGATATATACGTTTAGAGGACTAAATGAGAGAGAATGGTCACGTAGATTACCGTAATACTCCGCGGCATTACAGCAGCGTTCAACGAGGATCTTAGGGCATCCATAGTAGAGATAGTCTATAGCAGTGATTCCCAAATGGGTTCCGCGGAACCTTAGGGTTCCACGAAAAAATTTTAGGGTTCCGTGTCACCAGCGCCGAAGCGCAAATACATTCGCAGACTCACTGGCGCTGCGCCGGCCCTTTAACGCATTCTTGCTAATCAGAAAATGCGAGTGGCCCTTCTTCCTTAAAATTTGGTCTACGTCACGCCGCGTAACACTTTGGCTGCCATTCCAAATTCCCATGTCGGGGGTGTTGTGAAGAAAATGGAAATCCGCCCTCTTGAGATGGCCACCATGGGCCAAATGATATATTGAGTATACTATATTGCTTATGGTGTGGTGTATGAATATTTCAATCCGCCCTCCTGAGACTGCCGCCATGGATCTAAAGGTATATTGAGTATACCATATTGCATTGTCATCGGAGCTGAAGTTGTGTGCAAAATTTCAGGGTGATCGGGTAACCGGAAGTATTCAAAAAATCGATTGCAAGATATGTACCGGACAGACAGACAAGAAAGCGAGCTAATAAAAACGTTTTAAAATATATTAAAGTATAAATATATACATATATCATATATTATTTTATTTTTTCATTGTTGGGTTCCGCCAAATTTTATACATTGTAGAAAGGTTCCGTATAAAATAAAATTTGGGAACCACTGGTTTAAACTATAGTTTCTAAGCTACGAGTACTACTCGTGCTATTTTTTAACCGATTAGATTCACTAAAACGTTCCAATTAGCTTTGTAATGCTGAATTGCATTTTCAATATGGTTATAATTGATGATTAGTGTTAAAAATTTTAGTAACCACTATATATCAGCGCTAAAAAACCAAGAACTGGAAAATATATAAATACAAAATTTACTTTCAAAAACTTTATCATTACGAAAAATATATTTTTATCCACTTCAAAAAAATAAAAATCTTTAAAGTTTACATTTCGAAACGAATTTTTAAGTTAAAGCTTCAAAAACTTCAATAACAATAAAAAACACACTTCATTTTATAACAAAACACACTTAAATATAAAAAAATAAAACAATTAACCATTATCAAATTTCGACTTAGCTTTAAACGATTGCGGATCATACTTATCTAAAAATATTTCAATTCGATGTTCACGCAGTCGATTGCCAGCGATTCGTACCTTCTTTTCAGCTTCAGCAAAGTCTTTCCTTAAGCTTTCAGCGTACGTACCAAACAGCCAATCGACAGATTTTGTTAAATTATTATTGTAAGCATCGAATATTTTTGTAGTATGTAAATATCTGTGAAGATAAAAATTAATAAAAAATAGAGAGTAGTTACACGATAGAGGAGAAAACAAACTCACCTAATATTATCAACGATATCGGTTAGTAGGTAAACATTAGCGTGTCGAACTGCTAATATTTGACGTTTTGTTACGAACTTAAGATCAACATTTGGAAGAGATAGTTGAGCACACTCGAAAGATATTAAAGAAGCTTGTACTGCTTGTCGACATTCTAAGGCGTTTGTGATTTTATCCTTTTCACTTCTGAAATTTTAATTGACAAAAATTTTAGATCGAAAATGAAGAAAGAATGAACTGAAGAAATAGGAATATTTAAAGTTCCTGAAAATTTCATACCGCCTCTATTTATACTATCGAGTATTTTTGATTGAAGCTTGATAAATACGGCGATTCAAGAAGTTAGCTGGTTGAGGAAAGGCATAATGATAAGAAAAGGAATTACACAATATACTACAGCTGCAGAGAAAAAGAGCAGACCTTAGTTTCAGCATTTATCGTAAGAAAAGGCTTAAAAACATGATATAATAGGATACGATGTAAAATTAATTATAGGAGACGCTAATGCAAAAATAGGAAGGAACGAATCTACTACCCAAATACTGGAAAGCACAGTATACATTCTGAGCGATATGATAATGGCCGTAGACTGCTGGTCTTTACTGCTGGAGCTAACATGATAGTGCCCAGCTATCCAACACGGAAGCATACAAAGAGTAACCTGGAAACCTCCCAATGAGGAGACGGTCAATGCTATAGATCAATGGTGGGCAACCTCCGGCCCGCGGGCGGGGTATGTAAGTTACAGTTATTTATTTTGCTAATAAGATCGACACAAATTGCTTAAAGAGCCTTAGCCATACGTAAACAAATTTGCTGCTCCGGAACACAATTGCCCATATTGGCCACGCAATTTTGAGTTTATAAGTTTCGATCACAAATTCATTTTTTGCTGCCTTGAAAATCTCCTGATACCGATTTTCATTGGAACCAGAATACAATTGGCAAATTCTGCGGCCATATTTTTGAATTTATAAGTTTTAACCACAAACCACCACCTTAAAAACCATTAGATACCCAGTAGGAATTCTAGGAAGGCCTTACCGATGGAGCACTGAAATAAGTACTCATCTGGTAAGGAGTACCCCTTATTTTCATGGTGCTAGATGAGCCCTTACAAACCCCATTACAAGAGAAGGCAGATGGTAAGGGGTAGTCCAGAATTATACCCAAACTAGTGAGAATCTGCCCGATGACTCAAGGGAGCTTTCATTGAGTTTTCATAAATTTTATAGAAATAAAAAATTAAAAAAAAAAAAAAAACCGACTTCAAAACTACATATACCTATGCATGCATATGTACAAACTTAAACTAAAAAGTAAAAAATAATATTTTAATTACCTCAAAGCAAGAGCCTTAAAGGACAGTTAAAAAAATTATTGATATTTATATATGTATGTATCTATTTAATATTTTTAAAAAGTTCATTTTGGAGTCGGTGCCAGCCAAAGAACAATTACGTTTATACATACCCTGAAAGCTTGGGTGCAAAAGAAAACTTACGTTAATACATACCTTTGGCTGGCACCGACTCCAAAATGAACTTTTTAAAAATATTAAATAGATACATACATATATAAATATCAATAATTTTTTTAACTGTCCTTTAAGGCTCTTGCTTTGAGGTAATTAAAATATTATTTTTTACTTTTTAGTTTAAGTTTGTACATATGCATGCATAGGTATATGTAGTTTTGAAGTCGGTTTTTTTTTTTTAAAAATTTTTTATTTTTTACTTTTTAGTTTAAGTTTGTTTACAAAATTGTATTCTACTCGTCATACCCTTTCATTTGATATCCATGAAGGGGGTCGGGAAACAAAATTGCAAAATTCGGCCGCCATCTTGGAACCGACCGCCATTTTTTTACAAAATTTATATGGGACCACCTCTGAGGTATAACGTACCAAACAAAAAAAGAATCATCAAAATCGATTCATAATTGGCGGAGTAATCGCGTAACGTACATAGAAAAAAAAAAAAAAACATACATTCGAATTGATAACCTCCTCTTTTTTGAAGTCGGTTAAAAAAGAAAACGGGCAATTATATTCGTCGACATAAAATGCGACATTAGCATACTCAATAGCCCGGCTCTCATTCGATACGGAGGACAAGCAGCTTTGGAGAAGTGGAGAATTTAGTTGGGGGACTGCTTAGGTAAAGCCACTCTCGGGCTTGGAAAAAAAGGCATTTGTAAAAGATGAACAAAATAAAAGCATTTCGATACCGGATCACATATCCACAGGCGCCCATGAATATTTCTTTTTACAATGTTCCATTTGCTGCCTTACTATACCCCTTACAGATGAGCAGGTCTATAAGTACTCTAAGGTAAGTACTAAAGTAAGGCCTTACCTCCTATGACATCGTGTGTAAAAATAAGCACTTATGTAAGGGGTGTGGTAAGGCCTTCCCCTTACCAGTAAGTGCTGATTTCAGTACTTCTGAAAGCTTACCGGTCCTACTGGGTACCCATATTTGATGGCATCATAGGAGACCCCCACGGACCTTCATATAAAAGCATTTTCGGAAATTTTTAATGTATAATTCTTATCATAAATTCGTATTAACTACCTCAAAAAACCCCAGATACCGATTCATTTTGAATTTGGGTCATATTTCGGCGGCAATATTGAATATCGAACATCGGACGTCGAGGTGCACCCCCACGGACCTTCATGCAAAATTTCGAAGCTTTGCGATGACTGGTGCGGGCGCTATAGCACATGCAGACACGCGTAAATACGCGCATACAGAAACTTTATTTTATTAATATAGATTATCCCCATACACAAACCGGTTTTATATACGAGGTGTTACAGGGAAATGGATTTATCACTTTTCTCACTTTGGCCTCAGAAAATTTCTCAGACTCATTTTCATCCATCACACTAAGCCAATAATACCATCGTTCTCGGGGGTCTGCGAAAACTTTGAGAAATTCCCCTACTTATTAGCATTTATTGTACAACTACATAGGCATCACAATCATTGCACGAAAAAGAGGCAGAAAAAAGAATTTGTTATGTAATATCTACATTATGCACAAATCTGTTTGAATTAAGGACCAAGTGATGGTTAGTGTGATTTACCCAATTAAAGCATCTTTCACTTCACGCCACGACGACGTGTATTACACGATTAAAACATGAGTTTGTAATAGGTGCCTCTTTTTTCATATGAGCCAGTACAATGCCATTCTACTACTTTTTAATGAGGCGAGGTGCCATTTTAATTCCAAAATGATAAAAGCAAGCAGATTAAAGAAAGAAGGGTTAAGATTTAAGGAACAGACTAAGCATGTAAAAACGATCTGGCGTCAGAAAAAGATCCCGCTTAAATGGACGGAAGGTGTGATGTGTCCCCTGCATATAAAAGGAGGTAAATTCGTATGCGAGAGCTATAGAGGTGCTTATAACCCTCCTCAGCTCAGCGTATAAAATGCTGCCGACTATTTTGTACTTCTATCCATCGCTTGAACATTGTGAACACTTGCTTGCTTGTAGGGCTGCCAACGGACCCTTGATCATCTGGTATATGCTCAATACGGAAAGCCTAACCCGACTTGGTTCTTACACACCCCTTTCCTTTACAAACGTCTATTAAGTCACTCCTCAGTTTAGTGAAGAGGACCCTAGGCCATCGGAGCCTCATAAAATATACATAATGCTGGAGTTCCATACTTGGTCTAGTAAACTCCAAGCCACTTCGTTCTTAACCGTCTCGCAATGCAGTCCGTAGGGATGTAGCTTGAAGGAATAGGTTTGACTGTCAGATATTGGGACTTAAATTACCATTTATGGAAGAAAAGAATGGACGAGAACACTGCTTATGCCATTTATCTCGAGGAAAATGTTTCACCTATCAAGTTCTCTGTCATCTCTGCAAACTCAATTGTATAGTTTTGAAGCACTTAATGCTTAAATCATGATAGTCGAGTTTCAAAAGCGTTAGTGGCGTTTAATGAAAGTGCATAATAAAACCTCAAAAGTCAACATTTGTAGTGCCTAGATTCTTTAATTATAGCATCGGCGCTGTGCCGTTACGGTTATGTGTGGACGGCTCTTTATGTGTATTCGACGCAGTTTACTTGGTGATTTAGCAGCATTTTATTTTGGCCGCCTACGTGCTGTGCATGCAATGGAAGCTGGCCAGGCATGGCTGTGTAAGAGATGCTGGTATAGAACTGACGAGATCCATTTTTGTTTGTACAGGCGATCCGACATTGTCAAAAGTATAAACTTAAGTATATTACGATGGATGTCACACATACAAAGCGTTCCTGCTAAAGTAATGATAGATTGAATCCCGGATGGAAAGAGAAATTCAATTCAACCACAGAAACGATACATGGACTCCGTTAAAGGAACAAAAGATTAAGATTACTATGCCTAACTCATAAGTAACTTTGATTGCAATTAAATAAACTCCTATAAATTAGCGTTAACATCATAATCCATAGTTTTTCTTTTCACAGTTTTCTGGAAACAGAATTCGTCCTGAATTTCAATATCCTAAAAACTTTTTGAAATTGATTGAAACTTTTTCAGCCACTATGAATTTCTGAACTACTATAATTAATTAGCCTTATGAATATTCTCGAATAAATTCTCACATTTTACTCTGAACTTTTTTCCATGCCTCCAGCGCTTTCGATGCAGATTTTGCACTAGCTTTCAGCAGCAATGCACAAGTTCGCCACTGTTCCATAGCACTGCCCAATTTATCACGAACATCTCTGGCCGATTCTAGCTGAGTATCCAAAGTCTCCTCCAGCAATGTTGTATAAACACCACCATTAAACGTTGCAATTAAGCCATCCTGTTCAGCATACAATGCACTAAGCTGACTATATTTGTCCAACAAGTGCTTCGCCCTCATGTTGGCCATATCCAAAATTTCCGAATAGAATTGCCTTGAGATGATTTCAATTGCAGCCCGGCTGATATTGGCAAAGAAGTCTTCTTGTGCAACTGCTTTTTTAACGTCGGACACGATACCAAGCTGCAGGGATAGCTATAAATCAAAGTCGGATTTAATAAAAAAAAAGGATCAAGTTGTATATCAATTTAAGAATCTTTAACCTTTGCGATATCCTTCACCTCGGTCTCAACAATTTTCTGTGAATCGTAAGAGTCGACAATTTCAATTTCGCCCATTTCCTCACCCTCGATGTCGAAACGACCCTGAAGAAATTCAACCCATGCTTCGGCAGTGGCTAAACGAGGTCCCGGGCACATATTCTCTAGGGCGGAGATCCTTGTGTCGAGGCGCTGAAAAGCGTCCACCAATGGCTCCCCAGATGTCTGTAAGATGAAGGAACAATTAATTATAAATTATTTTTTTTTTTGTAGATATTTTGGATTGTGTTAAGGACTTCACTTCAAACTGCCTGGCATCGATTTCAGGCGAATCTAAATTTCTGCCATTTGAGGACGACGATCCACACCCCATCGGTGCCTGTATATCACACACGAGTATATATCTGGACAGCAGCTTAAAATAGTCATAGCTCTTCTCCTGAAATCCTTGCTGGAAGATTCCCAATTGTGATAAACACACTATACTATCGCAGCGCTTTTGTCTGTCTGCCTATGGGGCATTCGGGTGCTTAGTAACATGCTGGCCAAAACAAATCCGGACATACACCGAAGTGCAATGACAGAAAAAATGTGACTATCGTATGAAAAAAGGTGATGATTTAGGCTAATGGTGGAAGCAGAAGTAGGTAACACTAGTTAGTCCACATGTAAAGTGCCATATTCCGGGTATATGTTCGGAATCCTACAAATTGGAATTAATAACAAAGGACAACGCTTGGATTCGTATGACTAATAACTTTTGCTTTTCCCATGGACTACCCAACAGAAAAAGGCCAATGTTATACACACATTGAATCGCCTGTGATTGATTATGAAATACACTTCAAAAAGTTGAAAGATAACACAAAAAAGGGACAGGATACAACATACCACCCAAACTTTTTGCTGCTCAAGCCACAAATACTGGCCTAGAGACAGCCTCATACAATGTACATACATATGTGAAGAGATCGAAAGGAAACACTCTAAAAGCTTTTGGGACTTTGCCTCGTAGTAATCAACTCGAAACTATATAATCAAAGCTGTATAACCTTGAACTTGGGGAAAAGGACGAAAAGGTTGCATTAGACTTATTCAATTTGTAGAATCATTTAATAAAGCCACAACTTGGAAACTTGAGGAGTCGCATGAGCTAACACTCCGAAATTCTGATATAGAAATGAACATTTTCAAAGACATGAATTTTATTTCATTTAATATCAAAAAGGATAACTGAAGAAAAAAAAAAACAATTACAAAAAGGACAAGAATCTTCTTTGAACATGAAAAAAAAAAACAAAAATAGACCAACTTTTAAAGAAACGATATTCATTAAGTTTCTCAAATCCTTAGATCCTTGTGCGAAATTTTGTTATTAGTCATGTTTTATGTAGGAAGGACATATTTCAACTCAATAAATTCGATATGATTTTACACAAACAGCAGCAAGGATAAGAATCTTTCAGGCGAAGAAAAAATTAATGACAAACTGTGGCTGCTGAATCAGCTTTTTAGTAGACAAAACATTTTTTTTGTGTGTGTCCTTACGACACAAAGCTAGTATAGTGCAGAGAAATTGAGAATCCTTTTTAGAAATTCTTGTC
Source organism: Thereva unica (assembly GCA_949987705.1). NCBI lineage: Eukaryota > Metazoa > Arthropoda > Insecta > Diptera > Therevidae > Thereva > Thereva unica. Next base: position 13,183,055 of record OX465285.1, read on the forward strand.
TCGTTTTCTATGATTTATTGTTATTATGAAAAACACGACAAAAAAACATCTACTAATATGTATTTTAATATTTTTTTTTCGAATGATATTAAAGTATTCTTTACTTTAATCAAGACTACAAAAAAAAAAAAATTGAAGATTAGATTATGAATAAACATAACTGACTCGACTTTCGTGAATTTAAGAGCACTTAAGATTAAGCAAGAGATTAAATTGATCCATGATACATGGATAAATATAAATGACATTTGTTTCAACTATCTACTCTAATAGGAAATTATGTCAAATAGTTATCCTTGGATACGGGGGTGGCAATGATAATATCTACTGTCTGTTCTTCAACCACTACTTATTCACTTATTGATGTCGTTTATATATTAATCTAAACTTGAACGCTTAGTGTTAGTGATAAGTGGAATTAAATGTATAAGAAACGTGTTAAAAAACTTTGGATTTGGATTACAAAATTTTGTGAATCTTAGGGTTCTCGATGTAAAAAAGATGAATTGAAAATTATGATTCGTTTTCCTGGCTTTTGCAAAATTCAATGCAAATTTTTTGTAATGGGGAAAATATTTGGAAATAGGGGAAATATTTTTATTGTATACTATGGTGAAGCTATAAACCCAAATGGATTTCGTAGACAACACAACCTAGCACACGATATATTGTGCTAGGTTGTGTTGTCTACGAAATCCATTTGGGTTCCATTACAAAGGGTGTTCATGGATAACTTCATCAATTTATGTGTTGATGTTTCATTGCCTAAAATATGAATGGTGCCATCCAACTCTCTAATTTATAAAATGCGGTTCCTGACTAGGAAAAGAACACGATAGCAGAGAAGTCAGGACGAACAGTAGCAGAGTGAAAAGAAAAATGCACTTTGAAGGATTTAGCTGCAGCAACTCCAGATCATGCGCAATTGAAAGAAATGTTGGAAAACGAGATTGTCCATAAATCAAGTAAAATTCAGTGGAACTCACCCCTTCTAGTGAGCCCTAAAAAACCTGCCTCCAACGGTGAGAAAAAACGGCTTAAGAATTATGTCGTCACAGGACTGCTACGCTTCGAATGTCTTAAGGACCACAACAGTAAACCACGAAGAGCGTTTGACCGGTTGAAAAAAAATAACCTCAAACTACCCCCGGAAAACCACCAATTCCTGTGAGAAGAAGTGGTTTACCTGGATGACATATGCTTAGAAAAAGGAGCCCTACCAGACCCCATAAAAACGTCATGCGCCCCTTACAGGTAGGCAAATGCAGTCTTTCCTGGGCCTTACTAATTACTACAGAAATTTCATAACTAATTTCCTCTCCTAATTTACTCCCTTTAACAAATTTACTACGAAAATTATAGGTTATCAAGACCTCCCTAGTCGCCCTCCACTACTTATACCCAAATATCAGAAACAGAGCAGTCCTCCCTCCAATCTCAATCCAATCTCCCAACAGAGCAGTCCTCCCTCAAGGGGAATTCTAGTGGCATTTAATGGGTTAAGGTCTATACCAACCATAAGTCAAAGATCCTCTATACCAACCATAAGTCAAACACGCCATCTCTTCTCACCAAAAGCTGTCATAGTACGGAACAGGAAATGAGTCATGGTCCATAAAAAACGGTTAGAGCCATTTTACGAAGATGAAACGCCACTTTAGACGATCAAATAAGGGCCTGCCCCAGAGACTATTCAAACATGTTTTATTTCCTAAAAGGCGTGTTATTCTGCGTTATAAGAGAAGTAGGTGTCAGACTTGATCTTCATTCCCGAGTAAAAATTAAAAAAATGCCTTATAGCGGGCGAACACCGGCCGTGTTGAAAAATAGTCCTCGGCCATATGCCGGGCATCAGAAGGTTTGCAAGACTGTACGGCCATACCTCAAAGGCGATTTTTGCGATTGCGTAGTCCGTAAGAATTTTTGAAGCATTCTGAATTGAGTTGAACTGAGAGAACCGAATTGCAAGTTTACGTATGGATCCGGTGTTATGAAGATTCGATAGAACTTTTTTTGAGATGACTCTTTTGAACCGGCTCTGAGAATCGGATCTTTTGAAACATACAGATGCGGTGAGTCGGCTCTCGCAAATATCGAACTAGGCCGGAAAACGCGGTTGGTGTGTGAGAGTACACGAACTACTGCGTTTACGTTGTGCTGGTCATGTCCAAAGAATGGATGAGGATGGATGCTCAAGGATATTAAAAAACCCTGCATCTACTACCAGATGGCAAAAGACCAGTTGGTAAACCACGGTCAAGGTGGGAAGACAATGTTAGGGCCGATGGACAAAACTTCTCAATACAAGTAACTGGAGACAAGCTGCGGAGCCGAGAGACGTTTGGAGGAAGAAGCTGGTGGAAGCCAAGGCTTGAATTGGGCTGTATAGCCATCGAATTGGGCTGTATAGCCATCGAAGAAGAAGTGTAAGAGTACACGAGCACCCGCAGTCATAAAGGCGTAAGTTTATTTATTTCCTAAATTAAGGATTCGCTTTTTATTATTTTGAACGTTGACTTTTGCAAATTACAAACGCAAGTTGCAAATTCTATCTGTTAGTAAACTTTCCCTTAAATGCTGCTCGTTTTGTTTTTCTGCATAAAACGTGCATTGGTCAAATACCTTTGCTTTTATTTAATTAATGAATTAATCAATTTCAATATGCATTTATTTTTTTTTTTTTTTCGAATTCTACACTTTATATTTATTTAATTGACCAGCTAATCCGATCATTTATATATAATATATTGTATCTATTTACTTTGAATTTATTTAATATAATTTATTAATTATTCAATTAGGTACATTATATGTTTTTTTTCGATTTATTCACTTTGCATTTGTTTAATTAATCAGGTGACCACTGTAAATAAATATATATGTTTTTTCGAGTAATTCGCGTTGAATTTGTTTAATTAATGAACCAAACGATTAATATATAAGATTATATCTTATGGTTTAAATATATAGCTTTTTTCTTCTTTTGTGCTCCATTTAATTTTTTTGAAAAGTAAGCCACTGGTTTTTCTTTACCATCTGTTTGTATCTGTTTCAATACTGCTCCGACGCCCTCTAGCGATCCATCGGTATAAATGTTTATTGGTAGATCTTGATCGAATATTTCTAGTATTGGTTGTGAACATAAGAGGCTCTTAATTTTTTCAAATGCTTTTTGACATTCTTCAGACCAAATAAATTTCGGATTTTTTCTAAGTAAGTTATGTAGTGGGTCTAATATTATTGCGCCTCTTGGTATGTATTCGTGGTAAAAATTTATTTTTCCTAAAAATTGTCTAACGTTCTTCTGAGTTTTTGGTACTGGGAAATTCCTTATCGACACTAGGTTATCCTTCACTGGTTTTATCGAATTATTTTGAATAATATGTCCTAGGTACTTGACTGAATCTGATGCAAATGTACATTTTGTAAATTTTAATCGAAATCCTTCTGTTAGAATTGCTTCTAGCAACTGTTTCAAGTGATTTATGTGTTCTTCAAATGATTTTGAAAATATCAGGATATCATCTATGTAATTCACAGTAAAATCGGTAAGTTTATATTTTCGAAGTATATTACTTAATATTCTCTGAAATATTGCTGGTGATGTCTTTAAACCGAATGGTAGATAGGTCCATTGAAAGTGTCCTTCCTGTGTTACAAATCCTGTCTTCTTCCTGTCTTCTACTCTTAGAGGTATAGACCAAAAAGCTGAGTTTATGTCTAGGCTTGTAAAATAATTGCAATTTCTTGTCTTTATCATAAGGTCTTCAATTAATGGGAACGGTTGAGCCTGTGGCACTATTATCTTATTTAAATCCCTGAAGTCTATACATAGTCTTGACCTCTTATTTTCTTCTTTCTTAAATGCCAAAGTTACTGGCGCTGCAAATGGACTGTAGGACTCTTCTATAAGTTTATTATCTAATAATTTTGCTATCTGTTCCGCTATCTCTTCTTTGTCTTCTATAGTGCATCTGTATGGCCTTTTGCTGCAGTATTTATCCACTAATAAATCTATTCTTGCTTCATATTCTTTAACTCTTCCTACATCATACTTGTCTTTGCCAAATACTGATTTATATTTTTGTATTAGTTTATTAATTTCTTCCCTTTTCTTTTCATCTAAATGATTAACTTTTATTTCAAATTCTTTTATATGTTCATTGAAGTTTATTTCGTATTTTTTTTTGAACATTCCCTTTCAAAAATATCAATCCATTGGCTTGGATTTGAGTTTTTACTTGTAAATTTTTCAATTACAAACTTCTCTGCAATGTATTTTAAATTCTGTTTTTTTAAATCTTGTGTGTTCTCAATTAATTTTGCAAATACTTTTTCCAATGAGTCTGTGTCTTTTTCTAATCCTCCAGATGCTTGCTTTTGTTCCATTTCTTCTAGATATTGCTCTCCAAATTGTAAGTTACCATCTTCATCTATGTAGACTTTACTTAGTTCATCTGTCATTGTTATCCAAACTTTTCGTGTCTGATGTCTTCTTTTTAAACTATTTTTCACTTTATTATACGCACCTGTCTTTATCAACTCTTTATGAAGACCAGCAGACTGTAGTTCTTCTGGTATAGCAAACACTTTTTCATCTTTTGTTGTTATTGAGGTTACACAATAGATGTTTGATTTCCCATCACTCGCCGGCAATATTGCAAATTCGAAACGTAGCTGTTCCATAGTTTTGTTTGTTTACGTATTTCACTAAACAATAATGTCGTTTTATAAGATTATATCTTATGGTTTAAAATAAGCGAATGTGTTGCTTCTGAAAACAAAGATTTATTTACTTATTTCTTTGGTACACTATTGTAACAACGTTACCTGAAAACAAAGAAACGACATTTAACGTTTATTTTTCCACTAAATCAAATCTAAATCTTTGTACACAAAAAGTATTCTATGAAAATTTTTCTCTTAACACGCCATTCTCCATAATTCTAACCTCAAAAAAACTCCAGACTAAGAAGTCTGACGTTTTCCAACAGTCATGCCTCATGCGAAGCGCGCCAAGTTCAAAACACGCAGAGCGCGCCAAATTCAAAAATATTAAAGAAAATCTATTTTCTTTACATATAATTTTTTCGATTTATTCATTTGAGGTGTGAGAAATGTTTATTTTTTTATTAAATAATGGTTTAATGTTTGAGGAGTCGATAGAGGAGTTCCCGGTGTTGTTTTGTTGATGATTGTTTGTTGCATTTATTTCGTATGTTTTTGCAGTAGGTACAGGTACATTACAAAATTTGAAAAGTACTTTAAAAGAAGAATGTATCGAGTTTACTACTGGAACTTATGCATACTACTTTGAAATTTATGCCTTTTTGCTATAAATTTGTTGTTTTTCGCTTGATATCTATGGATTTGTTAACTTGCAATTGCAAATATGGCAATATTAACAGAAAATATAAAAAAATGGCTTGTTCATGTCGAAATTTGTACTGGACTGGATCGACTCGCTGGCTTACTGGACTGGAATAATGTGAACCGGGCATAATTTTTCAATTTTGTTAACCAGTCTGATGGGAATCCGGCAAATGATGGGGATGGGCTCGAAGGACCAATGTGTGGGGACGGGATGGGTTTTAAAATATTATATAATATTATTAAGGACCTCGTAAATTTAAAAACTTCGTCTGCGCACAATGAATATATTTGCTAAACTAAACTTTTATTTTACAAAAATTGTCAGCCTTTTTTATTATACGCTGACTCAATCAACTAATTACATTTATTTTATATAGTGTATTTCTCCAGGTGTTTTTTTGGGGTTGTTTTGAACTTGAACAAGTCCAATACTTTAACATCTTGTTCTACAAACCAGTTCTTGACGATTCTAACCATATGGAGGCAAAATCTTGCTGGAATATCCAATCTCCTTCGTTCATGATTTGATCGAACTTTGATTTTTTCGTTCCAGAAGTCCTTTATGGATTAATCCAGTCTCACTTTCATCTATAATTCCCAAGTTTATTTTCTCATACTTTTCGGGATCTCTTGAAGATTTATTCTCTACCTTCGCATTTCGTCCAATCCTTATCGCTATTTTCGAGGCCCGTCTGGCCTGTGGTGCAGGGCAAATCATCCCAGCGGTCCCCATTGGTCTTCTGTAGAGAAAGAGTTTCGTTCGCTCTTTTCATTCTTTCAGTCTGCCATACACTTTATACGGAAGTGTCCACATTATGAAGAATGGAGAGGAATGAAGACGAACGAAAGCGAGAACTTTTGGGAAGTTTTGAAAAGGACGAACGAACTTAATGGAAAGAAAAGTATAACCACACTTTTAGGGGTGTTTATTTGATGACGGCCATATTCGCCGTTAGCATTTGTTAGTGGTTTAGGGTTGTTGTTGCGGGCTAGTTGATCGATAGTGTAGTCTTTTGTTGGAGCGAACAAGGGAGTTAGCCTCGTCAGAAATACTGGTTGGGTGTTAATTTTGTGACACTGTTCTTGTTGTCGATGGTAAGAGGGCATTGGCAAGAAATTATCCTTCTCTCGGCTCGTATGATTCACAGACCATTTCCTCCTTTAACTTTAGTGAGATTAGTACCAACATTTGAGACCAGCTTTGTAGAAACCATAATCCAGTCAAATTGTGTCTTTACCAGGAAATCTGTGGGGTAGTTTTGGTTTTTTTTCTGTTTCATATGTTTTTTGGGGCATGACTCCGAATCTGAGATTTGTTAACAAAATTTCGTGACATAACCATTGAAAAAAAAAATGTAAAAAAATCAATTTTTTGCAAAAATCTCTTAAACGGAACGTTTTATCATAAAATAGGCAATACAACGTTTGTTCATTACGCAATTATCTACAAAAATAGTTATTTATACTTTTTCCCGTACGAATTACCATTCATGATATATCGCTATTTTAAATATTCAAAATACCCTCATATATGCACTTACACGCGGCTTTTTTACGTCATCAAACACAATGGTGGTTTGTTGTGTTGGATTACGTGGCTAATATTTTCAAGGGTGATTCCGGATGACTTAAATTTAAATCTACTTAAACTTGAATAACTTCTGTACTGAATAACGAATAATTTTGGTTGTTAAGTAGATGCGTCTTAGTTCAAAATGTTATTGAATTGTGATAGTACAAGATCCGGCAGGTAACTTCTGCAGGTATCTATTTTTAATGGAACTTGATTTTAAGGAATAATGATCGATTAATGACAATGTAATGCATTCCTGCCGGGATGAGTCGCAATTTCTTTTAATTGAACATATAGTATAATTAATTTATTTTAACGAATTCTAATTATGTGTATGCTTAAGTGATTTAAACGCCTTTTAACATAAGGTTGCGCCTCTAAAAAATGGTCGCCAATAGCGCTATTTTTTTTTGAATTAATTACTCTCGATAAATGTTAATGCTAAAAAGAAGAAATGCGCGCACTGATTGGTCAAGTAATAACATTGACAAGTGCACACCTCTATTATTGTTTCGTTCAAAAACAAAATTTAAAATACAATGACATAGCCTTAAACAGTGGCGCTGCCAACGATTTTTTGCATTCTTAGCGTCATTTTTCGTTTTCTTGCAAATGTCTTTTAAATCACTTAAAAAACAAATAGTTTGAATTTGTTAAAGTAAATAAATTACAATATGTTAAATTAAAGCTAATTGCTGCTAATTATTGCAATGCAATCCGGTAGTAAACATTGTCATTAATTAAATTAATGATTATTCAAGTTTCATTCAATTAAACAGATACTTGCAGCGATTACGTCGCACCGGGCAAAAAGACAAATTGCCGCCCTTTTAAGAATATACGGGGTCTTTCGGACTTAAATGCTAATCCGTTAAGGGTTGATTCCTGGGTATTTTTAGAGAAAAACAAATTTGTTTTACGGAGAGGGCGTATCGGCACTATCCAGTGAGATACAGGGTTTTTACGAAAGTACGCTTTGAAAAGTTTTTAATGTACTTGTCTGGATGTAATGGCAGCATTTGAACCTGTTCGGTTTGCTTTTCAGGCCAAAAAGAGAAATTTCGCTTGGGCCTCATCGATAAACAAAATTTTTGCCCAAAACACTGAATGTAGACGTTGGGGTCAGGCTGCCTTTCTATTATCAAATGTTAAACAATACAATACATTTGGTGTGAATTCTTTTTTGGTTAAAATTTGCTGTCGAATGCCCGTAGGTACAGCTCAATTCTTGGCCATTCAAGTCTTTAGATCACGTTTTCTGGTTTTTGATTTTATGTGCTCCCATTAAAAATTGTTAAAAGCCCCACGGCCATCATATGATCCTTAAAAAGCCAAGTGGCCTGTTTTCGCCCGCTGTAAGGCCATTTTTTATTTTCACTCGGGTATGAAGTTATTCCTGCTAAACCTTTTCCCCTACTTCAATCAATACAGTATGTTGAAATACTTTAAGTCAAAAAGAATAAGCAGAATTATAATAAAAAGCGGCTAAATCGCCAAGGAAAGTGCATACGGATAAAGGCTGTAGAATTGCTAGATCGCACAAATTATGGTCCCACATTAATTGAACGCATCATAATTAGTAACATTGGTCTACGAACGTGGCTTGTTCCAAAAGACCTCAATTGTCCCAAAAGCCAATTGTATTTTCACATGCAAACAAGTCAGCAGGAATAAAGGACCAAAAAGGAGCAAAAACTGAAAAACCAAAAATTGCCGAAAAAAGCTGAGGGCCATAACGGAAAGTGTTTCAAAAACTGCCAAAAAACGTTTGTAATCGGTACAATCTTTTTTAACACCAGGAACTTGTCCTGTTGTTCAATAGCAACGGTCCCTGCTTTTGGGGATCAAAAAGAGGAAGTAATTGCTGTTGATTAATCTACGAATATTCAAGTCTAAGCGATGCCACTAGGAAGATTGCTGAACATGTACAAGCGGTCTGGCCTACAATAAATATGAGATATAAGGATGTATAGGGGTACAATAGCAGTCAGTACAATAGCAGGCAGTAACTTCGGGCCCAGTATTTCATGTGAAAAAAAATGTACAATCAGATCCGTTCGGCAGCGTTATGGAAGAGAGCTGAAATGCGTAGGCTTAATTTTTTTACATACAAGAAAGGCAATCCTCAGTTTTCCTTAAAATATCACAGCATGGGGTCGTACGATACACAGCTGCTTTCTAGACAGACGTTGATATTGGTATGGTATGGCATTTGTGGCGAAAGGCTTTGGTTTTATAGAGAGTTCAGCTTGGTCTATTGTCTGTTATGTAGAGGAGCACGCTATATTGGTATGTATCTACGAGATATTACGAAGAGCTTATGGTCGTGTTTCGTTACAAGTCATTTGAGTTGAAGAAAGTAAGATTACAGTCGAATCACGACTTTCAGCATAGGGGCCATCGTAACAAGCAGATCTTTATCCTATCTGACAACTAAAGTGATAAAGTTCCCTAGGACTAAGTCCAAATTCATTTGAGAGTGCCAACTTGGTGACCCAGGTACTCAAAAGTTATGGGTCCCGGTCAGTCAAGGCCTCTAGAGCGATCAAAAGTTGTCCGCCTTTGCCACGTAGGATTCTGACATTACAATTGAGATTTGGAAAGACAGAGGACCCAAGGAAGCATTTCTTTCATTTCGGGTATATTGTACATATGTATGTTAAGAAGTCAACCTCTTTCAAACATCTGCACACCTCGGGAGTTCTGAAGAAAGATTTTTCCATTAAGAAAGTGTTAGAGTGGGTGAAACTAGGGCGTCGAATGCGGATAAAGGTCGATCCACACATACATATCCCAGCACTGATGCTTTTCGCGCCACAGTGGCTTCCGTGATAAATTTTTCACTGACATTCACACAGCATCGCCTTTTTCCGCATCGGCGATCAATGTTCAATGACATCCTAATTTTAGTTTTAAAATTTAGACAGTAATCTCAAGTGCATTATAAAATTTAGCGTGGAGCGAGTGGGTTGCACCCAGGTGGACTTTTCGGGAAGCGGTCACCCAGAAACAGGTTTGGCTATTTGAGTTCAAATAAACTTTACCAGAGTTTCTGTTGAATTCTTATAAAATTCTCCGTGGAATTTAAAAAATATTTGTTTCACGTCCGGGATAAATTAAAAAATACCGGTCGCAACGTATTTTTTATATTTTTCACGGACCCCTGAAGGGTTCTGAGATCGTCGGTGGTGCCTCACAGCATCGATTGTCTGGGAACATGTCGCGCCTTTCTTAATTTGTTTGCATATGATTATATATGGTATCCACATTTTCTATTCACTGATGCTCCCGGTACTGCACTGAAGTTGCCGTAATGTCGCGGATATGTATCTAAATTGAAAAGAACAGATTTTATATATTTTTTTAAAATCCTTAAACTAAACTTCAATATTTTCTCATTCAATTTCAGTGGCAACAACATACAAAAAGCATCGCATACCTGATGTACAGATGGATAATAGCTCTCTTCTTTGCCGGATTAGTTTTAGCAACGTTAATACTACACTTGCAGTCCGGAAAATTCTTCATATACTTCACAAACTGGGGCATCCTAATGTGCACTGCCACTAACCTAATGGGAGCAATCCTTGTGACTGTTTGGTACTTGAATCCCAAATATCTAAGTAAGATCTGTTTTTTATCCTTAACTACTAACTAATGTTCAAATAAGAATTTTTTAGACCACCTTGAAAACTTATCCTACACAGATCCAGTACCATTAAGCTTAAAAATATACTGGGCATTGCATACAACAACACTATCAGTGTCACTTGTAATAACAGTTATTTATTGGTCATTTTTATATCCGATGCAAGGTAATAAAAGAAGAAGAAACATATTTAATAATTAATAAAATTAATAATAAAACATTTTTTTTATGATTAAAGGTCCTGGAGCCTTGGATATCGTCAATATATTTCTGCACGCTTTTAATTCAATTCTGATGGTTTTGGACATTATAATTGTTGCTTTTCCAGTACGAATTTTCCATATTTATTTACCATTAATATTTGCTACCTGCTATGGAGTATTTTCAATTATTTATTATTTTGCAGGAGGAACTGATCCGTAAGTATATTAAAAAATACGAGTATAGTAAAAAAAAAATTATTAAAAATATCTTTTTATGCTTTCACAGAATGGGTAATCACTTTATCTACCCAATTTTGGATTGGTCGAAGGCTGGTCAAGCAGTGATGACTGTTGTGGAAATACTAGCGCTGTTATGTATTATTTCATTTTTATGTTTTATACTTTTTAAATTAAGGACTTTTATTTATACACGATGTTATAATACGAAACAGAATTTTAACTTAGATATTCGACCGAGTAGTTTAGAGAACCAAGGCTATGTTATAGAAGTACCGAGGACATCGTTATAAAATTAAAGAATTTGTGTGTTTTTTAATTTTTATGACGAAAGATTTTTTTTTTAATAAATTAATATTTAAGATTTTGTCATTATAGTGGAGTCAGATGAGCAAAACATAAGGAATTGTCTCCAGAGTAAAATTTTTTTTTTGGAACATGTTAGTTACATCGAATACTATACGAAATGGACATTTTCTATACCTCTAGCAACCGCCGCTACGTAAGTTATCGGCCATTATGTCAAAAATTTGCCATTTTGGTCGTTCTTTCTAAATATAAATGCGTATATCTCGGCATGTGTGGGTCCGAAAAAATTGAAAAAAATAGAGGTTGTTCGCTATGATATTGGCTACCAGCGGTTACAATATGAAATCCTTATCTGCACATATAACCTCAAAAAAAATCAAAAACTAAAGAAACTACAGAATTTTGGTTTTTTGGAGATAACTTCGAATATTTTTAGTGAAATTTGATGAAATTTTCAAAAGTTATACTTTATAATAGGAACAATAACTGGTTAAAATTTCAAGTCAAAATATCTAATACAAGGCTCAAAAATTGACTTAAAATTGACTTGTGTGGGTCCGAAAAAATTGAAAAAAATAGAGGTTGTTCGCTATGATATTGGCTACCAGCGGTTACAATATGAAATCCTTATCTGCACATATAACCTCAAAAAAAATCAAAAACTAAAGAAACTACAGAATTTTGGTTTTTTGGAGATAACTTCGAATATTTTTAGTGAAATTTGATGAAATTTTCAAAAGTTATACTTTATAATAGGAACAATAACTGGTTAAAATTTCAAGTCAAAATATCTAATACAAGGCTCAAAATTGACTTGATAAAAGTCAATTTTTCGATCATCATATGTCAAAAATGAACTAATAATTCAATAGAAATTGAACTTTGCCAAAAAAAGTCAAATTTTCCTAAAAAATTGACGAAAAAATGCAAAAATTGTCGATTTTCGATTCGATTTTTTTCACTTTTCTTCAAGTTTAAAATTTTTTCTTTTTCACCATCAAAAGTGCATAAAAGAAGCTACATTTAAAAAAAGTAAGAACCTCATACGAAGCGATGCACAAAACTGATAGGCCAATCAATTTTCAAATTTTAAGTCAATTTTTGAGCCTTGTATTAGATATTTTGACTTGAAATTTTAACCAGTTATTGTTCCTATTATAAAGTATAACTTTTGAAAATTTCATCAAATTTCACTAAAAATATTCGAAGTTATCTCCAAAAAACCAAAATTCTGTAGTTTCTTTAGTTTTTGATTTTTTTTGAGGTTATATGTGCAGATAAGGATTTCATATTGTAACCGCTGGTAGCCAATATCATAACGAACAACCTCTATTTTTTTCAATTTTTTCGGACCCACACATGCCGAGATATACGCATTTATATTTAGAAAGAACGACCAAAATGGCAAATTTTTGACATAATGGCCGATAACTTACGTAGCGGCGGTTGCTAGAGGTAGAAAATGTCCATTTCGTATAGTATTCGATGTAACTAACATGTTCCAAAAAAAAATTTTACTCTGGAGACAATTCCCTTTTCACTAAAATTTGATGCTCATCTGACTCCACTATTATGTCTAGAAGAAATTTAAATTTTCCGTTTAATTTTAGAGATTTTTAAAACTGACTATTTTTTTTAGAATTACATATATTGTGAACATACCACATTTGGTAACATGATATTTTGCTTTCCATTATTGATTTTTTTTATATTTACGATTGTATCCAATGTTTGTGACTTATTAAATTGCCTTATGAATATGTGACTGTGAGGAATGTAACTAAATTTTGTTTGATTATAATAACAAATAAGAAATGAGATAAATAATAAAGAACATTCATTGAACTGGCTACAGAATCGGATCATTATGCTAGTAAGAGGTTTGGATGATAGTTGCCTCGCAAAAAATTGCTTTTCAATATACTAGTAGACTTACTCGATGATGCAGGTTCAGGGTCACTCTTCCATGGGTACCAGTTCACAGAAAACTCAAGGACAACGAGAAGCAGATAAAATGGCCAGATGAGATAAACTGCCTAAGGTACAGGGGGTCGTGCCTGAATATATGGGGTATAGGACCGCTTCAAAGATAACGGCATATAAAGAAAAAAAATTAGGAATTGAGGCCCCAGAGGAAAATCTTTCCAAACTTTCCGAGTGATTTTTGAGTGCTAACAAATTGAATTGAACGATTTTGGCTTAGAGTCCCAATTCGCAATTACTATTGCAGCACTCAAAAATCACTTTTAATGCCTGAGCCTTAGTGTCCTCCATTTATGTCTATTCGATTTAGCCGCGTTTTATGTTAAACGTTGACCAGTCACAGCAGTGGAGAATGTACGGAAGCTGCTGTGCGTGCTGAAGAGAAGAAAAAGATTGAGAATAGCGTATAACACCCACTGCTGTAGCTATGGAGAGGATCAGGACCGTGAAACAAGCGAACACTTTCTCTGCTGATGTCCTGTTCTGGCCAATATCAGACACCGTGCATTTGGAAAGCTCTTCTTAAAAGATTTGAAGCAGTTTTCGAAGCTCAAAGTAGTAGGTTTGAAACGGTACCAAATACAGTCATATCTGGTGCACCATCTAGACCTTCGGTATTTCGACATTGAATAACTCTGACCGTTTTTAGCCGATTTTGACAAAGGTACATGATTCTGAACCATTGACAAACTCAAAGCTAAGGCTAGCGACATACGATTAGGTTTTTCCCGTACGGCTAACCGTCCCAGGTTTTTCCGTCGCCGTGATTACATGCTTTTCGGTTCTGAAAACGATTCGGTTTTAACTCCAACGGATGTCGTCGCTAACCTAATGACTTAACTTCCGTTTGGCAGGAAAAAACCGGTCCGGGAAAAACCTAATCGCATGTCGCTAGCCTAACATAAGAGCCGAAATAGCTGCTATAATGCCCGAAATGCTGGCTGTCCGAAAAAGAGTTACGTATCGAATGGAGGTGGTCATTTAATGGACATTGTACTCAAAAACTGATTTTAAATAAATCCACTAAGTGGTACGACGAGGAGTGAAGAGCAGCTGTATAGGCCAGGACGATGAACATAAAGACACGAGAAAACCACGAACCAAAAAACATTTGTAGGAAGAAGAAAATATAAACAATTCCTTAAAAAGTACATTCTGAGGGCAGAAGAGTAAACCTCTCCAAAAAAACCTTTAAACGTTCTTCCTATATACGCAAGAACAAAAGTCACTATAGTTACAGGCAACGAAGGCGTAAAGAAAATATGGAAGGAAATTTTTAGCGGGCTGCTAACGAAAATGAAAGTATCAGGCACCTATCAGATTCACATCTACAACATAATGATGACGTCAGAGAAACAAACGTACCAATTCTGAACCCCTGAACTACTATACTTCTTGTGAAAACACGGCAAAATTCCTGAAGATTGGGAACAAAGCATTATCTGCCCAATATACAAGAAAGGTGACGAATTCAACAAAAAACTTGACTGCTCCCTAACAAGACACCAAAAAGACTCTACATCTAGTCAAATCTACACAGAGACATGCGCCACCGATATCAGAAATAGCCGTACGTGTATTTGCATAACAGCACGTTTTAAGTGGATGGCTCTTGCTTTCTATTTCAGAGGCTAACATCATTGCAGGAGAAGTATCGCACTTACGATCGTGAATTACCAGAAGCCTATGCAGCCGTGAAGCAGTTTCAACATCTTTTGGAAGGAGATTATTCTTTTTATAAACTGACCATAAGCGATTGACGTACTTATTCCAGTAAAAATCTAAGAAGGCGCCTCAAAGGGAGCTTATACCCCGGCTTCACCAGTGAAACTGCGCAATTCAAGCAAATTGGTGTACTGAATTTCAATTTTAGCCTCAGTTCCAATAGATTTTCACATATCGAACTCAAGAAAAATCAAGCCTGAGTTCGCCCAACAGAATATGAAATTGGGCTTGAAATTTAAAGCTCGCGAGAGTAATCAACTGGAATAATGGATGTATTTTTAACTTCTGGCGAAAAAGCAACAACAATTTCAAGCACGAACTCAACCTGCCAGCCAGTGGATTAAACCGAAAATTTGTTGAACTAAGGCCAGTGAATCTGGGGTATTAAGCATCTGAGCTATATTCGACAATTCACAACCGAGACTCAGCATATGTCAGGAAAATTTAACGTAGTAGTGATACGATGTCGATAGTTACGGTCAGATATCAGCTATGAAGGCTTAGCAAAAGAAAAAGTCACTGACGAGGAGCTTAAAAATCTTCTGAACAGCGCAATATCGCTACAGCTGCAAAAACTTACACCTCATGACACCAAGCAACCATTGTAACACATCAACAGAAAGAATTGGCCCTTAGATAACGAAGGTACAACGTCTGGAGATATTTAATATGATGCATAACTTATCACATCTGGAAATGAATAGGACAACATAAACTCTAGTCGAGTAGTTCGTCTGGAGTAGGATCAAGGCAGACTATCGTAATTGGACTCAAGCTTGCATAGACTGTCAGAGGAGCAAGGTAGCGCGTCATAAGAAGACTCTAATTACTGATTTGCGGAAACCTGAAGGCCGGTTTCAGCATATTCAGTAGGATATCTAGGGATCACAAGTTTATTGTATGTATCGCATATCCCTAAGCTCTAAAATGCATAGATCGGTTAACAATATGGGCTGATGCAAAAACTCAACTGATTTTTGATTCAAGCGTGAGCGCGGTCAATGTTTTAATAAAATTCGAGTGTTTTTCTGAATGAAATCAAACAATATTTTCAAAATAACCGCACAGTAACAAGTACACTATAGGCCTAAGTTGGCCCCACTTTTCACCTTAAGCAACAGCACAATTCAATAGTGCCAATGAACCTTACAACACGCTATCAACTAAAATATCATATAACAAAACCTAGCAACAAAAAAAATCAACAATTTACAATCAATTAAATGTTTCACGTGCCAAAAAGTGCTTAAAATTTAAATCGACGAAATACTTAATTATATTTAATTCCAATTAACCATCCATCACCCGATACTCTTTGATGATCGACCACGATATTAGTCAGCAAATCCTTATCAAAATCGAACTTTCGATAATCACTTATTTCCTTTGCACGGATTCCATAACTGACTACAGACGCATAATGAATCCTTTGTGGGGGCTAACGACGAATCGTTATCACAAAACGTGGTGTATTTCACAAGAATAGTGAACGTCATCAAATTTTACAATATAATTTTCCCGCTCCTCAAAATATTATCATTATTAGCAAATCGCGCAAATCTAGCAAATACCGGTAACGAATACCTAACGTCATCGTGATTATTTTTAAACAAGAAAATCTTATCAGTTCAGAAATTGTGCATCACCGTTTTACTTACAGTAAATAAAATCTTTAAACTTCAAACAAATCATTTTTTATTGTGGTTGTTGTTGTTGCGTGCTCCACTTTAGGTAAATTGAAATTCACCTGTTCAAATATTAAACAACTCGAACCGACAAAAGCTCCGATATGCACGATCTGCCGGCTTTTATTGTAAATCATGGAAAATATTGCAATTAGTCACACTGTGGATAGATGTAAGTTGGATGAGTTTTGATTGGTATTGGTGGTGCGGTACTTACCTGTGGGGAACAGGTAAAAGAGCTTTTCGATGTGAGTGTTAAAGTTGGAGAATTTTGTTAAAGATAAAGTCTCCAAAGAGAGAACGGAGCTTTTTAACGGCTGAAAACACTGATAGTGAAGATCTGTCGGAGCTTTTTGAATGTTAAACTTGGTTAGTTTTGGGACAGTGAAACTGGATTTGATTTGATGGAAGTAGTTATGCTACTTTTGAGTTATTTATAACCAGTTTTGTTATAAGTGTAAATTTATAAGAGCTAAAAAAGTACTTTTTTTATTTGACTTAGAAAATCGACGTCCTATTTTAATCAAAGCCAATGCATGTTCACCAAATCTACTGTCGACTATACTCATAATATACGAGGGGGGAGGTCAATAAGTCCCTAGAAAAAGTTAGAAAAGGAATTTTTTTTGGGATAACAGACGTCCCTATAATTTTTTAAGCCTTCAGAAAATCATGTAATGGTGGAAGTTCCTCAAAATATGCATTTATTTGTGAGATGACGTCCTCATTTGGAGTGAGCCGTTGTCCGTTGAGCCATTTTTTTAAAATTTGGAAATAAAAAGAAGTCACTCGAGGCCAATTCTGGTGAATACGGTGGATGGTCTTCGAAAAATAGAATTTTTTCCCCCAAATGAAGACAGTCTTCTTTTATTTTCACATGCAGCTGGCCTAACAACAGCCTATAACACTGTCCAGTGATCGTTTGTCCCTTTTTCAAATATATGATGAGAATAATTAAACGTGCATCCCAAAAAAAAACCATAGCCGTGCCCGTAACCTTTCCAGCTGATTTAAACTTGTTTTCCTTCTTTGAGGTCGGTTCACCTTTAACAATCCGCTGTTATGACCGTTTCTTCATAGGTGTAGTGGTGTATCCATGTTTGGTCTACAGTTACTACTCTAGGCAGAAACTCTTCCGGATTACAACACATGCGCCTAAAGAGAATCGGAGAGGTCTTAGATCTGAGAGAGGGGATCTTCTCAGAGCGATGGAAACACCAGAAAATCCTGCCCCTACCGAAGTCAAACAAGCTTTTAGAGGACTAATCGCCCTACAGACCGATATGTCTCCTTAGTTGCACAGAAAAACTCTTCGAGCGAGTGATCTGCAAGAGGATACTCCCTAGCGTCGAAACGGTAGGAGGCCTGCCGAACAACAATTCGGCTTCAGAAAGGCAAGGTCGACGACTGATGCAGTTGAGGCGTTGATCAAGCTAAGTACACCAAATAACCTAGTGCGAGTAGTAGCCGACTATTTTCAGAGTAGGTCGTTTTATTGTATTCAAGACAACATGCGGGGTTCCGCAGGGTTCCATCTTGGGCCCTCTTCTGGGATCACAATGTGTTGGGACTTCGCCTTCGAAAGGAAGCAGTGGCGATTGGGTAGGAAAACGCCCAGTGACATCGAAATGAATGCGAATGAGCGATCACGGAAATAAAAGCGTGAGTGGAACACGCTGGACTGAAGCTTGCTGACTATAAAACTGAAGCGGTTCTGATCACCAAACGGAGAAAGCTAATGTTCGAAAGGATCAAGATAGGGGAACACATCATCCACTCACAGCCCACTCTGAGATACCTGGGAGATATGATCGACCGGAGGCTAACTTCAAAGTGGCCTTGGAGGGCACGGCAGACAAAGCGTCTGCGATTTGTGCAGCACTGGCAAAAAAGAGTGGCCGCCTCCTATTGCGGAGGGTGGTTAGCTCAGTCCTTCTATATGCAGCGCCAGCGTGAGCAGAAGTATTAAACAGAACTGCAAACACTAGAAAGTGGAGGACCGTGTACAGGGTAAGTCCAATTCGCGCTTGCTGCGAGTACAGCACCACGTCCGACGATGCGACATGCGTAATAGCGGGGATGATTCCAATAGACATTCTGGCGAGAGAAGGCATGGTCTCTACGACTCAAAATACGATAGAGTGGAGCCAAAAAAGATACGGCGGCAGATTGCGCGCTGCGAGTCCGCATGGGAGTGGCAAATGTAGTGGAACGCCAAGGGTAGTTGGACCCATAGACTTATTGCTAACGCGGAAATGTGGGTTACGAAGGAGTTAGGACCTCACACAGTGGACTTGGGGGTATAGGAAATACCTTCACCGTTTCGGAAACAATAGACGCAGTGGTCACCATACTAGCGAACCATACGTGAGAATTAAGCGCACCACAGCTGTGTACATCCACAGGACCATCTTTGGCTTGAGACCCCATCTCTTATTAAACGTCTTTTTACAGTCGTAGAAGGCTATACAGGCTTTCTTTACCCTTTCTCGATATTCGACTTCTAGTTGAATTTCGGATCCAGTAATAGATTCAGAAATTTCACTCTGGAGGATATGGTGAGTGTGCTCGTCCAACCTTGAGAGGGTTGAACGGGAGGATTTTCGTTTTCCCTGTGAACAGCATCAACTCAGTTTTTTCACATAAAGGTCTGAATCCAACATAGCCGCCATGCGGGATCGGCCGGGCGCTTGAGTCGTGGCGATAGCATAAGCTTTTTACCTCCTGGACGAAAAAAGCCTTAGAGGTGACCACACGATCAGGCTCTCAACTGCCATCAACCCATTTTGCAGATATTTTTATAATAGCCAATTTATAATACAAAATTGAAAAGGCGACGGTACCTTTTCACATTTCTGTCACCTCAACTATTTTGCCGAATTTTGTCACTCGATACCATGTTGTGGACTTTATCGATCATTTCGGGGGTACACTCATTGATGAGGAATGAAGCCTTCTAAAAACAGACGATTAGCGATGCTAGGAGCGCCATCTTTTATATTTTCTAAGGATTTATTGACCCTCTTATCATCCAATTATTCATCGAACAACAAATCATTCATTATAACCCGGCCAATGCCCAATGAAATGTTGGACAGGGAGTACAAAGGGCGTGGGTTTTAAATAGTTTATTGAAATTTAGCGAAAATGAGTCCCTCTAAATTACTGAAAGATTTAAGGGTAAAGAGGGCATACAAGTAGAGTTAAGTCTATGTAGAACGGTTTAATATCGTAGTTTTAGTAACACGGATTAATACCGTACGACTTTTGTTAGTATAGGCACTCTTAATAGATTCCAAACGATCGATCGAGTTTCAAACGTTACTGGCCTATTTATATGAAAAAATTCACTTCCTGGGGCATGACCCATTTGTAAAAACTTCTACTTCAAACTCACTCAATAATTTCACAACTCTTAAGTAATAAGATCCTGCATTCTCCTTCACCATACTCACATATATGTAATACGTAATTTCGATTAAATAATAATAATAATCATTCAATTTTAAAAGCCTGATTTATGACCTAAAAAACTGCACGATCATCACAGTGATCAACTGATCAAAGTAAAAATTTCCCCGCCAATATTCTCTCTACACTACGAAAAAAATAAAAGTACCAAACACCAACGTAGCAGAATCTACTACGACTGAAACAAAATCTAAAATCAACAAAAAAAAAAAACATTTTTAACACATTTTTTTTTTGATCAACATGCACATACTTAATAAGTATACAACAAAACAAGCCTTATGCTTTTTTGGAGACTTTTCAATATTGTATGATAAAGTCTCCACTATAATTCTCAGACCTTGGCTCCAGTGGTGGACTCTGACTGATCAAATTCGGATACTTTTTCGCACATCCAGCTGTTTTGTATCAGTCTGTTGAAGACTTTCATTTAGTCCAAAAGCGCGAAATTTTCCCCGTGCTGGATGCGCGCATGTCTGATTGACTTACAAGATAATTTTAGTTAATAAGTGATACAAGGTTTCTAAAAATTAAGTAAAATATAAGTAATAATTGTGATAGATTATTTTTTTGGTTTTTTTATTAGAAGTTATGATTGAAACCTTTTTTTGATTTTTAACATTAATATTATATTTTATGTTTTTGTCTAATTAACCGTAATTTAATATCAATTTATATGTAAACTGTGGTTTTCTTAACGAGTGTTGACCTTGCTATCCATTTTATTAAAAAAAAACGGGTATCCAGTGAAGTGGTTCTCTCTTAGTAAATTTTTTTTACTCTGATAACGTGTGTTCCGGTGAAGTTATAGCAAAATTATTGCAGTTTTTTGTTGTAATAAATTCAAAGTGTAACCAACGAAAACGGTGTTATCCAGCAGAAGAGAGGGTATATTAGATTCTACGGACTTAGCCAGGCGCAGCACATATAGTAACAAGCTTGCAATTGTTTTAGGTAATTGACCCAGTTTATGATTGATACATATTGTATAGTATATACAACGAGTATGGAACCACCACTTCACCTAGCGTTTTCCTGATATCCATAAATTTATTGTCTAATTTATGCAATATTTTTTGCTTCACTTGCGCGGCTTACCTTTTTGCTGCTAATTACATCAGACATTTATGCAAAGAAAGAAACTTGAAACGTCTTCTGGGGCGTTAGATTTCAAGATTCCACCATCGAGGAGGCGGAGAGGATGCATTATTATTACAAATTTGTGTTTTGTTTTTTCTGCTCGTTTTCATGGTCGCGAATTTTTCAAATAGAGAGAGATATAAAAGATAATCATCATCTACAAGGGCGTATTTTTTTTTCTATGAATTTATTATTAAATGTGCACCGAACACCAAAGTGAAAAAAAAATATCACTAAGCACTCCCACATATCGTCATCAACTTTTCGTCGTCGTCGTCGTGTGTGACACTTTCGCATAACGAATTTCGCAAATTTAATTTATGCTTCTGATGCTGGGAGAAGAGATCTGCTCTGGAGATACTCTAAAATATCTTCACAGAACTATAATTGACCTTTTACACTAGAGTGGCACACGATCTCGATGACCACAAAAAATCAGTGTGCCACCATTAGTTCACACAGGAAAAAAAACCATTTATTCTTTACTCTACATATTAAAAGGTCTTAAGTTTAATATGTTGAGGTCAGAGAATCTCTTATGACGGGGTGAACTTTTTTGATTGATAAATTTGGCGATTGATAACCGAGAAATGACCATGCACGAAAAAAAATCATTTTCCATTTGTTCTGATCATTCTCACAACTACGAAAATTGTGCTCGACCAGAAGCTGATCGATGATAATACGTAACTATCCGTGTTCGGTACAGAATCAATGTATATATGTAAATATCAGCTGTTTTTAATCATTTCATTATTTTTGTTTATTTCTCTGTCTGACTGTCTAGTCGGAATTTTGCAAAATCGCATTTGTTTTTTATTTATTTTTATTTTTTTGTATAATCAAGTTGTTATCAATTTTATTGTGGATATGTTTGTAAGCAGCTAATTTAATTTATCAAGAAAATATTCTGGGCACACTTTTTTGTTGTTGTTATTATTATTGTTATTATCTTTGATTGCAGTGGAAAATTAAAATTTACATAAGGTTTGAAAAAAACTTCTGTTACAAAAGAATACTTTGTAAGTGATCGTTTATAAAAACACCGGGAAGTGTTGGTATGAAATATTTGATTATATGGTTTGTTGGAGAGCAGGTGGGAAATGTCAATATAGTGCATAGGATTCATATCATTAAAGCCATTTTGATAGTATTTTCAAACAGTCACAATCTATCATCCTAACCACTTTTCAGGTGATCGATGAGGAACTCTCTACATACAATCAATTAGCATTTCTAAATACGATCGATTCTAATCGATTTGTAGAAGAAATCCTTTTTCAAAGATAAGTGTTTGATGGATAACTACAGATATATTGCAATCCTATCATCAATCTTCAAACTATTTGAAAAACTAGCCTATGATAATCTATTCGACCCATAAACTACAACACGGTTTCAAAAAAGGGCGTTCGACCACTTCAAACCCCATGGTACAAGTCTCCGATCTGCTCTGTGTTATGGAGAGCGGCCATACTATTTAAACTGATTTTAGCAAGAAATTTGATAAAGTAGACTATCATGTTTTAACTGCTAAACTTATAAATTTTGGTATAGGATCTGCGCTTGAATGAATAAGATTATATCTCAACGGAAGAATACAGATTATCAGATTCTAAAGATTCATTTCAAATGAATGTAGTCATCATGGAACTATTTTTTTTTTTGTGGCAGTGCTAAGCTCAGGAATCACCCTTTGTACTACCAGTCCGTTAAGTCAATTGTCACGTCATGGTGCAGCAAGCTTAGTGCGGGGGGAATAGGTTAAGGGTTATGAGGATTCGAAAGGGTGTTGAATAAGGTGGCGATAAACCCTTCTTTTAAACTCTTAGATGTTGTAGGAGCTCTGAAATACCAACTGCGAAGGATTTTTCCACAGTCGTGTAGTTCTATTTACAAACGAATCGCTATCTTGTTGAGTGCGGGTATAAGATTGCAGTGGTAGCCCAGTCACTTTATACAAAAAAAGTGCCAAACCTCTAAATAAATGCAACTGGAGATTTATCAGCGGGATTCTCTTTATTTTGGGCTCACAAATAATTTCCCAAAAGTCCATAAAGCCAACTGGCCGGCTACTCGAGTTATGGAAGGTCAAAGGTCACGAAAATCAGTTTTTCTCAAAAATCTCGTAAATTAACGGTTTTATGCAATTTTTTGCTAAGTAAAGATTGTTCGTGAGATAAATCTGCATAAAAATATCCTATACGAAATTTACGTAGAGTCAATGGTTTTTGAGATATGGGTTTAGGAAAACTCGGGCATTGGGCATCAATTTTTCAGAAATATTCGTTCATTAGTTTTGCAAAATGCACTAAAATTTAGTTTCGTGACTTTTGACCCTCCATAACTCGAGTAGCCGGCCAGTTGGCTTTATGGACTTTTGGGAAATTATTTGTGACACCAAAATAAAGGGAATTCCGCTGGAAAATTTCCAGTTGCATTTTTTTAGAGGTTTATATACATACGTATAAATTGCAGAATGCAGAATAGTAGCATTACAATTTTCCGTTGCTTATGGTTCTTGTCGGGCCCACCCGATGTCAACTCGATGTCCGAGGATACAACCATTGAACTTGAGGTGGACGATGATGAAGCCAACCCTATTTAGTTATTTTCCTCTGGGATAGGTGTTGATGAAGATGACAGCATGAAAGAAGTGGGAATAGAAGAGATAGAGAGATGATCAACAAAATTTTGTTATGCTTGGTAACCTTTGGACTAGGTCTACTGGGGATACCATGTAAAAACGCTGCCTGCATTATAGTTCAAAGGTGGTGCGGAAAAGAATGCAGTGCGATGCCCGAGTTTTCCCAGCTCCGTATCTCAAAAACCATTGGTTCTACGTAAATTTCGTTTAAGATATTTTTATGCAGATTTATCTTACGAACAATCTTAACTTAGCAAAAAATTGCATAAAACCGTTAATTTACGAGATTTTTGAGAAAAACTGATTTTCTTGACTTTTTACCTTCCATAATTCGAGTAGCCGGCCAGTTGGCTTTATGGACTTTTGGGAAATTATTTGTGAGCCCAAAATAAAGAGAAACCCGCTGATAAATCTCCAGTTGCATTTTTTCAGAGGTTCATATTTAAAGTGACTGGACTATGGAGGCAGGAGAGCGCTTATTTCGATAAAGCAGTCTCTTTTTCACAATTTAACTAACCATCCCAAGGTGGTTATCAAAGCACCGCCCAAAGCGAGGGAGTTGTATTCGAGAAGAGGCCGAATGTAGGATGTGCAGAACTTGTCCTATGGCGACCATAACATTTTTTCTCCATTGTTCATCATGTTCGATATATTCTCTGTTTAAATTATCATCAGACCCGATTATTTGCGGAGATAGCAAACCATAATGATCCACAGTATTTCAGCCAATTGAAAGAACAATATCTTGCAGTTACAGCATTTCATTCGCGTTCTATCGATTATCGAATCATATCGGAGCAGAGTGGAAAAGTATCCTAAACGCGCCTAAGAAAATACTGTATTATCCCGTGAAAAGCCTAAAATTTCGCTAATACGATCACGATTTAGTAGGCGAACCGAAATATGTATTTAGGGCCTGTGTGAATTCGATGACTAAAATTTAGTGTCGATAATACAGTATTTAGTCTTTTGGCGAGGAGACTAAATTTTTTGACAGTTGACTAAATTGATGTTGAATTCGTTTCAAAATAGTTCAATACAAAGGAAAATAAAGTGAAGATCTAATAGGCTGTTGTCAATAATGATATCTTCTGCATCTATAAATTTAGTTGCTTACTGTATAACAAAACATATACTATAAATTATAAAAGTAAAAACTATTGTCAATTGAATTTAGTCATCAAATGAATTCACACAGCAATTCCCTACATTAACGACAAAAACTGCAAAATTTAGTTTAGTCATCAATTTAGTCCCAATTCACACAGGCCCTTAGAAATACTTTGAGGTAGTTTTACTATGATAAAAAGTGTTTTCTCGCTCTCCTTCGACTATCGCTTGAAGTTTTCGGTCTAAACCGATAATCGGAACTTATAATCCGATGCGATAGTCGATTTCAATTTAAAAAGAGCCTAAAACATGCGGAATATTCCAGTGAAAATCACATCTCAATCGGATTAGCCGTTGCCGACATTTCAGACAAACAGACAGGCAGACAGACATACAGACAGACAATTTTAAAAATAGCTTGGTATACAACCTTGTATATCAGTTTCTATAGGTCGTACAACCCCGTACTATTTAATCAAATTGAATTTCTCCCCCAAGAACTGTTTCTGGATCCACCCCTACTGTACCATCCTATCCTGGACTATGCATGTCCTATCCTTGGTCCTATATTTCTCGCAAGTAGCAACAGGATTTAATCAAATGAGAAGAAATTGCTTCATTTTGCTCTGAGAAATGTATATGACCCTTCTACTATCAAAGCCTAGTACCCTACATGTCTGGTAGGATAAAATTTGTTTTCGCATGCCTTACTCTAGATGTTCTTAACGATAACCTACAAGTTCGGTTTCTGTCGGATATGATCAAGCTCAACGAAGATATTCGACATACGAGGTGTGACAATTTAGTAATGAGACTGATTATATTGCCGCGATTGTGGTAACCCTGCGACCTTGAAATTCCCTTGCCCTTCTCTCGGCATCCTTCCCCTCTCCATTAATATATTTGCCATCGCTCCAGCTTGTTTAGTTCGCCTGCTCTGTCGTGTTGAGTAAACGTGTGTTCGTGGTGCTCGTCACGGCCGCCTGGATGTCCTCAATTGACTCAAAATGGGTTCCTTTGACCACCGATTTTGTTCTAGGGAACAAAAAAAAGTCACAGGGTGACATATCGGGCGAATAAGGCGGTTGTTGCAACACGGCGATCCCTTTAGAGGCCAAATACTGGGACACGCTGAGGGCGGTGTGGCACGGCGCGTTGTCGTGATGAAGGATCCAGTTACGAGCGATGTCTGAGCGCACCCTGTTGACTCGTTTTCGCAATCTTTCGAGTACTTGGCGATAGTAGACTTGATTTACGGTTTGCCCCGGTGGATCTCCACGGATCAGGGCGCGCAGACGCTGCGCGTTCGTGTCAGTCCGCACCTCGACTGGTCTCCCGCTCCGCGCCTCGTCTTCCACGCTTTCACGCCCCTCCTTAAACTCTTTATGCCATCGAAACATCTGGGCACGACTAAGAGCACTATCACCATGCACTTTTACAATTTTAGCGTACGTTTCCGAAGCTGTTTCGCCCAATTTGACGCAAAATTTTATCGCGACGCGTTTTCGTTTTTCTATTTTCGTGACGAGCACCACGAACACACGTTTACTCAACACGACTGAGCAGGCGAACTAAACTAGCTAGAGCGATGGCAAATATATCAATGGAGAGGGGAAGGATGCCGAGAGAAGGGAAAGGGAATTTCAAGGTCGCAGGGTTACCACAATCGCGGCAATATAATCAGTCTCATTACTAAATTGTCACACCTCGTACAAGCAATACGAAACTACTTAAGGAATACCCACATCGGACCGAATATTCAAGGATCGAGCCAGGGGCCGGTTCGTGTATGTCGAAAACGAAAAATTTTTTTCGTCTCGGGTTCGCGTAAGTCGAAAAAATTGAAAATTTTCGACTGAAGCCGACGAAAGGCACTCGAAAGCTTTTGGGTTATCGAGTTTTTGCATTAGGACACGAACAATTTTCTTTCAACCTATGCGAACGCTAAAATTTTTGTCGACAAAATTTTTCGACTTCAATTTCTTTTCGTTCGGTTATCGTCGTTCGCCATACACGAACCGGCCCCAGGTTTTGTTTCTTTAATAAATAAAGCGTCATAAATCATAAAAAAACTTAGATCCCTAATCAGCAGCTAAAACTAAATGTTTAAGTGAAGCAGTATCCAACGTGCAAAAATCTGTTTAAGTTTTACTACATTGCAAATATAGGTCACAATACACCCAAAAAACAACATACGAACATAATACTTAAGATAAACGGTATACATTCTGTTTATTACCAAAAACATCTACCAATTTCTTTTTTCATTTAATAGAACCAACTTTCGTTTATGGTTTCCAAAAAAACTCCATCCAATGATATCAAAGATTAATGGTTTAAGCTGGTGCAATTTAGGTAACATATGTCGAGCTTGTGCACATTTAAATATGGAAAAACAGATGGTTTACAAGTCCGAATATTTTAATTTGTTTTACTGGCAGATATTAATTTAGATTATACTTTAAAACTTCCGTCACAGATGCAACTAGATTCTTTTTTAGGGGAGTATTGCTGTGATAAGATCTTATTATATTCAGACCGTCCTTCCGTGTTGTACTAATTGAACACACTTATGTTCAACAGATTTTTTACAAATCAAATTTTTAATATTAAGTTAGTTACCATATCCTGTTGATTTTTATTACTTCGTTTAAAATATTTTGCTCTAAGATAGTTTTTGGCGAATTAATTTCTCATTCACATGGTGCGTAGTCCCATAGTTTTGACTCAAAAACAAAATAATGTATTTTTATTATTGCTATCAATCAGCTCGTAGCCTTATAATTGGGATATATTTCATAGACTCTCGAGACACTCTCTTTTAACAGTGCCTCGAGAATAATATCAAAGGTATTCAAGGTTTGTTTGATGAATTATATCATTTACCTGCATTTAAAGTTCTATATTATTTTCCCTCATCTCAAGCTCCTCAAAATAAGCATTTTCAATGTATGTCAAAATGTTGCTATACATCTAGCCTTAACCTTGAACTTAGTTAACGATTTTCAATTGGTTTAAATTTATAAATGTTATCGGCGGCTCCAGCAACAAACTGCATTATTTATCAACCCAGCCGAAAGCGGCTTTCAAATAAATCATCGCCTATCATCGAGTTCATCTGAAACAGAAATCTAGAAGAATCCAGCCAAATCTTCATTTCAAAGTCATACAAATTATTTATTTGCATGCAATCGATTTGTCTTGACCCTGTCTTGTCTCTCATCCCATCGCAACATATATGCAACAGCTCCTCACTATATTCGGTAGCCAAGCAGCAAAAGATGGTCATCAGCACCTCTGCTTGAGCTCTTCATATGCATATTGTTTAAAGTCAGTGAACCTCTATGTCACACCGCTACTCTACGGCAGCCTCTCCACTCACTCAATGACCTGGTTATCGAAGCCCAAAAGCGTGTATCCATAATATTTCAGCTAAACATTAAGCAACATGCAAGTCCGTATACAGAGCTATGGCGGCTGACCTACGGATTTCACACCACCAAACAATTAGCATTCACCTGGTGCCCCAACTTGTCTAGCGTAGTTCCTACTCTCGTCGGTGGTGATATGCGTCGTTTTCCAGCTCACGTTGCGTATGGAACCAGCAACAGACTGCATTGCTTAAGCCCCAGAGATTACACGCGGATTACGCAAGTTTGTGTCCGACTTCACACCAGAAAACGAGTTTTGAAACTGCATTTTGCTAGAATTTTACTTTGTAGGAAATTTTTCGCGATTTTTTAATTGAGGTGGTTTTTTTTATAGTTTTTAGATTGCCATTAATGCCAGCCCAGAATGTAGTGCGGTGCTTTAATGTTAGCATGTGACTTATCCACCTGTGCGCTGCACTTGGGGAAAATGGACGGATGCTGTGTGCAGGTAATGCCTTGGCATTCTCGAATCACAGTGCCACTTGTGACGCAAGCTAAGCTCATTCACGTGCACTGTACGGGTGTATGTACATTGTACATACTATGTAGTAGACCTGGCCCTGTCCATTGTCCGCTGTCGGTGAAGTGAGTTTTAATTAAAATCAGATACAATCTTCACTGATGCAGGAGCGACTCCCTCTTGAAAAATTACATTTTTTTTAGTGTAATCCTTCACCTTTGAGTGAGTCGAGTGGGTTGAGACTTGTTAGCAACGCTCCTGTGCCTTGTTAAACGTTGCTTCAGCTAACAGTGATAGCACAGGTAGTTAAGAGTGGACCTTGAGAGGCCGTAATTGGAGTAGGAGCGGCTTCGGTCACTCTCACTAGTGTACAACTACCCCTTGGATAAGGAATTTACTTGTGCAGTTTAAATTTTTAGAATTCATACAACGGATCCGGCTACGACGACGACTACGGGGTGAGTGGGACGATAGTTGACGTTCGGTAGCATAACCTTGACCGCGTTCATCTATCCAACAGCGAGATAAATTCCTTTGAGTATCTCAAAGTTATTTTAGGTAAAATTAATTAAGGGAAATTCCTCCCAGTAAGTCGGAAAATAAAAATATTTTCAACTAACTTAACACTAAATCCTCGTTCTACTTTCACAACATGTCTTCTAACATACATGCAGTATCATTCCACTTCCTCTGCCTTAGCATAAATGCAGTTATGCAACAGCTGCAACATACTTCTAATGCATCTAAAAAATGCATCTCTCTTTTGATCCAGAATCGTAATGGATTCAGAACTGTGTGTGTTTTTCAGGTGATTGTACAACACCCATTTGCAGTGGGTACCCACCACCTTTAAACTTTAACCTGTTCAATTTTTCAACAAGCCCTTTACCTTTTTTGGTTGGAGAAGCCAAAGGGAAATTGATGAGGCGGGAAATTTTCAAAATTCTATCTTCGAAATGTATGAGAATTTTGCTGGAAGTGATGCATTCGGAGTTTCTGGTTTTTGTGAGAGATAGGTCCTTTGTTGGGAGTTAATTGATTCTTGTTTGAATAAGGGTTTCTCGCCCTCGTCCTTCTGTCTGTGCGTTGCTCGTATACATATAGACGGAATTGGGTATGTTCCCTAACTGGGTTTTCCCTTTGATTGATTTGACTGAAATTTATTGATTTTTGGTTGGGTTTTACCCGAGAAGAGATGCTGAGATACCTTTTTTTTATTGGATCGTTTTAGGATTTAGATTGGTGAAATTTTGCTTGAATGAAGTTCGTTTTTTACAGTGTGTGTGTGGGGGGGGGGGAGACTGGGGTTGTGATGGGGAGCAAATTGTAAATTCAGTTGATTGTAATGAGCTATGGGGAATTCTTAGTGGGCATTAAAGTGTGAAGACTTTATTTAATCGATTATTTATTGGTGGGTCTGTTCAAGATAGAGATTTTTGGGCATAGAGACTTCTATCTACAGAATGTTATCTATGGAACTAAACAAAGCCGCTGGAAAAGTATTCAGATAGTTTTCAGAGACATTTCCGCACAGACATTCCGTCGGCCGTTGTTGCATTCAAACTTAAGACCGGTTCTACACATTCAACTTTGCATTCCACTTTTTGACGTTCAACTTTTTTTTCTCTTTCACTCCAATGCAAAGTTTGAAACAGACTAGAGTTGAAAGAAAAATGGAAAGCAGCTCAGAATGGAATGGAAATTTGCGTTCAACTTTTGTGTTTTCGTTCAACATTTTTATGAGTGTGCGAATATGTATGAATATGAGTGTACACGGATAGCAAAGACAGCCGAGATTTTCGATCTGCTTCTTGAATAGTTGAAAATGTGTAGACGCGAGCGACAGAATTGAACGTCAAAAAGTGGAATGCAAAGTTGAATGTGTAGAACCGGTCTATCAAGTCTGTACAGAGCTCGCACGGAGATTCGAACGGACAAAAGTCCTTATCGTGTGGACCCTGAATTAAAGCCCACATACAAGGTCAAATTGGATGTAGTAAGCAAGTAGAATTTGTTGAACCGTTTTTATTCATACTAAATGTTTTCGCAGCTCAGGATCGTAATATGCCTGTTTTAAAAAGTTGCCCACTTCGATTCCTTCCTTAAATAAACGACAGCAGAGGCAGAACAATGGTTCTTAAGAAGGGGGAAAAGCTATCCAAATGCATAAAACTTTTTCGCAATTTGTCAATGAGCACCAAAACCATCCTGGCTTTGGCGGCCTTTTTGACAATATTTTCAGTGGGGTAGAGCCCAGTGATTGATTCTGACTGAACATGAACTGTGTGTAGCTCTTCAGAAAAGTCGGCATTATTGTGCTGAACGATTTCGAGACCTGGCGGTACAAAAAGTAATCGAAGGTTTAAATCTATACTTTCGGGGTATTTTTCAATATCGTTTACCATCAAACCTCACCCAGCGTTATAGTTTGTTGTAATGTCACAATTTCGGCAATCACATTGGAAGCACGTGAAGCAGACTAACTCGTCATAGTACAATTACAGACCATAGCAAATCATCAGTAACACTGCTGCAGCACTCAATGTGTGGAAACTTCAACAATCAATGGATATGTTGTGTTTGGACTAGTTTTAGTCATATTCCTGTCTCATGGCCGTTATATGGCAGCCGCACCTCATCTGCGCGCCTGGGCCCATGGCTATTACTTTGACGGTTGGTCTTTAGCGACATAGAAAACCCTTCTTCCCTTAATTTATGCAAGAGCATTTTTTCTGGTATCCAAATATCGACTTCATCCAAACATTCCAAGAAATTTAAGGCAGACACAGCTTGAGTATGTGAAATCATTGGAACTGGTACCAATACTGCCGGAACCTTCAATTCTTCTTCGTTATCATTGGCATGTCTTACTATTACCCCTTTTATGACTAGGTTAGAAAGCTGACTCGAGGTTGAGTTGAAATTTCGACCAACGTACATGAGTTGATTTCACTTGTGATTGAAATAGAGACGGACTTCCCGAATGGTAAACAAACAAAACAAATGTCACTTCAACCCAATTACAACTCAACCCGCGTATATGAGATGAAATGAAATATCAACTCGACCCACGTAGGAGAGCTGAGTTGCGTTGAGTGGCCCCAATTTCAACTCGCCCCGTTTATGATTGGGTTGAACCTGGATTGAATCTAGTCATAAACGGGGTAACATTCTACCAAAAGAGTCAGAAGAAATTCCCTCCCTGACTACAATGTATTGTGTCAGACTACAATGTGTTGTGTCATAATTGGTGAACGGAAGTTGCAGGAGTCGTTCGGATTATAGAGGAATTCGGATTAGTTGAGGTACTTAGTTAATATTGATTGCATTAACTAAAACATACACCGATTTGAAAAATCTGACCCAAGGTAATACATTTAAAGCCTTTGACGCGGTATATCTGGTAATTGACTTAGGTCTACAATTATCGCTTTTGTATTATTGGGTACAGCCAAATCTAACATTATCTTCTTCGATGCCCATGGCTTTATTTTACTACCCAATCTCTTTCCTATATAAAAAAAATGGCATTCTCTAAGTGCACATTAATCAACTTCATACTATGCTGTTGACGATATGATATCAGGCACAAATTTCAACAGCTAATGTACTCATTCTTAACTGATTTCCTAAATGTTAGGTTAAACCCCTGAAACTACAGTCATAAAAGGCGCGTTTGAATTTGGGAAGTACTAATGGGATTTTGGGGACGTAAAGTTGGTAACAACCGAATCACAACAACTCCAGCCTTTTTAAAACTGGTTTGTTGTTTTGATATTTAAATTCATTTTTAATTGCCTAAGGGCAAAAAGGAGAACTGTTTCATCTACGTCTGTTTTGACTTTCAGTAAACTCCACTAATTCCAAATTACATTGTCTATTATATCTCTACTGATTTACGTGCTTTGATGATAACGCAAAGCTGCATCACATCTACGCTCTATCTCCATAATTAGCATCACTTTCAGTCTACAAAAGATTTTTTTTCACAGAAGATTTCATAAAATATTTTTTGATAATGAGTCAAAGCTCTATATAAAAAAAATTGGGATTTATTTTTACAATTTTTTTCTGTCCATAAATTGTATTGTGATAATAATTCATTCGAATGACTAAATTATGTTTAATTAAATATAATTTTAATTTGTCACGACGGATTTACTAAATTGATGATTTTTTAATGAAAATATTGCAATCAGGGGACTACCGAAATAATTTTTGATGATAAAAAAAAATTAAATAAAAAGAATATTAAAAAACCCCAGAGTGAAAATATGAAATGTTTTGATTAATTTAATGGCGAAAAACAATAATACAACAATTTCGTTCCCACAATTGTTTTGGTGAACTACTAGCTGAGCCCAATCGGTGCGAGACGTACTTATGTACATGACCTAATTATTACTGAGCTCATTGAATTATTATTATTATTGTTTTCTATGAATATTAATTGTATTCTGTTTTTTGGATTCCCACAATTATTAACATCAGCCTTTAATCGCTTTTTTGTTTTATTGTAGTTTTGTTCTCCGTTTTTGAAGTTGTTAGTTTGCTTCAATGGAGGATTTTGTAGAGGTTGTAGAGGAAGGTGTTCTTATAAATAAATGGACGAGAGCAAAAGCATTGTGGATTTAAAGAATTGCAAACAAGACTATTTCCCAAATAACAAAAGGTGGACTTTGATCATTTGAACAATTTATGAGAACCGCTGTGGGTACGAAAGAAATACTATTGTCTTTAAAAGGCAATTCCCATTGGTTGTCGTTCTAAAGGACATTCCAAACATTTAAATATTTAACTTTTAATCATCTTGATTATCATAATTACAACATTCTTATCTATTAAGACTTTTTTAAGGCACATAAAACCAAGTTTGTCAAGATTGAGTAGTTCTGCGCATGAGCTTAACACTTAAACCTATATCCATACCATGAGCATATGAGCACTTCTTGTGGGGATTTTCAGCGCTCCTTATAATAATTACATTTTAGGCCCAAGCGCGCAATTTCAGACCAGATTTACGATGCCGCCGAATCCGTCAACCTCGACGTGTTGCTAATATCTAATTTCATAAAGCTTAAATAGAGCCAAAAAGCTAAACAATCTCTGAGAGGATTGAGCAGGTGCAAGTTAAAAATAATTTCTATTCTAAAATACACTTTCATTACTCAAATGAAGTAACACTTAGTGCGAATAGAAAGTGTAGTGATTATAACACTTTGAATAATGTAATTTCTTTTTAAAGTGTCAAGGTCAGTGTGAAAATTGTGCAAAAATTATGAGCCTATAAGAAATTGGATTTTATCATAAGACAGATAAGAGAGAGAGAGAGAGGGCAGCACTTATAACAAAATAAAAGTAAAGTATCATCCTTTATGAAATTATTTACAATTTAGCCAACAAATTTCTAGTTTTAACAGTGAAAGAAGGAAAAGAAATTTATAATTAGATAAAATTATGCAAGATGACCTTTGAATGCACGATCCAAAGCTTGAAGATGGCCTTGTTGAATGGCGACTTGCAGTCTGGTCAGAATCATGTCTTATGAAAATATGACTTATACGTTTTATATATAAACTTGGCTAAGCTATTCAAACAGCTTTTTTATTTGGGAGAACATTTGTCCCATCATTCTCATGCGCAAGAACATTTGATAACCAATGCATGCCAAGACATTTGTTAATGTTTAGGTGGCATGCCATCTCTTGCGGAAGATGCAACATGACAAAGCTTATGATCTATATTCTTATTCAAATATTACACATTTTTATATTATGATTTACAATTGCCAAATGAAAAATAGATATGAATCTAAAAAATTATTTAGGTATTTGTGGTTTTTACAATTTATATCTTGGCAATATATATTTTCTGTTAATTATTACATTAAAATTTTTGGCAGATAAGCTTTAAATTACCTGGAAAATTTGTGAGAGCCCAAAAACTATATCCATGTTTTTTTTTACCTTTCTTGATAAATATCTCTTAACGAAGGCTTCTAGGTGAAAAGTTTGTTAGGCATGTTTTGTTCGTTATTGGATTTGTTATCACTGCGACCAGCCAAGTGATCGATCCTAAAAAATAACATACATATAGTTAGCATTAGTCAATTCAATAAAAAGAGAATAAAAATAGTTACGGAATTTTTTACTAGTTTCTTGATTGCATATTTTTAAAGAAATTCTTCTAAGCTTACTCCCCATGGCATTCAATAATAGATTTTCGTATCACCTAAATTATATTTATGACTGTTTGAGCTGCCAGTTTAAGCGAAAAATCTTACCTAGACATTTTTTCCTATAGTGTCCCTGTAAAGTTGATGGCTAGGATATTGTGATGCACGTGTTGGAGGTCCTCTTTCAAATTTGGAGTCTGCAATAAATGTTCCAGACGTTTCAACAAATAGGTTACTATTGTAGCAGTCATCTTTGTCTGTCTAGCCAATTTAGTCAACATTTACTAAAGAGGCTTCATCAATTTCTTATTGTAAAAAATCAAATCACGTCTGAAAACTTATTTCTATTTATAGTTCGTCTATACCAACTTAAGCAAGGCATTTGATCGTGTTGACCACCATATTTTAATAACAAAAATTTCTATGAAAGGAAATCGACGTCACTTCCGGTGTTCCCCAAGGCAGTCATCTAGGCCCACTCTTTTTCAATATATTTATCTCTGATTTGTCCACGCTCCCAAAAGGCGGCGGCGACTCGGTTTAGGGCAACCTCAAAAGTTTTACCACAAACTTTCGGGCAGCATTCTTGTGATTGCTGCACAAATCGCAGACGCTTTGTATGCCATGCCCTCCAAATGCGCTTTAAAATTTAGCCTCCGGTCCATCAGGTACCTTAGAGCGGGCTGTGAACCCACTCATCGTTCCCATACAATTCGATGTTATCCTACGATAACTACTCCTGCGTGAACCCGATCACCACAGCTTTTTTTTGGAAGGCGAAGCCCAAACACTTCATTGTACATTGCGATCTACCGAAGAGGGCCCAGGACGGAACCCTGCGGAACCCCGCATGTTGTCCCGAACGCTGTCGCAACATCTTCCAAATCACAATGAAGCGACCTACACTGAAGATAGTCGGCTACTAGCACTAGGTACTTTGGTGTACTTATTTGCTTGATCAGCGCCTGATCAACGCGGCTATGGCTATGCTCACCATCATGTTGACTACAAAAGACGTCGACCTTGCTTTTCTGAAGCCGAATTGCATATCCGGCAGGCCTCTTACCCTTTCGACGCTAGGGAAAATACTGTTATAGATCACCTGCTCGAAGAGTTTACCTATGCAACTAAAGAGATATGTAGGTCTAAGCACCACGGGTTCGATAAAGGCTTGTTCGGTTTCGGTAGAAGCACGAGTATCTGCTATTTTCATCACTCTGGGAAGATCCTATTTCTCAGGCACACTGTGAAGTCTTCAGCGAACCAGTTTGGCGCTATCGTTGCTGCTTTGTTTGGTATGCCATCCATGCCAGGGGCCTTATTGATGGCTACCATTTTGCATCCTCCACAATCTTTTCTACGGTTTCTACGGCTAGGCACCTCTTTTGGGTCTATCTGAAGGGTGGTAGATCACCGGACAGGTGATAACATAACCATTTTATAGACTCCGACCTAGGAGTCCGAGTCTGCTTCTCTACACAACCTTTTGAAGTACTCGGATTGACTTCTAGCGTTGGCCTTGTTCAGCATTTTCGTCGCTTCTTTATATCCCTTAAGGAGTTCATCGAAATCAGGACGGTTCCGATTTCTCTGAGTTCTCCTTCTAGCTTTCAAGCAGGCCCAACTACCGAAAGGTAGCAAACAATCTCGTGTGATGGGTGATTACTTACCTCTTATAGATGCCTTGCATTAATGGAGAGACCATCTTGAGCAACGTATTATATGTCGTCTCATCCCTGCAAAAGTAATTTTACCAAGCAGAAGCCTTCAGCCCGAGTTTTTTAATCAAATTATTATGGCTTATTTGTTGTTGTAACCCATCCTTTCTGCCTTTCTGTTAGTTTATAAAATAATAAAACTTTTTCTTAAAACTCAGACGTCTTTCTGAGTCCTCTAATGATCAATAAGGATATTGTAGAGAGATTTTCCAGAACAACGATTACAAAAACAAGATAATGGGGATTGTTAAGAAATAATATAAAAAAATCAATACTTCAATCCAAGACAGCCTCCACAAGTTTTACCACAAACTTTAGATACTATCGCCTGAAAAAAGGTTTTAGCTGCCATTATGAGCGAGACTGTTTTTTGGTTTGAATGAAAATCAGCTCCAAACCTAACCGAAGCAAAACTTCAATACAATTTAAACTATTTTTCTCTTAACTAAAAAATAAAACTTTTTTTAAAAAAAAATTATCTTTCTTTAATTTTTCGCCTTCTCCTTTATATTGTATCTAAAGAACAGGAAAAAACCCAATAACAAGAAAACTTTTCTGTGAAAAAAAATTCCTTTTCGCTCGCTAACACCTGAATGATGAATACAAAAACAAAACAAAAAAAAAACGAAAATACTTTCTCAAAAGAATCTTGAAACAATTCTACCCCTTTAACCCTTTCACAAAGTTTATCGTTTGTGTAAGCAAGACAATCTCATATTTCTTTAAGACTAAGAATAAATAAAATGAAGAAGAAGATGAAAAAAAGAAGCTAAATGAACTTTTATAAACAACCAGTGCTAAAAAAAAGTTTTACTCAAAATGAACACAATTTGGAATCTTTTCAGAAAACACCGAAAACATTTACGTAATTGCCACCATAAAAACAGCAACAAACACGAAACTAGCAATTTGTGTGTGACCATCGAGAAGGACACAAGGAACGGCCAAGGAAGGAAGAAGGAAGATAATAATAATAATAAAACAAAAAATAAGGGATTTTTCCATCTTCTTTTTTGCAAGAGAAAAATGTTAATAAAATCTGCAGACGAAATAACCAGAGGCGAAATTGTTTTATAATCGCGAAGTTGTTTTATTACCTGTGGTGGGGATCGTCCAGAAAATTCGCTTTAACAACAAAAACAACTACACGTCTGACTATCCCAGAGATTATATCCAGTTTTGATAGTTCCAGAAACGTCATCGACACACCACAATCAGGCAATCGAGCATCTACTACAGTGTAGGAAGAAGGTAGACCCGTAGAAAGGTGGAATACCCCAGCAGAGCAAAGAGTGACCAACAGACAACAAACAACACCCGAACCAAAGCATCCAGCTACAAAAATGATGGGAGTCAAGAAAATCATTCGACCGGTATCCAAAGAATTTCGTAAGAGCAACTGCTGCTTTGACCATACACCGGCGGATGATTTCGTCAAATCACAGGTAAATCTCTAGGTGATACAAACTAGTATATATCAAAGTGGCATGCCACTATCCACATTCCACCCCCCCACAGAAAGGTTTGTATGCTATCACTATGTTCGTTCACTCGTACCCTGACGATTCATCGATTATAATCGTGACTCTCAAACCATTACTAAGATCCGTTTTAGGGTAATTATTGCTGCTGCTGCCCGACTAACGTCATCGCGGGTGAATAGAGTCCATTTGTCCACTTTATTTTCTCGTTTCGGGATTATGTAACCACCTCTGCTGGGTTGATGGTGCGAATCGAGAAATTATTTCAATTTGGATGAATTTTTGCCCCAGATGTTAATCACGCCGCAATAATGTGGCCCCATTCGCAATTATATAAGACTTATGTGATTGGTGGGTTTGTTGATAGTAATTAGCCCTCATCTACGGATTTAATTTTCTATCTCTACATATATACGTACAGCATCCACTATTATATAAAGAAATTGTACCACCCAGCATCGTCTCTAGAAGCACATCTGCAGCAGCAGTAGTGTGTAGCCTTGCACAATCTCTAATCACACACCTGCAATTAACGATGATGATAACAGGTTTCAAGGACCAGTTCCAATGGTCAATTTTTCTTTTAGTAGTATCTGTTGTAAAAATATTGTGCGTCGTCGTTCAGTTCATCTCTTTAGTTGTTAATTATTTGCACGAAACATGTCGAAGTACATACACACCCCATACACATCCGCTTCTGATCATTTACGTAAACACAACATTGTAAAAATGGTGGCAAACAAAAAAATAATAATATACCAAGTGTGATGGAAGAAAGAGTGGAGGGACTAGTAGTAGATTAAATGAGGTGAGGATGCTTAAAAACTACTTCAAGTAAAGTACATACACTGAAACTTTGCCTGCTCCCAAAGTGCTATAAGCGCAGCGGCAGCGCACAGGTGGAGGTCATATCTTGAAAGTCTTCCGGCTGTCGAGAAAACGAATACTGGATTTAGAAATGAACAACAACAACAACCAACAGCATGAACAGGTTGAAGAGAATCTAAATAGGTAAAAAAATCCATTGAGATTTTTTTCTCGTAACGTTTTTTCTTCTTCTTCTTAAAAACAACCTTGAACAAGGTCACGCAGCGTTTGTTTTTGTTTTTAAACCCTAAACTTTCTTTTTATAAAACCGATTTTCAAAGGTTATTCATTTGGCGGTGTCGACTTACATACCTGTGTGTCGATTGGTATGATAAAATTTTTTGATAAAAACGTGTACTTGATTCAAAAGAGATAAGATATGCTAGATTGTATCAAATGCTGTTTTGCAATATTTTACAAGCATCGATTAAAAAAAGGAAAGTAACAAAATATTGCACAAAAATATTTTAAAATTATATTTTTGTTTCTTTTTTTTATGGTAAAATTTAAAGCGAACAACGAAATTGTGTGAAATGAGTGATGATGCCTATTAATAAAATATTGTATATTGTTGGCCAAAATTTATTTTTGAATACTTCGACATAGTTGTGATATCAGACAGAAAAAAAACCCGGAAGCAAAGAATATTTTTTTAATTGCCACCACGCCTTCGATTGTAGTCAGTTTTAGGTAGTAACAGAATTATTCAAGGTTTTTCTATCATAGTCTTTCATAGTTACTTTACTTTTACAAAATAAAATTAAGAGAAAAAACCTTTCACCTTAAAAATGAATCCCCCTGTTCTAAAATTGTGGCCAGTCATAAGTCACAAGGTTTGGGTGCTCGCGCTTACTTCTTATGAAATTCTTAGTTACATTTAGAAGAAGTTACATTTACTTGGCTTCTACGTTACCTTTCATTTAGTAAAGGCCTTCAAGTTATTCTATCTTTCATTCATCCTCAGGTACTCCGCAGCGCAGTTGGCCTAGGATTCCTCTAGTATTCGCCTCCATGATTTCCGGTCTCTGACCAGTCTTTTTCAGCCTTATTCCTAGCTGTTTTCAGTCTTCCTCGACGTCATCTATATATCTTTTCTTAAGGCGACCTGGCCTCCGTTTCCCCACGGTGCTTTAGCCAGCATTATCTTTTCCGGGATCCGTCCCGCAGTTCGTTCAACACGGCCAATTCATCGTAGTTTATTTATTTTAATCAATTTGACAATGTTTGGAATTTTACTGATTTCATAGAACTCTTATTTCGTATAGATGATGAGTTAAACTCAGGTTGAACCCGAGTCTAACTACTTGTAGACGTGAGTGGGGTTTAGTTAGGGTCGACTGAAATCGACTCACCTGGGTTTAGTTGAAATAATGCATATAGACGCGAGTTCAGCAATTGTTTGTGACGTGTAGACCCTTCACGGGAAAACTGTGTGTTCCGCAAGATTCAACAAAATTTAACAAAATATTCTGTATTAGAAGGTTCCAACATTTGAAAAAGAAAAAAAGAGCCAGCTATGAGAAATGATTAAACTTCACAGCCTGTCATAGAGAGTTAGCTCTCAGGGTGCACCAAGTGACCGGTTTGATGGATAAACGTAGCGAAGAAAACAAGCATATTTTCAATTTTCACCTGCAAATCTTTTCTTTCCGAAAATGGAATTTACGAAAAATGAGTATCGCGCCACCTTGTCTGACGAGAACTGGCCTGGTCTCTTAAAAATGCCCATACCTCGTCTATTGCCTATTTTAACTCACATTCCCGACTCCCGCCTCACGGTACCAAAGTTTCACTCGACTTGAAAGCATGTTATAATCATACCCATTCCAACTACAATCTACTATATGGTTTCGAACGAAATATAAGATGCCATCACAAAAGCTTATATTTTGTTTGTTGACGTCATAAAAGCTCTCGTAAAAAGCTTTTAACATTCTTAAGAATTATGTGTCTTACCTTGAAGGGCATTTGTTATGTTTTAGAGATTAAGTGTCGATATCTACCATCATGGAAATCGTGTATTTGAGCTACAACTTACCAATTTCAATGCTTTTTCCGGCAGCTCATTCTCGGAAATTTGAGCAGATCGCGTCCTTTTGATCTGTGGTTAAATCATTGAAGACACTGGCAACAACTACTCTTTGTTGAAATCTTGCTACTAGATGAGTGAAATGAGTATTTAAATGCCAGTGTCAAAAAATTCTACATCCATCAAGGCAAAGGCGCTAAAAATGAAAAATAAATATTGAGAACAATGCATGACTTTTTCTTACTTACTTTGACGGCTGTACTGTACCAGAATCCGGCCCAGGGCATCTCGCAACTGCTCTCTCTTCTGGTCCCGATTTTGGGCTGATGTCATCTAATTTGGCACCACTAAGCTCTGAGCGTCCTGGTCTACGCCATCCTTCCAGCGGGGGTTTATCTCGCTGTCGCACCTTATGAATCTTATCGACTTCTTCTTAGGCTACCTTTAACACGTCAAAAGTGTTGGGACATTTTATAATTGCCACATAAAAGCTTCAAATTTCTGAAAGATCACAAATTTAGAAATGCGTTTGCTAGGTGTAACACACTAACTTATGCTTCTTTAATCCTTTATACGACAAAGGGCGGAAACAGTTGCCCTCCAGTAGACTTTGTTTGGCGCGTCATCTCTCAGCTCCGACCAGGGATCTCCCAGATGATGCGGCCTCTGCAAATAGGGTTCTTCTCCTCGTTGCTCTAGGTCTTCCAACTCGAAAGGCTCCTTGTGGATTCTAGACGAGCTGTTCATATGTTGATGAAAACTCGAAGCCAATGATAAATTTGGTGGCTTTCCATATTTCGCAACAATACAAAAAATTGCCTTAACATTTGGAGTCGAACAACCGCAATTTGGTGTTAATTGAGATCTAAGACTTTTCTTGCTTTATTTATTTGGAAAAACTGACATTTTCTTTTACCCCGACATTTTCGGTAATAGTTGTTACCGGATTAACAGAATTTATCTACCAGCTCTACGTCAGGGTTAATCAGTGCTTTCCGTTCAAGGGCTAGCAAACGAGACTTTTACATTCCAAAACTTTACACGGTTATTATGATCAGCTATCATTACATAACAAACACATTTGCAGTAACCAACTTTAACAAATTCATTTATTAAATACTTTTTTTGTTTATATAATTTTTTATGTGCCTAAGAAAATTTGCAATACAACAATATGACAAAAACTAATAAGGAAATAGTAACAAAAAATAATGTAGGAAAAAAAGTCTCTTAATTAAATATAATATAACGCAAGTGGAAAATTTCCAAGTACAGGTAAAGATGAGCAAATATATATTTAAATATACTCCAATTTTACTTTTTCATATAATGTGTTATACTTTAATTTTTTTGTGAAGAATCACTGGTTCACCAGGTTATATATACTATATAACCTGGGTTAATAACTGTTTTTTTACTGTTTTTTACCATGTTAACGCTACAACACTATATCTTGCACACTTTCCAATATTATTGAATATGAACAAAAATTCATTTCATTTGTTGTATCATTGTTTTGCTAAGATTTTCATGATCCTTTTAAAGACAGAGAAATATATATATGTATGTTATACCACCTAAAGGCCCCCAAATGAATTGAACTAAACCGGTTGTTTCTTGATACGAATTTGATATACCAAGCAGCATGCAGCAAGGAATCCAACAAGCTCAATAAATATCGTACCCATACCGATGTATGCCATTGAATTGAAAATACTTAATACAGAATCAGAAACGACCCCCTTACATCCAATTAGGTAATATCCATTCTCACAAGCCTTATCAATGCAGCATGATATTGGTATTTCTAGAGGTATAGTTTGATAATTTTTGGGTCCATCAATGCCGCAACACTTGAAATCCTCCTGCAGAGAATCTAATAGAGCCCTTTTACCTTCATTATGCTTTCGTCGCACATCCTTCCATAGTCCAACAAATGCCGTTGAAAAGAAACCAGATAGATTCGCTCTTGTTATAACAATTAAGGTGACAGCTACTATTTGTAGTAACATTAGAAAGAACAGGCACACTGAATAGCTAGTTAACATGCAATTAGATGACTTGAGAGCTCCACAGCATCCAAAGAATGCGACAAATATAATTAAGCATCCCATACCGATTATCAAGAATGGAATGTTCATTATTAAATTGTTATTAGCAAATTCTCTAAAGATGCTTAAAGTAATCGCGAGTACGGCACCAATTGCTATAAAAGCAACGCTCAATGGTGCACATAGGAGATTGAATGTTAGCGAAACGTATTTAACTGTTATACTATCAAAATCCATTATGATGGTTGTCTATATTGATTTGTTGACATTTAAATACTGATTTGATAATGTAGTAAACTCCTTCACTTTTACTAAATTCTTCCTTTTAATGATATATTT
This sequence comes from Thereva unica, assembly GCA_949987705.1. NCBI lineage: Eukaryota > Metazoa > Arthropoda > Insecta > Diptera > Therevidae > Thereva > Thereva unica. Next base: position 13,226,711 of record OX465285.1, read on the forward strand.
TCTTCACTAGACACTAAAATATATTAAAAAAATGCTTGAATTTAATATAATGAACTCGAGAAAAATAATTGTGTGATGTTTAATTGAAAATGAAGATAAAAACAATAACTTGTCAACAATTTGCCTACTGTTTCGAAGTTTTATTTTTAATTGAAGTAGATGGAAAGAACGAGCGAGGGAATTGGATAAGACAGCATTTGTACGATATGTTTTTTTAATATTCTGGTCCAGGGAAATCAGACGAAAGAATGGGTCAATTTGTCTTGATTCCTTGGGTTCATCAAAGCGAATATCAGGGGATGAAAGGAAATACTAATGCACCTTTTACTGGCGTAGAGTACGCCTACTGGGGACACCACGTGAAAAAAAAACGCACATTGTTCTCTACCTCGAAGAACAGTCCAGGCGAATGGTAGTTTTGACGTAACATAATTGCGGAAGTTTTTTTCTCAACGGTTCAATATGTTTTTTTGGGTGCTGAATTCGAATTTCAAGTATGCTGCCTTGTAGGATGTCAGTTTCACAACAAAAAACTACAAAAATTTCCCACTCAATATTTCGCTTATATCTCGAAAACTATACGTTTGTCGAAGATGACTACTATAAACAAAATTAAAGAAGATAAAATGGATGAGAACCCGTATACCACGTGAAAGTACATTCAATTTTCTACAAGACAAGTCTCTATCCAAGGCTTCCATGTCTACAACATGAGACACCACTGGGGGAGCACACCCAGAGGGTAGTATCAGCTTCCTACTATCTAAACTCACCCTTTTTTGCATGACATTAAGTTCAGACTGGTACGAAAAGGCATTACTTCATCCTGGCATTATCAGCATGAACGTTAAAAAGGATATTCCTCAAAGGTGCTCACCAGAGTTGAAACCCGATACAGTCTAGCTATTTAGTTACCTCTAGCCTAGAAAAAAAATTGGTTAGTAAATATGCAGTAAAATATTACATGAATTAATACCTTCTGTCGTCTCAACTACTTCAGACAGTGATTCTGCAAAGAGCTCGTCCAAATTGTCGTCCTCTTCTATATCGAAATTATCGTCAATGTTGAAGCATGATCCTTAATATTGCTGGTACCCACACCGACCTCGGCAATCTGTCTTGCATGTATTGCTTATAACACAGCTTTTTGAGTGCATTTGTTGGGTGTTGTTGAGTGGTTACCACCATAAAGGGCCTAGTCAGAAATTTCTCAGCAGCAACTGTTAGTTCCTTTGGATGGGCTGAAGGATAAGTAGATTTACTTATGTAAGATTCGAGATCCCGATTTTTCAATAGGTCCTTTAGTAATTTAGCCTTGCCGCGGGCGTAGAGTCGCAACCACTCATTGCGTGGAGCAAGAGCATGTGGTTAGCAACATTCTTCTCTGATGCACTTCCCGAATGGTAGAGGAATTGAGGGGCTTTACCTCTTCTTGGCTTGAGGAAATATACATTGGAAGGAGTTGGGACACCCATCATTATAGCCAGTAGATCAACATCATCCCCTACAAATGCGACACTCTTGTGAGCCAATGTCAGGGATTCAGCGGTCCGCACTATCAGCGTCGCAAAAGGTAAACTATGTAAAGCCTGAGATGGGGCATGATGGAAGAATTTTTTTTTTGTGTTTTAGCGCGCTTGACGTCGCAACTGCTTATCATAAAATCAAAGTTGACTAGTGCATTTTGTACCAAATTTTGTGTACCAAATTTTGTGTTTTTTCTTGTTCTTTTTCGTTGATCCGTTAGCTGGCGCTCCGAGTCGAACGTCCTCGCAACGGATACGCTGCTGTCTCGAACTCCATTCACGATTCGTTTCCATTCTCGGCGATTCTTTAAGTCGCCGTCTATATTCTTTAGCCAGGTTTTCTTCGGTGTCCATTTCTGAATTCTCCAGTCTACAGTACAGTCTCGCCAAAGAAGTTTACGTGGCAAGCGGTTATTATCCATTCGGCAAACCTGTCCAAACCACCGTAGTTGACGTTTTCGTATTTCTTCTTCGATCAGTGTCTGTTGATTATATCTTTGTCTAACTGTTTCGTTTCGAAGGCGATCGCGGAGTGAGAAACCAAGAATTTGCCGGTGGTTTGAGCAGTGTCCACGTTTTCGATCCATAAAGAAGAAAAGGAAGGATCAACGTTCGGCAAAGGCGTACTTTCGTTTTGATGGTAATATTTGTTCGTTTCCATATGCACCATTTAAGCGAGGCAAATGTTTTGTTCTCTGGCTGATGCAGTCATGAACGTCGGCCGTCGATGCCAGTTTATTTTCCTCAACCAACAATCCCAAATATCAGTCTCAGTGATTCCTCTTTAGCGAGGAAGGCTTTTTCGATTTTGCTAACCAGGTGGTGTAAAGCAACCTCTGTTGGATATTTGTGAATTTAAAGGGAACGAAATGGTTTCTGGATTCGTTCGACAATTAGTAAATTGACAACTACACTACTTGCGAAGATAATTGTATATTTGCTTTGTTTGGGCTCAATATTTTTGACGTATGCCCAATTATTTCATTATAGGTGCGTTGTATGTCGATGCAACTATCAAAGCAGTCTGAACGTTTTTAAAATCGATTTCTTTGTCTGTCTGGTTTGTTCAAATATCTTCTTGTTATCGTTTACAATAATTTGAAAATTAACCTCTTTTTTGCTAACTTTTACAACCATCACGCTCTCGGATAGTCTAAAAGTGAAGCTTTGTATTAAAAGTGTAAACACTAGGTGATTCCTTCAACTAGCTGAAGCCCAACAACACTCAAGACTTTTAAGGGAGGAAAAATGCATTTGACCACTAGAACAATCAAGCTCCTTTCTCTATATATTGCCTTGTTCTGCTTCTGCTCCGGCTTTGAAAATATTATATTAGGATGTATAATATTAAATCAAATCAATATAATAAAGGATCTTTTAGAAGATAAAGAAGTTGAGCAAATACCCAAATATATTATCGCTGTTGGCGGTTTGATTATCATAATAGCCGCATTGGGCTGCTATGGCATTATTAGGGAGTCCTATGTTATAACAACCATTTATACAGCTTGTCTAGCATTTTTTATTTTAATACAAATCACGATTGTTATTTTAAGCATCTATATGAGGCCGCATATACAAGATAGAATCAATGATACATTCGAAACTATAAAAAGCGAAAAACCAGTGAATTCCCGAATAAGCAGTGATCAAAAGATTGCATTCGAACGGATGGAAAAATGGTTTCATTGTTGTGGTGTTACTGGGCCTTCTGAATATGACAGCCCCAGCAAAGACAAGAATGGTGATGATACTATAATTAAATCCAAAGTACCAAGCTCATGTTGTATTAATACTAGCTGTACAGCTGGCTACTATAACACTGGATGTGAAAAAGTCGTCGTTAAGACTGTAATTGGATTTATTTATGGATCAGCTGGAATTGGAGTGACTAGTGCAATTGTCGAAGCTATTGGTGTTTACTTTGCATATCATCTAACGAAACGTTATGGTCAGAATAGATGAAATTCGATTTTGTTATTATATATCGATTTTTATTTTTATGTGCGTAGTTATATATGTTTTTAAGGCAATAAAAGGGGGTGTAGTTTATTATTTAAAAATTAATGTCTTTTGTAAGGCTTTGTTGTGCACAATACTGAATATATAGAAAATCACTTTAAGGAAATTAATTAGTTGTCCTGGCACTGTAATCGTGTAATTTCTTCTACATTGTGAAAATGTCCTTAACTTTTTGTACAAAGTAATGATCAAACCATGCGTACATAATTAAACTTATGATTGAATGAATATTCCAAATATGTATTTGAACCAAGGACAAATGTCATTCTACTTATGCTTTGCTCGAACGATTTCATATGAGTAAGATTCGAGTTGCACTTCCTATATTGGTAAACTATAACATGATGTACACGTATCAAACCACAAAGTTTCAATATGAGCAATATGAAGTGTGAATGTCATCTTATCGTTTTTGATATTGTATCTTAAAATAGTGCCTGTCCTATATATTTCATGAACCGGTGTTATTAACAGGGGATTTATTTTTCCGTGATGGATGTCGGCGATAGCTTCGATTAGATCCGTCTGCATTTTCCTGAAGCTACTCATTATCAAGGTGGGATACCAAGCAACCAAGTTGAATAGCTGCAAGACGCGTTGGTCTTCCACTTGCTGGTTTGTTTCTTGGATTTCTTGATGGATTTTTGAGGTACTTGTTGATCCTAGAAAATTCGTGATCGACGTATTCTTTATTTTTCTTGTTCATATTTTGGGTGGACTCTACTAATGATATTTGATTTTTGAGGAGTTCTAGTAAGTGTGTTTCATTGCTCTCGGTATTTCTCATGATCGTGTTTATATTTTCAGCGTATTCTTAGTGTTATATACCAAAGTGACAGTTTCAATGAAGTCGAAGGAAGACCGTCGTTGGCGTGAATGCGATCTCCACAAAAGGCTGTTTTGCTGCTGAATGGTGGGGAGTTCATGATTTCATTCGTAATGATGTTACATAGGCGCTCGTATCCTGCTGCAAGCTGACAGAGATGTCTTAGTCGTTCTGCCAGGCCTGTTATTTCTTCTGCTTTATGCTAAAAGTTTATGGTATATCGAAGTATACGATGATGTTCCAATCACTTGCAACCAATGTTCTCTCTAATTTTTTCGCTGACTACACGGAACAAAGTACAAAACAAAAATATTCAAAACGTATGTAAAAGTGTGCATGGTGGAGGGGGGATAGGTCCTGTGCTTGTTCTTGAAGTCAATTTTTTTTAATAAATAATCTTAAAAATTGATTTGGACATCTTTGTTCATACGACTGCGCCATCTAGACCTTCGGTATTTCAACATTGAAAAACTCTGTCATTTTTTAGCCGATTTCGACAAATGTACACAATTCTGAAACATCATTGAGTACCATTTTAGTTACGAGTCAATACACACCGAAAGCTGATTTCACACTCTCTGGTGGAATCAATAAACAAAACTGCCGAATATGAGGAACAGAGAACCCACACATCATTCACGAAACATCACTGTACGACGAGAAAGTCAGTATTTGGGCCAGAGTGTGCTCAAAAACCATCATTGGGACCATTTTTCTCTAAAATTGGAAAAACCATCGACGGCGCACGTTATCGTTGGATGTTAGGGCTGGGAAAATGCGTGAAAAAGGTCTGACGAACTTCTATTTTCAGGGAACATTGCGTGCAACTATATGTCAATATTTCTAAATTGCTCAAAGTATACGCCGACTTCAGGTTCGAACGCGGAAATTTCAAAGAGTACTGACTGAGTTTGTTCGAGAGCGGGCAGAACCAGTTAAGTTAGTAGTACTGTGGTTAATGCCATATTAACGACTGTCGACCTTTTGGCTTGTTTTGGTCGTGGATGTTGATCTTTGGTTATTCTAGTTGCGGTAGTGTCTGTTGAATCAATTGCAGCCTTATGCCGGTTAGAGTTTATTGGTAGAATCTACCTCTTAATGGTTGAGGAGAGAGTTTCCCCTTTGACCTGGTTAGATGGTAGATAGTCGGGACAATCTGCGTTGATGATTTTGGTTCTTCCTTCGATGGAAGTGGGCAAATGTGATGTGGATGTGAATCGTTCTTTGAGTCCCCCAGTAGCAGTTTTAATACTTACGACTCACGCTTTATTGTCTTTTTACTATGTGCACTTCTGTAATACGTCCCATTTTTCAGATTATTGGGGGTAAGTTTTCGTCTTTCAGTTAGGCAGATTTTCATCAAACCCACGAGTTTTGATCGGTTGACGGGCTCACAATCGATAGTTTTGGTTGTACATCCGCACTTTGAAGTACATCCAATTTGACCGTGGCCTCCAAAAAAGCCAATCCATCTATAATCTTCAAACTGTTACTGTGCACATGGAAAATCGGGAAACACCAAAAACCATAGATCAAGGTTGAAATTCCACGCAAATTTTTTTCTAGAAACAGGTTCAATTTTGAGATAATTTTTTTCCAGTTTCACGTCAATATTTTTTCCACTAATAATAATCAAATGTAATTAAATACCACTTAAAGACTCTTTTAATATTAATGCTGCGGCCCGAAAAATGTCAATAATTTTTTTACACATTCGTAGCAATTACCCAGAACACAACCACTCGAGCATATAAAGACCTCACGGCGCGCCGCAATAACATCTGATAAGGTCTATTATTACCAAATTCTATTATCACTACCCCCCAAAAAAAAAGAGACAGGAAATCAAGAAAAAGCAAAAAATCGCGTGTTCAAATATCACTTGATTAAAGTTACCTGCTGAAGCCAAGAACTTAAGCATCGCTTGTTTGTTTTTCTTTCACCATAAAATTACAGAAAATCACGGCATACCTGGGCGCATAAAACAATCAAAAAAAAAATAGTGAAGAGAAGTAATTGAAGGTCGTTAGTGGAAGTCTTTAACGCTCTAATAAAAACCCTGCAAGAAATTTGCTGCTAAAAAGAAAGAAGTTTAGCTAACACAAATCGTTCACCCACCATCGTAACAGCCCACCTAGCAGGTATATACTGGCGCTTAGCATGCGAAGTCTAAGTATAATTATAGGGGCTATATGTGTGCAATAATAATATCCAGAGGACATGCAGAAACCTTAGAAGTTGAGGGAGGTCGTGATGACTGGACAGCAGTAGCACCTGAACTATGCCAAAAAAACCAACAGTGTCCAAAAAACCCCGATCAGAAAAAGTCGTTGACTCATCCGCCTTAACACTGGAAGAAGTATAGTAACGTGAGCACCTACCTTCGCGCCTCAATCACCTGTATTGGCTTTCATACTTCCGCTCCTCTGCGTACTACCGTTGCACACAGGTATTGTTTGTTGTTGAACTTCAGAAAAACAGAGAGAAGAACGGGCAACAAACACAAAAAATTTGTGAGGAAACCCTCGGCGGTAGTTTCTGGGGCTCCATTAAAACGTGGACGTCACGGTCCGGTCTCGGTCTGTTCGGTGAATATACTCTTGTGCCCATAGCAGCGACTGGGCCTTGTTTAGTATTCTATGAATGTCTAATGAACCGCTACGTTCACCCAGCGGTGCCGGCTGGCGACACAAGCTTCAATTCTATGCCATGGTTCCTATGCAAACACTGCATAAAACCTTCCCTTCCAAGCTTTAGTCCTTCCTCGACTCGTACCACCTACAGCAAGAAGAGAGCTCATGAACTTCCACACTATTTCATGGGCTTTTTTTCATGATGTTTCTTACTGAATGTGTCTAGCTTTTGAAACAGCCGTAGGCCTTGGAAATTTGTTTCAACAACACGAAAAAGAAAATAACAAACTTCGGTGGTGAATGAATGTGACATGTTGGGCTTCCCCATTTGATTCCGCGGTCATTCACTTTCCGCTGGTCGACAACTAGGATGTTAAGAGTTGAAAAGGATGAGGTCCCTTCAGCAATTTCCTTTCAGCAAAGACTTAATACCCTTTTCGAAAGGGAAATTGTACAAGACCTCCTGCCTGGTCCCTTAAGAGTACGTCGATGTTAAAGATAAGAAGGGCCACTTAACTACGAGCTTTGAGTTTGGACAGCTTTAGGTCACTGCTCCATCCGTGTCCTCTCTATGTACACAGAGTTTCTGTGTTCTGGATGAAGCACACACACTCTATGTAGTATACAGAAGAGAGGCTAAATTAACGTGACTAAGACAAAAGTCTTGGGTTCTTCCGAAGCGACGACTAATGACCCGGCAATCTGGGGAGTGATTTATTTTCCACCGTTAAAGGATCTCTCAATTTCTATACAGTCTAATGCCTAGGACAACAAATCTTTACTTAGGAATACTAATAATGGAGAAGTGATTTATGAATTATTTCGATTGAAGAGGCATACAACCTTAGGGAAATTAAATTTTTAGTTTTACTTCTCTGTGTGTACGAAATGCCTAGCAACTAGCAACGATATACTTTCGGGGTGAAAGGACCAAATTAAATTACTTTAGTTTGCTGAAAGATTTAAGGATATGACTTTGGAGATTAAGTGTTTGTATTGGAACTGACAGCGGTTAGTTTAGTGTACTCGGGGATGCGGACCTTTAACCTTGATGAACTTCGTTTTTTTTTTTCGAATAGTGTAGGAGGCTGAGTGGAAGTAAGATGACTAACAGAGAAGTTTCCTAAGGTATAAACCATCGAGCTATAAGCAGAGGGAACTTATGCTATATTATAGAGAAAATGGAGGATTAAAAGGCATAAGAAGTTCTCAATGAAAAATGTGACTTAAAGCAGAATTATTCAGTTAAAACATAGTCCTTCATGCTAAGCATTTTGCACTCTGTAAATTTGACCAGTAAAAGTCGTGTTAAAATAATTGCGAAAATAAGTACGTTTATATAGAGGAACGGGAATATTGTATATTGACAGAAAAAGTGAATAAAATAAGCCAACAACTCTACTGTGGAACAACCTTCCACAATCAGTATTCCTGAATTCATACAATAAGAGTTCAAACGCACCCCCGACTCGCGCTAATCTATGCTATACTTCTCTATCCTTCTAGCTAGGCTTAGATATCCTGCCCATTAAGGCGGAGCAAGAAACTTCCCGCCGTGGTGGAATGAAGATCTCTCGAAACTGACGAAACTAACACGAGAGATCTTCAATAATTTTACAGACAACGCCTTTTGGCAGCCTTACAAAGACTGCCTAAAACTGTACAAGACAGTAATTGCCTCAGCCAAGAAATACCTGGAAGGGGTATTGCCAATCTATCGAGAGTCTAGGAAACGCTGTCAGAGTCTGCAGGATCCTCTCCAACCCCTCCTTAATAAAAAAAAAGCGAACGAATCTTGGATAGAATCGCAGACCGAGCATATAGAGCTATTAATGGACACACAGGCTTGCTACCACGTGTACAAGGACGAAAATGAGGTCAAAGTGTCAGGAAACGGTCAGAGACACTCCGTTATTATTACAAAAGAAAAGGTCTTCTGAGCGATCAATAGCTTCTCCCCCTTCAAGGCACCCGACCCGGATGGCATACTACTAGTCATGAAACAGAAAATTCCTGAGGTGTTAGTGCCATGACTGGTGGTCATAAGCTGCGTGGTGCTCAGCTACGTCCCTACGAGTTGGAGACGGGCGAGTTTCGTCTTTATCCCAAATATAGGGAGAAGAGGTCACGAATCCGCGAAGGACTAAAGGCCGATTAGCCTAATATCATTCGTGCTCAAGACACTAGAAAGGGTCATCGGCTCTTACATCCGCAAATCGGTAGATGTGACTTTACTGTCACCAGCTCAACATGCCTATCTCAGATCCATCGAATTAGCTCAGTACGATATGGTGGGAACTATCGAAAAGATTCGGAGCTTGAAACTCTAAACCTTACACAAACTACCTTCCGCCTAGACCTAACACTTCTCCGTCGAAATACCCTCAAGCAGAGAATGGAGAAACAGAGAGGTACTGGGAAAGTTCGATGTACGAATATCGAATACGAATACCGACGGCATCAAAGCGTCAAAGAGCGCCGTAGCAGGGGTTTATCTAGAGACCACTAACAATTTACTATCTTGCCACATCCCGGTTTACGCTAGTATCTTTCAAGCAGAAGTGCTGGAGATCCTGAAGGCATGCTAGATAATGAACTTAGAACCTACACAAAAATTTAACATTGAAATTTTCGTAGATAGTCAAGGCTCTAAAAGCTCTGGATTCAGTAAGAATACTGATAGGCTTGGTTGTAAGTACAACGTGGCTTTAGCTAAAGCCATGCTGTACACTCTAGGTAGTTACTTATTGGAAGACTTAAAAGAGATATCCAGATTGGAGATCAGCTCACTGTTAAGCTTCCTAACTTCCAAAGTATGGCTTTAAGCATCCGTCACACCCGACCAAACAAACTCTCCCCAATCAAGGTACATAAGTTGTGGCAACAAAACACCATTAATTGAGTCTCCGGTCGCACCGGAGGCAGCCCTTCAACTACTTACCTAACAACAAAATGAATCAATTGTCGGTTGAATTTCGATTTTCGGTTGAAACGTGGCATTAGACCGAACGATGCAAGATCTACGAAACAAACGAAACGCCAGCTGATGAACGTTAATGCATGTTTTAAGTCGTCCGTTTTTTAGAAGCACATCCAGACACTCAAATTAAGTATGAACGCATGCGTGTTGAATTGCAGAACGACTAATTGAACATAGACGCATAGACGATTTGAACATAGAAATTCAATGTCAAATCGCTGGCGAATTGCATTCACTTAAGTCGATCGATTCAATCTAAATGAAATCGTCTATTATTCACTTGAATTTCTGAATTTATTGGATTTGCCAGGCATGCCGCCGCATTATTTACATCTCAAGGTCGGGGCTCACTCGGTGATAATCATGTCTGAATCTGCATCTGTCCGATTGAAGCAAAGATAATCATAGAAAAGGTCAAAGTCAAGGATGTTCTGATTCAAAGAGTGGAATAAACCTTGAATTGTGCTATGTTTACGTGGCGTGCTCGAAAGTAGGTAAACGATCGGCGCTATTTTCCGAACGGAACGACAAAAAATATCGTTCATCATCAAGCGATGAACGCAATACTTAATTTTTGTAGATGTTTTTAATATTCCAATATGGGTGTTCTGCAACCTGGGCTCAACATTAAATCCTAATTCAATTAATATATCTATCTAGCTTCTATCCAGGGGCGGCGCTTTCATAGGTGCAAATGGTGCACTTGCATCGGGCGCAATTTCAGAAATTAAGATTTAAAAAAAAAATTTAAAAATTGAAAAAGTGTTTCTTCATGCTCATTGTCTTCTGCAAGTTGTGACCAATCCAATTCCATTTCGTTCGCCTGATTTCGTGGTCTACAATTTATTGGCTGGCACAGGTTCTTGATTTGTAGTTATTCTCTTCTCAACACGCCTCTGTTCTGAAGGTATTGAAATCACCTGCTATGTCTCGGAAGGCTGTTAAGGTGGAATGTGTTTTTTCTATGCAAGATTCTACATCTTTTATGCCTTGAAATATGACGGCTTGGAGAACGACATAAAGACCTTTATTTTGGACACTCGAGTCTGTAGTACTATATATTTTTGGAGCCCATGATTGTGCTGGAAATGCAGCTAACACCGAAAAACATCCTGGAGCATTAGACACCATTAGCAAGAGAGTTTTATGAAATTCAAGCGCAAGCAAACTCAGCACAAAAGCAAGACCGCGAAGCAACCCTGATTGGACAAAGGTAGGGGCAGCGCTTGTATAGGTGAAATTGGTGCATTTGCATCGGGCACAATTTCATAAAAAAAATGAAAAAGTGTCCCACTTAATTTTCATATATTAAAGGAACTCTACAGAGTATTCGTGTCTTTTTCCATTGTTCGTCACTGCGATCAAAACTGAAGAGCTGATGGGGGCGCAATATGGCATACTGCACCGGGCGCAAAAGATCCAAACGCCAGCCCTTCTTCTATCTACATCTATTTTTGTATAAATTGACAGGACAGCGTTAAGCAGAACAATGATGTTATATAAGTAGCACGTGATTCTCACGTGAACAATTAATGAATATTTCTAAGCTATCACTACTAAAAATGGTTGACTACAACTATTCAATCTTAAAGATTTAATTTTTTACTTTGTTTTTTAACATGTGCTGTATTTAATTATCATTTCCTGTCTTAATAACATTTGAATAAAATAAATCGCTATCTTTTTCCTCAATACAATAAACTTTCAAGTTTATCTAAATATTAAAAAAAATATTAATGCAGCAGCATGGAATCGACTTGTTTAAATGGCAAAAAAGCAAAACAAAAACCACAACTTTACATTACCCAAACTCGTATCTAATTAATTGTCAGAAAAATTTCCATAAATACACCAAAAAGCAATCTACGTCGTCTCTCTACAATATCTTCAAAAGATTCTTCATTTCAAAGAAATATGGAAAAAACAAATAAGAAGACAAAAAATCTATACAGCATCCAGTTATATATTTTTTTTAATAAAATGGCAACTTTCCAAGTTTTTTAACCCCAATCTATCTTCCTTACTTACAGTGGCAAAATCGGACAAAAAGTCTTCTCTATCTAGTCTATAGATGGGCGATAGCAATATTTTTTATCGGAACGGTATTAAACTCGATGCTAGATCATGAAATGACTGGACATTACTTTATATACCTGACAAATTGGGGCATTTTAATGTGTCTATCAACAAGCATTTTAGGAGCAGTATTAGTTACCTTATGGCATTATCATCCAGAATATGCAGGTGTGTTAGGAAAATTAATAAATTAATAAAAAATAAAAAAATAATAATAATTTACTTATATACAGATAAAGTCACGGACTCAGAGTCAATGCCACGGCCATTCAAGATTTACTGGGCCATGCAAAACATAGCGCTTGTGTTATCGCTAAATATCACGATCATCTACTGGAGTGTCTTGTATAATAGTAAGTAGTATTTGTTTGTTGGTTTAATGACATTGTTTTTTTACTATACTATAATTACTACCTAAAAACAGGTGAAGTGGAACTAACCCCAACGAATGTACTGACGCATGCCTTCAACTCGATCTTTATGTTTTTGGACCTACTCATTGTGGCATATCCAATTCGAATTTTACATTTTTTCTTACCAGTTGGTTTCGGTGCGATATTTGGTGTATTTACAGGAATTTATTACTTATGCGGTGGTCTTGATCCGTAAGTTATTACATTAAAAATATAATTACTATATACAATGTTCTATCTTACAATATATTACAGAAAAGGAAATCATTACATCTACACAATATTAGATTGGTCCAAACCTGGCAAAACGTTCGGCACAATCATAGCCACATTACTATTTTCAACCCTAATACACTGTTTAGTTTTTGCTGTTTGTAAATTAAGAACGCACATATGCAAAAGATGGGAAAAATCATCATCAATGTTCCTACCGACAACATCCTCATCAAAACTATCAAAAAGTTCAACACCACCAATAGTAACGCATCCAGCATCTGGTATATCTATGGTTCTTGGCAATTATGAACATGATAATCAAGCATTTAATGGTAGTACAGAAAAAGTTTATATATAAAGTTATAAATTTTATTTTAGTAAAAAGAAAATTAATATTTTGGGATGTATAAAAAAAACACAAATTTTAGTAGACAAAACAAAAATTATTAGTTAGCAAAAAACGCTTTAAATGAGTTATTTTTTAAGTTTTTGTAAATATATGTATTTTTTTTAGTTTTTAATGTGTTAGTAATATTTAAGTGCAAAATAGTTGATATTTTTTATATCATATTTTATAATGTTTTATATTAATAAAACAGTTGAAAACACAAGGGTATGTTGGGTTGTTTTTTTATATAAGATTTCAAATTTCCCGGGCTTTGAAAAGTTTTACTGATGACTCATAAAGCTTTTCTTTATCCTAGACATAGGTCTTTTCATAGCAAAGACAAAGTTTCACTCTTTCACTAGATGGCTCTAGCAGATAAAAGCTTTTTTTATAAGCGCTTTTTGTCAAAACTCACAACCTTTTTAAGGTCTGCTACACAGCAGTCATTTTAAAATATGCGTTTAATGACTCAAACTACTAATTACAATTTTTTGTATATCACGACCAATTTAACTCAGTGGATGACTTTGACATTGTAGGGAGAGTGATGTGCAATCTGATGGCGGATACTCGGATTTCATGCCTTACACCTCTTACTTCCAATCTGATACAACGACCTTCAAGTAGTGACGAATGGATGCTGGAACATGGGGAAGTGAGTTATTATGTATTACCTCATACAGTTCCTGGGTGAGCATGGAAGTTGTATCTTCACCGCATCAGGTTGGACGATTCACCGTTTTTTCCATATTGAGGGACGATAAAGAGTACGCGGAACATGTCTTCTTTAAATGCCCGAGGTTTGCTGAGCACAGGACGGCATTGGAAGCAGTTACTGAAGCGCAGCTAACTTCTGAAACATCTTGGACCATATTATAACGTCAGAGTATGTGTGGAGAATGATGGAAGTGGCGCTAAAGGTCATCCACTAGAGACTTAAGCATTAGGAAACCCAACGAAACAGAGAAAGGCAAAGAAATGCAAGGAGAGATAGCAGTTAGGTGGGTAGATGGCTAGACCGTTCCAGCCCTGGTGAGCACCTTTGAGGGATTCCTTTTTTAAGGGTCATGCTGATGACGCCAGACTGACTTTACGGGTCGCACCGATTTGGACTTGGATGTCAAGCAAAAAAGGGTGGGTGAGTTTAGTCAGTAAGAATCTGGCTATGCCGTCTGGGTACGCACGCCCAGCGGGGCCTCCTGTCGTAGGCATACAAACCTTAGACAGGCGGTCGCACACATTCCCTGTTGTTAGACCAATGTTAGATTCTCATCACTTCCTCGAAAAAAAAAACTGACAGTAAAGAAGGAGAATGATCGGAGCAGGTGAGAAGGCGCCCACCCTTCAAAGCCTACTAAATCAGGATGTAAATTTCATCCTGTCGAGGGCTGCATGACATTTGGCAGTTTTTTGTATTGACGTTCTACCGGGCGCACCCAGTTGCATGATTTATTATTCCTAGCACTCTTATGGACCAACTAAAAGACAGGGCTCTGGCATTGTAAGATGCGTTTCATCTTCATTGGAGTATGTACGCCAGCGTAGTTGGTCGCACATCGGCATAGATTGTACTATATCACAGTACAGGCTGGTCTAACTGCATCTACACCAATGGGCGCCCATCTACGCCGACATATGTACTCCGATGAAAATGAAACGCACCTATTGGCCTCGTTCCGGGGCTGGCTATTGGACATCTACTAATTTGGTGAAAAAGGCCCTTGCCGATCGGACTTTGAGGAAACACACCAAACATTTGAGATCCACAGACTTTCTATTGGCCGATAATTTGGGCGGGTTGTATTGTATTTATTTATTGGGCGACAAGATAACAATAACGATGAACCTCACGTTTGAACTCTAAGGTGTTGTACGAGTTCGGAAATACTGACTGAGGGAGATTACCTAGGCGGAAAAGACTTGTACAACTGAAGATCATCAGCATACATATGAAAAGAACAGCCGTCAATTACACAGGGAAAAATGAAGAGGACCTTGAGGAACACCCAAACACAGGTAGAAGAAAGGTGGTGATGTCATGGTGAAGATCACATTAAAATCGATTAGAAAGAAGAGAGGAGAAAAGACGCGTAGCAGAGGAAGAGAAATAATAAAGTTTATTAAGCTTGGTGAACAGGAGCGCATGGACCACTGACATATAGTAATGGACTGCTAAATGAGCAAAATCCCATACAAAAAAATGGCACCAAAAACTATTCCTGCCTCGCTTCCACGTTAAATCCCAATGAACTGTAATCGTCAGCGCATGTCAGCGATATAAACATAATTAGAAAAAAATAGACAGGTATAGTTTTCGTTCTTCTGTCTCACTCTTGAGCTCTTTTGAAAAGTTCGTTAAACAGGGGAAATAACCGTCCCAGTTTTGGAATAAATACATTTATATAATGAAAAAACTGCTAATAAATAAAAATGAGCGATGGAAATTTATTTCTATTAATTATAACAGACATTTTATTACTTATTTTCTCCTAAATTCGAAGAAAATTTTTTTGTTTACGTAAAAAGGTTTTCTATTTCTGGAGAAAAATGGTGCCATTCAGCATCGTCAATCAGCAGTCCATTACTATATGTCAGTGGCATGGACCACCGAATCAAAAGCCTTAGAGAACTCGAGCGGAACCGACCAATGCAGGATTACCCTGATTAATCGCAGCCCTAAGATCAGTTGTAACTCTTAACATTGCAGTTTCTTACATTTTAATGCAACGCCCAAATAAACAAAAAATAATGTTTTTATAGATTTTTCTTTTTCTCAATTCTTATAATACAATTTTTTTTTTTCAATATGTTCAATAATATTATAACTTAATCAATAGATACATCAGAATTAACTGGCTTGTGAATTAAATATAAAACACCGATTGTTGATAAAGCACTTATTAAAAATATAACATCAAACCATCGGTGATAAAAATTAAAGTGTAAACTACCTAAAACTTCTGTTATAATCACCCTGTATTCAGCTGGCATATT
Source organism: Thereva unica (assembly GCA_949987705.1). Taxonomy (NCBI): domain Eukaryota; kingdom Metazoa; phylum Arthropoda; class Insecta; order Diptera; family Therevidae; genus Thereva; species Thereva unica. Next base: position 13,242,785 of record OX465285.1, read on the forward strand.
CATTCTCATTAATAGCACCGACGAACAAAAATACATACCCATTATTTGAGCTAGTATTAAAACTATGATATTTGACGATTTACTAGATGATATTTTATAGAAGAACTGTTAAAAATATTCATAATATTCAATCATTTATAGCGAAATATGGAAATAATAATAATAATAATATGTAGTATAAATACCTTTGTTAAAGTAAGTAGTAATCCTCGTATAGACGTTACAACTATACATCCTACTAGAAAGAATGAAATATGTTGATTCCAGAATGCTAAATCAATGTCGAAGCCGCACCAGTGTACTGCGATTTCTAATCCTCTTGTAACTGGATCTTTGCGGCCAACTCTATCGAATATTATGTTTATTGTGCACTAAAATAAATAAAAAACAAGATTTAATACGGGTAATTGATTTAAACAAAACCATATGAATTACAATCAAAATCTTCCAGAGACAATACAAGCTGAAGAAATAGCCAAGGAAGTTGAAGTATTTTCCTTGAAACGTTGTCGCCCATTTTTGACGCTCTTGCATGTTTCGCATTGCGTGAATTTCTAGAAAGATTTGTCTTGAGAGTTCTTCTAGGCCAGAGATTTCTAGTCTAAGTTGTCCGATGTCTAGAAAAGATTATAATTCAGAATGTATTTTTTATGTGGCATAGTCTAAGTTAAGCGGTCATCATGAGTATTTAATAACTGTTCGTCAATTTTAGTTCGAAGGATGGTTACATGATGTAGAAAATAGGTCGAAGATGCTGAAGTTCGATGGGTGTTTGGTTGGCTGTGGTGGATGGCCAAAGCCACCCTCTGGAGCTTAGAAAGTCTATAATTGATTTGGTCTACAATCTGGAGATCGCTTTTAAGTCTTCCAGAGCGTCTAGTATTGGAGTCTGGCTATATCTAAAGGCAGTCTTTTACACTGGAAGTGAACAAGTGTTTTCCCCTTTCGTCTCTCCAAAGCTTCAAAACAGACCTTATACGAGATACCCATTTTGGGAGGGTCATCAAAGGAAAGTCACGTTGTGCTTTCTACCGAGCCTTAACTCAGCTCTGCTTTTCTCCACTAGCTTTCAGCGCATCCTTATTGAATCCAGAGCCTTTTAGAGGCTTGGTTTTTTGTTTGCGATAAAATCAGGCTTAGAAATCACCCTTTGTACTATTACTTAGTCCATTAAGTCATCCGAGTGATAGTGTATTGCCTGGTAGTAAGCTTGATTTGAAGGATAGAGGATAAAGGATAGGTTAGGGGTCTGGAGGGTGCCTGAGTAGATGTCGATGGACCTTTCGTTTGTACTCTGAGATGTTATACGAGTTCGGAAGCATCGACTGCGGAAGACAGTTCTACAATCGAGTTGTTCTATTTATAAACGAACTTCTAAGCCGTAATGCTCGCGAAGATGAGGGGGTGAGCGGAGGGGTGAGCCGAGTTGGCTAGTCTTGTGTTGCAAGAGGTTTCCAATTTCAATGGAGCAGTCGCCATGGTAATAACGGAAGAATTTTGAGATGGCCGTCACATTCCTACGGCGGATTCTATAGCGGGGCTATTGCTAATGAGTTTGATGGCGCAGTTTTGCACCTTGTCCAGACAAGCTAAGATGGTTTTTGGGACGCCAGTCCAGATATACGAATTGTATTCAAGGCAGCAGTTTGGAGAAGATATTTACATCTCTTCAGGAATCCCAAGCTTTGGTATACCTGCTTGGCGATTTGGGATATGTGATTATTCCATCGCAGATCTGCAGCTAAAGTTACGCATAGGATGTTAAGAGGTGAGTCAGCCATTATATTATCTGGAAGGACAGTGCAGGTTTTAGTGGAGATAGGACAGACAATACTTTGTTTTGGCAGTGTTGAACTCGACACGATTCTTGCGGCCCCAATCAAGAATTAGCTTAATATTCACGTTAAAAGGGTTGGACATGAGGTCACGGTCGGGATGGAATGAGCGTTGAATTCAACGCCACCCAATACTACTTTGATTGAACGGCCAGAAAGAAAGATCTCAATCCAGTTCCTTAGAACTGAGTCGATACCAATAGCTTGGAGTATAGACAGCAGAGCGAAATGCCATATTCTGACGAAAGCTGTGGAGATATCCAAAGCAACCAAACCAGACTCACCGAACCGATGGATGCTTTGGTTGGTGTGTTCAGTCAGACACCCAAGAAAGTCGCCAGTCTTTTTGGTCTAATGCTGCACTGCCTGACGTGTATAATATGGTTAGATTCTAGATATTTCATCAGCCTTCTATTGATTATTTTTTCCATGATTTTGGAGATAACATATATAATTGCTATTGGGCGGTAGTTTAAAGGTTCGCTGGCTTCACCTTTTTGGGAATGGGCTGAACATGAGCTAATTTCCAAGAATTGGGATAAGCTCCGGAGAAGTATGACAGGGCAAAAAGTTTTCGCAGAGGTTTAGAATATATCAACGCCGTTCGTGGGGCCCTCCTCTTTCTTGCAATTCTTCCCATAAGAAGTTGTACGCTCACCGCTGGCCACCATGCGATAATTTGACGTACTACGGTGGAGTATGTCCGCAAGGCAATATATCGCTTGAGATCCTATCTCTTGCCAGTCTTTTTACAGGCGCAGGCTATGTAGGCCCAGCGGGAAATGAAGTGCTCCAATAGCCATGTTTGAGCACTCCTAAAAAGGGTTACAGCGCTCCCGTTCTCATACCAATTCCGTATACCTTTTATCATTGCATATCATTGCAGGGCAGCATACATTTTTAGTCGTTCTAGGAGCATTATAGAAAAGCTTTTTAATAAAGAATATTCATGGATAAGTGATCCGGCATCGAACAACTTTTATTTTGCTCATCTTTTGCAATTGCGTTTTGCTTTCTAAGAGGGAGCATGCTTTTACCAAAGCAGTCTCTCAACTAAATTCTCACCACTTCCAAAACTCCTTGTCTTCCGTATCGAACGAGAGCCAGTCCATTGAGTATGCTAATGTCACCCTCATCATGGTAATCACCCGTTTTCTTTGAATTATTTAAAACTAATACTTACTTTCCCCACCAGCAGGCCTTTGAGCAACCGAACTTAAAATTCCCCATAATCTAGGCTTCATATTATTTTGCTTATTCCTTCGCATTTCCAATGCGATTCTTCTCTTCTTTCCTATTATCATGTCCATAGTTAACAAAAGCCTACGTTCTAACGTTATTATATCAATAACTGATACAGGCCTGAAAAATATAACATAATAACACTTTTGCAGAATAACATGAGATTCTTGTATAACCTTATAAAGTAAGACATACTAGTGTATGGATAACTCACAGCACCAAAACCTGATAGGAGTGCCATTACAGTGACTCCTATAACTCCTATTCTAGAAACAGCCTGAAAATTGATATATGGTTTACTATATTTAGTTTAGAGGAAAGAAATTTAAGTAGATTTACTTGTTCGATAGTAAAAATACCATGAGATACACTTAAAAGTGGAAATGGATCTCCAATACGCCAAAATCCATACAAATATAGAAACCATGTTACAATAGTTATTGGCTTCATCCATCTTCCAGGAACTGGAATGATATATATCTAGAGTAAATATTATTTTAGAAGAATATTTTTAATTTATCTATAGCCTACCAAATGTAAGATTGCTTATAAACGAGTAGTTGATATACAAAGGTATAACAGCAATAACCATAAGCAAAAGCAATGTTAGACCAAGTCTCCAGTGAAAATATCTGGATGACGAGTCTAATAGGCCAATTATTTCGAATATAATCAGCTCGAACATGGTCAAGGATAGGGCAAATGTTACGGAGAATATAAGCTGCACAGAAATGTTGCGAATTTCATAATTCCTAAATAGTTGCTTAACAAAGAATATCCATCCTCCGACAAAGAAGCAGATCTAGAAGAGAATGAAAGGATTTTAGTGATATTTAACTAGGATATGGTGTTGTTTTACACCTACTTGAGATACGAAGACTATAATGCTGTCCTCTAGAAATGCCATACTTCTTTCTAGTCTTAATATTTACATGTCACGCAACAAAATACAAATTTGTCCAGAAACTTGCGTTTTATAAGAAATATTTTAAATCTTTCAACAATAAGGCAGTGAATATATTGCAAAGATAATTTAAAAACGATAAATAAGCTTTATAAATATTTTAGTGATTATGTTTAAGTAAAACTTAATTAGTTACGTGTCCACATCTACACAATTCAGAATCTGCTGCTGCTGCCCTTTCCTTCCGTCTTTCTACTGTGATGGTATCTTTCTAGATTAGACGAGTGTTGCTTTGAGTCTCTTCTATAAAATCTCATTTTTATATGATTTATAGACGGAAGAAGTAATGCATAATAGTTTCGGAAATATTTAATGATTGTGCGAAATATATTCAATAAGTAGAAAATCAAAAGTTAAACATCCACCAAAATGCCGGCATTCAAAATGTGCCAATGCAGCAGATATTTGGTGTTATTTTGTAATGATAGTGAGCTGAAGTTGTCCCATTTCGTTTTTACGTGAGCTTATGGAAGATTTAGTTTTATTATAACGCAATTAAACACAAAATATTACGAAAATTCCAGTCAATTTTAAAAAAGTTCTGTGCACATACAACAAACAGTTCTTGAGAAGGTAAGGATTTGACAGTTTTTGAACAACATGACTTTATGGGATGTCAGTGTGCTATAAAAAAAAATGTAATAGAGCGATGGAGTAACGTCAAACAAAAGTGTAATTTGTGCAAGATTTTTTATTAATAAAATAAGTTTGCACAAATTTAAAATATCTTTCAAGTTTTCCACATATTCTTAGTGTAAAATAAAATAAGCTTGTCGATTTTTCCGTCTATAGGCCACGTTAAGACTATTTTTTACTTGGCGGAAGAACAACTTCAAAATCAGCTGATTTCACAGCATTTGCGAAAGTTTGTTTATTTTCCCTTTTTTGGATAATAATTATCGTGTATTGAGAAAAAGGTTTTGTCGTAATTAAACTATATCTATTAAATAACAAAAATCTTCTTTTAGAACAACAAACAAAATGCCCAGACGTTCTTCGTCCCGCAGTCGTGAAAAAACCCTCTCTCGACGTTCCAGATCAAGCTCATCATCTACAAGTCGCACTAGATCATCATCTCGACGTCGCACACGCTCTCCATCCAGACGTAGATCTCGCTCCCGCTCAGGGGGACGTCGACGATCCCGCTCCCTATCCAGACGCCGTTCCAGATCCTCCTCCGACACACGACGTTCCAGCTCCGAATCCCGTCGAACAAGTCGTTCATCATCTGGCAAAAGATCAAAGCGTCGATCTCGTTCAGACTCCCGTCGCCGATCCCGCTCCTCATCCAAAAGACGCTCCCGCTCCTCATCCAGACGTCGTTCAAGATCTAGACGTAGAACTCGATCATCATCTAGAGATCGATATAGAAGAAAAGATTACAGAAGATCTCGATCTGGGTCATCATCAGTTTCTAAAAGACCAGCACCTGAAAAAGCACGCACCAAAAAGAAAACTGTTTTGGTTAAGAATCAGTATATGGATCGTCCACTTTCTCCGTTTCGATCTAGTTCAAGCTCACCAGACAATACGCTAGAAAATCCGCGGTTCATTATGAAAGGACCAACCTTAAATGTTTTAGATGGACAAATAAATCAAGCGGTTCTGGATGATATTGATGCTGATAGCTTTGCGCCAAGAGCGTTTACTAGTGCAAAGAAAATTCCGGATAAGGTTTTTATTGATTTGCAGAATGAAACTATTAAAATGTCGTGTGTGGACCAGAAGGAGCTGAAGGAAAGTATTTTTCATCCTAATGTAAGTTTTAAATATTTCTATTATGGTGTAACTTAAATTGCTTTTACAGTTTCTAGGAGATCCTGTTCTGAAAATGGAGAAGTGGACGCGAAAGTTGTATAACTATAGACAGAGGCACTGCAGTAGTTCCTAAGGAATTGATATAATTATAATTTTTAAATTTTAATAAAAGTACTTCAACATAATATAAGTTATATTAGTTTTTATTATCCTTTAAAGCTCTTAATATCCAATCCTTGCGCCGTCGGAGCTGAGCAACGTAGATATAATGTCTGGTGGTATAGCTGAGCCACGCTTTCATTGGGATATAAGGCAATGAACTATCACTGTACGTTAATCACCTGCACAATAGTATCTATCGATTACAGGAATCGAAGCACACCCTTGGAATCGGATGGACAACATGGCAGCGACTTTTGGAAGACGAAACGACGCTAGAATAGGATTATGGAGCACAAAGAGAGGAGCATCTAGACTCGCTAAGGTTGAAGAAGAAATAAAAAAATACCAAGTGATACATGAGATATGTAAAATGAGATGGCAGAACTCTGGCAAAATAATTGGAAGCGAAATATCTTTGGGCTTTGGCTGGACCAATACTTATAAAGTAAAACAAGGCGTTTCACATGACCAAAAGGCAGCCATTAGTCAAACTGATCTGCTATCAAGCCTTGGTCAGACCGATTTTAACTTATGGTTGCTCAGTGTGGTTCAACATATCCCTTTTTTATATGGAAAAGCTTCGGGTTTTCGAAAGACAATGCTTAAGGGCTTGATTTTTTTTTTATGTGGAAGACTAGAGGCCTAGGGAAAGCCCCTTTGTACTGTTCGACAATCAAATTTTTCGTAAAGAATGTCGAACAGCAGCTCTAGCCGGAAGATAGAGAGTAGAAAGAGATAGAAGTAGGAAGGAGCTGCCACAACCTAGCCGCGATATTTTTATTCCACCGACTTCCAAACATTTCGCGACTCTGACATCGGGGCATTTTGAGAAACAACTCGCTGGAGTGTTATGCCTCCTGAAACGAGTTGAATCTCATCAGCCAACCGATGACATGCGCTTGGTGGAGCGGGGAAGGACTAGCGAAGGCTATGACAGGAGGAATCAGGAATGTAAAGAGGGGAGAAGAAAGAAGGAAAGTTATGTGGGTGGGAAAGTGGAAAAGGCGAAGGACCGTGGGGCTGGCCGGGATTCGAACCCGGGACCTCTGGGATAGCAGTCAGGCGCCTTACCCCTAGACTACCGAGGCCCCCGCCAACAATATTCTTTATGATAAGGCGTTTGTTAATAGAATTGACAACTTCATAATCAAGTTGATTCGAGGCCATATTTCTAGCGATGGAGAGCGACAATCCTCTCATTCGGGGAGCGTTCTACCCGAACGCGAGATATCACAAAACAGCTTGTTATATTATTCCTCCAGAGGCATTTGTTTACCTGGATTGAAAAAGATTGGTCAAAGATAGATCGGGAGTGCCTTTCTTCTACCATATTTATCGCAGGGCATGTGACAAGCGATACACTTTTATCGACGAGGATATGAATGCTCAGGATCTCTTGAGGTTCAGTACAAGAATTTCAGAAATGGATGAAAAAGATGCCTCTAATACTAGCATTTTGTACTGGTGATTGGAGGACGAATGATTATTGCGCATTCGCCCTAAAAACTCTAGATATATGTAGGCTAGTGTAGCTTGTAGCCTCCCCTCGCCCAGATAGCTCTAGGATTAAGTTTAGAATAGAATTATTAAAGATAAACAGACATTGATAGCGATCACAAACTTCTTACAGAAGCAATAAAGCTGACACTTATTGCATATAACAGACTAAAAGAAAAAAGAGTTATTGGCATAATTTAAGTGGACGAAGAAAGAACAAAAGGTAAATTTGGATCAATAATACAACAAAAGATCACAACTGTGGCTGCAACTCCAGAAATATTTAGAGAAGCAGATGAAAACTCCCAGGATCGGCTCAGGAAAGGAAAGAATGGATTTTAGCCAAATAGAAGAACCTCAAAAAAAGAAAGATGTTAAGGACAAAATAATATAAACAAGAGAAATTAGAACACGCTTAACCAGTAAAGTAAAGCACTACCACAGTGCTGGAGTTCTTCAAGAAATTTATTTTGGGAATTTCTTGTTGCAAGGGACAGGCATGCGACAACCCTTCGAATATATCGGGCATGTATGCAGGCTTTTATAAAGGAACTGCGTCATCTGGCGGAGTTTTTACCAGCGCATTCTCTAAATTTAATAGGGTCATCAGCAGCAGCAGAATCATAGGCAGAGGTGGTTTCATTTTCTGGATGACTGCAAAAACTTTTTAATTTCTTCTGTGTCTCAACACCAGCCCAAAAAGAAAGTTTTCTTTACAATTGCAAAATCTATCCAAAACTCGACGGTCTGCTTGTCACTTCATGAAAGCAGAGAATTTCAACGAACGAATTTTCAATCGTTTCCTATTGGTAGTTGTAGAAGGGGCGGCAAAAACTGCTGGGCCTCGGAGCGTGGGCTCCTAAACTTTAATTCCGGCCCTGGGCCAGGGTATTTCGTCCTCACAAAAGGGAAAATATCGAGACAGCACTCCTAAAAATTTTTTTATGTGGCAATGTTAAACTCAGGAATCACCCTTCATAGGTTAAGGGTTATGAGGGTTCAAGGGGTGTTGAAGAGGGTGGCGATGAACCCTGCTTTGAGCTCTTGGATGTTGTAGGAGCTCGGAGATAGATACTGATCACGGAAGATTATTCCACAGTCGAGTTGTTCTCTATTTACAAACGAATTCATACCTTGTTGAGTGCGTGAAAGGGGGAGTTGCAAGTGGAGGGAATAAGACTAGTGGGCTAATCTGGTGTTGCGGGTATAAGATTTCCGTGGAGGCAGAAGAGCGTTTATCTCGGAGGAACAGTCACTATGATAAATTCACTTCCTCATAAACTCACTTGATAATTCCTTCTTCCTTTAAATCTCCTCATTCGTACAGCAAACCGTTTCACCGTTACTCCATATTGTAATATTACCAATAGTTTGGCACAAAATAGATTGTAATTTTTCGGCACGCATACTGAGAAAGGTTCGCACCGTTATAAAGTATGATAGTGATCTGGAAAGTCAGTTTATGTCGTCGGCATATCCTGCCAATAGTTTTGATTTGTTAGGCAGGATTCCGTTCGCATCAATGTTTAGTTTGCGAATCACTCCTTGTAGGCAGAGATTAAATAGCATAGATGCCAGCCCATCGATGTTATATTCACAGCATTTTCGGAGGTCACGGAGAACACGACTGCAACTGCTCCTTTTTGGAGGTGTAGCCTCAATATATCAATATTACACATAGTGATCGACAGGAAAGGGTTTAGGACGGATCTCTGCGAAACTCGTCATGTTATTCTGATCAACATCGTTTCATCTGGCGATTCACAATGAAGTCACCTACCTTCTTTCCTTTTTAAGAAAAGTTGCTATAAAAACAGTTTCGGAAGGCAGCCGGGTGTGTTTGTCTAACTACCCACCCGGGCCCAACACTGGTTTAGTAGGACCTAATTTAAATTAGCGTGGACTACCAAAATTTTCTTAATGAGCTGTGTATTCATAATCATAGTTCTTGTTTTAGTCCTGAATCATCGGATTTTTGAAGGAAATGAAACGGACGACCACTTGGTCGAACCGATGTATAAATGGATGCTACTGGAATAGAGAAATTTCAGGACTGTTTTATCTAGTCCAAGCGGTTTCTTGTATGGTATCGTATCGCGGGCAGAGAATTGTTGAGGCGCAGTAGGAAATATTTTAGGACATAGGGTTGGCATTTCCTAATAACTATCAAATTCTATCAAAACTTAGGTATTACGCTTCTTTAAACTACAGGCCTTGAGTAAATTATCTACATAAGGTAACAATTCCGAAAATTCCACTACAAAATAATTATCCAAATTTCATTCTCTTGCAACATAACGAAAAAAACAAAATTCCATTAAAATTTAACAAGGCGAAAGTTACATGACTCATTGACATACTGCTTATGTGCACTGTAATGTTTCTCAATAACGTTTAAAACCTTGTTAATAATTTACAATAATTAAAGGTTAGTTAACGTAATTCGACGAGGAAAAAAAAACTAATTTAATATTTCGTCTCAAGGCAACGTTGGCCTATATTATATCCTTGTAAACACACTTATTTCAACACACACAGAAAAAAAAATTATGCTCATCATGTCCTCCCAGTCACATTTTTCCTAATAATTCTAGAACCGCCAGAAAGTATATATCGTGATTTTTGGAAATTCTAGAGAAATTTTCTAGTTAAATAAAAAATTCTAGTTAATTTTCGTTAGGAGCTCGTTACGAATTTATGGGTTCAAAAAAAAAATGAAAGGAGAAGTCCTTTAATCCTCATTAAACAATCAGAAGGTGGATTCCCATCATTAAAAATTCCTTAATAGAAAAACGACACTGACTGTCTCCACGGTTGTTCTAGTTTCTTACACGCAGAGGAGTAAATAAGGAGCACCTTCATTATCCTGCGAGGACTTTTAAATATTTGAAAAGTTTTTTTGTCGAAAAAAAAAAATACTACGGAAAACGAAAAAATTCCAGCCTTCCAAAATGTAAATATAATAACAAAGTGGACGACAATCGTTAATGTGTCTGTACTAGACAGTGCAAGATACTGGTGGGGCGATTGGAAATGGTTTACGATAGTAAGGAACCTAAAGGAGGACATTATACCGGTTGCTTTAAAGTGGGTTAAAACTATACACATCAAATAAACGGGGAATAAGGGATGTACATATAATTACTCCCCCAAGGCAAATTGAACAGTAGCCCGTAGCATAACCGTTGTTTCCCAGGAGATAGTTAAATATTTCATTGATCAATTGGGGGCTATGTACATCTTATGGGGCTAATTTGTAGCTGCTGGGATAATAATTTAATAATTTACAAGATAACGGAAAAAATATAATACTATACTATACAAGCGGAAGCTTCTTCAACGAGAAATGCCCTGTGTGCAAACAGCGTAGTATGGGAGACCACAAATTATATTAGGTGGTAAAAAATCAACGCAACAAGTAATGTGTCCCTAGGGGGAATAAATATGGTTGAAAGCTATGGAGGAGATTCCACCTGTGGAAATTATATTGGTTGATGTCCGTTGATGTTGGTCAGATAGGTGGTATTGAGCATTCGTGCATGTGTGGTGGATAAACCTATTCGTGGGAGTTTTTCCTTTCAAGGTCATTTAATAGGGTTTTTTTCTTTTTTTTGTATCATTGTAGCATGTCGTCACATGTGGATAGAATATGCTCTGCGCAGGTTTCTATGCCCCATTACCTATGCTGGAAGTGATAATATGAGTGCAATAATTGGTGGTCATTGAAGATTTGTTAAGGGAAAAAAAGGGTTACCATAAAAGATTGTATTATTTAAATGTTTATTTACATATTTAGTTAGTTATATGGTAATGCATGTGGATGCTGCTAAACTGCACAATGATAGATTAATATTAAAAATGCAGTTTGAAAACTGTCTAGGGACAAATAAGTTTAGACTCAATAAAATAAGACAAATAAGTTTAGACTCAAAGCTGATTATAGGGAGTTCAAACTTGATGCCGATTCTAAGCAAGTCACTAGTGCCTTCAGCCTAACTAACCTAACTAGTGCTTTTAATATTAGCCTCAGTACTTGGGTTTTATTCTGAACCCAAAGCTGAAGTGGAGATTGATAATCAAGGAAGGCAGGCCAGTGCAGCTTTTTATGCCTGTAAGCGGACTTTCGGAAAGAGATGAGGTTTGAAGCCTCACATGGTGCGCTGGCTATACACGCCAGTGATTATACCAGTGCTGACATATGGCTCCGTCGTATGGTGGCCCGCTCTTGCCAAAGAATATGTATAACAGATCCAGACTGGGTGAAGTCCAGAGAATGGCCTGTCTTGGCTTAACGGGCGTCTTGTGCACAACTCCGATGGAAGCGCTCAACGTAATTCTCGATCTGCTGCCACTTGATTAATATATTAAACAGCAGGCGGTCTATGGGTCGAGAAGACATATGGGCACTGCGTTCTCTACCACAGGAAATGTAATCAAGACCCTACCTTAATATCCGGATCCCTACCAGAGAGGAATGGGAAGATTTCCAGCTTGACAAGCACCATGACGTTGGCTTGTACATAGACGGATCCAAATCACAGTCGGGTATAGGGGATGGAGTGTTTTCTCCATAAATTAACTTATAAAAAAGCTTCCGCTTGCCTAATTTCACCAGCGTTTTCCAGGCAGAACTTCTGGAAATTTTTCTTCCCTGCCGAGCAATGCCGTCAAATCCAAGGCCGGGAGCCAGGATAATTCTGCTCGGCCCTTATAACTTCTAAGCAGGTCGACAACAACCAGAAGGAGCATTATTCCCTGGCCGGGAGGTATAGGGTCACTCTACAGTGGGTACCAGGCCAGAGGAACATCCAGGGCAACGATAAGGCAGATGAATTGGTCAGACTGAGGAAAACTCTCGCAAGCAAACCGATGGAGAATGTACAAAAGCCTCTACATCTCCTTGTACTTTCTCTCATTAGCTGGCTCCAGATGGAGGGGCCTTTCATCATGTGACAGGTCTAGGAAAACTTGGTCTTGTTATAACAAAGAACACACAAACGTTTTTTCCATAGTGCGGTTACAAAACCTCGCACGATATCGTCAATTGTGTCCTAGCCTACGACCTGGACAAGACTGCCGCCCCTATCTACCTATCATTAACTTCACTATACCACGGCAATATTCTCTAAGCTGGTCTATATCAAGCTTGATGGAGAGCAAAATGGAACCATAACGTCATCGCTGTGCCCCTGGATAGCCAACTAACGACGGTAGTAGGGAGCATATCCATCAAATTCAAAGCATACCAAGCCAAGATGTAAAGTTATCGTGCTGAGGGCTGCATGGTTGTCGTCTAACGATTTCCTCCACCCACCGGGTGCACCCAGTCGTATAATGCCTTATCCTTTCAGGATGCACCTATCCTCTCCTACCATAATCATGGATTTCTATGGACTTGGCGCTGCAGAAAGAATGTCAGGCTACCTGTTGGCTTGATCCCGGGACACTTGTTGATTTGACTACCGGGCACTGCGCTCTGAATAACCATTTATGAATTTATGAATAGGAAGCGCGGAGGACTCGACCCGTAGGGTTTGCCTTAACGAAGATGAGTCTGCCGTTTGAACAGCCGAGTCTAAAGCTGGTGACATATCCAAGCCGTACATGCATTGCATTCGTTGACAGATAATATAGAAGTGTGTGTATTCATATGCGAGCTGACGGAATATCCCGTGAATGGAAGGCATGCCACGCAAAGGTCGGGCTACTTTCAACTTTTTCTGCATTGCCGCATTCGAGATAGCACACACAAGCATAAGCACACAAACACATGAACACGTTACTTAGATTTTCGGGCTATGTGTGAAAGCCGGCACGGAAAGCAACCATGTAATATTGTGTCAGAGGAAATTCGCCGGATTTCATGGAGCCTCTGAATGCAATGCATGTACGGCTTGGATATGTCACCAGCTTAAAGCCGGAACGATAAGAAACGTAAACGAACATATGTACGTCAATCTCTGCGTTAGGAGCACTCTAATGTGAAAATGAATTATTTCGTTAAACATATAATATAATACCGGTGACAGTGGTATGACAATTTATAGTTTTAGTTTATACGTCTATTATCTATATTAAAGCTATTATTATATTATTAAAGCTACAAGCTATTAGGAAGACTGCTGAGCCTGTTTATGCAGTCTAGCCTACAAATATCAGGTATAACTAGGTATCCGGAACCGGTACTTGATTCTTTACTCATGTGATGATTTGGTGGTACGCTCGCACTTTTCTCTACTAAATGGAGAAAAATTGGAGCTTTAAAAAATAAAGGGTGCCATTAAGCATATTCAGAAGACCGGTTCTCGTTCGATTGCATAGGTCGAGCAGCATTAGTACTTATGTAGTTGCGGGACTGCTTGGTAAAACGACACTCGCGTTTAGAATGGTCGATTACGAATACATTCTACAGATATGATATGATAAGTGCGCATACCTATTTTAGAATTTCTTGCCTGCAGCAGCAGCGTGCATACCCGTGTGGCAGTCGAATTTATTCACTATGCGTGCTTTTACTAGGGATGTAAGCTACATAAGTATGTATTTGTAATCTGTCGAAAATCGAGTAATGCTAAGGCACTCTACAGAAATGTCAAAAAACTACTCATCTACTACGTTTCTCAAGCAATCGAGTACTTTTGAACGAATAGTACTCATTGAGTAATTTTTTTTCGTTTTTGCTCATGAGTATTAAATCGAGTACTTTCCACCGATTCCGCCCTATATAGAACGGTGTAGTGAAATAGACCAATAGAGTGGTTTATTTTACTTTTGGGAAGATATGTTTCAGATTTTATTGAAAATGTGACAGTACTTCGTTTTGGAAGCATTGAATTCGAATCTTACGGCCTAACTGAGAATGAGTATAATATCTGTTGACTGAGTTGAGCATAAGTCCATGATCATATAGAGAAGGTCTGGCACGCACTTGTCCTGCATTATCGAAGACGTAAAGTACTATCATCAGCAAAAGTGTGAAGTGAGTTGGATGGGACTAAGAGCAGGTCTTTTATATACATTAGGAAAAGAGCGGGGGATAACATTGATCCCTGAGGAACGCCGTGATGGTGTGGGGTTAAAGATTTGACGCCGGATACTTGTCGAACGATCTTCGTGGAGTAGTTGACAATAGTGCTAGGTTTGACAAGACATAAAAACTTGATAGAATTTAATGAAGCAGTACTAGCAAGTTAATCATCCATGCCACATTCAAAATAAGTAGTAATATAAGACACGAAATTAAGCTTAATAAAAATCGTATATACAATGACAATTTCCTACCCTCTATAATCCTGGCAACACTATATACCATTGCCTCTATCAATACCCCTGTGACCATAAAACCGAAAGGACAATAAATAATCAACTATAGACACAATTACAATCATAAAAAAAAGGAAATTGGAAATGAAAAAAAAAACGCGATTCTGACTGGGGTAGGGAATAAACATACCCGAACATCATAAAAAATTCAAAATCCTCGACAAGGGTAAAAACTTTGTTTTTCTCATCGACTTTGACAGTGAGACTGAATCCTTTGTGCGGCTAACATGCATTCGATAACGGTTACAAAATTGAAACGGACTTAAATTGAAATTGACATCAACACAACAAAATTATAAAACACTAGTACCAATACTGCGAGCAAAAGTGTTGTTTTTTTATTATACACTTTTAAGCTTATCTTCTAGAATTTCTAGTATTTAAAAATATTGTTCTTAGCCATTTATGAATTTATAAAATATACAAATAAATCTACGTCGTTGCAAATTAAAGATTTAAATTGAAGATAGAAATTCGTTAGCGTTACTTTTTTGTGAGGTTTTTATTGGGTTAAGTTAGATTTAAATAAAAAATAAGTGAATTTTACAATATTGTGATTTTTTGAATTAAATAGCTTTTAATTGTGAGGTGATAATTAAATACCTTCAAACTGGATTAAAATTTCTTTAATAGTTATTTGCCGAATGGATAATGGGTATTTGTTTAGACACAGGTGAGTTGTATTAGTAGTAATTAAGTAATGCCATTAGAATTAAATTGTAGTAATTTCGTAATATTTATCCAAATTGCCTAATTGTAGAAGAAAATGTAACGTTAACATTATTTATCATTTAAAGGCACATAGTTGAGATAATTAATCATTCTCTTTTATACATACATACATGATCGCCGGGGTAATTAATCATTGTTTCACTAGAAATTAGATGAAATGTTATAAGATTTACATGATTCAACTAGTTCGATAACATACTAGTGTGAGGTTATGACGGTGGTTATCATCGATTGTCTAGCTTTAGTTTGTTCATACATGTGTATGTAAGTAAGGTTGCTGTATATAGTTTAGAATATAAAGTGCATTTAGGTAATTATTGGAGGTTATTTTGTTGATATGGTAAAAATACGTCTGAACACGTGTCCTATCCACTGGAAATGTTCATGTCGTTCTTCATGGTCATAGGTTTTGCTATTTTGATGAAAATAAAGTCGATAATAGTTGAAATACGATTCGGATAATTCAGCTATTGAGATGATTTCAATGCTCTGTATTTATCAACTTGAATGCCATTTTCAGATATGTTGAGTATATGGTTTGATTAATAGTATACAGAACGTAAATATACAAATACTGATTGTAAAAAGTCCAGAAGAATGATTACACAAATAATATTCATAGTTTTTTACCCATAGTAAACAAAATCCTTTCTAGACTAGGTAAAACATGTGATCGGACAAGATAACAAAAACATAAACATTTGTTGTTTGCCTGAACAGAATAATATTCTGCCTACGTTCAAACTACTAGAAAGCAATAGTAAATCCACTTAATTACAAGATGATAAAAAGGAACAAATACACTCCAATTGTTAATGATTCAAAATTAACAAGGCACAAGCATGCAAGATCTCTTATATTGAATATATGTCCTTTTTGTTTGTTTCGCGCTATTATCAGTCTCGTGACGTCAAGCCAAACTACTACAAAGGGGAAAACTTTGACACATATTATTATTTTAATTTAAAAAAATTTTAAACTTTACAGAAGTTTTATATTTTTATATTTATACTGAAAGTAGTTAAGTATGAAAAATGTGAGGACCGCATTCCGTCAACAGATTGCAGTTGAGAATAGCTCAAAGATAAAAAATATCAATGTTGCTGGCACACAGAGATTTCTTCTGACAAAAAATATGTATGATAATGAAATTTGGTATAGAGTCATATTTTCCAATTAAGGAAACTTGGTGAAAATCATTAGAAAGTTAGATTGAACGGATGACGCTTTAAGGGGCGTAACTCGGGAAAAACGTCGTAATTGGAAGAATGTCAAGACAACAAAAATAAAGCTATGGAAATTCTCGACAAAAAGGCTCTACGAATTTTTTACGTAAAGTCAAAGGTTTTATCGGAAAATACCTTAGAGCACCTTGAGCAAGAGAGAAGGTTTTTCAAGCTGTGTCTGATATTAGTCAGGCTTTATTGGACGAATTTCGACAAATGAAATGGTGCAGGGAAACCTAAGTTTTCAGAATCATGATAGGATCTAATTTTCCACACCCCGGAAACTTCTATAAATGATGGCAACTATTGGTTTTCCTAGTACAAGTTTTCACGTAGTCCTGTACCAATTTTGCAGCTCTTAATATGTAACTCGATTTAATCTTTATGCCCATATTCCCGAAGTCACCCACAACTCACATTCACTTTTCCGTACATTCATTTCACTCGCAATTTACCCACCCATTATTTTTGCCGAATTTTGGGTGAATATAAAAATATGGAAATATAGTAGGTTATGATACTGATTGTTGCTTGTTTTCGTTTGGCGTTGGAAGAGTTGGGCAGTTGTGCGTGTAACACATCCCTGCTTCGGACATCCCCAACTTACTGCAGTTCCGAATACAAAGAATATATATCCGCTAGTTGACCTGCTTTATTTTCCGGCCAACTTGCATCAGCATAACCGTATAAAATTATTTTATCTTTGTTACTCAATTGTAGCCCAATTTCTGCAGTACCTTTTAAATATCGCAGGACACATTTTGCTTCATTAAAATTATCCTTGCTTGGAATACTAATTTTTCTGCTCAGCATACTGAGCATCCTATCCGAATCTTTGACAATAACTCCGTGCGACTAATCGTGCTTTTCTTCGTTGGATGTGGGCTTCTGAGTCCCTCTTTAATTTGAAAACCCACTATGACCTACGGCAGTATGCCGTTGAGGAAGTTTTTCTAATGCCTAAGTTTTATTCTTCTTCAAAGAGTCGATCTTCTCCTGCATAGCACTTTTCCATTCACCTTTTAAATTTTCGTTCACTGTCTTTGGTTTTGTTTCTTCTGTTTCTTTGCTAATTACTTTAAGGCCAAATCTTCTGGGTGGAATTCCTTTATTTTCTGTGGACGATCTTCTAATTGTTATCTCTGGATTATCTTCCCTCAATACGCTGCTTGCATCGACAACAGTTGAATCATTAAATCCCTAAAAATCACTTCCCTCTTCTTCACACGATGATTGACCACTTAAGTTTTCCAATCTAATATTTCATGGACGTAACTCAAGATTAAGTTCTTGTGCAGAATTTGGATTTATATTGTTTACTTCTTCCATATGCTTATTTGTTGATGTCGATTCAATGAGCTTGACGTCACGACTGATGGTTATTTTATTTATTTTAACATCCAGCAACCGATATATCCTTTTACATGTTCATCGTACCCCACGATAGTCTTTAATTCACTGTTCACTGTTCATTTCTTGCGGAAAGGCAAACGTGACATCTTTCTCTCAATGCAAGCAGAACAAGTTTGTTTAATCCCATAATCAATAAATTTTATTTTGTTCATCAGATGCTTAGATTCCGCCAACTATATTGCACTTATATCTCGATGTCCAAACAAACGATGCAACAAGATCAATTACTGCGTTAACTCATAAATCATTGCAGAACTCTGTGCTGACTCAATTATTCCATGTACGCTGCCTCCAAAACGAAGTACTTACTAGCACCGACTTACCTTCTGTCGTAATGGATGGTGTGTATCTAAGGACTGAGACCCTTCTAATAACATTCTACGGGGATAACTATGGGTGGGCCATATGTGTTAACATATACCCTTCAATATTTTTCAATAATAATAATGTTGCATCACTGAAGAACGTCCACACCTAAATACAGAATTATTCTCCAACATAATCAAGTCATAAAAATGACAAGTTCGTACTAATAACTATACTATTCTATAAAATATTTTCCTACCCCTTAAATCTCACCCTTAAAACATGACAGCTGTAAGTCCTGAAGGCATACCCCTAAGGCCATTGGTACATGTTTCAATTATTAAAAAAAATTAGGTTCTTATAAGACTGTTGGCCTCAAAATACTAACGAGGTCAGAGTTGATGTTTTGTTAGTTCGTTTAAGGTCAACTATAGTATGTTTCAATCATAGAACTCAGCGAATAAATCGAACAGTGATTTGCAATACAAAAAATTACAAATTCATTGTGTATTAATGTTACATAAAAATTTCGGTTATCAATAATTGTTACTATCTCCGGAATCGAACACCAATTTATTGTTTTTTTTTTTGTAGTAATCATAAAAGGCCCGCCACAAAACTCTCATTTAATCAAATTAAATTTCTTATAATCTCCATCATCTTCTAACATGAACACGATAGGAAAAAGTCTCATACTCAAAATCAAAAAAAAAAAAAATATTATTTACCACCATGACCTTGACAAACCTCAGCCCATCGACCTCCATACGTAATCAATATTTAGACAACACATATAACACATATCGAAACTATGCTCAAATATCAAGGCTAGTGAGGTATGACGGCAGGGGGGAATTTCGTTCGGAAAAGTCATGAATGAATTTTCCCTAAATCATTAAAACTCGAAAGGTGTTAGGCCACTGTCAGTCGCGTGTAACCAACAACATCTATAATGATTGACTCTCACTATATATCCTCTCTCTATATGTATATACATATTCGTGCAAATCGTTCCTGTGGGAGGACACTTATAAGCAAACAGTTAAACAGGACACAATTTCATTACATTTAACTGTTACTAACATTATTTCCTTGACATGTGAAATTGCTGCTGTAATGTAGATTTTGGCTTGATTTTGAACTTCAATTTCTCTAATACATATATACGATCGAGGATACGTAAGAAATCGATAAACGAAGAAGGATATAGGACTAGATGGTCAACATAGTTTTAATACGTTGAATTCGTTTACCTTTTTTTTTTTATTGTTTTATGATGTAATAAAAATTGTTTTTCTACATGGCATTTGGTGTAGTAGTATACATAAATTCTATAATATTTCTGTCTAGAATAGAGTAAGGGAATAGATAGAGATTAGATAAGAAAGTTAGATCTAGACCAGTAACAAGGAAACCGGTTAACTGTGTTTTTTAATTTTTAGAAGCCAATACGGCTCAAGAAACCGAAGATCCCGGTGCCGACTGGAAAGGTGGTGGAAATCCCCGTTCAGGAAGAGCACATACACCTACAACGCCCTCCATTATGGTGCAAAATCCTGGAAAAATAAAGTTCGACCCGCCAAAAGTACCAGTGATATTTGTTTTAGGTAACATCAACTAATTCTACACTTACAAAACTATTTCTTTTACTAATCAAACAATATTCCTTTAAATCTAGGAGGACCAGGTAGTGGCAAAGTAACCCATTGTGACACGCTTATGCAAGAAAAGCGCGGTGTTACCCACATCAATATGATGGACCTCTTACAACAATATGCCATAGGAAACGGTAAGTTAGAAACCATTTTAATTTAACACCAGCTTCTTCACCACTGGATTTACTTTTCTATATACTCTTTTCTTCTTAATTGTATTTGTTATTCTTACATACATATATTCCTAGCACACGTGTTCTTACTATTTAATATTTAAACAAGTCGTTCGTTCACCATAATGAATTTAGTGAACGCTTGTTGTATATCGGACAATTATGGATAAAATTAAATCACTGTAAAAGCAAATGTTTCGAAAGGGGGTTATTATATCAATGTTCTATACCAAATACAAAATTCTAGAACAATTTAACAATCGATTTCGAAATACTTTTTTATATTGTTTTGTTTTTAAAAAAGTTTCATCATTTATCATGTACAAAATAAAATAGTTTACTTTGGAGAGAATTATTACAGAAAGTGATTTGTTTGTATTGGAAGTAGATGTAAAAATTTGATTTATTGTTCATATGGAATTCAGTAGAAGGTTGCTAGGGAATGAGAAAGTCTAGATATGAGCAAACAATAGCATTGTTTAAGTACTTTTAATACAATCAATTTTTAGTCAATGAACCTTGAATCGTGCAGGCATGGATCCATTATTGGGGGGTTCACGCGATAGAGACTTCTGATTTAAGAGATTTTGTCTATAGAATTTAATAGAATTTTATCTGTGATACAAAGGAAAGGTGCTGCTAAGTTACTGGTGAACAGTTTCATTTAAACTTCACAGTATGTACAGAAGCGACACGGAAAGTTGAACTCACAAAAGTCGTTGTCATGTGGAACCACCATAACGCAACAGCTAATATCATAAAGGCTAAAAGCTGGATTTTTCTCACATTTTGGTTGTATACACATTCCCCACGTTCCCTTACTTTTAAAAGTTCTTATTTTCCAAAGCATAGGTAGCTCCCAGTTTTGTTCATTTAAACCCCAGAACACGCGAAAATAAATTGTTACATTATTTGGAGCATGGAAACTGTACATGCAAGTTGCGCAGACGCGGGGCGCAAATCTAAATCTTTAGCTGCAAAAAAACTGCGCTGATGCGCTATGACAATAGAAGAGGATAACATTTTATACAAAAACAAAGACAACCAGGGCGTCTGGGCTGCTTAGCTCATGTAGAAAAAAAAGTTAGCTGAGAAGGAAGAAAGGACAAAGCAGAGAAAGCTAGAAGAAGAGAAAAAGAGACAGGCAAATGTCTACAGAGAGATCGTTAACATCTTTCACTTCACACGGCTTTATACCACCTCAAGAAGTACTCGATCAATCAATCTACCAGCTTTAAAGAAAGCCTGGAGGAACCTTTGCCTGTAACATCTCAATCTGTAAGTTCTGTAACCACTACAAAAAGAGGAATAAAAGATTTTATCAGTTGCAGCTTTAGACAGATGTGAACTAAGCATAAGAGACTCTGTACGGTGTAGTAGAAGCACTTAGATCTTGCGATGACTTTTCATGCAACAAATCTTCTATTCAACGCAATCAAACTCAAATGGGAAAAAAATAGAACGAGAGAGAATCCATAAAATCCAATCTTCAAATTAAAATGCCCGAAGTAGTTACCATTCACTGGAATGGAAAATTACCTTGTCTGGATGTAAGAAATTGTAAAGAAGAACGACTGCCGATCATTATTTCATTTGGTTGTGAAGGAGCAACTGCTTGCAGCACCAAAACTCGACAGATCTTCTGGTAAGGATCAAGCTAAAGCTGTTTCAAACCCGCTTTATTATTGGAACTTAAATGATAAGGTACAAATAATGTGCTATGATACGGCAGTGCCGTTTACTTTCAGAATAAATACTAGAAAGAGAGTTGTTACTCTTTGCTGACCGCCATCGTGTTTATGAACTAATTCTTAAAAGTGTATTTGAATCAAAAAGATCCACCAAGTCACTTGTAGTCCGGATATTCCACTGTTCAAAAAATGTAGAAACAGTTGGAATAACATTAATTCAAATGTTATCGAAACAAACACTCAATCTTGTACGTCCACCCACACGTATACTTTAACAATTTAGCGAAAGTCTATTCAAACCCGAGTAAAAATAATTTAATTGCTTAATAGCAAACAAATGTGCATACCGCACGGGTATGCATGCTACCGCCACAGGCAAGAAAATCTCAATATTCGCCTGTAAGTACGCTCTGCTCCCGCTACAGGCATGAACATTTAAACTTGCATCCCCATCGGCACGGCATAGACCATTTCTAACGCGTGTGGTTTTTTTTTACCAAACAGTCCGCCTACTCAGCAATAACCACATCCAATGCTGCTTTATCAACGCAATCGAACAAGAGCCAGCCTACTGAGTATGCTATTGGCACCCTTTCTGGTCACCTGGCAAATGGCCCGTTTTTCAGGGAGCCAATTTTAAAGGGAACAAAAGAAATGCAAAAAATCAACCTTTTTTTCAAATGCAACTTTTATCTAGGGGTAGTTTTACTCCCTTAAGGGTTGAAAATAATTTATATTTAGCTGATAATACATATTCAATCGAATTTGAAGCATAAAATTGGAGAAACTTTTTTTTTACAAATTTTTATATTTTCAATCGATGTAGGGGTAGTTTTAACCCTTTAATATTATCCCTTATCACAACAGGGCCCAACCAGACGAAGGAGATATAACAACAAGTTGTATGAAATTTTTAGCGACTCACAGCTCTCAACTTTAATAAAAATTAACAGACTGAGACTAGCCGGCCAAGTAATGAGGATGGAGGACAATTGTATCCCGAAACGGCTGATGGTACCAGAAATTACCGGAAATAGGCCAGTAGGTAGACCCAGGAGAAGATGGATGGACTCTGTGATGGCTGACGCAAAGGCAATGCTCAACATCCGGAACTGAAGACATGCTGCAAGGGACCGTCAAATTTAGAGAAATGCCCTAGAGGAGGCCAAGGCTCGATTTGGGCTGTAGCGCCATTGGATATCATTGGGGGTATATATCATGTTTGTAATATCGATACTCATCAAGCAAACATTGTCATCAGATGTTAAGATATCGATGTTGCAGAGATAATCCTGGGCAATATTCATCATTTAAAAAGAGATAATTCAAATGTTTTGATGCTCATAAACACCGAGAGTAGGCAAAGATATGTTGAAATATATCAGTTACTTAGGACAATCTTTTTGTAAAAGTTTGCCAGCATTCCTTACCATCATAAGATGTATTGAAGTCCTGTTTTTTTTTTTTCAAACTTTCCTTTCAAAATAGTAAAAAATCACCCAGACCTACAAATTTCAATTTCATATACGAAATATCAGCTTTAAGAAAATGACGTACGTCTGGCGTGACTGGGCTCTCGCGCTATTACTTTATAGCCAAGATTTTATTGGCAGTAAATTCAAATGGGATTAATGATCTATAAACAAATTCAGGCTTCATTGCGAGGCGGCTAATATTAAAATAATTCATATTGATTATTTTCCTAAAGTAAGCAGATAATATGTATTACATATATTAATACAGCGTTTACAGCACCTTTATTAGACTAGCTATTTCTAGAATGATTTAAAATTTCACTCAAAAATATTTATTTTTTCATTTTATACAAAAAAATCTAAAATAATGTTTTAAAATAATTACAGACATGCAAGACTTCTCACAATTATCATCAAAAACCGTAACAGAAGTACTTATGCTAGAAATGAAAATGGCTCCAGCAGCAAAGGCATATCTTATATCAGGATATCCCCGGTCAATGCGTGACGTTGTTGAATATTCGGAAAAGGTAAAGTAAAATTTAAAAAATCACAAAATCCACAAAAAAAAAACTAAATATGTAATTATTTTTAATCCCATAATTATCACTTACATAAAATCTTACAATATAAATGAAAAGCCATTTATAACATCAGCCCTAATGAAAGCAAATACTCTCAGTCAATAAAATAAAATGATTGTTAAATCATTAATTCATTGCCCTCCGAACAATAGACTATGCAAATGTCCTTACGTATTAGGCCTTGGAGATGGCTGATACTTTTACCCATTAACAATCAAATGTACGCGCGTCTAACATATGTTTGAATATCCCAGGTGGAGATATACCTGGGGACATTTAAACATACAGAAAATACTCATACATTTATGGTGGTAGCTGCGGGAAAGACGGTTAAACTCTTTTCACTTTTGTGGTAACAACATATATCAAAATCTAACACATGTATGACTATCGTAAAATATCGATTTGTTATACGAGTCTGGACAAGGTAGGAGCAGAAAAAAAAGGATTGTAAAAGGGTTTTGAGAGTCAAGGTCTTGCGGAATGTTTTAACAATAATGAGAATGGAGCAGATGCAATAATTTAAAATTAATTATTTATTATAATTCTACATTTATACAAGAACATTTTCATGTGTTTTATGATATGTTTCATAGTATTTTGTGTCCTTGAAGGACAAGGTCTAGACCCAATGATTGGAAGTTTTTGATTTACTATACTTATTAATAATACTGGAAACAGGAATTGTTTGGGTGGCTTATCTCCCGCAAGGCAACTAATTCCAATCCTAACTAATATAAACTGAAATTATAGATAGATCCTCACAACTCGAAATGTCGTATTTTGAGTATTTTTTTGTGGGGGAAGAAACGCTATTGTCAAACATATGTATTATTAACATTTCAACTATTCCTAGAACGAAAACCTTGAATATCTTTACCTCTAGTCCCGATACGTAATAGTTTTTATGCTATTTTAAGAGATAATCAATCACAACGTTCTAAAAGACGTCGACGAATGAAGTTTACTTTAACCCTGAAGTAGGAAAATTCTGTCGTTTTTTTTTGTACCTGATATCATTCAATGTTTTATTAAATAATGTACAAATTAGATCAAGATACCAGTAATGATGTGTGATCTATGAAATTAAAAGCGGGTTTTTTGGGCAATTATATTTTGTATAAAAGAGTTATAGCCATTATGGTAAAATTAAGCAAAATGGATGTTGAGAATCAGTTAATGTCTGCAGGAGGAAGATGGGTAATAGAGGGGATGTGGAATTTGCCAGACTATGCAGCAATATTAGTTCGATTTTATTGCAAACCAAGCTTTGATCTAACGTAAACAATTCATTCTTTAGTTAACAAGAGTTTGTAACGGTCAGTTTTGCTTGGAAATCCCTAAATATCTACCTGACTCAAAATCACTGTCGGGAATGAAATCGAGAAGTTGCTCGGAACAGAAAAGGAGGCGGCGAAAAGAAAAACAAAAGACAGGAAAGAAAAATTTGGCAGTCAGTTCCTAGAGTTTTTGCAGGGAGTTTAGCTAGTTTTTTTGCGATCCGTTGGGAGAGCCTTAAGTAAGGTTTACATTTGCAAGTACTTTCGCGAAAGTAAGTCGTTTTTGACATGAAAGTCTAACTTTCGCTTCCACTTACGCCATGTAAACACTGCATGACAGTGAACTAGCACTTGCGCAAGTGGATAGAGCCCTATTCTATTTACTTTCGTGAAAGTGACTTTCGCGAAAGCACTTACAAATGTAAACCTACCTTTAGTCCCGAGCTTTAGTCGGTCAGTTCTCGAAAGTTTTTTTATCAGTCCGAGTTAGTCCGAGTTTTGTGAGTCAGTATTTGGGAATACCGAAATAAAATTCCCTTCGCTCGGAAAAAGTTGGTAAAACAAAAAAACTCGTTGTCCGGGTGTAATATTGGTTGTGACGAAATAACTAGGGGCGGCTACCGTGTTAACTCCCAAACTGATGGCAAGCTAGAAAGTAAACAGAAAGCTTCAAAAAAAAAAAGAAAAAATAAAACCAACCAAAAGGGTTCGAGAAACCAGCGACAAAGAATCCTGCTTTTCATTTACCGGAGACAAAAAGGACTGGCATCGTATGTGAAGCAAGGCGGTCATTCTACATCCAGCGGCAAATTTCGAAAGAGGATATTTGGTGCTATTCTTTTTATCAATTGAAGGGTTGTAAGTCTAAAGGGTCTAAGTGCCAAAAAATCAAAAGTCAATATTTTTACGAAAATACAATCTACGTGGCAAGCCTAATAATATCCAAATGGGTCAAGGTGCCTGTTTCTTTTAAAATTTAACTTACACACAAAAAAAATTGTGGCGGGCCGTAAGTGCCAACGTGTTTTTTATTATGTTTTATGTTATATCTCCAAATAATAAAATTGGCACTTAGACCCTTTAGACTTACAACCCTTTATTGGATTTCACATCTGTTTGTCAACCTGAAATCGGCGCATTTTCTCAAGAGAGTAACAAAATTTCGCAGTATTAACACGGAAGTGATTGGCTGCACTGGTGATTCTCATTTTTGGCATTACTGGAACCACCGCGTGATGTTAGCGGTGTATTAAAGGTAAATATCCCACTATTGAGCGTTAATACCCACATAATATCGAAGAAGTGCGGAATATATATGGAAGAAGGGGGCCTTCATTGCGGGCACCTTTCGGTATTGATCATTGAGGTATTTTACGGCAGATTACTATTAATGAGTGACTTGGTGGCAAATCTGTTGATGAAACTCGGCGCCTGGTGAACGCGTTTCCAGTTACGGATAGTTATGGTGAACAGGCATTCCCAGGGCTACCGAGCCTTATCTACAATACGCTAAGGGGCTCGCTTTGGTTTTATCAGGAAGAAATAAAGAAAGTTAATCCTTTGACTTTGTCCGAGGACCAATGGAAATAGGTGTCGTATGTTAGTACATTTGAAGATTTTTGATTACATGTTTTGTTCGTGAGTACGCCACAATATCAGAGAAAATTAAAAAAAATATACAATAAATATATAAAGAAAAAAAAACAGACATACACAAGAGAAAATAACAGTTTCATTTTATCACTATATAAAAATTTTAATTGCCTTATATTGTTAATTTTAACCTTATTTATATTTGTTTATACATTTGATTGGTCTTTATTAGAAATATTTTTTTTCTTGATGTTTACAGGTAAATAGTTTTTCTTTAATTGCATCCTTGAGTTAAGATATCATTTGTAAAAAAAAACGAAACGACGCAATGGTACCACGGCGACGTGTTTTTTTAACCTTTCGTAGTTATTGAAGTATACGTACTGGTACAGTACTGTTTTGTTTGAATGTGAGAAATTTGAATGGTTTATGGTTAATGAATATCGAATTGTATTGAATTAATTTTTTTTGGTGATACCTGTAACAGACAGAAAATATTAAAGGATTGAAATGATAATTGCCATGGGTTAAAATTTTTTTTTGGGAATGGTTGGGGCGGAATGTATCTCTTTCAGGGTTCTTAAGTAGTGCCTTTCCTTGTCAGCTGGTGGTTATCCAGACTATGAGCTGGCAAGGGACCGCACTACAGTGACACGGCACAGGCGAAGACCGGAAAATGATGGAGGCGGAATTCAAAGTTGCACAGGCACAGGTAAGTGGTGAACCAACCGCGGTAAGGCCCGGCCACACACCCCACGTCCCCTCCGGCGAGCTAGATAACTCCGTGTGGCCGGCGTAGGAGTTCCGGAATTTTGTTTCATATCTTATGTATGGTATTGGCTCCTTGGTCGTGCTTTTCCGGGCTTATGGCTAAGGGGCAATACCTCGCATAAGTGGCGCCCAATATTTTATCGCGCCATTATGCTGTTACAAGTTTAAAGAAATTTGATTATGACTTGATTAAAAAAATATATTAAAATTTAACATGTAATAGCAAGTAGAAAATTCGTAGAGCCTTGAAGAATACCCTGTCAATTGAGTGTGTGAAGCATTTAGGATATCTAGCAACATCAGGCAAAGAAGATTTCCAGGCTAATAGAGTTGCTAGAAAGCCGGCCTTGGATTTGCTGTCTGTTATCACCTATCCTTGTAAATTAATGACGGGGTAGTGGATGTAGTGTAGTGGATCTAGGATCTACAGCCATGCTATCGAGTCCTACCACCGCCTCCTCGAAGATGTTGACTTTACATCGAGTGACTCCTGGATGATCTTTTCTGTATAAGAGTAGCAGACAGAGCAGGGTGAAAGGCAAGTATTTCGCGGTCAAAATAAAGCAAACACCGAACTGGTCCTCCTGATAGGCGAGCGGTTGACAGCTTCTTCTCGGAAAGCAATTCTCAGTTATGGAATCGAGAAGCCCTGTGCGTGCAGTGCGTGCTCTAAGTTAAACGAGCAAACGTTAAAAGTGTGCGTGCTCTAAGTTAAACTGGAGCAATTTACAGCTTGATTTTCTGCAACTTCGAGCAAGCAATCAATTTAAAGAATTGTTGCACGAAACGTGTATCATAAGATTTCTCTCGGTCCCCAACCGTGAACTTCTTTTCAAAACAAAAAGAGGTAAGTCCGCTTCAGACGTCGCGTCGATGACATTACTTTCAGTAGAAAACAAGCCTTGATACGGCACCTTGAAGCCATTTTCAATACTAGCTTAATTTCTGATACCTGGCATAAAATTCGCATTGCGCCAATCCTAAAAACTGGCAAATACCCCGCCATACTGACAAATTATAGACCCATCTCCTTAATTTGTGCCCCCATTAAAAAATAAACGGACTATCAAGAAATACCTCAACGACCTGATTGAGACTGAAAATCTCCTTCAGAAGAAAATTTTCGCTTATCGTAAGGGCAGATCTACCCCTACTTGTCTGATCATGATCCAGCCGTCAAAATGAAAAGAGAATACAAAGTTGTTGGGATGGTTTTCCTGGACCTTGATAGTGCTTATGACCGAGCTGACCTGGGTCGCTCTATGCCACTCTTCTTGAGATTACCATTCCCTTACACTGCATTAATCATCAATTTTTTCAAAAGAGTAATAACTCTAGGTGCATGACAATACGAGTGGAAGGAGGCACCCCTCAGGGCAGCTCTCTCGAGTCGAGTCGAGTCGAGACGGAGCGGAGCGGAAATATTTCAATTTGCTGCCGATTTCTGTTTTTTTTGTGGTGGGTTGCGGCTATGCAGTGATAGTGCAATACAGACTGCTGCGCAAGGTGGACTAATCATTAATCCGGTAAAATCAAAGGCCATGTTTCTGGGCATTAAGAAACCCATCCATTTCTAAATGGTGTTGGGATTGCCAATGTTAGTAATCTCAAGTTCGTTGGATGGACCTTCACAAGGAAGTGTAGAATGCAACTGGAAGAAGCCCTGTCACAGAGGCCCCTGTGCTGAAAGTAGAGTCGTATTTCGTGACAAGTCGTTTGAGTTGAAGAAAGTGACGTTTCAGTCGAATTACGACTTTTAGCACAAGGGCCTAGACTGGAAATGCTAAGTTGAAACGTCACTTTCTTCAACTCAAACTACCAGTCGTGTCGTAATGACTCGATTTTCAGTAGAGGGGCCAGAATCATTTCCATTTTAAGCGAGAAGAAGTATGGGGCATCTCCCTTTTACTGTTCAGATCGCTCATTAGGTCTTTAAATTGAGCATGCTAGATCATTATCCTTTGATGAATCACAGATCTTAAAATAAATCGCTATCACGGCATTTAGGTACTTAAAATCTTGTTTGGGTCTTACTGCTTCCACTCCAAACCATATTTTGTATGCTCTTTTAAATGAAATGTCGTCCGAGCTTAGAGCGGAGTTGTTAACGGCAAAATAAATCCTGAGGATTATCAAAATAGACAAAAATTTTCCCGACATAATTTTAATCGTTCATCATTACTTTTACTAAGTAGGGTTGACAGACGTAGAGAGTTGAAATACTGGCCACTGTTTAGTTTGTAAATCAGAGATTCATGGTTAATATGGCCGTAGTGGTCGTGATCACTAAAGGAACCCTTTTGGGTGGACAAGCTGCTTTCAGCTAGTCAATACAAATAACAAACAAACTGTTTTTTTTTCGGTTTCATTAAACATATATTTTATACTGTAGAATTTTATGATGGTATGGAACTAGCAGAAATATTAAAGAAAACTTACAGAAAACGGTAAAATTACCGTTTAGAAAATCTTTTGCCTAACTTATTAAGTAACTTAAGTGAATAGACATTTTATTGCATATAAGCTTTACTTACCTTACTTATTAACCTTTTATGTTCCTGTCACAGTACAACTGTGCCACTTTCTTTCGTTCATAGGATGAAGTGTCCTGTATACTTGTCTGTTATCATCAGCTAGAGCATCTTTTTCCACAAAAAGTACAATGTTTGTTTAGTATTCAATTAAGCTCTAAAGTTATTTTTCCATTTCCTTGTTGATCAACATTTTGCGTAACTTGATCTATTTCAAGAAAAAAGGATGGAAGATTTAAACAAATACTGCTCCTTTTGATTCCTCCTAAAATAAAATAAAATGGATTAAAACAATGATAAGCTTGGTTTCAAAAAAAAAGTTTACTATAAATTATTGATTCCAAAACAGAGGAGATGTTGAAAAATTATAGTTCTTTATTAATCATTCACTCATTTCACCACTATCTTAATTAGTGTGATTAAAATCCCATCAGACGTCCTCGAAGAACTTAAAGAAAATCTTTACTTATAAACAATTAAAGTGATTCAAAAAACTTTACCGTCCTTTTAAAAACGTATTAAAATCATGAATCATTTCACAATCAACAATCCGGTTGACAAACAGTAATTTGTGTAGCAATACCCCATCCTATGTAAATTACATATAAATATACGCATTAAACGAAAGAAATAAGAATATATGTGTGTCATGTACTGTACATATGGACAAATACAGAAATATTTATAAAGTCCACTTTTCTTGTAATCGTGCGTTACGAAAGAATTAAATAAATATTTGAAATGAATAACAAGTTCAAGGCAAGTAGTAAAAGGGTCTTTTAGTTGTTAAACAATTCATGAGTGGGAACTGAGCTAACCTTGCGTGGCAACTAGTCATTTAGCAGGCATCAACACAAATTAAATACAAATTCTTTAAATAAATCAAAAATGTTTATCAAAAGAAATATATGTAGAGAGGGAGACACACAAGAATTTGTCATTTTGAGCACAAATCCAACATATAATATAATTTATTTATCTTATTTGCAGATTCAAGTCATCAACGGGGTGGTTTTGATTTCGTGGCGCCAATCAGTATTGCAGAAACAGATCGATTATGGTGCGAAGTTAGGGCATGTTGTCTTATCATTGGCTAAAATGGAATTAGATAATTTCTTTAAGAATGTTATGCCAGTGGCGGATTATTTTGATCAGAGCGACTTACTGGTTGCGGTAAGTTTTGAATATAAATATCTCTCAAAATCTTAAACTAATCTCTTAATTTTTTTTGAACAGGTTAATGGTGAACGTGCACCATCTGAAGTATATAAAGATTTTCGTGCTGCCGTACTCGATATATTGGAGGCACTCGAAAATCAAGAGGCGATCCTAAACGGAGTAACAGGTATGGGAAGGGGCATAAATGATATACCAGGCAGTATAGTTAGTGTTGAAACAGCACCTAGTCAACAGAAGAATATTACAGAAGCTGAACCAATGGCCCCACAAACAACATGGAATAATCAGCAACAAGTACAAACAGATCCAACATCTATAATGGGGCAAAATATTGGAAATAATCAAAATGTGCCAGTCAATACTACTACTACTACTACTACAAATTCTAGCAATAATAGTTCTAGTGATATTCCTCCTGTTATATGGGTCATTGGTGGACCCGGAAGTAATAAGGCATCTTTATGTTTAAAGGCTGTTGGACTTAATCCAGGATGGGGGCATTTTAGGTAAAGAAAATGTATTCGACGTTATTTCTGTATGTTATATGGTCATCGTTGTTTGTGGAGATTTTATTTAAATCGTTGCATTTGTAAATAGCCTTTATAAAACACCTGTACGAATTTTAATTACTTTACTTTGCTTTCGTGGGGCATGTTCTCATGGCCCCTGTTACCCTTATCGTTGCCGTCTTCTGGACCCTTCCTAACTTTATGCCGTTGCAGGTCCTGCTCAGCGCTGGCCACCATACCAGCGAATCACACGTGAGAATTGGACGTACCACAGCTATGCACATCAACAGGACCATCTTTGGCTTGAGATCCCATCTCTTGCCATCTCTGTTTACAGGCGTAGAAGGCTATACATGCCTTTTTACCCTTTCCTCGACTTGCAGTTGAGTTTAGGATCCAGTATTAGACCCAGAAATTTCGCTCTGGAGGATAAAGTGAGAGTATGCCCCTCCAACGGAAGGGAGGAATTAGATAGGTACTATGGGTTCTCTTCCCGCGTCATTTTTAACAAATAAGCATGGATCAGATGTTGAAAATTTTAGACCACAGTACTTCATAAATTCTGTAAAGCGAGCATTCCAGCACCTCGGCGCTTGCTTTAAACCATAAAGACCCGCTTTAATTTCCACACCTTTCCCGTCTTGACGTCATATCCTTCTGGTTACTTTTCGTTCTCCAAGTTTCCATAAAGAAAAGCAGTTTTTTCATCAAACTGAGCTGCAACACTCAATTCTCACGAGCTGCAACACTCAACGCTGCCCTCACAGTGTCAAATTTTATTACATGACTCAGGTTTCATCATAAAAATTCATAAAAATTCCTTTCCATTTCAGAGACAGTCCAAAATTCCAATCACAGAGTCTGTCAGGTTTCATCATAAAAATTCATGAAAATTCCTTTCCATTTCAGAGACAGTCCAAGATTCTCATCACAGAGTCTGTCTGTCAGGTACTAAAAACCCTCTCAGACAGTCGAGCAAGCCTCTGACCAGAACTCTGTTCATATATTGAAATGAGTCTCTGCAGACCTCGGCAGACGAACTCAAAACACCCAATTTTTTATATAGATATCGTCTGATAACGCATTCACAATTAACAATTGCACCTGGGCGTCTTTTTACTGATGCATCAACCTTAAACTCACTTTTTTCTTTGTGATCCGTATATTCCTTCTTCTTGTCTGTTAAGCCGACTCTACACGATGCGGTGAACGTTCATGCGAATGTTGGCTTCCAACGTTTTATTCAATTCCGACAACAGCCAGAACGTGTCCAAAAACCAACGTTTGGCCCTTGACATTGGGCACTCGTAGTTCGAGCATCGGCCACACGATGCGTCCTACCATCGAGCGTCAAACGTTGGATAGTGTTCATAGAATCGTGTAGAGCCGGCTTTACAACTTCTAGAAGATCGTTATAACTCATCAGCAGCACATCTTCGATACCTTTAATTATTCCATGTGTGCTGCTGGGCCCATAACCTGTTGTCTGTAACAGAGTGTCTTTTATCCTACTTAGCACAATGAACCAAAAACAGTGTTAACGTTGTTTTAATTGAACAAAATTTTATTGCCGTATTCTCTGGTCGAGTTAAAAAACCAAACAAAAATAATTTCACAATCATAGAAGGATGAAGAAAAAAGTTCAAATCAAGCAAGTATACATGACAGTCAAGCAAACGACGTCAACCCAAAGAGTTCTTCCAACCCTTCCTTTACCCCGTTTATGACTAGGTTTAAAAGTTGAGTCAAGGTCAACTCAACCCGCGTATATGAGCGAAATATCAACTTCACCCAAGTAGGAAAGCTGAGTTGGATTGAGTGGACCTAGTTTCAACTCGACCCCCGTATTATGACTAGGTTGAACCTGAGTTGAACCTAGTCATAAACGGGATATCTCATTCCTTTTTTACTTTGCTTGAGATAGGTTATATGTATGTGTCTGCTTAAACTCTGTTCAATGTTAATTTATATGTTTCGAATTATATGTATCTTCTATTCCATTCCTTATGACACAAAGTTAATGTAAATAAGATATATTTAAAAAGCTTTAAACGTTGTGCTGTCTTTTAACCAAAAAAACCATATCTTTTTCAATATTACTTTAGTGTCGGACGATTACTCCGAACAATAACAGATACAACCCCAAGAGCAAACAGTGAAAATTATGCTATAAAAGAAGCTCTATCAGCTGGTGAATTAATTCCAGAAAAGAGATTAAATCAGCTACTTGACTCAAATTTAGAGGGTCTTAAAGATAGAAAAGGAATTATTATGGATGGCTATCCACGAAACTTGCATCAAGTTAAATATTTTGAAAATAAGGTAAGAAAACGCAAAAATTTCAAAAAGGGCAAACTTAATAAATTTTTTTTTAAATAGTACAAGCAGCTACCACCTATAATCCTATTGGACTGTTCAAAATTACAATTAGGAAGAGGGCGAATCGATGATACAGTTTCATCGTTTCGACGACGATTAGAATTATTTAGAGAATTCACATTACCAATGCTTAAGGTTTTAGATAACAGCAATCGTCTTATGATAGTAAGTATAGTTTTTATTGTTATTATCTATTAAGCAAAACTATGCTATATATTTATCCTAAAAGGGTGGTTTTCCTATAAAATAAATGTTCATATAATTCTTGCATAATCGCGAAAAGAAATTGCTAACATTAGTAAATTTAACACGAATCCTTAAAACTAAACTGCAAGTCCTGATCCACTACATTTTTACTACGAATAATTAACTTCATCATAGTTTTTTTTTGGGAATTATTAAAGAAGTTGCCTTATTTTTAGAATTGTATATGTTGTTGAAGTTGGAGGTGTCGTCAAGTGCTTAATTTTGTAGTATCCTAAAATAGAAAATTCGATTTTATTTTTGTGGAGTAATAATAGTGTAGACGTTTATTATTTATCATTTTTCAAGGGTTAGAGGTACATGTTGTGCTGTATGACAATAAATTACGAAGTTACCAAAGGAAAATTTTGTAGTTTCCGTAACCCAGTCGCTGTATTACTGATGTAACAGTTTTATTAGGGGTCGTATATGATAAGATTGGAAAAGAATGGAAATCCGTAAGGATGATATGAAAGGGATACCTAAAAGATATAATAAATGGTAATGGTCTTATGTCCCATGGGAGATTAAACGTGCGTAATACAATATTAGTAGGCTCAAAAACTTCATTAGCCCTACCTCAATGTTTATTTGCTCGTTAATGTTTCTACACAAGCCCCGCTGCACGCTCAAAAATCATCATGGACAGGAGAATTCCTAGCAACAGATAAAGGCAACTTCATCCGTAATCTGTTGCAGTGGTAAAACGTTTCAACTGGACCATTGGTGAACAACTAAGGAAAGTGGTTAACGACCATCAGCATGATTGTTTTGCCGATA
Organism: Thereva unica; assembly: GCA_949987705.1. Classification (NCBI taxonomy): domain Eukaryota; kingdom Metazoa; phylum Arthropoda; class Insecta; order Diptera; family Therevidae; genus Thereva; species Thereva unica. Next base: position 13,278,086 of record OX465285.1, read on the forward strand.
AGTCACCTGCTAGAATGATCTTTGGGAAACACATTGCTCTGGCAGGTGATTTAAAGTTTGGAATCGCACCAGAAACAAGCCAACTACGAGACGGTGTAGAGTAATCTGCAACCGGCCAGCGTCAGGAAGAATACCCGTTACAACCTAAGGGCGAACGGACCTGGATTTAGCCAAGGCGATCGAGTATATAATCCTCTCTACGAATAAGATTTTTTTATATGTGGCAATGCTGAGTTCAGGAGTTACTCTTTATACCACCAGTCCGTCAAGTCGTTGTCATGTCATGGAGCAATATCTAGCAGTAAGCTTAATACGGGAGGGTAGAATAGGTTAAGGGTTATGACGGTACGGGGAACGAGGGTATTGAAGAAGGTGGGGATGAACCCTGCGTTTAAACTCTTGGATGTTGTAGGGGCTCGGAAATACTGACTGAGTGAGATTATGCCACAGTCGAGTTGTCCTATTTAGAAACCAATTGTTATCTTGTTGAGTACGGGAGAGCATGGACTGAAGGTGATGGGAGTGAGCGCGATATTTGCGCTTTAAATGTTTATTGAACGGAATTAGGTAGATTACTCTCATAAAATCCGATTGATCTTTTAAAGAGGATCGGGCGTTTGATAAAGAATTTACACTTTAGGACCCTTAAGATGATATAATGTTAACCCGAGCTTGCGTCGGTCATTCTCAAACCTAGATAACAAATGCGAAGGCTGGAATGCACAGGATACCTATTCAGTGGGCACCGGAGCACAAGAACCTTGAGAGTAACCAAAAGATTGATAGATTCGCCAGACTAAGCGCCAATTTGTAGACACAACAATGGAGAATCCACCGGCGACAAATGTGGAGCGCTTTTTTTTTTTTTTATGTGACACACTAGAGACTTAGGGAAGGCCCCTTTGTACTGTCGACATGTATGCTACTACGTGGAGCAAATTTTGTGCCCTATATATGCTTCTAAGGGAGCAAAATTGGAGCTTTGAAAAGTTGTATACCAAAAATAAAACGTGTAACTAAAGGGTGCCATTAGTATACTCAATAGACCGGCTCCCGGCGACGGTCGGTCAACTGCCGAAGTCAAGCAGCATTGGAAGTAGTTAATACTAAGTTGGGGGCCGCTTGGTAAACCAATATACAGAAGCCGCTGCGTGTGGCGAAAAGAGGTGTCCCCAGGCACTTTTTTTCCATAGCGTTTTTTCTAGTTTTAGCCTGACTACAACAAGCAGAGATTACGCGACTACCTGATGATCCCCGGTAGCGATGGTCGTAGCTCATGTTCATGCTTTCCGCGCCCTGTAGACGCTTTCACATCACATAAATTTATTTCCAGTTGTCATAGATAAACTTTTTCCGATCACTGCCGAGGCAGCCTTGGCGTAATGAAGTTTATCTAGACAAGTTTCATATTAGAAGCGGTGTACATTTCCTTGGAGGTTTACGCCACCCCACCCCTTTTTATTAGCTTTTTTAGACTGGCGTTTGCTCCTAAGGGTTAGTTGTTTTAGAGTTACAACCCCGCTTGTAACGGCAACATGGCAAGTATTTCTTTCCAGAGTTGTTTCCCCGTCGTTTCGCCAACAGCTGAAAGGCTGAAGGCTATGTGGTTGTTTGTGTCGGATGATGAGGCATTAAAGCTTGCCCCAGTCGCCATTAATGTTGAGATGGTGGAGAGAGTCACCTCTTCATTGAAAAAGGCTTCCCCTACCATCAGCCCAAAGAACACAGTGTCACCATCCTGACATTCAAACAACTTACTTCTTCCATTCCCGGAGCAGACTCTTGTGAGGCTTCAATTGGTAACCTCGGGGTTTTTTCTGTCTTGGTGACCGCAGTGGAAACAGTCCCGGTTGCTCGCCATGTGCTGGCATTCGCTGAGGAGGCCTTGCAAGTTTGGCGGAGGGCTGCTTAGGTCATGGGCTCTTCTGCTGCCCTGATCCTAAGTTATGCCCAATCAAACTTGTAGGCAATTTGGCTACCCGTCCGACTCAACTAGTCAATAGACCTTTGGTCCATAAAGGACGGCATCTCTTTGAATGGTGTATGGTGAACTTTGTGGAGTATACAGTCCTACACCCTTAGTAAAACTAAACCAAAACTAGAAAAGGAAATGGAAGGGCCTCTCCACTATTATCACGCACGAGGATAAACAATGTCGTCTATCGCATCTAAATAGGTTCAACCGATAAGAAGAAGGTCATGCATGTGGACAGGATGTGTCGCTATGAAGAACCGCATCCTGGAGGAAGCTGTAATGGGGATGGATGGGGCAGTGTAATGTCTAATCGAAAGTAGAAATTTCAGATTCCAATTCACCGCGAAGTTTCATGTGGAGAGGCATCTACATTAATAAGAACATAACTCAATGCCACATGGGTGGGGAGGGGGGTAGAGCTACGTTAGAATAAAAATTTAATATCAACAACTCTTTAAAATTTGAGTCCATATTAATAACTTTACCATTATTATTTTTTAAGGTTGACGGAGACACTGACAGTCCATCAGTGCAGCGAGAATTTGAAAAAATCATACGTTCTCATATTCAACAACTTTCTGGACCACCACCACAGCCACAGCAACAGCAACAACAGCCACAATATTATCCACCTTCTAATCAAGTCGGTATGGCTAACAATAACGATACAATTCTACAGGATGTCGAGGATAGTGTACCTGGAGTTGTGCCAACAATAAGCCATCATGTTAGCTTAGCAAATGGCTATCTTAGGAACAATGATGAACGTAGTACAACAGGACAAGGTACATCTAATAACAAGCAGCCAATGAACGGCCATTTACCAAATGGGAATTTCAATTTTAGAAATATGCTCGAAGAAGCAGAAAGATATCCTATAGATTCTTTTATGTAACAAATATTATATCAAGAAACAATTTTTTTTAAAAGAGAAAACATATCTTTAGCTTTAAGAGATTTAAATAATATGTATACATAAAAAATACTTGAAAATAATACAAATAATAAAAAAAATAACAGAAAAAAAATACAGGCCAAAATTGGAAAATGTTTTGCCGATGATTAAATAAAATATGTAGCTTTAAAACAAATTTTTAATAAACTAAAAAATTTGTTGTCTGTAAAGAGGGTTTACGGACGATAGTTTAACGTGACAACGTCATGAGAAAACATTGATGAAATGATTGCATACTTTTATGAATAAAATTGAATCATTTATATTAAACTACCAAAAACCCGCGTGCGTTGCAACGCCTTTCAATAAAATAAGATTATGAGGACACAGTCTGCGATAGGAAAAAGCTATAGTGAAAAAAGAACAAATCTGGGAAAATTGATTTCGGGAGATGACCGCCAAGGACCAAATGATATATTGAGTATACTATATTGCCTATGGTGTTCTACTTATCATACTCTTTCATTTGATACCCATGTCGAAGGGGTTGTGAAGAAAATATTAATCCGCACTCTTGAGATGGCCGCTATGGACCAAACGATATATTCAGTATACTATATTGCATATGGTGTTCTACTTATCATACTCTCTCATTTGATACCCATCTCGAAGGGGTTGTGAAGAAAATGTTAATCCGCCCTCTTGAGATGGCCGCTATGGACCAAACGATATATTGAGTATACTATATTGCTTATGGTGTTCTACTTATCATACTCTCTCATTTGATACCCATCTCGAAGGGGTTGTGAAGAAAATGGTAATCCGCCCTCTTGAGATGGCCGCTATGGACCAAACGATATATTGAGTATACTATATTGCTTATATTGTTCTACTTATCATACTCTTTCATTTGATACCCATCTAGAAGGAGTTTTGAAGAAAATGGTAAACCGCCCTTTTGAGATGGCGGCCATGGACCAAATTATAAATTGAGTATACTATATTGCTTATGGTTTTCTACTTTTCATAGCCTTTCATTTGATACCCATGTCTCGGGTGTTGTGAAGAAAATGGCAATCCGCCCTCTTGAGACGGCCGCCATGAATCTAAAGACATAGTCTATGGCATTCTTCTTATAATGCCCTTTCATTTGATACCAATGTCGAGGGGGTAGTGAAGAAAATGATCTTCCTCCCTCTTGAGATGACCGCCATGGACCAAACGATATATTGAGTATACTATATTGCTTATGGTGTTCTACTTATCATACCCTTTCATTTGAAATACATATCGAGCGGTGTGAAGATAATGGTAATCCAACCTCTGAAGATGGCCGCTATGGACCAAACGATATATATTGAGTATACTATATTGCTTATGTGTTCTACTTATCATACTCTCTCATTTGATACCCATCTCGAAGGGGTTGTGAAGAAAATGGTAATCCGCCCGCTTGAGATGATCGCCATGGACCAAACGATATATTGAGTATACTTTATTGCCTATGGTGTTCTACTTATCATACTCTTTCATTCGATATCCATGTCGAAGGTGTTGTGAAGAAAATGGTAATCCGCATTCTTGAGGTGGCCGCTATGGACCAAGCGACATATTGAGTATACTATATTGCTTATATTGTTCTACTTATCATACTCTTTCATTGGATACCCATTTCGAATGGGTTGTGAAGAAAATGGTCATCTGCTCTCTTGTGATGGCTGCCATGTACCAAACGATACATTGAGTATACTATATTGCTTTTGGTGTTCTACTTACCATAACCTTTCATTTGATATCCATGTCGAGGGGTTGTAAAGAAAATGGTAATCCGCCCTCTTGAGATGGCTGCTATGGACCAAACGCCTGCTTTTCTGTTGAAATTTTTTTGCTATAAACCTCACGGAGCCCGAGACCTTTCCAACGAATGCAAAACCGTGGAAATCGGATCGTGCGTTCTCTAATTATAGCGTCTGGAAGGAAAACCCGACTTATTTTTATATTATAGATAATAACAGTAAACGTCCCACCTTGCGACTTGTGAATGGTAATAGCACAAGCAGGAACGCAAGGAAACTGTTTTCGTTTACATTTCACAGTTTTCGTCAGTGTAATGTTCACTATTTTCTTATACACCAGCACCCAGTTAGGAGACAGAGTGTTTGGCTTGCTTTGCTTATTGTTGATAATTTGACAAATTTAATCTAATTAATATTGACAATTTTAATCAAATTTTTAAGATTACTACGATCAAATTTTTAAAATTACTTCGGGAGATAACGGGACATAACGGGACATAACGGGACAATGAGTCATCATTTTTCGTGCATGCAGCCGGCGTTCATCGTTTTAATAGACGTTGTCACGTCAAAATAAATTAAAATAAATATAAATAAACTGGCAAAGTGCCAACTTATAAAATATTATAAAAAAGAGGATAAATAAAGAATAATAAAGAAATCATCCTTTTTGCAACAATGATTTTTTACTTACGAGTAATGTCGTTTAAGAGTTATATTAACTATATATATTTATTTGTATTGTCCTGTATTGTCTTGTATTTCATGTTGATCCTACATGGTTTATGAAATTACCCATTCTTTTCTGTAATATACATATATCTAATGATTTAAAAATTTCTTAAAAATATAAATAATAAAAATTCGTTTCATATTTTAAAATTTCACATTAAGACAATGTAGAGAGCATAATTTGCATAATTTTTGTAGATAGATAAAATAAAATTTATATAAAAATAATAGAAATTTTAAGGATTTTTTAAATCGTAATGTTTTTACTTCGATATACATATAGTATAACACCTAAGTCGAACAATTAGTTAAATAAGAAACAAGAAGGTTTACAGCAAAGCTGAGAACTTTAGGAATTTACCCAGGTTCTAGATTCGTTCAAGATCTAGAAGAATTAACGTAAAGCAATTAGAGTTCATCCATTCTACCAGGTGGTTGGTATTCCTACCGTAAGCATATTTGTAGTCGATGAATAATATATGGAAGGTTATGTTAAATTCAAATCTTTCTCAACGGTTTCGTATCCTTTCTTTATACTCCTCTTCAGAATTTATCTTTGTGTGTCTACTTAACCCGATTTTCTATGCTCTGTTTTCCTCTATTGTCGCCTGGACGCTAGATCATCTTGTGCTCCTAGAACATCTTGTGCTGTTCTTTTAACTTTCCGATGTAGGCTGAAATGGTGTTTCCCGTCCTATTTCTGCATTGGCATCTACAAAGACTGTATTTATATCATGACCAGGTCTGTTATCCCCTTATGTTCTTCTGGTCTCTCTTTTGTTGGAGCGTGTACATTTTATAAGTAAATAATTGAAGAAATTGTCTCTTAAACGCATCATGTACATTCTTTCATCTATGGCTTATGCTGTACCTAATATGTGATCTCTTTCTTTGCAGCTATAAACGATGCTAGGTGTTCTTTTTTCCAATAGTCCCTGTCCAGTCCATCTCATCTCACCAATGGCCGCTATGGCTATTCTGTGTTTTTGCAATTCATACAATAGTATCTTCAGCTTACCGCGTTGGTGTAATGTTCTTACATTCCATAATAATAAGTTTAAATAATTGGCCTTTGTTCGTTTGCCGTATCGTCTCCCCAAAATCTCTGCAAAACGAAATTGTGCCATTGGCCCGTGTGCTAAAAGACAAGTCGTGTGGCGTGTCAAGTCATTTTAGTTCAACCAAATGAATTTCTTCTTTTCTTCTTTACGCTCCTTTAATACCTCATGGGACACAGGGCGGAAAATGATGAGGTTTCGACAAAATGACGTTTCAGTCGAATTACCACTTTCAGCAGAGAGGTCTAGAGTAGAAATGCTAAGTTGAGGTTAGGCCCTTGTACTGAAAGTCGTTTGAAACGTCACTTTCTTCAAATCAAACAACTTGTCGTGTCATGACGACTCGACTTTCACCACAGGGGCCATTGATTCAATAGCAAGATCTTACTGTCAATAAGGATTGTTAGCTCTTTGCTGGTATTCGAATATATAGCGGCTCATACTTACTATTACTGTCGTTATTGGATATCGAATCGATTCGACGGTTCGATTTGAACCCCCCCATAAAAAAGATTTTTGTTGTTAACAATTTTGAAAAAAGCTGTCCGGGGTTTTTGAAGTTTTTGTCCGGCGTCCAAAAACTTAGATGATGGAAACCCTAATCATAATAGAAGAAATATTTTTTATGAATAATATGTTGTGTAAATTATGTCTTTCCAAATTAATGTCTAATTGCTAAGATGTCCAAAAAATAAATGAAATGGGTTCATGAAACGGGCTAGTCTTTATTGCTGTGCAGGTAAGAGGCTGCTTATTTCGGTTCTACAGGTTAACTTACATCAAGAATGATCACAGAACCAAACAAAAATAGGCATTAAGGATGGCTGACCATCCGCTATTAACAACCATCACCATTCAACAGATTCCAAAATGAAACAGTGTTTTAATCGTCAAGAGGGGTTATCTGCAGTTCAGAAGTGCGACATTCGAAACATTCCGAAAGAAGCGAGGAATCACCCACATCACAACGGCACCATATCATCCGTAATCCAATGGACAGGCCGAAAGGTTTGTTGACACTTTCAAGCGAGCATTGAAGAAACTCAAGGCGGAGGGAACGAGTGTAGACAACATGGAAACATTCCTGCAAACCTATAGATCTATACCAAATCGTTCAGCACCAGATGGGTTATCCCCTGCTGAATTATTCCTTGGAAAAAAACTTCAATTTTTTTTGGACCTCACCAAACCAAGTGAAACAGACTAAAGCACCACATTAATAAACGAGAATCAGAACCAGCAATTTAACAGACGTCACATGCGAGCAAAACATCGGGGATACCGACCAGGTGATCCAATTTATGCAAAGGTGTTTTTAGAAATAACAGATGAAGGAGGCACGAAGGAGAAATTATTGAAAAAAGGGGTAATTTGAATTAAAACGTTTTGATTGAATGTTTTGGGCAGATGAAACTTATCCGATCACATGCAAACCAACTACCAAACAACCGTTTTGTTTCAACTAGACGGTCGTAATCGCAGCAGCTGTCACTGGCATATTATTGGATTGTTTCGACATAGGCCAAAATCAATTTCACCCATGGTCTGATATAAACGTATCCCGAATTTTGAACGGAAAATCGATATCTTTTCGGTCCACCGTTTCTCAGCAATCAACACCGGAACCACGATCAGAACAAAGCCATCAAAGAACACCAATGTTTCAGCAACGGGAAGTTCCAGTATCACCCCAGCTTCCAACCACACAAGCTGGGTGGAAATGAGAAATCAAACGACCCCTGTACGATAAAACTACAATCGAAATCTCCCTTAACTGGTCAAGATCGACGATTCAATCACTACAAAATGTTAATCCTTTTTCCTTGCTTAAATGTTTCCAAGAAAGAGCAAAAGACATTTACAAACTTTTCACTCTGAAAATAAACTGTAGTCAATTAAGCATCTGAGAAATAAAATATATCTCGGCACACATTCTTCTGCAAAAAAATCCCCCGAGAGATTGGGGTCAGAACTTCTGCGAATTTCCCTTCTCAAAAATTGGTTTAAGATGTTATTGGGAATTGACATGGACTATATATTGTTTTGAAAAAGTTATCCCCATTTCCATTTGGACACAAAATTCAGGATCGCTGGACATTTGCCAACATCAATAAAATCAGCACGAATTGCATTTTATATGTGAATAGTATAAATCTTTCCTGATTGATTGAATACTTGTAAACATTTGTCTTCTTCCAAGGAAGAAGATAAATAAGAATTGCCGTGCTTAAATCTAAATTATAACAACATGGCGCTCAATTGGTGGGCTGAACAGTTGTGAAATAAAATTCGTTATAAATAGATGCTTTTCTGTCTGGCCGCTAAGAAAAGAACAAATTTGACCATGATGCGAACTTGATCTCAATTTAACTTTAATGAAAGTAAACAGATATAACGAGCTGCATTGGATTTGCTTGATGAATGTGTATACGTCCCCCGTGTTGTTGTTAGATGTTAGGTGTAACTGAGTGTGGAATGACTTAGCTGCTGTTAAAATTTTAACGGCTTGTTACTTCCGACGCTATATTTTTTTCTTTTTGTAGATTTATGAACTTAGAATTTCTTTACTTAACATTTATACGTGTGCATGATATCATTTTAGCACTTTCGGCTAATGAAAAGATTCAACTTCATATTGTTGTTGCTGCATGCACAAGTAGCAACAAATTAGAATATTTTTGGGGCGTGAATAATTCCTGGGATATTAATTTCGACTACAGAACTTTTACATTTTCTCTAGGGAAGAAATTTTTGGTCATGGAATATTTAAAAGTTCTTTCTATATTATAGTATGAATATGCAAAACTAATAAGCAGTTACGTTGTAAGCAATTCGGTGGAAAGTAGTCTCAGCTAATCTAGTCTAATGCCGCCCATACACGACGAGACATATTGATAAAAAAAACTGGACTGCTGTTGATATATGGAGTGGAAAAGGGTTAAGGAAAGATCCTTTGTGAATTCTGCTTAGTAGAGTATGGTTTCTCCATCTTCAGAGTAACAATAAGTCGAGGCATATTCGAAGACATATTACAAAGTCTACGATGCGATAACCTAGAAACAAGACTTGCAAGAAATGACATTTCAGGCAACAGGGCAGGGTTCTAGGTTATTCTAGAGTTACTCGATAAGTTTGTGAACCAATTACCAACCGAGCATCGTATAGTCCATCCTCAAACATCACTGTGGATGAAAGTACAGAATTAAATTCTAGGCTGCGATTAATTGTGAAAATCAGTAGTACTTGGTAAACTTGCAAATTTATCCCGCAAAAATTGGCAGCCAACGAGAACAAAACCAAGGCAAGTGTGTAGTGCTTCATTTAGTCGAACGCCTAGGAGGCACCGGAAGAAACATAACGACAGAGAACTTTTTTTACAAGTTTTTCCCTTGCGCACGAACTGCTTCAAAAGAACATGACATTGGTTGGTACAATGAGGAAAAACCGCACGGAGCTACCAAACGAAATTCTGCCGTCAAAGGGGAGAAAAGAGCTTTCTATCGTTTCCGCTTACGCTGAGAAAACTCTACATCTTACATATGTATGTCATTTCGAAAATAGTAGTGTAAGGCCCTCTATCGAAAAGTTGGTGGCAGTTAGATATTTTCGAACAGCCAGAAATGTGAAAAACCTCCAGGAGTGGTAGCATGTAAGTTGTTTTAATCGACCTCTTCATAAAAACATTTTTGTAACACTTGAATGTTTGTATGAAGAGGTCGATTGAAACAAATTACATGCTACCACCCCAGATCTTTCTCAGATATACGTGATTTTTCAGTAAGTTTGTAGCCAACTATTACATCATTGCCAAACATCTTCCTTCGACTTTCAGCAACAGGACGCATTCGCCAGCTTGAAAGAATTGTTGCGCACTGACCCTGCACGGAAGCTATTCCACTCAAACTTAGAGACGCAGGCTATGGCGCAGTTCTCCTACAAAGGCACGAAGATTCGAAGATGCACCCTGTAATGTATTATATTTGAGTTATAAGGCAAGCCAAGCTGAAAGGAACTATTCAAGTTATGAACTAGAGGTCAGACGTAGTAATATCTTTAAAGAAACTTCAAACTTATTTACTCGGACTAAGTTTTATCACATACACAAACTACAAGTTCTGTAGGCATAGGCACAAGGAAATGACGAGACTTGTAAGCTAATCACAACCATCCTAAAGGAGAAACAATATGATGGATACGCCCTAAGAAGCGGAATCCTATACAGATTCGTAGATGGAAATTAGTACCGAAGAACATGCAAAAAATTATTATCAGGAGCTGTCACGAACAGGGGCACATGAGTAAGAAAAAGTTGGAAACCCAGATACGTCAAGAATTCTTTATGAAAGACCTGGCGACGAAGAAAGTTCAAGACGTTGTCACTAATTGTGTACCATACATCTTAGCAGCTCGTAAGGAAGGCTGACAAGAAGGATTTTGAAACCCCGGAGTTCCCCGAGGAAATGGACAAAGAGAAAGGCTTAATCGAACGATCATTTCTACTATGTCAAAGCTAACAGTGGAAGAACCTTTGAAATGGTTTAAGTTCGTTTAACACTTAGAAGCGACACTTAATTCAACTGACTCACGAGCTACTGGAAAAAGTCCTTTCGAGTTAATGATCGCCGTGAAGATGAAGAAAGGCATAGAATCCCTAAGGAATTTGAGGATTCTCGAGAGGAATGAGGGCAAAAGCTAAACAGCAAATCTCTAAAGTCCAAGGCAAAAACCGTGAGCAGTACAACTTGAGGGGAAAACACGCAAATATTTACGCAATTCGCGCGATCTAGTGGCTATTAAGAGTACACAGTTCGGTCCCGGCACTTTTTGCTTCTTAGGCCCTTACGAGGTAACTGCCGTTAAGAGCAATGACCGTTACGATGTTAGGAAAGTGGGTAACCACGAAAGAACTTTGGTGACTAGCTCTTCAGCCACAATAAGAAAACATCAGCAGCAATGGAGGACAGTTAATCTGGGATAGATAAGGATCAGGACAGCCGAATCTGGGGATTAGGTGGTGGTCAGCTGAAAGCTCAGCTTTAAAGTCGATAAGTTCCTGTACTGAAAGGCACTGAAATAATTTGACAAATTTTACATGCTACTAACTATAAACTAATGCAGGGTGAGGAATCTGCACGCAATAGTTTTATTCTGCAGATATTTTAAAAAGTAATAAAAAACTGTACCTGAAATAGCCTGCTTTCTGCAGGAGGGCAACAATTTAAATTGAATAAACAATACAGTTTCAAAAACCTTGGAAAACAGTCAAGGAAACAAACGCATCTTAAACATGTGAAGCCAAAAAAAAAAAACAAATAAAATAAAGAAAAACAAATATACTACTGCGGAAGTTTGGTTACCTCAAAATCACCGGCGCAATGCACATTGGATACTAGCCAGCTAGGAAGACATGCTTGATGTGTGGCTACCTGTCCTTGATACACAAATTAAGAGTGTGACAAAATGAACCAACATAGTTTTCAGTTGACGAAATATTGAAATCTGGTATATTTGGATCTTGTTTGTTAACGGTTGATAGTAGGATAAGTAATAAAACTTGCATCCTACTAAAAATAATTGATTATATCAATAATTTTAAACAAAAACTTAGTATTATCTTAAAAAACACAAAAAAATACCTTTCCGTAGAAGCGCTCCAGATCTCCTTAGAAAGTATATTAAGTTTTCCAGAGTTGTTCATTTTTAGGCTATACTGTAGAGTCATTCAAACAAGCTTTCCGTTCATCAATCCAGTAGAGATACGTCGCTGAGATTTTGGTTGTAAAAAGCACAGCTTTAAGATCTAGTTTGACAAAATATGTATAACCTTCCGCATACGGGCGGGGGTCTTCCCTACCAAACAAAATAGAGATTTGTCATTGTTTTTCAGTAGGACAGTGACCTACATTATAACCGATAGGCTTTATGCTATGGTTGAGTTGAATACGGGTAGGGCAAGTGCCTGTTAAGATTGTATACTCTATTATTGCTCTGCTCTTCTGCTACCTACCCTAACTAAAAGCTCCGTAGAGTCATTCTTCTTAAAATACGCCATACACACAATAAAGATAAAATTGTGCTGGCAGATATCGCCGCACTCTGCTGATGCTCTAGAGAAAAGTTGACAAAGTCATCATTTTCAATTGCCATCAGCTCTTCTACGTTAACAGAAAAGCTTGTGTAGAGAAAGCTCACTAAAAACACAGCAGAGGCCCCCTGCTAAAAGAAATTTCAGTTTACGTAAAAACTCTAGAGCGGTTGGACCTATATAGACTAGCATTTGCGGAAGCGTGTGTCTATAGTAATTTTCTTCTATACAAGAAAATCTAGTAAATCGGTTTTTTTTTATAAATATTGGTTTCGAAGAACGGTTTCCGAGTGCAATTAATCATGGTGAGTGTATGGGATGTCGTGATTCCCATGATTACATGTAAAAGATTTTTTTTTTTTGGTTGGTTGGTTGATCGATTTCCTTTGAGTTTTTAATGACATGTGAGTGAAATTAGTCCTGACTGACCTTCACCTAGAAATGTTCGAAGTGTCGCGTTGGGTCATAAAAGCAAGCTCTCCTCCACAGCACATAGGCAAAATACATAGAGGTAAGATTCTAGAGCGGAAAAAAAGTGAAATTTTAGAAAACTCAACGGCATTGATACAAACACAGAGTATACAGATTAATATCGCTATCAAAGTGGCCACTTAACAGTATTATATTATTAGCCCAAAAATAATTTCTCCGTTTTGTTGTTATTATAAGTATATTGTGTGCCCGAGAGAGACTAGATAGAAGAAAGAGTGTGGGTGGGTTTTTATATAACTCGACAAAAATTTATTGTTACAATTTAAGCAGAGATTTTTTTATTAGGGTTTAGAGAAACAGAAAATACTTTTTCTCATATCCATCCCAAGGGGAGAAGTAATTGGATACTGCATGCATTAATCAAAATTGCTGGAAGTTCTTCAAACAAACACAATATCTGACTGTAAATAGGAAGATGACAAACTGCCACATTCCATAACATTAAATTGGACTCTATACTCTAGTTTATGCTTCTATCGAATTGAACTTTTATATCATCTATCAAGATAATAACGGCAGGTGATTAATAAATACCCAAAAGACTTCCATAGCGTGTATTTAAGTAGTTTTGTTTTTGTATAGACAACTTAAACTTGAACCATTCAATATTTCTTTCAAGTCCTTCATGCTCGATTTAAAGCTATTCGAACGATCTTGTTCGAAGCTTACAAGCTTCACTTCACGCTACACAGTACGAACAGTGAAGAAGTCGAACTATGTTTATTTTAGCTGTCGACACTTCTCGTTTGCTTTAATCTTTGGTTTAATAGAAAGTGAGACTTTTTCTTTAATATAAAAAGAAAGATTATGTCTACAAAACAATTTAATATTATCGTAAAGAATTCTTGGCAGATTTTCTTTTGAGAGAAGTCAAGGCGAACAGGAGTTCCTAAATTTTTTTTTCTTAATTATAAATTCCTACAAGAAAGAAGAAAATATAAGATTTGTTGAGAATGAATAAAGCGTTATACAATATACACAATGTAAGTCTTAATAAAAACATTTCTCATACTATTCATCGACATTTTCCAAGAAATACGAACAAAATACGATAAAAGATATGATTAAATTTCCTCCTCCTCCTTCCGCTATATTGTTTATTATTATTATTTTTTTTATCACATTTTCGTTAATTATTTTTCTATTATTAATAAGGTATGGCACGCGCCTAAGGAATAATTTCGAATTTATTTATCAGCTATTTACAAAGCTATGAGATATGTGGGTGTAATATTATTTATTGTTATCTTCATTGTTGCAACGTCAACAAATGTAAGTAATTATAATACGAGCATATGCTTCACTAAAAAAAATATATGAAAGGTCATAAATAATAAATTAACTTTATTTTTTTCCGTATTAATTTGCTCTTCAGTCATTTTCAGAAAAAACAAACAAATTCTTCTATTTGTGTAGATAATTTAAATTATAATTGTAATTCGAGTGAAGATATGTGATATTACATCTAAATTGTAGATTAACAATATAATGCAAATATCAACAACTCTCGATGGATAGTGAGTAAAAAATGTTATACAGTTTGGTATAAGGAAATGAATTTATAGTAGAATGCTATTGCGATGTTTAAATCATAACTTTTTGCCTAAATTTAGACCTTGAAGGGTTAATAAACTCTGTAAGAGCATTAGATCTGTATGAACTGCGTCTCTAGTCGGTTGCTCTAGTCCTTATTCTGGCTGAAAACGAGTTTCTTCTACTACAACGAGTGATCTCGATCAGGCATCGATTGTTAAAAATCAAAATATTACGAGACGCATGTAGTTTCTATACGAAGTAGTCAAGCTTTCGTAGCAGACACGACCATATCTACATGTATATAGTGTGATCTCTTCCACTATATGGAGGACTAGGGATACGAAATCGGTGGAAAGTACTCGAGTATAAGTATTACTCAATGAATAATTTTTAGTCGTTCAACAAAGGGAAATTCCAAAATGCATCACTGCGTTATCACTGCAGCATTCATCAATTGGAAGTCTGTAGCTGAATTCTGTAGTGATACATATTCGAAATCACCCAAAAATACTCGATTCCGTGAGAATCAATGAGTGCTTTTTTGATATTTTGATTTCGGAAACATGGAACAAATAGGAACAAATTTTCCATTCCCTCCTTTGGCATTACATACTGATACTTTCAACCAAAGATTGTCTTACACCTTTGAACTGCCTTAGCGTATGAATTATTTGATTTCCAGCTGGGGTGAATTACATATTCTTATGTAGCTTGCATGCAATATAAATTCAAACCTATAAAGGCCCATATACATATATCCCAAAACGAAAAGTGGGAACGCCATTTAAAGCTCTTTTATCGCACAGAAAGTCTGGTTTTCTCTCTGTTGTACGAACGTTGATTTCGTGTTAGTGAATAGAGAGGGAAGCATAAAAACGATAAAAGAATTCAAAATTGCGTTTGCACTTAGGGTTTGTAAACACCCTTAAACTCTACTTAATTAAGGCAGAAAAATACTAATATGTGTAAATCATTTATACTAGCAGTAAGATTGAATTCTGACATGAATGCAAATTGTACTCGATTCTACCCTAAAAGAAATTATATGAGTAAAAAAGTATCCGTCAAAAGTATAGAGTACTGATATGAGTAGAATCGAAAGCCAAATACTTATATGAGTAAAGGATCTAGTATCAATTCCGTATCCCTAATGATAATATCGTCAATATCCCTATGTCCGGTATTCATATAGAGATGAAAGTTCTGTCTCAAGCAGCTCGGGTTATTATCTAAAAGTCATTTATTCGGCCCACCTAAACTTAATCTAATTCATTGGGGCTGGGGCCTCCAAAACCACCTTAGAGTGGCTTGACACCCACGACTACGCTTTTAAACTCATCGGCGATGGACAGTTTTATATTGTCTCATTGAGACACTGTAGGAATGTAGCAGCCTTGACAAAATTTTATTGCTTTTACTGTAGCGACTGTTCCACTGAAATTACCGCCCTATTCTTTGTGTACTCCTCTTTTCTAGCATACTATGGCTTACAAGTTCGTTTATAGAACAGCTTGATTGTGAAATAAGCATCCGTAGTCAGTATTTCGAAACTTGTACACCATCTTAGAGTTGAAGTTCATCGACATTTACTGGAGCACCGCCCTGACCTCTTTTAGTCTGCCCTATTTCTCCTCTATTCTTCAAATTAAGCTTTCTAGTAGACATTGGCCAGTTTCACACGGGCCAACAGCCAATCAACAAAAATCTACTGAAAACGTCATTTGTATAGAAGAGGATGAGAGGACGGAGGGGTGGGTAGATTTTTTGAAACAGCTCTTTCACTGGATTTTCGAGTCAACTTTTTGACAGCTGTGTGGTTTTTGTTGCTTTTTCTTTCTGGAAGGAGGAAAAAAGCAGAAAGGAGAATTAAGATGATGCACTTATATCGGTTTCATTCTTATCTTTGAGGGCCGAAGTCCAATGAGACCACCGCACAGGATGCTGGCACTCAAAAAAGTGCTTGTCTTATCAAAACATCAGAAGATATATGGCACAATGTCCAATGAGAGCATCGCATAGATAAAGGGGGATGTTATGGTGGATCCAATCGATAGAGATTTTTGGTCGTAGAGACTTCTGTATAGATAGACTTCTATAAAATTTTGTCTGTGAAACAAAGGTAGAAAATTTCCTAGAAGCTCCCCAGAGACATTCTCTCGACATGTCCGCCACACAGACCTTACGTCAGCGGTTACAGTCTAACTTCACAGTCTGTACAGAAGACGCTCGGAAATTCGGACGGACAAAAGTTTTTATCTGGTAGATCCACCAATTTAGACGTTCCCATTGACAGAACCATCGACCATATGACGGTCGACCATTTCTGCAAAATATAACGATTAGGAAAAGAGTTGGTGATAAAATTCTTCCCTGGGGACAACGGCAGAGATGCGGTGCAGTTTAGATTTCACGCCGTCCAATACTACCTTAAATGAACGGCCAGAAAGACAGTATTCTCACATAATAAGAAAAGTGTTATTTAAAAATATTGGCGGTGTTCGAATACTTCCAAGCGGACACCCCTTGAGTATAATAGTGTCAGTTTACATCTTAAAGCTAGAGTAATATTGTTGCGACTAATAGAATTGTGTAATTGCAGTGTGTAGCAATAAAATGGAAGTATATACTACATATATCTCTACGAAAACTACTTTTCTTACCGAATATAGTTTCCAGGCAGGATTTTTTCGTTGTCAATGCAGTTTTGCCAAAATATTTACATTGTATAAAAATGGAGTTTCAAAATATAATTCTGCTGATTGGCCAGTATGAACTGTAAAGAAAATGTGAAATGATTTAATTTAAAGTATATAGTTGTGATACACTCATTCCCATTATACATTTTCATATTTCTCAAATCACATTTTTTTCACCTTAGGTAAATATTTTTAACGGGTCACACACGAGAGTTTTTTTTATAAATCATGCAGACTGAACGTTGCAATTTTTCCCCGATCAAGTAAAAACGTAAATAGGTCACACGGGTGCATCAAATTCTTGAGGCCCGGTGCGTACAAATTGCTGACCCAAGGCAATTTACCTAAGGTGGGAATAATGATAATTATAGTTAGAGTAGAATAGATGTATAAGATAATTTTATATAAATAGAGCATTTTAATTAAATAAAATTCAGTCGTTGTAAAACTGACGTTTGAGTGGGAAGCCAAAAACTTCCCTAAGCCCGGGAGTAAAGCTCTTCAATAGCTGCTCCACTTACTAATAGGAGTTAATGCCTTCGGGCTGCTCCAGGTATTTAAAGGAATATCACAATAGTAATGCTGTATACCGTACGATATATGTATATCCATTTTAGAGATTTATATTTCTGATCATTTGTAGTCATTTTGATCTTTTGTAATCAGTTTCACTTCTTGTTGTGATATAGGAGGTGATTATACTTATTTTTCCATTAGATCTAGAAATAAATAAAATAGTTAATGATTGCTTAGTGATATAAAGATAAGGGGATTTAATATTTAGGAAGCCTAAAATAAATTAATCTAAAATGCAGTTACATTTTTGCTTGGGGTCTTTATTCGGGAGTTATTTAATATCCCTCAAGAAGATGTCTGCATTAGAACAAGGACAATTAAGATCGATAGTTACGCATTAAAAAGACTTCGTATTCTCTTCTTCTGATTGGATAAACGCTTTATACTAAACTATTACTTAAAGATGATAGACCCATAAATTTTACCCAAGGATCTTCATTGCGGTAAATTTAAACATACTAAATACCGCAAAACAGGTAAGCAAACACCTCCACACAGTGTGAACGTTTGGTATTTTTTTTAGATTAAACATTTTTCTACATTAAGTAAGTTTGTGGCTTTTAATAAAAAAATTAGAATTTAGCAAAACAATAATCAAAAAGTTTTGAAAAAGGATTTTTTTGTTGTTGATTTTTCTTCCTTTTTTCTAAATGTTATCGTCACATACATATGAATCACACCCACACATCATACAAAAGTTGTTTTTTTGTCATCAAATGGCCATGCAAAAGGAGGCCGAAGAGAAACAGCACCAACAGCGTGATGTGTCAGCAAGATCTAAAGGTGTAAGTGGGCATGCGGCACACATGTGTAATATGTAATTGGGGGTGTAATTAGAGAACGTAGACGGTCTATGGTAATTCTACTATAAATTATTATTTTGAAGACCTATACTTTATTTCCATGGAAAGCTTCTTAGACATGACTATGTGCTCTGAATACACTCTTCTGTTTATCCAGTAATAATTAAAAAAAAAGAATCATGCTTTCTTAGGATATTTTTAATAACAAAAAAAAAATTAGAATTGTGGCTTTGTTAACAATATTATACTTAGTTGCTGCGTGTTTTTTTGGAGATAAGTTGATAAAATTTTGAAAAGCTGAAGCTCATTTATTTATATGTTTTTTGTTGTCTTTAACATTGTCGCGTTTTGTTGAGGTAATTATTATTTATAATTTTAATTAATTTCAGGTCAACGTTCCAATAATCTGGGTACTTGGTGGACCAGGCTGTGGAAAGGGCACACAATGTGCAAAAATTGTAGAAAAATACCATTTTGCCCACATCAGTACTGGGGATCTTCTTCGAGCTGAGGTAAAATTTTTGGCATGACTTTTGAAAGTATTTTTTATAATATCTAACTTTTTCGAAGGTTGCCTCTGGATCAGATAAAGGCAAGGAACTAGCAGCTATAATGAAGGAAGGTCGTTTAGTACCGAATTCTGATGTCTTACAACTCCTAGAAGCCGCTATTTGCCAATGCAAAGATGCCACTGGTTTCCTGATAGATGGTTACCCACGTGAAAAGGATCAAGGAGCAGCCTTTGAGAAGTTTGTTGCACCTGTTGATTTGGTACTCTTCTTCGATTGTGCTGATGTAAGATTTATTATATTTATTTGATGATAAAAACATTAATTAAAATTTACAATTTAGGGAACCCTAGTTGCTAGAATACTTCATAGAGCAGCACAATCAGCTGTAACAAGAGCTGATGACAACGAAGAAACAATCAAGTGTAGAATTGAAACATTTAGAAAAAATACTATGGAAATTCTTAATCAATATAAGGAAAAAACTCTTATTGTAAGTACATAATATGAAATTAATAACATATTTACTATTAGTAATTTGGTGCAATTTCAGATTAATGCTGAACGATCTGTAGATGAAATTTTCCAAGAGGTTGACAATGCTATCGCGACTGTTGTACAGAAAAAGAAGGTTGCTGTGCAAGCCTAATTCTGTTAATTATGTATATTTTTTGCATTTCCACTTTTCTTAATTCACTGGCGCTAAAATGTAACAAAATGTAAAATTTGTTTCACTTATTCATGATTTTGACAATAAAGATGTTGGCAAAAAAAAAATGGGGTTGGTTTTTAAATATTGTAGACTTGACTTAGTCTATTTTTTCGAGAATAACATTTGTTATGCACAGAGGACGGGTTTGATTTGTATGACCAAGCAGCAATACGACCAGTACTGTGTTATGGCAGTGAGACTTGGACTATGACACAGAAAATAGAAGAACGAGTCAACAAGTTTGAGAGAAAAGTTCTCAGATGCATAATAGGCTCTACGAGAGGATGGAATATGGCGAAGGAGATACAAAAATAAGTTGTATGAAATCTTTGACGAACCAGAACTCTCAAAGTTTTTAAAATTCAACAGGCTAAGATTAGCCGGCCACGTAATCAGGATGGACGATAACCGTATTCCTAAACTGCTCATGGTGGCAAAAATTTCGGAAAAAGCAGCCTGTGCCATTAGGAAATTCAGGGGAAAACCCAAACCTCCTTGGTGGAACACTAAGCTTCTCACATTAAGGTCTGAAAGTAGAAAGGCCTTCAATAAGGCCAAACTGTTTAACTTCGATTCGAACTGGGACAACTACAAAGCGCGTCTCAGGAAGTTCAAGTACGAACTGTGTAAGTCAAAGAGGGCATCCTGGAAAACCTTTTGTGAGACAAAAAAAAGAAGGTTTTTAGGACACTGCAAAACTTAGTAATGGTGTCCCCCTAGTGGGGTGCAGCCAGCAACCTATTCTAACCTACGACTCTTAGTCAGAAAAATCTCGTATCTGTTTTATGTGCGTTTCTTGAGATCGACATCGCTTTCGATAACACTGGTTTTTATTCTATTTCACAGAAATCTCGTTGCATAATTGAGTAGATTGATGCTTGTAGAGCTTGACATTTCTTCTGCCTTGGCTAACTCCACCATTAGTGTCAATGCTATTAAGAGCTGCCCTCAAGATTTAGTTATGTCCCCGCTACTCTGGTACCAGGTTGTCGACGAACTTTTGACCAAACTACACGAATCTGGTTCGGCTATGCGCAGGTAATTTTGCCATCATTGTCTCGGGGAAGTTTGATTTGACAATAACTCTGCAAAATACAAAAATACCAAATGTGAATATTTAAAGCCAGAAACCCGTAAAAACAAATTATCAACTAAAATATCGCTATTCTAGTGTTATAAACTTTCAAAGCTGGCTCGACCAGTGGGCTGCAAACTCATGAGCCAACAGAGCCAAATATCAACAGTAAAACGACTGAATTTTCTTTTGAGGGCCATGCGAAAACTTACTTCTGCGCATGGGGTACGAAGTTTCAGTTGCGCTGTACGTGCGCGTCCGCAAGAGATATTTTGTTAAAGAGCCACAATAAACTCGGCTAGACTGACTGCGTAGACTCAACAATAGATGAATATGGATATTCAAATACAGGCAAAAAATAACTAATTTTCCATTGCAACAAAACACTCAGTGTTTTCCCTAGCACAATGTAAAACTTAATGCTAGTTTTGTGGACAGCGTTAACTACATACAGCGTTAACTACATATAAACTAATTGAGATGCAGATAACTACAAAGCCAACATAATAAAGTGCTACCATAAAATATAAATTCAGTTTACAATTTCTTCTTTATCTTGAGTGTAAAAGAATTATAAACATATAAATATAAACATAAACAATCACCAGCTTCAGTAGTCTAAACACAAATATTTACTTTATGATAATTCAGAACAGGTGTGCAACAAGCAACCGTTCAGTATCAAATATGGCATTTGGTTTTGACTATTTTAGTACAACTTCAAAATTTACAAAAGTAATCATTAATAAAAACTTTTGTAGTTTAAATTTAGATTTAATTAAAAAAATGTTCAAGTGTAAAGGTCATAACTGTGGGAAGCCGGACACATGTAAATGCAGAAAGAAGGTATGGGGAATTTTGAAATTGTTGCGTGTTGAAAGGTTTAAAATCTATAATATAGTTTATTAATTGTTGATGTTAATATAAAAAGAAAAGAGTTATGTATATTTACATGATCTTGTTTAGCTTACTGTTCCAATGATATGGGTTCTTGGTGGTCCCGGTTCTGGTAAAGGTACACAATGCAACAGAATAGTTGCAAACTATCGTTTTGAGCATATCAGTTCAGGAGATTTACTTAGAGCTGAGGTATAACTCTAACATCACTTATAGCATACTTATTTCAGAATCTGTTAATAAATCTATTTTATAAGGTTGCATCCGGATCAGAAAAAGGCAAGCAATTAGCAGCTGCAATGCAGGATGGAGCTTTAGTATCAAACGACGATGTCCTTCAGCTACTAGAGCTTGCAATATTTAAAACTAAAGATGCTACAGGATTTCTAATCGATGGCTATCCACGGGAAAAGGACCAAGGTCCAGAATTTGAAAAATATGTCGCACCAGTTGATTTGATAATATTTTATGATTGTGCTGATGTAATTTATCATTGGTTCCTACAATTAAAAAAAAATTAATATCAATCCCTCATACAGGAAACTTTAGTAACTAGAATACTTCACAGAGCAACAGTAGAGAAAAGAGCCGATGATATGGATGAGCAGACGATTAAGAATAGGATTGGATTATTTCGAGAGAATATCGAATCAATACTTGAGCTCTATACATCAAGAACTGCTGTTGTATGTAACAAATAACAAATTGTGTTTCATTTAATTAAATTGTATGTTAAATGCTTTATTTTATTTAGATAAATGCAGAACGAACTGCTGGTGAGGTTTATATGGATACAGCTAAAGTGATTAATAAAGTTATAGCAAAAAAGAAGGCTTCACTGGAAAGTTAATACTCTTTCTCTAGATTAACGGTGGTGAAAGATCATTTAAATTGGTATAATAATCATTTAAATGGTATAATGACCAAGGACGATTTAATTTTGTTTTAATTTTACTCTGGCTTTCCAAATTTCAAGATATGAGAGTATCGAGTGTAAACCTGGTATATTATTTATTGGTATTTTGAATTGGTATGGGCAATAGATTTGTAAAAGTTACGTAAGGATTTCTTTGGCCCAATTTGCTATATGAGTTAAGGACCTTACGATTTTATAAGAGCTAAAAATTATATATACATACAGAAAAATATCTTCAGCTTAAATATTATGTAACATAGCTATATACCAAATATATATACATATGTAAAAAGTTTAAAAAAGCCATCTTTCTTTCGTTACTTTTTCTTCAATTATAATAAAGACAAAACAAGGTATGTGGCACAAGCGCAAGAACGGTATTCAGCAGAGATAAAAGAAGCGAAGCCAAGCACAAGAACTTACCACAGCCAAGATGAAGGAAGTGCAAGGACGTTCGACAACAGAGATCAAGGCGGCAATTCTTGGATCAAGTACTGGAAATGCGTTACTGCGATCATGCAGCATTAAAATGGTTGATGGTTGAAATGCAGATGAACTCTCCCGGCGACCATGTCAAAGGATCACAGTTGAGACAACGACAGGACTCCGAGACGTTCAACGCGACGACTTTTCCCCGATTCTGACATGAAAGGAATACGAGGAAAAACCTGACTGGAAGAACATTGCACAGCGAATGCCAGACGATGTTGCAGACTGGTGTTGCAAATGCACAGTTTCTGCCAGCAGCAAGGGTCCTCGAGTAAGAACAACAGGAAAAATGCA
Source organism: Thereva unica (assembly GCA_949987705.1). Taxonomy (NCBI): domain Eukaryota; kingdom Metazoa; phylum Arthropoda; class Insecta; order Diptera; family Therevidae; genus Thereva; species Thereva unica. Next base: position 13,301,622 of record OX465285.1, read on the forward strand.
ACAATACAACGTAGGACCCCTATTTAAAAGAATCGCAATCGATGTGGCCGGGCCTTTCCTCGAATCAGCCGAAATCGTTACATTTTGGTGATCACTACCTCAGTAAGTGGCCCGAATCATATGCCATTTCAAATCAGGAAACAATCACTGTTGCAGAGGAGATAATACGTGCGTTCCATTGGGCGATATTTTCTACTCCGGAGTACTCCCCGACTCCCGATGAACAATTGGATCTGCTTCATTTTGACCAAGGGAGAAACTTTGAATTTCAAGTATTTCAAGAAGTATGTAAGATACTAGGAGTAAAAAAGACTAGAGCGACGCCTCATTATCCCCTTCCGGTTGAATGATAGAACGATTCAACAGGGCAATGAACAGCTGTTCATAATTCCCTAGGATAAACCCCTTCTAGTGTGATTTATGGAAGACAAATCCGGCTGCCAAGCGACCTGAAATTTGGGACACATGTGGAAACCAACGAATCTACTACGGTTTATGCAGGTGAGCTTCATGATCGACTTGCAGATATCCACTTGCTCGCAAGGGAAATCCTAAGATAGCAAGTGACAGGATGGAAAGAAGGTACGACCTTCGGACAAACTGTAGAGGATACCAAGAAGGTGACCTCGTTTGTCTGTTCAACCCTTGGCAACGGAAAGAGAAGTCTCCGAAGCTTCAGCGCCAGTGGGAAGCACCCTAAAACGAATTAACGATGTTGTCTACAAGATTAGACAATAAGAGCATTAGTCGTTCGTAAATGCCAAAAGGTAGTTTTCTACCTTTCGGTCGGGATGTTGATCTTTCCGACACGTATCTAACAAGAAGATGAACAACTTTAGACAATGACGTATTAAGGGTGCAAATCCGTGTCAAGCAAACGACGAACTGCCCAACACTCTTAACCAACCTTGGCTAACCATCCAAGAATATTTGCATTACATTGATAAAGAATGCAAAGCTTCTTTTCTTATTGGCAATTTATTGAGCTTAGTTTCAATGGGACAATAGAGGCCGATTTCTGGGCCTTAGTCAGGGCCTTTTACAATCTCATGGTCCGCGCATCCGCTTATTCAAGTCTACTACGAGTCTATTGGGAATTATTTTGGTTTTGCGCCTGCTCATTGACACCATCACTTTCACCTTTCCTTGCTGGCCTTTATACTACTGAATGTCTGTATTCAAACTCTATATTGTTTGATTATCATGCTCATTTATTTATTTTAATTTACTTACCCTTCTAGGTTTAGTAATAATTTACGGTACAACTAAAGCTATATTCCATTTGTTATATTTGGGGGCACCCATTAATAGATCAGGAAAAGGTCACTCACTGGGCTATCACGTAATGCTGTTATTTTCATTATTTATGAAAGTTTGGCGGCCAGTTAGGGAGTGAATTATGTTATCATTAATTATTTTCTTGATGTTAGCGTTTGGATGTAACGATAGTTGCTCTAGCTTCTTAGATGCAAGTTGGACCATCGAAATGTATTTAGTTCGGTCGTAGATCGTCTTATTGGAGTATCATTTGTTTTCTTCGTACATATATAGTGAAGAACCGTATGTAAGCACTTTTCTCTCGAATTTTTGGGCTTCTTTTGCCAATGTTGAAGAGATGGACAACCAGATAGGGAATGCCTACGCAATGACAGATCTGGTTACCGTGTTATATAAAATGATGTTTGTCCTGCTAAATAAGTTTTTGGAGTTTATCAGAGGCTTTAGATTTGCCATTGCCCTGAGAGCCTTGTTAATTACTTCAGCCTGTGATATAGGTTGATACCTAGATATTTTATGCTTGGTTTCGGTGTGAGCTAGTGGCCGTTGATTATAAGTTTAATTATTTTAGATCCTCGCGAGGCATTTCTATACCCCTTTCCGTATGGGTTCCTGATGAAGATCAGTTTGCACTGCCGCTAGTTGATATTTATTACTTTCCGGTCCCCCTATTATATTATTATAAACAATAAATCCAATCTTCTCAAAACCCAGTAGTCCTAAAAAATATATACCTTATATAAGAAACTGTAATATGTAAAATAAGCATGCTTTTATATAAATATATTGGCATGCATCAAAATTTAGTGTACATCAAAATTTTAAATCGAACTTTATTATTAAGCAATTTTCAAAATTTCTTGAAATTCCATACAACAACAGCAATGCAAAAATGTAAAGGAAATCATTGCGGCAAACCAAATACATGCAAATGTCGAAGAAAGGTAAAATTATCTTAGGCAGAAGTAACTAACTAAGAAGCGCACTCGTTGTCAATGATTGATTAAGGCAAACAGCTAATTTACTCAAGATTAATTTCAGGTGACTGTCCCAATTATTTGGGTACTTGGAGGTCCAGGCTGTGGTAAAGGTACGCAATGCGAAAGAATGGTGGAAAAGTATCGGTTTACGCATATAAGTACTGGGGATTTACTTCGAGATGAGGTTAATATTATAAACAATATTGTTTCAATTATTTTTTCCTGTTATTAATAAACTTCTTAAGGTCGCATCTGGATCAGAAAAGGGCAAGGAGTTAGCTGTTATAATGAAACAAGGTGGTTTAGTGTCCGATGATGATGTCCTTCAACTTCTAGAAACTGCTTTTAATAAATGCAAAGACGCAACTGGATACCTTATAGACGGTTATCCTCGAAAAAAGGAACAGGGGCCTGAATTTGAGAAATTTATTGCTCCTGTTGACTTGATCCTTTATTATGAATGTTCTGATGTAAATCTTCTATTTCATTATTCAATATGGTCTAAATATATTTTGACTATATTCTTAGGATACTTTAGTTTCTAGAATACTTAATAGAGCAGCACAATCGGATCAGAAGAGATCTGATGATAATGAGGAGACCATAAGGCAAAGAATTGAAACATTCCGGAAAAATTCACAAGCAATCCTAGATTTGTATGCTTCAAAAGCTGTTATTGTTCGTGATTTAATCCCATCTTACTGGATTAATTATAAATGCTACTTTTGATTTTAGATTAATGCCGAACGTTCGAAAGATGACATTTTTGCAGATTCAGAAAGAGCTGTTGACGCTGCGATAAAACAAAAAGCTAAGTAGACAGTGGTAGGGTATTCTATAATTTTTGGTAAAAATTTTGGAGGGAAACACTAAAAGTATTTTTTATTTAGACAATTTAATTATTGTAAATATATTATTTAATGACATAAGTAAGTCAATGAGTTTTTTTTGGTAATTTAAGTAAATTACAAATTTCTGCTTGTGGTTACTTTGTGATAAGCAAGGTTAATCAATAAAAATAGTCAATACTTTACATACGATACGTTTCAAGTTCCATCAATTATTGCAATCACTACATTTAGTCAGCATCACATATGAATCGGAAGGATCAACGTTCGGTAAAGGCGTACTTTCGTTTTGATGGTATTATTTGTTTGTTTTTGTATGCCCCACTTGAGCGAGGCGGCTGTTGCTGGTGCCTGAACGTCGATGTCACTTTCTTTTCTCGAACCAATGATCCCAAATATTGGAACTTGATACTTTTTGCATTCCTGGCCGTCGCTTTTCTTCAAAATTGGCACAACGGTCACTCCTGCCACGCCGACGGGACGCGATCCCAATGCCATATGTGTCATATGAGGACGTGTAGTTGTTGTGATAAAACATCATCTCCAGCTTTGATCATCTCGGCGGTTACTTGATCTATTCCCGGCGCTTTTCCATTTTCAGCGATTTTATTGCCGTCTTCATATCGATAATTGTCGGTTCGGTATCGACAAACTAATTCGTCGGCTGCTCGACAATCGGCGGTGCGGGTGGAAAAAATTCTCTTCAGTGCTGCAGGCTTCTTTCATGTCGACCGCTGTCGGCTTCTCGTCCCGATTTCAGTTTCTGTCGAAATTCTTTTTTCAATTGTCGGTATTGCTCGAAATCAACGTGTTTCATTCGTTTCCCTTGATCGACCACTTCCTGATAGCTGTCCGTGATCTATGGCTGCGTCTGTCCATAATGGACTCCGATAATTGCCTTTCTTCTACATCGATATCGTCCGGTATTGCGAGCGCCGCGAATTTGTTGTCTCGTAGGCACACGCAATTCTTCTTGACTGGTGGTAGCGTCGTTTTCTTCGCTCTTTGTACTCGCATCTGTAAATTCGCGCGACCAAGATAATGGTCCGACCCGCAATCCGACCCACGCGTCACACGTATGTGTTTGAGCGTCGATCGGAATTTTGTGTTGCTCAAAACGTAATCTAACATTTTTGAGTGGATGTCGGAAGATGCTGTTGCCAACGATCAAATTGTTTGACGCTGCGAATGTAAGGAGGCGTAAACCGTTGTCGACAATTTCTCCGTGTCCGAATTTGCCTATCGTTCCTTAGTTCCTAGATCGAACGATCAGCACTTGAATGTGCATTAAGTCCCCCGCGAGTATGATTAATTCGGTTCGAGGTATCGTATCCAGCGTCTGTTGAAGCTGATTTTAAAATTCGTCCTTGTCGTTGTCCTTGGTGCATACGGACGGATACGATATGAGTCTATATCGTTCTATCGATGGTTGTAACCACCGAGTTCAAATCTTCGGTTCTTCGTTTCATCCTTCAGCAAACAGCACCCTCTAGACCGCTATCCGCTACCCATCTTGAAGGACGCCGGTAGAAAGGATAATCACGTATTTTCTATATCTTACATAAAAAATAAGATATGGTCTACGCTTTTACAAATAAATTATCATTTAAAAGAAAATTTACATCTCTTCTAACTCCATCAAAATGAGAAGAGGTGGAAAAATGAGCCTTCCAAGTTGGGATCCACCACGCGGAAGATCACGTAACTGATTTAAAAAAAAATATTAAGCCCCACGGTATACAGAAACAAGGTAATGTAAAACTGTATATCGTAAGACGGTATTTAGTGCTGACGTCACGTGAAGTTGTTGTTGTTGTTTCTGCATTACGGCTGACGTCACTAGGCGCCCATTTTTTACGGTATTCGCAGCTGTCGTCTCTTTTACATTACCTTCTGTTTCTGTATACCGACAAAAGGGGCTTGTCAGACTCCACCTAACGTCCTTGACTGCTTGTATGCAGGTAGAATATTAACAGGAGAATCTATTCATTGAACACTTGGAAATCTATTTATTGAATACTTACTAATTAGGATTTTGAAGTGTTAACTTCTTTAGGCGCGTTTGGCACTTTTTCGCTGGGGGTAAAACAAAGAATTCGCGACACGCGCATTTTGTTGCTACACGCGTTTCTGGACACTTGCTGCAATGATGGCGACACGCGCATTTTGTTGCTACACGCGTTTCTGGGCACTTGTGCCTATGCAGCTGGCTAGAGCATGGAAACTTTTAGTTGAGCTCCACTTACAAACAGCAGCGTATAATTATAAGTGTGTGAGGCAAAATAGCCCGCGCTTGGTGAGAGGGATTGTGTTTGAATGTTGCAATACAGAGGCTGCTCTCAGCATTCGTTTTATATTCTCGCGCCGCTCTCAAAATTCATGTCATATTCTCGCACGCCATCGCAAACAGCAGCGAATGTATGCGAGAGGATGAAATGAATCAAGACCCTCTCAACTACAGGCCATGCAGTTTTATTGGGCACTAATACAACAATTGCTGAGAATGGTCCCAAAATTTGACAGTTGCTGAGAATTTAATGGCGCAGAGTACGTTCGCGAGTGTTTTCGTCATAGTTTTGTGGTAAAAAGTGGTAAATTATTGAAATTTATCGCTTTAAACCATACAAGGATTATCAGTGATTATTTCTTTAGTGATTTAATAAAAAAATATATAAAAAAATAGTGATTTAGTGTATTTTTGGTGTCTTAATTGTTGAGGTGATCAATTTATTTTACATTCGCGGTGTTTATTTCGTGTATATTAAGGGAAAATATGCTGAATATTTAATTAAAAGTGATTTTAAAGTCATTAATTAATTTATTTTGCAATTATTACTAAACATATAAGTACAGAAAAGTGCGAATGGAAAAGTGAATAAGAGAAGTGTTTTTCGGCACCTATATTTTTAATAATAATATCATAATATATGTATTAATCACTTTAAAATCACTTTTAATTCCATAACTACACAAAACATTAAATATTCAACATTTTTTTCGTAAATAAACATGAAAAAACACCGTGAATGTGAAAAAAAAGTTGATCGCCTTAACAATTTGAACACTTAAACACACTTAATCACCAAATTTGTTTTATTTTTTTTAATGAAATCACTAAAAAACTATTCACTGATAAATCCAAGTGCAGTTAAAAGTGTTAAAATACAATATTTTATCACTTTTTACTGCAAAATAAGCACAAAAATTCTGCGCGTACGGCTTCGGCGCCATGTTACTCCGGTGTGTGGTGACTTTTGGGACCATTACCACCACCACGAAAAATACATCTACGAGGCCTGTAGTTGAGAGGGTCTTGAATGAATGCTAAGAGCGGCGTCTGCATTGCGAAAATATGAAGTGAATGGGTGCGAGAATATGCCATGGATTTTGAGAGCGGGTCTGCATACATTCATACATTCGCTGCTGTGTGCGATGGCGTGCGAGAATATGACATGAATTTTGAATCCCTCTCACCAAGCGCGGGCTATTTTTCCTCGCACACATAGAATTATACGCTGCTGTTTCTATGTGGAGCTAAACCAAAAGTTGCCATGCTCTAGCCAGCTGCATAGGCACAAGTGCCCAGAAACGGGTGCGAACCAAAAATGCGCGTCAACATCGCTGATGTCTGTTGCTGGACTTCGACTAAAAGTTGCCATGCTCTAGCAAACTAAATGGCTGCAATATTTAAATCTTTTGCTTGGATTAATCGCTTTCGGCGACATGGAATACGTTTCGGCGTTTCGCCTATTCGACTGGGCATCTGTATTTTACGTACATATCTGAGGTAGTATCCCAGTAGGGAAAATCGCAAGTATTTACTGTGGGAAGTCAATTTGGAAGTACTTCTTTAATTAGTGTTCTCTGTAATGACTTATAAGTAATGCAGAGGAGAATGGGTTTGGTGACCAAGCGTTTGATTTCGCCCAAAAAGCGTGTTGAAAAACTTCGTAGCTGCTCGTTTTCTTTGTTAATCATCACAGTTGTCTCAGCCATTAAGTTTTATGTCTTTAATGTATAAACATATGTATATTTGAATTTATGTTTATGATATAAATATAAATCGCTTAATTTTACTTCAAGCTACCCCACCACTTCACGCCTACGCCAACTAAATTACATTATAAAAATTTACAGTATAATAACTTTGCATTATGAGTTTAGTAATAAATGTAGTATAAGTACTTCCAAATGGAAGGGAAAAAAGAAGTACTTCCCAGCCTAGGCCATCGCCGTGTTAATGTAATGCCTTTTTTGTACTGGGTGGAAGTACTGAACTGCTTCTGTAGAAGTAGTTTTTCCAGTAATTCCATTCCCTAACTTCCCTATGTTATATTATTTTCTATGTATTATATATTATCTATTACGTACTATATACAATGTACTGCATATTATGTACTATGTTCTGAAAGAATTCAAAATGAATCCAGTGGATTCCCATAAAAATTTAGATCCGTGACTTTGGCTGAATATAATATGACTTTTTTGCATATTTGCACAATGTTTAAAATAGCAAAAATTTCTGTTTCGTGACTATTGCATCAACCCGACGACAAGTGCTATGTACTACATTTTTCCTATGAACTATGTACTATGTATTACTATCGTATTATCTACTATTTCTACTAAAAACTACATTATCCCAGTCATCCATCGTCCGATCTTTGTGTGATAAGTTTAAGATAAATTGTTTAATTTCCAAACATTGCAACACATTTTGGAGGGAGTGCATATATAAGTAACAATTAAATAAACTTTAACAGAATATTCATAAATAAAATATATTAATCCTTATCGTCTTGTAATAAGATTGATTTGGACATTTAGACTAGCCATAGAAGTTAACACTTCTAAAGTGTGGTCCTACGCACACTCGTATTTTTTTTCTTATTAATCTTTTCTTACTTTCACTCTTCAAACTGTGTACAAACCGACATTTTGTTGCTGTATAGTCTCGTTCCACTAAACTAAACACTTTTGCAGTTTGCAGTGCTGCAAATTCACCCGCTTCAGTTTGGCTACAGACGAATTGAGGTGTAGACGTGGTGTTTGAGCGCGGAGGTCTTAGTGAAGTAATTTTCATTGTTTTAAATTTAAAGTCCTGTTTAAAAGCTGCATTATTCATATTTTTAACTTAGTACAAGACAAAACTAACTCTACTTTAATAGACAAAGTAAACACTTTGTTCTTGCTCTTCACGTTCAGTAGCAGCCCCGCTTCCGAATCCAACTTGGCCCCGTCGTGTAAATCTCGCAAATAGAAGGCAATTTCCTTCTGCAATCAGTTGTAATCCAGGACTTCCCTCTTGTAATTGCAACACAGCTGGAGTTTTTACCTTCCCTAATCAATCAGAAAAGAAAATCAAAACATTTTTCACTTCAAACTTCCACACAAAAAAAAACAAACTTGGGATACCCCGGCGCCCATGCTCTGTACAAGAAACACTTCAAGCTCTCCCATTCTGGCGTCATAAATTCACCTCGATTCATGCTCTTGGAAAAGTTCAACCCAACATAGGCGAGGTGTGCGTCTTTGCTTCTATCGTACATTCCGGATAAAAAGTTCGAAATTAAATTCGTTCGTGCTTCGGATATTACATGGGCCAAAGCGCCCCTGGATTCTGTCAAGCAGGAGGTGGAGGCCTTCTGGAATGTTAGTGGGCTGCTGTTGAACTGGAACATCCCGATCTGAGGTAGACAGGTAGAATTGGATGGCGCTAAAATTCGTGTTGTAGTTGCTTACATTTATTTTACAGATTGATTTATCGTACGTGGAGGATTTGTGTACAAGCTGTAGTAATCAAACCGAGGATCTTCTATCATTGTTGTGAAATTCAACGTTTCTGGACAATCCAAGGCGATGCAGTTGTAGAATTCTTCAGGCTGACTTACCATGTGCCTTCGCGCGGATTTTCGTGGGAATAAAGTTCCGTTTTCTGTAAGTATTTAAATGTTTCCGTTGTTAGTTTTATATAGGTTTTGTTACATCACAAAAATACCTGAATTATCTTTGTTGTAACTTAATTGCCCCCTTATACTTGAGCCATAGTTGAAAGCCAATCCTTTTACATTTTTGGTAAAATAAACACATTCTAACAAACTATGGACATAATGCACTCCAATCACGGTTTTATTAGATCTTTGGCAATTCCTTAGTAGATAATATTTGTACTTACCTTGGCTTTGGTCAATGCAGGTTGTATCAAAAACACTGTACGTCTGCATGAAGCTGCAGGTTACTAGAATGATAACAGAAGCTATCTCCATTATTGTGCACTAAATGATACAGATGGGCGCTTATTTATATTACTGTAAGAAGGAAGGAAATGTCCATCAACGTTTATAATTGAGATTCATGATATGACATGGTTCACTTGTTGATATCGCTTGAATATTTGTTTTTAAATGGGAATTTTTATTTATTGGTCTCTTATATTTATATTTGTTTGGGAATACAGACTGCTTTAGGTTGTTCCACAATCGAGTTATGAACAAACTCCTAGTTTGTAGTGTTCGCGAAAACTGGTGACTGTAGCCAGAGCAAATTACCCCAACAGGCTAATCTAGTGCTGCACCAAAATAATCCTAGGCGGTTAACTTTCGCAAGTGAATCCTCGTTCTTTTGATTTTTGTAATATTCGGGTCTTTTTTTAAGGAGTGAAGGGCAACCCACATGGTGAACACTGCGGCCAAGTTAGGCCTATTGTGTACGTACCCCACTAACGGAACAGACTATCGGATGAAGGCAAGGTCTTTAATTGACGAAAACCCTGCTTAAGGTACAAAAACTCTCTGATAAACGTTCTTTTTCTAAGCTAGATCAGAGCAGGACATTCACAAAAAATATGTGTGGAAGTCTCATCGCCTTCCAAGCAGAGTCGGCATTCTGTCTCTTTTTTTTTTTTTTTTTTTTTTTTTTATGTGGCAGTGCTAAGCTTAGGAGTCACCCTTTGTACTACTAGTCCGTCATGTCATTTGTCACGTCATGGTGCAATGTCTAGCAGTAAGCTTAGTACGGGGAGGGATGAGGGGGGGGGGTATAGGTTAAGGATTAAAAGGTACGGGGGGGTATTGAAGAAGGTGGTGATGAACCCTGCGTTTGAACTCTTGGATGTTGTAGGAGTTCGGAAATACTGACTGCGGGAGGTTATTCCACAGTCGAGTTGTTCTATTAACAAACGAATTCATATCCTGTTGAGTGCGTGAAAGGGGTAGTTGCAGGTGAAGGGAATGAGACGAGTGGGCTAATCTGGTGTTGCGGGTATAAGATTGCCGTGGAGGCAGGAGAGCGTTTAACTCGGAGGAACAGTCACTATGATAGTAGCGATAAAATTTTGTCAGTGCTGCTACATTCCTACGGTGGCTCAAGGGGTCGATGGTGGAGCAGGCGGTGTCGTCATCAATTAATTTGAGCGCCCTTTTTTGCACTTTATCTAACCATGCCAAGGTGGTTATTGGGGCGCCGCCCCAAACGAGGGAGTTATATTCGAGAAGAGGCCGAATGTAGGATTTATAGATAACAGCACGGGCCGATGGCTGGAGGAGGAACTTGCACCTCTTAAGAAATCCCAAGCACTGGGATGCTTGTTTGGCGATTTGGAATATGTGGTCATTCCATCGCAAGTCTTTCGATAATGTCACGCCTAAGATGTGCAAGGATGGGTCGGCCATTAGTTGAACTCCATCCACTCTCAAGGGTGAAGGGGTGTTGAGCTTCTTTTTGGAGATGAGACAGTACTTGGTTTTGGAGGGGTTGAATTTGACACGATTCTTTTTTCCCCACTCTATAATAAGTTCAATGTCGTTATTAATAGAGTTGAACATTAGTTCGCGATCATCAAGACAGGATCTGGCATGAGTCTGTCTTGTATCGAAGCTGTACGAGTAGCGTAGAGTACCGTCGTCAGCGAAGCTGAGAAGTGGGTTGGAGGGGATTGAAAGAAGGTCATTTATAAATATGAGAAATAGGGTCGGTGATAAAATTGACCCCTGGGGTACCCCCGCAGAGATCGTGTGGGGTGCGGATTTGACGCCATCCAATACCACTTTGATTGAACGGCCAGAAAGGAAACTCTCAATCCACTTCTGTAGAAGTGAGTCAACTCCAATAGCTTTGAGTTTAGCTAACAGGGCTGAGTGCCAAACTCTATCGAAAGCCTTGGAGATATCCAGAGCAACCAGACTAGACTCACCGGATCCATGCAGGCTACGGCTGAGGTGTTCTGTAAGACAGACTAAAAGATCGCCAGTGGATCTTTTTCGTCGGAAGCCATACTGTCTGTCGTTTATGAGTAGATTGGATTCTAGATATCCCATAAGCTTTTTGTTGATTATCGTCTCCATGGTTTTGGAGAGAATAGAAGTAATTGCTATTGGGCGGTAGTTGGAGGGATCGCTGGAATCACCTTTTTTCGGTATGGGCTGAACATGGGCAAGTTTCCAAGAGTCGGGGTAAACTCCGGAGAAATATGACAGGGAAAATAATTTGCGTAGAGGTTTAGCCAAAGGTGAGGCGCATTGTTTTAAGACGATAGGGGGTATATTATCGGGTCCAGTGGATTTGTTGGCATCGAGCTCTTTGAGGCACCTGTACACCTCGCGAGTCCTGAAAAAAACCCTGTCCATTGAATGGGCGTTACGCTCAGAAACAGGGGGTAGCACATCAGTTTCGGGTAAAGAAGAATTCGAAGCGAACATAGATGCTAATAAATTGGCCTTGGATTTGCTGTCTGTTATTACCTTCTCATTGTGAATAAAGGAAGGGGTTGAAGTTGTAGTGAAATTCTTCTTGATGGAACTTACCAAGGACCAGAAGTTTTTGCTACCGGAGGTTGCATTTAGGAGTTTACTTCTCAATTTGTTGTCAAATAAGGTTTTGACTTTCTTGATGGCGGTTTTACAAGAATTTCTTTGTTGTATGTACTCTAAACGGAGCGATTCACTCGGGAAGCTCTTGTACGCTCGGAAGGCGGCTTCTTTAGTTTTGATTGCATTCATACACTCCCGATTAAACCATCTGTTGGGCCTAGGCCTCTTGAGACAGTCCTAGTCGTGATACCGCAGTCCTACATGGCCAGAGCGATAACCCACCAGCAGCTTTAGGTCTGCTCTGTTTAAAGTGATAGCGCCCCTTAAAGCAAAGGTTCTTATAAGATCTTTAGCTTGTCTAAAGGCCCCCATACACGGTCAAATTGGCTGTACAACCAGATTTTCATCAAACCTATAAGCGCAATGTATTTTGATCGGCCGATCGGCCCACAATCGATAGTTTTGGTTGTACAACCGCACTTCGCTGTACAACCAATTGGACCGTGTATGGGGGCCTTAAGACCTGGGAATAGGCTTCAATCAGAGCAAATTAACGGCGCTTCAAATTCGCTCCTCTTAGCAGCACTTCCGTTGTGGTAGCTTCTTGATAGCTTCTTGATTGACTTCTTGGTGTGCTTCTACTTGGTAGTACTTCTTGGGGTACTTCAAGAAACACTACCAAATTTTATTTATATTTTTTTTTCAATTATATAAATATGTTTGTATATACATATATACTCTAAGAAGTACTACCAAGTACACCAAGAGGTACTCCAAGAAGTATCCACAGCACTAAGTACCAAGAACTACTACAAGGACTCCAGGAAGTACTACCAAGTAGAAGTACTCCAAAAAGTACTACCAATTGAGAGTTTGGGTTAGGACAGCGAAGAGAACGGACGTGTGCTGTCCCGGTCCCTAAAAACGCGCCGACACAAACGAAAAAAAAAAAAAAAACTGTTACACATACAGAGTGCGAGAAATCGAATAAAAAAGTGCACAAAAAACTATTAAAAAAAAAAAAACAGTGACAAAACAAAAAAATAACGAGCGCGGTCTAACGCGAAGGCCCATCACCCTTCAATAGACTCAACGACCGACCGGACCGACGAACGGCACAAGTAAGTACCCTTGCTCCCTACCCTCTCTCGCATCTCGGTCCTGCAGGTGCCGCGGCTAAAATCTGTCGGTCGATGAAATTTGCCCCGTCTCAAAAGGCATAACACTTTGACGAGGACAAATTTTATTGACTCAGATGGTTGCGGCAAATGTAATGCCGGGAAATATTCCCGAGAACGTGGCGATTGAGCCCGCGCAACCGAAGTCCCGTTACGAGTTAAGTTTTGGTATTGACTTTTGTAACATTCGTGGACTTCAAGCGAATTTCTCTTTTGTTGAGTGCCACTTATCTAAAGGCCCCCATACACGGTCAAATTGGCTGTACAACCAGATTTTCATCAAACCTATAAGCGCAATGTATTTTGATCGGCCGACCGGCCCACAATCGATAGTTTTGGTTGTACAACCGCACTTCGCTGTACAACCAATTGGACCGTGTATGGGGGCCTTAATTACAAACCCCCAATCTTCGCACTTAGTGAAACCCAAATATCACCCGATAATGACTTAGGTTATTACCAGGTGTCGGGGTACACTTTAGTGCACAATCTCTCCCCCCATAGGGGTATTGCCATTTATGTTAGGGACGACGTGGGTTATTGTAAAATACATTCAAGCACAACTTCTGATTTTAATTATCTTTGGATTAAAATCATTTTCCAAAGCCACGTCATATTCTTCTGCTTCCTATACAGAAGCCCTAACATAAGTAACGAAGCCTCCTCATTATCTTTTGATACTATTTCCGAACAAATCTCGGGATTTTTGTCGTCCAATCCTGAGTGTGAAATCATCGTTGCGGGTGATTTCAATGTTCACAACGTTAAATGGCTGACTTACTCAAATGGCACCAGTACTTCTGGCAAGGACGTCGAGCTCTTTGCAGACATCAATAACTTGCATCAAATTGTGGATCATCCCACAAGAGTCCCTGATGTTGCTGATCAAGGAAGATATCTCCTTGATCTTTTTCTAACTTCTCATCCAGCGCGTTACTCCGTCGAAGTTGATTCACCTCTCGGCAATTCAGACCACTGCCTAATCAGCGCTAACTTCCCATTCGAATTTCCCACCCCTCCCAAACCAGTTCGAAGAACTGTATGGCATTATGGGAAGGCCAATTGGCTGGGGCTTATTAATTTTTTCCAGTCTACAGACTGGAATCTGTGTTTCCGGAATAGAAACGCCAACTCTGCCGCTATCCGTATCACCAGGATCATACAGGCAGGAATGCATTTGTTCATTCCTCATTCTACCAAATCTGTGAAGGCTAGGCCCAACAGATGGTTTAATCAGGAGTGTATGAATGCAATCAGAAATAAAGAAGCCGCCTTTCGAGCTTACAAGAGCTCCCCGAGTGAATCGCTCCGTGCAGAGTATATACAACTAAGAAATTCCTGTAAAGTCACCATCAGGAATGTCAAAAATTCATTTGACAGCAAGTTGAGAAGTAAACTCCTTAATGCAACCTCTGGTAGCAAGAACTTCTGGTCCTTGGTAAGCTCCATTAAGAAGAATTTCACTTCATCCACAACTCCTTCACTTATCCACAATGAGAAGGTGATAACAGACAGCAAATCCAAGGCCGATTTATTAGCATCTCTGTTTGCTTCCAATTCTTCTTTACCCCTAACTGATATGCTACCCCCGGTTCTTGAGCTCAGCGCTCATCTAATGGACAGGGTTTTCTTCAGGACTCGCGAGGTGTACAGGTGCCTCAAGAAGCTCGATGTAAACAAATCGACTGGACCCGATAATATACCCCCTATCGTCTTAAAACAATGCGCCTCACCTTTGGCTAGACCTCTGCGCAAACTTTTTGCCCTATCATACTCTTCCGGAGTTTACCCAGACTCTTGGAAACTTGCCCATGTTCAGCCAATACCGAAAAAAGGTGACTCCAGTAATCCCTCCAACTACCGCCCAATAGCAATTACTTCTATTCTCTCCAAAACCATGGAGACGATAATTAACAAAAAGCTTATGGGATATCTAGAATCCAACCAACTTATCAGCGACAAACAATACGGCTTCCGTCAAAAAAGATCCACTGGTGATCTTTTAGTTTGCCTTACAGAACACCTCAGCCGAAGTTTGCATGGATCTGGCGAATCTAGTTTGGTTGCTTTGGATATCTCCAAGGCTTTTGATAGAGTATGGCACTCAGCCTTGTTAGCTAAACTCCAAGCTATTGGAATTGACTCACTTCTGTATAAGTGGGTTGAGAGTTTCCTTTCCGGCCGTTCAATTAAGGTATTATTGGATGGCGTCAAATCTGAATCTCACCCCATCTCTGCGGGGGTCCCTCAGGGGTCAATTTTATCACCGGCCCTTTTTCTCATCTTTATAAATGACCTACTTTCAATCCCCTCCAACCCACTTCTCAGCTTCGCTGACGACGGTACTCTACGTTACTCGTACAGCTTCGATACAAGACAGACACATGCCAGATCCTGTCTTGATGATCGTCAACTAATGTTCAACTCTATTAAAAAAGACATCAAACTAATTCTAGATTGGGGAGAGAAGAATCGTGTCAAATTCAACGCCTCTAAAACCAAGTACTGTCTTATCTCAAAAAAGAAGTTCAACACCTCACCATCCTTGACAGTGGATGACGTTGAACTAAAGGCTGACCCATCCCTACACATCTTAGGCGTGACATTAGCCAAAGATCTTCGTTGGAATGATCACATATTCCAAATCGCCAAACAAGCATCCCAGTGCTTGGGATTTCTTAAGAGGTGCAAGTTCCTCCTCCAGCCATCGGCCCGTGCTGTTATTTATAAATCCTACATACGTCCTCTTCTCGAATATAACTCCCTCGTTTGGGGCGGCGCTCCAATAACCACCTTGGCATGGTTAGATAAGGTCCAAAAAAAGGCCCTTAAATTAATTGATGACGACACCGCTGGCTCCACCATCGACCCCCTCAGCCACCGTAGGAATGTAGCAGCACTGACAAAATTTTATCACTACTATCATAATGACTGTTCCTCCGAGTTAAACGCTCTCCTGCCTCCACGGCAATCTTACAACCGCAACACCAGATTAGCCCACTCGTCTCATTCCCTTCACCTGCAACTCCCCCTTTCACGCACTCAACAAGATATGAATTCGTTTGTTAATAGAACAACTCGACTGTGGAATAGTCTCTCGCAGTCAGTATTTCCGAGCTCCTACAACATCCAAGAGTTCAAACGCAGGGTTCATCACCACCTTCTTCAATACCCCCCCGTTCCTTTTAACCCTTAACCTATACCCCCCTCCCCTCCCCGTACTAAGCTTACTGCTAGACATTGCACCATGACGTGACAAATGACATGACGGACTGGTAGTACAAAGGGTGACTCCTGAGCTTAGCACTGTCACATAAAAAAAAAAAAAAAAAATTAGAAGTATTCCAGGAAATACTACCGATTAGAAGCACTACCAAGTAGAAGTACTCCAAGAAGTACTTCCAATTACAATTATTCCAATATTAGGAGCACTTTTTGAAGTACTTCTACTTGGTAGTGCTTCTAATCGGTAGTATTTCCTGGAATACATACTGCTAATTGGTAGTACTTTTTGGAGTACTTCTACTTGGTAGTACTTCCTGGAGTCCTTGTAGTAGTTCTTGGTACTTAGTGCTGTGGATACTTCTTGGAGTACCTCTTGGTGTACTTGGTAGTACTTCTTGGAGTACTTCTACTTGGTAGTGATTCTAATCGTTAGTACTTCTTGGAATACTTCTAATTGGCAGTACTTTTTGGAGTACTTCTACTTGGTAGTACTTCCTGGGGCAGTTGGAGTAGTTCTTGGAGTATATAGATAAATATTTATAGAATTTGAAAAAAAAAAAAAATAAAATAAAATTTACGGTTGTTGTTGGGGCGCCTTCATTCTGATGATGCATGCTTATGGGAACTTCGGGTTGGCGTGGCATGCGCAATGTGCATTAATTTCGTTTTTACAGAATTTATCGCCAGTCCTTGGTCGTGACAGTATCTAGAAACGCTATTAAATTCGTCCTGCATTATCGAAGCCGCTGTATTAATGCACTTGTGCTTAACAATAATTGCTAAGCCATCTGCATATGTAAAGACTGTACTTATTTTTAAAAGTCGCAGTAATTCGTTTGTGAACAGTATGAAGAGAATCAGTCCCAGCTTTGAACCTTGTAGTTGTAGTACACCATGCAGACTCTGTTTTTTTTCGCTAATGCCAGCCTAGGTCTAGGAATCACTGACTGTACGTGATATCGTCGTGATGTAATATCTGGTGGTAAACTTGGCTCAAGGAAGAGACTATCTTTAATAGACGAATTAGAAGATGGGTGCTGGAAAAGCTGATAAGAAACTTTGCGCTTGGATGCTGTAGAAGTTTGGAAATACTGAACAGTGAACAATTGTTTTACAGTCGAGTTGTTCTGTTTTTGTACGTATTCCTAGACTAAAGTATTCACAAATTTACTTGATCATCGATCCTTTGAGCAACTGTAGGAATGTAGCAGTACTGAAAAACATTTTGTCTACTAGAAAAACAATTGTTCCGCCGGAATAAACACCCTCTAACATCGCAGTATTGTTTTTTCGCAACATCAATTTGTTGAAGAATTTTCCCTAGTCTGCAATTGGAAACTTTTCAAAGATTCATGAGCTCAAACTAGGATCTTCATCTTTTTGAACATTTACCCCGTTTATGACTAGGTTCAACCTAGGTTCAACCCAGGTTCACTCCAGTCATAAATAGGGGTCGAGTTGAAACTGGGTTCACTCAACCCAACTCAGCTCTCCTACCTGGGTCGAGTTGATATTTCGCCTCATATACTGGTTGAGTTGTAATTGGGTCGAAGTAACATTTGTTTCGTTTCTTTACCATGCGTGAAGTCTGCCTTCGTCGTTATTTTTTGTGTTCAGTGTTTTTGCTTGCACAGGAATAAAAAATGATTTCTTTCTGAATTTTTACGTATCTATAAATGAGAATTTCACACAAAAATTTGAGATTATGTTTTCGTTTCAGTTCAACTCAATTTCAATCCAAAATGAACTCAACTCGACATCTCATGGTGGTCGAAATTTTATCTCAACTTCGATACAACTTTTATTCTTCTTCGATGGCTCTACAGGCCAATTCGAACCTTTGCCTCCATCAGCTTCTGCCTCCAGACGTCTCTCTGCTCCGCAGCTTGTCTCCAGTTTCTTGTGTTGAGCACTTTTGCTGCATCGGCGTTAACATTATCTTCCCACCTTAACCGTGGTTTGCCAACTGGTCTTTTGCCATCTGGTAGTAGATACAGGGCTTTTTTTTGATATCCTTGAGTTATCCATTCTTTGGACATGACCGGCCCAACGTAAACGTAGTAGTTTGGCATGGGGCGAAAGTTTATATTCTTTGTATAAGTCGTACAATTCGTGATTGTAGCGTATTCTCCATGCATTGTCTTCATTGATTGGGCGGTATATCCTTCGTAGAACCTTCCTCTCATATATATCCAACTTGTCTGCGGATTTCTGGGAGATACTCTATACTTCACATCGATACGTAGCTACTGAACGTATGATGGTTTTGTAGATTCTTATTTTTGTTTTTCTGTGGATGTCTCTGGATTTCATACTGGCAGTAGTGTTCGCGGCGTTTATTCTTCTTTGTACGTCTAACGTTTCATCGTTGTCTTCGCTGACTGTGGACCCCAGGTAGTTAAATTTGTTTACCCGTTCAAAGTTATATCCCCCCCCCCCCAGGTGGTATTGTGGTTTCTTCTTCTTCTTTCCACCCTTGACTGAATTAGAATCTTACTCTTCTCTGCGTTTATTTGCAGCCCTATATGTTTAGCTCCATCTTCTAATTCTGTGAATGTTTCGCTAAGATATGACAGTGATCTTGCAAGGCAGTTTATATCGTCGGCATATCCTGCCAACTGTTTGGATTTGTTAAGCAGGGTTGCGTTCGCATCAATGTTAGCCTTGCGAATTACTCCTTCTAGTCAGGGAGCCTTGCTTGACTGGGAAGGACTCCGTCAATTCTCCTTGTATTCTGACTGCACATCTTGTATTTTCCATTGTCAACTTTTCAACTTAGTCATAAACGTGGTAACTCTTGTGGCTACAATTTTTTTTGCTTGGGCTAAGCTTGCTACTAGACATTATCTCTCTTGTGACGAATGACATGACGCCTTTGTAGTATAAAAGTTTTATTCATACGCTGAAAACCGCTGCATAAAAATTAAATTTAAAAACAAAACCACTCATTTCTTTTAAATATTTTTAATTTTAATTAATTTAATCTTACATTCATACCACTTCTCTCAAATAGAGGTTTCTCCTTTTGAAAATTTCATTTTCAAATCACTTTTGTTTTTCTTTTTTTAAAGTAATACATTTGTTTTTTAATCACTAACTTAATATTTACGTAGTTTTTGGTTGTTGTTTCGTTTAATTTCATTTATTATTTTCCAAGTTTCTATAATGTATTATTATTATTTTTTATTATTATTATTACATCTTTCTTTTTTCTCTTATAGTGTTTTTATTGGTGAAGCTTAAAAATAGTGCTTTGATCTTTTATATCTTTCTGGGGGGACAAGTTTATTTATATCTTAAATATTTTTATTTTTAAATTATTAGCTCCTAATACTTAAATCACAAAATTTCACAACTATACTCATAATTTATTTTTTTATATTATTATTTATTTTCAAATCACATTCATTCATTTTTATTATTAAGTTCCTAAATGTTTTATTGGTTTGAGAGTTTATTATAGTATAAGCGCTAAAAAATAATGTTTGTTCTTATTTTTACTTTAAAAAAAAGAGCATGAATGATGAGTTAAAAGTGATTTTTGTCGACCAGTGGTTTTATTAATATTCTTTTTTATTTAGTTGTTTTTTTGTAAAGAACATTTAATACTGAAATTGTAAGAAGATTGACACAATTGCTCACTTAGTGCAATTGAACTCATGATAAAGGGCGATCTTACATCACTTGTTCTCTTGTTTATGATAAAATAAAAAATTTGTTTATATATTTAATTATTGCAGAGACGAAAAGAAGCCACCATATTTATGTACTTCATAAAAATAACGCTTATTTCTTCAAGAAAATCTTGCCTTGGCGCAGCTATACGTACGAAACTATAATATAAATGGTCCCATAGGAACTAAATATCAAATCTAAAAAAATAACTACTTTTGAAAAAGAGAAATTCATAGCATAAAATTATTATGTATGTAATAAATCTTTTAGAAGATAAGGAATCGATTGTCACTCTGTGAGTACCTTTAGGTGTAATTATTTTATAAATTTATTTGGTATACTATGAGCAGGGCCGGCTTTAGGTATTTTGGCGCCCCCTGTGCGAGATATTTTTATGTGGCCTTAACATTTTAGACATTTTTTTAGGTAAGGTAATCTACTGCAAAAATTATACAATAACCCGAGTTGAAATAAGAGATGGCCTTACAACGGACGAACACTAGCCGCTTGCAAGCACATACGGACTCACTACGCCAAACTTGAGCAAAAGATTTAAATGGCCGAGAACTGAGCTGTCTATGTCTATAAATCTCTTTTTTCTCTTTTCTTTTTTTTTATTTGCCAAACAAGGCATCAAATACTGGCGATCTACTGGCGACCTTCTTGTGGGTCTGACTGAGGTCGTTAACCAAAACACCCATCGTTTCAGTGAGTCTGGTCTGGTTGCTCTAGCTTTCGATACAGTATGGCATCCCGCTCTGTTGTCTAAACTCCAAGCTATTGGTATCGACTCATTTCTAAGGAACGTGATTGAGAGCTTTCTTTCTAGCCGTTCAATCAAAGTAGTATTGGATGGCGTCGAATCCAAACCTCATTCCATCTCGGCCGGCGTCCCCCAAGACTCGATTCTCTCACCTACCCTGATTCTTATATTTATTAATGATCTGCTCTCAACCCCCTCCAACCCACTTCAAAGTTTCGCCGATGACGGTACTCTGCGTTACTCCCACACCTTCGATAATATATGACAAGCACGTGCCAGGCCTTGTCCCTTAGACCGTGAACTCATGTCCAATTCTATTAACGGGGACATTGAACTCATTCTTGCTTAGGGCCTCAAGAATCGTGTCGAATCCAACGCAACCAAAATAAAGTACTGTCTTACCTCTACAAAAATCTGCACCACCCGTCCCTCTATCTCAGTGGGCAAAAGGAATGTAATGGCTGACCCATCTCTTAACATCCTAGGCGTTACCTTATCTTCAGATCTAATCACATATTCCAAATCGCCAAACAAGCTTACCAATGCCTGGGATTCCTCAAGAGATGCAAGTTCCTCCTTCAGTCAACTGCCCTGGCTACAATATACAAGTCCAACATTCGGCCCCGCCTTGAATACAACTCGTATATCTGGGCGGGCGCCCCAAAAACCACCTTGGCTTGGCTGGACAAGGTGCAAAATAGCGCCATCAAACTCATTGGCGATACCACCCTTTGCTTCTTCATCGACCCTTTAAGCCACCGTAGGAATGTAGCAGCCCTTACCAAATTTAACCGCTATTACCATAGCGACTGTTCCACTGAAATTAGAAACCTCCTACCTACACGGCAACTTTTTCCCGCAACACAAGACTAGCCAATTCGACTCACCCCCACACGCTACAGCTCTCCTCTTCGTACACATTACGTTTTAGTAGTTCGTTTATAAATAGAACAACTCGATTGTGGAACTGTCTTCCACAGTCAGTGTTCCCGAACTCATATAACATCTCAGAGTTCAAACGCAATGTTCATCGACATCTACTCACGCATCCTCCAGACCCCTAACCTATCCTTTCTCCACTATCCTTCAAATCAAGCTTACTACGAGAGACTGAACATGACTCGAACGTCATGACAAACTAGTAGTTCAAAGGGTAATTCCTAAGCTTGACTTTACCACATAAAAAAAAGGTACAAGCTACAAAGGGGCTTTATAGTTAATTTATATTGGTCAGCTTAAGTCTGCGGTTGATTCATTGTAATTGTGATGTGAAGAAGTGATTTTTTTTGTTGAGTAAGAAGCATATACAACATCTGTTGACAGGTTCGTTCTTTGCATATTCTGTGCAATGAGGGTATTCCTTAATCATTTTTGTATGCCTCGGGTCGAACTTCGCCATTGAACTTGATTCTATCGGACAGGAACTGTGTCCTAACGTTATCGTTTAGGACGTCCAAAGTAAAGCAAGAGATAAGCACTTTCCTCCAATGTGACAGCGGCATGAGTTCCAACTTCTTGAGTCTGTTCGTGTACAGCGATAAGCTGCAAAAATCGCGTGGGTTTCTCAAAGAGAAGAGGAGAAATTTCTTCTATGCTGATTCCAACCTACCGCTACTTAGTTGAAGTATAGGTTCCCAGATCGGGCACGCATATTCCAGGATTGGGCAGACAAGCGAACAGAAAAGAGTTTTTGTGACCCGAACGTTATTGAACTCTCCGGCTTCTTCTCTCTATAAAGCCAAGAAGTTTGCTGGCTATGTCAGCAATATTATTGTGGTTCAAGTTCAAATTTAATTTATTGCCTAGAACAATGCGTAGATCTACAACTTAATCGGTACGGTCTAAGGCCTGGTCGTTGGGATAATAATCCTGCAACAGTGTGTTTCTTTTGCAGAAGACGGTAATCACATGACATTTGCTGATGTTGAGTTGTAATTTATTGGTGGTAGACAAGACTTGCAACGCGTTAGCTTTGTTTGAAAGAAAGTTACGTCGTTCTAGGACCTTATGACATTATAAATTTTGAGGTCATCAGCATAGAAAAGATGCGTAGTACTGTCTAGTTTTTCCGGCAGGTCAGAGATATATATTGAATAAAAGCGGGCCTAGATGGCTACCCTGAGGGACCCCGGAAATTAATTCGTTTCCTTTTGACCTAAATCCTTGAAAGCTGACAACCTTAGGTCTGTTGTATGGTTTAATCCATTCAACGGCAGGACCTGATACTCCAAATTTTAGTAGTTTTTTATTTAAAATATGTTGATTAGGCCGATCAAAGGCTTTGCTGAAGCCAGTATGTACCGCATCTATTTGATGACTGTTCTTCATACCACAAAGTAGATCGGAGGTTAGAGTCATAACGTTCGACTAGTAGTCGATCGTCCCCTTCTGAAACCATGTTGCTATTCATTAAGACATGGATCGATTATAGGAGCAATCTTATCGTAATCAAGTTTCTCGAGAAGTTTTGCAATTGTTGATAACATGGCGATACCCTTGTAGTTTTTCACCGGATTCGCCCACCCCTAAAGCCGGTACTGACTATGAGATAAAATTAAAATCAAAACAGGTTTGAGAAATTTTACACCTAAAAGTAAAATGTTTTTGTTAAGTTAAATTTTTTTATATATGTATATATTTTTTTGTCTTTGTTAAAAACAACTTAGCTCAAAACTCTCTGATGCTTTGTTGCTGTTGTCTACGATAGAAAATCGAGTATAAAATTAGAAAAATGTAACTAAATATCTTCAGGATTACATATTTAAATCCTATATTGTTGTTTTGAGCTAATTTACTATAATTCCTATGCTTTTGCTATTAATGAATCTTTTTCACTAGCATTAAATTCTCTAGATTCTAAATTAGTACTATTTAGATTAAGAAGTGGTGTCTTTACGTCTACCTCTACATCTAAATCAATATTATCGATGCCATTATGTTTAGATGTTGATAGCTTCTCAACCTTATCTAAGCTATCGGTGAGAGTATTTAATAGTTGATTTGCGGTTTTTGGTGATCTTGGATCACTATCTGATATTATTGCTGGCTCACATTTATCTAAATTTAATGTTAGATTCAATTTATTATCACCATTTTGTTGTGTCTGTGTTTCCAATGTGATACCACCATTCTGTTCGGATTTTAAATTTACTTTTGGACTATCGGTGGGTTCTTCAACTTCATGTAGGGGTTCCATTGTACTAACTGTCGATAGCATTGGTGATGGGGGATTTTGACGTACTGTTTTGCCCTTGAAAGTAAATTTCAATATTAGATTTTGTAATTAAAAAACTAGTAGTTAGTAAATGATATATACTTGGAGATAGTATGTCATAAGTTGCCCTTTTCCTTTAACAGACACCAAACCTCGTTGTTCGAATGTATATCCAAAAGTTTGTAATATTTGGCATGTTTCTTCTGTAACCTAAAAACAATTAATACAAAAAACAATTAAACAAACTAATTAAATCTCATAATATTTCAAAAAACATACTTGAATAGCTCCAGCCTTTCCAGTACTTTCCATTCTAGATGCAACATTAACCGTATTACCCCAAATATCATAATGCGGCTTTCTAGCACCAATAACACCAGCTGTTATCGGTCCATGATTAATGCCCATTTTTAATACAAAATGGTTAAAAGATTGCTCATTAATACCATGAAGGGCTTTCTTAAGTTCTAGAGCGAATTCTACCAAAAGAGCTAAATGTGCCCATCTAACAATAATCGGATCATCTGGCTTGACTTGGCGTGATGGGTTTAAGCCACTGGCTGCCATATATGTTGATCCAATTGTTTTTATCTTAATTATATCTTGAAATTGGGGTAGTTCTAGTAGCTGTAAGTTAAATTAATATTAGTATTTTTGTTATTGATACACTAAAATCATCTTACCGCATCATAATCTGATATGACTTCATTTAAAAATCTTAAACATTCAAGACCTTGATTGTTGACAGTTTCTTCAGAGTAGAAATCTAGTTTTTTGTTAATATTATTAAAAATTTATTTATAACAATATTAAATGTTACTTACCCGTAAAGTTCGGCATACTAGCAAATAATACACCAACTTCGGCATAACTTTGTGAATATAGATCGTCATGTGAGCGTTTTTTATTCTTCATAAAATGCTCAGCAACATGGACTGGTAGGACGTTGTAGACTAGGGCTTCGTTGCGTCGACGCATATCACTAACCTTTTCTTTTTGTTCAGCTACTTCGGTTTTCCATTTAAATATTACTCGGTCTTCTTTGTCCATCTATTATTTTGTTAGTTTTTATTAGGAAAAATGTGTTTTAGAATGAAAGAATTATAATCTGTGAAAAGTTCTTACATGTCGTGCTAATAATGATAATGATAAGGCAACTACTATTAAAATTGTTGAAACGTTGAATCTCATTGGTAGGCCGCTAGAATATATTTAGAAATTTTATTAGAATAATAAAGTAGTTTATGAATTATATATGAAACTTTTGGTATATGAGTGATACGAGGTGTGGGAATTAAATAATAATGATAAGCACGGTTTAAACATTCC
This sequence comes from Thereva unica, assembly GCA_949987705.1. Lineage (NCBI taxonomy): Eukaryota > Metazoa > Arthropoda > Insecta > Diptera > Therevidae > Thereva > Thereva unica. The sequence continues at coordinate 13,326,919 of OX465285.1, forward strand.
TATGATCGTTGATGCTTCCTCTATTCTAACCTCGATTATCATGGCTGTACGCCACGTAGTACAATCGCCCTTTCAAGTCTATTATCGTATCACCGGAAAATCGCAAAGTGTTCAGATGAATCAACGAGTTAAGCTCTAGAAATTTGGTAAATCTCTCGTGATCTTGCTGAAGTCGTTTTAAAATTTAGCCTGAGATCTATCATAGCTTTCAAGTACCTTAGGGCGAGCTATGAGTGAAAGATCTGTCCCCATACCTTGATCCTTACGGAAACTGGTTTTATCCGATTGCACAGCTTCCTTCATCTATGGACTCAGCAAGACTCAGTTCACGGCTTCATGCCACGATTTAATCTACCAGATCTTATTGAAGCCATGTCCTACGATTACTACCCCCATTTGACGAGGGAACCCGATCGTGATTGCTCCTTTTTGAAAGGCGTACCCTCAACACATCATTATACATTGTGATTCAAAGGAGCGGGCTCAAAACGGATCCCTGCGGAACTTCGCATGTTGTTCTGTATGTCGTCGACCCATCTTCCGATTCACAATGAAGTGACCTACCTTCTTTCCTTTCTAGCTAAAATGCCAAATAACAGTTTTGGAGGGGGCCTATGTTTATCTGGCTATCCATCTGGACCCAACACGATCCGCTAGCACTGATACTCACATACCGTTAATTCAATAGCTTTTCTACAAATATTCTTTGAAGGGGTCCCGATTACTTTTTATGAGGCTTTTCAGCCAGGTCAGTATTTAGACCCCTGTGCTCGCACCCATTTTCGTATTTTGTAGCGTTTGACTAGTTTTGTTCATTTCACCCAAGATCTCATCTCAAAATACTGTGTACAAGCCAAGGAAACAATTTTATCGAAAGCGTGGGTGGGTGACACTCATGTTGGTACTTTTGGTTACGTACAGTTACCTTACCTTTCGGCATATTAGCTTCAGCCTTATATCGTATTACGGATACAAGGAAAGAATAGCACCGTTTCAATCGTTCGGATAAAACCCGAACACTTCGACGAGGGTGTCTTCCGCTAAGGCCGATACATGCCAACTCTGTAGGCCATACCATTTAAATAAGTTCAGCGATTTATCCAGCAAAATTAAACGAAACCACTAGATCCTGCTTCCGGCTATCGGAAAGCAGTGGCAAATAACATGAAGTGCAGAAACTCCCCGAGACAAGGCATGAAGTTGGATCGTGTGTTATACCAATCTTTCGTAGATCGTAACTTTAAAGTATAGTACCGGCAAACAAACAAGTTCTTTCTGCTGCTTCGTTACAATTTTTGGGCTAAATTGCAAGACTAAATGGGAAGAAACCGTTTGGATGTGGCCAAACTAGGAATGAACTTCTAGTGTTTGGTATGTTTTAGAAGAACTCGATCGCCACCCGAGCTTTCCTGACCAGCTGAAGGCTGCCTTAATAGCGAGTTCTGGACCAATTAAAACCGGATAATATGAACCGGGATTAAAACAAGGATAAGTTGATTGAAAAACTCACTTTAGCAAGGGCACATTGACAGTCCTAGACTATCTTAGATATAGTCTTATGGTGATTTACAAGCTCCGATTACTACTCGGATGTCAGAGCGGATATAAATGCAACCGTCAACCCTTTTGCATGACTTTTGAGCCATAAAAGCATTATTTCGGCCTGTTATGATCAACGTGATCCTTAAAAGGCTTCTAGCAGATGCTCAGCAGAGCTGGAATAGTGGAAATTACGGATCAGCGATTTACCCGTTTTTCTTCCAAAAAAGGTGACTTTGACGAAGCTCGATTCCCAAGGCATTGGCTATATACCGTATGTGTGTCGAAGGGTGGTCAGCATTCTACCGAGAATCTCCTCTCGGTTTTGTGAGTCTGTAGCTCCATTCTCGCCATGTCTCTAAAGTTTTAACACGTTCTGGCATCTGGCTCTGTTAGCCAACCTTTAATGCCAACTTAATTTTAAAGAACTAACTGATACAAATAAGAAATAGATTCTTATCTTGCTCATTGGCATCTACGAAATTCTGCATTTAGGTTGGTTTTTACGCTAAGCTAGCACGAATTGGGTATAAATTGTACCAAACTACTTTTAAACTCATGCCCGATGGTGTTATGTGGTCCATCATAAGACAGTCTATTGGTCTGGTTGATCTATGGTGATGTAGCAACCTTAACAAAAACTCTAAATTTTTGGAAAAAACGGGTCTTGATCAGATGCTCAGCGTCGCCTACACGCGTAAGGATTATGTGCAACGATCTTATTCATAAATCGACGATCTTGGAACAAATTGACGCGATCAGTCTTTCCGAATTCCTATACCCAGGAAACCAAACTCTTTTCTTTATCTATTCGCCTTTATCTTTGTTGACCACTTTATTTCATTTAATTATTTCTGTCCTCTGTCCTCTTTTTTAAACTAACTAACTTTTTTAAATTTTAGCTGAATGATCATGATCGACTTATTGGCACCCCTGAACTCTACTATAGTGGTAAAAAAGGTAACAGTTGAACGAAATGGATTTTGATAGCGTCAAAGGAATTGTAAACAACCTATGCTCTGAAAAAAATTCCGTTCGCATACGAATCTGAAAAAACTAACGAAACTATTGATATTTATCAACTAGCCTATGACGCATTAATCAGGAAGACACCACACCGTATGGAATAGATGATGATGATAATGAAAATAGTTTTGTCGTTCATGGAACATTAGTAAGGTAACTAATAGATAGATTTATGAACAGAAACGTTTAAGTGAAATGATTGCTTTAAGTTGATATTGGTTTTTTTTAGCCGTATTCACTTTTACTATAAAGCGCAGAACGTTAATCACCCAAACTTTTTACTTCAGCTCGATTTTGTTCCAACGCATCTCGTTATTTCACTATATAATTATCCTTTTCCCTATTTTAAGAAACTTAATGAAGGCGAAATCAAAATACATTTTGCAACTTTATAAAACCAAATCTTATTGACTACATAATTATGTTCATCAAAATGAAACACGTTCCTGAGCGGAATATATTAAAATACACCCCCTACACACAAAAAAAAGAAAAGAAGTTATTTTCAGCTAACAATTTTATACAATTGTAGGATTTTACAACAAGCGAACAATTCCTCCCCCTACCCCTAAGCAAATTTTTAGGAATTATCTTTAAAAAGTTTATTTCACTTCCACTCTCTGTTCAGTGTTCACCATAAATCCTATAAAGAAAAAAAAAACTTTTTAAAAGAAAAATTTCACATAATTTTTTGGAGAAAGAGGGTTGGAGCAGGTTCTTTTTTGTACGAAAAAGTTCCAATTTTAACCCCAAAGGAAGAAACAGAACTTTTTCTTAGTACACCCAGTCCCTTTTCGGCAATAATAAAGAGCACAGAATCCCCGAGATTTTTTTTTTTATAAATAAGCCAAATAATCAGAGATGGCCCCATTACGTGAGTCAACAGGCAGTCAATCCCCATATTTCGAAAACTTCAAACTCATCAAACTTTTTCAATATCCCTACCACTGGGGCTCACCCGCTGCTGCACTGGCATATCGACCCTTAAAGTTCTCTAGCGCAAATCTTTTTCCTTGAGTCCTTTTTCTTAACATTTTCTATACACACAAACACATACAAACACACACACACAGAAAATAAAAGTTTCCCCCGAAATATTATGGGAAGAAGTAAAATAAAATTTGCGAAGGAGGGGAAAAAGTTTTTCTTTAAAAAAAAAAAAATGATCCTTTCAGAAATGTTTATCAAAGTAAATCTAAAGAGTAAAGTCCTTGAAACTCTCTTACATGTTCCAAGCGAGTTGGTCCTCGTACGTGTATTGTTCCTCAAGGGCGAAAATGTTCAATAAGCAGTGAAGGACTGCAAATAGCCAAAGAGTAATGCAAACAGGGATTAGAGTTTTTTTTTTATTTAAACAAAATGATTGAAGCGCAACATTGAAAGGACTTACCTGTAATTAAAATCATTGAACAAATCTTGAAGATGTGCGTTAGCTGAGCAATCACAGCGATTGCGATTAGGGGTAGAACGGCGAAGTTGCTCATATATGATGGATAAAACTGGAAGTCTGCCGGTGGATCCAGGTATGTCATATTAGACGTTGTTAGTTGGGCCGTTGTTGCTGTAAGGTTTGACACTTTTTTCAAATTCTCAATCTCTCTTGAAGTCATGGTAGCAATGTAGTACTGCAAGTAGAGAGGAGAGTAGAGCAGCACGTAAGCAGGGGGTATTTCATTTTTTTTTTTTTCTGTCGTTCAAGGATATTTTTATGTAATGTCTAAGAAACTAAGGAATGTTGATTGCAAAAGGAAGTAAGGAATATATGGAGGGATATTAGGACGTGACTCGGGTGTATGAAGCAATCAGGTTGATGGGGAACACAGCTTGGGAGATGGCTTAAAGTGTGGTGGCACGTTTTGCACATTTAAAATTGCTGTGGGGGTTGGAAAATATCGAACTTATTCCAATGTTCTATAGTGCTGGTGTTGATATCGCTTCGTTAGAAAGAACGATATTAGATATGAAGTTTAAAGTGGTGTTTTGATAGTTGTAGCTTTTAGATTTTGTGACATTATATTAATATTTCTTCAATTTTCGAATTTATGCTAATATGTAATTTGTGAATCGATAACAAAATTATTATCACTGGTAATGAGCAAGACTGATATTAGACATTTAGCAAGACTACGACAAGACAGGACAAGGACAAGTCAACACTGAAAAATCAAGATAATAAAGCTTTTTGCCCATCGCTAAGTATTAAAAGTATTGCAGTGATGAACAACTTAGAATTGGAGCTCTGAATCAAAACGCAAAATTGTTTGGAGCAGAGTGATTTTTGAGTGCTTCAATAGTAAGTTCAAGGCGAGGGAAACATCCTCCGTGTTACGAACTGAGAGACTTTAGGCCAAAATGAGATTGATTTGACAATTTTGGCGGTGCGCACAGGTCGGTGGCGGCGGGCGGAAGAGGAAAAATATTCAATTTGTCAGCACTCAAAAATTACTCTGAATACCTAAAATTTTTTGGAGCGATTTTGGTCTGGGGTTCCAATTCTAAACATTTTCCTTTTCTTTATATGAGGTTAACTTGGAGGTGGCCACATACCCTGGCACGCCGGCAGCTATACTAAGGCACGGCTGCAAGTGGGTACCGCGTTTGCTCACTGTTGACCAAAAAACAACGTGTTGATGGTTCAGACCGCTGTTTGGAGCTGTTTATGCGAAATAAAAAAGATTTTTTCATGCGATGTGACAATGGACGAAACATGGATCCATTACTACACTCAAATCGGCAGTCAGCTGAGTAGACAGCAACCGTGGAATGCTGTCTAAAGTGACCAAAAAAAGCGCAAGTCGCCTGTGAAAGTTATAGCGTCTGTATTTTGCGCTTCGACTATGTATTTTGAAAAGGAAAAATGGATCAAAAGTGAGAAGAAAAAGACAAGGCATTGTGCCACAAGTCGATTGCATGGCAAAATTGCCCGAATTGCTGCCACATCCATCGACTTCTCCTATCGACCTGTTCTCAAGTCTCAAAAAGTGCTCATGAGAAAGAAATATAGCTCCAACTACCGATTCTTATGAAACTTTGCACACACACATAGACGACGTGACAATGCAATCTGACAATTTGTAAAAAAAATCAAGATGGCGGATGAATTTTGCAATTCTCTTTTGATTCTATTGAAAATCGGTACTGGAGGTTTTTAAGATCACAAATGACGATGGTGAATATTTTTGGAAAATTTGTTCTGAATTCATTGAAAATCGGTATCGGGACCACCAATGACGATTCTTTGGTCAAAATTTTAAAATGCGAAATGGCGCCGCCAATATGACGGTACGATTTTGGCAATTACAATTCGATTTCACTGAAATTGGTCGGAAATAATGAATTTATACGAAAAACGACCAACCGACCACCCAGACTACAGCTTAGAGAAAGAAGTGCCCATATGAGACTCTATCCTAAGTGGGATAGGTAGCAGGAAAATGCAATTAAACAGGAGCACGCGTTCCACATAACAGAACAAGCTGAGCCTATTCGATGAAGAAAAAGAAGTACCACACAAGTCAATGAACGAAAACCAGTTTCAATTGGCTCAACGGTCACGGTTTACGATGGTAAAACTAAATCAATTCAAACTCAGATACAGTGCCGACCCTAGCCCAAGCTCAGGGTAGAGCAAGATTATCTTTGGCTCTTTGGTCGACGCTTTCACATCACATAAATTTTATTTCCTTTTTTCGAGCACTGCCGAGGCAGCCTTTGCGATGGAGGTTAATCCGGACAAGCTTAATATTGGAATCGGATTATGCTGTCCCCCTTTTGTGAGCCTCTTTGCGCTAGGAATTGCCCCCTAATGATTTAGGTGCTGGTTTTAGGGTCAAGGTTAGTGATGTTATGGTGTGGGGGAGCCTCCTCCTACTACCAGCCCGCCAAATGCCATGGTTCCCATCCTGACACTCGAACAACTTACGTCTTCCGCTCCTAAAGCAGGCTGCTGTGAGACTTCAGTTGGTAACCTTGGAGGAGTTCTTGCTTCCTTGGTGATTGGAGCGGAAATGGTCGTGGTTACTCACGAGGTGCTGAGGGGACAGGGAAAGCTGGGCTGAATATGGGCTTTTATGCCGCTCTGATCCTAAGCTGTGCCCTACCAAACTTGTAGCCAGTTTGGCCTCCCGTCTGTTTCACTTCGTCAATAGACCTTTTAGTCCACAGAACAGGGCTTCTGTTATCCGATCATTCTGACTCGGCTTGCCATTTGGCAGAAGGTCGACTTTTGAGCCGTTCTAGGCGTTATTGTGGGTGCGTCGGACTCTTTTTCTGAAGGGTTTTCAGAATTGCTTTTCAAACCGTATGACTGGAGCCTTCATTCTTTCGCCGAGTTATTGTGGCCTAGAGAAAGTGCAGAGGATCTAACCCTCTTCTTATTAAGATAATTGATCTTCTCAAAGCGGCCTCTAAGTAAATCTTCTTCTAATTAAGAAGTGATTTCAGCGCGCTCAAGATTGAAATCAAATCACTACGTGCTTTAACGGGAGTAGCAGCACAGCTTATCAGCGGCAATTCACAATAAGCGGCAATTCAACAATTCATAGCATGCTAAAGTTTCCTGTACAGAAGGACGGTCGTATGGTGTCATATGAGATGCTCTGTATGATTGGTTTCCGTCTTGGACAACTCAAAAAAAACGACGAGTTCTTTGGAGGAATCAATGTATTACTGTCTGGAGATCTCTTGCAACTGCCTCCAATGAAACCCTCTGATACACCTATATTTAAACAGCTCTAACCTCGAGCGCCTTCAACCAACCACGCATCTCTGGCATTTATTCACGGTTTGTGGGCTGACTGAGAACATGCGTCAACAAGGAGACAATGCCTTCATTGATGTGTTAAATGCACTGCGAATTGTCGAACTCTGAGCATTTTAGTGTACTTATGGGAAGAGTTCTTCAAGATGCAGTTGGTCAGTTCGCCATCGATAAGGCGTTAAGAGGATATATCGCGTTTTTTTGTTAGTCCATCCTACGAACTTATTGATTGATTATGTACTTACGTATAAATGTACCTACTGTTTTTTTAAAAGTCGGTTTTTTATATAAACTCCTTACCATATCAAGACAATTAGTAAATCCAACTGCTATAATGATTAAAATTGCTGCGGATCTCCTCATTATAATGTTGTCATTGAACTTCACACTGGCCTTAATACATGTCTCATTGAATACCTAAAAATAGAAAGAAAAAAAATAAGTAAGAAAAATTTCTTCAAAAAAAAAAGACCTTAACTTCCTGTAAATCCTGTTAAAGAGATAACACCATGAAATAATAAGGAAATGAAATGAAAGTTACTTAACATCATAAAAAAAATCTTAGATAAGCTAAATTCCTTATCTCGTTTTCTCGCTACGGTCACATTGAAATCCATCAGCATAGCTTCAGGCTTCAGGGAATTTCTACCGCCAGAGGGGCAACGATTGAAAGGATATCGCCCATAAAATTGAACCATTGTCGCACAAAATGTAAAGAAAAAGGAAAAGAAAATGCAAATAAAAATGTAAAAAAGTTTCCTTTCTTCGAATTTTATGCGAGATAGTTTGTCTCTTGTGCTTTCCTTATAGTATATCTTTAGTCTAGGAGAAGACGTTATTATTGGGTTATTTATGATATCGATCTTCTTCGATCCTAGACGATTTCTTAGTACGTTTCGTTTTAATGGCTTCAAAAAAGTGTCCTTGAACAGTTTTCCTCTTGCAAGTTTTGCACTGTAATGGAGTTTTGATTGAAATTTCTAAATATAGAAAAAGGAACAAAATTTTTGTTATTGACGAGAAGAATTCGTTGAAGTAAGAAATCTGTAGTTCTTAGGAAATTTATTAAAATGTTTTGAAATAAAATTGCTCTCGCCAACGGCTGGTGGGGGGAGTTGATCCGAGATTTTAAATCCACAGGATTTCGTGGGGCACACTGGAGGACACTATAACAAAAAGCTGTCCACAGGGAGGAGTTTTACCCCCACTTCTGTGGTGCCTTGTTGTAGATGAACTTCCTGGAACTACTCAACGCCCGCAACTTCTTCGCCCAGGGTTACATTAAATTAAATTATTATGTACATTAAATTCAGAAGTTATATTTCGTGATTTAAAATACATCTAGAAACAAACTCGTAGTGCTTCAATTAGCAAATGCCCATTCTCGCCAGATTTCAAAAGGATACAAAATACAATTGAACAGGTATATTTAATTGAAGCGTATTACACCGTCGGGCATAACTATAGAGAATTAGAAATGTCCACGTTATCCGATTTTTTAACGCTCGGCGATATCTTCTTCTCGTGAATGCTGGACACTCCCATCTTCTTCTCGGCATCATAATCTCTTTAATAGGTTCCTGGGGAATTTTAATTCCTTCGTCTCCGTTGATTTTTAATTCCTTCGTCTTCGTTGATCTCGATCTACGCTTCGGGGAGCTAGACTTGGAGTCCTTAGTTCAGCTGGTGCGACTGCGTGAAACTGATCGTCGTTTGCTTCTAGAGCGTGTAGTCTTTTCAACTTTCCGGTGTACCTACTTTCGGTCACGAGAACGCGACCTTTTCGTGCAAAGATCTAGAACGACGAATACGAGAGTGTGAGGTGCTGCGAAGACGACCTGGATCTATGTCGCCTGTCTCTTGATCTGAACTTTTTGACCCTTACTTCGTGCGCACTTTCGGGATCCAGAACGCCTCGGTCTACATGGTGATCTGCGTTTTGATCTAGTTCTAGATCGTTTGGAGTTAGCTCGTGATCGAGATCGCCTACGGGATATTGATCGCTTTCGTGAGCAGCGAGATCGCGAGGATCGCATTCTTTCTATTGAAGGGGATCTTGATCTGGAGCGTCGTTTGTCCTTAGCCAGCACTCCAATCACTGGATCAATAGCAGCAGATATCATACTTTATGCTTTCTTAACTATCGACATCACGACACAGTACATCTCTTCCTAAAAGTACATCAAAACCAAGAAACTCATCGTATACAACAAACGCTTCAATATCGAATAACTGTTGATCCATTTCTATACCTATCTGAAACTTTTCTTTGCGAAGATAAACGCCGCCTCTTAATCCATAAATCTTGATGTTCTTTTCTTTACTGTTGCCTGATAATTCATTTCTTTTCCAGGATCTACAAAAGCTTCGTAAATTCTGCCTTTTATTTTGATAGATTTTACAATTATATGGGACGGTTTTAAGTTTCTTGCCGATGAATTTAGTTAACAATAACGTTCTGCACAGGCTGTTTTCTCGTAGCAAACAATAGCACTTTATCGCTGCATTTGTACGCAATTCTGAGCTGATCTACCCTTTCAATGAATTCACACGAGTTAAGAAATGCTGATTCAAAAGGACTGAAATCGGGAAGGATTTCAATAACATCAAGTACGCTAGAAAATGATGGTCTAGAATTATTCATTTCAGGAGGACCTTGTCCTATCGAGAGTGGCATCGTTGCATAAGGCGCAGTGTTTGACACAATTTGTGGGGTTATGTACCGTTGTAAGACTGGCACGGTTTGTGAGTATGCTGGTTGGTTGATCGAATATGTTGGAATATGCGTTACAATCGGCGTGTGAGCGTTGATGGTTAGATCGCTGTTAGGCTACGTTTAAATCGCTGTTAGACTACGTTTATACGTACACAGTATACGGGATTTTATCGAATAGATAAGGCTAGGCCCATGCATTCGTGAAATTTGTTTTCCCGTAAATTTGTCACTAAGATTCGATAAATCCGTTTAGTTTTATATTGCTCGTTCACTGTTCTTAAATCACTCACTTATTTCTTAAATCACTTCCTTATGTCGTTGAGTAATGTCAATATCTGGTGATATTTCTTTGGCGATTTGGAATACATGATCATTCTACCTCACAAACTATTTTTTAATGTAGTTCCGCAGCACAGAAATGTTTGGACCCACATACTATCATATATATCATGGATTTTCATAACTAGTGCCGGTGCACATCTAAGCTTTTGTTTGATAGCTATGAAGTATTGGTGAAGGTGTCGGAAGTCAAGATCATCGATCGGCGATCAAAACGATATTGATCATTTCGATCAATAGGGTTATATTATAATAGCTTTTGTAAACTTATCGGCTAAGCTCTACCTAAAGGAATCCGTTTAATATTTGTATAGCATTGTTTATATAAAGTTTTTTTAAATTTTTTATTGGAGGATTACGGATACTATTCTATTCAGTTAATAAAACAACAAAACTATACTTCAAACCGTTTCAAGAGGTTGTATTTTACAAGTAGAATTAGTTTTACCTCGTCGGGCTTTGTAAAGAATTATTTCAGTTTATTGTTGGGATAAATAGATAGAAAATGCCACATCCTTGATTTAGTTTAATGAAAAAGACTCACATATAAAAACTGAAACCAATTAGCAAATGATATCTACCTTTTCTCGTGTAACTTCTAGGAACTTTCCACTTAATTAGCGAGGCTCCTTTGTTTATGTATATTTTTACATTAATCAACCAACGTCATCTCTCTTAAAAACGCAACAAAAAAATAACAAAATTACCTAAACTATAAAAAAAGTACCTACTTGAGGTTGAAAATATGCAACTAAAAAACAAACCGCGAGCAATCAACCAACATTAATCACCACTCAAAAAGAAAGTTGAAGTGCTCTACTTGAAAAAAAAAAAATTACTAAAGGAAAGCGCTTAATTAGAAAAATGATTTTTAAAACTAGATAAAACTCACCCCTGGAAAACTTTCTGCCATAGAAACTAATACCAGAAGCATAACTAGAGCCAGCGGTGCCATGATAACCATGTAATGAAGATACATGCTGGAAAGAAAGTTTAAAGTTTTTAAATTAGTAGATATAACCACTTTTTCGTTCTTTTTTAGTATGGAAGAAAAGTAGCAGAACGTTGAAATATGGAGTTTTAAAGGTTGAAGGTATTAAAATAAAAATAAAATATGGGGAAAACTTGAAACAAGGTAGCAGCAGGTTAACAGCCTGTCTTAAAAACGTCTGACGAGGAGTGAACAATTTTATTTGTGAAAGGAATAAAGAAAAATACAAACGGATCCTAAAAAAAAATACATATTTTTTGAAGAAGGTTGTACCCGTAAACAGGATACACGTGCCATTCTATCTTGAAATTTTTATACACACACCCCTTTCTGTAAAGGGAGACTCTCTAACTTCTCAGGGACAATTTTAATCTACCATTTCGAAAGTAGGTTTTTTCCTTTCACAAAAAGACATTTCAGGAATTTAAAAAAAATCCTATGAGCGTACAAGGATCATCAATTTCTGCACTTATACGTTTTCAAAATAAATTTCCACATCCAAAATGGGTACAACACCTGAAAAAGGTGAATACTGTCACAAAGTTATATGAACTTAGCTTACTTAAGCGATACAGATACAACAACAGGCTTAAGCCAAAATTTCGTTAAACATTCCAAAACATTTTAATAATCTTAATAAAAGGGTTACCCTAAAAGTCAGGTACTACATAGGGGGTTAGCCACGTTTTTCTGAGGCTTCCTGCCAGACTCCTCAACTGAAGTGTGATATATACCCATATATATGAAAAAAAATCGTCCTTCATCCTTGAATTACCTTGAAGTTGCTCCCAACCCTTCCTTTTATGATATCTCTACCTTCTTCTCTCAAAATTTTTATCCTCTGAATTTTTACCATAAAAAACGCATGTTACCTACACACAAGGTGAAGGGCTTTCTCTTCCTTTCTTCAAAAAAAAAGTAAATTTTGTTTTTATATCGCCATGTTTATGTCAAATTGGAATGAAACAAAAAAAAAGGAGTTTTTAGACTGTTGTCGGCGGTGAGGGTGGTTCCTTTCGTGTTGCCTTCATATTAAAAGTGGTAGTGACATTTAGAATATTTGACTTTAATACTCCGGAGACGAATGGTGTTACTTTCTGCTGATTTATGGAATGTTTCGGGTCAATTTATGGATTGAAATTTTTTGTCATATTTATAGACTGTTTATGGAAATCTTTTTATAGATGGTTTAAGATTGATTTTGTATTAATATTGTAAAGTTTTCGTTGTTAAATTAAATTGGAGGGTATTGGATATTGTTGAAGTCACAAAACTACAAAAACTCTACTATAGATATGTCCACATTCAAAAAAGTTTTTCAGCATAAATTTCTGTCATGTACTATATTGAAAAATGCAGTGTTATATTCACTGGGGTTATGCTCACAAGACTTTCCACGAACAACCTCATGGGATAGTTATATGCTTCTGTAGTATGTCATAAATTTCGATGGGTTGACATGATTATTATTAACTGTATCATCTATCTTCTTTCTGATATCACGTTATAATTGAGTTTAAATCTCAATTTGGGAAAATTATCATAGATTTAAATTGTACCTTTTGAGATGACAATATAATCCTATAAAAGGTTTAAAAGCAAAAGAAAATTCTTGGGTTTAATATATTTTATTGAGGTTTTGAAATTGAAAAAATAAAACAATAAAATTAGAGATAAGTTAGCTTAATAGGTTTATAGGTTTAAAACTATATTTCTAATCAAGCTCAACGGTGTTGATCAGGTAAGGAGGCAAAGCGCTGCATGAACTACTATGCTGAAAATGGAGAAGGAAAAAACTCCCAAACAAAATGAGAGCAAAATATTATCTGCCCAATACACAAGGAAACTGACAAATTCATCAGTGCAAACTGTAGAGGCATATATCTGTTAAGAATAGTATATAAACTAATGATAAACATAATAAAATCTAGGCTGGAACCCTGTGCAGAAGTAGCAATTAGTGAATACTAAACTGGATTTACAAGAATAAGGTCAACAATGGACTAACTTTTTTCAATAAGGCGGGTCCTCCGAAAATATTAAGAATGACAATATTTTGTGTCAGATTGTTTTCGTCGATTTCAAGCAAGCATATGATAGCATCGATAGGAAAAAATTGGATGCGAAAATAGTAGACCCTAAACATTGGCTTTAAGGAGAATGAAGCTAATGAAAATGAAAATGTTCGACGTTAGGTCATTCAACTTTTTGAGCCATGAACGATCGCCTGAGAGGAGCAAATACAAAAATTAAAAATGGACTATTAACCACTATTATAGAATCGTTCCGTAATACTGACACCAATTTATCAACATCTCTCATGCCTGAAAAATGCCCCAAAAACTCACTCACTCACTCAGTTGCAACACCACTAAGGACGTATTCGCGATGGCAATATTGCTGAATTACCCCATAGAAAACGCAATCTACAGTATAGTGATGAACGACTCCGATGTGGGGCTTGGCGCAATTTTGCAGGAATTAAATAATAAGGTATGGGAACCTTTAGAATATTTAGTGGTGTTAATTCACTTTCGAGTTTCGAAATTAGCTTTTGTATGTCAAAAAGACATTGCTTCAAAAAGAACACAATTTTTCATTTTTTAAAAATTGATGCCGATGTGAAAAGAATGGAATAGAAACAGAATCGAGTTAAAATGGAGTTCCCGATAGGGTTGTGTAATCCCGAATTGCACGACTTGTTATAAATGTCAATACATGTCAAGCAAGCTACTGCGTTTACATCAGGCCTGGTCATGTTCAAAGAATGGATGACACTCAAGGATGCCGAAAAAGCCCTGAATTACCTACCAGATGGGAAACGATCACTTTGCAAACCACGGTCAAGGTAGGAAGATGTTTTTAAGGATGATGCAGCAAAAGTGCGCAACAAAATAAACTGGAGGCAAGCTACAGAGTAGAGAGACGTCTGGAGGATGAAGCTGAAGGAAGCTCAAAGTTCGAATTGGGATGTGGAGCTATTGAAGAAGAATATTAAGCTTAATTACCATTGTACAGCTTTAACAGGCGCAATACAGCCAGAACATCTAGAAAAATCTTATTAAGTTCTATATAGCAGGAATTACTATTTGCATATTGTTTTGGTAGAATTTATTCACTAACAATCCTTTTAGAATACGGGCAGGCAACCAATTTTTGGCAAAAATGTCGCCTAACCTGTCCTTGTGGTTTACATTATTTTTACAAGCCAGCCAAATGATAACAAAAGGCGTCTACCCTGAGCAGTAGAAACACTACAATAAATTGCCGAAAATTCTTTCGAAAATTGTCGAGTCTGTGCAATTACTTAGATATGTAGATGACGTGAACATCGTGGGAAGGGCGTTTTTGGCAGCAAAAGAAGCTTACGTCGAAAAGAGGTAGCAAAAGACATAGGCCTAAAAATCAATAAAGAATAAACGGAGGTGATGCAACAGTCCAGATATGGAAGATTTAGAACTGGAAGAAATATGACTATCGACGAACATAACCTAGAAGTAGTCAATAAAACAATCTACCTTTGGTCTAAGATTACAAAAAGAAATGACGAAAAACGAAGAGATGACTAGAGGCATCCTACTAGATAATAAAGACTTTCCTGCCCTAAAACAAATACTGTGCACATAAAAACGAAAATTTCACTCTACAAAACAGTAATACAACTAAGAACTGTGCTATAGATATGGAATCGTTACTCGATTCTTTACTTCTACGAGTAATTGGCTTTCGATTCTACTCATATCAGTACTCAATACTTTTGACCGAGTACTTTTACTCATATTATAACTTACTTTGCATTGTAGGCTTTACACATATGTATATACATATATAAATTTTTCTGCCTCAATTAAGGAGAGTTTAGGGACGTTTAAGACACTATTCTTAATTGAGGCAGAAAAATACATCCCGAACGTAAATTTGTATGCTTTTCTCTCTGCTGTACGAACGTGGATCCAGACAAAGAGAAATACATACAAATTTCTGTGCGGATAAAAGAGCTCCAGTTTGCGCTTGGGATGTAAACGGCTCTTTATAGGTTTAAATTTACATTATATATCCCATCCCGAGTAAAAATCAGACTCGCAGAGACACGGTAAGTCTGAATAAAAATGCGACTTTCATCCTAAAACAGGCACGGACACCATGAACGCTTGTATGGCTTCCATAACAAGGACAGTACGCCTGAGTAAAAAGGCTGCCCGCTACAGGCACGAACAGAATAGTCCAAACGAACGACGACGGTACGTTTACACTTTTCTATACTAAAGGGAACAAAATTCACGCTTTAAAAAATAAAGGGTGCCATTAAGCATATCTAGTAGACTGGTTCTCCTTCAATGGCGCAGGTGAAGCAGCGTTGGACGTTGGTTAGTACTTAGTTAGAGGACCTCTTGGTAAAACGACACTCGCGTTTAGAATGGCCAGTGACAACAAGTCAAATCATCATTTGATGATAGATTGAGAAGTAAGATTCTTAACTCCACTACAGGCAGCAAAAACTTCTGGTCCTTGGTAACTGCCATCAAGAAGAATTTTACTTCCTCCTCAACACCTCCTTTTATTCACAACAAGGAAGTGATAACAGAAAGCAAACCCAAGGCCGACCTATTAGCTTCTCTGTTCGCCGCAAATTCTTCTTTACCCGATGCTGCTATGTCACCCCCCACTCTCGAGAATACCACCCACTCAATGGACGGAGTTCACTTCAGGACTCGCGAGGTGTTTAGGTGTCTCAAGGAACTCGACGCCAACAAATCCACTGGTCCCGACAAAATCCCCCCTATGGTACTTAAAAAATGTGCCTCACCTTTGGCTAAACCTCTGAGCAAACTTTTTGCCCTGTCTTACTTCTCCGGAGTGTATCCCGACTCTTGGAAACTAGCTCATGTTCAGCCAATCCCAAAAAAAGGTGAAGCCAGCGACCCCTTAAACTACCGCCCAATAGCAATTACTTCTGTTCTCTCCAAAATCATGGAGACAATAATCAATAAAAGGCTGATGAAATATCTAGAATCCAACCAAATTATACACGACAGGCAATACGGCTTCAGATCTAAACGGTCTACTGGCGATCTGCTTGTGTGTTTAACCGAGCGTATCAACCAAAGCATTCACAGCTTTGGTGAGTCTAGCCTGGTTGCTCTAGATATATCAAAGGCTTTTGACAGAGTATGGCACCCAGCTCTGTTGAATAAACTCCAAGCTATTGGTATACACTTAGTTCTAAGGAACTGGATTAAGAGCTTTCTTTCATGCCGTTCAATCAAGGTAGTATTGGATGGCGTCGAATCCAACCCCCACGCCATTTCGGCCGGAGTTCCCCAGGGGTCAATTCTTTCACCCGCACTTTTTCTAATCTTCATTAATGATCTGCTCTCAATCCCCTCCAACCCACTTCACTGCTTCGCTGACGACGGTACTCTGAATTTCTCTTACTCCTTCGACAATATAAGACAAGCACGTGCCAGACCTTGTCTTTACCACCGTCAACTGATGTCGGCTTCGATCAACCGGGATATCGAATCGATTCTTCATTGGGGCGAAATGAACCGCGTCGAATTCAATGCCACAAAAACGAAGCACTGTCTGATCTCCAACAAAAATTGTACCGACCTTCCTCCTGTCTCGGTGGATGGAGAGAATCTAACGGCTGACTCAACTCTCAACATCCTAGGGGTAACTTTAACGGAGCATCTGCGATGGAACGATCACATATTCCAAATCGCCAAACAAGCCTCCCAATGCCTTGGATTTCTCAAGAGATGCAAGTTCCTCCTCCAGCCAGCTGATGTCGGCTTCGATCAACCGGGATATCGAATCGATTCTTCATTGGGGCGAAATGAACCGCGTCGAATTCAATGCCACAAAAACGAAGCACTGTCTGATCTCCAACAAAAATTGTACCGACCTTCCTCCTGTCTCGGTGGATGGAGAGAATCTAACGGCTGACTCAACTCTCAACATCCTAGGGGTAACTTTAACGGAGCATCTGCGATGGAACGATCACATATTCCAAATCGCCAAACAAGCCTCCCAATGCCTTGGATTTCTCAAGAGATGCAAGTTCCTCCTCCAGCCAGCCGCATTGGCTACAATATACAAATCCTACATTCGGCCGCGCCTCGAATACAACTCACATATCTGGGCAGGCGCCCCAAAAACCACCTTGGCTTGTCTCGACAAGGTGCAAAATCGTGCCCTCAAACTCATTGGTGATGGCCCCTTTCGCGCCTCCATAGACACCTTGAGCCACCGTAGGAATGTAGCAGCCCTCTCCATTCTTTATCGCTATTACCATGGCGACTGTTCCACCGAAATTCAGGACCTCCTGCCTGCACGGCAATACTTTTCCCGCAACACAAGACTAGCCCGCTCGGCTCACCCCCATACCCTACAGCCCCCTCGTTCACGCACAATACGGTTCAGAAGTTCGTTTATGAATAGAACAACTCGATTGTGGAATGATCTCCCGCAGTCGGTATTTCCGAACTCGTACAACATCTTAGAGTTCAAACGTGAGGTTCATCGTCATTTTCTTCTACACCCTCCAGACCCCCTCTAACCTTTCCTATTCTCCTCTATTCTTCAAACCAAGCTACTACTAGACATTGCACCATGAACTGAACGACATGACGGACTGGTAGTACAAAGGGTTACACCTAAGCTTGGTTTTTTCATATAAAAAAAAAAAAAAAAAAAAAAACATTCATATTTCTAACAGAGGCGTGCATACCTCTGGCGGGCGCATTTTTTGATTTTCTTGCATGTAACGGGAGCGTGAAACATTTGTTCACTATTCGTGCTTTTACTCGGGATGTAAGTTATGTTTTTGTAATCCGTCGCAACCAAAAATGGAGTAATGCACAACCTAAGGCAGTCGCTCAAATATCAAAAAAGTACTCATCGAATCTCAAGAAATCGAGTACTTTTGAACTCATTGAGTAATTTTCTTTAGATTTATACTACCTCGCTTAACTCGCAGGAAGTAAAATGATTTTATAGTTTAAAGCGAGATTTAAGGATGCATGAGTAGGAGGCTGTGAGCCTCGTGTGTGACTTGTTGGATGTTTTATAAGTTTTTTTTAAAGCAACCGGATGAAACAGAAATTCGACCTTCAGGCGTAGCGGGACACAGCCTCGGCGGAGTGTTAGGGCTCCTGAAATAAGCGAGCCTTGCTAACCATGCGACAAAGGCTGTGACCGCGGCAGTATTCGACTACCAGTTGTACAAGGAGATAATATCTCATCATCATATTATGTCGTCCGTTAAGTGCAGGCCCGACCTAACCCGAACTTTAGTACCTTATTATTACCCGGTTAAGTCAACGAGTTGCTTTGTTAGGGATAACCTGCTAGTGATATATTTCAAAGATAAGCAAAGCGAGAAAGGAAATGGCTTTCTTCTAAACAAATCCATATAGTCTTTTAAATTAGAGCCCGTAAATTTACTTTCAAAGATTTCGATCATCCTAATAAATAATGTTTTAAATAGTGACTTTCATTCTAAATTATTTTATGCTCGATTTATGAGCCTATAAAAATTTAAAGAAAGTAAACAGCGTTCGTTCCACGCGACTAACATTAAATTTGTTACCCAGATTTCATCGAAAGTGATTAATACTTTTAAGAGATTTAGTCATAGAGTTATGTCTAAAATAAAAAAAATCATAAATTAAAAAAAATGAATTCATAAAAATGTTTATTGTGTGAACTCACTTCGGTACTATTATTGCAGCATAAATAAAATCGATTAGCTGCACAAATAGCCCTGCTAATAGTGGTACCG
Organism: Thereva unica; assembly: GCA_949987705.1. Lineage (NCBI taxonomy): Eukaryota > Metazoa > Arthropoda > Insecta > Diptera > Therevidae > Thereva > Thereva unica. The sequence continues at coordinate 13,346,075 of OX465285.1, forward strand.
ATGAAAATGGCTCACGATGTGCCGCATATGCTGTTTCCAATTCCTCATTCTTAAATACCAGAAATATTGTTGTATCCTTGGATAAGTCACTGCAAAGACATATTTATAAAATAAAATGAGCATAAAAGTTGGCGTTAATTAATTAAATTATAATCTACAAACCCATGTCCATCACGAGCAACTAACTCCTTCCGCAATCGCTGCTTGAAATCCTCTTCCTTTTCCTTATCAGCAGTAATGTTAAAATCCTCCTCGGCCTGCAAAATTTATGTACAGGAAAAAGAGGATAAATTTAAAACTTGCATATAGTGACGAATCACATACAGTGTGTATTTATACTACATGCATACAAAACAAAAATAAAACAACCACTCTAAAAAACTAGGAGATATACTCTTCCTGGAGCTCCACTTCTCCCCCCCCCCATCCCCTTTTCATTCCCTGTAGATATTGTTTGTGTATGATATTAAATGTGTATATGTGGTAGTAAAAAGCAGATGGTACAAGGATTTTGTGAGATATTTTTTCCTTGATCGACTTGAATTAATGGATCTTGGGGAAATTTTCTTTTCGCACATTGTGCAGAAAATTTGTGTCTGTGTTCAAAGACAGAGCAGCAAAAAAGGGGGAAGAAACAAAAGGCACGTGTTTAGTATTGAGGATAACATTCAAATAGAATAATGGAATATCCTTCAATATTTTCCTACTTGAGCAAGGAATGTGTGATATAGGAGTATGTATCAGATATTTCATGCACGAAACAGGAAAATCAAGGAAGAATGTAACGTAGGATGGTTTTTGCATCTCATCGTTGATTCTATAGTCCACCCATCTTTTGGATGTTGAGTGTTGATGGACTTGAATTTATAGCTTTCATTTTCTGTTGGTAATCAGGAATTTCTGGAATGGGATGATGTTATTGAAAGTATTGTTATTTTTGTTGGAGGATTGATAGACGCTGTTACTGGGTCGGCTTTAGGTATTTTGGCGCCCCGTGCGAGATGTTTTTATTCGGCTTTAACTTTTCAGACATTTCTTTTAGGTAGATTACCTATGTTATTATGTACAAATTATACAATAACGCGAGTAGAAATAAAAGATGGCCTTACAACGGGCGAACACTGGCACATATGGCCTCATGACGGCCAAACATGACCGAAAGCTTAAATTACCGAGAACTGAGCTTTTCAGACGGGCAAACTTAAACCAAAACAAGAATCTGCACCAAACGTGCAACATGCGTGTTGAATGTGCGTCTTTTGGATTGTTATACTTAAAGTACTATCGATGCACAAGAGAAACAAGATCACCAGTTGTCGGTTTGTTTTTCGGGAAGCGTGTAGTCAACAGAGGTACTCCGCAAGGAGGAGTACTTTCTCCACTTCTATGGGTCGCGACTGTGAACCTGCTGCTGCGACGCTTGGAGGTAGTGGGACACCACGTACTGGCGTATGCGGATGACATTGCTACCATCATAAAAGGAAAATTTCCTCAAGTCCTCTGTGATCTCAAGGAGCCGGCGTTACTAACTCTTTCAAACTGGGGTGATACTCGCGGACTTAACGTTAACCCAGAAAAAACAGAGTTATCCCTCTTCACGAGTAGGTATATAACTCCACCCCTAACTCCTCCCCGGCTTAACAATGTTAGGCTAAACAGTGCCAAATATCTGGGAGTGACCCTGGACGGGTGAAATACGGAAGAGCGCATTAAGAAAGAGAACATAGCGCTTTTCGCTTGCAAAAAATCCATAAGGAAGAAATGGGGCTTCTCCCCTAACAAAGTACGATGGATCTAAACAGCGATTGTCCGTCCAATACTCCTATATGGGGTCTTAGTATGGTGGCCAACCTTGAATAGCTCCACTGTGCTAAACAAACTACAGATGCCCTAAACGTTATGTTATAGCTCCCTCCCTTGAATCTTGTGGCAAGAGAAAAAGCGACTCGCAGCTCTCAGAATAAAAGAATCTGTATCTTTGATCGGAATCAGGGTGAGGCACTTTTAGGTGCTAGACTTTGGCAACATTCACACAGAAACCGATTTTCGCATATCCGAGCTCACCTTTACTACGAGGTCTAAATCCCTTCACGTCGTGAATGGAGTAATAGACCACATAGTAGTCAGGATGCCATAAACTTCTTCACTGATGGCTCCAATCTCGAGGGTCGAGTGGGAGGAGGAGTCTTCTCGCTGGAACTTGGGATTGAAGACTCTTTGCGACTACCCGATCACTGCAGTGTATACCAAGCGGAGGTTTTAGCCATACATGAGACTGTTGTGCAAATGAACCAGCAAGGCGACAGGAACCGAACTGTCTACATTTTCTCAAATAGTTACTCTCTTGCACTAACAGCTTCAGAACTATCTCTGAATGCCGCAGTTCTCTTAACGAGTTGGCTCAGCAGTTTATGACCCTCCTCATATGGTTGCCCGGCCACCGAAATATAAAGGGAAACTTTAAAGCTGACAAACTGGCTAGGAAAGGCATGATCGCCACTCTCCTTCCTGGCAAGGAAAGTGTTGATATGCCTTGGGCCACCTTTAAACTCCAAAATGACTTGGCCCTCCTACGATCTCAGGCGGACCACTTCACTGCTGAGCCTCGGTATACGAAACTTCTCAGTAACAGTGGGAGTGCTGACCGGACACTGTTTGATAGGGATGCATGCGGCCTGCTTAGCTCTCGAAACTTACGATTTCTGCAGAAGTTGCAACACCTTCTCTGTCACTGCCCAGCCGTAAGCAGAAGGAGACATCACTATTGGTGAATCCTTTCTAAGCAGGCTTGCGGGAATCCCGAAGTTTGGGATCGCGCAACTAAAAAGATTCATTAGGTCCTCGAGGTGGTTCGGCGAACACTTTAGGAAACGTACTGTATCTTATGCTAGCCACGCGTCGTGACTTGTGCTTTGCAGTGGGTTAACTGAGCCGATTCCAAGAAGGGGCCGAAGAGCGCGGGGATATGAAAGGAAAAGTGCACACGCACTTACGCTTTGGAGGGGGGGGGGGGTCCACACCCTAAATATTTCAAGTACACCCGTTGGAGGACTATCTCGGTAGTTGGCGCCGAAGGAATGTTCGTGAGGGGCCTCACTAAAGCAAAAAGAGCAAATCGGCAAACTGAACTTTAAAAGAATATCAGTTCGCAAACAATTTTCACATATTCAATTGAGGATAAAGAAACCTCAGTTCGCCCAACTAGTCTCGAACTGAAGATGAAGGTGAAAGCTCGTTCAAAAGAGAATAATCAACTCGGGTAGTAGTAGAATGCCATGGCAGCGCGCTTTTGCATTTCTGAGTTCTGGCGACAATTTCAAGCAAGAACTGAACATGAACTGGACTTGGGCGCATCTAAAAACAATATTAAGATACTTGAAGGCAACTACGGATTAGAAACTGGTTTTTCAAACATTCAGAACAGGGTCCTATAAAAGGATTTGTTGATGCAGGCTGGGCCAACGACACAGATGACAGAAAATCGACCTCAGGTTTCCTGTTTCAAGTATATGGTAATCCAGTGATGTGGTGCAGTAAAAAACACGGTCTTGTCTCGACATCTACAACAGAAGCTTCCTAGAAAATCCTCAACCATGCCTTTAAACATAAAATCCAATTCAACCAACTTTTTAAATCAGATCCAAAATTAAATTATTGATTACCTCCATAGTTACCAAAAATAGAAAACATACAAACAACCACAAAAAATTCTTACCTTTGAATCGTCATCAGGAACAATTTCTGTAGAATCTACTTCAGTGTCACCATCAGCCCCACCGTCGCTCCTTGAACTTGCATTCGCTGCCGTTCCATTTTTCTTTTTATCTCCTTCTGCGACGAACTGCAACGATAAAAAGTAAAAGGAAACAATTGAGAATCGAAAAAACTTGTCGATGCATCAAAGCTGCAACTACATATATAAAAAAATCACTGCACGGAGTTATTTTGCTCCAGACGAGTGGATCCGAGTAGAAGAGTAGTTGTGTGGTGCCACCGAAGTAGTTGCTGCTTCCTTATTACATTCTCCAATGGTATTTCTTTTCTTCGATTGCAATTCTGTAATCCCCCCCCCTTTTCCATTTTATGTCCTGCACTTGGTTGAATGCCAAGCTCAAGGAACTTGTCGTTATGTGAAAACTTTAAGAGGAATCCCAACTGAGGTTGCTCACGTCTGGACTTTGAGGTAGTAGTACAAAAAAAATGGCGGTTTACAATTGGATACTTAAAATATCGTTCGTTACCTTTGGGAGAATTGCTTAGTTTCTATTATTGAACACTCAAAGTCAAGAATTATATCCTTCGAGATTGATGAAACAAATTATTATTCCATCAAGGATTTTTTATTGGATTTATTGATAGATGGAAGACAGCAGTTAATCGAATATTAAAGGAAGGATTTCCGCAGGACGAACAGTCTATAGTGAATCATAAAAAGGAAGAAGTTTTATGTCGAGATTATTCGTGTGAAAACAACATAATTTATTGATTCGGTTTTTTCATAGCTCAACTGGAGATTAAGGTACACGTTGTGACTGGAATTTTTTATTTTTAGAAGTTATTTTTGAATCTTTTTCAGGATTTCATTTTAGGGAAATAAATTTTAGATCGTTCTCGAAAGTATTTTTGTTTCCATTTTATTCAATAAAAAGCTTATAGTTGAATTTTTCAGTATGATGATTTTATTTATAGGTTTTTGGTTGGGACATACATATATAGAATTGGGATGCTGAATCGATTAAAGATTTATGTGCATTCTAAATGTCACGGAGAATCCATTTACACTATGTTTCCTATAAGAATGAAGGCTCATTGAGTGTGAGACACATAGAATACGGAGTACTCAACTTCAATAGTAGTTGCACCGCACATAAAAAGGAAAAATCTTCATTACACAGAGTCCAAGATAAGTACAGAAACTAATTTTGCAGTTCAAATAAAAAGTTGGAAGAATTGAAGCATCATAGAGCTGAAAAATAGTAGTCTAAAGGTTAAAGAACACGATGTAGTAGCTACACTACAACAAAATAACAATAATACTAGTGCCGATCATAAAACAACACAGCGCGGGGGTGTAAAACTGCCAGATATCAAGCTACCATCTATGACGAATATGAAAAATGAATAAGTTTGGAAATCTCTTTTCAGATATTGTTCACATCAGTACTGTGCTATGTACAAGTGGTGGAAAGGCTCATTCCCATGTCTCATCGCTTCCAGTAGTAGCAGAAAATTATAGTACATCTTAGAAAATTCTGCTAGATAAGTACGACAACAACGTTAAGGTAATGAAGCAATAATCTTCGATCTCGAAAAAACCAAAGAAAGCTCAGCGTATTCTTTTCAAAAAATGATAGATGAATTTTGGAAAAATTATCGGGCTCTTATAGCTGTTAAGCAGCAGACCCATGAATAGGATCTTTTTCTGACATATCACCTCTATCGTAAGCTACACATTATGTCGCTGAACGAAATCGGGAAAGCAGGACCACACGACAAAATTCAATCGGATCAGGATTTCGTATGGAGATTTAGTGAGTCAGAGAACCAATTAGAACTTATGAATTGGCTACTGTAACCTACGGAACCGCAAGCGCTGCTTTTTAGCAATCCGAACGTTGAAGCAGGTTGCACTGGACGAAGCACATGATTACCCCGAAGCATCTAGAAAGGTAATCTCCGATTTTTATGTCGACGACTAGCTGTCGAACTTCGCATCTTCACTGGAACATGTCATAAAATTGGGGTGAATTCAAAAACTCAACACTGCAGAGTTCAGCAATTAAAAGTCTGTAGTTGAATTCTGCAGTGTTGCAGCAGTGTTGAATTTTTGAATTCACCCTTGAACAAGGACATAACAAGTTTAATATCAAGAGGTTGCTTAGAACTTCGGAAATGGGCGTCTAACCATCTCGACATTGAAGGTGTCAAAGTTAAAAAACTGTATCAAGTTAAAACACTCGAAATCAGCTGGAAACCTCAGGAAGACATCATAGTCCCCTTTCACAAAGAAAGCATCAACTTTCACAACGTGTCATCAAAACGATCTATTCTTTCATCAATATCCTCGCTGTACGACCCCATCGGCTCCTACGCCCAGTAATTCTAACTGCAAAAACGTTTATCCAACATTATGGCTTCAAAAAATCACTTCCTCCAGCAACATAAAATTTAATAGGATTTTCCTGTGGGCGGCTTCCGAAAGTACGCTGTACCGCATCATATCTACTTCCACAAGATTCGTCACAATTGTTCAAATTAGCGCAAATTCAGGAAGTAACAGCAAGTGCAGATTGGCATTATGTTTCATCTAGTAATAACCCCGCTGATGTAGTCTTCCGAGGGCTATTTCCGAAGCAGCTGAGATCGTGTGAATTATGGTAGAACGGTCCAAAATTCTGAAACAATGATGAATTAACATGGCCTTGACCTTTAAATGAAAATGAAATCCCAGATTTACGCAGAGTCGCAGTATCTAACATCGCTTTGGCGTTACCGAACGGTTTTTTTTTTCGAGCAGTTCTTGGTTTAGCTATTTGGCTCAGATATTTTGATAATCTTAGATGCTCAACATGGAAGCGACACTTCGACGATATTGATGTAACAGAATTCTCCAAGGCAACAAAAAGGCTTTTATATCTCGCTCGATAGGAAATGTTTCAGGAAGACCTCCAAGAAACCAAACAGGGTAACATACGACATATTAAACTTCGAAGGTAATCTTGGGTAACGGTACGAAGACATCAAAAACCTGCATCTAGGACCACAAGCTCTCCTGAATCAACTCAGACAACGGTTTTGGTTCATCTTGCGCTGAAAGCACACAGTACGCCAGTGCATCGCCTGTTTCCCCATAAGTCAATCACTATGGAACAACTAATGGGAGATTAACCGAGGCTTCGCGTTCAACCCGCAAGTGCCTTTATAGGCGCCGACTACTGCGGACCAATGTTCTTTACCTTGAAGTTAAGAGGAAAAGCCCATAATAAAAACATAGGTGAAATATTCGTGTGTTTTATCACTAAAGCTGTTCATATGGATTTATCCACAGAAAGCTTTCTAGCAGCTCTTTGATGGTTCGTCGCCAGGAGTGGACATCCAACCCATCTATTCTGTGATGATCCTACTAACTTTATACGGGCCCGAAATCAACTTTCTGAATTTGACCGCTTGTTAAAATCAGAGAAACACCTTAACCAAGTATAGAGATTTTGCGCATTCATTCCATCCAGATCTTCCCATCACAGTGGGATTTGGGAAGCATTTGGTGGATCCAAATTTGTCACATTTGAACTGCAATCGGCTCTAACGGTAGCACCACGTTTACCAGCTGGCATAGCACTTATAGCGCATAGTTCACAGACGTACACACTACATAAGGAATATACGTTACCGCAGCCTCCGCCCAGCGGGAAATAGAGAGCATTAGGAGCCTGTGGATATGTGAATAAGCTTCGGTTGTCGAAAAGCTTTTGTTTTGTTCGCTTTTTGCAATTGTTTGCAATTGTCTTTTTCCAAGCGGTCACCGTGCTAAGTACCAACCACATCCCTTACTCCTTAGCTTCTGTAATCGAACGAGAACTCGTCTACTTAGTATCCTAGTGGCCCGATTTATGCTCATTTAGATATTTGCCAGTTTTGCTCGTTTTATAAAGCTTCTGAAAACCTTAGTAATGCTTCCTTGGGAACAAATTTGCAGCGCTCAAAATAAGCTCCCCTGAGCAGCGCACCCAATTTGATATAAAGTTCACATATACGACGCCGGCAGGCCGTGGCCTTAAGATTTTTCGCCTGCATTCTTGGAAAACTGACAAAGCTCTTGTGTCTGTGGATAGTTATTGTCAGTCCGGGCCTGAAGATCTGAATTTCTAATCAGTCTGAAGTTTTCGTTAAGGCCATAGAGATTTTTTCACTAGAATGAAGAACCTGCAACGCTAAACTGTCGTCTTCGCCTGTGTGCATGTAGGGAATCCTGAGACCATCTGTAGTCAACGTCAGGCGGATGTATCAATAACAGTGCATCATAACAGCAGGCAGACTGAGTGGCCTTGATCAGGGCGTACCTGCCGACCTGGTCTGAAAGGTAACGGCCTGCCAGCGGCCTGTATGTGAATGGGGCCTTAAAATTGCTTTGTGAAAAGATTTTACTACACAAATAATACATAAGAAATAATTATTCAACAATATCTAGATTTCCTCAAGCATCTATTACAGTGCGAAATTATTTCATTGAAACTCCTTAAAACTTTTTCCGCGAAATGAAAATGGAAATGAAAATGAAAATAAACAAGAAAAACTAACAAAAGTAGGAAAGAAGGATCAAATATTTTGATTGGAACTTAAGTAAAACACAACACCTAGAAAATATTCAATTTTCCTCTACCTCTACATTTTCGCTCCCTCTACTTTTTCACTAAAAAGGATTAAAGTAAAAATAAACACAGAATCAGGATAAAGACATTTTCAATTGTTTTTTGAAAATCTGTGAAAAAGAAGAAAATCCCAGCTATATACACCCCCAGCCATCATAACTTTTAAAGGGTTTTAATTGATGATAATTTAAATGAGGGTAGGAAACCAGAGTCGTCGAATCCTCCCCCCGAACTCTTAACAATTAAAATTCAAGCATTTCCAGATAATCACATCATGCCACCCGCGAGATTTTCTGTCGCTTTGCTCTCTTATCCTTTTTGGGTATTGTTTTGAAAACATCCGCAATCTGATAATTCCCTAGTGGTATCCCCCCCTCCATCCCCTATCCCCACTCTTCTCTGTACATTTTCCACAGACACTCTCCATTAAGTAAATACCCGAGAATACGAATGGAACGAAAGTCTAATTTCCATACACCGCACCGCGCTATTATGTTGGAGTCCTTTTCGTCCTCTTCTGCTCCTCCTGGATTTCGGATCCTTCCCGAAAACCAGTGGTGCTCTCATTAGTTGCCAATTCTATTCTATATAATAAAATATTCCCGGGGAAATTTTCATTTTGTGTACGATTACATGAGTATAGGAGTGTTAAAACCAGGTGGATACTTACTGGCTGCACGACTTTTGTTATGAAGTATGTCTTTAGTCCTGCTATCCTTAGAGCCTCTTCTCTCTTCTCTCCATAGGCCGGTTCAACTTCAAATTCTCCTTTTAGGAAGCCCAAGGTTTTCTCTGAGATGTGAACTTTCCTGTTTCGGAGATAATATAAAAAAAAGTCCTGTTTTAAGTGAATCCTCCTAAAAGTCCTCTTCTAGAAAAAAGGATTTTTTATTTTTTTATTTATATTTTTTTATAAAAAAAAATAAACTTCGTGCAGAAATCTTAAGGATACCGGACAGGATTAAGGGATTTTGTCCCGGGGATGATTAATTGTGCTTGGTTCATGGATTGTGTGGTTAAGGACCGTTTTTCAAGGATTATTTTTGTTAAAAAAAAAAAACAATTTTTTTTGTACATATAAATTTACTTCCAAGGAAGGTCAGGTTTCTCCCAGGAGGCAGGCAACAAAAGGAAACTCGGTGATAACAGAATTCTTAATTAAAAATTCCCAGTGGTCAGGATAATTGACTTTTTATGTTTTTCCTGGAAAGGATAATGAGGAAATTCTTTAATTAGAGGATTGGAGGAGGAAGGATTTTATTTATAAATTTTCCCCCCTCAGTTATATTTTTGTTATGATCCTCGGTGTTTTTGTGCTTTTATTTTAAATTTAGCAATCTTGGCGTGGCGTTTTTTTTTCGCGGGAAGTTTGGTTGAAAAATGATTTTAGTTCTGACTTCAAGGGTATTTAAGAAATTACTTTTGAAATGGGTTATTTTCTTTTGAATGGGATATAAATAAATGTTGCCTGATTTGTGTAAGGTTTTTTAAAGTGTGTGTGTGTGTGTGTGTGACTGGAATGAGATTTTAAATTTGTTTATTGAACATTTTCATCTATTTTAGGTCCTTGAAGTTGCTTGCATGAAGAAAATGTGAAAATCATCCTTGTCAAATTAAATTGGAATATTAAAGAAGTTTTGATTAAACTCTGGTGAAATCTGGTGACTTTTATGTTAATACAAGCAAAAATAAGGAATTCTTTTCTTTTTAGTTATTTTGATATGAAAGACGAGTCTCTCTGGTTGCCCAATAAATAACAAAAATAAGCTTAACGGGGGTCCTCATGAGTTGAACCCGAAAAATATGATAGATCGAAGTAACATCTGTAAAGCGCTGCTGATCGACCTGAATCGACCAATTTCTGAAACCTTTCTAAAAAATTAGTCACATATGACAATCGAAAGCGTCAAAGATCGTTCAGAAAAGATGCTGAGTCGTCATAATCGTTTACCTACGAAGCTAAAAAATTGAACTAAAATGGCCAAAAATGAATAATAGAAAAGGTGTTGTCTTCCATCACGGCAACGTTCGATCTCATATTTCTTTAATGTCCCGTCAAAAATTGAGAGAGTTTCGTTAAAAAGTCTTGATGTATCCATCGTATAATCAAGCCATATCACGTCCCAGAATTCCCTCATTGGAATCAAACTGGCTTCAAAAGAATCCTATGGAAAATACTTAATTTGGGTTTTCAACGAGAAATCACAACAGTTCTTCACCGATGGGAACTCTACTACAATCAAATAAGGTACGTCAAAAAATCTTATGTGAGCTTAATACTTTCAGAGATAGATTTTACGTTCACTCGCCTGCTCTTGGCTAAAACATTTATGAGGAGGTCGAATTCACTCATACCAAAGTCAATGATTTTCACATTGGCATTGGAGGGAGCACACTTTAGATTTTTTTAATTGATAACACTTTTTTAAATCCATAGTCTTAAATTATTAAACAATATTGATTTTCTATTCTTCTTCTTCTCCCAATGACGCTACAGACCAACTCGACCTTTGCCCACTTCTAATCTTTTCCTCCAGTCGTCTCGATTTTGAGGTGACGTTCTTCAATTCGATATGTGGAGAAGTGTCTCCGTACCTTCTACAACCGTATCCGTCCTTCTCCTCGCCCTTTTTTCTTCGATGATAGAAAACTCGCCAAAACATAAGAAAACCTCAAAATTGCTATTTCCATGCGCAGTGAGATTCCCAGGTCCCCATCCACTAGATATAAATCGTATACTGTACTTTAGCTGTTTCCTTAGCCTATTCTACTATCTAACTTAACTCTAGGAGATCTATCTAGGCAAAGGGCAGCAGAGGCAAATCTGTCTCGGGTAACCCCCGTCCAGGCGACGGGTTTTCAAGGTCCCGAGTAACAGCAATGCCTCGAGTTCATCGCAGCTCGCACCCCTAACATATATAAGCTAATTAACTTACAAACTATCTCAAAACTAACAACTATCTGGGCGGAATGTAGCGGAGTCACTGCCTCGGATGAACGCCGTCCAGACATGATTTTCCACGGACTCGAGTTGGAGAAAATAACAAAAAATTCGTGAAAGCTCGCACCATTAACCTAATCTTACTTAAATCTAGATTTATTACTAATTGTAAGTAAAAACTAGAACTAAACCCTATTTGTGCCCTAAGGTAATCTTTAAAAACTAGCATGTAACAAAAAAACCATATAATTTAAATTAGAGAGGGCACATACCAAATTATAGGGGATCCAGCAATCAGTACAAACTACTGGCATTTGAAGCATCTCTTTTAGCTTTTTCTGAGATTCGCGTGCTTAACCTCAGGAGATCTTGAAACTCTATGCCTTCATAACTAGCGCGCACTCGTTTATCACATGCAAACCTAATGGTTCTGGCCAATTTTTTGGAGTGCAGGTAAATAAATGCTTCTGGGGGGATAAATCCGCGTTCACAAGCTGCCTTGTGGTATTTAAAGTTCTGGAAGAATGCTCCCCGAATAAGAGGATTGTCGGTCTTCGCCGCTTTAGCAATATGACCTCGAATCAACTTTTTTTTTGTGGCAAGATGAAGCTTAGGAGTCACCCTTTGTACTACTAGTCCGTCATGTCTTACAAGTCATGGTGCAATGTATAGTAGTAAGCTTGATCTAAAGGAAAGATGAGATAGGATAGGTTAGGGGTCTGGAGGGTGCATGAGTAGATGTCGATGAACCTTGCGTTTGAACTCTGAGACGTTATATGAGCTCGGAAACACCGACTGCGGAAGAGAGTTCCACAATCGAGTTGTTCTATTTATAAACGAACTGCTAAAACGTAATGTGCGTGAAGGGGAGGGCTGAAGGGTGAAGGGGTGAGCCGAGTTGGCTAGTCTTGTGTTGCAGGAGAAAAATTGCCGTGTAGGCAGGAGGTTTTTGATTTCAGTGGAGCAGTCGCTATGAAAATAGCGGTAAAACTTGCTGAGCGCTGCTACATTCCTACGGTGGCTTAAAGGATCAATGCAAAGGGAGCTATCACATGGCGCGGTTTTGCACCTTGTCTAGCCAAGCCAAGGTGGTTTTAGGGGCGCCCGCCCAGATATACGAGTTGTATTCAAGGCGTGGCCGAATGTAGGACTTGTAGATTGTAGCCAAGGCAGTTGGATGAAGGAGAAACTTGCATCTCTTAAGGAAGCCCAGGCATTGATACGCTTGTTTGGTGACTTGGAGTATGTGATTATTCCATCGCAAATCGTTGGATAGAGTCACGCCGAGGATGTTAAGATATGGATCAGCTGTTATATTATCCTCGCCCACTGAAATGGAGGGAAGGTTGGTGCAGGTTTTAGTGGAGAATAGACAGTACTTGGTTTTGGTTTCATTGAACTCGACACGATTCTAGCGGCCCCAATCAAGAATGAGTTTAATGTCCGCGTTAAGAGAGTTGGACATGAGTTCACGTTCTAAGAGACAAGGTCTGGCACTTGCTTGTCCTGTGTTGTCGGAGGGGTATGAGTAACGCAAAGTACCGTCATCGGCAAAACTATGAAGTGGATTGGAGGGGATTGAGAGCAGATCATTAATGAATATAAGGAAGAGAGTAGGTGAGAGAATCGCCCCTTGGGGAACGCCGGCCGAAATGGAATGGACGCCATCCAATACTACCTTGATTGAACGGCCAGAAAGAAAGCTCTCAATCCAGTTCCTTAGAACTGAGTCGATACCAATAGCTTGGAGTTTCGACAGCAGAGCGGGATGCCATACTCTGTCGAAGGCCTTGGAGATATCTAGAGCAACCAGACCAGACTCACCGAAGCCATGGATGCTTTGGTTGATGTGTTCAGTCAGGCACACAAGAAGGTCGCCAGTAGACCGTTTTGGTCTAAAGCCGTACTGCCTGTCGTGAATAATTTGGTTAGATTCTAGATATTTCATCAACCTTCTATTGATTATTGTCTCCATAACTTTGGAGAGAACAGAAGTTAATGCTATTGGGCGGTAGTTTAAAGGGTCGCTGGCTTCACCTTTTTTGGGAATGGGCTGAACATGAGCTAGTTTCCAAGAGTTGGGATAAACTCCGGAGAAATATGACAAGGCAAAGAGTTTGCGCAGAGGTTTGGCCAAGGGTGAGGCACACTTTTTGAGTACCATAGGGGGAATATTATCGGGGCCAGTGGATTTATTGACGTCAAGTTCTTTGAGACATTTATACACCTCTCAGGTCCTGAAGAAAATTCCGTCCATTATCATAATCCATTGATTATGAAGTTGTCGGTTCTATTAACAGATACCTTATCATGAAGGATATTGTTGGCGCGAAATTTCGTGAAGCCAGATTCGGATGTTGGATACAAGCTTAGGCACGCATTTAAGCATTGTCTTTCAAAAACCCGAAGCTTTTCCACGTAAGAAGGAGATATGTTGAACCATACGGAACAACCATTGGCCTGGCCAAAGCTTGATAGCAGATCACCTTGATGGGCTTAGGTGTCTGCTATAAAAGAAAGCTTTTCTTTATATGAAACGCTTTGTTTGACTTAGCGCGAACAACACTTACAATTTTTATTGAAATATATGTTTTGGTCCAGCCCAAGGTATTTCACTTCCAATTACCATTAATCGAAATATTGAGAGTTTTCCAATTTTAGATGAGTCCGAACAAGGATCGATTCATAAGGGCATAGCATTCAGGCTTTAATTTAGTGACTAGCTTTCACTCACGATCTCGTCCATCTCGATTTGCGGGGAATTTGGCGCCCAGAATATCGTACAAGGCACCTTTAAAGCAATTTCCAAAAAAAAACTGCCAAAAACGTCATTGATTTTCTAAAATTTGGCGCCCATTGTGCAGCCTAAAAATTTACAATTTTGTGCCCCTTTCGTTGTCAAATTACACGAACCGGGCCCTAGATTTGTCTTATAGATATTTCTTTTATATGTATACTTTATCCGCGGTACGTCTCTTTATTCTGTTCCGCTCTTGTTGGTTTCTATAAGTATTCGAGGAGGCTTGAATTTCTCTCTGCGATAGTTTTGTTGCAATCTACATCAAACAAATCATTTATCATTCCATGGATTATCTATTATCCATACGGAAATCATCTCGCCAAAAAATCTGTATTTTTTTTTAAACGTCCATTTACTGGACAAACACTAAAATACATAATTATAATGTCTAAGACTCTTAATAGATTGCTTCTATTGACTATTTTAGCATTGGTATCTTATCTTAATAGACCCCGCGCCAAAACAAATGGGAATTGAGCGCCCATGTTGAGAATATAAATGACCCAGTAATTTGTGTTTTTAAACAAACGAACATTGCTAGCTGGTGGAGACTTAAGACTCACTGCGCATGGAAACACCGATTTGGAGAGGTCCTTAACTTTTTGGTGCCGACTCTACCATGAACTGTAGATTATTCAGTGGAAAATTGTTATTGTCGCATTTATGCTAATCTAGCCATGTTGATAATCCTCCAGATTATTTTGTTGGATTCCTTGACAACCAACTAATGGAATGGATTCCTTGAACAACCAACAATATTGACTTGAGAAAAACTGTGATTTTATGAAAATTTTCTGTCTAGTCTGTGATTTTATGAAAACTTTCTGTCTAGACCATACATCTTGATCCCCCAAATATATTTACTTCTAAAAGCAAAAAAGGGTTAAGCAAAAAAACTGAAAATTACAGCAACAACATTAAAATATTATAATTTAAATCTTTTCGCTTTCAATTCCAATTAATTACAAAATCCTCAATTTATCATTTCCCCCGCACAGACCTGGGCACCATCCGTCCGACCGACCGAAGAACGAATCTCATTCAGCACGCACAAAGCTCCATCTTCTGGTGTTGGCTGTGAAACATTTTAAGAATAAACAAAGACGAGTAGTCAGAATCCTAAGAGCCTCAAGGAAGACGATTTGTTTCTATCAGTTAGGAAAACAGAAAATGTTTTACTCCTACCCAAGTTACTACATCGTGTACATTCGTTACAACCACACCACTACACCGGCATATTGTAAGCCTTCACAGTATTTTACAGCTTGAATTTTCTAATGGACCAAAACCCTTATTCGTATTCCCACCGGAACCAAACACTAACAATCTTTAGAGCTTTTCTAAAGGGGATTTAGTGCGGTTTATTTTGTTGTTGTAGCTGTTGTTGTACGTTTGGCGTTGGTTCTAAGGTTTTGTTCGTCCTGCTCCTGCCAGGAGTAGTAGGATACAATTTTCGTCTCGTTCTTATTTATTCAAGAGTAGAATCTTATTCCCTTGAGATATTTTAGAAGAATTTCTGATCCCTTTCGCCATTATTCTGCTCTGTTGGCAGATAGGGTTCGAGGGCCTCTCTACCTTGAGTTCTACCTTTTTCGGACGGAAGGATTCCATCAAAGTCGCATACTAATTACTCACTCTTTTATTTGCTTGTTATGCTCAATTGATACTAAAAGTTTAATACTCCTCGAAGCTTCTGTTTATATTTGGTATTAACCTGAAAAAAGGACGAGCCAAGGAAGAGGGGCTACACAGCTGAATTTTGCGCTGCTTTCCTAATTTTCCACCCCAAAAAAAAAGTTATCAATTTTTTCTCTCTCCCCCGTTTTACCTTTTTTCCTGTTGACTTACCCAGCTTTTCCACTTGACTCCATCTTGTTGGCCAGCTCTACATCCTTTGAGTAAACATCGAACTGCCATTGTCGCTGACCAAGGATTCCCGCCAGGACAGCACCCGTGTGAATTCCAACCCTCATATCAACTGGTGAATTCGTTTTTTGCTGGACATATCTGTAACGGGTGAAAAAAACCGGAATGGAGAGATTAAATTTTAAGTGATGAAAAAAAAAGAGGATATAAAATGGACTCGCTCACTTGATTGCCTTCACCATCGATAAACCCATATAAACACAAAGTGCGGCGTGATCGGGCCTTTCAACTGGAGCACCACTGATGCAATAGTAGCAGTCGCCGAGAATTTTAATCCTCAGCTGCTGGTATTTCTGTTCCAAAGAGAGTGACATGAGATATTGATGTCCTTTTAGCGCAACTAATCGGTTCAACTCGAATTACCTCAGCTAGACGATCGAACCTGGCAAACAGTTCATTCAGCATCTTAACTAAGTCCTGGGCACTGTACGTCGAAGAAATTGCTGTAAATCCAACGATGTCAGCGTAGAGGATGCTGTGTGAGTGAATTGAAAAGTAGAATTAATGTTATACATTCAGGACGACGTATCCTCGCGCTCTCGTTCATTCAATTTCAAATCCATGGCAACGAAATGGAACGTATAGACCTGTGTAACAGCCAGCAGAGTGTGACATACACAGGACTACACATATATCTCAGTTCTGATTGCATTTTCAAATCGTTGAATATTACACATCCTGAGACTACAATGGTACAACCAAGTTAGCAGAACGATATGGTTTTGCACATAAATGAATTCGATGAATTTCACAGCTGCATAGTATGAAGTCTTGTGGAAAACAAGGACGAAATTCCCTCCAGTCCTGTATGTTTTTTTTTTATTTTAATGTAAAGAAGAAGCTTTTGTGGAAGTTGTATAGAGAACTGTTTAAGTTGGGGGCGGACGGTGGATGCGGATTCGGAGCTTGATCGAGAGAAACTCACTGTTATGGAAATTCAATGCTGCTTGCCAACTGGAGGATATTGTGATGAGTGTTCGTTCCGCCTTCTGTGACACACAATGGCAGCATTTTGTTAATTGAATTTTGCAGGATTCTCAATCAATTATGGAAAAGAGAAAACTGTTTGAGTGTGTTTGTTAGATTATATTATAGGATTCAATTATTGTACATACATATATACCATCGAGAGTAGATCTTGCTAGTAGGGTTTTTAGTTTAAACTTTACTTTGCAGTATGGCAGGCAGTATGTAGTGGAGGTATGGAGGTGAACGGCAGAAATGCTAGCAAACAAAGAAGCTTTAATGTTCAATTTCTCCGGGGGGCTTATGATGTTAATTCATAGTGGCAATGATTGACTTGCTCTTAATTAAGTTTATAAATGAAGGTTCTTTGTTATATGGCTCAGCGTGTAGTTCATTTCTGCTTCAGTTCAATTGAAATATAGTTTGACAAATTATTAAATTTATTAGTTGAATTTTCTGCATGAATTATGAGAGACAAAAGTAAAAAGCTATTAATTAATGCATTCATTTGTTGGTCGAGCAATACCAAATCACTTTGTATGGGAAGTAACTTCATTGAAGATGATCAAGGACTAAACAAATTAAACCTTTTACCCGCAGATCCTAGAATTAGAGTTAAGGTACGATTCCGAACAAGGTGGCAGACTGCAAACCTCAAGTGACACTACCTATATTACGATAAAATCACCAGGTGTCGTCTGCTGTTTGCGATTTTATCATGCAAACCAGTAGCCTGCGGCTTGAAGCCTGCCGCCTTGATCCGCCTTTAGGTGTAGGGCTGCCTTCAGAGGACCGACCAATTAGAGCATAGGCGCGCCGTTTTCAAGCCTCAACCTAGTGCACTTAGAGTTCAAGATTGCCTAAAGCCCGCCTGTGGAGTTTAGGAGGCTTATCAGTGATCTGACCTCCAGGAAGGCATTTATACAGGAAGTGAATAAGTGCTTCCCTCTCGTTCGTACGGACGTTGTACAGGATACCCAGTTCGGCAACGAAGTCATGGGACAATGCCTCGTAATGATTACCGCAATTCTGTCAATGTCTCACCGGGGTCTGCTTAGGAGGCCCATTGTTCTTTCTCCAGGTCTCCAGGTCTCCAGTGTTCTCTATCTTTGGCTGCTTAGCAGTAGCTGGTAGTCAAAAAATACTGTCGGCAATATCGATCTCCGAGCCCCGTGGAGGCGCTCTCTGCTTGCCTAGATAGTCGGCTTTCTTGTTCCAAATATGTTCTTATGTTCTATGAGAGCTACTTTGTGCTTTCTATCGAGTCAATCTAACTCAGTTCTACATAGCTTCCTAGCTTGGAATGCATCGTTATTCCCGGCATCACCGGCCGAACTTCGCAAGTTCGAGAAAATTGGTGTACTGAACTATAAAAGTTTGCCAAAGAATTTTCACAAGGATAAAACAGACTCCAGTTCGCCCAACTGAACTCGAACTGAAGGTAAAAGTAAAAGCTCGCTCAAAAGAGAGTAATCAACTTGAATAACCATTTCGGCGGGTTTTTACATTTCTAACATCTGGCGAAAAAGCAACAACAATTTCAAGCACGAACTGAACATGAACTGGACTTCAGTCAGTGAAGCCACTTATGTGAATTGAACAGAACATTCAAGGAAGGACGGTGTACACTCATATTTTTTCTTTGCTGAAGGATACAAAATTAGGGCTTTAAAAAATTATACAAGACGAGAAAAACAGGCAATAATCTTGGTAACCATAATGGGCGCCATTAGCGCACTCAATAAATCGATTCTCGTTCGATTACAAAAGTCCAGCAGCATTGGACATGGTTAATACTTAGTTGAGGGACCACTTGTAATACGCCACTCTTTTGGTGCATTTATAGATGTCCATGCCTGTAGTGGGAGCCTTCATACTTCTGGCGGTTCGACAATGAATGTAAGCTGGGAACTGAACGTAAGAATGTTGCGTACCGAGCAATGCAGCAGTTCAGTGCAGCTCAGAAAAAATAAAAGATATATTCACAGACGGAAAAACGAAGTCTGGGAGAAGAATACAGAACAGTACAGTCTATGCTGTCATAGGCGGTTTTAAAGTTTATGGAGGCGGTTTTAAAGTTGAATTGAGCTTTGAAGCTCTAGACATTTTTCCATATCCTCCCTCAAGGTGAAAACCTGATCAGTTGCTGATTTGCCTGGGCTGAAGCCTCACTGGTAACGGCCTACCTTATGCCACGATAATTTCTGTACATTTTGATATATCTTTGTACTTTCTGCTCCTTTAATCCTTCATGGGACATGGTGTAGTATATTCTACCTCTTCTTATGTATGGCCTTTCTATTTTTCCTGCTCTTGACTCCTCCTGCGCCCGTAAACTTGAAATTGCCTTTAACGACTATACTCGCTTTATTTACAAGTTACGCCGTTTTGACTATATCTTGTCCTATTCTCATTCCGTCAAGGGCTGCTCTCTTAGTGACTACCGTGAGTATAGATTTTTGTGTCTGTGTCATGATATCTATCCTTTAGTATGGTAAACCATCTTATCTCAATATAAGCTGCACAAATCACCAGTGGTGAATTTTAAGATTTGGCGCCATGGGCCTTATGGGGCTAACTCTAGCTTTTCTATCAGGCATTGAATCCAAATTAAATAATAGTGTGATTATTCCGCGTTTCCAAATGCTGGTCAGTGTTCTTTTTTTTTACATGCAGCTCTGCTACTGAATTCTGTATCTATTGAATCGCAACGTTCCGATTCAATGAGCATCTTTAGGAAGCATCTTTTTGAATTTATACCTAATAGGACTGTTTAGAGCATCATCAAAGAAACCACAAAATTGGCCACATTGTCCATCTTCCAATTTCAAGCGAGACCAATTGACTTAGTACTAGAAAGCAGCTTTGATGTGGGAATATTGTAAGTGCTTAAGCAGATTCCATCATTGATTGATTAGATTATTCAATGTTCGGCTTGTGGCGAACGCAGTGCGAGTGGAATACAATGCATGTGGTTTTTCCTGCTAGGACTTTTGGCTTTGTTAGTTGGTTCTTTGTAATGTCTGTAAATCCTATCAGGGCTATGCCTCATATACGAGTATGCAGTTTGTTGTTGTCGTGCCAATAACATAAATTTTAGTCAGCTTTATCGGATGATTTCACAGTGAACAATATTCTAGCGCAAATTTACCATGTACATAAGCTGTTTTTCAGTGAAAACTATTTAGAATGCTCTTTTGGAATTGAGCAATTTACTTTCGCTTTATGTTTTTGAATAATAACCCACGGTTTATGGTCGTGTTAATAATTTGGGTTAATTTTGCACTTTTCAGCAGAAATTTAGAGTCCATATCGTTGGTTTACAAGCAGAATTCACTAAGTACAATTTTTCAAGTTTTCAGTTTTTTATACTAAAGTAAGTCTTATAATGCCAACTTTATACTGGCAATACCTTATAGCCCGCACACTAATATTGTTAAGGTTTTTAGGGGGTTAGTTTCGGATTTACCTTGTCCATAATGACACAAAACTACCAAATCATTTCTGCCAAAACCCACTAATTCGTTGCGTTTTTTTATTTTAATCTAAAAATCCAGTATTAGAATTAAATAATTATTTCAATTCTTTTGTAAACTAAAATAAGAAATCTAAAAAACAATGTATACTGAGCCGATTACTATTATATGCCATTACAAAATTTTCAGAGACACAAACATCTTAAATATCGATTTACTAAAAACTATGGTTTTTGACTTAGTGAGTTCTGCTTTTAAACCCACGATATGCTTGTTTAATTTTGCAAGGAATTTTGAAATTGTATGTATGTATAAGCATACCCGAAACTGTATGGAGACTAGATGGAAAAAGCAAAAGATATTCATACAAAGACCCTTAGGATCCATTTGGTTTTTTTTTTTTTTTTGAGAAGTGGATATTTAATTAGTTCCACTAAAATCCTTTACCATACCAGCATTTACTCGTCTGTTTAAACTAAATTTTCTTTTTTTTGAGAAAAACTCCTTTCATTTTTTTCTATAGTGTCCTTTGACAAGGCAGGACTTTTATAGATTTTTTTTGTCTCTCATCTGAACCGTAATGAGATAAAAAACTAAAAAGAAAAATCCCTTCGAGTGAATCTTAATTAAACTCTTTTTTCCGTATTTTTTGATTGTTTTAGTTTTTTAAACAGAGAATAAAATAAGGGCTCCATTTGATCCTTTTTTTAGATATTTTTCTATCGACAATTAAAGGTCCTCTAATTAGAACATTTTATTTTTTTTACTAAATTTAAATTCGTATCTCAACATTTATTTGTTCTGCTGCATACTATTTAACCACACCTGAAATTTTCCATTTATAACGAATTTATTTTTTTGGTTTAGTTATAAATAATCACCCCAGAGTGTCAGGACCGCGTGTACATTCTGTCCTCGCGGATAATTACATCTGACATCGTCAAAAATTGCACTAATTAAAGCGCAGTTTTAATTGTATATAAATAAACTGGGTGTACGCGCTGCGCTGGGTATGGATGGACAGTTTTTATTTCGTATAAACTGGGCGAGGATAAGAACAGAGATCATGCAGACTGCACCGATTTTTACATGACAGGTATCCAGGATGTTGCCTAGTTAATGAACTTCCTTCAGCACCTGGGTGGCGTGGATGTTGATGAGATACGGATTTTACATATTTTTCAGCATGGTTTTAATTTGATTTTCATTTTTGTTTTTTTTTTGTATTTTTTGTTGCATTGGACGATTTTAATTGTGAATTTTTCGTGGGTGATTCGATGAAGTATTAGAGGCACGTATTGTTGAAATATATTGAATCTCTATGTATCAGTCCATCGCCAATGCCTTCAAAATCCTCCCTGCTCCTTATAACCCTAGCCCAAATAGAGCCTTGGTCTCTTCTAAGGCATTTCTCTAAGTTTGGCGGTCCCATACAGCATTTTTCCAGTTCCGGATGTTGAGAATTGCCTTTGCGTCAGTCGTCACAGAGTCTATCTAACTCCTCCTGAGTCTACCTACTGGCCTATTTCCTGAAATTTCTGATGCCATAAGCCGTTTTGGTATACGATTGCCCTTCATCCTGATTACATGGCCGGCCGATGTCAGTCTGTTAACTTTCATAAGAGTTCTGGGTCGTCAAAAATAAATTCCTACAACTTGTTGTTGTGTCTCCTTCACCATATTCCATCCTCTCTAATTGGGCATCTGAGAATTTTTCTCTCAAACCTGTTGACTCGTTCTTCTATGTCCTGGGTCATAGTCCAAGTCTCGCTACCATTACACAGTACTGGTCGTATTACTGCTCTGTAGAGTGAGAGTTTCGTTTTCGTGTGCACAAATCTTGAGTGCAGTATTTGTTTTTGGGCATAAAATTCTATATTTACTCTATTATTAGCCAGTAGTATTCGTCTGGCTATTTCTTCTTTTTCTTTGTTGTTTTTGTAATTGTAGACACAAGTATACCGTATTATCGACTACTTCTAGGTTATGTTTGTCGATAGTTCTATTTGTTCTCATTCTAAAACTTCCTGCTCTAGATTGTTGCATGACCCTGGTTTTGACATGAATATGTCTTATCCCTGGGGTCTATTTAAAAGAATGTGCGGAACAAAAATCGTTACCATGACTCATTACTGAGTTTGGGGGCTGAGTTGGGATCTAGTTTAGGATGATGGTGGCCTCGGTAGCCTAGGGAGTAAGGCGCCTGGCTACTATCCCAGAGGTCCCGGGTTCGAATCCCGGCCAGCCCCAGGGTCCTTCGTCTTTTCCACTTTCCCACCCACTTAACTTTCCTTCTTTCTTCTTCCCTCTTTACATTCCTGATCCCTCCTGTCATAGCCTTCCTTAGCCCTTCCCCGCTCCACCAAAAAGCGCATGTCATCGGTTGGTTGATGAGATTCAGCTCGTTTCAGGAGGCATAACACTCCAGCGAGTTGTTTCTCGATGCCCCGATGTCAAAGTCGCGACAGTAATGGTTGGAAGTAGGTGGACTAAAAATATCGCGGGTAGGTTGTGACAGTTCCTTTCTTCCCCGGCTAGAGCTGCTGTTCGACATTGCACTCTATATGAAGAAAATAGATTGTCGACACAGTATAAAGGGCGTTTCCTGTGACTCTAGTCTTTCACATAAAAAAAAAAAAAAAGGTATGTAGAGGAGGGCGTAGTGGGGATAGAAGTGGGCCTAACTAAGGCTGACACTAATGAGTCATTAACGATGACTCACTCTACGGCATGATATTGGCTGGCGCCTGGGCGGTAATTATGCACGTGGTCTCAAATCATCAGCATTTATTTAATCATTCACTGCATTTTTAATAGTTTCATTACGTAGCAGTTTCCACTTTTGAGCACGAATACTGTGTAAGTATTTTTTAAAAAAAGTTGTGTGATGTGGATTTGTTGATCGTTGTTGTATGTTTGTGTGTATATGTTTGTATGTATATAGTCTATATAACAGATCGAAAAAAAAACACAAAACCATTTAAATCTTTCGTTTCATTTGTTATATAAGAGATATTCATGTCCACTGTGCCATCGAGAAGCCATGGCACTTTCTTTTTAGTTTTTTCTTTGTTTTTCTTCAGGTCTTGCTTGCTTTAGTTGCTTAAGTTGCTTTACTTGCTTGCTTGCTTTACATGCTCTACTTGCTTTACTTGTTTGCTTGCTTTAGTTGCTTTACTTGCTTGCTTTAGTTGCTTTACTTGCTTGCTTTAGTGGCTTTACTTGATTGCTTTAGTTGCTTTACTTGCTTGCTTTAGTTGCTTTACTTGCTCTACTTGCTTTACTATGCCGCCCCTAAAGGTACAGGCCCAATGAATGCCGCGCCACCGAGCTCGCCTTGATAGATCAAGTGAACTGTGCGTTTCCTAATGGCAGTGAGCTAAATGAGAAAAGCGAGCACGGCGAACCGCAGCGAGCGCAGCTTCGATTTGGGAAATGTTTTTATCCAACGGCCGCCGCGGTACGCCTTGACAGTTGTCAATTCCCAGCTTTTTTTATTTAAGGAGAAGAGCACGCATTTGTGTCGGTCACGGTAAATCAATTAAAGAAAAATATAAGTATGTGCAATTATTTATTAAAATTTAACTTTGGTAATTTATTCAATTTAAAATTATTTTTTCAGTTATGTTCCGCGGACATATTCAACATTTCCGACTCCATTTTTCACTCCCACTGAAATTCCACTAATTCTAGCTTTTATAATTACACAAATGTAGCTTCCATAACAAAAATTCACTTAAATTTTCACGTTCAAATTGACGTAAGCAATAAAAAAATTAAGTTGTCAAAGCTTTCATTGGGCCCGGGTTTGCCGAGTTCGCCGCGCATGTTGCGATATGTGAAGGCGAGCTTAGTAGGCGCGACGTTCATTGGGTCCGCACCTTAATTGTGAGGCTACAGTAAAGATGGGATTGAGTTAAGGATCGTCCATAAATTACGTGAGGCGGTCTTTGCGATCTTTCAACCGCCCTCCCCCTTGGTGAGATGTCGTGAGATTTGGGTCGACCCCCTCCACCCCCTCTAATCTCACGTGAGATTTTTCAAATCTTATAAAATCTAGTATTTGCACTAAAAAATTTTACGGGCGTAACCACAAGCTGTAACTATAGATAACTGATAATTCGAACTCCCTCTTCTATTCCACTCACTTTTTCAGCTGGTAGTGGACACACAACTACCGCAACAAGAGCGCTTATACTCAAAAATAATTTCATTACGCTAAAATTCGGCGAGGGCCCTTCCTGTAGTTCTATATTCTAAGGGCTTTTTCACGGGTCAGGGTTACTTGGCTCGTACGCCGCAGGATTCGTCGAGTCGTGCGTTTTGCTGGTGGTAGCTAAACAATCGAGGAGATGCTATGCTCCTTTCTTGCGTTCGCATATACATTTTTGTGTAAGATTTAGTCATATCTTAGGGCCTCCTTTCACACACAGGTGGACGGCAGGCCGTGGGCTAAGCCAAGTGTCATTATACACTCACCGGCCGTCAACTGGATGGGGCCTGCAGTCCAAGAAAACTGACAAAAAACTTTATGTGGGTGGGTATTTATCGTCAGTTTGTGCCTGAAGATCTGAACTTCTATTCAGCCTCATGCCGTGAATTTATGGCACGAATTCACGGCGTATCCACTTGGAACTGCAAGCACGGCGCGAGCTAGGTGGTGACGGGGGCCGCCTGCGAGAGAATTTCCCATACGTTTGATTCTCGGCGCCGCCTATCCATTGTGTTAGCAAATATGGTGGTCCGTGCATTTTAAACGTTTTTCCAGTGAACATCGTCGCCTCCGCCGCGCTAATTTGTGTGTGCCTTTAAAGTTTTCGTTGAGGCCATGAACATTTTTGCACTTGAATTAACCACCTGATATGCTAAATTGTCGTTTTCGCCTGTGAGTCTGTAGGGAATCATGATGTGAGGCGGATACCTGAAGTCCTCATTCATTAGTCAGACTGAGTAATGTGTGGCCTTCATCGGCCGTGCCTGCCGACCTGGCCTGAAAGATCACGGCCTGCCAGCGGCCTGTAAGTGAATCGGGGTCTTTAGTGGAGAAATATGTTTTACTTAGTTTTTTTAGTAATATTATACTGTTTCTTGAGGGAAAAAATTACGTGATATTTGGCGAGACTACCCCCCCCCCCTCTACACGAGGCACGAGGAAAGTACTTCACAGTTACATAAATTTTTCAATTAAATTTTTCATTTTCTTTTCTTATTATTCCAATTTTAATTATGACGCAACAAAAAAATATAACTTCGTTAAATAATGCACTAGTTCATTAAAGAACACGTGCGCCCGTCCACCAATCTTCCTTCTTCATTACTCCAGTAAAAGTTTATCATTCACAAATCCTAATTACTAAGCACAGAAAAGAAATATCTTAACTCTCATTACGTTACATTTTTCCTCCACAGAATATGAAAAGAACGAAAGAAAGAAGTTCACCTCACCTGACATTTTCGTGCCGGCTCATGTAGATTTTCTTGAACTGTTCCGAATTAGTGGAGCCCAAATCCTGCCTCATTTTCACGGCTACGTGTTCTGGCAGCACAGAAAGCAGCAGTCGCTCCTGCAAATAAAAAAAAGGGGGAAAAAAGGAATGAAAGAAACAAATTTAAATAATAACACCACACAATTGTGCAAGGACCTTTACGCAATTCAGGACAAAGTTTGCTATGTCCCATTACTTTCTCGAGTGTGGTAGGAATTGGTTGGAGAATGCTGTGTGTTGGGCGAGGGCAGGAAATACTAGGTGTATACCGGCGCTGGGAATACCAGTGCTGGCTGGGTTACATAACGCAACAATGGTGCTCATGAAATTCTTATACGTATGTACGAGAACATAAAACGTTGTGGGTTTGCAGGCAAGATGAAAATCCAGAAATAGCAAAATACTTTTTTCCTTCTTCCTGTGTTTAGTAGTAGAAGCCAAAGTGAATTCCAGAGGCGCTGCTGGATGCTCTATTGATGAGCTGAACGTTATGAAATATGTATTTGCTCAGGTAAATAATCGTCAGTTGGCATCCTTAAAGATATTTCCTAACAAGAACTGAGAGAGAGAAACTTCTACTTCTAATGGTAGTAAGGAGATGGAGTTAAGTCCTCTCGTCATAACTAGCTTCGTTAATAACAAAATTCCTTCAGGCAAAAATAATATATATGATTTCTTGTGTATGTGCTTGTTCGTGCGTGTGTGTTTGCATATGTTTGAAATGGTTTAATTTTATAAATGGATAAATTCAGTCTGGAATATTGAAACTCATAGCAAATAAATATTTAGTAAGTTTTAGATGAAAGTCAATTTTGTGGTATTGTGGCTGTCAAGGTTCGGAAGGTTTGTATAAGGGTGAATGAAGCCTTGAGTTAGTTGCCTAGGGGAAATAATGTAGATTTTGGTATAGGGATTTTGTCATGCATAATCTTTAATCAGGAGCAATTAGGAATATAGAATTTTTGAATTCTGAATTTAGAGGGATTCAAAAGGAGGTGGGTCAAAATTGCCCCAGGCCCGGCGCAAAAGAAAAGTATCTCAGATTATCGGCTATAATGAGTATTGAATTTCTGTATAGTTGTTATATCCCGCAACTGTGGCTAAGGTGTTAATAATGCTATTTCTTTTTATTCGGTCGAAATGACTAATTAACCCTGTATTTTTGTAACGCCATCACTTATTTTCATGAATAAGGTATCAGTGTACGCAGAATACTCCCACCTATCTAAAATTGTAAAAGCGACGGTATCACAGTACATACCAACTTCCAGAGTTATGAGTCGTCAAAGTCAAAATTTTGTTTTTTTAAACAAAAATGTCACCTTCAACCACCTTTTTCTTCAAAATATTCATAGTCAACTAATGTTTTTTTTTTTCCAGAATAAGAAAGCTTGGAGTGTTTCCTATGAAGAAAGAATTTTTAGGCTACGGCCTTTACTTTCGAAGTTATAAGCAATTTTAATACTAAAATTGGCGCTAATTTCGTACTTTTTTAGTACTCTTTTTCCTAAGCTTATGTCGAAAAAAACCAAGTGACAATTTTAAAGTCAAAACTGCTTGCAATTTCCCCACATAAGGGCTGGGGTAATTTTGTATGGGCTGTGACCCACCTCCTTTCTGAAATTTTTGTATCTTTAAGGATATTCCAGTCTGATGTTTACCGAGTAGACGTGTTTTGCTCCCAGTTTTTTTTTCTTCTTTTTTCCGAAATCTAAAGTTTAATTTTTTACATAAATTACTCACGTGCATTGTTCCTCACTGGGTTTGCTTCGAGAATTTCACCAATAATTCTTAGAAGAAGAGAGAGGAAGCTTACTGAGGTGGAATCTTCTAATGCCGCTATTAACTACATTGCTGAGAACTCAGCCAGCAGACGTAATCATAACTGTAGCAGCAAGAAGACACCAAGATCAGCATAAATTTATGTACAGACGTTATTATAAAACAAAGAGTCCTAGCTGTCCTAGTGCTTACAAACAATTTCGCAACCTCATCAATAGTAAAGAAAAATTTGCTAAACGTGAGTTTTAATCCCGCGAGCTTGATCCTGCCCTAACTTCCAAACAATTATGCCCGAATTTCCGGTCGTTAGGTATTAATGCTTCCGAATCAATATTGTTTAATGTTGATGTAAATCTTCTCAATGCTTCCTTCATTCAATCTCCTCCTGATCATACACTCTTCACTCCCTCGCGCTCTCAATCATTTAGTTTACTCAGCGCACTGATGGTATTAACTTCCGTCGGGCGGAGTCCTGCAAAGTTCTTGCAACATTTCGTCTAAATGCATTGTTTGCGATAAGATTTCTCTTTGTTTTCTCGAGCTGCTTTCTCTACTAGTTGTACTACTACGATCACACATAACTTCTATTACTGCCTGAAAACTTCCTAAGTACCCCTGCTTTGGAAAAGTCACCATTACCAAAGAAATTCTCACACGTAGATTTAAAAGATTATCGCCCTAACAGTGTTCTTCCTTTTCTTGCCAAACTCTTTGAGAAAACTCTCTTCGCTCAGATCACGCGCTATCTCGAATCCTCTCTTGTTCCTCGCTAAATTATTGAAAGTAACTTCAGATCTTCGTTCAGTGATAGAGTAGGGTGACATAGCCAAAAATAGTTCTTCTTGATTTCTCCAAAGCGTTTGACTCAGTAGTTAACTCACTTTTGCTCTAAAAACTTTAGTGTTTACTCTATAATTTTTTCTTCTCCTTCAGCTATTCGACTTTTCTCATCTCTTCTTCTAATCGACTTAAGCGTGTGCGCCATAATAGTGTTGTATCCTCCTTTCTACCAGTACCTTTGGGGGTGCCACAAGGTTCAATTCTTTTCGCTAGTTTTTTCGCCCTCATTTTCCGTACAACTAGGTAGTGATCGATGTCTCCATTCGCTCCTCGTAAACTCCTTACTACGTTACTCCCTTGCCTAGTGTTAACTAGAACATGTTCGATTTTGTTATGGTGCCTGCCATCTGGTGATGTCCATGTCCTTTTGTGTAATATTCTTAAACCAGGTGCTAGGTATTGTCAAACTTCTTGCGATAGTGAATTCGGCCATTCTGTTTCCGTTATCGTTTGATACTTCGTGCAACGAGAACTTGTCAGCCTAAGCGTAATAATATGGTTCCTTACCCATTTTAGCGTTAAAGTCACCTAATAAGATTTTCATGTCGTAAGAAGGGGCTTGGTCAAAAGTCACTCTAATAGTTTCATAGAGGTCATCCTTTTCTTGTTCTGGGTTTTCTTCTGTAGGCGCGTGCACCGTGATGAATGTTGTATTATAAAATCTGGATTTTAGCTTTTTCAAAAAAAAAAAGCTTATACAGAGGGTCTGTCCGTCTCTCTGTCTGTCCGTCTGTGACCTTCTTTCATCTCTGAAAGTACTGTCGCTACAGACTTGGGCCATATCTCAAATTGTAGCTCTTGATCAAGAGACCTAAAACTAAGAAAATGGCCTGGAAATTCCAGCCGGAAGAATATTTAACGAGAAAAAAGAGATTTCTAATAAAGTACATATATCGGTAGTCCAGAGCTAAGGCGCTGGAATCCAGTCCCGCGGAACCAAGTTCAATCCTCGGCCGCGCAATGGTGAAATATATTTTTTTTTTACTTCGGTGGAACATATTTTGAATCTATCACTAAATTATATTATTTAATAATGATACTCAGAAGAACATAAACATTTACTTAATTAAAAGGCTTTATAGATCATTAAAAAAATTCGCGGAAATAATATAAAGTCTGAAGTGTTTTTCAACAGAAAGAATACCATGAAAAAGCGTAATTAGTGGCTAGTCTCTAGACACAACATCCCACTAGTTTATTCTTAGGGTCGCGACCCGATCGCAAAGTACGAAGAAACCTAGGTCAAAGTTTCTTCTGGAGTCATTGTTACCATTGTTGAATATCGTAGCGTCTCTTCGTTCTAGGACTCCTTTAGCAGTCTATATCTTAGTTCTTGAAGTTTTTCGTTACATCATTAATTCATTAGTTCTGAGACATTGCTGAGGTCTTTGCCGAAAATCCTGACTGTTCCGAGGCTGAGTTCTCGATTCGCCCAACTCCAAACCCGGAGGACCGGATCCGTGAATTCTGCCCCATCGGATAGGGTGGTCCAGTCGGTTGGTTATCCAGGAGGCACCAGCGAAGAGGAGATAGTGCGATTTTGCCTCCAGGCTTGTACTTGCGTACCTGCGTTGCATTCAGCGGTTCCATGATATGCGGCGAGTTTCCACCAACACTTAATTTCGTAGTTGCATTGCGTCCCGACATAACCCAAAAATCTAAGTACCTAAGGAATGTATGATTGTATGTGCTATGTCGAATGCGGCAATATAGAAAAAGTTGAAAGTAGACCGACATTTGCGTTGCATGCATTCCATTCGTGGAATATTTCGTCAAGTCGCATTTCAATACACACTCTTCTATATTGTCTATCACTGAATGCAACGCATGTACGCTTGGAAATATCACCAGTTTTAGTTGCGTTGTTGCATTTGTAGGTGTCAAAGTTTATTCAACAAAATCTTCGCACAGAACGCCGATGATGAAAAATCAGTTGCGCTTGTGTGTGGACAAAGGTTTCATTTTGGTTGCAAACCAGTTTGGTGAAACCAGTCTGACACTGGGATTGCAAATCCGTCGACCCATGAGCGTAGGGCCTCAATGTTTATGGAATTCTTCCTTTAGTCCCTTATTTTTTTTGCGATAATTCTCACGCGAGAAATTGCAATAAAAGAAAGAACGGCGCATTTAGTGAGCGAACCGAGCTATCACGAAGTGCTCAAGGGGTGGGCGAACAATGCTATTCGCAGATCGCTTCGCCGACCTATAAGAACTGCGCAATAATGAACCGAATAACTCGGCCGAATATTCGCTTCGGCACATTTTTGACCGAATATTCGGCCGAATATTCGTATTCGGTCGAACTCATATTCGGCGCATCTCTAGTACATAGTATAGCCATGTTGGTCCGGGCCACCTATTTCTTAATATTGCGCAATAAGCTTTCTGTTTGTGTCTTAGGCTGAAGCTTTTGTTGTGTGTTTCTTAGGAACCTTTTGCGGTTTGGTGAGCTCTTGTTGATGTATCTTTGCGCCGCATGTGTGTAACTAGTTGAACTTCCCTGTAGTGTGTATTGTGTAGGCTTTCAAGCTGGGGTAGTCTACCAGGCAGACTAGCTTAGCTGGCTGCTCGTTTATCTTCCGAATTTTCTGTTAATATTTAATTTCGTTGATAGCGGCTTTTATGACAATCAAAGAATAATTAGGGGTTATAGTCCCTAACGAGTTCTAAATGATAAGCTAAGAATACAGCTATTAAACAATACTTAAATATTTCCAAAAAAAATTAACACAAAATTCTTTTTATTAATTCCAGGAATTTGTAAAAGAATTTCCCTAAACAAAATTTCGCGTTCTCCACAAAAAGGTAAATTCTTAAACAAGAAACGTTCTTCAACTGTTTTATTAAAGTCTCCTATTAAGAAATATTAATAAAAAACAAAAGGACCTGAAAAAAAGGAAATTGCGCCTAAGGCTGTCGTCTCGCCATGTCAACGTACATTGGGCGTCTCAAGGGCAATTTCTTAAGTGATAAAAAATGTTTTCACACGACAAAGGGACTTTTCGCGCCATCCGTAAGCAGTCATTTGCCTCCTACTTTTCTCACTTAGTGATTTAATTTTATTTTTCTCCTGTTATCATTTCTCTTGTCCTACATTAAGGATCCATTTATCATAGATGGGGGGCCAGCTCTGCACCTCCGAAAAAGGAAATTCGTGTAGGACAAAAAAAAATAAAATAAAAAATAAAAATAAAAGAAGAAATAAGAATGAAATTTGTATTTTCACCCACAGAATTTCAAGAAAAGGGACAAGCAATTCTAAAATACGAAGGATTCGACAAGAATTCTTACCACCACCACCACCAAAAAGTTAAGAAGATGGTGGTTGAGTGGGTGGGTAATTTATTCAAGGGAAACAAAAAGGCAACTGGGATTTTTGTGCTGTTGTTGCTGGTATTGTGGAAATTCTCGAGGCAAAAAGGGAAATTATAGGTTGTCAATGCATATATAACACGGCTGAGTTGATTTCCTTACCTGTTCGGCTGATTGCTCCTCAATTACCATTTTCACTTCGAGACTCTTTTTCGCCTCGAGGAATGCTCGCTTCTGCTTCGCCTCGCCCAGGAAGTAATACAGCAGCCCGATTACGGCAGCTGTCAATATTAGCACAGCATTTGCTGCGATCTGAAAAAATAAAAGAAAAAAGGAAAAAGGCAAGCAGCCAAAATTATGGGATTAGTATGAGAGAGTTTGGCGAACACACACATTTTCATTCTTCTTTATTTTATTTTTGGGTTGTTTAAGGATACTTTCAAAAAAAGGGTCTAAAAACAAAGAAAAAAAAATTAAGGATAAAAATACGTCGTTTAGTTGCCAATAAACGTAATCCGCCCCCGTACAGAAGGTCCAAGTTGGTGTCAGCAGATTTGTTTCATATATTTTTTTCCTGCGAATATCCACGCTCTCCACAAACTAAAAACACCCCCAATCCCTTAATTAATATGCAAACTCTAGTACCACTCATGGTCTGCTTCAATCATAGTTATAATTTACCAACCGCAAAATTCTCTCTCTCTTTTCCCTAATTTCGCGAATGGCATCAACCCTAGTTGCATCAACCCCATTCTGTATAATTCCACCCCCAACATCATCAATGGGGCTGTTTTCAATTCGAGGGTGAAATGGGCTCCAAAATACACGCGGTTTTTCAATTGAGAACTGCATTTTCAGTGCCAATAATTAAACCAAATCACGTCCATAAATTTATTTCTCTGAACAAGCACCACCAAAACACACTGAAATGGATCAAGGATTTTCGTGCGAAAGATTAATTTGTGAAAGTACCTACTACACTATTGGTGTAGTATGTTTTGGATCATAATGAAGTATTTTTCTAGTTTAAATTGCAATTCGGCAATTTGGTTTTGTGTGTTTGATTTCATAATGATTTAATTGGAAGTTTCCAATGTAGTTTTGTGATTTTCTTTACTACTTTATTAAATCTGATTGGATTTTGTGGTTATGCGTTGTTATAGCACCTGTTATTGGTTATGCTTTGAAAATTTGTGGCTTTCAATTAATTTTTAAATATTGTTTTACAGGATTTTATTGTACAGGCGAATTAATAATAAGTAGTAAAATGTGGCTTTGTTGATCTCTGATATATAAATTCTTCAATAGGGAACGTTTGATAAATTCGTGCAAAGAAGTGTACCATGTGACTTAAAATCTGTAGTCGAGTCTGACCTAAAGTTAAATGTAAGGATTTAGTACAAGGATTTAGTTCTGTACTAAATGGTTCTAATACCATTTGCCAAAAAACGAACTGTGATCCAAATCTGCTTGAGTAAAACAAAAAAAATGCCCTTACAACGGGCGAACACTGGTCGTTTGGCTTTTAAGGGGCATATGATGGCCGTAGAGTTTTTAACCATTTTTAATGGGAGCACATACGGCCTCACGACGACCAAACTTGGCCAAAAGGTTTGAATGGCCAAGTAAGTACTGAGCTGGCATACGACCGGAAATTGCGCCAAGAAAAGAACCTGCCCCAAATGTATTGTTGAATGTTTTTTATGGTGATCATTGATAGTGATCATTCGTAGAATAGTCCTTTCGATAGCAAAAGTTTAGACGTTATGGTTAAATTCTTGGATTTAAAGAGCCTTGGCAGACTATAGTAGACTTTGTTGGCTTTTAGCAGTCGTGCGCGTATTTCTGGTTCAATTCTATCGTCGGCTGCTACTATTGACCCAAGCTAAGTAAATGATTTTACCACTTCAAACTCGTGTTCCTCTAACTTGATTGTGGTACCAATGTTAGGTGCAAAACTAATTAATATAAAGAACTTGTCAGACTTGATCGAAACGATCAAATTTTTCGGTAACTACTGGAAAGTCCGCGATGACCTCAATTTTCCGAAACTGAACGATGTGGAAACAATTCCCCGTCAAAAATGTGTGGATATAAGATTTAAAACATTCGTGATGAAGACAAACAAACGGTAACGTAATTTTAGACGGTTTTTAAAAAGTGTTTGGGTTTTGATAAGTGATGTCTTGTTGGAAAGTTATCACGGTTAGCACGATTCTACTGCGGACGCACGATTCGTCTAGGTATACTTCTTAATCATATAATGTATTAATTGTCGTTATAACATACACACTTTAACCAATCAATTGAATAGTACATATTTGAATTTCTATAGTCTTATATTTTTTTATTGTAGACTAGCTGGAACCCGTTAAGCCTCGCTGCACCCATCGGAGCGAAATAAAGGAAGTAGTAAAAATTGTTTGGACAACCGAAAAGTTCTATTCACGTAAGCCCCAAGTGACTCAGATGGAATATTCAGTTGTAACATGACATATATGTACTTAAAAAGGTAATCCCAACCAAAAATAAATATTAGTGAAAGAGTAAAAATAGCGTTTTGCCAAAAACATTAGGCACATAGTGTAATCTTCAGAAAATATGTCCGATCCACAGTGTTATCCTTGTTGTTGTGTTATGCTATAAACTTTTGAAATGGGAAGCAGGCAGGCATACCGATTGCTTAGAGAGTTTCACGATACACTGTGCTCAATGTTCTTCCATTTGGAGCTAGGATATTAAGATTTTTAGATTTTTCAACAACAACCTACATACAGCTGACCATGGGAGATATACGGTTTAATAATATCGAAACCAACAAATTTCCTTTGCCCATACGTTAACAAATTGAACAAATTAGGGAAGAATATGTAGCAGAGCTAAATAGAAGGTTCGGTGCATCGAATAACGAAGCTACAAGTATCGATGCCAATATTGATGAGGAATGGGCAAAACTAAGTACCATAATAAAGGAAGCCGCTGCAACCAAGCTAGGCTATGAAAGACGAGCAAGACGTCAAGACTGGTTCGACGAAGAGTGCGCTAGAGTGACGAAAGATAAGAATGAAGCATATACTAATATGCTGCAAAGATATAGGACTAGAAATTCCGTAGCGACCTATAAGGAAAAACGACGACTTGAATAACGTACGCACAAAAGAAAAAAGAAGACGTGGCTGGAGGAACAATTTGCAGAGATAAACGAACTCGGGAATAATAACGAAGTGAGGAAGTTATATGAGAAAGTGAACAAGCAACGTAAAGAGTTTAAACCCAGAGTATCGATGTGTAAGGACAAAAACGGTAATATCCTGAGCCAAAAACAAGAGGTTTTAGAAAGATGGGGGGAGTATTTTAATGAGCTACTGAATAGAGGCGACGAACAAATAGAAACGCACCAACCAATAATGATAGTGATACTGGTGCTGCTAATGAAAGTGATGTCCCTACAATGGACGACGTACAAGAAGCTATGACGAATCTCAAAAACAATAAAGCCCCAGGAAAAGATGGCATAGCAATTGAGATGTGGAAATATGGGGGCCAAGAATTAAGGAATGGATTACATAAACTTATAGAATCGATCTGGCGTCAGAAAAAGATCCCACTTGAATGGACGGAAGGTGTGATATGCCCCCTGCATAAAAAAGGAGATCAACTCGTTTGTGAGAACTATAGGGGTATTACCCTCCTCAACTCAGCGTATAAAGTACTGTCCACTATTTTATACAAAAAACTTCTACCCATCGCAGAAGGCATAATAGGTAGTTATCAATGTGGCTTTCGACCAGGTAGGTCCACTACAAACCATATTTCCACTCTAAGAAGAATTTTGGAAAAATCATGGGAGTTCAACATCAATATTCACGTACTGTTTATAGACTTCAAGCAAGCATATGACAGCGTCAAGCGTGAGGAGTTATTTAAAGCTATGGAGTGCTTCCGATTTCCAAAACACCTAATCGAAGTAACAAAAGCTACAATCGAGGTAGTACGATGCAGAGTACGAGTTGAACGAGACCTCTCAGATAGTTTCACATCACAGAGAGGCCTGAGACAAGGTGACGCGCTGTCATGCCTCTTATTTAACATAGTGTTGGAGAAGGTGGTGAGAGACGCTGGGGTAGAAACAACGGGATCCATCTTTAACAAGTCAACACAAACGATGGCTTATGCTGATGATGTCGCTCTAATAGGTAGGTCGTTTGCGAGTGTGAAAGAAACCTTCATCAAACTGGAAGCAGCTGCGAAAAAGATGGGATTGCTCATCAACGAAGCAAAAACTAAGTATCTTTGTACTTCAAAAAGATACGCAACTCCAAGACAAAATATCACCATAGATGCATATAATATAGAAACCGTTAAAGAATTTACGTATCTTGGAACCGTATTGCAAGCTGACAGTGGTGAGACAACGGAGATCAGAAGGAGAATAAACGTTGCTAACAGATGCTATTTTGGACTTCGACAACATCTTACATCACACATTTTGTCTAGAGGAATGAAGTGTAAACTATATACCACGCTAATCAAGCCCGTTCTGATGTTTGGATCAGAGGCATGGACTTTGAAAGTGGCTGATGAAACTCTTCTAGGCACTTTTGAAAGAAAAATTCTACGCACAATATTTGGCGGTGTCTGCGAAAACGGTGAATGGAGAAGGAGATATAATCACGAATTATACCAACTGTACCGGGGACCCGACATTGTCAAAAGTATAAAATTAAGTAGATTGCGATGGGTGGCACACGTACAAAGGCTTGACGATAGCGACCCCGCAAAAATAGCGTTGAATCGAATTCCTGATGGAAAGCGAAATACAGGTCGACCAAAAAAGCGATACATGGACTCCGTTGAGGAAGATTTAGTAAAGTTAGGCGTACGCAACTGGAAGGCATTAGCCAGGAACCGAACGGCATGGAGAGAAATGTTGGAGGAAGCCAAGGCCAATAATAGGCTGTAGTGCTACAGATGATGATACGTTAACAAATTGGGCGTTTCTCAGGTAAATAAGGCAATTTGGGAAGTTAATCGGGATCGAACCACAAATGTCAAAATTTGTCGACCATATAGGCCCCGAAATTTTGAAATTATACGTTTTGATCATAAATTCGTTATTTGCTACCTTAAAAACCCCCTACACCGATTTTTATTGAAAGGAAAATGTTCAATTCTTCACAACATAAGATAAATCTCCCTGGTTTATCTTTCATGTTTTCTTTTCCTTCTTCGTTCACCATATCACCTTAGGGCACGTTAATACTTTTTATTTCAGAAAAATAAAGCCGCATTAGGAAACCAGATGCAATTACATACACTCCTGGACAATTACATATGTAGAAACAATCACGGTCATTCAGCTCTAACAAGGGAACATCAAGAACTTATCAACAATTTACATCATCTTTGGATAACATGGACATTGAGTAGCCTCATTTAACATCATTATCATTGATACTAATTTAACTTTAAGAAACCAAAATTTTCTTAAGAACATTCACTCAAAAATTCATACATTCACTCGAATAAATATTTACTCTGGTAACACTTCTCACCTCAACACATGCACAATTAAAATTTTCATTCCCACTTGCATGATTCAAACAAAAATCACTTCAGTCATCCCGTTATATATTTCTATCCCCACTTGAATCGAATACAAGTGAGTTAACAAAAATCGTTGCACCCATGATTCTTCCTCTCTTTGGATACCGAGCGCCTCGAGGGTAAGTTGGCCTCAATTTTATATTTCCTTCCTCCATTTTAAAGTTCTTGGGAATAGACCAAGAACTATTCCTAATTTTTCCTTAGTTCTCGGGAATAGACCGAGAACTATCATTACTAATTTTCCTTTAGTTCTCGGGAATGGACCGAGAACTATTATTACTAATTTTCCTTAGTTCTCGGGAATAGACCGAGAACTATTATTATTAATTTTTCCCTTAGTTCTCGGGAATAGACCGAGAACTATTATTACTAATTTCTTCCTTAGTTCTCGGGAATAGACCGAGAACTATTATTACTAATTTTTTCTCATCTCTCGGGAATAGACCGAGAACTAATATTAACAACTTTCCTTTTCCCTGTTCATGGGAACAGACTATGAACAGTAATTTCTAATTCCTTTCTCCTTTGACCTTGATTTTAACAATCCCTTTGTCCGCAACCAAATTAAAGTTCAAGGCCAACTTTCAAGGTCAGGTGAGTACTTAATTACCACAATACAATATTCATATTTCATAATTTTCCTTTTCTTCTTTAAATAAATAATATTTGATATGGTGAACGATTTTTTTTACGATTTCCTTGATTCGTTACAATAATATTTTTAATTTGTTTCTCTGCTTTGAACTTGAAGTGATTTTAGTGATCAACGTGGGTGAGGAATTTAATTAGTTGATATTTTAGTTTCCATCGTTGTTGAGGTGATTAAGTGGATTGTTTATTTTAGCTAACATCGTTGATGAGGGTGATTAATTATATATATTTTTTTTGAGTGGATGTTCACATCGAGTGAATATAGTAAACTTTAACTCAATCTTATAAACTAATCCTTTCTATAATTCTTATTTATTATTTTCTTTAATAACTGCAAAGCTCTTAAAAGTTTAAAAGTTCTTCAAATTTAATGACATTGATTCAGTGAATTATATTGATTATTTATATATTTTTATTTTGAATTGTGTACCTAAAATATAAAATTGAATTATTAAAATAAAAGTGAATTATAATTACAAAGTGAACTTTGCTCTTTTGTTCCTTTTATCAGTGTGTGTTGTAACTGGAGGCCAAATGGTGTCAAATAATTTTCATTTGTTTTAAAGCAGTTTTTTTTTTTGAACAAAAAACATATGGTCCTTCGAGCCGGATATCTTTATTTTCTGAGTTTTTTGATACAAAAACAGAAAACATCTGGCGAAGCAGTCCGCCATATTGACGCGGCCATTTCGAATTTATAAGTTTCCCATTTCGAATTAATAAGCTTTGATCATTAATTCGTTATTTTCACGACCGCATCTTTGATCAAAAGCTTCACACTTGTCATCGCCATATACGATGAAAACTATTGTTATCGCCGGTACTTCTTACAAGCTTAAAAATAATTAATGAGGCCGACATAGTTATTATTTAATAAATGAAAATGCGTGCTATCTCTGCGTGTACCTCATCAGCATTTTCGTTCATTTTAAGGATATAAGGTCTATTCGGTCAGTGGAGCGGGTCATTATTCACAGCTCAAAATAATGATTCAATTCCTCGTCATTGCTAGACAAAAGGAGGGATCGAAGTGTAGTTTACGGGGAATTGAGTCAATGCATTGAGCCGAGAATCCATCCGCTCCTGCTTGAGCTGGAGCAGTCGTCGGACAGGTCTTTATTTAATGCCTTTAAATTTAGTCAATTTTCAACGAAGTTCTTCATGTCAGCGCCATCTAGGAGTGGCCTTAGAAAGTAACAGAATAGCCTATGTTGTTTCTTTTAATGTAAATAGCATAAGCTTAAAATTTCATTAAGTTCGGTTGCACAGTTTAGGAGCCTATTGCGAACATACACACAGACATTCATTTTCATATAGATTTGCTAATGAGATTAGTTAGTTCCTTCTGATCCCCTTCGCTTTAGTAGGAGATATTTCCAGTAGGTTTGTTCACCTTTTTATCGTCAAACAAAGCAGTAATATTCCGTATTATGTAGGAAATCAGGGAATTAGTTGATATTTATATGTTGGGTCATCACCCATCCACAGACGGACTCCCGTATCCGCCCTGGACTCACCGCACTCATGGACAATCTGATGAGTAGGATGCTCAGGTCTCTGTGCGCCTGTCGCGGAGACTGTAGATACACATAAAATCTAGAACCGAAAACTGGTAGCAGCAATGGCAGGATTTAATGTGATATAAGGAATTGTTTTGAAGAAATCTTAGTTAGTCAGACATGCGCATTATAATTTCACTATGAATGCCAGATTTTGATCAATAGTAAGTTTTAATAGAGTTTATATTAGGATCCTGATGTAAGGCATTATTTTGAAGGGATTCATTTTGGAATGAAAACAAAAATTCCATGTACGGCAGAAATTATCAATTCTTTTCGATATATGTACACTTATCAACAAAACTGAATAGAGTTCTTTCAAGACGTACAAACGTTTTTTCAGTAAATTATATAAATTCGAGCACTATTTAGACTGATATAAAAATTAGTATTTTAAATTGAAATGTTTTCTTGGGAAGATAATTTAGGATACATTAAAAAATACTGAAAATCTTGCTTAAGTAAAGCTATGTAGGCACACTTTATGAACGGTATAAGTTATAGAACAAAAGTACATCCCCTAAATTATACATATTTTACCGAATCACTTTACCCAACACTTAAAGTTCTTACTTTATTCATATCACTTTTCATTCAAATTTGTCCTTTTCTTGTACAGAAATACCAGAATTCCGCAAATACCACCCATAGTGTATTTATATAAATATCAAGCAGTAAATAATCACTAAAAATAAATTCTATAAAAAGCGCACCACTGGCTGCGAGGGTATGTGTTTTTGAATTTCCAACAAAAACTTGCGACTGGCATTTAAAGAATCATAAAAAAAAACACGAAAAAGGACATAAAATAAGACAAGAGAAACCCAGCAGGTTGGCATAACCCAGAAACCCCGTCTTTCGTCCTTATGCAATACTTTCTAATCTTACTTGGAAGTGGATTGCACAATTCATTCACCATCCTCCATTTACACCCATTTCTTCTGCGCCACTTTTACTTGACGATTAAAATGAAAAAAAAAAAGGATATATTTTTTGTTTTTATGTGTTTTATGCCCTACAAGTCGTTTTAGCAAAAAGTACATGAATTTTTTTCTTAAAAATAGCATGCTGTAATATCCTAGTAATTATAACCATATACTTTAAAAATATCCTTGGGAAGTTGAAAACTCCATAAATGGTTGCAGCAGTGCTTATTCGCTTCTCCCTCCCCTAGGAGTTCCCATGTGTGATTTGGAAATCGCCAGGGCTTTTCGTGTGTGGTTCATACAATGTGCATAAGGGGATTTTGCAGAAATATTTAAACATTGGCTTAAAGGATTTTCTATGGACACGAAAGTTCCATAGGAAAAAAAAATGTATAAAATGTAATTTTGACACAACAAAGTAACTCTGTGAAGGATAAACCACGTTTTATTAACCTTAAAAGCAAGAAGTTAAAAGGATGAAATTTCCCATTGCCTTTGGCAAAAATTTCAATTAAAAGCTTCCCTTCCTGTTTTTTTTTCTCTACTTTTTAAGCGGGTGTACGCTGTTGAGCAGGATCTTCCATCACACCCAGCCCCTGCCACTTCAGGAGAGGGGTTGATTTCGTCGTTCTTGTTCCTGAAAATCCTGAAACTCTTTCTCTCTGTCTAACTGTCGGTACTTATTTCGAGATCCTGAAGGAAATAGAAAAGGTAAACTCCTTTTTTGTCGGGTACTGATTAGGATCCTGATGAAAGTTTTATTACTACGTAGTTTTAACCTTTTTTGTGTATGTGTGTCAAAAATTAGTTTTTCTTAAATGTTATAACATATAAAACACTGACATGTATTTAATTAAGTAACGTGTTCTATCTAGAAGTGTTTTTAGCTTAATCCTTGTTTTGACATAAGGATATAGCAACGGCAGAACTATACATAATATTCTATTAATAGAATGATTTTCTCATTAATATTTCCTGATATGAAACAGTAGAGGTATATCACAACAAATAACACACAATTTCGGGCTGCAAACCCACATTACATAAAGCATAAATAATGAAGTAACCCACTTTATCACATTTTCTTTTTGGGTAATTATAAGAGTAAGCACGGAACATTTTACGTTTATTTTTGGTTTTTCGTTTCGGTGTGGTGTGGTGTGGTTGGTTCATTATGTTCGCTTGGGCCTAATCACTTTTTAACACACACGTTACTAACAAGCGTAAATAGCTCATAATTTTTTTAAGTTGTTTTGCTTTTGTTATTATTTTTGTTTTTTTTGAGAACATAAAAAGTCACCATGAAAAATAAAATAAGTTTTTATGTCTTGATTGCTTTGACGATTTATTCTCTTAATTTGTTTACGAATATGGGAAAATGGTCTGTCCGTTGGTAATATTAAGTTTAATTTCAGGAATGTTCTTTTATAAGTGCACATACATATATAGTATCTAACTAGTAAAAAGAATGGAGCTACAAGAATAGACTCACCGCAAAGGCTTTCGACGGGTTCTGTAACACCCAAAATATTCGTCATGTTATACCACGAGGAAATGGTCAACTAGAAAGACATAGTTAAAGAAGACACTCAACTCAATTACCGTGCCGTGTAATGAAGTAAAGCCCGTTTTAAAGATGGTAAGCGAAATTGCACGTCAAATATTAGAATCTATAGAACACGCCCTCAAAAATAGCGTAAACTCCACAAACGACCCGGAAAGACTTCACCAATTAGAACGGGAATACTCCCAATTACACCGGGAGGTTAAGAGAAGTGTCCGGCGTTATAAAAGGCAGCAGATAAACGAGCTCGCAGAAAAAGCGGAAAACGCGGCAAACACAGGCAACAGTAAGGTGCTGTACCAAATCACTAAACAGCTTTCGGGAAAGCACTCTACTAAAAAGCATGCCGTTAAGAGTGCGGATGGAAGGCTGCTGTGCAGCGACGAAGAGCAACTCCAAAGATGGAGAGATTACTTCTTCGCCGCCCTGAATGGTACACTTACACAGGAACCTCAGGAAAACAGCAACAATGCACAGCCAATAAGAATCACCACCCGGGCCCCATCCAAGACGGAAATAGTAACCGCAATTCATGCGATGGCCAATGGTAAAGCAGCTGGGAAAGATGGCATCCCGCCAGAATTGTTGAAAGCCGACTCAAGCCTCATAGCAGATGCGCTTCAGCCAATCCTAGAAATAGCATGGAACACCTGTACCTTTCCGGAGGATTGGACGGAAGGTATCATAGTCAAAATACCAAAAAAGGGGGACCTAACAATATGCGACAACTGGAGAGGCATCTGTTTACTATCTACAGTGGGCAAAATTTTGTCCCATATATTACTATCTAGGATAAGTGAGGCAGTTGACCGAACGCTTAGGAGGCAGCAGGCCGGATTCAGGAAGGGCCGCTCCTGTATTGATCATATTAACACCTTGAGAATAATAGTGGAGCAGTCTACTGAATTCCGATCCCCCCTTTACCTTGCTTTCGTCGATTATGAGAAAGCGTTCGACTCGGTCAATAGGAGCTTTATATGGCAGGCACTACGGCGACGTGGATTGCCTGATAAAATAATAGAATTGATAAAAGCCCTATATAGCAATTCCAAATGCAGAGTTCTCCATAATGGAAAATTATCCGACAACTTTGAGGTGAGCTCAGGAGTACGACAAGGATGCCTACTTTCACCATTACTATTTCTTATAGTAATAAATGACATCCTTGTCGGCGCTCTAGATAATCGAACAGGCGGCATACAATGGGGTTTGGTAGACCGCCTTAAGGACCTCGACTACGCCGATGATATCTGTTTGCTGGCCCACAGACACCAGGACCTCAAAAACATGTTGAACAATTTGGCAACAGAAAGTAGTCCAGCAGGCTTAAGGCTAAATCCAACTAAAACTAAAGAAATGCGGATAAATGCAAACACCATTGAACGGACAGCGCTGAATAACCGTGACGTGGAACTGGTAAATAAATTCTGCTACCTCGGTAGTGTTATTACCGAAAATGGTGGGGCAGAAGAAGACGTAAGTTCCAGAATAAACAAAGCACGAGGCGCATATGCACGCCTGTCCCGCATATGGAGATCAACGGAGATCTCAACTAACACCAAATTGCGGCTGTTCAACTCCAACGTTAAGGCAGTTCTTTTGTATGGTTGCGAAACATGGAAAGTCACCCAATTCATCACAGGGCGCCTACAAGTCTTCATCAACAGATGCCTTCGTCGTATCCTGAAAATCCGCTGGCAAGATAGAATTTCAAACGAAGAACTTTGGCGCCGTGCCGGCCAAAAAAGGATAGACGACCAAATCAGGCGAAGGAAATGGAATTGGGTTGGCCACACCTTGCGACGCGAAAACGAAAACCTAGCCAAACAGGCCCTTGACTGGAATCCGCAAGGTTCCCGTCGAGTAGGAAGACCTAGAACAACGTGGAAGAGAACCCTACTAGAAGAAGCCGCAACAACTGGGTGATCCTGGTCGGAGCTGAGAGCTGTCGCGCAAAACAGAGTCCGCTGGAGGGCAACTGTTTCCGCCCTATGTCCCATGAGGGATTAAAGGAGTTTAAAGAAGAAGAAGAAGAAGATAGAACACGCAGTAATTCAAAAATTCGATTAGCAAAATTTGGCAAAATATAAAGAAGCTTATGATCGCAGAAGAAAATCTGCCAGAAATGCACCAGGTAATACTCAGACATCAGCTGACTTCATGAAGGCTTAGGGCCTCAGTAGTCCAGGGAGTAAGGCTCCTGGCTACTATCCCAGAGGTCCCCGGTTCGAATCACGGCACCACCACGGCCTTTCGCCTTTCACACTTTCCCCACCTACATAACTTTCCTTCTTTCTTCCTCCCTCTTTACATTTCTGATTCCTCCTGCCATAGCCTTCAATCTAGCCCTTCCCGGCTCCACCATGGTCATAAAATTACAAAGAATAAGTTTATCATTATGAAATTGCTAAAGACATTAGGCTGCTTTAACATTTTCTGACTTTGTGTTATGTTTTCCTGGGATTTGGCAAAAATTTGCTGATAAAGGGGATAAACGTTGCTACACCTGCAATTTCGTTGTGTCAAGCTATAATGTCGTCGGAGCTTCTTTTAAGCTTAGCAATCCTCGCCGATATTTTAGAAATCACGTTGCATTTATCTCAATCATTATAAGCCATTGAAATTGATTCATACTTCCTGCAGCGCAGCTTATCAATACGACCACAGCCAGTCTGCAGAAGTAACGTAAAACTACCTGGGACTCATAAACAGCTTTTCGCTATGGCTGAGACCCTTGCAAACGAAATTGGCCCAGAAATCACATTTCGCAGAAT
Organism: Thereva unica; assembly: GCA_949987705.1. NCBI lineage: Eukaryota > Metazoa > Arthropoda > Insecta > Diptera > Therevidae > Thereva > Thereva unica. The sequence continues at coordinate 13,391,054 of OX465285.1, forward strand.
TAAATAAGTAGATTTAATATTCAGACTCAGTCTGTTGCAGAATGAATACTACCGCCTTTCAATACATAAATCCTTTTTCAGATTATTTAATAAGTGAAATGTCCTCCAGGTTCCCTAGCTCTCAGCTGATCCTAACTTCAGTGATCAAGTACGGAAGTGTATAAAGAGGACCGCTAGAGATTTTGCAAGAAATATGTTATTCTCTCGTCAAAACACATCAGCTGACATTCCAATGTTCCAATTTATTACTCTCTTTTGAGCGAGCTTTCATGTTCAACCTCAGTTCAATGTTCTGTTGGACGAACTGATGTTTGATTTCTCCTGAGTACATTTACTTACCAACTGTCGGTTGAGTTATATAGTTTTAAATTCTTTGCTTATGGGGTTTTGCCCGACTAGCATTTTGGGGATAAGGCCGCTATGAGGCTAGCTCAGTACCTCATGTGGACCCCATGTGGGTTGCCTTATAAGGCCCGCTCAGGGCATCTAAAGCCTTGCCTCATTAGCGCCTCATCATAAAAAAGAAAAATGAGGAGGAAAAATCATTGCTGATCCCGAGTCGGCAAAGGCAGCTTAAAATTTTTAGAAATTGGGTATAGAAATGTAAGTAATAAATGTGCCGGTATGTTTAAATGCGAGTGTGGTTTTACCAATGCAGCTCCTAACTGAGCACCAATACCGTCCAATGCTGCTTGACCTCTGTAATCGAACCAGAACCGGTGGTCTATTGAGTATGCTAAATGACACCTTTTACGGTCACCAACATAATTGTCTGAAATATGAAGCAATGCAAGGCATCGAATTATCTTGAGGGAAAAAGCTTTTTGCTTACTCAACGAAAAGTCTACGTCGGCTCATGAAAACACGGTACTTGTGGATCACCTGTCGATTTTCAAGGAACTAAACCTGAAGACTATACACTAGGGTGACCGTAGTGATAAGGGAGAATTTTTTTTAGCGAATTTTGCCAACGGGAACCCCACAAAATGATCAGCCTTTGCAGATTTTTAGATAGCCAAAATTTTAGCACGATTGGAGCACGTTAAACCGTGCCGCTACTCGCTCAAAGTTGGCAAAATCTCCATTTTTTTGCTGAACGGCGGAGTTTCAGAGTCATATCTCCAGAACAGTCCCTTCTACACCCACGCGTAATGTCTTAAATTAAAGGTAATTTTGTTCTGCATAATTTATGTTTATACATATTTACCGTTACTTGTCGCCAAAAGGAGCTATAACAGCCTTTGTCACCAAAAACGTGTACCTCTAGGAACAAACTTCGAATATCATTTTTGATAAGTGATGATGACTAATCTTTATTTTAGTCGTTAATGTTTATTTAAATAAAACTCTTATATTAAAGTAAGTACATAAGTTATTGAGGAAAGTAAAAAATCACCCTCATCTTTGGTCAGAAGATTATTGAAATCAGTTATTAATTTGACTGCTCGTTCGGCCATATCATTTACAACCTTCAATGATTGGACAATCCTGTATCCTTCTTTGGAATGAGCATTTTCCGGCCAGGCACTGGGAGGATCTTTGAGAAAATCTGTGTTGATATGAAAACGCTCAAAGAAATTCGTTGTCTCCTTAGTAATTAAATTGGACAATCCTGCTTCAACTAGTTGTTTCAATTGTTGTTTTTGAAGCATGTACAATTGTTGTTTTGAAGCAAACTCTCATGTAGATTGTTTGCCATTTCTGATTTTTCGCCATTGGATCAAAGAACACAAGAGTTACCAATTCGGCATTCAAATACCATAAACGGTTAGAAAATTTTGCTAGAGCTTTCTCAGAGTTATCCTTGTCAGTCTCTTGGTATTCAAAAAAAACTTTGCAAAAGATCAAGGTCTTGTTTGGGAGCCAGATGAGCTCTGGGGGGGCATTGAACCAAGCTTTGCAGTATACTTTGACGAGAAAAATACAAATAGCACCCAAAGAAATCTGTTCCTCGTTACTCATCTTGAATTGACCGCGGAAAAGGAATATTTTCAGACAGTAAATGGCCTTAGCCATCCACCTAGCGTGATGAATGGCACCTGGTGTTCTAAATCCAAATTCATTACCGTCGAGTGCTCCAACAAACACCATCACCAACTGTAATAGCTCTTTATAGCCAACGTTTTTAGCAACTGAAACAATGTGAATCCCGAGAAAAATTATGTAACCTACGGCGTAGTTTTCATAATACTCGAAGTTTGTTCCTAGAGGTACCAGATCACGTTTTTGGCGACAAAGGCTGTTATAGCTCCTTTTGACGACAAGTAACGGTAAATATGTATAAACATGAATTATGCAGAACAAAATTACCTTTAATTTAAGACATTACGCGTGGGTGTAGAATGGACTGTTCTGGAGATATGACTCTGAAACTCCGCCGTTCAGCAAAAAATGGAGATTTTGCCAACTTTGAGCGAGTAGCGGCACGGTTTAACGTGCTCCAATCGTGCTAAAATTTTGGCTATCCAAAAATCTGCAAAGGCTGATCATTTTGTGGGGTTCCCGTTGATAAAATTCCGACATCGATTTCTTACGGTCACCCTACTATACACGCATATGTCGATACCATTTCGGCCATTCTGGGCTTCAACAAATCATGAATGACGGTTATCAAAGGTTGGTCAGGATGGTACCACGGTAGGTCCCTTTATAACCAAAACACGTTCAGTCGTGAAGATGATTTATTTCTTAGTTTTTCCCATAATTAGAGTAAAATTTCAACCACTTTTTTTTATCAAATCGTAAGATTTCAAATTTTATTTATTGCCAATTATATATTTCTTTTTTCTAAAAGTAAAAACTATTTTTTAGGCCTTGGTTTGATAAAGCACCCCAACACTGAAAGATCACGCCTGGATTGGCCAATATGAGAGCCTGCTCAAATATTCAAGTATAAGAGATAAGCCAATAGGTAGACTACTGAACCTGTTAAAGCGGTTTGGCCTACCAATATGAGGCATTGGGGTTTAGTTTAATAGACCAAGTGAAGTGACCACGGTGCTTTTGGACCCAATATTTCACAAAACAAGAACAAGAAAAAGACGAGGAATATTTTGCAATATTTATGCATATTTAAAATTGAAATAAGCACTATAGTACATGAAAAATAGTAAAAATAGCGGAAATGATTGGGTACAGGCTGAAAATTGGCACCGAACTTCCTTTTAGGGTTCTTAATAAGGGGTTATAAAGTCTACCGATTTTCTACCCCGGGAACCTTTTTTTCTAGGGGGTTTTAGGGTCAAAATATCTGTTTTTTGCAAATGCATCTGAAACCGTAAGTCCTATCATAAAAAAATGTTCACAAAGTTTGTAGCTCATACGATTTTCTACAAAAAATGTTATTATACATTTTCCCTTACGTATTGCCATTCATGAGATATCACCGTTTTAAAGATTTAAAATATTCATATGTACTCATTCACGACTTGTATAGGTTTTCCGACGTTCAAGTTGGACTACTTTTCTAATTTTTTCAGGGGTCATTCCTGGATGTATTTGGAGGAAAAATGTGTTCTAGATAGGGGGCTAACCACTAAGATACAGGGTGTTCGCGAAAAAACAATGTCTTTTTTTGTCATTTATTTAGAGTTGAATAACTCCTAGACATTTTTTTATGATAGGACTTACGGTTTCAGATGCATTTGCAAAAAACAGATATTTTGACCCTAAAACCCCCTAAAAAGAAAGGTTCCCGGGGTAGAAAATCGGTAGACTTTATAACCCCTTATTAAGAACCCTAAAAGGAAGCTCTGTGCCAAGTTTCAGCCTGTACCCGACCATTTCCGCTATTTCGCTTTTTTCGGCTTAATTTGACTGTACTACTAGAGAAGTAAAAATATGCCGTATCACGAGCGGATCAAAAAAGCTTTTTTTGGGATTCTGTTACGTCACAAAAGCTCTTAAGCTTTTTCGTATTGCTGAATGCAGGTTAGTAGTAATATAATTATTTTTCTTCTTGAAATTATTATTGCAAAAGTTAAATTTTGCTTTTTTTTCACCTAATTGAAATTGCAGTAATACCATTAAATAAAACCAACATAATTTTCATAAAATTCTTGAACAAACACGTTTTCTATGAAATTGAATTACTTGAAAATTAAAACCAAATGAAGAGCATAAAAACTATCATTGAATTTATGCAAATACATCTAAAAATCAATTTTCTTTACACTAAAATTAAATTAGTTTTCCATAAACCCGAAAAACTTTCCAACAAGCTTTCAAGTGAATAATTTTTCAATTGAGATAGAAAAAACTTTTTGAAATTTTCACTTATTAAAACAAATCCTTTCCAAAGTAAGTTACAAGCATACTAATGCATAACGATGCAATGCAAATATTAAGTAGGGAAAACTACTTTCGCTGCTCAGCTCTGCTTCCGCTATACTCTTCAAGGATATATTTACACAGAACACAGAAAATTTATCTCACACACATGTCGATCGAGAACCTAGAGTCTGAGATAGTTTCTGGCACCCGTACGTAATATGTATTTACTTTGAAACTTAACTACCTCTAACTAAGTTTCTTCGTGTGGTGGGAGTGTGTATCATATATATGTGATGTTGGATAGTCCTTGAAGTCAAGAAATCATTAAATTTGTATTGCAGCGGGAGCCCGACTTAATGTTTACATTAGCAGAAGGATAAACATTTGTAGGGATTCACTCTGATTTTCTTTTCCACCCCCCTCTCCATCTTTAAATTATTTGCTTCCATAGCGAAAATAAATATTTATATACTCAAGGATATCAGAACAACGTAAAAGAAGGAATAAAAAAAATTATATTTTTTTTTTTTTTTTGATAAGAAAATAAAGAGGAAATATTTTTACGGAAGAAATTCTCATGTTAAGGAAAAGGAAGTAAACAACTACAGGAACACAACGATAACACATCACAATAACACAACAAAACAACTTACCTGTTCCCAAAAATACGGATCCCTCTTCGCCAAACCTATTAAGGCGCTCATGTAGATGGCACAGGATCCAACGCCGAACAGGATTCCCGTGTAGACAAGCGGCACTGGCAGAGTTACATACACTAGGAAATTAAGGAGAACTCCCCAGCCGAGCAGGTCCCTGTTGGCATAAAATTTGATATAACTAAGTTATTTCAGGTGATTGGAGAGAATGTTTTGTGTTATACACTTTGTGTTTTATTTATATGTCTTCTGCACAATTCTGCGAGAAGGAATAAATCTATAAGCAGATACATTTGGACATATGGGAAGTGGAAGCAGATTGGACGGGCGGAGTAAAATGATCTTGATGGGAATTGAAGGACCCAAATTGTCTAGCTGAAAAAGGACGATTTCATGATTGTTTTTGATCATTGTCTTGTTGTGTCTACTCACACAAATATCGAGGAGGGATGATGTGGATTATCAGATCCATCTTATATATAACGAAACACATATAGGATTTTTCATTGTCCTAGTTTTTTTCCTTCAGATTAAATCATGTCCGATTTCTTGAGACTGTAGGAAAATATATTACTTGACTTTGCAATTTTCTTCATGCTACAACACAAGAGCATTATCCTCGTGTACATGCTACAACTCTGATTAAGACGGATCTTTAAGAGATTTATTCACGATGAAAATGATTCCATACCTGATTTAATATCATTTTTACTTAGGGGGTAAGATCGATGCTCATTTTATATTCATAAGCATATTTCCATCATAAAAGAAGCTTAAGCGTAAAGAAATTTTTTATGAATTGTTCCGAGTATGTACATAAAATATGATCTTTTTTGACTGACATTTCAAGTGATACACAAACTGCTTTTGTTTTTACTTTGTTGGTGATTTTTTTTGAGATATGTATTCTATAAATTTATTATGTTGACCTTATGGTATGATTTTATTGCGTTAAAGATGATTTTGAACAAGAGCGGTCGAACGCATATGCTTTGTTTTTCTTTTATTTATATGTCATGTTGATTTTTTAAATAAGATTACTTAGCAAATCCACTTTTGCTTTTATGTTCTTTGAAAAACACATTATTTTGTAAGGTTACAAATGCCTCCAAAGACTTAACATCCATCAAATCCAAAGAAATCCGTCTTTCTTTTGGTTAAACCACTTCGCAAATTCTGCTTTGGTTTGACTGATATAAAGTATGGTACTCCTAGCAATTGGTATTGGCTCATCTTTAAAGAACTGTGCTGAGAACTGTGCAAGTTTGAAGAATCGAATGGAGCCATCTCCCTTAGGATGACCCACTTATTCTTCCGTCTTATGAGAACAGGTTTAAATTACTCAAATTAAGCTCTCTCCAAAATCGTCGCGAAGTTGCTGAAGTCATATTCGTTCAGCGGCTACTGAATGGCAAGGTGGACTCAGGTTTCTTACGAAGCTGTACGCCATTTAGAGTGAATAATTCGTACGAATAAGTCCTGTTCATAAAATTCATGGTAGCAGTATTTTTTAAGAATTCAGGTACATGCTTACAGTTGCTGAATGTCTTCAAATTTCATGCAGTCCCAGAATTTTGTTTGTCATATATTCAGCATCGCTATACATTTATAATTTTTGTGTTTTAACAAGCACCCTTCTCACCGATTGGGCATATTTATAAGTTCTTCGAAAAAACTACTCTTTCCTATATGACTTTTATAATTTTGGGTCCTGTTGCCATTATTTCGTGGTAGATTTGTGCTGAATATATTCCGAGGTGCTAGTAGTTTTTATCCCTAAATCGGGAAGAGGATCGTACAGAGAAGTAAAATCCTGTTGACCTATCAGGCTCTCCTCCTTTTTCCTTAAAGCGATAGAGAAGGTTTTAGACAGGCATATCAGAACCTATTGAATCCTATCTCCATATCAAACGAGAATGCAGAGACAGAGGCATTTGTAATTCCCCAAGATAACATTTCAATAGAAACACCAACACTGGATGAGGTGCGGGAAGCTGTAAAAAGGCAGAACAGCAACAAATCGCCTGGCGCCGATGGAATAGCAGCGGAGCTGCTAAAGGAAGGAGGACCCCAACTATTACGAACATTACACGAACTCATATGCACCATCTGGGAGAAAGAAGTTATACCAGAGGACTGGAAGAAAGCGATTATATGTCCAATATACAAGAAAGGAGATAAATTAAACTGCAAAAACTACAGAGGCATCTCACTACTCAGCACCAGCTACAAAATCTTCACAATCCTTGTGAAACAAAAACTGGAACCTATAGCGGAAAGCCTTATAGGAGAATATCAAGCTGGTTTTAGGACAAACAGGTCAACATCGGACCAACTGTTGACCTTAAGGCAAATTCTGGAAAAAACCTGGGAAAGGAATGTAGATGTATACCAGATATTTGTCGACTTTCAACAGGCATATGACTCAATAAACAGAGAGAGGATATACGAGATCTTATCGGAAATAGGAGTCCCCTCAAAGTTGGTACAACTAATCAAATGCGCCACAAATAGCTCACTGGCGAAAGTAAGGATCCAAAATGTTGTAACAGAGGAGTTCGAAGTACGTCAAGGGCTTAGACAAGGAGATGAACTGGCCCCCATTCTTTTCAACCTGGCCCTAGAATGGGTGATAAGGAAAACGTCAGTCCAGCGAAGTGATCAATAGCTACCCAGTCGGTACAATTACTTGGATATGCGGATGACGTAAACATCGTGGGAAGGTCCTTTTTGGCAGCAAAAGAAGTCTATGTTGAATTAAAAGAGGCGGCAAAGGACATAGGCCTGAAGATTAACGAAGAAAAAACGAAGGTGATGCAGCAATCCAGAGCAGGACGATTTAGAATGGGAAGAAATATAACCATCGACGAACATAACCTAGAAGTAGTCGATAAAACAGTCTACCTTGGGTCTACTATCACAAAAAGAAACGAAGAAAAAGAAGAAATAACCAGACGAATACTACTGGCTAATAGAGCCTTTTATGCCCAAAAACAAATCCTGCACTCAAGATTTGTGCACAGGAAAACGAAACTCTCACTCTACAAAACAGTAATACGACCAGTACTGTGTTATGGTAGCGAGACTTGGACTATGACCCAGGACATAGAGGAACGAGTCAACAGGTTCGAGAGGAAAATTCTCAGATGCATAATAGGCCCAATCAGAGAGGATGGAATATGGCGAAGAAGATACAACAACGAGTTGTATGAAATTTTTGACAACCCACAACTCTCAACTTTAATAAAACTCAACAGATTGAGACTAGCCGGCCACGTGATCAGGATGGAGGACAATCGCATCCCAAAACGGCTTATGGCATCAGAAATTTCGGGAAGTAGGCCAGTAGGTAGACCCAGGAGGAGATGGATAGACTCTGTGACGGCTGATGCAGAGTCAATGCTCAACATCCGGAACTGGAGACATGCTGCAAGGGACCGTCAAACTTGGAGAAATGCCCTAGAGGAGGCCAAGGCTCGATTTGGGCTGTAGCGCCATTGGATGGATGGATATCATAGAGGGTCTCACAGCGAACCCACTTCACTGCCTCCAATTTCTGGAAAGCGTTCGATAAAGTAAATCATGCTTCTTTGTACCTACATTAGAAGCATTCCGTTATGATGGTAGTATGCTGCTATGGTTGGATTCATATTTGACAAATCGTAAACAAGCCGTTTTAATACAGTCTAATGTCATTTCATATTTGGAGGAGACTTGTGGAGTTCCCCAAGCAAGCCATTTAGGGCCTGTTTTATTTATCCTTTTTGAAAATTCTATTTCAACTCTTGCAGCTGGGCCCTGCTTCAGGATGAACATAATGCCGTTCTTGAATGGAAGCTAAGTAAATATAAAGGAAATGCATTTTCGTAATTTTGCTCAAAAAACCCAAATCTTTTCTCGCTAGATGGCTGCTTGCTCGTCCGGCTGGGGTTTGGGGTTTACTTTGACCACAAGTTCGACTCTACGGTCCGCATCCTCGGTCAATCCTTGTTTCCTTGGTTAGGCCGATTTTTCATTCTTTGCGTGGTGTCCATATACGAAAATGTATGAGAATCGAATCGAGGCTGTCCAGAGCAATGTCTCGAGATATGCTTTACGAAAGTTAAATTGGGCATAGATGTTCCAACTTATAGCCCTAGCCCTAGTATTTATTTAAATTCCCTCTCATACTGCTACTATTGTTATAGAAAAGTCTAATATCCACAGGCAAGTTAGGTTTTGGGTAATGTATTGAAATGGAAGTAGCTTTAATAGAAATGACTAGTTAGGGAAATAATATTCTCTATTTCCCTTCACCCCCTTCACCATGCTGATGGTAACTGCTCGTTCCGAATATTGTAGTATATGTAGTACCGGAAAACTGAAAAACTTACAAAAATCTTTTTGTCTGTGGATATTTACATATCTCAGTCCGGATCTGAAGATCTGAACTTCTAGTCAGTCTGAAATTTTCGTTGAGGCTATGAAGATTTTTGCATTTGAATTAAAAAACTGCTGTCTTCGCCTGTGTGAATGTAGGCAATCATGAGGTCACTTGCATTTCACGGCCTGTCAGAAGGGGTAGATGCCTCAAGTCCTCATCCTTCAGTCAGACTGAGAAATAAGTGGCATTCGTTTGTAAGGTCATGTCCTTCCGAGCGGCCTGTATGTGATTAAAGTTGCTTTGTGTAAAGTTTTTGCTACACAAATGAAAATGTTGTTTATTTTTGGTGCGGCACGCTTAATGTGCAGTAGTTTTAATTATTAGTTTGTGGCACGCCAATGCATTTGGATTGCCGACCGCTGATTTATACTAACGAGGTTCCACGATTTCATCAATAATTCTAGGATTTTTAAGATAAGTAAATGTAAATTAAAGTGCTTTTGAAAAATTAAGTTAAAAATCGCAGAGAATTCAAAGTTATCGATCTTAAAAATTTTACCAAAAAGTTTTCGCAAAGTTTAATTTTAAGTTTTGCGTGTGGGTTGAAAAATAGAAATGTTATGTTTAATTTTCTAGCTATTTATTTATTATTTCCAACAAATTATTAGAGAAATCTGTCAGTCAAAATCATCTCATTTAGTATTTACAGAAGTCCACTTATATTTTTAGAATAATTTTAAATCAATTTAATAACTCCCACGGAATTTTCTCTATTATGATCTCTATATCCAATTACTCCTCCGGATAAATAATACGTAGGATGTTTTATAAATAATAAAACAAAAACGACAATTTTCCTAAATTATATTTTATGACCATTTATGTACAATTAAAAAAAACATCCTAAAA